>CM075734.1:10225658-11606491 GCA_037974335.1 Prionace glauca
TCACGTGCTCACTGTGTGGTGTGGGAGGATTTGGGTGTCGGGTAATTGAATGTGTAGGTTATTTAGTTGTTGGATATTTGGGTGTTGGGTATTTGGGTGTGGGAGGATTTTGGTGTCGGGTAATTGAATGTGTGGGTTATTTAGTTGTTGGATATTTGGGTGTGGAAGTATTTGGGTGTCGGGTAATTGAATGTGTAGGTTATTTAGTTGTTGGATATTTGGGTGTTGGTGGTTGGGTGTGGAAGGATTTGGGTGTCGGGTAATTGAATGTGTGGGTTATTTAGTTGTTGGATATTTGGGTGTTGGGTATTTGGGTGTGGGAGGATTTGGGTGTCGGGTAATTGAATGTGTGGGTTATTTAGTTGTTGGATATTTGGGTGTTGGGTATTTGGGTGTGGGAGGATTTGGGTGTCGGGTAATTGAATGTGTGGGTTATTTAGTTGTTGGATATTTGGGTGTTGGGGTTGGGTGTGGAGTATTTGGGTGTCGGGTAATTGAGTGTGTGGGTTTTTGTGTTGGATGGTTGTTGGATATTTGGGTGTGTGGTTGGGTGGGTTTGGGTGTGGGTATTGGGTGGGTATTGATGTGTGGGTATTTGGGTGTTGGTGGTTGGGTGTGGGGAGGATTTGGGTGTCGGGTAAGTGGGGATTGGTGTGGGTAGTTGATTTGATGGGTTATGTTGGGTGTTGGAGTATTTGGGTGTTGGGTGGTTGGGTGTGGGAGTTGGTGTCGGGGTAAGGTTGAATGTGTGGGTTATTTAGTTGTTGGAATTTGGGTGTGGAAGTATTTGGTGTCGGGTAATTGAATGTGTGGGTTATTTAGTTGTTGGATATTTGGGTGTGGTGGTTGGGTGTGGGGGATTGGGTGTGTCGGGTAATTGAATGTGTGGGTTATTTAGTTGTTGGATATTTGGGTGTGGAAGTATTTGGGGTGTCGGGTATGTTTGAATGTGTGGGTTATTTAGTTGTTGGATATTTGGGTGTTGGGTGGTTGGGTGTGGGAGGATTTGGGTGTCGGGTATTTGAATGTGTAGGTTATTTAGTTGTTGGATATTTGGGTGTTGGTGGTTGGGTGTGGGAGGATTGGGTGTCGGGTAATTGAATGTGTGGGTTATTTAGTTGTTGGATATTTGGGTGTTGGGTGGTTGGGTGTGGGAGGATTTGGGTGTCGGGTAATTGAATGTGTGGGTTATTTAGTTGTTGGATATTTGGGTGTTGGGTATTTGGGTGTGGGAGGATTTGGGTGTCGGGTATTTGAATGTGTGGGTTATTTAGTTGTTGGATATTTGGGTGTTGGGTAGTTGGGTGTGGGAGGATTTGGGTGTCGGGTATTGAATGTGTAGGTTATTTAGTTGTTGGATATTTGGGTGTTGGGTATTTGGGTGTGGGAGGATTTGGGTGTCGGGTATTTGAATGTGTGGGTTATTTAGTTGTTGGATATTTGGGTGTTGGGTGGTTTGGGTGTGGGAGGGATTTGGGTGTCGGGTAATTGAATGTGTTGGTTATTTAGTTGTTGGATATTTGGGGTGTGGGAGGATTTGGGTGTCGGGTAATTGAATGTGTGGGTATTTAGTTGTTGGATATTTGGGTGTTGGGTGGTTGGGTGTGGGAGGATTTGGGTGTCGGGTAATTGAATGTGTGGGTTATTTAGTTGTTGGATATTTGGGTGTTGGTGGTGGTGTGGGATTTGGGTGTCGGGTAATTGAATGTGTGGGTTATTTAGTTGTTGGATATTTGGGTGTTGGGTAGTTTGGGTGTGGGAGGATTTGGGTGTCGGGTAATTGAATGTGTGGGTTATTTAGTTGTTGGATATTTGGGTGTTGGGTATTTGGGTGTGGGAGGATTTGGGTGTCGGGTAATTGAATGTGTGGGTTATTTAGTTGTTGGATATTTGGGTGTTGGTTGTGTTTGGGTGTGGGAGGATTTGGGTGTCGGGTAATTGAATGTGTGGGTTATTTAGTTGTTGGATATTTGGGTGTTGGGTATTTGGGTGTGGAAGTATTTGGGTGTCGGGTAATTGAATGTGTGGGTTATTTAGTTGTTGGATATTTGGGTGTTGGGTATTTGGGTGTGGAAGGATTTGGGTGTCGGGTAATTGAATGTGTGGGTTATTTAGTTGTTGGATATTTGGGTGTTGGTGGTTGGGTGTGGGAGGATTTGGGTGTCGGGTAATTGAATGTGTAGGTTATTTAGTTGTTGGATATTTGGGTGTTGGGTATTTGGGTGTGGGAGTATTTGGTGTCGGGTATTTGAATGTGTGGGTTATTTAGTTGTTGGATATTTGGGTGTTGGTGGTTGGGTGTGGGAGGATTTGGGTGTCGGGTAATTGAATGTGTGGGTTATTTAGTTGTTGGATATTTGGGTGTTGGTGGTTGGGTGTGGGAGGATTTGGTGTCGGGTATTTGAATGTGTGGGTTATTTAGTTGTTGGATATTTGGGTGTTGGTGGTTGGGTGTGGAAGTATTTGGGTGTCGGGTATTTGAATGTGTGGGTTATTTAGTTGTTGGATATTTGGGTGTTGGTGGTTGGGTGTGGGAGGATTTGGGTGTCGGGTAATTGAATGTGTAGGTTATTTAGTTGTTGGATATTTGGGTGTTGGGTATTTGGGTGTGGGAGGATTTGGGTGTCGGGTATTTGAATGTGTGGGTTATTTAGTTGTTGGATATTTGGGTTTTGGATATTTGGGTGTGGAAGTATTTGGTGTCGGGTAATTGAATGTGTGGGTTATTTAGTTGTTGGATATTTGGGTGTTGGTGGTTGGGTGTGGGAGGATTTGGGTGTCGGGTAATTGAATGTGTGAGTTATTTAGTTGTTGGATATTTGGGTGTTGGATATTTGGGTGTGGGAGGATTTGGGTGTCGGGTAATTGAATGTGTGGGTTATTTAGTTGTTGGATATTTGGGTGTTGGGTGGTTGGGTGTGGGAGGATTTGGGTGTCGGGTAATTGAATGTGTGAGTTATTTAGTTGTTGGATATTTGGGTGTTGGATATTTGGGTGTGGGAGGATTTGGGTGTCGGGTAATTGAATGTGTAGGTTATTTAGTTGTTGGATATTTGGGTGTTGGTGGTTGGGTGTGGGAGGATTTGGGTGTCGGGTAATTGAATGTGTGGGTTATTTAGTTGTTGGATATTTGGGTGTTGGTGGTTGGGTGTGGGAGGATTTGGGTGTCGGGTAATTGAATGTGTGGGTTATTTAGTTGTTGGATATTTGGGTGTTGGGTGGTTGGGTGTGGGAGATTTGGGGTGTCGGGTAATTGAATGTGTGGGTTATTTAGTTGTTGGATATTTGGGTGTGGGAGGATTTGGGTGTCGGGTAATTGAATGTGTGGGTTATTTAGTTGTTGGATATTTGGGTGTGGGAGGATTTGGGTGTCGGGTAATTGAATGTGTGGGTTATTTAGTTGTTGGATATTTGGGTGTTGGGTGGTTGGGTGTGGGAGGATTTGGGTGTCGGGTAATTGAATGTGTGGGTTATTTAGTTGTTGGATATTTGGGTGTTGGGTATTTGGGTGTGGAAGTATTTGGGTGTCGGGTAATTGAATGTGTGGGTTATTTAGTTGTTGGATATTTGGGTGTTGGGTATTTGGGTGTGGGAGGATTTGGGTGTCGGGTAATTGAATGTGTGGGTTATTTAGTTGTTGGATATTTGGGTGTTGGGTGGTTGGGTGTGGGAGGATTTGGGTGTCGGGTAATTGAATGTGTGGGTTATTTAGTTGTTGGATATTTGGGTGTTGGGTGGTTGGGTGTGGGAGGATTTGGGTGTCGGGTAATTGAATGTGTGGGTTATTTAGTTGTTGGATATTTGGGTGTTGGGTGGTTGGGTGTGGGAGGATTTGGGTGTCGGGTAATTGAATGTGTAGGTTATTTAGTTGTTGGATATTTGGGTGTTGGGTATTTGGGTGTGGAAGTATTTGGGTGTCGGGTAATTGAATGTGTGGGTTATTTAGTTGTTGGATATTTAGTTGTTGGATATTTGGGTGTGGGAGGATTTGGGTGTCGGGTAATTGAATGTGTGGGTTATTTAGTTGTTGGATATTTGGGTGTTGGTGGTTGGGTGTGGGAGGATTTGGGTGTCGGGTAATTGAATGTGTAGGTTATTTAGTTGTTGGATATTTGGGTGTTGGATATTTGGGTGTGGGAGGATTTGGGTGTCGGGTATTTGAATGTGTGGGTTATTTAGTTGTTGGATATTTAGTTGTTGGATATTTGGGTGTGGGAGGATTTGGGTGTCGGGTAATTGAATGTGTGGGTTATTTAGTTGTTGGATATTTGGGTGTTGGTGGTTGGGTGTGGGAGGATTTGGGTGTCGGGTAATTGAATGTGTGGGTTATTTAGTTGTTGGATATTTGGGTGTTGGTGGTTGGGTGTGGGAGGATTTGGGTGTCGGGTAATTGAATGTGTGGGTTATTTAGTTGTTGGATATTTGGGTGTTGGTGGTTGGGTGTGGAAGTATTTGGGTGTCGGGTATTTGAATGTGTGGGTTATTTAGTTGTTGGATATTTGGGTGTTGGTGGTTGGGTGTGGGAGGATTTGGGTGTCGGGTAATTGAATGTGTGGGTTATTTAGTTGTTGGATATTTGGGTGTTGGTGGTTGGGTGTGGGAGGATTTGGGTGTCGGGTAATTGAATGTGTGGGTTATTTAGTTGTTGGATATTTGGGTGTTGGGTATTTGGGTGTGGGAGGATTTGGGTGTCGGGTAATTGAATGTGTGGGTTATTTAGTTGTTGGATATTTGGGTGTTGGGTATTTGGGTGTGGGAGGATTTGGGTGTCGGGTAATTGAATGTGTGGGTTATTTAGTTGTTGGATATTTGGGTGTTGGTGGTTGGGTGTGGGAGGATTTGGGTGTCGGGTAATTGAATGTGTGGGTTATTTAGTTGTTGGATATTTGGGTGTTGGTGGTTGGGTGTGGGAGGATTTGGGTGTCGGGTAATTGAATGTGTGGGTTATTTAGTTGTTGGATATTTGGGTGTTGGTGGTTGGGTGTGGAAGTATTTGGGTGTCGGGTATTTGAATGTGTGGGTTATTTAGTTGTTGGATATTTGGGTGTTGGTGGTTGGGTGTGGGAGGATTTGGTGTCGGGTAATTGAATGTGTGGGTTATTTAGTTGTTGGATATTTGGGTGTTGGTGGTTGGGTGTGGGAGGATTTGGGTGTCGGGTAATTGAATGTGTGGGTTATTTAGTTGTTGGATATTTGGGTGTTGGTGGTTGGGTGTGGGAGGATTTGGGTGTCGGGTAATTGAATGTGTGGGTTATTTAGTTGTTGGATATTTGGGTGTTGGGTATTTGGGTGTGGGAGGATTTGGGTGTCGGGTAATTGAATGTGTGGGTTATTTAGTTGTTGGATATTTGGGTGTTGGGTATTTGGGTGTGGGAGGATTTGGGTGTCGGGTAATTGAATGTGTGGGTTATTTAGTTGTTGGATATTTGGGTGTTGGTGGTTGGGTGTGGGAGGATTTGGGTGTCGGGTAATTGAATGTGTGGGTTATTTAGTTGTTGGATATTTGGGTGTTGGTGGTTGGGTGTGGGAGGATTTGGGTGTCGGGTAATTGAATGTGTGGGTTATTTAGTTGTTGGATATTTGGGTGTTGGTGGTTGGGTGTGGGAGGATTTGGTGTCGGGTAATTGAATGTGTGGGTTATTTAGTTGTTGGATATTTGGGTGTTGGGTATTTGGGTGTGGGAGGATTTGGGTGTCGGGTAATTGAATGTGTGGGTTATTTAGTTGTTGGATATTTGGGTGTTGGATATTTGGGTGTGGGAGGATTTGGGTGTCGGGTAATTGAATGTGTGGGTTATTTAGTTGTTGGATATTTGGGTGTTGGGTATTTGGGTGTGGGAGGATTTGGGTGTCGGGTATTTGAATGTGTGGGTTATTTAGTTGTTGGATATTTGGGTGTTGGGTATTTGGGTGTGGGAGGATTTGGGTGTCGGGTAATTGAATGTGTGGGTTATTTAGTTGTTGGATATTTGGGTGTTGGGTATTTGGGTGTGGGAGGATTTGGGTGTCGGGTATTTGAATGTGTGGGTTATTTAGTTGTTGGATATTTGGGTGTTGGTGGTTGGGTGTGGGAGGATTTGGGTGTCGGGTAATTGAATGTGTGGGTTATTTAGTTGTTGGATATTTGGGTGTTGGTGGTTGGGTGTGGGAGGATTTGGGTGTCGGGTATTTGAATGTGTGGGTTATTTAGTTGTTGGATATTTGGGTGTTGGATATTTGGGTGTGGGAGGATTTGGGTGTCGGGTAATTGAATGTGTGGGTTATTTAGTTGTTGGATATTTGGGTGTTGGGTGGTTGGGTGTGGGAGGATTTGGGTGTCGGGTAATTGAATGTGTGGGTTATTTAGTTGTTGGATATTTGGGTGTTGGTGGTTGGGTGTGGGAGGATTTGGGTGTCGGGTAATTGAATGTGTGGGTTATTTAGTTGTTGGATATTTGGGTGTTGGTGGTTGAGTGTGGGAGGATTTGGGTATTGAGTATTTCGCTGTTGGGCATATTTGGGTGTGGTGGTATTGGATGTCAGGTATTTGGGTTTTGATGTGGGGGCATTTGTGTGTGGGGGGTGTTGGATGTGAGAGTCATAAGAACTAGGAGTAGGAGTAGGCCATCTAGCCCCTCAAACCTGATCTGCCATTCAATAAGACCTTGGCTAATCTTCTCATGGACTCAGGTTACCAGCCCGCTCACCATAGTCCTTAATTCCTTTACGGTTCAAAAATTTATCTATTCTTGCCTTAAAAACATTCAATAAGATAGCTTCAACTGCTTCACTGGGCAGGAATTCCACAGATTCACAACCCTTTCTGTGAAGAAATTCCTCCTCAACTCAGTCCTAAATCTGCTTCCCCTTATTTTGAGGCCTTGCCCCCAATTCTAGTTTCACCTGCCAGTGGAAATAACTTCTTTGTTTCTCTCATATATATTCCCTTCATAATCTTATATGTTTCAATAAGATCTCCCCTCATTCTTCTGAATTTAAATGAGTTTAGCCCCAGTCTACTCAGTCTCTCCTCATAAGCCAAGGCTCTCAACTCTGGAATCAACCCAGTGAATCTCCTCTGTACTCACTCCAGTGCCAGTATATCCTTTCTCAAGTAAGGAGACCAAAACTGTACACAGTACTCCAGGTGTGGTCTTACCAGCACATTATGCAGTTGCAACGTAACCTCACTGTTTCTAAATTACATCCCTCGAGCAATGAGAGACAAAATTCATTTGCCTTCTTAATTACCTGCTGCAACTACAAACCAACTCCTTGTGATTCTTGCACAAGGACACCCAGGTCTCTCTGCACAGCAGCATGCTGCAATGTTTTACCATTTAAATATTAGTCCATTTTGCTGTTATTTGTACCAAAGTGGATGACCTCACATTTACCAACATTGTACTCGATATGCCAGACCTTTGCCCACTCACTTAGACTATCTATATCCCTTTGCATGCTTTCAGCATCCTCTGCATACTTTGCTTCGCCACTCATCTTAGTGTCATTTTGGAATTTGGATGTGGGGGTTATTTGGGTCTTGGGTATTAGGCTTTGTTTATTGGGTAGTTGGATGTGAGGGTATTGGGGTGTGTATGGGACATTTGTGTGTTGAGGGTATTGTGTTCTGTGTACAGGATATATATGGGTGTGGGGTATATATATTGATGTGGAGGATTTTTGGGTGACGTGATATTTGGATATCATGGGGTATCTAGATGTGGGATGAGGGTGTTTGAATTCCTTCTCATTTTGCAGTAAGACCTCTGTTGGCTCCATCGACTCCGTTTCTTTTTAGGAACAAAAGAAATCAAGTAAACTTGAAGAGAGTATGAAGATGCTGGATTACGAAATGAAGAAGACGGATGATCTTCTGTACCGAATGATTCCTAAACCTGTAGCAAAGAGTCTCAGGAAAGGATTGCCTTCTGTAAACACCTGTGAGGTAGGCCCCAATTACCATGGATATCATGCGAGACCTCAGACATAGTTACCAAAACACCACCGAGATTGGCAGGTTCTCATTGTTTTAGACTCGGTTATTATCTATTTATTATGACATACTGCCCAGGACCCTGTACTCCCACACTGCCCAGGACCCTGTATTCCCACACTGCCCAGGACCCTGTCCTCTCACACTGCCCAGGATCCTGTCCTCCCACACTGCCCAGGACCCTGTACTCCCACACTGCCCAGGACCCTGTATTCCCACACTGCCCAGGACCCTGTCCTCTCACACTGCCCAGGATCCTGTCCTCCCACACTGCCCAGGATCCTGTCCTCCCACACTGCCCAGGATCCTGTACTCCCACACTGCCCAGGATCCTGTACTCCCACACTGCCCAGGATCCTGTACTCCCACACTGCCCAGGACCCTGTACTCCCACACTGCCCAGGATCCTGTACTCCCACACTGCCCAGGATCCTGTACTCCCACACTGCCCAGTACCCTGTACTCCCACACTGCCCAGGATCCTGTACTCCCACACTGCCCAGGACCCTGTACTCCCACACTGCCCAGGATCCTGTACTCCCACACTGCCCAGGATCCTGTACTCTGACACTGCCCAGGATCCTGTACTCCCACACTGCCCAGGACCCTGTACTCCCACACTGCCCAGGATCCTGTACTCCCACACTGCCCAGGATCCTGTACTCCCACACTGCCCAGGATCCTGTACTCCCACACTGCCCAGGATCCTGTACTCCCACACTGCCCAGGATCCTGTACTCCCACACTGCCCAGGATCCTGTACTCCCACACTGCCCAGGATCCTGTACTCCCACACTGCCCAGGATCCTGTACTCCCACACTGCCCAGGATCCTGTACTCCCACACTGCCCAGGATTCTGTACTCCCACACTGCCCAGGATCCTGTACTCCCACACTGCCCAGGATCCTGTACTCCCACACTGCCCAGGATCCTGTACTCCCACACTGCCCAGGATCCTGTACTCCCACACTGCCCAGTATCCTGTACTCCCACACTGCCCAGGACCCTGTACTCCCACACTGCCCAGGATCCTGTACTCCCTCACAGCCCAGGATCCTGTACTCCCACACTGCCCAGGATGCTGTACTCCCACACTGCCCAGGACCCTGTACTCCCACACTGCCCAGGATCCTGTACTCCCACACTGCCCAGGATCCTGTACTCCCACACTGCCCAGGATTCTGTACTCCCACACTGCCCAGGATCCTGTACTCCCACACTGCCCAGGATCCTGTACTCCCACACTGCCCAGGATCCTGTACTCCCACACTGCCCAGGATCCTGTACTCCCACACTGCCCAGTATCCTGTACTCCCACACTGCCCAGGACCCTGTACTCCCACACTGCCCAGGATCCTGTACTCCCTCACAGCCCAGGATCCTGTACTCCCACACTGCCCAGGATCCTGTACTCCCACACTGCCCAGGACCCTGTACTCCCACACTGCCCAGGATCCTGTACTCCCACACTGCCCAGGATCCTGTACTCCCACACTGCCCAGGACCCTGTACTCCCACACTGCCCAGGATCCTGTACTCCCACACTGCCCAGGACCCTGTACTCCCACACTGCCCAGGATCCTGTACTCCCACACTGCCCAGGACCCTGTCCTCCCACACTGCCCAGGATCCTGTACTCCCACACTGCCCAGGACCCTGTGCTCCCACACTGCCCAGGACCCTGTACTCCCACACTGCCCAGGATCCTGTACTCCCACACTGCCCAGGACCCTGTCCTCCCACACTGCCCAGGATCCTGTACTCCCACACTGCCCAGGATCCTGTACTCCCACACTGCCCAGGATCCTGTACTCCCACACTGCCCAGGATCCTGTACTCCCACACTGCCCAGGATCCTGTACTCCCACACTGCCCAGGACCCTGTCCTCCCACACTGCCCAGGACCCTGTCCTCCCACACTGCCCAGGATCCTGTACTCCCACACTGCCCAGGATCCTGTACTCCCACACTGCCCAGGATCCTGTACTCCCACACTGCCCAGGATCCTGTACTCCCACACCGCCCAGGATCCTGTACTCTCACACTGCCCAGGATCCTGTACTCCCACACTGCCCAGGACCCTGTACTCCCACACTGCCCAGGATCCTGTACTCCCACACTGCCCAGGACCCTGTACTCCCACACTGCCCAGGATCCTGTACTCCCACACTGCCCAGGATCCTGTACTCCCACACTGCCCAGGACCCTGTACTCCCACACTGCCCAGGATCCTGTACTCCCACACGGCCCAGGACCCTGTACTCCCACACTGCCCAGGATCCTGTACTCCCACACTGCCCAGTATCCTGTACTCCCACACTGCCCAGGATCCTGTACTCCCACACTGCCCAGGATCCTGTACTCCCACACCGCCCAGGATCCTGTACTCTCACACTGCCCAGGATCCTGTACTCCCACACTGCCCAGGACCCTGTACTCCCACACTGCCCAGGATCCTGTACTCCCACACTGCCCAGGACCCTGTACTCCCACACTGCCCAGGATCCTGTACTCCCACACTGCCCAGGATCCTGTACTCCCACACTGCCCAGGACCCTGTACTCCCACACTGCCCAGGATCCTGTACTCCCACACGGCCCAGGACCCTGTACTCCCACACTGCCCAGGATCCTGTACTCCCACACTGCCCAGTATCCTGTACTCCCACACTGCCCAGGATCCTGTACTCCCACACTGCCCAGGATCCTGTACTCCCACACTGCCCAGGATCCAGTACTCCCACACTGCCCAGTATCCTGTACTCCCACACTGCCCAGGATCCTGTACTCCCACACTGCCCAGGATCCTGTACTCCCACACTGCCCAGGATCCTGTACTCCCACACTGCCCAGGATCCTGTCCTCCCACACTGCCCAGTATCCTGTACTCCCACACTGCCCAGGATCCTGTACTCCCACACTGCCCAGTATCCTGTACTCCCACACTGCCCAGTATCCTGTACTCCCACACTGCCCAGGATCCTGTACTCCCACACGGCCCAGGACCCTGTACTCCCACACTGCCCAGGATCCTGTACTCCCACACTGCCCAGGATCCTGTACTCCCACACTGCCCAGGATCCTGTACTCCCACACTGCCCAGGACCCTGTCCTCCCACACTGCCCAGGATCCTGTACTCCCACACTGCCCAGGATCCTGTACTCCCACACTGCCCAGGATCCTGTACTCCCACACTGCCCAGGATCCTGTACTCCCACACCGCCCAGGATCCTGTACTCTCACACTGCCCAGGATCCTGTACTCCCACACTGCCCAGGACCCTGTCCTCCCACACCGCCCAGGATCCTGTACTCCCACACTGCCCAGGACCCTGTACTCCCACACTGCCCAGGATCCTGTACTCCCACACTGCCCAGGATCCTGTACTCCCACACTGCCCAGGATCCTGTACTCCCACACCGCCCAGGATCCTGTACTCCCACACGGCCCAGGACCCTGTACTCCCACACTGCCCAGGATCCTGTACTCCCACACGGCCCAGGACCCTGTACTCCCACACTGCCCAGGATCCTGTACTCCCACACTGCCCAGGATCCTGTACTCCCACACTGCCCAGGATCCTGTACTCCCACACTGCCCAGGATCCTGTACTCCCACACTGCCCAGTATCCTGTACTCCCACACTGCCCAGGACCCTGTACTCCCACACTGCCCAGGATCCTGTACTCCCACACTGCCCAGGATCCTGTACTCCCACACTGCCCAGGACCCTGTCCTCCCACACTGCCCAGGATCCTGTACTCCCACACTGCCCAGGATCCTGTACTCCCACACTGCCCAGGATCCTGTACTCCCACACTGCCCAGGATCCTGTACTCCCACACTGCCCAGGATCCTGTACTCCCACACTGCCGAGGACCCTGTCCTCCCACACTGCCCAGGACCCTGTCCTCCCACACTGCCCAGGATCCTGTACTCCCACACTGCCCAGGATCCTGTACTCCCACACTGCCCAGGATCCTGTACTCCCACACTGCCCAGGATCCTGTACTCCCACACCGCCCAGGATCCTGTACTCTCACACTGCCCAGGATCCTGTACTCCCACACTGCCCAGGACCCTGTACTCCCACACTGCCCAGGATCCTGTACTCCCACACTGCCCAGGACCCTGTACTCCCACACTGCCCAGGATCCTGTACTCCCACACTGCCCAGGATCCTGTACTCCCACACTGCCCAGGACCCTGTACTCCCACACTGCCCAGGATCCTGTACTCCCACACGGCCCAGGACCCTGTACTCCCACACTGCCCAGGATCCTGTACTCCCACACTGCCCAGTATCCTGTACTCCCACACTGCCCAGGATCCTGTACTCCCACACTGCCCAGGATCCTGTACTCCCACACCGCCCAGGATCCTGTACTCTCACACTGCCCAGGATCCTGTACTCCCACACTGCCCAGGACCCTGTACTCCCACACTGCCCAGGATCCTGTACTCCCACACTGCCCAGGACCCTGTACTCCCACACTGCCCAGGATCCTGTACTCCCACACTGCCCAGGATCCTGTACTCCCACACTGCCCAGGACCCTGTACTCCCACACTGCCCAGGATCCTGTACTCCCACACGGCCCAGGACCCTGTACTCCCACACTGCCCAGGATCCTGTACTCCCACACTGCCCAGTATCCTGTACTCCCACACTGCCCAGGATCCTGTACTCCCACACTGCCCAGGATCCTGTACTCCCACACTGCCCAGGATCCAGTACTCCCACACTGCCCAGTATCCTGTACTCCCACACTGCCCAGGATCCTGTACTCCCACACTGCCCAGGATCCTGTACTCCCACACTGCCCAGGATCCTGTACTCCCACACTGCCCAGGATCCTGTCCTCCCACACTGCCCAGTATCCTGTACTCCCACACTGCCCAGGATCCTGTACTCCCACACTGCCCAGTATCCTGTACTCCCAAACTGCCCAGTATCCTGTACTCCCACACTGCCCAGGATCCTGTACTCCCACACGGCCCAGGACCCTGTACTCCCACACTGCCCAGGATCCTGTACTCCCACACTGCCCAGGATCCTGTACTCCCACACTGCCCAGGATCCTGTACTCCCACACTGCCCAGGACCCTGTCCTCCCACACTGCCCAGGATCCTGTACTCCCACACTGCCCAGGATCCTGTACTCCCACACTGCCCAGGATCCTGTACTCCCACACTGCCCAGGATCCTGTACTCCCACACCGCCCAGGATCCTGTACTCTCACACTGCCCAGGATCCTGTACTCCCACACTGCCCAGGACCCTGTCCTCCCACACCGCCCAGGATCCTGTACTCCCACACTGCCCAGGACCCTGTACTCCCACACTGCCCAGGATCCTGTACTCCCACACTGCCCAGGATCCTGTACTCCCACACTGCCCAGGATCCTGTACTCCCACACCGCCCAGGATCCTGTACTCCCACACGGCCCAGGACCCTGTACTCCCACACTGCCCAGGATCCTGTACTCCCACACGGCCCAGGACCCTGTACTCCCACACTGCCCAGGATCCTGTACTCCCACACTGCCCAGGATCCTGTACTCCCACACTGCCCAGGATCCTGTACTCCCACACTGCCCAGGATCCTGTACTCCCACACTGCCCAGGATCCTGTACTCCCACACTGCCCAGGATCCTGTACTCCCACACTGCCCAGTATCCTGTACTCCCACACTGCCCAGGATCCTGTACTCCCACACTGCCCAGTATCCTGTACTCCCACACTGCCCAGTATCCTGTACTCCCACACTGCCCAGGATCCTGTACTCCCACACGGCCCAGGACCCTGTACTCCCACACTGCCCAGGATCCTGTACTCCCACACTGCCCAGTATCCTGTACTCCCACACTGCCCAGGATCCTGTACTCCCACACTGCCCAGGATCCTGTACTCCCACACTGCCCAGGATCCTGTACTCCCACACTGCCCAGTATCCTGTACTCCCACACTGCCCAGGATCCTGTACTCCCACACTGCCCTGGATCCTGTATTCCCACACTGCCCAGGATCCTGTACTCCCACACTGCCCAGGATCCTGTACTCCCACACTGCCCAGGACCCTGTACACCCACACTGCCCAGGATCCTGTACTCCCACACTGCCCAGTATCCTGTACTCCCACACTGCCCAGAATCCTGTACTCCCACACTGCCCAGGATCCTGTACTCCCACACTGCCCAGGATCCTATACTCCCACACTGCCCAGGACCCTGTACACCCACACTGCCCAGGATCCTGTACTCCCACACTGCCCAGGATCCTGTACTCCCACACTGCCCAGTATCCTGTACTCCCACACTGCCCAGAATCCTGTACTCCCACACTGCCCAGGAACCTGTACTCCCACACTGCCCAGGATCCTGTACTCCCACACTGCCCAGAATCCTGTACTCCCACACTGCCCAGGATCCTGTACTCCCACACTGCCCAGGATCCTGTACTCCAACACTGCCCAGGACCCTGTACTCCCACACTGCCCAGGATCCTGTACTCCCACACTGCCTAGGATCCTGTACTCCCACACTGCCCAGGATCCTGTACTCCCACACTGCCCAGGATCCTGTAATCCCACACTGCCCAGGACCCTGTACTCCCACACTGCCCAGGATCCTGTACTCCCACACTGCCCGGGATCCTGTACTCCCACACTGCCCAGGATCCTGTACTCCCACACTGCCCAGGATCCTGTAATCCCACACTGCCCAGGACCCTGTACTCCCACACTGCCCAGGATCCTGTAATCCCACACTGCCCAGGATTCTGTAATCCCACACTGCCCAGGATTCTGTACTCTCACACTGCCCAGGATCCTGTACTCCCACACTGCCCAAGATCCTGTACTCCCACACTGCCCAAGATCCTGTACTCCCACACTGCCCAGGATCCTGTACTCCCACTCTGCCCAGTATCCTGTACTCCCACACTGCCCAGTATCCTGTACTCCCACACTGCCCAGGATCCTGTACTCCCACACTGCCCAGGATCCTGTACTCCCACACTGCCCAGTATCCTGTACTCCCACACTGCCCAGGATCCTGTACTCCCACACTGCCCAGGATCCTGTACTCCCACACGGCCCAGGATCCTGTACTCCCACACTGCCCAGGTCCTGTACTCCCACACTGCCCAGGATCCTGTACTCCCACACTGCCCAGGATCCTGTACTCTCACACTGCCCAGGATCCTGTACTCCCACACTGCCCAGGTCCTGTACTCCCACACTGCCCAGTATCCTGCACTCCCACACTGCCCAGGATCCTGTACTCTCACACTGCCCAGGATCCTGTACTCCCACACTCCCCAGGACCCTGTTCACACATTGCCCAGGATCCTGTACTCCCACACTGCCCAGGACTCTTTACTCCCACACTGCCCAGGATTCTGTACTCCCACACAGCCCAGGATCCTGTACTCCCACACTGCCCAGGACCCTGTACTCCCACACTGCCTAGGACCCTGTAATCCCACACAGTCCAGGACCCTGTACTCCCACACTGCCCAGGATCCTGAACTCCCACACTGTCCAGGACCCTGTACTCCCACACTGCCCAGGATCCTGTACTCCCACACTGCCCAGGATCCTGTACTCCCACACTGCCCAGGACCCTGTACTCCCACACTGCCCAGGACCCTGTACTCCCACACTGCCCAGGATCCTGTACTCCCACACTGCCCAGGATCCTGTACTCCCACACTGCCCAGGACCCTGTACTCCCACACTGCCCAGGACTCTGTACTCCCACACTGCCCAGGATCCTGTACTCACACACTGCCCAGGATCCTGGACTCCCACACTGCCCAGGACCCTGTACTCCCACACTGCCCAGGACCCTGTACTCCCACACTGCCCAGGACTCTGTACTCCCACACTGCCCAGGATCCTGTACTCCTACACTGCCCAGTATCCTGTACTCCCACACTGCCCAGTATCCTGTACTCCCACACTGCCCAGGATCCTGTACTCCCTCACTGCCCAGGATCCTGTACTCCCACACTGACCAGGATCCTGTACTCCCACACTGCCCAGGATCCTGTACTCCCACACTGTCCAGGTATCCTGTCCTCCCACACTGCCCAGGATCCTGTACTCCCACACGGTCCAGGATCCTGTAGTCCCACACTGCCCAGGATCCTGTACTCCCACATTTCCCAGGATCCTGTACTCCCACACTGCCCAGGACCCTGTTCTCCCACACTGCCCAGGATCCTGTACTCCCACACGGCCCAGGATCCTGTACTCTCACACTGCCCAGGATCCTGTACTCCCACACTGCCCAGGACTCTGTACTCCCACACTGCCCAGGACCCTGTACTCTCACATTGCCCAGGATCCTGTACTCCCACACTGCCCAGGATCCTGTACTCCCACACTGCCCAGGACCCTGTACTCCCACACTGCCCAGGACCCTGTACTCTCACATTGCCCAGGATCCTGTACTCCCACACTGCCCAGGACCCTGTACTCTCACATTGCCCAGGATCCTGTACTCCCACACTGCCCAGGATCCTGTACTCCCACACTGCCCAGGACCCTGTACTCTCACATTGCCCAGGATCCTGTACTCCCACACTGCCCAGGATCCTGTACTCCCACACTGCCCAGGACCCTGTACTCCCACACTGCCCAGGATCCTGTACTCTCACACTGCCCAGAATCCTGCACTCCCACATGCCGAGTATCCTGTACTCCCACACTGCCCAGGATCCTGTACTCCCACACTGCCCAGGATCATGTACTCCCACACTGCCCAGGATCCTGTACTCTCACACTGCCCAGGATCCTGTACTCCCACACTGCCCAGGACCCTGTACTCCCACACTGCCCAGGATCCTGTACTCCCACACTGCCCAGGATCCGGTACTCCCACACTGCCCAGGATCCTGTACTCCCACACTGACCATCATCCTGTACTCCCACACTGCCCAGGATCCTGTACTCCCACACTGCCGAGTATCCTGTACTCCCACATTGCCCAGGATCCTGTACTCCCACACTGACCATCATCCTGTACTCCCACACTGCCCAGGATCCTGTACTCCCACACTGCCCAGGATCCTGTACTCCCACACTGCCCAGGATCCTGTACTCCCACACTGCCCAGGATCCTGTACTCCCACACTGCCCAGGACCCTGTACTCCCACACTGCCAAGGATCCTGTACTCCCACACTGCCCAGGATCCTGTACTCCCACACTGCCCAGGATCCTGTACTCTCACACTGCCCAGGATCCTGTACTCCCACACTGCCCAGGATCCTCTACTCCCACACTGCCGAGTATCCTGTACTCCCACACTGCCCAGGATCCTGTACTCCCACACTGCCCAGGATCCTGTACTCCCACACTGCCCAGGATCCTGTACTCCCACACTGCCCAGGATCCTGTACTCCCACACTGCCCAGGACCCTGTACTCCCACACTGCCCAGGATCCTGTACTCCCACACTGCCCAGGATCCTGTACTCCCACACTGCCCAGGATCCTGTACTCTCACACTGCCCAGGATCCTGTACTCCCACACTGCCCAGGATCCTGTACTCCCACACTGCCGAGTATCCTGTACTCCCACACTGCCCAGGATCCTGTACTCCCACACTGCCCAGGACCCTGTACTCCCACACTGCCGAGGATCCTGTACTCCCACACTGCCCAGGATCCTGTACTCCCACACTGCCCAGGACCCTGTCCTCCCACACTGCCCAGGATCCTGTATTCCCACACTGCCCAGGATCCTGTACTCCCACACTGCCCAGGATCCTGTACTCTCACACTGCCCAGCATCCGGTACTCCCACACTGCCCAGGATCCTGTACTCCCACACTGACCATCATCCTGTACTCCCACACTGCCCAGGATCCTGTACTCCCACACTGCCGAGTATCCTGTACTCCCACATTGCCCAGGATCCTGTACTCCCACACTGACCATCATCCTGTACTCCCACACTGCCCAGGATCCTGTACTCCCACACTGCCGAGTATCCTGTACTCCCACACTGCCGAGTATCCTGTACTCCCACACTGCCCAGGATCCTGTACTCCCACACTGCCCAGGATCCTGTACTCCCACACTGCCCAGGATCCTGTACTCCCACACTGCCCAGGGTCCTGTACTCCCACACTTCCCAGGATCCTGTACTACCACACTGCCCAGGATCCTGTCCTCCCACACTGCCCAGGATCCTGTCCTCCCACACTGCCCAGGATCCTGTACTCCCACACTGCCGAGTATCCTGTACTCCCACACTGCCCATGATCCTGTACTCCCACACTGCCCAGGATCCTGTACTCCCACACTGCCCATGATCCTGTACTCTCACACTGCCCATGATCCTGTACTCCCACACTGCCCAGGATCCTGTACTCCCACACTGCCCATGATCCTGTACTCCCACACTGCCCAGGATCCTGTACTCCCACACTGCCCAGGATCCTGTACTCCCACACTGCCCAGGATCCTGTACTCCCACACTGCCCAGGATCCTGCACTCCCACACTGCCCAGGACCCTGTCCTCCCACACTGCCCAGGATCCTGTACTCCCACACTGCCCAGGATCCTGTACTCCCACATTGCCCAGGATCCTGTACTCCCACACTGCCCAGGATCCTGTATTCCCACACTGCCCAGGATCCTGTACTCCCACACTGCTCAGGATCCTGTACTCTCACATTGCCCAGGATCCTGTACTCCCACACTGCCCAGGATCCTGTATTCCCACACTGCCCAGGATCCTGTACTCCCACACTGCCCAGGATCCTGTACTCCCACACTGCCCAGGATCCTGTACTCCCACACTGCCCAGGATCCTGTACTCCCGCACTGCCCAGGATCCTGTACTCTCACACTGCCCAGGATCCTGTACTCCCACACTGCCCAGGATCCTGCACTCCCACACTGCCCAGGATCCTGTACTCCCACAATGCCCAGGATCCTGTACTCCCACACTGCCCAGGATCCTGTAATCCCACACTGCCCAGGATCCTGCACTCCCACACTGCCCAGGACCCTGTACTCCCACACTGCCCAGGACCCTGTAATCCCACACTGCCCAGGATCCTGTACTCCCACACTGCCCAGGATCCTGTACTCCCACACTGCCCAGGATCCTGTACTCCCACACTGCCCAGGATCCTGCACTCCCACACTGTCCAGGATCCTGTACGCCCACACTGCCCAGGACCCTGTACTCCCACACTGTCCAGGTATCCTGTCCTCCCACACTGCCCAGGATCCTGTACTCCCACACTGCCCAGGATCCTGTACTCCCACACTGCCCAGGATCCTGTATTCCCACACTGCCCAGGATCCTGTACTCCCACACTGCCCAGGACCCTGCACTCCCACACTGCCCAGGATCCTGTACTCCCACACTGTCCAGGTATCCTGTCCTCCCACACTGCCCAGGATCCTGTACTCCCACAATGCCCAGGATCCTGTACTCCCACGCTGTCCGGGTATCCTGTATTCCCACACTGCGCATAATCCTGTTGTCCTACCCTACCCAGGTGTCCCATACCCAGACACTGTCCCGGTTTCCTGTAAAGCGACAAAGCCCAGGTATCCTGTACTCTGTGCCCAAGTATCCCATAACCTGACAATACCCAGTGAGTGTACCTTTACGAAAGTTTCTTTTTAAAAGTCATGCAGCTTAAAGCTTCAGCGATGTCATTATGGGTGGAGCTCAGCTGTGGCAGTCAGGTAATTGGGCTTTTAGTTTCATTTGTGGCAGTCAGATGATAAGTCTTTTTCCCTTGAGCTATTAATTTCATTTTTGGAAGCAGTTTATCAGCAAGCTAAGAAACAGTCTCTCTCTCTCTTTTTCCCTTTGGTTCTGCCTTAAAGAAGCTGTGTTTTTGGCAATAGATTCAACTACAATCTCTTCTGAATTTCTTCACAAGGGATTTTCAGTATTCAACCCTGCAGGTGGGATTCCTGTAACAAATGGGTATTAACCTATTGCTGTATTGTATTTATTTGGAGGGTTTTATGTATTGGATGTTGGCTTTGGTTGGAAGACATTTGGGATATTTCCTTAAGAGTTTCCATTATCGTTTGTTGCTGTGTTTCTTGTTTGTGATTGTTAAAAGTTCTTGTTAAGTATCTCACTATACATGTCAAGAATATTCTTAACTAAACTTTGTTTTTGATAAAAGCTGCTCGTGAGTCAGTTGAATGATACCTGAAGTGAAACCTCTCATGCTCATCCTAGCTGAATTTAAAGTAAAACTTTACAGGTCAGGTGGGCTTCATAGAATACCTTAGAGTATCCAATCCTGACTTGTAACCCCAGGTGTCCCATACCTAGACATTGCCCAGGTAACCAGAACCCAGACACTGACAGGTATCCCATACCTAGACACCACCAGGTATTTTGTACTCTGACACTGCCCAGGTATCGTGTGTCCCAACATTGTCCCATGCCCTGACACTGCCCTGGTGTGCCATACCCCGACATAGCCCAGGTTGCTCCTTCCCCATAGTCTGATACTGCCCTGTAACTCTACAGTGTCTAGATCTCCCACACAGCAACTGCGCAGCCCCACTTCACCAACTTGTACTGCTGACCAAACTGGCCAAGTGTTGAAGGATTTTTCCATCAGATCAGGTCTGTAGCAGCTGGTGAACAATTAAATGATTCCCTGGAGGAAGAAGGCTCCACAAATATCCCCTACTGCAATGACATCCAGGAAACACAATGCTGAAGCATTCACCCCAGTCTGCAACCAGAAGAGTTGAGTGGATGATGAATCTCAGCCACCTCCAGAGATTTATTTTGATTTGATTTATTATTTTTACATATATTAGCATGAAGGGAAAAGTATTCTTTCTTGCGAGCTATACAGACCAAGCATACCGTTCATAGAAAAGGAAACAAGAGAGTGCAGAATGTAGTGTTATAGTCATAACTCAGGTGTAAAAAAAAAATCAACGTAATGCAAGATAAGTCCGTTAAAAAGTCTGATGGCAGCAGGGAAGAAGCTGTTCTTGAATCAGTTATTATATGACCTCAAACGTTTGTATCTTTTTCCCAACGGAAGAAGGAGAAAATGAGAAAATGCAGGGTACGTGGAATCCTTAATAGTGTTGGCTGCTTTGCTGAGGCAGCGAGAAGTGTAGACAGAGTCCATGGATGGGAGGATCCCAGCATCACAGATGTCAGTCTTCAGACAATTCGATTTACTCCATGTGATGTCAAGAAACAACTGAAGGCATTGGATGCTGCAAAGGCCATGCACCCTGACAATATTCCAGCAATAGTACTGAAGACTGATGCTCCAGAATTTGCCACTCTCCTAGCCAAGCTGTTCTAGTACAGCTACGATACTGGCATCTTCCCGGCAAGGTGGAAAATTGTCCAGGTATGTCACAAGAGAAAGGACAAAATCACCTGACCAATTATCACCCCATTAGCCTACTCTAAATCATCCCTAAAGTGGTGGAAGGGCTCATCAGCAGTGCTATCAAGCAGCACTTACTCAGCAACAACCTCCTCACTGATGCTGGAAAAAACAAAGTGCTATGGATACTGAAGATCAGAAATGAAAACAAAATATTCTTTAAATATTTAATTAGATCAGACAGCATCTGTATCAGAATTGATCTGATATGTCATCCTTGCTTCTCTGCATAGATAATGCCTGACCTGCTGAACATTTCCACAATGTTTTACAAAGAACAAAGAACAACCCAGCACGGGAAACAGGCCCTTCGGCCCAACGAGCCCGCGCCGCCACATCACCCTACACCTATTCTACCCTGCATGTCTACGTTTGGAACCCTACTCAGTCAGATTCAGGGAAGAAATAGTGTCAATTTGGTAAAAACCGATTAGCCTGAGAGCACATCTTTGGGGTGTGGGAGGAAACCGGAGCGCCCGGAGGAAACCCACGCAACCACAGGGAGAATGCGCAAACTCCCACAGACACAGGCCCAAATCCATGTATCTGCAAAGCTAGCAGTGCTAGTCACTGAGCTGTTGTGGCGCCCGTCTACCGGTCCAGGATCAAGCACACACACCGACATGAAGTACTAGGCCACTCCTGGAACTTCCAAGAGCAGCCTACCCACGACCCGCCGTGTGAATGCCCCTCGTTTGACACGTGGTGGACCTCTTTTTATCACCGGTACTACAAGCACCATTTTGCTCCTGACCTCATTACAGCCTTGACCCAAAGATTGACCAAAAAGCTGAATTTGACAATGAGAGAGAGAGATACTACCCTTAACATCAAGATCAAGTGTGGCTTCGAGGAGCTGTAAAAAAACTGGAGTCAATGGGAATCGGGGGTAAATGCTCCGCTGGTTGGAGTCATCCCTGGCACAAAGGAAGATGGCTGTGGTGATTGGCAATTAATCATCTCAGCTCCAGGACATCTCAGCTCCAGGACATCACTGCAGGAGTTCCTCAGGGTCACATCCTGGGTTCAACCATCTTCAGCTGCTTCATCAATGACCTTCCACCCATTATAAGGTCAGAAGTGGAGATGCTCATTGATAACTACACAATGTTCAGCACCATTTAAACTCTTCAGATACTGAAGCAGTTCATGTCCAAACATAGCAGGACAAAGCCACCCTATTGATTGGCACCATAAACATTCACTCCTTCCACCACTGATAGTGGCAGCTATGTGTACCATCTACAAGATACACTGCAGGAACTCACCAAGGTTCCATAGATAGCACCTCCCAAACCCACAGTCACCATCATCTTTGGTGCACCTTGAATTTGACGAGGATAAGCATGATATGTTCAAGTGTGACTCAAAAGACCCACTAAAGAGCTTTTATTAAACAAAGTTTATTTAAGAATATAGTAAGAAAATTAGCAAGAATTTACAAATTACAAATAAGAAACAAAACAACCAATATAATATATAAACCTTAACAAAGAAATCTAATGTGTTCCAATCAAATCAAAACCCTTGCCATGAACAAATCCCTTTAAACTGTTCTAACCAGCAAAGTCTACTGTCCACATGATAAGGGAATTTGAGTCCTTTAGTTGAAGTCTGCAGCTCTCTAGATTCATGCCGAATAGCTTGAAAACTAGGCAGTTCTAAAACACCAGAGTGACTCGGGTCCAGTGTCCAATGACAGCAGATTTTCACCAGAGTGACTCTGGTCCAGTCCCCAGTGACAGCAGATTTTCACCAGAGTGACTCTGGTCCAGCCCCCAGTGACAGCAGATTTTCACCAGAGTGACTCTGGTACAGTCCCCAATGACAGCAGATTTTCACCAGAGTGACTCTGGTCCAGTCCCCAATGACAGCAGATTTTCACCAGAGTGACTCTGGTCCATCCCCCAGTGACAGCAGATTTTCACCAGAGTGACTCTGGTCCAGCCTCCAATGACAGCAGATTTTCACCAGAGTGACTCTGGTCCAGCCCCCAGTGACAGCAGATTTTCACCAGAGTGACTCTGGTCCAGTCCCCAGTGACAGCAGATTTTCACCAGAGTGACTCTGGTCCATCCCCCAGTGACAGCAGATTTTCACCAGAGTGACTCTGGTCCAGCCCCCAATGACAGCAGATTTTCACGAGAGTGACTCTGGTCCATCCCCCAATGACAGCAGATTTTCACCAGAGTGACTCTGGTCCAGTCCCCAATGACAGCAGATTTTCACCAGAGTGACTCTGGTCCAGTCCCCAGTGACAGCAGATTTTCACCAGAGTGACTCTGGTCCAGTCCCCAATGACAGCAGATTTTCACCAGAGTGACTCTGGTCCAGCCCCCAATGACAGCAGATTTTCACCAGAGTGACTCTGGTCCAGCCCCCAATGACAGCAGATTTTCACCAGAGTGACTCTGGTCCAGCCCCCAATGACAGCAGATTTTCACCAGAGTGACTCTGGTCCAGTCCCCAGTGACAGCAGATTTTCACCAGAGTGACTCTGGTCCAGTCCCCAATGACAGCAGATTTTCACCAGAGTGACTCTGGTCCAGCTCCCAGTGACAGCAGATTTTCACCAGAGTGACTCTGGTCCAGCCCCCAGTGACAGCAGATTTTCACCAGAGTGACTCTGGTCCAGTCCCCAATGACAGCAGATTTTCACCAGAGTGACTCTGGTCCAGTCCCCAGTGACAGCAGATTTTCACCAGAGTGACTCTGGTCCAGTCCCCAGTGACAGCAGATTTTCACCAGAGTGACTCTGGTCCAGCCCCCAATGACAGCAGATTTTCACCAGAGTGACTCTGGTCCATCCCCCAATGACAGCAGATTTTCACCAGAGTGACTCTGGTCCAGCCTCCAATGACAGCAGATTTTCACCAGAGTGACTCTGGTCCAGTCCCCAATGACAGCAGATTTTCACCAGAGTGACTCTGGTCCAGCCCCCAATGACAGCAGATTTTCACCAGAGTGACTCTGGTCCAGCCCCCAATGACAGCAGATTTTCACCAGAGTGACTCTGGTCCAGTCCCCAATGACAGCAGATTTTCACCAGAGTGACTCTGGTCCAGCCCCCAGTGACAGCAGATTTTCACCAGAGTGACTCTGGTCCAGCCCCCAGTGACAGCAGATTTTCACCAGAGTGACTCTGGTCCAGCCCCCAGTGACAGCAGATTTTCACCAGAGTGACTCTGGTCTAGTCCCCAGTGACAGCAGATTTTCACCAGAGTGACTCTGGTCCAGTCCCCAGTGACAGCAGATTTTCACCAGAGTGACTCTGGTCCAGTCCCCAATGACAGCAGATTTTCACCAGAGTGACTCTGGTCCAGCCCCCAGTGACAGCAGATTTTCACCAGAGTGACTCTGGTCCAGTCCCCAATGACAGCAGATTTTCACCAGAGTGACTCTGGTCCATCCCCCAATGACAGCAGATTTTCACCAGAGTGACTCTGGTCCAGCCCCCAATGACAGCAGATTTTCACCAGAGTGACTCTGGTCCAGTCCCCAATGACAGCAGATTTTCACCAGAGTGACTCTGGTCCAGTCCCCAATGACAGCAGATTTTCACCAGAGTGACTCTGGTCCAGCCCCCAATGACAGCAGATTTTCACCAGAGTGACTCTGGTCCAGCCCCCAATGACAGCAGATTTTCACCAGAGTGACTCTGGTCCAGTCCCCAGTGACAGCAGATTTTCACCAGAGTGACTCTGGTCCAGCTCCCAGTGACAGCAGATTTTCACCAGAGTGACTCTGGTCCAGCCCCCAATGACAGCAGATTTTCACCAGAGTGACTCTGCTCCAGTCTCCAATGACAGCAGATTTTCACCAGAGTGACTCTGGTCCAGCTCCCAATGACAGCAGATTTTCACCAGAGTGACTCTGGTCCAGCCCCCAATGACAGCAGATTTTCACCAGAGTGACTCTGGTCCAGCCTCCAATGACAGCAGATTTTCACCAGAGTGACTCTGGTCCAGCCTCCAATGACAGCAGATTTTCACCAGAGTGACTCTGGTCCATCCCCCAGTGACAGCAGATTTTCACCAGAGTGACTCTGGTCCAGTCCCCAATGACAGCAGATTTTCACCAGAGTGACTCTGGTCCAGTCCCCAGTGACAGCAGATTTTCACCAGAGTGACTCTGGTCCATCCCCCAATGACAGCAGATTTTCACCAGAGTGACTCTGGTCCAGCCCCCAGTGACAGCAGATTTTCACCAGAGTGACTCTGGTCCATCCCCCAGTGACAGCAGATTTTCACCAGAGTGACTCTGGTCCAGTCCCCAGTGACAGCAGATTTTCACCAGAGTGACTCTGGTCCAGTCCCCAATGACAGCAGATTTTCACCAGAGTGACTCTGGTCCAGTCCCCAATGACAGCAGATTTTCACCAGAGTGACTCTGGTCCAGCCCCCAGTGACAGCAGATTTTCACCAGAGTGACTCTGGTCCAGTCCCCAGTGACAGCAGATTTTCACCAGAGTGACTCTGGTCCAGCCTCCAGTGACAGCAGATTTTCACCAGAGTGACTCTGGTCCAGTCCCCAGTGACAGCAGATTTTCACCAGAGTGACTCTGGTCCAGCCCCCAGTGACAGCAGATTTTCACCAGAGTGACTCTGGTCCAGTCCCCAATGACAGCAGATTTTCACCAGAGTGACTCTGGTCCAGTCCCCAGTGACAGCAGATTTTCACCAGAGTGACTCTGGTCCAGCCCCCAATGACAGCAGATTTTCACCAGAGTGACTCTGGTCCAGTCCCCAGTGACAGCAGATTTTCACCAGAGTGACTCTGGTCCAGCCCCCAATGACAGCAGATTTTCACCAGAGTGACTCTGGTCCAGCCCCCAGTGACAGCAGATTTTCACCAGAGTGACTCTGGTCCAGCCCCCAGTGACAGCAGATTTTCACCAGAGTGACTCTGGTCCATCCCCCAATGACAGCAGATTTTCACCAGAGTGACTCTGGTCCAGCCCCCAGTGACAGCAGATTTTCACCAGAGTGACTCTGGTCTAGTCCCCAGTGACAGCAGATTTTCACCAGAGTGACTCTGGTCCAGTCCCCAATGACAGCAGATTTTCACCAGAGTGACTCTGGTCCAGTCCCCAATGACAGCAGATTTTAGAACATAGAACATTACAGCACAAACAGGCCCTTCGGCCCTCGAGTTGCGCCGATCGCATCAACCCCACCAATCTATAGACCTATCTATAACCCCCAATCCCATTAAACCCCATATACTCATCCAGAAGTCTTTTAAAAGACCCCAGCGAGTTCGCCTCCACCACAGACGACGGCAGCCGATTCCAATCACTCACCACCCTCTGAGTGAAAAACTTACCCCTAACATCACCTCTGTACTTCCCTCCCCGCACCTTAAATCTGTGTCCCCTCGTAGCGACCATTTCAACCCGGGGAAATAGCCTCTGAGAGTCCACCCTATCTATTCCTCTCAACATTTTATAAACTTCTATCAGGTCGCCTCTCAACCTTCGCCTCTCCAGGGAAAAGAGTCCCAGCTCCCTCAACCTATCTTCATAAGGCATGCCTCCCAGTCCAGGCAACATCCTTGTAAATCTCCTCTGCACCCTTTCAATAGCTTCTACATCTTTCCTATAGTGAGGCGACCAGAACTGCGCACAGTACTCCAAATGAGGCCTGACAAGGGTCCTGTAAAGTTGCAGCATTACCTCCCGACTCCTAAACTCAATCCCTCGATTAATGAAGGCCAGTACACCATACGCCTTCTTGACCACCTCCTCCACCTGCGAGGCCGATTTAAGAGTCCTGTGAACCCGGACCCCGAGATCCTTCTGCTCTTCATTTTCACGAGAGTGACTCTGGTCCAGCCCAAAATGACAGCAGATTTTCACCAGAGTGACTCTGGTCCAGCCCCCAATGACAGCAGATTTTCACCAGAGTGACTCTGGTCCAGTCCCCAGTGACAGCAGATTTTCACCAGAGTGACTCTGGTCCAGCCCCCAGTGACAGCAGATTTTCACCAGAGTGACTCTGGTCCAGCTCCCAGTGACAGCAGATTTTCACCAGAGTGACTCTGGTCCAGTCCCCAGTGACAGCAGATTTTCACCAGAGTGACTCTGGTCCAGTCCCCAGTGACAGCAGATTTTCACCAGAGTGACTCTGGTCCAGCTCCCAGTGACAGCAGATTTTCACCAGAGTGACTCTGGTCCAGTCCCCAATGACAGCAGATTTTCACCAGAGTGACTCTGGTCCATCCCCCAGTGACAGCAGATTTTCACCAGAGTGACTCTGGTCCAGCCCCCAATGACAGCAGATTTTCACCAGAGTGACTCTGGTCCAGCCCCCAATGACAGCAGATTTTCACCAGAGTGACTCTGGTCCATCCCCCAGTGACAGCAGATTTTCACCAGAGTGACTCTGGTCCAGTCCCCAATGACAGCAGATTTTCACCAGAGTGACTCTGGTCCAGTCCCCAATGACAGCAGATTTTCACCAGAGTGACTCTGGTCCAGCCCCCAATGACAGCAGATTTTCACCAGAGTGACTCTGGTCCAGTCCCCAGTGACAGCAGATTTTCACCAGAGTGACTCTGGTCCAGCCCCCAATGACAGCAGATTTTCACCAGAGTGACTCTGGTCCAGTCCCCAATGACAGCAGATTTTCACCAGAGTGACTCTGGTCCAGTCCCCAATGACAGCAGATTTTCACCAGAGTGACTCTGGTCCATCCCCCAGTGACAGCAGATTTTCACCAGAGTGACTCTGGTCCATCCCCCAGTGACAGCAGATTTTCACCAGAGTGACTCTGGTCCAGCCCCCAATGACAGCAGATTTTCACCAGAGTGACTCTGGTCCAGTCCCCAATGACAGCAGATTTTCACCAGAGTGACTCTGGTCCAGTCCCCAATGACAGCAGATTTTCACCAGAGTGACTCTGGTCCATCCCCCAGTGACAGCAGATTTTCACCAGAGTGACTCTGGTCCAGTCCCCAGTGACAGCAGATTTTCACCAGAGTGACTCTGGTCCAGCCCCCAATGACAGCAGATTTTCACCAGAGTGACTCTGGTCCAGTCCCCAATGACAGCAGATTTTCACCAGAGTGACTCTGGTCCAGTCCCCAATGACAGCAGATTTTCACCAGAGTGACTCTGGTCCATCCCCCAGTGACAGCAGATTTTCACCAGAGTGACTCTGGTCCATCCCCCAGTGACAGCAGATTTTCACCAGAGTGACTCTGGTCCAGTCCCCAATGACAGCAGATTTTCACCAGAGTGACTCTGGTCCAGTCCCCAATGACAGCAGATTTTCACCAGAGTGACTCTGGTCCAGCCCCCAATGACAGCAGATTTTCACCAGAGTGACTCTGGTCCAGTCCCCAGTGACAGCAGATTTTCACCAGAGTGACTCTGGTCCAGCCCCCAATGACAGCAGATTTTCACCAGAGTGACTCTGGTCCAGTCCCCAATGACAGCAGATTTTCACCAGAGTGACTCTGGTCCAGTTCCCAGTGACAGCAGATTTTCACCAGAGTGACTCTGGTCCACCCCCAATGACAGCAGATTTTCACCAGAGTGACTCTGGTCCAGTGCCAATGACAGCAGATTTTCACCAGAGTGACTCTGGTCCATCCCCCAATGACAGCAGATTTTCACCAGAGTGACTCTGGTCCAGTCCCCAATGACAGCAGATTTTCACCAGAGTGACTCTGGTCCAGTCCCCAGTGACAGCAGATTTTCACCAGAGTGACTCTGGTCCATCCCCCAATGACAGCAGATTTTCACCAGAGTGACTCTGGTCCAGTCACAATGACAGCAGATTTTCACCAGAGTGACTCTGGTCCATCCCCCAATGACAGCAGATTTTCACCAGAGTGACTCTGGTCCAGTCCCCAATGACAGCAGATTTTCACCAGAGTGACTCTGGTCCAGTCCCCAGTGACAGCAGATTTTCACCAGAGTGACTCTGGTCCATCCCCCAATGACAGCAGATTTTCACCAGAGTGACTCTGGTCCAGTCCCCAATGACAGCAGATTTTCACCAGAGTGACTCTGGTCCAGCCCCCAATGACAGCAGATTTTCACCAGAGTGACTCTGGTCCAGTCCCCAATGACAGCAGATTTTCACCAGAGTGACTCTGGTCCATCCCCCAATGACAGCAGATTTTCACCAGAGTGACTCTGGTCCAGTTCCCAGTGACAGCAGATTTTCACCAGAGTGACTCTGGTCCACCCCCAATGACAGCAGATTTTCACCAGAGTGACTCTGGTCCAGCCCCCAGTGACAGCAGATATTCACCAGAGTGACTCTGGTCCATCCCCCAATGACAGCAGATTTTCACCAGAGTGACTCTGGTCCAGTCCCCAATGACAGCAGATTTTCACCAGAGTGACTCTGGTCCAGTCCCCAGTGACAGCAGATTTTCACCAGAGTGACTCTGGTCCATCCCCCAATGACAGCAGATTTTCACCAGAGTGACTCTGGTCCATCCCCCAGTGACAGCAGATTTTCACCAGAGTGACTCTGGTCCAGTCCCCAATGACAGCAGATTTTCACCAGAGTGACTCTGGTCCAGTCCCCAGTGACAGCAGATTTTCACCAGAGTGACTCTGGTCCATCCCCCAATGACAGCAGATTTTCACCAGAGTGACTCTGGTCCATCCCCCAGTGACAGCAGATTTTCACCAGAGTGACTCTGGTCCAGTCCCCAATGACAGCAGATTTTCACCAGAGTGACTCTGGTCCAGTCCCCAATGACAGCAGATTTTCACCAGAGTGACTCTGGTCCAGCCCCCAATGACAGCAGATTTTCACCAGAGTGACTCTGGTCCAGCCCCCAATGACAGCAGATTTTCACCAGAGTGACTCTGGTCCAGTCCCCAGTGACAGCAGATTTTCACCAGAGAGACTCTGGTCCAGCCCCCAGTGACAGCAGATTTTCACCAGAGTGACTCTGGTCCAGCTCCCAGTGACAGCAGATTTTCACCAGAGTGACTCTGGTCCAGTCCCCAATGACAGCGGGATTTTCACCAGAGTGACTCTGGTCCATCCCCCAGTGACAGCAGATTTTCACCAGAGTGACTCTGGTCCAGCCCCCAATGACAGCAGATTTTCACCAGAGTGACTCTGGTCCAGCCCCCAATGACAGCAGATTTTCACCAGAGTGACTCTGGTCCATCCCCCAGTGACAGCAGATTTTCACCAGAGTGACTCTGGTCCAGTCCCCAATGACAGCAGATTTTCACCAGAGTGACTCTGGTCCATCCCCCAGTGACAGCAGATTTTCACCAGAGTGACTCTGGTCCAGTCCCCAATGACAGCAGATTTTCACCAGAGTGACTCTGGTCCATCCCCCAATGACAGCAGATTTTCACCAGAGTGACTCTGGTCCATCCCCCAGTGATAGCAGATTTTCACCAGAGTGACTCTGGTCCATCCCCCAGTGATAGCAGATTTTCACCAGAGTGACTCTGGTCCATCCCCCAATGACAGCAGATTTTCACCAGAGTGACTCTGGTCCAGTCCCCAGTGACAGCAGATTTTCACCAGAGTGACTCTGGTCCATCCCCCAATGACAGCAGATTTTCACCAGAGTGACTCTGGTCCAGTCCCCAGTGACAGCAGATTTTCACCAGAGTGACTCTGGTCCAGCCCCCAGTGACAGCAGATTTTCACCAGAGTGACTCTGGTCCAGCTCCCAGTGACAGCAGATTTTCACCAGAGTGACTCTGGTCCAGTCCCCAATGACAGCGGGATTTTCACCAGAGTGACTCTGGTCCATCCCCCAGTGACAGCAGATTTTCACCAGAGTGACTCTGGTCCAGCCCCCAATGACAGCAGATTTTCACCAGAGTGACTCTGGTCCAGCCCCCAATGACAGCAGATTTTCACCAGAGTGACTCTGGTCCATCCCCCAGTGACAGCAGATTTTCACCAGAGTGACTCTGGTCCATCCCCCAGTGACAGCAGATTTTCACCAGAGTGACTCTGGTCCAGCCCCCAATGACAGCAGATTTTCACCAGAGTGACTCTGGTCCATCCCCCAGTGACAGCAGATTTTCACCAGAGTGACTCTGGTCCAGCCCCCAATGACAGCAGATTTTCACCAGAGTGACTCTGGTCCATCCCCCAATGACAGCAGATTTTCACCAGAGTGACTCTGGTCCATCCCCCAATGACAGCAGATTTTCACCAGAGTGACTCTGGTCCAGCCTCCAATGACAGCAGATTTTCACCAGAGTGACTCTGGTCCAGTCCCCAATGACAGCAGATTTTCACCAGAGTGACTCTGGTCCAGCCCCCAATGACAGCAGATTTTCACCAGAGTGACTCTGGTCCAGTCCCCAATGACAGCAGATTTTCACCAGAGTGACTCTGGTCCAGTCCCCAATGACAGCAGATTTTCACCAGAGTGACTCTGGTCCAGCCCCCAATGACAGCAGATTTTCACCAGAGTGACTCTGGTCCAGCCTCCAATGACAGCAGATTTTCACCAGAGTGACTCTGGTCCAGCCCCCAGTGACAGCAGATTTTCACCAGAGTGACTCTGGTCCATCCCCCAGTGACAGCAGATTTTCACCAGAGTGACTCTGGTCCAGTCTCCAATGACAGCAGATTTTCACCAGAGTGACTCTGGTCCAGTCCCCAGTGACAGCAGATTTTCACCAGAGTGACTCTGGTCCAGTCCCCAATGACAGCAGATTTTCACCAGAGTAACTCTGGTCCATCCCCCAATGACAGCAGATTTTCACCAGAGTGACTCTGGTCCAGTCCCCAATGACAGCAGATTTTCACCAGAGTGACTCTGGTCCAGTCTCCAATGACAGCAGATTTTCACCAGAGTGACTCTGGTCCAGTCCCCAATGACAGCAGATTTTCACCAGAGTGACTCTGGTCCAGTCCCCAATGACAGCAGATTTTCACCAGAGTGACTCTGGTCCATCCCCCAATGACAGCAGATTTTCACCAGAGTGACTCTGGTCCAGTCCCCAATGACAGCAGATTTTCACCAGAGTGACTCTGGTCCAGCCCCCAATGACAGCAGATTTTCACCAGAGTGACTCTGGTCCAGTCCCCAGTGACAGCAGATTTTCACCAGAGTGACTCTGGTCCAGTCCCCAGTGACAGCAGATTTTCACCAGAGTGACTCTGGTCCATCCCCCAATGACAGCAGATTTTCACCAGAGTGACTCTGGTCCATCCCCCAGTGACAGCAGATTTTCACCAGAGTGACTCTGGTCCAGCCCCCAGTGACAGCAGATTTTCACCAGAGTGACTCCGGTCCAGCCCCCAATGACAGCAGATTTTCACCAGAGTGACTCTGGTCCAGCCCCCAATGACAGCAGATTTTCACCAGAGTGACTCTGGTCCAGTCCCCAGTGACAGCAGATTTTCACCAGAGTGACTCTGGTCCAGTCCCCAATGACAGCAGATTTTCACCAGAGTGACTCTGGTCCAGCCCCCAGTGACAGCAGATTTTCACCAGAGTGACTCTGGTCCAGTCCCCAGTGACAGCAGATTTTCACCAGAGTGACTCTGGTCCATCCCCCAATGACAGCAGATTTTCACCAGAGTGACTCTGGTCCAGCCCCCAATGACAGCAGATTTTCACCAGAGTGACTCTGATCCAGTCCCCAGTGACAGCAGATTTTCACCAGAGTGACTCTGGTCCAGTCCCCAGTGACAGCAGATTTTCACCAGAGTGACTCTGGTCCAGCCCCCAGTGACAGCAGATTTTCACCAGAGTGACTCTGGTCCAGCCCCCAGTGACAGCAGATTTTCACCAGAGTGACTCTGGTCCAGTCCCCAGTGACAGCAGATTTTCACCAGAGTGACTCTGGTCCAGCCCCCAGTGACAGCAGATTTTCACCAGAGTGACTCTGGTCCAGCCCCCAGTGACAGCAGATTTTCACCAGAGTGACTCTGGTCCATCCCCCAATGACAGCAGATTTTCACCAGAGTGACTCTGGTCCAGTCCCCAGTGACAGCAGATTTTCACCAGAGTGACTCTGGTCCAGCCCCCAGTGACAGCAGATTTTCACCAGAGTGACTCTGGTCCAGCTCCCAGTGACAGCAGATTTTCACCAGAGTGACTCTGGTCCAGTCCCCAATGACAGCGGGATTTTCACCAGAGTGACTCTGGTCCATCCCCCAGTGACAGCAGATTTTCACCAGAGTGACTCTGGTCCAGCCCCCAATGACAGCAGATTTTCACCAGAGTGACTCTGGTCCAGCCCCCAATGACAGCAGATTTTCACCAGAGTGACTCTGGTCCATCCCCCAGTGACAGCAGATTTTCACCAGAGTGACTCTGGTCCAGTCCCCAATGACAGCAGATTTTCACCAGAGTGACTCTGGTCCATCCCCCAATGACAGCAGATTTTCACCAGAGTGACTCTGGTCCAGCCCCCAATGACAGCAGATTTTCACCAGAGTGACTCTGGTCCAGTCCCCAGTGACAGCAGATTTTCACCAGAGTGACTCTGGTCCAGCTCCCAATGACAGCAGATTTTCACCAGAGTGACTCTGGTCCAGTCCCCAATGACAGCAGATTTTCACCAGAGTGACTCTGGTCCATCCCCCAATGACAGCAGATTTTCACCAGAGTGACTCTGGTCCAGTTCCCAGTGACAGCAGATTTTCACCAGAGTGACTCTGGTCCATCCCCCAGTGACAGCAGATTTTCACCAGAGTGACTCTGGTCCAGCCCCCAGTGACAGCAGATTTTCACCAGAGTGACTCTGGTCCAACCCCCAATGACAGCAGATTTTCACCAGAGTGACTCTGGTCCAGTTCCCAGTGACAGCAGATTTTCACCAGAGTGACTCTGGTCCATCCCCCAGTGACAGCAGATTTTCACCAGAGTGACTCTGGTCCAGCCCCCAGTGACAGCAGATTTTCACCAGAGTGACTCCGGTCCAGCCCCCAATGACAGCAGATTTTCACCAGAGTGACTCTGGTCCAGCCCCCAATCACAGCAGATTTTCACCAGAGTGACTCTGGTCCATCCCCCAATGACAGCAGATTTTCACCAGAGTGACTCTGGTCCAGTCCCCAGTGACAGCAGATTTTCACCAGAGTGACTCTGGTCCAGTTCCCAGTGACAGCAGATTTTCACCAGAGTGACTCTGGTCCATCCCCCAGTGACAGCAGATTTTCACCAGAGTGACTCTGGTCCAGCCCCCAGTGACAGCAGATTTTCACCAGAGTGACTCCGGTCCAGCCCCCAATGACAGCAGATTTTCACCAGAGTGACTCTGGTCCAGCCCCCAATGACAGCAGATTTTCACCAGAGTGACTCTGGTCCATCCCCCAATGACAGCAGATTTTCACCAGAGTGACTCTGGTCCAGTCCCCAATGACAGCAGATTTTCACCAGAGTGACTCTGGTCCATCCCCCAATGACAGCAGATTTTCACCAGAGTGACTCTGGTCCAGCCCCCAATGACAGCAGATTTTCACCAGAGTGACTCTGGTCCAGTCCCCAGTGACAGCAGATTTTCACCAGAGTGACTCTGGTCCAGCTCCCAATGACAGCAGATTTTCACCAGAGTGACTCTGGTCCAGTCCCCAATGACAGCAGATTTTCACCAGAGTGACTCTGGTCCATCCCCCAATGACAGCAGATTTTCACCAGAGTGACTCTGGTCCATCCCCCAATGACAGCAGATTTTCACCAGAGTGACTCTGGTCCAGTCCCCAGTGACAGCAGATTTTCACCAGAGTGACTCTGGTCCATCCCCCAATGACAGCAGATTTTCACCAGAGTGACTCTGGTCCATCCCCCAGTGACAGCAGATTTTCACCAGAGTGACTCTGGTCCAGCCCCCAGTGACAGCAGATTTTCACCAGAGTGACTCCGGTCCAGCCCCCAATGACAGCAGATTTTCACCAGAGTGACTCTGGTCCAGCCCCCAATGACAGCAGATTTTCACCAGAGTGACTCTGGTCCAGTCCCCAATGACAGCAGATTTTCACCAGAGTGACTCTGGTCCAGTCCCCAATGACAGCAGATTTTCACCAGAGTGACTCTGGTCCAGCCCCCAATGACAGCAGATTTTCACCAGAGTGACTCTGGTCCAGTCCCCAGTGACAGCAGATTTTCACCAGAGTGACTCTGGTCCAGTCCCCAATGACAGCAGATTTTCACCAGAGTGACTCTGGTCCAGCCCCCAGTGACAGCAGATTTTCACCAGAGTGACTCTGGTCCAGTCCCCAGTGACAGCAGATTTTCACCAGAGTGACTCTGGTCCAGCCCCCAATGACAGCAGATTTTCACCAGAGTGACTCTGGTCCAGCCCCCAATGACAGCAGATTTTCACCAGAGTGACTCTGGTCCAGTCCCCAGTGACAGCAGATTTTCACCAGAGTGACTCTGGTCCAGCCCCCAGTGACAGCAGATTTTCACCAGAGTGACTCTGGTCCAGCTCCCAGTGACAGCAGATTTTCACCAGAGTGACTCTGGTCCAGTCCCCAGTGACAGCAGATTTTCACCAGAGTGACTCTGGTCCAGTCCCCAGTGACAGCAGATTTTCACCAGAGTGACTCTGGTCCAGCTCCCAGTGACAGCAGATTTTCACCAGAGTGACTCTGGTCCAGTCCCCAATGACAGCAGATTTTCACCAGAGTGACTCTGGTCCATCCCCCAGTGACAGCAGATTTTCACCAGAGTGACTCTGGTCCAGCCCCCAATGACAGCAGATTTTCACCAGAGTGACTCTGGTCCAGCCCCCAATGACAGCAGATTTTCACCAGAGTGACTCTGGTCCATCCCCCAGTGACAGCAGATTTTCACCAGAGTGACTCTGGTCCAGTCCCCAATGACAGCAGATTTTCACCAGAGTGACTCTGGTCCAGTCCCCAATGACAGCAGATTTTCACCAGAGTGACTCTGGTCCAGCCCCCAATGACAGCAGATTTTCACCAGAGTGACTCTGGTCCAGTCCCCAGTGACAGCAGATTTTCACCAGAGTGACTCTGGTCCAGCCCCCAATGACAGCAGATTTTCACCAGAGTGACTCTGGTCCAGTCCCCAATGACAGCAGATTTTCACCAGAGTGACTCTGGTCCAGTCCCCAATGACAGCAGATTTTCACCAGAGTGACTCTGGTCCATCCCCCAGTGACAGCAGATTTTCACCAGAGTGACTCTGGTCCATCCCCCAGTGACAGCAGATTTTCACCAGAGTGACTCTGGTCCAGCCCCCAATGACAGCAGATTTTCACCAGAGTGACTCTGGTCCAGTCCCCAATGACAGCAGATTTTCACCAGAGTGACTCTGGTCCAGTCCCCAATGACAGCAGATTTTCACCACAGTGACTCTGGTCCATCCCCCAGTGACAGCAGATTTTCACCAGAGTGACTCTGGTCCAGTCCCCAGTGACAGCAGATTTTCACCAGAGTGACTCTGGTCCAGCCCCCAATGACAGCAGATTTTCACCAGAGTGACTCTGGTCCAGTCCCCAATGACAGCAGATTTTCACCAGAGTGACTCTGGTCCAGTCCCCAATGACAGCAGATTTTCACCAGAGTGACTCTGGTCCATCCCCCAGTGACAGCAGATTTTCACCAGAGTGACTCTGGTCCATCCCCCAGTGACAGCAGATTTTCACCAGAGTGACTCTGGTCCAGTCCCCAATGACAGCAGATTTTCACCAGAGTGACTCTGGTCCAGTCCCCAATGACAGCAGATTTTCACCAGAGTGACTCTGGTCCAGCCCCCAATGACAGCAGATTTTCACCAGAGTGACTCTGGTCCAGTCCCCAGTGACAGCAGATTTTCACCAGAGTGACTCTGGTCCAGCCCCCAATGACAGCAGATTTTCACCAGAGTGACTCTGGTCCAGTCCCCAATGACAGCAGATTTTCACCAGAGTGACTCTGGTCCAGTTCCCAGTGACAGCAGATTTTCACCAGAGTGACTCTGGTCCACCCCCAATGACAGCAGATTTTCACCAGAGTGACTCTGGTCCAGTGCCAATGACAGCAGATTTTCACCAGAGTGACTCTGGTCCATCCCCCAATGACAGCAGATTTTCACCAGAGTGACTCTGGTCCAGTCCCCAATGACAGCAGATTTTCACCAGAGTGACTCTGGTCCAGTCCCCAGTGACAGCAGATTTTCACCAGAGTGACTCTGGTCCATCCCCCAATGACAGCAGATTTTCACCAGAGTGACTCTGGTCCAGTCCCAATGACAGCAGATTTTCACCAGAGTGACTCTGGTCCATCCCCCAATGACAGCAGATTTTCACCAGAGTGACTCTGGTCCAGTCCCCAATGACAGCAGATTTTCACCAGAGTGACTCTGGTCCAGTCCCCAGTGACAGCAGATTTTCACCAGAGTGACTCTGGTCCATCCCCCAATGACAGCAGATTTTCACCAGAGTGACTCTGGTCCAGTCCCCAATGACAGCAGATTTTCACCAGAGTGACTCTGGTCCAGCCCCCAATGACAGCAGATTTTCACCAGAGTGACTCTGGTCCAGTCCCCAATGACAGCAGATTTTCACCAGAGTGACTCTGGTCCATCCCCCAATGACAGCAGATTTTCACTAGAGTGACTCTGGTCCAGTTCCCAGTGACAGCAGATTTTCACCAGAGTGACTCTGGTCCACCCCCAATGACAGCAGATTTTCACCAGAGTGACTCTGGTCCAGCCCCCAGTGACAGCAGATATTCACCAGAGTGACTCTGGTCCATCCCCCAATGACAGCAGATTTTCACCAGAGTGACTCTGGTCCAGTCCCCAATGACAGCAGATTTTCACCAGAGTGACTCTGGTCCAGTCCCCAGTGACAGCAGATTTTCACCAGAGTGACTCTGGTCCATCCCCCAATGACAGCAGATTTTCACCAGAGTGACTCTGGTCCATCCCCCAGTGACAGCAGATTTTCACCAGAGTGACTCTGGTCCAGTCCCCAATGACAGCAGATTTTCACCAGAGTGACTCTGGTCCAGTCCCCAGTGACAGCAGATTTTCACCAGAGTGACTCTGGTCCATCCCCCAATGACAGCAGATTTTCACCAGAGTGACTCTGGTCCATCCCCCAGTGACAGCAGATTTTCACCAGAGTGACTCTGGTCCAGTCCCCAATGACAGCAGATTTTCACCAGAGTGACTCTGGTCCAGTCCCCAATGACAGCAGATTTTCACCAGAGTGACTCTGGTCCAGCCCCCAATGACAGCAGATTTTCACCAGAGTGACTCTGGTCCAGCCCCCAATGACAGCAGATTTTCACCAGAGTGACTCTGGTCCAGTCCCCAGTGACAGCAGATTTTCACCAGAGAGACTCTGGTCCAGCCCCCAGTGACAGCAGATTTTCACCAGAGTGACTCTGGTCCAGCTCCCAGTGACAGCAGATTTTCACCAGAGTGACTCTGGTCCAGTCCCCAATGACAGCGGGATTTTCACCAGAGTGACTCTGGTCCATCCCCCAGTGACAGCAGATTTTCACCAGAGTGACTCTGGTCCAGCCCCCAATGACAGCAGATTTTCACCAGAGTGACTCTGGTCCAGCCCCCAATGACAGCAGATTTTCACCAGAGTGACTCTGGTCCATCCCCCAGTGACAGCAGATTTTCACCAGAGTGACTCTGGTCCAGTCCCCAATGACAGCAGATTTTCACCAGAGTGACTCTGGTCCATCCCCCAGTGACAGCAGATTTTCACCAGAGTGACTCTGGTCCAGTCCCCAATGACAGCAGATTTTCACCAGAGTGACTCTGGTCCATCCCCCAATGACAGCAGATTTTCACCAGAGTGACTCTGGTCCATCCCCCAGTGATAGCAGATTTTCACCAGAGTGACTCTGGTCCATCCCCCAGTGATAGCAGATTTTCACCAGAGTGACTCTGGTCCATCCCCCAATGACAGCAGATTTTCACCAGAGTGACTCTGGTCCAGTCCCCAGTGACAGCAGATTTTCACCAGAGTGACTCTGGTCCATCCCCCAATGACAGCAGATTTTCACCAGAGTGACTCTGGTCCAGTCCCCAGTGACAGCAGATTTTCACCAGAGTGACTCTGGTCCAGCCCCCAGTGACAGCAGATTTTCACCAGAGTGACTCTGGTCCAGCTCCCAGTGACAGCAGATTTTCACCAGAGTGACTCTGGTCCAGTCCCCAATGACAGCGGGATTTTCACCAGAGTGACTCTGGTCCATCCCCCAGTGACAGCAGATTTTCACCAGAGTGACTCTGGTCCAGCCCCCAATGACAGCAGATTTTCACCAGAGTGACTCTGGTCCAGCCCCCAATGACAGCAGATTTTCACCAGAGTGACTCTGGTCCATCCCCCAGTGACAGCAGATTTTCACCAGAGTGACTCTGGTCCATCCCCCAGTGACAGCAGATTTTCACCAGAGTGACTCTGGTCCAGCCCCCAATGACAGCAGATTTTCACCAGAGTGACTCTGGTCCATCCCCCAGTGACAGCAGATTTTCACCAGAGTGACTCTGGTCCAGCCCCCAATGACAGCAGATTTTCACCAGAGTGACTCTGGTCCATCCCCCAATGACAGCAGATTTTCACCAGAGTGACTCTGGTCCATCCCCCAATGACAGCAGATTTTCACCAGAGTGACTCTGGTCCAGCCTCCAATGACAGCAGATTTTCACCAGAGTGACTCTGGTCCAGTCCCCAATGACAGCAGATTTTCACCAGAGTGACTCTGGTCCAGCCCCCAATGACAGCAGATTTTCACCAGAGTGACTCTGGTCCAGTCCCCAATGACAGCAGATTTTCACCAGAGTGACTCTGGTCCAGTCCCCAATGACAGCAGATTTTCACCAGAGTGACTCTGGTCCAGCCCCCAATGACAGCAGATTTTCACCAGAGTGACTCTGGTCCAGCCTCCAATGACAGCAGATTTTCACCAGAGTGACTCTGGTCCAGCCCCCAGTGACAGCAGATTTTCACCAGAGTGACTCTGGTCCATCCCCCAGTGACAGCAGATTTTCACCAGAGTGACTCTGGTCCAGTCTCCAATGACAGCAGATTTTCACCAGAGTGACTCTGGTCCAGTCCCCAGTGACAGCAGATTTTCACCAGAGTGACTCTGGTCCAGTCCCCAATGACAGCAGATTTTCACCAGAGTGACTCTGGTCCATCCCCCAATGACAGCAGATTTTCACCAGAGTGACTCTGGTCCAGTCCCCAATGACAGCAGATTTTCACCAGAGTGACTCTGGTCCAGTCTCCAATGACAGCAGATTTTCACCAGAGTGACTCTGGTCCAGTCCCCAATGACAGCAGATTTTCACCAGAGTGACTCTGGTCCAGTCCCCAATGACAGCAGATTTTCACCAGAGTGACTCTGGTCCATCCCCCAATGACAGCAGATTTTCACCAGAGTGACTCTGGTCCAGTCCCCAATGACAGCAGATTTTCACCAGAGTGACTCTGGTCCAGCCCCCAATGACAGCAGATTTTCACCAGAGTGACTCTGGTCCAGTCCCCAGTGACAGCAGATTTTCACCAGAGTGACTCTGGTCCAGTCCCCAGTGACAGCAGATTTTCACCAGAGTGACTCTGGTCCATCCCCCAATGACAGCAGATTTTCACCAGAGTGACTCTGGTCCATCCCCCAGTGACAGCAGATTTTCACCAGAGTGACTCTGGTCCAGCCCCCAGTGACAGCAGATTTTCACCAGAGTGACTCCGGTCCAGCCCCCAATGACAGCAGATTTTCACCAGAGTGACTCTGGTCCAGCCCCCAATGACAGCAGATTTTCACCAGAGTGACTCTGGTCCAGTCCCCAGTGACAGCAGATTTTCACCAGAGTGACTCTGGTCCAGTCCCCAATGACAGCAGATTTTCACCAGAGTGACTCTGGTCCAGCCCCCAGTGACAGCAGATTTTCACCAGAGTGACTCTGGTCCAGTCCCCAGTGACAGCAGATTTTCACCAGAGTGACTCTGGTCCATCCCCCAATGACAGCAGATTTTCACCAGAGTGACTCTGGTCCAGCCCCCAATGACAGCAGATTTTCACCAGAGTGACTCTGATCCAGTCCCCAGTGACAGCAGATTTTCACCAGAGTGACTCTGGTCCAGTCCCCAGTGACAGCAGATTTTCACCAGAGTGACTCTGGTCCAGCCCCCAGTGACAGCAGATTTTCACCAGAGTGACTCTGGTCCAGCCCCCAGTGACAGCAGATTTTCACCAGAGTGACTCTGGTCCAGTCCCCAGTGACAGCAGATTTTCACCAGAGTGACTCTGGTCCAGCCCCCAGTGACAGCAGATTTTCACCAGAGTGACTCTGGTCCAGCCCCCAGTGACAGCAGATTTTCACCAGAGTGACTCTGGTCCATCCCCCAATGACAGCAGATTTTCACCAGAGTGACTCTGGTCCAGTCCCCAGTGACAGCAGATTTTCACCAGAGTGACTCTGGTCCAGCCCCCAGTGACAGCAGATTTTCACCAGAGTGACTCTGGTCCAGCTCCCAGTGACAGCAGATTTTCACCAGAGTGACTCTGGTCCAGTCCCCAATGACAGCGGGATTTTCACCAGAGTGACTCTGGTCCATCCCCCAGTGACAGCAGATTTTCACCAGAGTGACTCTGGTCCAGCCCCCAATGACAGCAGATTTTCACCAGAGTGACTCTGGTCCAGCCCCCAATGACAGCAGATTTTCACCAGAGTGACTCTGGTCCATCCCCCAGTGACAGCAGATTTTCACCAGAGTGACTCTGGTCCAGTCCCCAATGACAGCAGATTTTCACCAGAGTGACTCTGGTCCATCCCCCAATGACAGCAGATTTTCACCAGAGTGACTCTGGTCCAGCCCCCAATGACAGCAGATTTTCACCAGAGTGACTCTGGTCCAGTCCCCAGTGACAGCAGATTTTCACCAGAGTGACTCTGGTCCAGCTCCCAATGACAGCAGATTTTCACCAGAGTGACTCTGGTCCAGTCCCCAATGACAGCAGATTTTCACCAGAGTGACTCTGGTCCATCCCCCAATGACAGCAGATTTTCACCAGAGTGACTCTGGTCCAGTTCCCAGTGACAGCAGATTTTCACCAGAGTGACTCTGGTCCATCCCCCAGTGACAGCAGATTTTCACCAGAGTGACTCTGGTCCAGCCCCCAGTGACAGCAGATTTTCACCAGAGTGACTCTGGTCCAACCCCCAATGACAGCAGATTTTCACCAGAGTGACTCTGGTCCAGTTCCCAGTGACAGCAGATTTTCACCAGAGTGACTCTGGTCCATCCCCCAGTGACAGCAGATTTTCACCAGAGTGACTCTGGTCCAGCCCCCAGTGACAGCAGATTTTCACCAGAGTGACTCCGGTCCAGCCCCCAATGACAGCAGATTTTCACCAGAGTGACTCTGGTCCAGCCCCCAATCACAGCAGATTTTCACCAGAGTGACTCTGGTCCATCCCCCAATGACAGCAGATTTTCACCAGAGTGACTCTGGTCCAGTCCCCAGTGACAGCAGATTTTCACCAGAGTGACTCTGGTCCAGTTCCCAGTGACAGCAGATTTTCACCAGAGTGACTCTGGTCCATCCCCCAGTGACAGCAGATTTTCACCAGAGTGACTCTGGTCCAGCCCCCAGTGACAGCAGATTTTCACCAGAGTGACTCCGGTCCAGCCCCCAATGACAGCAGATTTTCACCAGAGTGACTCTGGTCCAGCCCCCAATGACAGCAGATTTTCACCAGAGTGACTCTGGTCCATCCCCCAATGACAGCAGATTTTCACCAGAGTGACTCTGGTCCAGTCCCCAATGACAGCAGATTTTCACCAGAGTGACTCTGGTCCATCCCCCAATGACAGCAGATTTTCACCAGAGTGACTCTGGTCCAGCCCCCAATGACAGCAGATTTTCACCAGAGTGACTCTGGTCCAGTCCCCAGTGACAGCAGATTTTCACCAGAGTGACTCTGGTCCAGCTCCCAATGACAGCAGATTTTCACCAGAGTGACTCTGGTCCAGTCCCCAATGACAGCAGATTTTCACCAGAGTGACTCTGGTCCATCCCCCAATGACAGCAGATTTTCACCAGAGTGACTCTGGTCCATCCCCCAATGACAGCAGATTTTCACCAGAGTGACTCTGGTCCAGTCCCCAGTGACAGCAGATTTTCACCAGAGTGACTCTGGTCCATCCCCCAATGACAGCAGATTTTCACCAGAGTGACTCTGGTCCATCCCCCAGTGACAGCAGATTTTCACCAGAGTGACTCTGGTCCAGCCCCCAGTGACAGCAGATTTTCACCAGAGTGACTCCGGTCCAGCCCCCAATGACAGCAGATTTTCACCAGAGTGACTCTGGTCCAGCCCCCAATGACAGCAGATTTTCACCAGAGTGACTCTGGTCCAGTCCCCAATGACAGCAGATTTTCACCAGAGTGACTCTGGTCCAGTCCCCAATGACAGCAGATTTTCACCAGAGTGACTCTGGTCCAGCCCCCAATGACAGCAGATTTTCACCAGAGTGACTCTGGTCCAGTCCCCAGTGACAGCAGATTTTCACCAGAGTGACTCTGGTCCAGTCCCCAATGACAGCAGATTTTCACCAGAGTGACTCTGGTCCAGCCCCCAGTGACAGCAGATTTTCACCAGAGTGACTCTGGTCCAGTCCCCAGTGACAGCAGATTTTCACCAGAGTGACTCTGGTCCAGCCCCCAATGACAGCAGATTTTCACCAGAGTGACTCTGGTCCAGCCCCCAATGACAGCAGATTTTCACCAGAGTGACTCTGGTCCAGTCCCCAGTGACAGCAGATTTTCACCAGAGTGACTCTGGTCCAGCCCCCAGTGACAGCAGATTTTCACCAGAGTGACTCTGGTCCAGCTCCCAGTGACAGCAGATTTTCACCAGAGTGACTCTGGTCCAGTCCCCAATGACAGCGGGATTTTCACCAGAGTGACTCTGGTCCATCCCCCAGTGACAGCAGATTTTCACCAGAGTGACTCTGGTCCAGCCCCCAATGACAGCAGATTTTCACCAGAGTGACTCTGGTCCAGCCCCCAATGACAGCAGATTTTCACCAGAGTGACTCTGGTCCATCCCCCAGTGACAGCAGATTTTCACCAGAGTGACTCTGGTCCATCCCCCAGTGACAGCAGATTTTCACCAGAGTGACTCTGGTCCAGCCCCCAATGACAGCAGATTTTCACCAGAGTGACTCTGGTCCATCCCCCAGTGACAGCAGATTTTCACCAGAGTGACTCTGGTCCAGCCCCCAATGACAGCAGATTTTCACCAGAGTGACTCTGGTCCATCCCCCAATGACAGCAGATTTTCACCAGAGTGACTCTGGTCCATCCCCCAATGACAGCAGATTTTCACCAGAGTGACTCTGGTCCAGTCCCCAATGACAGCAGATTTTCACCAGAGTGACTCTGGTCCAGTCCCCAATGACAGCAGATTTTCACCAGAGTGACTCTGGTCCAGCCCCCAATGACAGCAGATGTTCACCAGAGTGACTCTGGTCCAGCCTCCAATGACAGCAGATTTTCACCAGAGTGACTCTGGTCCAGCCCCCAATGACAGCAGATTTTCACCAGAGTGACTCTGGTCCAGTCCCCAGTGACAGCAGATTTTCACCAGAGTGACTCTGGTCCAGCTCCCAATGACAGCAGATTTTCACCAGAGTGACTCTGGTCCAGTCCCCAATGACAGCAGATTTTCACCAGAGTGACTCTGGTCCATCCCCCAATGACAGCAGATTTTCACCAGAGTGACTCTGGTCCAGTCCCCAATGACAGCAGATTTTCACCAGAGTGACTCTGGTCCAGCCCCCAATGACAGCAGATTTTCACCAGAGTGACTCTGGTCCAGTCCCCAGTGACAGCAGATTTTCACCAGAGTGACTCTGGTCCATCCCCCAATGACAGCAGATTTTCACCAGAGTGACTCTGGTCCATCCCCCAGTGACAGCAGATTTTCACCAGAGTGACTCTGGTCCAGCCCCCAGTGACAGCAGATTTTCACCAGAGTGACTCCGGTCCAGCCCCCAATGACAGCAGATTTTCACCAGAGTGACTCTGGTCCAGCCCCCAATGACAGCAGATTTTCACCAGAGTGACTCTGGTCCAGTCCCCAGTGACAGCAGATTTTCACCAGAGTGACTCTGGTCCAGTCCCCAATGACAGCAGATTTTCACCAGAGTGACTCTGGTCCAGCCCCCAGTGACAGCAGATTTTCACCAGAGTGACTCTGGTCCAGTCCCCAGTGACAGCAGATTTTCACCAGAGTGACTCTGGTCCATCCCCCAATGACAGCAGATTTTCACCAGAGTGACTCTGGTCCAGCCCCCAATGACAGCAGATTTTCACCAGAGTGACTCTGGTCCAGCCCCCAGTGACAGCAGATTTTCACCAGAGTGACTCTGGTCCAGCCCCCAGTGACAGCAGATTTTCACCAGAGTGACTCTGGTCCAGTCCCCAGTGACAGCAGATTTTCACCAGAGTGACTCTGGTCCAGCCCCCAGTGACAGCAGATTTTCACCAGAGTGACTCTGGTCCATCCCCCAATGACAGCAGATTTTCACCAGAGTGACTCTGGTCCAGTCCCCAGTGACAGCAGATTTTCACCAGAGTGACTCTGGTCCATCCCCCAGTGACAGCAGATTTTCACCAGAGTGACTCTGGTCCAGCTCCCAGTGACAGCAGATTTTCACCAGAGTGACTCTGGTCCAGCCCCCACTGACAGCAGATTTTCACCAGAGTGACTCTGGTCCAGCCCCCAGTGACATCAGATTTTCACCAGAGTGACTCTTGTCCAGCCCCCAATGACAGCAGATTTTCACCAGAGTGACTCTTGTCCAGCCCCCAATGACAGCAGATTTTCACCAGAGTGACTCTGGTCCAGCCCCCAGTGACAGCAGATTTTCACCAGAGTGACTCTGGTCCATCCTCCAATGACAGCAGATTTTCACCAGAGTGACTCTGGTCCAGCCCCCAATGACAGCAGATTTTCACCAGAGTGACTCTGGTCCAGCTCCCAATGACAGCAGATTTTCACCAGAGTGACTCTGGTCCAGCTCCCAATGACAGCAGATTTTCACCAGAGTGACTCTGGTCCAGCCCCCAGTGACAGCAGATTTTCACCAGACTGACTCTGGTCCATCCCCCAATGACAGCAGATTTTCACCAGAGTGACTCTGGTCCATCCCCCAGTGACAGCAGATTTTCACCAGAGTGACTCTGGTCCAGTCCCCAATGACAGCAGATTTTCACCAGAGTGACTCTGGTCCAGCCCCCAGTGACAGCAGATTTTCACCAGAGTGACTCTGGTCCAGTCCCCAATGACAGCAGATTTTCACCAGAGTGACTCTGGTCCAGCCTCCAGTGACAGCAGATTTTCACCAGAGTGACTCTGGTCCAGCCTCCAATGACAGCAGATTTTCACCAGAATGACTCTGGTCCAGTCCCCAGTGTCAGCAGATTTTCACCAGAGTGACTCTGGTCCAGCCCCCAGTGACATCAGATTTTCACCAGAGTGACTCTGGTCCAGCCCCCAGTGACAGCAGATTTTCACCAGAGTGACTCTGGTCCAGCCCCCAATGACAGCAGATTTTCACCAGAGTGACTCTGGTCCAGCCCCCAATGACAGCAGATTTTCACCAGAGTGACTCTGGTCCAGTCCCCAGTGACAGCAGATTTTCACCAGAGTGACTCTGGTCCAGCCCCCAGTGACAGCAGATTTTCACCAGAGTGACTCTGGTCCAGCCCCCAGTGACAGCAGATTTTCACCAGAGTGACTCTGGTCCAGTCCCCAATGACAGCAGATTTTCACCAGAGTGACTCTGGTCCAGTCCCCAATGACAGCAGATTTTCACCAGAGTGACTCTGGTCCAGCCCCCAGTGACAGCAGATTTTCACCAGAGTGACTCTGGTCCAGCCTCCAATGACAGCAGATTTTCACCAGAGTGACTCTGGTCCAGCCTCCAATGACAGCAGATTTTCACCAGAGTGACTCTGGTCCAGTCCCCAATGACAGCAGATTTTCACCAGAGTGACTCTGGTCCAGCCTCCAATGACAGCAGATTTTCACCAGAGTGACTCTGGTCCAGTCCCCAGTGACAGCAGATTTTCACCAGAGTGACTCTGGTCCAGCCCCCAATGACAGCAGATTTTCACCAGAGTGACTCTGGTCCAGCCCCCAATGACAGCAGATTTTCACCAGAGTGACTCTGGTCCAGCCTCCAATGACAGCAGATTTTCACCAGAGTGACTCTGGTCCAGCCTCCAATGACAGCAGATTTTCATCAGAGTGACTCTGGTCCAGTCCCCAATGACAGCAGATTTTCACCAGAGTGACTCTGGTCCAGTCCCCAGTGACAGCAGATTTTCACCAGAGTGACTCTGGTCCAGCCCCCAATGACAGCAGATTTTCACCAGAGTGACTCTGGTCCATCCCCCAGTGACAGCAGATTTTCACCAGAGTGACTCTGGTCCAGTCCCCAGTGACAGCAGATTTTCACCAGAGTGACTCTGGTCCATCCTCCAATGACAGCAGATTTTCACCAGAGTGACTCTGGTCCAGCCCCCAGTGACAGCAGATTTTCACCAGAGTGACTCTGGTCCAGTCCCCAGTGACAGCAGATTTTCACCAGAGTGACTCTGGTCCAGCTTCCAATGTCAGCAGATTTTCACCAGAGTGACTCTGGTCCAGTCCCCAATGACAGCAGATTTTCACCAGAGTGACTCTGGTCCAGTCCCCAATGACAGCAGATTTTCACCAGAGTGACTCTGGTCCAGTCCCCAGTGACAGCAGATTTTCACCAGAGTGACTCTGGTCCAACACCCAGTGACAGCAGATTTTCACCAGAGTGACTCTGGTCCAGTCCCCAATGACAGCAGATTTTCACCAGAGTGACTCTGGTCCAGTCCCCAGTGACAGCAGATTTTTACCAGAGTGACTCTGGTCCATCCCCCAGTGACAGCAGATTTTCACCAGAGTGACTCTGGTCCAGCCCCCAATGACAGCAGATTTTCACCAGAGTGACTCTGGTCCAGCCCCCAATGACAGCAGATTTTCACCAGAGTGACTCTGGTCCAGCCCCCAGTGACAGCAGATTTTCACCAGAGTGACTCTGGTCCAGCCCCCAATGACAGCAGATTTTCACCAGAGTGACTCTGGTCCAGCCCCCAGTGACAGCAGATTTTCACCAGAGTGACTCTGGTCCAGTCCCCAATGACAGCAGATTTTCACCAGAGTGACTCTGGTCCAGTCCCCAATGACAGCAGATTTTCACCAGAGTGACTCTGGTCCAGTCCCCAGTGACAGCAGATTTTCACCAGAGTGACTCTGGTCCATCCCCCAGTGACAGCAGATTTTCACCAGAGTGACTCTGGTCCAGTCCCCAATGACAGCAGATTTTCACCAGAGTGACTCTGGTCCAGCCCCCAATGACAGCAGATTTTCACCAGAGTGACTCTGGTCCAGCCTCCAGTGACAGCAGATTTTCACCAGAGTGACTCTGGTCCAGCCCCCAATGACAGCAGATTTTCACCAGAGTGACTCTGGTCCAGCCCCCAATGACAGCAGATTTTCACCAGAGTGACTCTGGTCCAGCCTCCAGTGACAGCAGATTTTCACCAGAGTGACTCTGGTCCAGCCTCCAGTGACAGCAGATTTTCACCAGAGTGACTCTGGTCCAGCCTCCAGTGACAGCAGATTTTCACCAGAGTGACTCTGGTCCAGCCTCCAATGACAGCAGATTTTCACCAGAGTGACTCTGGTCCATCCCCCAGTGACAGCAGATTTTCACCAGAGTGACTCTGGTCCATCCCCCAGTGACAGCAGATTTTCACCAGAGTGACTCTGGTCCAGCCCCCAATGACAGCAGATTTTCACCAGAGTGACTCTGGTCCAGTCCCCAGTGACAGCAGATTTTCACCAGAGTGACTCTGGTCCATCCCCCAATGACAGCTGATTTTCACCAGAGTGACTCTGGTCCATCCCCCAATGACAGCAGATTTTCACCAGAGTGACTCTGGTCCAGCCTCCAATGACAGCAGATTTTCACCAGAGTGACTCTGGTCCAGCCCCCAGTGACAGCAGATTTTCACCAGAGTGACTCTGGTCCATCCCCCAATGACAGCTGATTTTCACCAGAGTGACTCTGGTCCATCCCCCAATGACAGCAGATTTTCACCAGAGTGACTCTGGTCCATCCCCCAATGACAGCAGATTTTCACCAGAGTGACTCTGGTCCAGCCCCCAGTGACAGCAGATTTTCACCAGAGTGACTCTGGTCCAGTCCCCAATGACAGCAGATTTTCACCAGAGTGACTCTGGTCCAGTCCCCAATGACAGCAGATTTTCACCAGAGTGACTCTGGTCCAGTCCCCAATGACAGCAGATTTTCACCAGAATGACTCTGGTCCAGCCCCCAATGACAGCAGATTTTCACCAGAGTGACTCTGGTCCAGTCCCCAATGACAGCAGATTTTCACCAGAGTTACTCTGGTCCAGCCTCCAATGACAGCAGATTTTCACCAGAGTGACTCTGGTCCAGTCCCCAATGACAGCAGATTTTCACCAGAGTGACTCTGGTCCAGCCCCCAATGACAGCAGATTTTCACCAGAGTGACTCTGGTCCAGTCCCCAATGACAGCAGATTTTCACCAGAGTGACTCTGGTCCATCCCCCAGTGACAGCAGATTTTCACCAGAGTGACTCTGGTCCAGCCTCCAGTGACAGCAGATTTTCACCAGAGTGACTCTGGTCCAGCTCCCAATGACAGCAGATTTTCACCAGAGTGACTCTGGTCCAGTCCCCAATGACAGCAGATTTTCACCAGAGTGACTCTGGTCCAGCCTCCAGTGACAGCAGATTTTCACCAGAGTGACTCTGGTCCAGCCCCCAATGACAGCAGATTTTCACCAGAGTGACTCTGGTCCAGCCCCCAATGACAGCAGATTTTCACCAGAGTGACTCTGATCCAGTCCCCAATGACAGCAGATTTTCACCAGAGTGTCTCTGGTCCAGTCCCCAGTGACAGCAGATTTTCACCAGAGTGACTCTGGTCCAGTCCCCAATGACAGCAGATTTTCACCAGAGTGACTCTGGTCCAGCCTCCAATGACAGCAGATTTTCACCAGAGTGACTCTGGTCCAGTCCCCAATGACAGCAGATTTTCACCAGAGTGACTCTGGTCCAGCCCCCAGTGACAGCAGATTTTCACCAGAGTGACTCTGGTCCAGTCCCCAATGACAGCAGATTTTCACCAGAGTGACTCTGGTCCAGCCTCCAATGACAGCAGATTTTCACCAGAGTGACTCTGGTCCATCCCCCAATGACAGCAGATTTTCACCAGAGTGACTCTGGTCCAGTCCCCAATGACAGCAGATTTTCACCAGAGTGACTCTGGTCCAGCCCCCAATGACAGCAGATTTTCACCAGAGTGACTCTGGTCCAGTCCCCAATGACAGCAGATTTTCACCAGAGTGACTCTGGTCCAGCCTCCAGTGACAGCAGATTTTCACCAGAGTGACTCTGGTCCAGCCCCCAGTGACAGCAGATTTTCACCAGAGTGACTCTGGTCCAGCCCCCAATGACAGCAGATTTTCACCAGAGTGACTCTGGTCCAGTCCCCAATGACAGCAGATTTTCACCAGAGTGACTCTGGTCCAGTCCCCAATGACAGCAGATTTTCACCAGAGTGACTCTGGTCCAGTCCCCAATGACAGCAGATTTTCACCAGAGTGACTCTGGTCCAGCCCCCAGTGACAGCAGATTTTCACCAGAGTGACTCTGGTCCAGCCCCCAGTGACAGCAGATTTTCACCAGAGTGACTCTGGTCCAGCCTCCAATGACAGCAGATTTTCACCAGAGTGACTCTGGTCCAGTCCCCAATGACAGCAGATTTTCACCAGAGTGACTCTGGTCCAGTCCCCAATGACAGCAGATTTTTACCAGAGTGACTCTGGTCCAGTCCCCAGTGACAGCAGATTTTCACCAGAGTGACTCTGGTCCAGTCCCCAGTGACAGCAGATTTTCACCAGAGTGACTCTGGTCCAGCCTCCAATGACAGCAGATTTTCACCAGAGTGACTCTGGTCCAGCCCCCAGTGACAGCAGATTTTCACCAGAGTGACTCTGGTCCAGTCCCCAATGACAGCAGATTTTCACCAGAGTGACTCTGGTCCAGTCCCCAATGACAGCAGATTTTCACCAGAGTGACTCTGGTCCAGCCCCCAATGACAGCAGATTTTCACCAGAGTGACTCTGGTCCAGTCCCCAATGACAGCAGATTTTCACCAGAGTGACTCTGGTCCAGCCCCCAATGACAGCAGATTTTCACCAGAGTGACTCTGGTCCAGCCCCAGTGACAGCAGATTTTCACCAGAGTGACTCTGGTCCAGCCCCCAGTGACAGCAGATTTTCACCAGAGTGACTCTGGTCCAGCCCCCAATGACAGCAGATTTTCACCAGAGTGACTCTGGTCCAGCCCCCAATGACAGCAGATTTTCACCAGAGTGACTCTGGTCCAGTCCCCAGTGACAGCAGATTTTCACCAGAGTGACTCTGGTCCAGCCCCCAGTGACAGCAGATTTTCACCAGAGTGACTCTGGTCCAGCCCCCAGTGACAGCAGATTTTCACCAGAGTGACTCTGGTCCAGTCCCCAATGACAGCAGATTTTCACCAGAGTGACTCTGGTCCAGCCCCCAGTGACAGCAGATTTTCACCAGAGTGACTCTGGTCCAGCCTCCAATGACAGCAGATTTTCACCAGAGTGACTCTGGTCCAGCCTCCAATGACAGCAGATTTTCACCAGAGTGACTCTGGTCCAGTCCCCAGTGACAGCAGATTTTCACCAGAGTGACTCTGGTCCAGTCCCCAATGACAGCAGATTTTCACCAGAGTGACTCTGGTCCAGCCTCCAATGACAGCAGATTTTCACCAGAGTGACTCTGGTCCAGCCTCCAATGACAGCAGATTTTCACCAGAGTGACTCTGGTCCAGTCCCCAGTGACAGCAGATTTTCACCAGAGTGACTCTGGTCCAGCCCCCAATGACAGCAGATTTTCACCAGAGTGACTCTGGTCCAGCCCCCAATGACAGCAGATTTTCACCAGAGTGACTCTGGTCCAGCCTCCAATGACAGCAGATTTTCACCAGAGTGACTCTGGTCCAGCCTCCAATGACAGCAGATTTTCATCAGAGTGACTCTGGTCCAGTCCCCAATGACAGCAGATTTTCACCAGAGTGACTCTGGTCCAGTCCCCAGTGACAGCAGATTTTCACCAGAGTGACTCTGGTCCAGCCCCCAGTGACAGCAGATTTTCACCAGAGTGACTCTGGTCCAGTCCCCAGTGACAGCAGATTTTCACCAGAGTGACTCTGGTCCATCCCCCAGTGACAGCAGATTTTCACCAGAGTGACTCTGGTCCAGTCCCCAGTGACAGCAGATTTTCACCAGAGTGACTCTGGTCCATCCTCCAATGACAGCAGATTTTCACCAGAGTGACTCTGGTCCAGTCCCCAGTGACAGCAGATTTTCACCAGAGTGACTCTGGTCCATCCTCCAATGACAGCAGATTTTCACCAGAGTGACTCTGGTCCATCCTCCAATGACAGCAGATTTTCACCAGAGTGACTCTGGTCCAGTCCCCAGTGACAGCAGATTTTCACCAGAGTGACTCTGGTCCAGTCCCCAGTGACAGCAGATTTTCACCAGAGTGACTCTGGTCCAGCCCCCAATGACAGCAGATTTTCACCAGAGTGACTCTGGTCCAGCCCCCAATGACAGCAGATTTTCACCAGAGTGACTCTGGTCCAGTCCCCAGTGACAGCAGATTTTCACCAGAGTGACTCTGGTCCAGCTTCCAATGTCAGCAGATTTTCACCAGAGTGACTCTGGTCCAGTCCCCAATGACAGCAGATTTTCACCAGAGTGACTCTGGTCCAGTCCCCAATGACAGCAGATTTTCACCAGAGTGACTCTGGTCCAGTCCCCAATGACAGCAGATTTTCACCAGAGTGACTCTGGTCCAGTCCCCAATGACAGCAGATTTTCACCAGAGTGACTCTGGTCCAGTCCCCAATGACAGCAGATTTTCACCAGAGTGACTCTGGTCCATCCCCCAGTGACAGCAGATTTTCACCAGTGTGACTCTGGTCCATCCCCCAGTGACAGCAGATTTTCACCAGAGTGACTCTGGTCCAGTCCCCAGTGACAGCAGATTTTCACCAGAGTGACTCTGGTCCAGCCCCCAATGACAGCAGATTTTCACCAGAGTGACTCTGGTCCATCCCCCAGTGACAGCAGATTTTCACCAGAGTGACTCTGGTCCAGCCCCCAATGACAGCAGATTTTCACCAGAGTGACTCTGGTCCAGCCGCCAGTGACAGCAGATTTTCACCAGAGTGACTCTGGTCCAGTCCCCAATGACAGCAGATTTTCACCAGAGTGACTCTGGTCCAGTCCCCAATGACAGCAGATTTTCACCAGAGTGACTCTGGTCCAGCCCCCAATGACAGCAGATTTTCACCAGAGTGACTCTGGTCCAGCCCCCAGTGACAGCAGATTTTCACCAGAGTGACTCTGGTCCAGTCCCCAATGACAGCAGATTTTCACCAGAGTGACTCTGGTCCAGCCCCCAATGACAGCAGATTTTCACCAGAGTGACTCTGGTCCAGTCCCCAATGACAGCAGATTTTCACCAGAGTGACTCTGGTCCAGTCCCCAGTGACAGCAGATTTTCACCAGAGTGACTCTGGTCCATCCCCCAGTGACAGCAGATTTTCACCAGAGTGACTCTGGTCCAGTCCCCAATGACAGCAGATTTTCACCAGAGTGACTCTGGTCCAGTCCCCAATGACAGCAGATTTTCACCAGAGTGACTCTGGTCCAGCCTCCAGTGACAGCAGATTTTCACCAGAGTGACTCTGGTCCAGCCCCCAATGACAGCAGATTTTCACCAGAGTGACTCTGGTCCAGCCCCCAATGACAGCAGATTTTCACCAGAGTGACTCTGGTCCAGCCTCCAGTGACAGCAGATTTTCACCAGAGTGACTCTGGTCCAGCCCCCAATGACAGCAGATTTTCACCAGAGTGACTCTGGTCCAGCCTCCAGTGACAGCAGATTTTCACCAGAGTGACTCTGGTCCAGCCCCCAATGACAGCAGATTTTCACCAGAGTGACTCTGGTCCAGTCCCCAGTGACAGCAGATTTTCACCAGAGTGACTCTGGTCCAGCCTCCAATGACAGCAGATTTTCACCAGAGTGACTCTGGTCCATCCCCCAGTGACAGCAGATTTTCACCAGAGTGACTCTGGTCCATCCCCCAGTGACAGCAGATTTTCACCAGAGTGACTCTGGTCCAGCCCCCAATGACAGCAGATTTTCACCAGAGTGACTCTGGTCCAGTCCCCAGTGACAGCAGATTTTCACCAGAGTGACTCTGGTCCATCCCCCAATGACAGCTGATTTTCACCAGAGTGACTCTGGTCCATCCCCCAATGACAGCAGATTTTCACCAGAGTGACTCTGGTCCAGCCTCCAATGACAGCAGATTTTCACCAGAGTGACTCTGGTCCAGCCCCCAGTGACAGCAGATTTTCACCAGAGTGACTCTGGTCCATCCCCCAATGACAGCTGATTTTCACCAGAGTGACTCTGGTCCATCCCCCAATGACAGCAGATTTTCACCAGAGTGACTCTGGTCCATCCCCCAATGACAGCAGATTTTCACCAGAGTGACTCTGGTCCAGCCCCCAATGACAGCAGATTTTCACCAGAGTGACTCTGGTCCAGTCCCCAATGACAGCAGATTTTCACCAGAGTGACTCTGGTCCAGCCTCCAATGACAGCAGATTTTCACCAGAGTGACTCTGGTCCAGTCCCCAATGACAGCAGATTTTCACCAGAGTGACTCTGGTCCAGTCCCCAGTGACAGCAGATTTTCACCAGAGTGACTCTGGTCCAGTCCCCAATGACAGCAGATTTTCACCAGAGTGACTCTGGTCCAGCCCCCAATGACAGCAGATTTTCACCAGAGTGACTCTGGTCCAGTCCCCAATGACAGCAGATTTTCACCAGAGTGACTCTGGTCCATCCCCAATGACAGCAGATTTTCACCAGAGTGACTCTGGTCCAGTCCCCAATGACAGCAGATTTTCACCAGAGTGACTCTGGTCCATCCCCCAGTGACAGCAGATTTTCACCAGAGTGACTCTGGTCCAGCCTCCAGTGACAGCAGATTTTCACCAGAGTGACTCTGGTCCAGCTCCCAATGACAGCAGATTTTCACCAGAGTGACTCTGGTCCAGTCCCCAATGACAGCAGATTTTCACCAGAGTGACTCTGGTCCAGCCTCCAGTGACAGCAGATTTTCACCAGAGTGACTCTGGTCCAGCCCCCAATGACAGCAGATTTTCACCAGAGTGACTCTGGTCCAGCCCCCAATGACAGCAGATTTTCACCAGAGTGACTCTGGTCCAGTCCCCAATGACAGCAGATTTTCACCAGAGTGTCTCTGGTCCAGTCCCCAGTGACAGCAGATTTTCACCAGAGTGACTCTGGTCCAGTCCCCAATGACAGCAGATTTTCACCAGAGTGACTCTGGTCCAGCCCCCAATGACAGCAGATTTTCACCAGAGTGACTCTGGTCCAGCTCCCAATGACAGCAGATTTTCACCAGAGTGACTCTGGTCCAGCCCCCAATGACAGCAGATTTTCACCAGAGTGACTCTGGTCCAGCCTCCAGTGACAGCAGATTTTCACCAGAGTGACTCTGGTCCAGCCTCCAATGACAGCAGATTTTCACCAGAGTGACTCTGGTCCAGTCCCCAATGACAGCAGATTTTCACCAGAGTGACTCTGGTCCAGTCCCCAGTGACAGCAGATTTTCACCAGAGTGACTCTGGTCCAGCCCCCAGTGACAGCAGATTTTCACCAGAGTGACTCTGGTCCAGTCCCCAATGACAGCAGATTTTCACCAGAGTGACTCTGGTCCAGCCTCCAATGACAGCAGATTTTCACCAGAGTGACTCTGGTCCATCCCCCAATGACAGCAGATTTTCACCAGAGTGACTCTGGTCCAGTCCCCAATGACAGCAGATTTTCACCAGAGTGACTCTGGTCCAGCCCCCAATGACAGCAGATTTTCACCAGAGTGACTCTGGTCCAGTCCCCAATGACAGCAGATTTTCACCAGAGTGACTCTGGTCCAGTCCCCCAATGACAGCAGATTTTCACCAGAGTGACTCTGGTCCAGCCTCCAATGACAGCAGATTTTCACCAGAGTGACTCTGGTCCAGTCCCCAATGACAGCAGATTTTCACCAGAGTGACTCTGGTCCATCCCCCAGTGACAGCAGATTTTCACCAGAGTGACTCTGGTCCAGTCCCCAATGACAGCAGATTTTCACCAGAGTGACTCTGGTCCAGTCCCCCAATGACAGCAGATTTTCACCAGAGTGACTCTGGTCCAGCCCCCAATGACAGCAGATTTTCACCAGAGTGACTCTGGTCCAGCCCCCAGTGACAGCAGATTTTCACCAGAGTGACTCTGGTCCAGTCCCCAATGACAGCAGATTTTCACCAAAGTGACTCTGGTCCAGCCCCCAGTGACAGCAGATTTTCACCAGAGTGACTCTGGTCCAGCCTCCAGTGACAGCAGATTTTCACCAGAGTGACTCTGGTCCAGCCCCCAGTGACAGCAGATTTTCACCAGAGTGACTCTGGTCCAGCCCCCAATGACAGCAGATTTTCACCAGAGTGACTCTGGTCCAGTCCCCAATGACAGCAGATTTTCACCAGAGTGACTCTGGTCCAGTCCCCAATGACAGCAGATTTTCACCAGAGTGACTCTGGTCCAGTCCCCAATGACAGCAGATTTTCACCAGAGTGACTCTGGTCCAGCCCCCAATGACAGCAGATTTTCACCAGAGTGACTCTGGTCCAGCCCCCAGTGACAGCAGATTTTCACCAGAGTGACTCTGGTCCAGCCTCCAATGACAGCAGATTTTCACCAGAGTGACTCTGGTCCAGTCCCCAATGACAGCAGATTTTCACCAGAGTGACTCTGGTCCAGTCCCCAATGACAGCAGATTTTTACCAGAGTGACTCTGGTCCAGTCCCCAGTGACAGCAGATTTTCACCAGAGTGACTCTGGTCCAGTCCCCAGTGACAGCAGATTTTCACCAGAGTGACTCTGGTCCAGCCTCCAATGACAGCAGATTTTCACCAGAGTGACTCTGGTCCAGCCCCCAGTGACAGCAGATTTTCACCAGAGTGACTCTGGTCCAGTCCCCAATGACAGCAGATTTTCACCAGAGTGACTCTGGTCCAGTCCCCAATGACAGCAGATTTTCACCAGAGTGACTCTGGTCCAGCCCCCAATGACAGCAGATTTTCACCAGAGTGACTCTGGTCCAGTCCCCAATGACAGCAGATTTTCACCAGAGTGACTCTGGTCCAGCCCCCAATGACAGCAGATTTTCACCAGAGTGACTCTGGTCCAGCCCCCAGTGACAGCAGATTTTCACCAGAGTGACTCTGGTCCAGCCTCCAATGACAGCAGATTTTCACCAGAGTGACTCTGGTCCATCCCCCAGTGACAGCAGATTTTCACCAGAGTGACTCTGGTCCAGTCCCCCAATGACAGCAGATTTTCACCAGAGTGACTCTGGTCCAGTCCCCAATGACAGCAGATTTTCACCAGAGTGACTCTGGTCCAGCCCCCAGTGACAGCAGATTTTCACCAGAGTGACTCTGGTCCATCCCCAATGACAGCAGATTTTCACCAGAGTGACTCTGGTCCAGTCCCCCAGTGACAGCAGATTTTCACCAGAGTGACTCTGGTCCAGCCCCCAGTGACAGCAGATTTTCACCAGAGTGACTCTGGTCCAGTCCCCAATGACAGCAGATTTTCACCAGAGTGACTCTGGTCCAGCCCCCAGTGACAGCAGATTTTCACCAGAGTGACTCTGGTCCAGCCCCCAGTGACAGCAGATTTTCACCAGAGTGACTCTGGTCCATCCCCAATGACAGCAGATTTTCACCAGAGTGACTCTGGTCCAGTCCCCCAGTGACAGCAGATTTTCACCAGAGTGACTCTGGTCCAGTCCCCCAGTGACAGCAGATTTTCACCAGAGTGACTCTGGTCCAGTCCCCCAGTGACAGCAGATTTTCACCAGAGTGACTCTGGTCCAGTCCCCAGTGACAGCAGATTTTCACCAGAGTGACTCTGGTCCAGTCCCCCAGTGACAGCAGATTTTCACCAGAGTGACTCTGGTCCAGTCCCCAATGACAGCAGATTTTCACCAGAGTGACTCTGGTCCAGTCCCCCAATGACAGCAGATTTTCACCAGAGTGACTCTGGTCCAGTCCCCAGTGACAGCAGATTTTCACCAGAGTGACTCTGGTCCAGTCCCCAATGACAGCAGATTTTCACCAGAGTGACTCTGGTCCAGTCCCCAATGACAGCAGATTTTCACCAGAGTGACTCTGGTCCAGTCCCCCAAAGACAGCAGATTTTCACCAGAGTGACTCTGGTCCAGTCCCCAGTGACAGCAGATTTTCACCAGAGTGACTCTGGTCCAGTCCCCCAGTGACAGCAGATTTTCACCAGAGTGACTCTGGTCCAGTCCCCAATGACAGCAGATTTTCACCAGAGTGACTCTGGTCCAGTCCCCCAATGACAGCAGATTTTCACCAGAGTGACTCTGGTCCAGTCCCCAGTGACAGCAGATTTTCACCAGAGTGACTCTGGTCCAGTCCCCAATGAGAGCAGATTTTCACCAGAGTGACTCTGGTCCAGCCTCCAGTGACAGCAGATTTTCACCAGAGTGACTCTGGTCCAGCCTCCAATGACAGCAGATTTTCACCAGAGTGACTCTGGTCCAGTCCCCAATGACAGCAGATTTTCACCAGAGTGACTCTGGTCCAGCCTCCAATGACAGCAGATTTTCACCAGAGTGACTCTGGTCCAGTCCCCAATGAGAGCAGATTTTCACCAGAGTGACTCTGGTCCATCCCCCAATGACAGCAGATTTTCACCAGAGTGACTCTGGTCCAGCCTCCAATGACAGCAGATTTTCACCAGAGTGACTCTGGTCCAGTCCCCAGTGACAGCAGATTTTCACCAGAGTGACTCTGGTCCAGCTCCCAATGACAGCAGATTTTCACCAGAGTGACTCTGGTCCAGTCCCCAATGACAGCAGATTTTCACCAGAGTGACTCTGGTCCAGTCCCCAATGACAGCAGATTTTCACCAGAGTGACTCTGGTCCAGTCCCCAATGACAGCAGATTTTCACCAGAGTGACTCTGGTCCAGTCCCCAATGACAGCAGATTTTTACCAGAGTGACTCTGGTCCAGCCTCCAATGACAGCAGATTTTCACCAGAGTGACTCTGGTCCAGCCCCCAATGACAGCAGATTTTCACCAGAGTGACTCTGGTCCAGTCCCCAATGACAGCAGATTTTCACCAGAGTGACTCTGGTCCAGCCCCCAGTGACAGCAGATTTTCACCAGAGTGACTCTGGTCCAGCCTCCAGTGACAGCAGATTTTCACCAGAGTGACTCTGGTCCAGCCCCCAGTGACAGCAGATTTTCACCAGAGTGAATCTGGTGCAGCCCCCAATGACAGCAGATTTTCACCAGAGTGACTCTGGTCCAGCCCCCAGTGACAGCAGATTTTCACCAGAGTGACTCTGGTCCAGTCCCCAGTGACAGCAGATTTTCACCAGAGTGACTCTGGTCCAGTCCCCAATGACAGCAGATTTTCACCAGAGTGACTCTGGTCCAGCTCCCAGTGACAGCAGATTTTCACCAGAGTGACTCTGGTCCAGCCCCCAATGACAGCAGATTTTCACCAGAGTGACTCTGGTCCAGCCCCCAATGACAGCAGATTTTCACCAGAGTGACTCTGGTCCAGTCCCCAGTGACAGCAGATTTTCACCAGAGTGACTCTGGTCCAGCCTCCAATGACAACAGATTTTCACCAGAGTGACTCTGGTCCATCCCCCAGTGACAGCAGATTTTCACCAGAGTGACTCTGGTCCAGTCCCCAATGACAGCAGATTTTCACCAGAGTGACTCTGGTCCAGTCCCCAGTGACAGCAGATTTTCACCAGAGTGACTCTGGTCCAGCCCCCAGTGACAGCAGATTTTCACCAGAGTGACTCTGGTCCAGCCCCCAGTGACAGCAGATTTTCACCAGAGCGACTCTGGTCCAGCCTCCAATGACAGCAGATTTTCACCAGAGTGACTCTGGTCCAGTCCCCAATGACAGCAGATTTTCACCAGAGTGACTCTGGTCCAGCCCCCAGTGACAGCAGATTTTCACCAGAGTGACTCTGGTCCAGCCCCCAATGACAGCAGATTTTCACCAGAGTGACTCTGGTCCAGTCCCCAATGACAGCAGATTTTCACCAGAGTGACTCTGGTCCAGTCCCCAATGACAGCAGATTTTCACCAGAGTGACTCTGGTCCAGTCCCCAGTGACAGCAGATTTTCACCAGAGTGACTCTGGTCCATCCCCCAGTGACAGCAGATTTTCACCAGAGTGACTCTGGTCCAGCCCCCAATGACAGCAGATTTTCACCAGAGTGACTCTGGTCCAGTCCCCAATGACAGCAGATTTTCACCAGAGTGACTCTGGTCCAGTCCCCAGTGACAGCAGATTTTCACCAGAGTGACTCTGGTCCATCCCCCAGTGACAGCAGATTTTCACCAGAGTGACTCTGGTCCAGCCCCCAATGACAGCAGATTTTCACCAGAGTGACTCTGGTCCAGCCCCCAATGTCAGCAGATTTTCACCAGAGTGACTCTGGTCCAGCCCCCAATGACAGCAGATTTTCACCAGAGTGACTCTGGTCCAGTCCCCAATGACAGCAGATTTTCACCAGAGTGACTCTGGTCCAGTCCCCAATGACAGCAGATTTTCACCAGAGTGACTCTGGTCCAGTCCCCAGTGACAGCAGATTTTCACCAGAGTGACTCTGGTCCATCCCCCAATGACAGCAGATTTTCACCAGAGTGACTCTGGTCCAGCCCCCAGTGACAGCAGATTTTCACCAGAGTGACTCTGGTCCAGCCCCCAGTGACAGCAGATTTTCACCAGAGTGACTCTGGTCCAGCCCCCAATGACAGCAGATTTTCACCAGAGTGACTCTGGTCCAGCCCCCAATGACAGCAGATTTTCACCAGAGTGACTCTGGTCCATCCTCCAATGACAGCAGATTTTCACCAGAGTGACTCTGGTCCAGTCCCCAGTGACAGCAGATTTTCACCAGAGTGACTCTGGTCCAGTCTCCAATGACAGCAGATTTTCACCAGAGTGACTCTGGTCCAGTCCCCAATGACAGCAGATTTTCACCAGAGTGACTCTGGTCCATCCCCCAGTGACAGCAGATTTTCACCAGAGTGACTCTGGTCCAGTCCCCAATGACAGCAGATTTTCACCAGAGTGACTCTGGTCCAGTCCCCAATGACAGCAGATTTTCACCAGAGTGACTCTGGTCCAGCCCCCAGTGACAGCAGATTTTCACCAGAGTGACTCTGGTCCAGCCCCCAATGACAGCAGATTTTCACCAGAGTGACTCTGGTCCAGTCCCCAATGACAGCAGATTTTCACCAGAGTGACTCTGGTCCAGTCCCCAATGACAGCAGATTTTCACCAGAGTGACTCTGGTCCAGTCCCCAATGACAGCAGATTTTCACCAGAGTGACTCTGGTCCAGCCCCCAGTGACAGCAGATTTTCACCAGAGTGACTCTGGTCCAGCCCCCAATGACAGCAGATTTTCACCAGAGTGACTCTGGTCCAGTCCCCAATGACAGCAGATTTTCACCAGAGTGACTCTGGTCCAGTCCCCAATGACAGCAGATTTTCACCAGAGTGACTCTGGTCCATCCCCCAATGACAGCAGATTTTCACCAGAGTGACTCTGGTCCAGCCCCCAATGACAGCAGATTTTCACCAGAGTGACTCTGGTCCATCCCCCAGTGACAGCAGATTTTCACCAGAATGACTCTGGTCCAGTCCCCAATGACAGCAGATTTTCACCAGAGTGACTCTGGTCCAGCCCCCAATGACAGCAGATTTTCACCAGAGTGACTCTGGTCCAGTCCCCAATGACAGCAGATTTTCACCAGAGTGACTCTGGTCCAGCCCCCAGTGACAGCAGATTTTCACCAGAGTGACTCTGGTCCATCCCCCAATGACAGCAGATTTTCACCAGAGTGACTCTGGTCCAGCCCCCAGTGACAGCAGATTTTCACCAGAGTGACTCTGGTCCAGTCCCCAATGACAGCAGATTTTCACCAGAGTGACTCTGGTCCAGCCCCCAGTGACAGCAGATTTTCACCAGAGTGACTCTGGTCCATCCCCCAATGACAGCAGATTTTCACCAGAGTGACTCTGGTCCAGCCCCCAATGACAGCAGATTTTCACCAGAGTGACTCTGGTCCAGCCCCCAATGACAGCAGATTTTCACCAGAGTGACTCTGGTCCAGTCCCCAGTGACAGCAGATTTTCACCAGAGTGACTCTGGTCCAGCCCCCAATGACAGCAGATTTTCACCAGAGTGACTCTGGTCCAGTCCCCAATGACAGCAGATTTTCACCAGAGTGACTCTGGTCCAGTCCCCAATGACAGCAGATTTTCACCAGAGTGACTCTGGTCCAGCCCCCAGTGACAGCAGATTTTCACCAGAGTGACTCTGGTCCAGTCCCCAATGACAGCAGATTTTCACCAGAGTGACTCTGGTCCAGCCCCCAGTGACAGCAGATTTTCACCAGAGTGACTCTGGTCCATCCCCCAATGACAGCAGATTTTCACCAGAGTGACTCTGGTCCAGCCCCCAGTGACAGCAGATTTTCACCAGAGTGACTCTGGTCCAGTCCCCAATGACAGCAGATTTTCACCAGAGTGACTCTGGTCCAGCCCCCAATGACAGCAGATTTTCACCAGAGTGACTCTGGTCCAGTCCCCAATGACAGCAGATTTTCACCAGAGTGACTCTGGTCCAGTCCCCAATGACAGCAGATTTTCACCAGAGTGACTCTGGTCCAGCCCCCAGTGACAGCAGATTTTCACCAGAGTGACTCTGGTCCAGCCCCCAGTGACAGCAGATTTTCACCCTTGAGGAAAACCAGATTTTGTTTCCAGCTAATCAACAGAATTTTCAAAACAGGGAAAGAGGGTAACCACTTCTTCTTATCTAACTGTCCCTTTTAAAAATGAAAATGAACTCCCGTCATCTGACCTGCCCACATACCTCCTCCTAACATTGACATCACCAAAGGCTGTGTGAGTTAAAAAAAACTCTTAATGTTACACCAACACCACAATTGTCACTCAGTCAAAATTCTGAAACTCCCTCCCTCAAGTACCATGGGTGTACCTACACCTCAAGGACTACAATGGTTCAAGAAGATAGCTCACCACCTTCTCAAGGAGCAATGAGGGATGGGCAATACATGCTGGCCCCACATTCCATCAGCTAATCAGTAAAAATAATCACCTACCCCAAGCTCATACTGGAGACACAATGAGTGGAGAGGGAGAGAGTTGTGGACGGTTAAAGAGGAGTTATACTGGGCTTTCTGAGTTTCCTGAATGTCTAATTGTGATTAATGTCTTTGCTCAGGTATTCCCAGATGTCACCATCCTATTCAGTGATGTGGTTGGTTTTACTCGGATTTGCAGTCACATTACTCCAATGCAAGTAGTTTCTATGCTGAACACGATGTATACGCTGTTCGATACCCTAAGTGAGAAGCACAGGGTCTTCAAGGTTAGTGTTAATGCAGAGGGAATCATGAACAGCAGTCAATCCAATGCAACATTCATCCAGATTACATTTTGCCACAGCATCCAAAACAACGTCCTTTCTATTAAATACTGTTTGCCATTGTACATCAAATGATACAGAACAAAATGACAACATTCAACCCATCATGTGGATTCTTTCAGGCATCATAGAACATAGAACATTACAGCACAAACAGACCCTTCGGCCCTCAAGTTGCGCCGATCACATCAACCCCACCAATCTATAGACCTATCTATAACCCCCAATCCCATTAAACCCCATATACTCATCCAGAAGTCTTTTAAAAGACCCCAGCGAGTTCGCCTCCACCACCGATGACGGCAGCCGATTCCATTCACTCACCACCCTCTGAGTGAAAAACTTACCCCTAACATCACCTCTGTACTTCCCTCCCCGCACCTTAAATCTGTGTCCTCTCGTAGCGACCATTTCAACCCGGGGAAATAGCCTCTGAGAGTCCACCCTATCTATTCCTCTCAACATTTTATAAACTTCTATCAGGTCGCCTCTCAACCTTCGCCTCTCCAGGGAAAAGAGTCCCAGCTCCCTCAACCTATCTTCATAAGGCATGCCTACCAGTCCAGGCAACATCCTTGTAAATCTCCTCTGCACCCTTTCAATAGCTTCTACGTCTTTCCTATAGTGAGGCGACCAGAACTGCGCACAGTACTCCAAATGAGGCCTGACAAGGGTCCTGTAAAGTTGCAGCATTACCTCCCGACTCCTAAACTCAATCCCTCGATTAATGAATCCTATCCAATTAGTTTAATTTCCCCACTCTCCCCAGAAATTTTAACCTTTTCAATTACTTATTAAATTCCCTTTTACAGGTTATTATTGTTTCTCCTCCTCCTCCTTTTAGAACATAGAACACTACAGCACAAACAGGCCCTTCAGCCCACAAGTTGTGCCGATCATATCCATACCTACCAGGCCTATCTATAACCCTCAATCTCATTAAATCCCATATACTCATCCAGAAGTCCCTTCAAAGACCCCAGTGAGTTCGCCTTGACCACCATTGACGGCAGCCGATTCCACTCATCACCACCCTCTGAGTGAAAAACTTACCCCCAACATTTTCTCTGTACCTGCTCCTCAGCACCTTAAATCTGTGTCCTCTCGTAGCGACCATTTCAGCCCTGGGAAATAGCCTCCGAGAATCCACCCTATCTATACCTCTCAACATTTTATAAACCTCTATCAAGCCGCCTCTCAACCTTCGCCTCTCCAGGGAGAAGAGACCCAGCTCCCTCAACCTATCTTCATAAGGCATGCCTCCCAATCCAGGCAACATCCTTGTAAACCTCCTCTGCACCCTCTGAATAGCTTCCACATCCTTCTTGTAGTGAGGTGACCAGAATTGCGCACAGTACTCCCAAGTGGGGCCTGACAAGGGCCTTATAAAGTTGCAGCATTACCTCCCGACTCCTAAACTCAATCCCTCGATTAATGAAGGCCAGTACACCAAACACCTTCTTGCCCACATCCTCCACCTGCGAGGCCGATTTAAGAGTCCTGTGAACCCGGACCCCAAGGTCCTTCTGCTCTTCAACACAGCGAAGAGTCCTACCCTTGATATTGTACTCCTTCATCCCATTCGACCTGCCAAAATTGACCACTACACATTTATCCACACTGAAGTCCATCTCTGCCCAGTCTTGCATCCTATCTATGTCTTGCTGCAACTTCTGACATTTCCTCCAGACTATCTACAATTATGTTTTGAGGCAGAACATTCTGGATCTCTACAAAAAAAATTCTGTAGCTCCACTTTGATCGTTTTGTCAATTTTGTCTATTTGGCCATTCAGCCCATCGAGCCTGCTCTTTCATTCAATTCAATTATGGCTGATCCATACCTCAAATCCATTCCACTCAATCCTTTTATAACCACAATTCAATCCGCTACAGTTTTGTCCATTCATTGGGCAGAAATTCCCAGAGCCACCATCAGCAGGATTTGTGGTGCTGGGAATGGAAAATCCAGAGCAAGAACAAAAGTCAGATTTCCACAAATGCTGGAATTTTCCCCTGGCCACTTTCCTGGCAGGCCGATAGCAAATTAATTACCAGCTGACTCACGTCAGGAATCCTGTCTGCATACATTAGCACGTACTGACTTTTCATTAAAAATACCATAAACAGGCCCAATTACAAGCCATACCTGTAGCTGTTATGTATTGTAAAGTAATGCAGTTCTGTGTGATTGGCACATGACATGCTGTGACATCAACAGAGGCATTCACAGGGTTCTGTCTCTCTTATAACCATGATGAAGCAACACCTATCTCAGCAGCAAAACCTGGACAATCTCCAGGCTTGGACTGACAAGGGGCAAGTAACATTTGGGGCACATAAGTGCCAGGCAATAACCATCTCTAACCAGAGAGGATTGCCCCTTAGCTTTCAATGGCATTACCATCACCGAATCCAGGGGGTTACTATTGACCAGAATTAGGAGGGCTAAAAGGAGCCATGAGACAGGGTCAAGAAGAATCCTGAGGCTTTTTATGCATATATTAGGAGCAAGAAGGTAGCCATAGTTTCATCGAGGGCAGAAGAGACCCTACGATCCATCGAGTCTGCACTGACATATTAGAAACACCCAAACTCCCAGCTAGTTGCAATCTGTCAGCACTTGGCCATAGACCTGAATGTTATGATGTGCCAAAGTGCTCATACAGATACTTTTTGAAAGATGTGAGGCAATCCGCCCCTGCTATCCTCTCAGGCAATGCAATCCAGACTGTCACCATCCTCTGGGTAAAAAAGCTTTTCCTCACATTCCCCCCTAAAACTCCTGCCCCTCACCTTGAACCTATGTCCCGTTGTGACTGACCTTCCAACTAAGGTGAACAGCTGTTCCTTATCCACTCTATCTATGTCTCTCATAATCATAACCTTGTACAAACAGAGGGACAACTGAAGGATAATGGAGGGAAATTATATGTGGAGCCACAGAAACTGGGTGAGATCATTAATGATCATGGCTCCTTTTAGTCCTCCTAATTCTGGTCAATAGTAACCCCCTGGATTTGGTGATGGTAATGCCATTGAAAGCGGGCGGCACGGTAGCACAGTGGTTAGCACTGCTGCTTCACAGCTCCAGGGTCCTGGGTTCGATTCCCGGCTCGGGTCACTGCCTGTGTGGAGTTTGCACATTCTCCTCGTGTCTGCGTGGGTTTTCTCCGGGTGCTCCAGTTTCCTCCCACAGTCCAAAGATGTGCGGGTTAGGTTCATTGGCTATGCTAAAATTGCCCCTTAGTGTCCTGGGATGTGTAGGTTAGAGGGATTAGCAGGTAAATGTGTAGGGATATGGGGATAGGGTCTGGCTGGGATTGTGTTCGGTGCAGACTCGATGGGCCTGTTTCTGCACTGTAGGGTTCTATGTACTCTGTATTGGTATTCACCAAGGTGAAGAACATGAGGGATGCTGAGGTCAGGGATAGGTGAGTGAACACTCAAGAGAATGTCAATATATCAAAGGAGGAAGGGTTGGGTACCCTAAATTGCGTTAAGGTAAATAAGTCCCCAAGGCTGGATGGAATCTATCCCCGGTTACATTAGAAGATAAGGAAAGAAATAACTGGGGACCTAACAGCTATCTTCACATCCTCTTTGATCAGAAGCGAGGTTGCAGAGGACTGGGGAATAACCAAATTTGTTCCCCTAATTAAGAAAGAAAGCAAGGATAATCCAGGAAATTATAGGCCAGTGGTGTCAGTGGTAGGGAAACATTTGGAGAAGACACTAAGGGATAAGATATATACACATTTGGAAGAAAATAGACTATTTAGTGAAAGGCAGCATCGTTTTGCACGGGGCAGGTCACGTCTCTCCAACTTGATTGAGTTTTTTGAAGAGGTGAAAAAGGGCATTGATGAAGGAAGGGCTGTAGATGTCATTTATATGGACTTTAGTAAGGCCTTGACAAGATCCCATATGTAGACTGGTACAAAAACTAAAATCATATGGGATTTGGGGTAGGCTGGCTAGATCGATGGCTTGGTCATAGAATAAGAAGTCTCACAACACCAGGTTCAAGTCCAACAGATTAATTTGGTAGCAAAAGCCACTAGCGCTCACTGCTCCTTTGTCAGGTGAGTGGGAGTTCTATTCACAAACTGAGCATATAAAGACACATGTTCAATTTATAAAATAATGGTTAGAATGTGAGTCTTTACAGGTAATCAAGTCTCAAAGGTACAGACAATGTGAGTGGAGAGAGCATTAAGCACAGGTTAAAGAGATGTGTATTGTCTCCAGCCAGGACAGTTAGTGAGGTTTTGTAAACCCAGGCAAGTCATGGGGGTTACAGATAGTGTGACATGAACCCAAGATCCCTGTTGAGGCCATCCTTATGTGTGCAGAACTTGGCTATCAGTCTGTGTTCAGCGACTCTGCGTTGTTGTGTGTCATGAAGACTTCCTTGGAGAATGCTTACCCGAAGATCACAGGCTGAATGCCCGCGACTGTTGAAGTGTTCGCCAACAGGAAGAGAATGGTCCTGCCTGGTGATTGTCGAGCGATGTTCATTCATCTGTTGTCATAGCGTCTGCATGGTCTCCCCAGTGTACCATGTCTCGGGACATCCTTTTCTGCAGCGAATCAGGTAGACAACATTGGCCGACTATGCTGTTGCAAGAGTATGTACCATGTCCATACATGTTCTCCGAGGTGGCCTTCATCACAAGGGGACATGAATACAAGGATAAAGATGTTTTACTGCAGCTACAAAGAGTCTTGGTGAGATCCAACCTGGAGTATTGTGTGCAGTTTTGATCTCCTTATCTCAGAAAGGATATGCTTACAATGGGGGTTCACCTGATCAAACCCTGGATGGTGGGAATTTATGAGGTGAGATTGAGAAGACTGGCTCAAAAGAATGAGAGGTGTTAAATCTAAAACCACCCCTCCTCGGCAACTGTTCTCAAATCTAAAGAATTCTGAAAGATTCTTATGACCACAGTAGATGCTAAAACTGAGCAAGCCTGATTTTAGAGTGAAACGCACCTTATCTCAGGGAATTTCACAGTAACTTAATTGGCAACATGGTGGCACAGTGGTTAACATTGATGCCTTACAATGCTAGGGACCCAGGTTTGAATCCCGGCTCGGGTCACTGTCTGTGTGGAGTTTGCATATTCTCCCCCTGTCTGCGTGAGCTTCCTCCGGGTGCTCCTATTTCCTCCGAAATGACCTGCTTGTCAGGTGCATTGACCCGACTAGGACTGTGGCAACTAGGGGAATTTCACAGTGTTGATGTAAACCTTACTTGTGACTAGTAAATAAACTTCCAAAACCTTACTTTAAATCTGATTATAACTTTCTTCCTGCATTAGCAGAAAGAAGGAGAGAAAGTCACTCAACACAGAAATAAAGTGTCCAGGGATTACTTTTAAAACTTGAAGAATTAGTGTTTATTAAAAGAAAGGAAAGATAAAACTGAAATGCATGATAAAAGATACACAATTAGAAAGCAATCTTACAAAACAACCCTAAAATACTTCATCAAGTAAACATAAAACTTAATTTTTGGCAACAGTTCTTGTAGATTTTTAACCACAAAATCTATAAAATATTACCCCAAATGAAAGCATTGCTTTCATTTTGAACAGAAGCATAAGCCAAACTTCCCAGCACAAGTTTACATTGCTGTGGTGTTTTCGAAGAGAGATTCAAAACTAACCATTTCTCCTGGCCCAGAATGGAATTGCTTTCTTCAATGAAAAAACTTTCACCGCTTGTCAGCACAGTCCGAGATACAGGAGTTGGATTTCAGTAGGACTTTCTCCCCAACACCAGCTAACTACAGCTGGAAACCTGTTTTCAAAAATACTTAAATACTTTTCATCCCGTTCATCTCCAAGTTCATCTCTCATTCTCCAACGTCTTCAAAATTCAGGTTCCCAAATATCAAAACTTCCTACGTTCCTATTTTACCTCTATTTCGGGTCAATAAAATTTAAAACCGCTGCCCCTATTTACTCCCGAATCTCCTGTAAAATACAAATGTTCTTTTGACACCTTTGGGGCATTTTTGAAATGCAACAGCTACAAATCAATTTCAAAATTTATCTGCATATGTAAATTTCTGATCTACTCTTTTTTTGTGAGTTAAAACTCACCATAAAGCCTCAGTATAAAATGCAAGAAGAAAACATTCTTAGACCTTCATTGCACAGCTACTACAGAGAAGCTGGACTCCAAAAACCTCATCCATGATGAACCTGGGGCATGTGTGCGTACACACACACACACACACATTTACCCTTACATACACAGAATATATACAGAAATATATAAATATACACATAGAATATAGAACATTACAGTGCAGAACAGGCCCTTCGGCCCACGATGTTGCGCCGACCAGTTACAAAACAATGACCCACTAACCTAAACCAATCCCTTTTCATCCATAAACCTATCCACGGATCTCTTAAACGCCCCCAAACTAGGTGCATTTACAACTGCAGCTGGCAGGGCATTCCAGTCCCTCACCACCCTCTGGGTAAAGAACCTACCCCTGACATCCGTCCTATAACTACCCCCCCTTAATTTAAAGCCATGCCCCCTCGAGCTAGATTTCTCTATCAGAGGAAAAAAGCTATTACTATCCACCCTATCTAAACCTCTAATCATCTTATATGTTTCAATAAGATCCCCTCTTAGCCACCTTCTTTCCAGCGAAAACAACCCCAAATCCCTCAGCCTCTCCTCATAGGACCTCCCCACCATACCAGGCAACATCCTGGTAAACCTCCTCTGCACCCTCTCCAAAGCCTCCACATCCTTCCTGTAATGCGGGGACCAGAACTGCAACACAAAACTCCAAATGCGGCTGCACCAGAGTTGTGTACAGTTGCATCATGACGCTGCGACTCCTAAATTCAATCCCCCTACCAATAAACGCCAAGACACCGTATGCCTTCTTAACAACCTTATCTACTTGATTCCCAACTTTCAGGGATCTATGTACACATATCATCAAAAGACCAATGAATCCACTATCCCTCTTTGGAAACCCAAAGATATGGGTCATAAGACCAGAGGACTTCACAGAATGGTTACAGCACAGAAGGCCACTCACTCTGTCATATCTGTGTCAGCTGTTCATGGGACCAATATTCCCCCTTCTTTCACTCCTCCCCATAGACCGATATTGTTCCTTTCACTATTCTGTCCAGTATGATTTTTTAATAAAGACTGACATCTTTAACTTCTTCGTCTTCTACCCCTGGAATTCCTGATTGGGTGGGATTTTCCAGCTCCCTCATGGTGTGTTTTTGGTGGGGGAGGTGGTCCGTCATTGGCTACCAGTGGAATCTTCGCTTCCTGCTGATATCAATGGAATATTGTGCGGCTTACCATCTCCCTCCACACCCCTCCTCCTGGGAACCCACAGGGCAGGAATATCCTGCCCATTATTTCCCAATGTTTTTTGTGTTTTCGACCGTGAAGAGTGATAGAGAAGATTGGGTTTTCTGACCTCCCCATTTCTTGTTTTGTGGTGGAAGTGGCAGCCTGCCATTGGGCACTCTCAGTGGGGTTTTCCTTTGTTCACACCCTCTGCGACTGGGGAACCCACGACTGGGGAATCACTGTCAGCGGGACCAGAAGATCCAGCAAGCAGGAAAGGTCGGAAAATCTTGCCCAGACTATATGTTTAATGCTCCTGCTGTTTCCTAATGTTAATCTGTCTCTGCTTCTGATGGACCCACTTTACCTTTCACACAGATAAAAGCAGACACTGGGGAAGGCTGGCTGCTGGACCCTGAAACAAAGAGTCTGACAAAGGGTCAACTGGACTCAAAATAGGAACAAAATTACAGCACAGACAGGTCCTTCGGCCCACAAGTAAAATATTGGCTCTATTCTCTCCCCGTGGATGCTGCCAGACGCACTGAGATTTTCCAGCATTTTCTGTTTTCATAGAACCCTACAGTGCAGAAAGAGGCCCTTCGGCCCATCGAGTCTGCACCCAACACAATCCCATCCAGGCCCTACCCCCATATCCCTACATATTGTACCCACTAATCCCTCTAACCTGCACATCCCTGGACGCTAAGGGGCAATTTCTTAGCAAGGCCAATCAACCTAACTCGCACATCTTTGGACTGTGGGAGGAAACCGGAGCACCCGGAGAAAACCCACGCAGACACGAGGAGAATGTGCAAACTCCACACAGACAGTGACCCGAGTTGGGAATCGAACCCAGGACCCTGGAGCTGTGAAGCAGCAGTGCTAACCCACTGTGCTACCGTTTTAGTTTCCTTTCACTCATTCTTCTCATTTACAAAGCTGTAAAAAACTTACAATCTATTTTAATGTCCTTGCTCATCTACTCTCGTGTTCTCCTTTCTTTTTTCTGAATGATTTCTTGGTCGTCCTGTGCTGAAATCCAGGATTAAACATCTGATCCTCCTTTGCTGAATGTTAAACTGCTCAGGTTTAACTGCTCTGAACTGCTCAATCGACTCAGGTCTATTGCTTTTTCTTGCTCATTTATATGCTACTTCTTGGAATCTAATACTATCTCTAATTCCCTTTGTAAGTCAAGGTTTGGCCACAGTTCCCTGAGCTCTCTTGACCCAAATAGGAATGAATAAATTTCGGAATTCATCTATTCATTCCTTAAATACCAGCCATTGCCTGTCCACTCTCCTTCCTTTCGGTAATGTTCCCAGTCCATCATGCCTCATACCATCATAGTTATCTTCATTGTGATTCAGGACTCTAATCTCAGAATCAACTACATCGCTATCCACCTTGACAAAGAACTCTATCATACTATGATAGGTGGATTGGCTATGCTAAATTGCCCCTTAGTGTCAGGGATATGAGGGGACAAAGCTTTAAATTGAGGGGTGATAGATATAGGACAGATGTCAGAGGTAGGTTCTTTACTTGGAGAGTAGTAAGAACATAAGAAATGGGAGTAGGAGTAGGCCGTCTAGCCCTTCGAGTCTGCCCCGCCATTCAATAAGATCATGGCTGATCTGAAGTGGATCAGTTCCACTTTCCCACTCTCTCCCCATAACCCTTAATTCCCTTGTCTGTCAAAAACCTATCTACCCGTGACTTAAGTATATTCAGCGAGGTAGCCTCCACCACTTCAACGGGCAGAGAATTCCAGAGATTCACCACCCTCTGAGTGAAGAAGTTCCTCCTCAACTCCGATCTCAACTGCCCCCCTCTTATCTTGAGGCTGTGCCCTCTAGTAAGGGTGTGGAATGCCCTGCCTGCAACAGTAGTGAATTCACCAACATTAAAGGCATTTAAAGGGTCATTGGATAAACATGTGGATGATATTGGAATAGTGTAGGTTAGATGGGCTTTAGATTGGTTTCACAGGTCGGTGCAATATTGAGGGCCGAAGGGCCTGTACTGCGCTGTAATGTTCTGTGTTCAATGGTCACTTGGTCACACGGGTTCTCTCACAACTAGATTGCCAGATTTCTCATTGCACAAACCCAGTCCGAGGTGGCCTGTTAGCTTGGATGGTCCAGAAAACCATCCCATATGTACTCCAGAAATCCCACCTCTTGTATAGTGATTTATTGGACTCTCCCAATCCAAATGCAGAATTCTCCCATTTGCATTCTTGCTGTGGTATGAATTTCTTTCTGTTGCCTAATTGTGTGTTTTACAATTTAAGCACAAGCTCCGATTTCTGATATTCTAACAGCTGACAGCAGGAAGGGGGAGGGAATGGTTTCAGCTTCACGCTCATTTTGTAATCCATTGTGTACAGGTAGAGACTATCGGAGATGCCTATATGGTGGTTGCAGGAGTTCCAGAGAAAACCAAATATCACGCGCACAACATCTGTGACATGGCTCTGGATATGGTACGATCTATAGATCACCTGAAAGATCCATCCACTGGGAATAATATCCAAATCCGTGTTGGTGAGTCTGTCCCTGCATTGGAAAACACTAAAAACAAAGAAAAGTACAGCACAGGAACAAATCCTTCGGCCTTCCAAGCCTGTGCCAATCATGATGCACTGACTAAACTAAAAAAACTTCTGCCCTTATTCAGTCCATATCCCTCCATTTTCTCCCTATTCACATACCCATCCAGAAGAAAGAACAATTAAGAACAATACAGCACATGAAACAGGCCCTTTGGCCCTCTAAGCCCTTAAATGTTGGCAATGTGCCTGTTTCCACCATCTCCTTTGGCAGCACACTCCCAGCACTCACCACTTGCTGTGTGAGGAACTTTCTGCGCAAATCTCCCTTAAACTTCCTCCTCTCATCTTGAAATCATAGAAATCCTACAGTGGAGAAGGAGGCCATTTAGCCCATTGAGTCTGCACCAACAACAGTCCCTCCCCAGGCCTTATCCCCACACATTTACCCCGCTAATCCCTCTAACCTACACTTCCCGGAACATTAAGGGCCAATTTAGTATGGCCAATCAACCTAACCCACATATCTTTGGACTGTGGGAGGAACCTGGAGCAAAATCACACAGACATGGGGTGAATTTGCAAACTCCACACAGTCACCCAAACCGGGAATCGAACCCAGGTCCCTGGCGCTGTGAGGCATATCTGTTTACCACTGTGCCGTCCTTGTGTGCCCCCTGTGCCCCCTTGTAATTGACACTTCCACCCTGGGAACAAACCCCTGACTATCCACCCAGTCTGTGCCTGTCCTAATGTCCTCTATCAGTTCTCCCCTCAGCCTCTGTTTTTCTAATGAAAACAATCCTAGATTTTTCAACCTCTCCTCATAGTCAACACCCTTGAGACCAGGCAACACCCTAGTCAACCTTCTTTGCACTCTCTCCAAAGCTTCCACGTCCTTCTGGTAGTTTGGTGATCAGAATTGCACACAATACTCCAAATGAAACCCAACCAAGATTTTATATAGCTGCAACATGATTTGCCAATTCTTGTACTCAATGCTGATGAAGGAAAGCGTGTCATATTGTTATAGAATCATACATAGAACATAGAACATTACAGCGCAGAACAGGCCCTTCGGCCCACAATGTTGCACCAACCAGTAAAAAAAAACAATGACCCACTAACCTAAACCAATCCCTTTTCGTCCATAAACCTATCCACAGATCTCTTAAATGCCCCCAAACTAGGTACATCTACAACTGCAGCAGGCAGGGCATTCCAATCCCTCACCACCCACTGGGTAAAGAACCTACCCCTGACATCCGTCCTATAACTACCCCCCCTTAATTTAAAGCCATGCCCCCTCGTGCTAGCTTTCTCCATCCGAGGAAAAAGGCTATCACTGTCCACCCTATCTAAACCTCTAATCATCTTATATGTTTCAATAAGATCCCTTCTTTCCAGCGAAAACAATCCCAAATCCCTCAGCCTCTCCTCATAGGACCTCCCCTCCATACCAGGCAACATCCTGGTAAACCTCCTCTGCACCCTCTCCAAAGCCTCTACATCCTTCCTGTAATGTGGGGACCAGAACTGCACACAGTACTCCAAGTGCAGAAGAGGCCCATCAAATCCACATCAACACAATAGAAATACCTGAATTCCCACCAGATCCCATCTGCCAGCTCTTGGCCTATAACCCTGAATGTTATGCCGTGCCAAAAGCATTCTTAATCACCATGGCCGCTTGTGTTCCCACTTTCAGGGAACTATAGACCTGCATGCTCAGATCCCAAGGTTGGTTGTTGTGACTCAGTAGGAGCTGTTGGAGTGTTGGAAATGATTAGTGGGAGCATTGAGAATGATTGGTAGGAATGTTGGGAATGATTGGAGGGAGCGTTGGGAATGATTGGTGGGAATGTTGGGAATGATTGGAGGGAGCATTGGGAATGATAAGCAGGAGTTTCAGAATGTTTGGCAGGAATGTTGAGGATGATTGACAGGATGTTGGGAATGATTGGTGGGAAAGTTGTGCATGATTGTTGGGATGTTGGAAATGATTGGCAGGATGCCCATCTCATTGACTTGCTGTTTGTCTCCTTATAGGTGTTCATTCTGGAATGGTGGTGGCAGGTGTGGTGGGTCACAAGATGCCACGGTTTGGACTATATGGAGACACTGTCCATTCAGCATCAGCTATGGAGAGTAATGGCAAAGTAGGTGCTGAAAATCTGTAATAGTCCATCATAATTTGAATGAGAAATGGGGTACAAACTGCAATGTTTCCCACCACTTGGGACAGCGAAAAATCCCACCTGTAGGCCACAGCTTGTCCTGCCAGTCAAACAGCAAGGTGAGCCAGTAAGATAGACTGAGAGGCGGAAAATCAGGATCGCGGCTGGTTTCTCACCTCTCGTGATTGGATTTGACGGCACAATCAGGCAAAAAGCCAATGATTCCCAGATGCTATAGTCAGGACTCACTTGGACTTACCCACTCATCGGCCCTGGTCCTCACCAGCGAGATTCACTTATGGTCTGCACCAGTGGAGACCAGATGTGATGGCCTCGCTGGTGGGACTAGAGACCATTGAAACCCCTGGGTGGTCGAGGGAGGGCCAGGTAGTGCCCCTTGGGTAGTCAATGATTATCTCCTTCATTTTGTTGACATTGAGGAGGAGATTATTGACGTTGCACCAGATCACTAGATTATCTCTTTCCTGTACTGTCTCATCATTGTTTGAGGTCTGAACCACTAAAGTGGTGTTATCAGCAAACTTGAAAATCTCGTTGGATCATAATGATTTGCACCATTTTCACTAACTCATCAAAGGCCTTTGAATCTGGTATTGCCAAATAGTCATACTTGTTAAAATACTGAATGTTGCAGCCCCGCACGCGGTGATCAGGATGATCTTTTGCCAGTTATCCTTCTATTTTGTTAGCTTGAAAGAAGTACCTCATTCTCTCAGCACAGTAGCACAGTGGTTAGCACTGCTGCTTCACTGCTCCAGGGACCTGGGTTCGATTCCCAGCCTAGGTCACTGTGTGGAGTTTGCACGTTCCCCTTGTGTCTGCGTGGGTTTCCTCCCACAGTCCAAAGATGTGTGGGTTAGGCCAATTGGCCATGCTAAAGTTGTCTCTTAGTGTCCCGAGATGCGTAGGTTCGAGGGATTCGTGGGCAAATGTGTAGGGATATGGAGTTAGGGCCTGGATGGGATTGTGGTCGGTGCAGCCTTGATGGGCCCAATGGCCTCTTTCTGCACTGTAGTGTTTCTATGATATTGTAGCCATCATTCGCATCGTTTGGCGACAATTTCACAAAAAAATGGCACTGCAAAAACTGAATGACCCATACAAGTCATGAGGGTTATCACATATGTTACCCATTACTATGTTACAATCTTACTATGTTATATTATGCTTTGTTACCACGTTATTGAGTTATAGTCTTGTGTTACTCAGTTACTGTATTATACAGTCCTCTGTTGCCATGTTACTCTATTATGCAGTGTTCTGTCGCTCTGTTTCTCTGCTATACAAGTACTCTGTGTTACCCTGATACTATGTTATACAGTGCTGTGTTATTCTGTTACTGTGCTACCCTGTTACTATGTTGTATGGTGCTCTGTTGCTATGTTACACAACGCTGGGTTACTTTATTACTGCATTATACAGTGCTAGGTTATTCTGTTACTGTGTTATACAGTGTTGGGCTACTCTGTTACTCTGTTGTGCAGTGCCAGGTTACTTTGTTCCTGTGTGAAATAATGCTGATTTACTCTGTTACTGTGTTATACAATGCTCAGTTACTCTGTTATTGGGCTATATAGTGCTGTGTTATCCTGTTGTTGAGTTATACAGTACTGTGTTACCCTGTTAATGTGTTATATGGTGTTGGGCTGCTCTGTTACTCTGTTGTGCAGTATCAGGTTACTTTGTTACTGTGTTATATAATACTGGGTTACTTAGTTCTATACAGCTCTCAGTTACTCTGTTACTGCATTATGCAGTGCTGTATTACCCTGTTATTGTGTTACATAGTACTGTGTTACTCTGTTACTTTGTTATACAGTTCTGTGTTATTCTGTTACTGTGTTATACAGAGCTTTAACATCTGTGGTAGGTAAAATGTTAGAATCCGTCATTAAAGAGGAAATTGCGAGGCATCTTGAAGGGAATTGCTTGATAGAGCAGACGCAGCACGGTTTCATTAAAGGGAAGTCGTGTCTGACAAATTTACTGGAGTTCTATGAGGATGTGTCTAGGGCCACCGCCCTAGACACATCCTCATGGAGGAGAGCTGGTGGATGTGGTCTTTCTGGATTTTCAGAAGGTGTTTGACAAAGTACCTCATAAGAGGTTATTGCAGAAGGTCAGGGGACTTGGAGTTGGGGGTAGGGTGTTAGCGTGGATAGAGGATTGGTTGTCAAATAGGAGGCAGAGAGTGGGGGTCAACGGGTGCTATTCGGATTGGCGGATGGTGACTAGTGGGGTGCCCCAGGGGTCGGTGCTGGGGCCTCAGCTATTTACCATTTATATAGATGATCTGAAGGAGGGAACCGAGTGCAGGGTGTCAAATTTTGCAGATGACACCAAAATTGGGGGAACGGCAAAATGTGCGGAGGGTGTGGAGAGTCTGCAGAAGGATCTAGATAGGCTGGGCGAATGGGCCAGGAAATGGCAAATGGAATTTAATGTTGGCATTGGTGAGGCCGCAGCTGGAGTACTGTGTGCAGTTTTGGGCGCCGCACCTGCGCAAAGATATTTTGGCCTTGGAGGGAGTGCAGAGGAGGTTTACTAGGCTGATACCGGAGTTGAGGGGGTTGAGCTATGAGGAGAGGCTGAATGAACTAGGCTTGTACTCGTTGGAGTTTAGAAGAATGAGGGGAGATCTCATTGAGACGTATAAGATGATGAATGGGATGGATAGGATACAGGTGGAGAGACTCTTCCCGCTCAAAAAAGACAGTAGGACTAGGGGACACAGCCTCAAGATAAAAGGGGGGCGTGTTAGAACAGAGTTGAGGAGGAACTTCTTCACTCAAAGGGTGGTGAATCTCTGGAATTCTCTACCCGTTGAAGTGGTGGAGGCTACCTTGCTAAATATTTTTAAGAAGCGGGTTGATGGGTTTTTGATAAGAGAGGGGATTAAGGGTTATGGGCAGAGGGCCGGAATGTGGAACTGAGCCACGACAGATCAGCCATGATCTTATTGAATGGTGGGGCAGGCTCGAAGGGCCAGATGGCCTACTCCTGCTCCTATTTCTTATGTTCTTATGTTTATTTCTCTGATGCTAGATTTTCCTGTTCTCTGTTAGTTTCTTGCTGTGAGTTTCGTTATTGAGATATCATGTTCAATTTGCCCAATGTTACTCTTTCCCTCACTTCCACTTTTGCTGAAGTTTCACTTTTACTTCATCAATGTATAACTTGCCACACTTATTATTACCATTTCCTTTGGCAGGAGATGCATATTCAGTTGAGTGGATCCACGTATGAGCACCTAATAGACAGTCTTTTCATCTTTGAGCGCCGGGGCACAATAACTATAAAGGTGCTGACAGACAAGCTGAAAATAAGTGAGAGTGGATTTGTGTGAAATATGTGATATGGTCTACAGTTTCTGTGTCAATTCTGTTTGATTTTTAGTAACATGGCCATTGCTCAGCTATTAATTTAAACACCCTCCAAACAGTCCAGGTTAATGAGATGAACAAAGACAAATGCAATCCTTTAATTAATTCAACAATCTCCCTTTATTTAATATCTTCTGTACAAACATTTGCACCATTTACTCTTTTACTGACCTTTAACCCTTATCTGAACATTAACTTCAATTATTTAGTTGAAAATAGGAAGCTTCATTTAGGATAAACCTGGTCAGAATATTCCCAATGTAGAATCTATCCGCACAGGTGCTGGAATTAGCGGCTAAGGGAATTTCACAACTTCATTTCAGTGTTAATGTAAGCCTTACTTGAGATTAATACATTTTTTATATCAACATTTGCCCCACTTACTCTTTTACTGACATTTAACTCTTAACTGAACATTAACTTCAATTATTTAACTGAAAATAGATATTATCCGAACAGGCGCCAGAATTGGCGACTAGGGGAGTTTCACAATTCCATTGCAGTGTTAATATAAACCTTCCTTGTGACTAATTCATAAACTTTAAACCTTGTAATCTTCTTTGAAGAAGTTTCTTCAGCGCACACTTCTTACACCGGTGAATCTCTATAGTGTTGGCAAACAAAGGACTGCACATATCTTTTATACACAAATTCCTTCACTTGCTTCCAGAAGATTATCATCCTGTGAACTGTGTAACCCGAAACTGATTACACAACCAATAAGATTACTTGTAAATGCTATAAAGCATAGTTCAAACTGCATGTCTCACCCATTACTGGTGCCATCAAGTCTACTCCAGAGTAAAAAACTTCCCATATTTGCCAACTGAGGAAGCTTCAGGTCACAGTTCCCAGCCCAAGTCATGACTCAGGGTAAGTTTCCGATCTGCACCTCGTTGACCAAAAATCCCAGCATGCTTAACCCTCAGCCCGATACAGCCAATATTGCCCTTGATGTTGTTAAAATCGTCATTGTGGCCATCTTTACTGCGTCCACTCTTTCAGTCGGAGAATGTATTGTTGGAAGCAACAAGACTAGGAAAACTCGCTTATCAGATGCCAGAGTTTTGATCCGCTATAATGCTTTGAGATTAAATCAATGTTCATTGATTAGATCGTTGATTTAAGCCCTGCTCTGGCGTGGCATTATTGGATGACAGATCTCCAAATGTAATAAAACAGAATCCTGGCAATATTAAACAATTTTGAAATGAAATGAAATTAATCCCTGTGGTGCAGAAAGAGGCTATTGGCTCATCAAGTCTGCACCGACTCACTAAAAGAGCATCTTACACAGGCCCTCTCAAGCCCTATTCCTATAATTCCAGAAGTCGGCTGCTGCACAAAATGAAGTAAAGCAAAACCACAAGCTCATGGTGAGCACAAACAGGTCCTAACTAGGACAGTACTCTAATGGACCCACTCAGGGGCCTGCTTTATAAAGGGCTCAGTATACAAACTCCACCTGGTAAGGTAATTATCAGCAGCAAGTAGCTTGTATTCCACGAGTCCTACAGGGAAGTCAATCAGTGATTTCCCCACGCAAATGCTGGGATTGATCATACCCCTCCCCCTCCAAGTCTGAGTGCCCTCCATCTCTTTTTGGGTATCAGAGTCTTGGTCTTTTGGTCCGCAGCCTGCTCTCTATTTCATACTCGACCTGGTAAGGTCGGGTATACCATATCAGCGAGTGTCTCTTTCTGGATGACTGCTGAAGTGTCTGGCTGGGATTCCACTGCTTTTGTTTCCATTTCCATTTTGAGCCTTCTGTTGGTTGAGTAACTTTGTAGTTCCTCAGCATACCTGGGGTCCCAGATGGCATGCTTCTGTAGACGCCTCCCAACAATATACTGGACTATGTGTTTCCTTAGGATCTTGTCCCCAATCTTTACTATATCAGATATTGGCCCTTTCCTTGAAAGAATTGTTCCTGGTGCCCATGAGGTGCTGTCTCCAAAATTCTGTGCTTTGCAGCTTTTATTCCATCATGGCCCCATTTTTGGGCTTCTTCCAATTAAGTTTGGAAAACTAAAGCTTAGCCTGGTTCATTAGGCACTTGCCCATCAGTAACTCTGCCAGGGCTAATCCTGTCATTACGTGTGACATTGTCTTCTAATTAGAAAGGAATCGTGCCAAGTTTTTGTTACCAGAACACCTGGTCTATTTTTTCATTCCATTTTTGAAAATTTGGACAGCTCGCTCCACTAACTGTTTGATGATGATGGTTACAGAACTGTATGGACATGTCTTACTCCATTTGTTTCCATAAATATCCTAAATTCCCTACTGGTAAATGGGGTTCCATTGTCTGTCACAAATAATTCTGGGATCCCGTGAGTACTGAAAGACTGCCTAAGTCTCTCTATCGTGCTATGCAATGTGGTGGATGCCATCCGGTGCACATGGAACATTGATTCATATCAGGAACATTAAGCCCATTAATAGTCCTGTGAAATCCACATGCACTATACCCATGGTCTTCCTAGCAAATTCCAGGGGTGTAGGGAAGCTACTGGTGGGATCCGCTGGTTTTCTTGGCACATTCTGCATGTTTTTACTGTCTTCTTTATATCCCCATCTATGCCAGGCCACCAGACGTAGTTTTTCACTGACATCTTTCACTGGGCGGCACGGTAGCACAGTGGTTAGCACTGCTGCTTCACAGCTCCAGGGTCCTGGGTTCGATTCCCGGCTCGGGTCACTGCCTGTGTGGAGTTTGCACATTCTCCTCGTGTCTGCGTGGGTTTTCTCCGGGTGCTCCGGTTTCCTCCCACAGTCCAAAGATGTGCGGGTTAGGTTCATTGGCTATGCTAAAATTGCCCCTTAGTGTCCTGGGATGTGTAGGTTAGAGGGATTAGCAGGTAAATGTGTAGGGATATGGGGATAGGTTCTGGGTGGGATTGTGTTCGGTGCAGACTCGATGGGCCGAAGGGCCTGTTTCTGCACTGTAGGGTTCTATCTTCATTTTTGCAATCCCTGGATGGCCACTATGAAGTTCTTGAAGAACGGGCCTTTAGGCAGCATGTGGAATAACCACCTGGGCCCCCCATTCCATCTTCCATGCTGAACTTATATGGCTTCAAATGTTGTGCCAGGCATTCTTTCATCCATTCATATGGCTTAAGTTTGCCAATGTGGGATTGTTCTGAGTTTTAATTTACTTATTTTACCAAAATTGATAAGGTATCATAAAATTTAATGTCATTACAACCTTGTCCATTTTCGGTGGTGAGGATAAGCTTGTGGGCAAAGGCAGACACTCAGGGCATTTGCATCTGTGACCTGTGTCTCTGGTCTATGCTCCAAAGATACTCATAGGCACTTAACAATAGTGCCCATTGCTGTATTTGGCCAATGCTATGGGAGGAATTGTTTTGTGCTGAGGAAAATTACCCAACAGGGGTTTGTGATCTGTTATAATGATAAAATGTCGACCATTTATGTACTTATGAATTTTGTTCCACTGGGAAGACCATTGCCAAACCCTCCTTTTCAACCTGTTGGCTAATGTCCATGAGGTGTACACAGTTGGGCTTTCCATACCAATGCTCCATGCAGCAATTCACCTATTCCATAAAGAAATGTGCCACATGTTATGATGAATGGCCTTTCTGGGTTGAAATGGATCAATACGTTATCCAACTGTAACTGATTTTGATCCTCGCAAAAGCATCTTGCTGTTCTTTCCACGTCCACTTCTGATTATGATTTACGAGGCCAAGAAGTTTTAATTCTGTCGTATTCCTTGGTGTTGGAGCCTCCTTTATGACTCTTAACTGTCTTTGTCAACCCTGTATCCAAGGTATCTTCTTTCAGCTGTCTAAAAAACACATTTTTCTCTTTGTAGTCAAATCCCGGCTTCTGAAAACCGTTGTAAGACTTCCTGTAAATTGTTGTGGTGTTCCTTGACAGTGCCTTCTGTGAACATCATCTAGGTAAATTGCAATTTGGGTATTCTCTGCAGTATACTTTGGAATATGGCACACGCTGATGGTACTCCAAAGGGTTGACAAGTGTATTCATACAATCCCTTGTACGTGTTTATCGTCATATCTTTTCTTGATGAGGCTTCTAACTCTAATTGAAGGTACAAGTGACTCATATCCAACTTCGTGACGATCTGGCCTCCAAATAATTTTGCATAGAGGTTCTCTATTTGTAGCATGGGAAATTGTCCAAATGATATTGTCTGTTCACTGGAATTTTATAATCACCACAGAGGTGGATTGTGTTGTCTGGTTTCAACACCTGAACTACCGGTACTCAGAAAACTGCAGGGGTTGAACAATACTCAAGTCTTCTAAATGCTTCAATTCAGTCTCTACTTCAGCTTGTAGAGCGTATGGACTTGATCTTGCCTTAAAAAATCTCTGTTCAGCACTCGGCGCTATATAAATTTTTGCTTTGGTCACTTTTATTTTCCCAAGGCCCATCTGAGAAACTTCTGGATGCTTTCCTGCTCCATCATTTCAATTACTAGTTTCCATTTTGAAAATTTGTCGCCAATCCAAGTAAATTTTTTGTTACCAGTCTCTTCCCAAAAGGCTGGGTCTTGGTCCTTTTACCACTATTAATGGGATCCAGACTGTTTGTTGCCCATATGTGACTGGGGTCACAGTAGTCCTGATTATGTGTAATAGTTTCCCTATATAAGTTACCAATCTTAGTGTCCCTCAACTTGAGTGATAAGATGCCCAATCATAATCTTACTACTCCCCTATAATGGACGATGCACCTCTATGCTCAATGGGTGTCCATTCACTTGGATCTGTATCTGTATTGGGACCACCTTTGGTGCGGTGACACAGTTTAATTGTGCTAGTTCCTCCACTTTAGCCTGACTTATCTGATATAGACATATAGAGTCTCCTTGGCCCAACTCATCCACGGTGACCATGTTTCCTAAACTGAACTAGTCCCATTTGCTTCTGTTTGACTCATATCCCTTTAAACACTTCTTACCTATGTACCTTCCAAACGTATCATAAATGTTGTAGTTGTACCCGCCTCTATCATCTCCTCTGGCAGTTCATTCCATATACATCCTACCCTCCGTGTTGCCTCTCAAGGCCCTTTCAAAACTTTCCCCTCACAATTTAAACCTATACCCTCTAGTTTTGGACTCCCCTATCCTGGGGAAAAGACCTTGGCTATTTACCTTATCCATCCCCATCATGATTTTATAAACCTCTGTAAGGACCTTCAACGCTGCAGGGAAAATAGTCACAGCTTATCCAGCCATGCCTTATAATTCAAACCTGTACCCCTGGGTGTGTCTGTTCAACAACACTCCTACAACAGCAACAGTGAGACAGCGACAGGGCACTGGAACAGCGACAGGGCACTGGGACAGTGACAGGGCAGTGGGACAGCGACAGGGCAGTGAGACAGCGACAGGGCACTGGGACAGTGACAGGGCAGTGGGACAGCGACAGGGCAGTGGGACAGCGACAGGGCAGTGGGACAGCGACAGGGCAGTGGGACAGCGACAGGGCAGTGGGACAGCGACGGGGCAGTGGGACAGTGACAGGGCAGTGGGACAGTGACAGGGCAGTGGGACAGTGACAGGGCAGTGGGACAGTGACAGGGCAGTAGGACAGTGACAGGGCAGTGGGACAGTGACAGGGCAGTGGGACAGTGACAGGGCAGTAGGACAGTGACGGGGCAGTGGGACAGCGACAGGGCACTGGGACAGTGACAGGGCAGTGGGACAGTGACAGGGCACTGGGACAGTGACAGGGCAGTGGGACAGTGACAGGGCAGTGGGACAGTGACAGGGCAGTAGGACAGTGACGGGGCAGTGGGACAGTGACAGGGCAGTGGGACAGTGACAGGGCAGTGGGACAGTGACAGGGCAGTGGGACAGCGACAGGGCACTGGGACAGTGACGGGGCAGTGGGACAGCGACGGGGCAGTGGGACAGTGACGGGGCAGTGGGACAGTGACAGGGCAATGGGACAGTGACGGGGTAGTGGGACAGTGACGGGGCAGTGGGACAGTGACGGGGCAGTGGGACAGTGACAGGGCAGTGGGACAGCGACAGGGCACTGGGACAGTGACAGGGCAGTGGGACAGTGACAGGGCAGTGGGACAGTGACAGGGCAGTGGGACAGCGACGGGGCACTGGGACAGTGACAGGGCAGTGGGACAGTGACAGGGCAGTGGGACAGTGACAGGGCAGTAGGACAGTGACGGGGCAGTGGGACAGTGACAGGGCAGTGGGACAGTGACAGGGCAGTGGGACAGTGACAGGGCAGTGGGACAGCGACAGGGCACTGGGACAGTGACGGGGCAGTGGGACAGCGACGGGGCAGTGGGACAGTGACGGGGCAGTGGGACAGTGACAGGGCAATGGGACAGTGACGGGGTAGTGGGACAGTGACGGGGCAGTGGGACAGTGACGGGGCAGTGGGACAGTGACAGGGCAGTGGGACAGCGACAGGGCACTGGGACAGTGACAGGGCAGTGGGACAGTGACAGGGCAGTGGGACAGTGACGGGGCAGTGGGACAGCGACGGGGCACTGGGACAGCGACGGGGCAGTGGGACAGTGACGGGGCAGTGGGACAGCGACGGGGCAGTGGGACAGCGACGGGGCAGTGGGACAGTGACGGGGCAGTGGGACAGCGACGGGGCAGTGGGACAGCGACAGGGCACTGGGACAGCGACAGGGCACTGGGACAGCGACAGGGCAGTGGGACAGTGACAGGGCAGTGGGACAGTGACAGGGCAGTGGGACAGTGACAGGGCACTGGGACAGTGACAGGGCAGTGGGACAGTGACAGGGCAGTGGGACAGTGACAGGGCAATGGGACAGCGACAGGGCACTGGGACAGTGACAGGGCAGTGGGACAGTGACAGGGCAGTGGGACAGCGACAGGGCACTGGGACAGTGACAGGGCAGTGGGACAGTGACGGGGCAGTGGGACAGTGACGGGGCAGTGGGACAGTGACGGGGCAGTGGGACAGCGACGGGGCAGTGGGACAGCGACGGGGCAGTGGGACAGTGACGGGGCAGTGGGACAGCGACAGGGCAGTGGGACAGCGACGGGGCAGTGGGACAGCGACGGGGCAGTGGGACAGTGACGGGGCAGTGGGACAGCGACAGGGCAGAGGGACAGTGACAGGGCAGTGGGACAGTGACAGGGCAGTGGGACAGCGACAGGGCACTGGGACAGTGACAGGGCACTGGGACAGCGACGGGGCAGTGGGACAGTGACGGGGCAGTGGGACAGTGACGGGGCAGTGGGACAGCGACGGGGCAGTGGGACAGCGACAGGGCAGTGGGACAGTGACAGGGCAGTGGGATAGTGACAGGGCAGTGGGACAGTGACAGGGCAGTGGGACAGTGACAGGGCAGTGGGATAGTGACAGGGCAGTGGGACAGTGACGGGGCAGTGGGACAGTGACGGGGCAGTGGGACAGTGACGGGGCAGTGGGACAGCGACGGGGCAGTGGGACAGCGACAGGGCAGTGGGACAGTGACAGGGCAGTGGGATAGTGACAGGGCAGTGGGACAGTGACAGGGCAGTGGGACAGTGACAGGGCAGTGGGATAGTGACAGGGCAGTGGGACAGTGACAGGGCAGTGGGACAGTGACAGGGCAGTGGGACAGTGACAGACACTGAAAGGCAACGTGAATCTCTTTAATCTTGTTTTCTGGTCTGTACAGGGGAATGTGGATATTGAAACGTACTGGCTGAAGGGGAAGAGAGATAAGGATGGGAATGCACAGGCTGCTTGTCCACAATTTCAGACTCAAGCAATCAGCACAACAACCCTATCACCACAATCTTCACCTGGTGGTAAGAGAGAATTGGTGAGATATCCACTGCTTATATTATAGAAATACACGGGGCTCAGAGACAGATATGTTCAGAGCCACTGAGTGGAATTGTTTCTTTTCTGCAGTGAGTGAAAATCCTGGGCAGCTTCTCCCAACACAGTGAGCAGCTCTCTGAGGGGACAGGGGGAGAGTACTGTCAGGTGGAGGTTGAGTAGTTTTGTGGGGAGAGGCAGGGGAGATTAGTGTCAGGGCGGGGAGATTAATGTCAGAGGGACATCAGTATCAAGGTGGGAGGAGAGCCTCAGGAAGAGAAGTGCTGGGGGTGTGAGCAGTATTGCAGCATGAGCAATGTCAGGGTGAAGAGTATTGCCATGGGGGGGAGAGTATGGCTGGGGGAGAGGAGTGTCGGGGGGGAGAGTATGGCTAGGGGAGAGGAGTGTCGGGGGGGAGAGTATGGCTGGGGGAGAGGAGTGTCGGGGGGGAGAGTGTGGCTGGGGGAGAGGAGTGTCAGGGGGAGGAGTGTCGGGGGGGAGAGTGTGGCTGGGGGAGAGGAGTGTCAGGGGGAGGAGTGTCGGGGGGGAGAGTATGGCTGGGGGAGAGGAGTGTCGGGGGGAGGAGTGTCGGGGGGAGGAGTGTCGGGGGGAGGAGTGTCGGGGGGAGGAGTGTCGGGGGGAGGAGTGTCGGGGGGGAGAGTATGGCTGGGGGAACATAGAACATAGAACATTACAGCGCAGAACAGGCCCTTCGGCCCTCGATGTTGCGCCGACCAGTTACAAAACAATGACCCACTAGCCTAAACCAATCCCTTTTCATCCATAAACCTATCCACAGATCTCTTAAACGCCCCCAAACTAGGTGCATTTACAACTGCAGCTGGCAGGGCATTCCAGTCCCTCACCACCCTCTGGGTAAAGAACCTACCCCTGACATCTGTCCTATAACTACCCCCCCTTAATTTAAAATCGTGCCCCCTCGTGCTAGCTTTCTCCATCCTAGGAAAAAGGCTATCACTATCTACCCTGTCTAAACCTCTAATCATCTTATATGTTTCAATGAAATCCCCTCTTAGCCGCCTTCTTTCCAGCGAAAACAACCCCAAATCTCTCAGTCTCTCCTCATAGGATCTCCCCTCCATACCAGGCAACATCCTGGTAAACCTCCTCTGCACCCTCTCCAAAGCCTCTACATCCTTCCTGTAATGTGGGGAACAGAACTGCACACAAAACTCCAAGTGTGGCCGCACCAGAGTTGTGTACAGTTGCATCATGACGCTGCGACTCCTAAATTCAATCCCCCTACCAATAAACGCCAAGACACCGTATGCCTTCTTAACAACCTTATCTACTTGATTCCCAACTTTCAGGGATCTATGTACACATACACCTAGATCCCTCTGCTCCTCCACACTATTCAAAGTCCTCCCGTTAGCCCTATACTCAACACATCTGTTATTCCTACCGAAATGAATTACCTCACACTTCTCCACATTAAACTCCATCCGCCACCTCTCAGCCCAGCTCTGCAACCTTTCTAAGTCATCCTGCAAACTATGACACCCTTCCTCACAATCTACCACACCTCCGACTTTGGTGTCATCAGCAAACTTACTAATCCACCCAACTATACCCTCATCCAGATCATTAATAAAAATTACAAACAGCAGTGGCCCCAAAACAGATCCCTGAGGCACACCACTTGTAACCGAACTCCATGACGAATATTTCCCATCAACCACCACTCTCTGTCTCCTATCTGCTAGCCAATTCCTGATCCAATTACCTAGATCACCCCCAATCCCATACATCTGCATTTTCTGCAGAAGCCTACCATGGTGAACCTTATTAAACGCCTTGCTAAAATCCATATACACCACATCAACTGCCTTACCCCTATCCACCTCTTTGGTCACTTTCTCAAAGAACTCGATAAGGTTAGTAAGGCATGACCTACCCGCTACAAAACCATGCTGACTGTCTCTAATCAACTCATTACTTTCCAAATAACTATAAATCCTGTCTCTAATAATCCTTTCCAAAACCTTACCCACCACAGAAGTAAGACTCACCGGTCTATAATTCCCAGGGAAGTCCCTTCTCCCCTTCTTAAACAATGGGACAACATTTGCTGTCCTCTAATCTTCTGGTACTATACCAGAGACTAACGACGACCTGAAGATCAGAGCCAGAGGCTCCGCAATCACCCCTCTTGCCTCCCAAAGAATTCTAGGGTAAATCCCATCTGGACCAGGGGACTTATCTATTTTCAAACCCTCTAAAATATCCAGCACATCCCCCGTATCAACTGCAATACTATCTATTTTACACCCCTGCACCCCAGTGTCCTCCTCAGCTACATTCATGTCCCCTTGTGTGAACACCGAAGAGAAATATTGGTTCAACGCCTCTCCAATCTCCTCCGGTTCCACACACAACTTCCCTCTACTGTCTGTAACTGGCCCTAATCTTGTCCTAACCAACCTTCTGTTCTTGACATACCTGTAAAACGCCTTAGGGTTCCTAGCCAATCTAAAACTTTCTAATGCACTACCTGAGCCCTCAAGCCTCATCCGAACATAAGCCTCCTTTTTCTTCCTAACCAATGAATCAACTTTTTTGGTGCACCACGGTTCCCTGGGCCTACCAAATCCTCCTTGCCTGACAGGGATATACCTATCACAGACCCGCAATAGCTGCTCCTTGAAAAATCTCCACATCTCGGATGTTCCCAGTCCCTGTAATCTCCCATTCCAACCAATGCTTCCTAATTCTCTCCTAATAGTCTCATAATTACCCTTCCCCCAGCTGAAACTACTGACCCGAGGTTCATGCCTATCCCTTTCCATCACTAAGGTGAACGTAATCGAATTGTGGTCACTATCCCCAAAATGCACACCAACTTCCAAGTCTAGCACCTGGTCTGGCTCATTACCGAGCACCAAATCCAATATAGCCTCACCTCTAGTTGGCCTATCTACATACTGAGTCAAAAAACCTTCCTGCACACTTTGAACAAAAACTGACCCCTCTAACGAGCCAGAGCTGTAGCAATTCCAATCAACATGAGTAAAGTTAAAGTCCCCCATAACAATTACCCTATTACTTTCACTCCTAACAAGGATCGTCTCCGCAATCCTTTCCTCAACCTCTCTAGAACTTTTTGGAGGTGTATAAAAGACTCCCAACAGGGTGACCTCTCCTCTCCTATTTCTAATCTCCGCCCATACTACCTCAACAGACAAGTCCTCATCAAAGTTCCTCTCTGACACTGAGATACAGTCCTTGACCAATAATGCTACCCCACCCCTCCTTCTACCTCCTTGTCTATTCCGATTAAAGCATTTGTACCCCGGGACCTGCAACATCCATTCCTGACCCTGCTCTATCCAAGTCTCTGAAATGGCCACAACATCGAAGTCCCAGGTACTGGTCCACGCTGCAAGTTCATCCACCTTATTGCGAATACTCCTCGCATTAAAGTATACGCATTTCAAACCACATTCCAAACCTTGTTCCGCCCCTCCCCCGCAATGCCATGCATTGCAGTCCCCATCTATGCCCCCCTCACTTTCACCCCCTCTACTCAGGATCCCACCCCCCCTCTGAATCAGTTTAAACCACTCCGCATAACCTTAACAAATTTACCTCCCAGGATATTTGTTCCCCTTTGGTTCAGGTGAATCCCATCCTCTTATAGAGGTCCCACCTTCCCCAGAACGAGCCCCAATTGCTCAAGTATGTCCTCAGTGTTTCTGGTGAGCAAAGTCGAGAGGCAGTGTTGGGGGGAGTAGTGTCGGGGGGAGTAGTGTCGGGGTGGAGTAATGTTGGGGGGAGTAGTTTCAGGGGGTAGTAGTGTCAGTGGGGAGTAGTGTCGGGGGCAGTAGTGTTGGGGGGGAGTAGTGTCGGGGGGAAGTAGTATCAAGGGGGAGTAATGTCGGGGGGAGGAGTGTCAGTGGGGTGTAGTGTTTGAGGGGGTGTATTGTCAGGGGGCAGCATTGTCAGGGGGAGGAGTGTCAGGGGGAGGAGTGGGAGTGTCAGGGGGAGGAGTGTCAGGGGGAGGAGTGGGAGTGTCAGGGGGAGGAGTGTCAGGGGGAGGAGTGGGAGTGTCAGGGGGAGGAGTGTCAGGGGGAGGAGTGGGAGTGTCAGGGGGAGGAGTGTCAGGGGGAGGAGTGGGAGTGTCAGGGGGAGGAGTGTCAGGGGGAGGAGTGTCAGGGGGGAGTAGTGTCAGGGGGAGGAGTGTCAGGGGGAGGAGTAGTGTCGGGGGGGAGGAGTGTCAGGGGGAGGAGTGTCAGGGGGAGGAGTGTCAGGGGGAGGAGTGTCAGGGGGAGGAGTGTCAGGGGGAGGAGTGTCGGGGGGGAGTAGTGTCAGGGGGAGGAGTGTCAGGGGGAGGAGTGTCAGGGGGAGGAGTGTCGGGGGGGAGTAGTGTCCGGGGCAGTAGTGTTGGGGGGGAGTAGTGTCAGGGGGAGGAGTGTCGGGGGGAGGAGTGTCGGGGGGGAGTAGTGTCAGGAGGAGGAGAGTCGGTGGGGAGTAGTGTCGGGGGGGAGTAGTGTCGGGGGGAGTAGTGTCGGAGGGAGTATTGTCGGGGGGAGTAGTGTCGGGCGGAGTATTGTCGGGGGGAGTAGTGTCGGGGGGAGTAGTGTCGGTGGGAGTAGTGTCGGGGGGAGTAGTGTCAGGGGGGAGTCATGTCGGGGGCAGTAGTGTCGGGGGGAAGTAGTGTCGGGGGGAAGTAGTGTGAGGGGGGAGTAGTGTTTGAGGAGGTGTATTGTCAAGGGGCAGCATTGTCAGGGGGTGGAGTGTCAGGGGGTGGAGTGTCAGGGGGTGGAGTGTCAGGGGGTGGAGTGTCAGGGGGGAGTAGTGTCAGGGGGAGGAGTGTCAGGGGGAGGAGTGTCAGGGGGAGGAGTGTCGGGGGTGTGTAGTGTCAGGGGGCAGTACTGTTGGGGGGGAGAGTATCGGGGGGGAGGAGTGTCGGGGGGAAGTAGTGTCCGGGGCAGTAGTGTTGGGGGGGAGTAGTGTCAGGGGGAGGAGTGTCAGGGGGAGGAGTGTCAGGGGGAGTAGTGTCAGGGGGAGGAGTGGGAGTGTCAGGGGGAGGAGTGTCAGGGGGAGGAGTGTCAGGGGGAGGAGTGTCGGGGGGAGTAGTGTCAGGGGGAATAGTGTCGGGGGGAGTAGTGTCGGGGGGAATAATGTCGGGTGGAGTAGTGTCAGCGGGAGTAGTGTCGGGGGGGAGTAGTGTCGGGGGGGAGTAGTGTCGGGGGGGAGTAGTGGTTCGGGGGAGGAGTGTCGGGTGGGAAGTAGTGCCAGGGGGAGTAGTGTCAGGGGGAGTAGTGTCAAAGGGAGTAGTGTCAGGGGGGAGTACTGTCGGGGGGAGTAGTGTCGGGGGGAGTAATGTCGGGGGGAGTAGTGTCGGGGGGAGTAATGTCGGGGGGAGTAGTGTCGGGGGGAGTAGTGTCGGGGGGGAGTAGTGTCAGGGGGGAGTACTGTCGGGGGGAGTAGTGTCGGGGGGGAGTAATGTCGGGGGGAGTAGTGTCGGGGGGAGTAGTGTCGGGGGGGAGTAGTGTCAGGGGGGAGTACTGTCGGGGGGAGTAGTGTCGGGGGAGTAATGTCGGGGGGAGTAGTGTCGGGGGGAGTAGTGTCGGTGGGAATGGTGTCGGGGGAAGTAGTGTCGGGGGGAGTAGTGTCGGGGGGAGTAGTGTCGGGGGGAGTAGTGTCGGGGGGAGTAGTGTCGGTGGGAATGGTGTAAGGGGGGAGTAGTGTCGGGGGGGGAGTAGTGTCGGGGGGAGTAGTGTCGGGGGAGTAGTGTCGGGGGGGAGTAGTGTCGGGGGGAGTAGTGTCGGGGGGAGTAGTGTCCGGGGGGAGTAGTGTCAGGGGGAATAATGTCGGGGGGGAGTAGTGTCAGGGGGGGTGTAGTGTTTGAGGAGGTGTATTGTCAGGGTGGCAGCATTGGCAGGGGGAGTAGTGTCGGGGGGGAGTAGTGTCGGGGGGCAGTAGTGTCGGGGGGGGAGAGTAGTGTCGGGGGGAGTAGTGTCGGGGGGGAAGTGAGTGTCGGGGGGCAGTAGTGTCGGGGGGGGGAGTAGTGTCGGGGGGGAGTAGTGGTCGGTGGGAGTAGTGTCGGTGGGAGTAGTGTCGGGGGGAGTAGTGTCGGGATGGAGTAATGTTGAGGGGATTAGTTTTCGGGGGGAGTAGTGTCAGGGGGGAATAATGTCGGGGGGAGTAGTGTCAGGGGGGTGTAGTGTTTGAGGAGGTGTATTGTCAGGGGACAGCATTGTCGGGGGGAGTAGTGTCCGGGGGAGGAGTGTCGGGGGGGGAGGAGTGTCGGGGGGAGGAGTGTCGGGGGAGGAGTGTCGGGGGGAGGAGTGTCAGGGGGAGGAGTGTCGGGGGAGGAGTGTCGGGGGGAGGAGTGTCGGGAGGAGGAGTGTCGGGGGGGGAGGAGTGTCGGGGGGAGGAGTGTCAGGGGGAGGAGTGTCAGGGGGGAGGAGTGTCGGGGGGGAGGAGTGTCGGGGGGAGGAGTGTCAGGGGGAGGAGTGTCGGGGGAGGAGTGTCGGGGGAGGAGTGTCGGGGGGAGGAGTGTCGGGGGGAGGAGTGTCGGGGGGAGGAGTGTCGGGGGGAGGAGTGTCGGGGGGAGGAGTGTCGGGGGGAGGAGTGTCGGGGGGGAGTAGTGTCAGGGGGGAGTAGTGTCAGGGGGGAGTAGTGTCAGGGGGAGGAGTGTCGGGGGGGAGTAGTGTCGGGGGGGAGTAGTGTCGGGGGGAGTAGTGTCGGGGGGGAGTAGTGTCGGGGGGGAGTAGTGTCGGGGGGGAGTAGTGTCAGGGGGGAGTAGTGTCGGGGGGGAGTAGAGTCAGGGGGGAGTGTCAGGGGGAGGAGTGTCGGGGGGGAGTAGTGTCGGGGGGGGAGTAGTGTCAGTGGGGAGTAGTGTCGGCGGGAGGGAGTGTCAGGGGGGAGGAGTGTCTGGAGGCGGAGTAGTGACGGGGGAGTAGTGTCGAGGGAGGCGTGTCATGGGGGGAGTAGTGACGGAGGGGGGGAGTAGTGTCGGGGGGGAGTAGTGTCGGAGGGGAGTAGTGACGGGGGGAGTAGTGTCGGGGGGGGAGTAATATCGGGGGGAGTAGTGTCATGGTAAGGGGGAGTAATGTCGGGGGGAGTAATGTCGGGGGGAGTAGTGTCGGGGGGAGTAGTGTCGGTGGGAATGGTGTCGGGGGAAGTAGTGTCGGGGGGGAGTAGTGTCGGGGGGAGTAGTGTCGGGGGGAGTAGTGTCGGGGGGAGTAGTGTCGGTGGGAATGGTGTAAGGGGGGAGTAGTGTCGGGGGGAGTAGTGTCGGGGGGGAGTAGTGTCGGGGGGAGTAGTAGTGTCGGGGGGGAGTAGTGTCGGGGGGAGTAGTGTCGGGGGGAGTAGTGTCCGGGGGGAGTAGTGTCAGGGGGAATAATGTCGGGGGGGAGTAGTGTCAGGGGGGTGTAGTGTTTGAGGAGGTGTATTGTCAGGGGGCAGCATTGGCAGGGGGAGTAGTGTCGGGGGGGAGTAGTGTCGGGGGGCAGTAGTGTCGGGGGGGGAGTAGTGTCGGGGGAGTAGTGTCGGGGGGGAGTAGTGTCGGGGGGGCAGTAGTGTCGGGGGGGGGAAGTAGTGTCGGGGGGGGAGTAGTGTCGGTGGGAGTAGTGTCGGTGGGAGTAGTGTCGGGGGGGAGTAGTGTCGGGGATGGAGTAATGTTGAGGGGATTAGTTTCGGGGGGAGTAGTGTCAGGGGGAATAATGTCGGGGGGAGTAGTGTCAGGGGGGTGTAGTGTTTGAGGAGGTGTATTGTCATGGGGGACAGCATTGTCGGGGGGAGTAGTGTCCGGGGGAGGAGTGTCGGGGGGAGGAGTGTCGGGGGGAGGAGTGTCGGGGGGGAGGAGTGTCTCACGTGCTCACTGTGTAGTGTCGGGGGGAGGAGTGTCGGGGGGAGGAGTGTCAGGGGGAGGAGTGTCGGGGGAGGAGTGTCGGGGGGAGGAGTGTCGGGAGGAGGAGTGTCGGGGGGGAGGAGTGTCGGGGGGAGGAGTGTCAGGGGGAGGAGTGTCGGGGGGAGGAGTGTCGGGGGGAGGAGTGTCAGGGGGAGGAGTGTCGGGGGAGGAGTGTCGGGGGAGGAGTGTCGGGGGGAGGAGTGTCGGGGGGAGGAGTGTCGGGGGGAGGAGTGTCGGGGGGAGGAGTGTCAGGGGGAGGAGTGTCGGGGGGAGGAGTGTCGGGGGGAGGAGTGTCGGGGGGAGGAGTGTCAGGGGGAGGAGTGTCGGGGGGGAGTAGTGTCAGGGGGGAGTAGTGTCGGGGGGGAGTAGTGTCAGGGGGGAGGAGTGTCGGGGGGGAGTAGTGTCGGGGGGAGTAGTGTCGGGGGAGTAGTGTCGGGGGGGAGTAGTGTCGGGGGGAGTAGTGTCAGGGGGAGTAGTGTCGGGGGGGAGTAGTGTCAGGGGGAGGAGTGTCGGGGGGGAGTAGTGTCGGGGGGGAGTAGTGTCAGTGGGGAGTAGTGTCGGCGGGAGGAGTGTCAGGGGGGAGGAGTGTCTGGAGGCGGAGTAGTGACGGGGGAGTAGTGTCGAGGGAGGCGTGTCATGGGGGAGTAGTGACGGAGGGGGGAGTAGTGTCGGGGGGGAGTAGTGTCGGAGGGGAGTAGTGACGGGGGGAGTAGTGTCGGGGGGGAGTAATATCGGGGGGAGTAGTGTCATGGGGAGTAATGTCGGGGGGAGTAATGTCGGGGGGAGTACTGTCGCGGGGAGTAGTATCGGGGCGTTTAGTGTTGGGGGGGTTAGTGTTGCTGGGGAGTAGTATCGGGGGGGGAGTGGTGGCACGGGGGAGTAGTGTTGGGGGGAGTAGTGTGCGGGGGAGTAGTGTCAGGGGGGTATAGTGTCAGGGGGGAGTAATGTCGGGAGGAGAAGTGTCGGGGGGAGTAGTGTCAGGGGGGAGGAATGTCGGGGGAAGTAGTGTCAGGGGGGGAGTATTGTCAGGGGTGAGTAGTGTCTGGAGGGAGTAGTGTGTCAGTGAGGACTAGTGACGGAGGGGGAGTAGTGTCGGGTTGAGTAGTGTCGGTGGGAGGAGTGTCGGGGGAGGAGTGTCCGGAGGTGGAGTAGTGACGGGGGGAGTAGTATCGGGGGGTTTAGTGTTGGGGGGGTAGTCTCGGTGGCGAGTAGTGTCGGTGGAGAGTAGTGACGGGGGGAGTAATGTCGGGGGGAGTAGTGTCGGGGGGGGAGTAGTGTCGGGGGGAAGTAGTATCGGGTTGGATTAGTGTCGGGGGGAGTATTGTCGGGGGTGAGTAGTGTCGGGGGGGAGTATTGTCGGGGGGGAGTATTGTCGGGGGGAGTAGTGTTGGGGGGAGCAGTGTTGGGGGGAGCAGTGTCGGGGGGGTGTATTGTCGGGGGGGTGTATTGTCGGGGGGGGAGTAGTGTCGGGGGGGGTAGTAGTGTCGGGGGGGAGTAGTGTCGGCGGGGAGTAGTGTCGGGGGGATGTATTGTCGGGGGGGGGGAGTAGTGTGTCGGGGGGAGTAGTGTCGGCGGGGAGTAGTGTCGGGGGGATGTATTGTCGGGGGGGGAGTAGTGTCGGGGGGGAGTAGTGTCGGCGGGGAGTAGTGTCGGGGGGATGTATTGTCGGGGGGGGAGTAGTGTCGGGGGGGAGTAGTGTCGGGGGGGGAGTAGTGTCGGGGGGATGTACTGTCGGGGGGGGAGTATGTCGGGGGCGAGTAGTGTTGGGGGGGAGTAGTGTCGGGAGGGTGTATTTTCGGGGGAGTAGTGTCGGGGGAGAGTAGTGTTGGGGGGGAGTAGTGTCGGGGGGATGTACTGTCGGGGGGGCAGTATTGTCGGGGAAGAGTAGTGTTGGGGGGGAGTATTGTCGGCGGGCAGTAGTGCCGGGGGATGTAGTGTCGGGGGGAGTAATGTTGGGGGTGAGTAGTGTCGGGGGGAGTATTGTCGGGGAGGAGTATTGTCGGGAGGGTGTATTGTCGGGGGGGGGGGAGTAGTGTCGGGGGGGAGTAGTGTTGGGGGGGAAGTAGTGTCGGGGGGAGTAGTCTCGGGGGGGAGTAGTGTCGGGGGGGAATAGTGTCGGCGGGGACTAGTTTCGGGGGGGAGTAGTGTCAGGGGAGTGTAGTGTTGTGGGGGGAGTATTGTCGGGGGGGGAGTAATGTCGGGGGACGGAGTGTCGGGTGGGTAATGTCGGTGGGTGTAATGTCGGGGAGAGTTGTGACGGGGTGATTAGTGTCGGGGGGGAGTAGTGTAGGAGGGGAGTAGTGTCGGGGGGAGTACTGTAGGGGGGGAGTAGTGTCGGGGGGAGTAGTGATGGGGGGAGGTGTGTCAGGGGGGATGAGTGTCGGGGGAGAGTAGTGTCGGGGGGAGTAGTGTCGGGGGGAGTAGTGACGGGGGAGGTGTGTCAGGGGGGATGAGTGTCGGGGGAGAGTAGTGTCGGGGGGAGTAGTGTCGGGGGGAGTAGTGTCCGGGGGGGGGGAGGAGTGTCAGGGGGGGAGTAGTGACGGGGTTAGTAGTGTCGGGGGGGGGGGGGGTAGTGTCGGGGGGGGGAGTAATGTCGGGGGGGAGTAGTGTCGGGGGAGTATTGTCGGGGAGGAGTATTGTCGGGAGGGTGTATTGTCGGGAGGGTGTATTGTCGGGGGGGGAGTAGTGTCGGGGGGGAGTAGTGTTGGGGGGAAGTAGTGTCGGGGGGAGTACTGTCGGGGGGTGTAGTGTCGGGGGGGAATAGTGTCGGCGGGGACTAGTTTCGGGGGGGAGTAGTGTCAGGGGAGTGTAGTGTTGTGGGGGGAGTATTGTCGGGGGGGAGTAATGTCGGGGGACGGAGTGTCGGGTGGGGTAATGTCGGTGGGTGTAATGTCGGGGAGAGTTGTGTCGGGGTGATTAGTGTGGGGGGGGAGTAGTGTAGGGGTGGAGTAGTGTCGGGGGGAGTAGTGACGGGGGGAGGTGTGTCAGGGGGAGGAGTGTCGGGGGAGAGTAGTGTCGGGGAGAGTAGTGTCGGGGGGAGTAGTGTCCGGGGGGGGAGGAGTGTCAGGGGGGGAGTAGTGACGGGGTTAGTAGTGTCGGGGGAGGGGTAGTGTCGGGGGGGGGAGTAATGTCGGGGGGGAGTAGTGTCGGGGGGGAGGAGTGTCGAGGGGAGTAGTGTCAGTGGGTGGAGTAGTGTCGGTGGGGAGTAGCGTCGGGGGGGAGTAGTGTCGGGGGGTAGTAGTGTCGGGGGGTAGTAGTGTCGGGGGGGAGTAGCGTCCGGGGAAGTAGTGTCGGGGGGTAGTAGTGTCGGTGGGGAGTAGTGTCGGGGGGTAGTAGTGTCGGGGGGAGTAGCGTCCGGGGAAGTAGTGTCGGGGGGTAGTAGTGTCGGTGGGGAGTAGTGTCGGGGGGTAGTAGTGTCGGGGGGGAGTAGTGTCGGGGGGTAGTAGTGTTGGGGGGGAGTAGTGTCGGGGGGTAGTAGTGTCGGGGGGGAGTAGTGTCGGGGGGAGTAGCGTCGGGGGGTAGTAGTGTCGGGGGGGAGTAGTGTCGGGGGGTAGTAGTGTCGGGGGGGAGTAGTGTCAGGGGGTAGTAGTGTCGGGGGGGAGTAGTGTCGGTGGGGAGTAGTGTCGGGGGGGAGTAGTGTCGGGGGGTAGTAGTGTCGGGGGGGAGTAGTGTCGGTGGGGAGTAGTGTCGGGGGGTAGTAGTGTCGGGGGGTAGTAGTGTCGGGGGGGAGTAGTGTCGGTGGGGAGTAGTGTCGGGGGGTAGTAGTGTCGGTGGGGAGTAGTGTCGGGGGGTAGTAGTGTCGGGGGGTAGTAGTGTCGGGTGGGAGTAGTGTCGGGGGGAGTAGTGTCGGGGGGTAGTAGTGTCGGGGGGGAGTAGTGTCGGGGGGTAGTAGTTTCGGGGGGGAGTAGTGTTGGTGGGGAGTAGTGTCGGGGGGTAGTAGTGTCGGGTGGGAGTAGTGTCGGGGGGTAGTAGTGTCGGGTGGGAGTAGTGTCGGGGGGAGTAGTGTCGGGGGGTAGTAGTGTCGGGGGGGAGTAGTGTCGGGGGGTAGTAGTTTCGGGGGGGAGTAGTGTTGGTGGGGAGTAGCGTCGGGGGGGAGTACTGTCGGGGGGAGTAGTGTCGGGGGGGAATAGTGTCGGCGGGGACTAGTTTCGGGGGGGAGTAGTGTCAGGGGAGTGTAGTGTTGTGGGGGGAATATTGTCGGGGGGGAGTAATGTCGGGGGACGGAGTGTCGGGTTGGTAATGTCGGTGGGTGTAATGTCGGGGAGAGTTGTGTCGGGGTGATTAGTGTCGGGGGGGAGTAGTGTGGGTGGGGAGTAGTGTCGGGGGGAGTAGTGACGGGGGGAGGTGTGTCAGGGGGGAGGAGTGTCGGGGGAGAGTAGTGTCGGGGGGAGTAGTGTCGGGGGGAGTAGTGTCCGGGGGGGGGGGAGTGTCAGGGGGGGAGTTGTGACGGGGTTAGTAGTGTCGGGGGGGGGGTACTGTCGGGAGGGAGTAGTGTCGGGGGAGAGTAGTGTCGGGGGGAGTAGTGTCGGGGGGAGTAGTGTCCGGGGGGGGGAGGAGTGTCAGGGGGGGAGTAGTGACGGGGTTAGTAGTGTCGGGGGGGGGGGGTAGTGTCGGGGGGGGGGGAGTAATGTCGGGGGGGAGTAGTGTCGGGGGAAGGTGTGACGGGGCGGAGTAATGTCGGGGGGAGGAGTGAGCGGGGGAGTAATCTCGGGGGGAGTAGTGTTGGGGGGAGTAGTGTCAAGGGAGAGTAGTGACGGGGCGGGAGTAGTGACGGGGGAGTAGTGTCAGTGGGGAGGAGTGACGGGGGGGAGTAGTGTCAGGGGAGAGTAGTGTCGGGGGGTAGTAGTGTCGGGGGGTTGTAGTGACGGGGGGAGCAGTGTTGGGGGGGAGGAGTGTCGGGGGGGAGGAGTGTCGAGGGGAGTAGTGTCAGTGGGTGGAGTAGTGTCGGTGGGGAGTAGCGTCGGGGGGGAGTAGTGTCGGGGGGTAGTAGTGTCGGGGGGGAGTAATGTCGGGGGGGAGTAGTGTCGGGGGGAGTAGCGTCGGGGGAAGTAGTGTCGGGGGGTAGTAGTGTCGGTGGGGAGTAGTGTCGGGGGGTAGTAGTCTCGGGGGGGAGTAGTGTCGGGGGGTAGTAGTGTTGGGAGGGAGTAGTGTCGGGGGGTAGTAGTGTCGGGGGGGAGTAGTGTCGGTGGGGAGTAGTGTCGGGGGGTAGTAGTGTCGGGGGGTAGTAGTGTCGGGGGGGAGTAGTGTCGGTGGGGAGTAGTGTCGGGGGGTAGTAGTGTCGGGGGGGAGTAGTGTCGGGGGGTAGTAGTGTCGGGTGGGAGTAGTGTCGGGGGGTAGTAGTGTCAGGGGGGAGTAGTGTCGGGGGGTAGTAGTTTCGGGGGGGAGTAGTGTTGGTGGGGAGTAGCGTCGGGGGGGAGTAGTGTCGGGGGGTAGTAGTGTCGGGTGGGAGTAGTGTCGGGGGGTAGTAGTGTCGGGGGGGAGTAGTGTCGGGGGGTAGTAGTGTCGGTTGGGAGTAGTGTCGGGGTGTAGTAGTGTCGGGGGGTAGTAGTGTCGGGGGGTAGTAGTGTCGGGGGTGAGTAGTGTCGGGGGGGAGTAGTGTCGGGGGGGAGTAGTGTCGGGGGGGAGTAGTGTCGGGGGGTAGTAGTGTCGGGCGGAGTATTGTCGGGGGGGAGTAGTGTCGGGGGTGAGTAGTGTCCGGGGGGAGTAGTGTCGGGGGGGAGTATTGTTGGGGGGGGAATATTATCAGGGAGGAGTAGTGTTGGGGGGGCGGAGTCTTGTCGGGGGGGTGTATTGTCGGGGGGGAGTACATAGAACATAGAACATAGAACATTACAGCACAAACAGGCCCTTTGGCCCTCGAGTTGCGCCGATCACATCAACCCCACCAATCTATAGACCTATCTATAACCCTCGATCCCATTAAACCCCATATACTCATCCAGAAGTCTTTTAAAAGACCCCAGCGAGTTCGCCTCCACCACTGATGACGGCAGCCGATTCCATTCACTCACCACCCTCTGAGTGAAAAACTTACCCCTAACATCACCTCTGTACTTCCCTCCCCGCACCTTAAATCTGTGTCCTCTCGTAGCGACCATTTCAACCCGGGGAAATAGCCTCTGAGAGTCCACCCTATCTATTCCTCTCAACATTTTATAAACCTCTATCAGGTCGCCTCTCAACCTTCGCCCTCTAGGGAAAAGAGTCCCAGCTCCCTCAACCTATCTTCATAAGGCATGCCTCCCAGTCCAGGCAACATCCTTGTAAATCTCCTCTGCACCCTTTCAATAGCTTCTACGTCTTTCCTATAGTGAGGCGACCAGAACTGCGCACAGTACTCCAAATGAGGCCTGACAAGGGTCCTGTAAAGTTGCAGCATTACCTCCCGACTCCTAAACTCAATCCCTCGATTAATGAAGGCCAGTACACATAGAACATAGAACATAGAACATTACAGCACAAACAGGCCCTTCGGCCCTCGAGTTGCGCCGATCGCATCAACCCCACCAATCTATAGACCTATCTATAACCCCCAATCCCATTAAACCGCATATACTCATCCAGAAGTCTTTTAAAAGACCCCAGCGAGTTCGCCTCCACCACCGACGACGGCAGCCGATTCCAATCACTCACTACCCTCTGAGTGAAAAACTTACCCCTAACATCACCTCTGTACTTCCCTCCCCGCACCTTAAATCTGTGTCCTCTCGTAGCGACCATTTCAACCCGGGGAAATAGCCTCTGAGAGTCCACCCTATCTATTCCTCTCAACATTTTATAAACTTCTATCAGGTCGCCTCTCAACCTTCGCCTCTCCAGGGAAAAGAGTCCCAGCTCCCTCAACCTATCTTCATAAGGCATGCCTCCCAGTCCAGGCAACATCCTTGTAAATCTCCTCTGCACCCTTTCAATAGCTTCTACGTCTTTCCTATAGTGAGGCGACCAGAACTGCGCACAGTACTCCAAATGAGGCCTGACGAGGGTCCTGTAAAGTTGCAGCATTACCTCCCGACTCCTAAACTCAATCCCTCGATTAATGAAGGCCAGTACACCATACGCCTTCTTGACCACCTCCTCCACCTGCGAGGCCGATTAAAAGTCCTGTGGACCCGGACCCCGAGATCCTTCTGCTCTTCAACGCTACTAAGACTCCTGCCCTTGATAGTGTACTCGTTCATCCCGTTGGTTCTGCCGAAATGGACGACTACACATTTATCCGCGTTGAAGTCCATCTGCCACTTCTCCGCCCATTCCTGCATCCTATCTATGTCCTGCTGCAACTTTTGACATCCTTCCAGACCATCCACAACACCACCGACCTACGTGTCATCAGCGAACTTGCTAACCCATCCCTCCACTTCCTCATCCAGGTCATTTATGAAAATGACAAACAGCAAGTGTCCCAGAACAGATCCCTGGGGCACCCCACTGGTGACTGACCTCCATTCCGAAAAAGACCCATCCACAACCACTCTCTGCCTTCTGCAGGCAAGCCAGTTCTGGATCCACAAGGCCAAAGGCCCTTGGATCCCATGCCCTCTCACCTTCTCAAGAAGTCTTGCATGGGGGACCTTATCAAACGCCTTGCTGAAGTCCATGTACACTACGTCCACGGCACTTCCTTCGTCAATGTGTTCAGTCACATTATCGAAGAACTCAACTAGGCTCGTAAGGCACGACCTGCCTTTGACAAATCCATGCTGACTATTCCTGATCATGTCAAACCTCTCCAAATGCTCGTAAATCTTGTCCCTCAGAAGCCTCACCATCAGCTTACCAACCACTGAAGTCAGACTCACCGGGCGGTAATTTCCCGGGCTATCTCTGTTCCCTTTCTTGAAAATAGGGACTACATCCGCAATCCTCCAATCTTCCGGAACCTCTCCCGTCTCCATTGACGAAGCAAAGATCATCGCCAGGGGCTCTGCAATCACTTCCCTCGCCTCCCACAGTATCCTGGGGTACATCCCATCTGGTCCCGGCGACTTATCTATTTTGATAGAATTCAAAAGTTCTAACACATCCTCCTCCTTAATGTCCACGTACTCAATCAAAGTAGTGTTGGGGGGGAGAAGTCAGTGGGAGAAGTGCAGTGTTGGGGGGGAGAGCAATGTGGGAGAGTGTGGGGGGAGAGCAGTACCAGGGGTTAGTGGTGATGGGGGAGGAACGTTGGGGTAGAATAGTGTGTATCAGGTGCCTGGGGAGGCGGGAGTAGTATTGTGGGGGAGCAGTGTCAGTGGGGAGGGTCTTGTTGGATGGGAGTAGAGTCGGAAGAAGAGATAAATGTCAGGGCAGAGAGTCGCGTCATGGGAGAGCCAGATTGCAGGAGGGAGAATAGTGTCAGGGAGGGGAGACGAGTGTCAAGTGGAGTGTAGTGTTGGGGATGAGCAGTGTCAGGACAGAATAGTGTTGAGGGAAGAGCAGTGTCGGGGGAGGGTGTGGAAAGGAAGTGAATACAGGGGAGGGGTACTGTTGGGGGAGAGGGACTGGAGGTCAGCAAGGGGAAGAGTGCAGTTATATTTACTGGGGTCTATATTTACCGGAGCAAGTCCTACATCTTCCTTATGCCAGGTGCTTGGATTCAAGAACCTGTTGTAAACACTAGTGACCTCATGTCTGTGAGGGGGAACATCCAAATATGGGGAGTGATATCAATGTGGGGAATAATCTCAATATAGAAATTAGAACATAGAACATTACAACGCAGTACAGGCCCTTTGGCCCTCAATGTTGCGCCAACCTGTGAAATGAATCTAAAGCCCATCTAACCTACACTATTCCAATATCATCCATATGCTTACCCAATGAGCCTTTAAATGCCCTTAATGTTGATGAGTCCACTAGTATTGCAGCATGGGCATTTTACACCCATACTACTCTCTGAGCAAAGAACCTACCTCTGACATCTGTCCTATCTCCATCACCCCTCAATTTAAAGCTATGTCTCCTCGTGCTGGCCATCACCATCCGAGGAAAAAGATTCACACTGTCCACCCTATCTAATCCTCTGATCATCTTGTATGCCTCTATTAAGTCACCCCTTAACCTTCTTCTCTCTAACAAAAACATTCTCAAGTCCCTCAGCCTTTCTTCATAAGACCTTCCCACCATACCAGGCAACATCCTAGTAAATCTCCTCTGCACCTTTTCCAATGCTTTCACATCCTTCTTATAATGCAGCAACCAGAACTGTACGCAATACTCCAAGCGTAGCTGCACTAGAGTTTTGTATAGCTGCAACATGATCTCATGGCTCCGAAATTCAATCCCTCACTATGCTTCTTAACAACCCTATCAACCTGGGAGCCAACTTTAGAGATCTAGGCACATGGACATCGAGATCTCTCTGCTCATCTGGACTACCAAGTATCTTACCAAGTATCTCCCAAGTATTGTACTCTGTGTTCCTGTTACTCCTTCCAAAGTGAATCACCTCCTACTTTTCTGCATTAAACTCCATTTGCCACCCTTCAGCCCAACTCTGCAGCTTTTCTACATGCCTCTGTAACCTGCAACATCCTTCCACACTGTCCACAACTCCACCGACTTTAGCGTCATCCGCAAATTTACTAATCCATCCTTCTACGCCCTCATCTAGGTCATTTATAAAAATGACAAGCAGCAGTGGCCCCAAAACAGATCCTTGCGGTACACCACTTGTAACTGAACTCCAGGATGAACATTTCCCATCAACTACCACCCTCTGTCTTTTTTCAGCTAGTAAAAAGTCTGACAACACCAGGTTTTAGTCCATTCTCTCCATTCACCTGACGAAGAGGCAGCCCCCTCGAAAGCTTGTGAGAATATTATCAAATAAATCGGTTGGACTAAAACCTGGTGTTGTCAGACTTTTTACTGTGTTTACGCCAGTCCAACGCCGGCATACCCACATCATTTTTCAGCTAACCAATTCTGACCAAACCGCGAAATCACCCTCGATCCCATGCCTCCATATTTTCTTTAATAGCTTACTGTGGGGAACCTTATCAAAAGCTTTACTGAAATCCATGTACACCACATTAACTGCTTTACCCTCATCCACTCTTTGGTCACCTTGTCAAAGAACTCAATAAGGTTTGTGAGGCACGACCTATCCTTCACAAAACTGTATTGACTATCCTTAATCAAATTGTTCCTTCCTAAAAACTATGCCCACAACAGAAGTAAGGCTCACTGGTCTATAATTTCCAGGATTGTCTTTACTCCCCTTCTTGAACAAGGGGACAACATTTGCAATCCTCCAGTCTTCTGGCACTATTCTTGTAGACAATGATGACATAAAGATCAAAGCCAAAAACTCTCCCTAGCGTCCCGGAGAATCCTAGGATAAATCCCATCTGGCCCAGGGGACTTATCTATTTTCATACTTTCCAGAATTGCTAACACCTCCCCATGATGAACCTCAATCCCATCTAGTTTAATAGCCTGTATCTCAGTATTCTCCTCGACAACATTGTCTTTTTCCTGTGTGAATACTGATGAAAAATATTCATTTAGCGCCTCTCCTCTCTCTTCGGACTCCACACACAACTTCCCACTACTGTCCTTGACTGGCCCTCATCTTACCCTAATCATTCTTTTATCCTGACATAGCTATAGAAAGCTTTCGGGTTTTCCTTGATCCTACCTCCCAAAAACTTCTCATGTCCCCTCCTGGCTCTTCTTAGCTCTCTCTTTAGGTCCTTCCTGGCTAACTTGTAACTCTCAAGCACCCTAACTGAGCCTTCATGTAAGTCTCCTTCTTCCTCTTCACAAGAGATTGAACTTCTTTAGTAAACCACAGTTCCCTCGCTCGACCACTTCCTCCCTGTCTGACAAGAACATACTTCTCAAGGACACGCAGTAGTTGTTCCTTGAACAAGCTCCACATTTCAATTGTGCCCATCCCCTGCAGTTTCCTTCCACATCCCATGCACCCCAAATCTCACCTAATCGCATCATAATTTCCTCTCCCCCAGCTATAACTCTTGCCCTTCGGTAAATACCTATCCTTTTCCATTGCCAATGTAAACATAACTGAATTGTGGTCACTATCACCAAAGTGCTCGCTACCTCCAAATCTAACACCAGTACCAAATCCAATGTGGCCTCACTATTTGTTGGCCTATCTACATACTGTGTCAGGAAACCCTCCTACACACACTGGACAAAAACTGACCCATCTAAAGGACTTGAACTGTAACGTTGCCAGTCAATATTTGTAAAGTTAAAGTCCCCCATAACAACTACCCTGTTACTTTTGCACCTATCCAGAATCATCTTTGCAATCCTTTCCTCTACATCTCTGGAACTTTTCAGAGACTTAGAGAAAACTCCCAAAAGGGTGACCACTCCTTTCCTGTTTCTAACCTCAGCCCAGACTACCTTAGTTGACGAGTCCTCATCAAACATCCTTTCTGCCACCGTAATACTGTCCTTGACTAACAATGCCACACCTCCCCCTCTTTTACCACCTTCCCTGATCTTACTGAAACATCTAAACCCTGGAATCTGCAACAAATATTTCTGCCCCTGCTCTATCCATGTCTCTGAAATGGCCACAATATTGAAGTACCAGGTACCAACCCACACTGCAAGTTCGCCCACCTTGTTCCGGGTGCTCCTGGCATTGAAGTTAACACAGTAAAAAGTCTGACAACACCAGGTTTTAGTCCAACCGATTTATTTGATAATATTCTCACAAGCTTTCGAGGGGGCTGCCTCTTCGTCAGGTGAATGGAGAGTTCTGACCTCAGACAGACAGAGCATATAAAGCACAGACTGTTGCTGATTAGAATGCGAATCCTTACACCTAACCTGCTGTTCAAGTCTTAAAGTGGCTGATAATGTGAGTGGAAGGAGCACTGATCACAGTTTAAAGAGATGTGTATTGTCTCCAGACAGTACAGTAAGTGAGGTTTTGCAAACCCAGGCAAGTCACGGGGGTTACAGATAGTGCGACATGAACCCAAGATCCAGGTAGTAAGCCATGGGGTACTACCTTAGTTGACGAGTCCTCATCAAACATCCCTTCTGCCACCGTAATACTGTCCTTGACTAACAATGCCACACCTCCCCCTCTTTTACCACCTTCCCTGATCTTACTGAAACATCTAAACCCTGGAATCTGCAACAAATATTTCTGCCCCTGCTCTATCCATGTCTCTGAAATGGCCACAATATTGAAGTACCAGGTACCAACCCACATTGCAAGTTCGCCCACCTTGTTCAAGTCTTGTCGCATGTCGCACTATCTGTAACCCCCGTGACTTGCCTGGGTTTGCAAAACCTCACTTACTGTACTGTCTGGAGACAATACACATCTCTTTAAACTGTGATCAGTGCTCCTTCCACTCACATTATCAGCCACTTTAAGACTTGAACAGCAGGTTAGGTGTAAGGATTCGCATTCTAATCAGCAACTGTCTGTGCTCTATGTGCTCTGTCTGTCTGAGGCCAGAACTCTCCATTCACCTGACGAAGAGGGTAACCTCGAAAGCTTGTGAGAATATTATCAAATAAATCGGTTGGACTAAAACCTGGTGTTGTCAGACTTTTTACTGTTTACGCCAGTCCAACCCGGCATACCCACATCATTGAAGTAAACCCCAGGATATTGGTATCCCTTTGGTCCAGTGTAGACCATCCCATTTGTAGAGGCCCCACCTACCCCAGAATGAGCCCCAATTATCCAGGTATCTGAATACTTCCCTCCTACACCATTCCTGTAGCCACATGTTCAACTGCTCTCTCTCTCTATTCCTCTCCTCGCTAGCACATGGCACAGGCAATAAACCAGAGATAACAACTCTATTTGTTCTAGCTCTAAGCTTCCATCCTAACTCCCTGAATTTCTGCCTTACATCCCCATCCATTTTCCTATCTGTATCATTGGTGCCTATATGGAACACAACTCGGGGCTTGTCCCCTTCTCCCTTAAGAATCTTCAAAACACAAGCTGAGACATCACGGGCTTGGCACCTGGGAGACAACACACCAACTGCGAGTGTCTTTTGTTCCCACAGAATCTCCTATCTGTCCCGTAACTATGGAGTCCCCAATCATTAATGCTCTACTCCTTCCCCGCTTTCCCTGTGCCAGAGACCTGTACCCCATGGCTTACTCCTGGTAAGTCGTCCTCCCCAACAGTATCCGAAACAGTATACTTGTTATACAGAGGAATGGCCACAGGGAATCGCTGCACCGACTGCTTCTTATCCCTTTTAATAGTATCCTCATTCCTAGGAGTATGAATCTCCCTGTAGCTTTTATCTATTACTGTCTCTGCCTCCTGAATGATCCTGAGTTCATCCAGCTCCAGTTCCAGTTCCCTAACATAGTCTTCAGGGAGCTGGAATTGGGTGCACTTCCTACAGGTATACTCAGCTGGGACACTAATGGTGTCCCTCATCTCAAGCATCCCACAGGGGGAACATTGCACTGTCTGCACTGACATCCTTGTTAACTTACCTTACTAAGAAGTACAAAGAACAAAGAACAAAAATCAGCCCGGGAAACAGGCCCTTCGGCCCAACGAGCCCGCGCCGCCATCTCAACACCACCAGTCCACCTTTCTACCCATGACCCCTATCTAATGTTTTATGGCCCTCCAGATTGAGGGAAACTGATTTAGGAACAATTTATTCCTGCCATATACTGGAAACCAGAGCACCCAGAGAAAACCCACGCAAGCACGGGGAGAATGCGCAAACTCCCACAGACACTGGCCCAAATCCATGTGTCTGCACAGCAATCAGCGATAGCCACTGAGCTGTCATCTTGCCCAGTATCTGGTCCAGTTTAGGCACACACTAACGAGATGAAGCACTAGGCCAATCTCGAACAACCAAGAGTAGCCACAGTACGACCCATCATGTGTATGCCCCTCGTTGGACACGAGGCGGAAGAGAAAAGAAGAAAAAGAAAAAAAAAGCTCACCTACTCTCACACTGAGTCTTTTTTTAGGTTAGAGGAGGGGGGAGGGTGGGAGACGCGACACATGTATGGGGGAGATCCCAATATGGGGGGGTGATCTCAGTGTGGAGGGTGAGGCCCAGTTCCACCACCCCCACCCCACATATTTACCTCTTCAATCCCTCTATCCTACACTTCTTTGGGCACTAAGGAGCAATTTAGCATGGCTAACCCACTAACCTGCACATCTTTGGAGTGTGAGAAGGAACTGGAGCATCTGTAGAAAACTCACACAGTGTGAGAATGTGCAAACTCCATATAGTCACCCAAGACCAGAATCAAACACCGGGTCTCTGGCGCTGTGAGACAGCAGTGCTAACCACTGTGTCACCTCACCACTTTTTTTTAGTGAAGGGAAAGCACAAAAGAAGGAAAACATCCCAATCTGGGAAATTCTGAATCATTTCATTATGGCAGAAATGAGGTGCAGGGACAATTTGAAAAATATGTTACTGGCAGATGCTCATTTTCTGCCTCTTGTGGAATTTTGTGCCCATGTCGCCTTTTGTACCATCAGTGATCACAGGTACATACCTGGCCCCTGCGTGGATGGATATATGTAGACAATGTACACAAGAAACATGAATATGTTTATATAATTGACATCGGATTCGGTAGGAGCAACAGGTGTGTCGAGTATAGGGCTAACGGGAGGGCTTTGAATAGTGTGGATGAGCAGAGGGATCTAGGTGTATGTGTACACAGATCCCTGAAAGTTGGGAATCAAGTAGATAAGGTTGTTAAGAAGGCATACGGTGTCTTGGCGTTTATTGGTAGGGGGATTGAATTTAAGAGTCGCAGCGTCATGTTGCAACTGTACACTACTCTGGTACGGCCGCACTTGGAGTGCTGTGTGCAGTTCTGGTCCCCACATTACAGGAAGGATGTGGAGGCTTTGGAAAGGGTGTAGAGGAGGTTTACTAGGATGTTGCCTGGTATCGTGGGGAGGTCCTATGAGGAGAGACTGAGGGATTTGGGGTTGTTTTTGTTGGAAAGAAGGCGGCTAAGAGGGGATCTTATTGAAACATATAAGATGATTAGAGGTTTAGATAGGGTGGACAGTGATAGCCTTTTTCCTCGGATGGAGAAAGCTAGCACGAGGGGGCATGGCTTTAAATTAAGGGGGGGTAACTACAGGACGGATGTCAGGGGTAGGTTCTTTACCCAGAGGGTGGTGAGGGATTGGAATGCCCTGCCTGCTGCAGTTGTAAATGCGCCTAGTTTGGGGGCGTTTAAGAGATCTGTAGATAGGTTTATGGACGAAAAGGGATTGGTATAGGCTAGTGGGTCATTGTTTTTGTAACTGGTCGGCGCAACATCGTGGGCCGAAGGGCCTGTTCTGTGCTGTAATGTTCTATGTTCTATGGGAAATTAATAGATAGGTATTGTGCTCATTGTACAAGTGGTGGCTAAATGATGACTCTTTGTCATCACTCATTGTTAATGAAGTCCTTTCATCCTGAATCACTGTTTGTATCAAACATTGCTGCTGGAACATTGAAGTCTCCTATTCCAATTTTAATCCCCTTCCCTCATCTTCAGATCAATCCAGTCAACATGAGAGATGATGAAGAAAATGTGGAATCCATGTCTGGGGAAATGGTTATTACAGCAACGCCACAGGGAAAGTCATTGGAGGGGATCAGTACTAATGAGGATTCATTGAGTCAGGTATGTGATTAACGTTTGGATCAGGGGTATATCAGGGAACCCAGGAATTACAAGGATATGTAAATGTACCAAATAAAAGGGGTCATAAAAAGTCATTGTCCAGCAGGATTAAGGAAAATCCCAAGGCTTTTTCTACATACACAAACAAGAGGATAGCCAGGGAGAGGGTTGGCCCACTCAAGGACAGGGGAGGAAATCTATGCATGAATCCAGATGAAATGGGCGAGGTATTAAATGAGTACTTCTCTCAGTATTCACCTAAGATAAGGACTTGGTGGATGACAAATCTGGGGAGAGTGTGTAGATAGTTTACACATCCTTTCTCGGACTCATCAATACCAGATATTTTGGATCATGTTGAGATCAAAATGGGTTCTTGAGAAACATTAAGGTTGGCAAGTGCCCAGGGCCTGATGGGATATACCCCAGAATACTGAGAGAGGCAAGGGAGGAAATTGCTGGGGCCTTGAGAAAAATCTTGTATCCTCACTAGCTACAGAGGAAGTCCCAGAGGATTGGAGAATAGCCAATATTGTTCTTTTATTTAAGAAGGGTAGCAAGAGTAATCCAGGTAATTACAGGCTAGGGAGCCTTACATCAGTGGTAGAGAAATTATTGGAGGAGATTCTTGAAGACAGGATTTACTACCACTTGGGAATAAGTGGATATTAGCGAGAGGCAACATGGTTTTGTGAAGGGGAGGTCGTGTCTCGCTAAGTTGATGGAGTTTTTTGAGGAAGTGACGAAGATAATTGATGAGGGCAGGGCAGCGGATACTGTCTATAAGGACTTCAGTAAGGCCTTTGACAAGCTCCCTCATGGCCAACTGGTACTGAAGGTGAAGTGCACAGGATCAAAGTCGAGCAGGTGAGATGGATACAGAACTGGCTCAGTCATAGAAGACAGAGGGTAGCAGTGGAAGGATGCATTTCTGAATGGAGTGGCATTCGTCAAGGGTCAGTGCTGGGATCTTTGCTGTTTGTTATATATATATAAATGACTAGTTTGATTAGTAAGTGTGTGGACGACACAAAGGTTGCTAGAATTGCGAATAGTGATGAGGATCATCAGAGGATACAGCAGGATATAGATTGGCTGGAGACTTGGACAGAGAGATGGCAGATGGAGTTTAACCTGAATATATGTGAGGTAATGCAGATGGGAAATATACAGTAAATGGCAGAATTCTTAAGAATATTGATAGGCAGAGGGATCCGTGTGTCCAGGTACACAGATCATGAAAGTGGGAACGTAGGTGGAGAAGGTAGTCAATAAGGCATGCTTGCCTTCATCGGCTGGGACATTGAGTTTAAAAATTGGCAAGTCATGTTGCAATTTTATAGAACCGTATGTTGTGCCTGTTGCACAGTCTGTTTTAACCCTTATACGGTGGACAAAGAATTGCGAGTAGACTTCTTGTTAGTACAACCAATATTTATTTAAAACACACAATCAACAAACACACAACCAACAATAAGTTATCTGACAAAAAATACTAAAGTTCAAGTCCAAACGTGACCTTGACTTAACTTTGCGTGACTGGCAAGTACCCAAGCAGATATTGGCCGTTATCTGTGTGCTGGTCTCGGTCGTTCTCTGTGTTGTCTGGTCCTTTGGTCTGGTCTGGCACTCTGGCTCTGGTCTTCCTTCCTTCTCGGGTGTGGTGGCTCTCCCTGTGCTGGTCGTCGCTGGCCCCGGTCACTGTTGTTGCAGCTCATACGTGGGGTCAGAGAGAGAGAGAGAGCTCCTGTTATACAGCACCTTTTATCCCTCCCTGGTTTCGTGTCCCTTTAGGGCAGTCTCCTAATTCTTATCGATCGATCAGGGTTTGATCACCCTGATCGATAAGAGTCCAATCAGGTGCTGCCACACCAGTCTCTGGGTGTACACCCAATGGCCATGCCTGTAGGTGCTGGAGGCACATAGGTCACATACCTCCCTCCTAATTAAGGAGTTAAGATAAACAAGTACGTTTGACCAGAAAGTCAATTGTCTTTGGGATGGCCTATTTCCTATCATTTCAGTAATTGATTTGCAGCTTGTTTATCTCTGTCTTTAAACTTCAGTCGTTTTAGTTCTTGCCCAATTGTCCCGGAGTGCTTTACAAATCACCATTTTAAGGTGGACTGGTTGGCCACACTTAGTTAGGTGCTACGGTAGCACAGTGGTTAGCACTGCTGCTTCACAGCTCCAGGGTCCTGGGTTCGATTCCCGGCTCGGGTCACTGCCTGTGTAGAGTTTGCACATTCTCCTCGTGTCTGCGTGGGTTTTCTCCGGGTGCTCCGGTTTCCTCCCACAGTCCAAAGATGTGCGGGTTAGGTTCATTGGCTATGCTAAAATTGCCCCTTAGTGTTCTGGGATGTGTAGGTTAGAGGGATTAGCAGGTAAATGTGTAGGGATATGGGGATAGGGTCTGGATAGGGTCTGGGTGGGATTGTGTTCGGTGCAGACTCGATGGGCCGAAGGGCCTGTTTCTGCACTGTAGGGTTCTATGTTAGGCCACATTTGGAATATAGTGTTCAATTCTGGTCACCACACTACCAGAAGGATGTGGAGGCTTTGGAGAGGGTACAGAAAAGATTTACCAGGATATTGCCTGGTATGGAGGGCATTAGTTATGAGGGGAGGTTGGAGAAACTTAGTTTGTTCTCACTGGAACAATAGAGGTTGAGGGGGCGATCTGATAGAAAATTATGAGGGGCATGGACAGAATGGATAGTCAGAGAGAGATGGGGTGCGCGCGAGAGAGAGGGGGCATGCGCAACAGGGGGCCTTTTTCCCAGAAGAGCTAATTATTACAGGGCATAAATTTGAGGTGCGAGGGGCAAGGTTTAAAGGAGATGTACGTGGCAAGTTTTTTACACAGAGGGTGGAGGGTGCCTGGAACTCACTGGGGGTGACAGTGGAAGCAGACACGGCAGTGACTTTAGGGGTGTCTGGACAAATACATGAATAGGATAGGAATAGAGGGTTATGATCCCCAGAAGAATGTGGGGTTTTATTTCAGTCGGGCAGCATGGTTGGTGCAGGCTTGGAGGGCTGAAGGGCCTGTTCCTGTGCTGTAATTTCCTGTCTTCTTTGAACTGTAAAGATTCAGGGAGGTGATCCCAGAAGCAAAAGATTATATTTGGGGAATATAAAGGTCAAGGTCCTCACAGTCCTTTTTCCTGAATTCTGTACCTTTTCTCAAGTGCAGATCAATGTGTAGATTCAAGCCCCATATGAAGACCCTCCCGAGATACGGAGGGTTATTCTCCCAGCCCTGCACTGCTCTATCAGCACAATGGGCCAGGAGGCAACGGGCCATTTCACAGGCTCCCTGCTGGACTCCACAGCCTCCACATGTCTCCACGGCCAAGATTTCTGATATCATCAGTTCCCTGCTGGAACATGGCATGGAGCTGATTTCAATAATTAAATCAGGATTTGAATGTCATTAGCAGGCCTGGGACTGAAGTCTCCAGGCCCCCCGGTGCTCCCCTGCACCAACCCACCTCCCCTAACACTCTCACTCACACACACACACATTCACAAACTCGTTCACTCACATTCACTCACACTCACTCACACACCTGCACATCCCCACACTCAGAAACTCACAAACTCAATCAAACACACACACTCTCATACACACACACACTCACATATGCACTGTCATACACAGACACACATGCACACACTTTCTCACACACACATGCACGCACGCACTCACACACACATGCACTCACACACACACACATGCATGCACTCGCACACACACATGCACGCACCCACATACACACACGCATGCACTCTCATATACACACACGCACGCACTCTCACACACGCATGCACTCACACACACACATGCATGCACTCACACACACACACACTCACACACACACGCACACTCACACACAAACACGCATGCACTCTCACACACACACACATGCACTCACACAGACATACACACATGCATGCACTCTCACACATACACACATGCAAGCACCCACACACACACACGCATGCACTCTCATACACACACACACGCACTCTCACACACACCAACACACACGCACTCTCAGCCACATGCACACACTCACACACACGCATTCTCACACACACACATACTCACACACACACACATATACACATAAACTCTCACACACTTGCACACTGGTAGCCACCAGAGTCAGAGTCTCCTCTGTGACCACTTCCCATGATGTTTTTGGCTGGCTCATAGGCAAGTTCTACCTTTCCCCTGAATGAACTATTCAAATGAAACTACGGCAGTTGGAACATTTCTAGCTGTTCCTGGTGGGTTTGTCATGCTTCGATTCCTTGCCCGCGCTGTCCTATGAAGTTTGGGGCAATGCTCGATCCCTTTTCCCTTTGCCAGAAATGCACACCAGCAGAATACATAGGCTGTGGAGTAGCCTTGTTGGCAGTTGTAATGTATGCACTTATCAGTTTCTGGCACCAAATGAAGCACAAGATAGATTTGGTAACTTGAACACTTGGAGCTCTTCATAGTAGGTGTGCAATGTTCCACAGTCAGGTCTCAGACAGAACAACCAGGTACCTCACTGGGAGGGCTTAATAGGGGTCATAGAATCCTAGAGTGCAGAAGGAGGCCATTCCATCCATTGAATTTGCACCAACCACAATCCCACCCAAGCCCTATGCCTATAACCCCATAACCTCATGCATTTGCCCTAGCTAGTCCCCCTGACACAAAGGGGCAATTTAGCATGGCTAATCCACCTAACTGCACATCTTTGGACTGTGTGAGAAACTGGAGCACCCGGAGGAAATCCACACAGGCACAGGGAGAATGTGCAATGTCCACACAGACAGTGACCCAAGGGATGAATCGAACCTGGGTCTCTGGAGCTGTGAGGCAGCAGTGCTAACCACTGCGCCACTGTGCCGCTCCAAGAGTATGGTCATCTGACTCACACTCATAAAGTGCAGTATGCACAACATACATTTTCCATATGTATACAGTGATCACCAGACAGTCCAGCAAGATTAGATAGGCAGTGTATAAGTCCCCTGGAGTCCCGCTTACTAACCTGTATTTCATTCTGGAAGCTGGTGAGGGTGCTAGTACCTCAGAGGAGTGCAGTCAGAGCCAAGCTTCTGACACCACAAGTGGTTTTACTGTACAGTGGGGGAGCAAGAAGAAAAAACAGCAATAGTAATAGGGAATTTATTAGTCAGGGGAGTAGACAGGCATTTCTGCGGCTGAAGACATGACTCCAGAATGGTGTGTTGCCTCCCTGGTGCCAGGATGTCACTAAACAGATGCAGGGCATCCTGAAGAGGAAGGTGATGAGTTAGAGATCAAGGTACATGTTGATACCAACAATATGGGCAAAGTGAGGAATGAGGTATTCCATCAAGTATTCAGGAAGTTAGGCATTAGATTAAAAAAGCAGGATCTCAAAGTTGTAGTCTCTGGATTACTCCCAGTGCTAATTGCTAGCGAGTATAGAAATTGGAGGATAGGACAGGTGATTGTGTGCCTTGAGAGTTGGCTCAGGAGGGAGTGTGTTCTACATTGCTGGATCTGGGACTATTTTTGGGGAAGGTTGGACATGTACTAATGAAATGGTCTACATTTGAACCACATGGGGCCAACATTCTTGCAGGTAAAAAGTGAAGATTTATATGTTTGGCACAGTCACCCTTTCCAAAAGGGACACCCTTGGAGTTTCAAAAGAAAAAAAGTGTCCAGCTGATTGGCTATCAGAGTGAAAGAGGGTAGTTGTAAAGGGCTGTTTTTCAAACTGGAGGCCTGTGACCAGCGGTGTGCCTCAAGGATTAGTGCTGGCTCCACTGTTATTTGTCACTATTGTTTGTCATTTATCATGATTTGGATGGGATTTGGATGGGAGGCATGGTTAGTAAGTTTGGAGATGACACCAAAATTGGTGGCATAGTGAACAGTGAAGAAGGTTACTTAGGATTGCAACAGGATCTTGATGATTTAGGCCAGCGCGCTGATGAATGGCAGATGGAGTTTAATTTAGATAAATGTGAGGAGATGCATTTGGTAGACTGAACCAGGACAGGGCTTACTTAGTTAATGGTAGGGCACTGGGGAGAGTTATAGAACAAAGAGATTGAGGGCTACAGGTTCATAGCTCCTTGAAAGTGGAGTCACAGGTGGACAAGGCGATGAAGAAAATGTTTAGCATGCTTGATTTCAGTGGTCAGAACGTTGAATACAGAAGTTGGGACATCTTGCTGTACAAGACATTGGTAAGACTGCACTTGGGATACAGAGAATACTGTATTCTCTACAAGTATTCTACTTGTAGAGAACACAAGAACTCTATAATAGTTCTTGTCACCCTATTATAGAAAGGATATTATTAAACTTGAAAGAGTACAGAAAACCTTTACTAGCATGCTACCAGGACTTGATGGTTTGAGTTAGAAGGAAAGGCTGGGTAGACTGGAACTTCTTCTTCTAGAGCGTAGCAGGCTTGGAGTGACTTTATAGAGGTCTATAAAATAATGAGGGGCATAAATACCATAGATAGTCAACACCCTTTCTCAAACGTAGGGGACTCTAAAACTAGAGGGCATAGATTTAAGGTGAGAGGGGAGGGATACAAGAGGGTTCAGAGGGACCATTTCTTCACACAGAGGGTTGTGAGTGTCTGGAACAAGTTATCAAAGGTAGTAGTAGAGGTGGGTACAATTTTGTCTTTTAAAAAGCATTTAGACAGTTACATGGGTAAGATGGGTATACAGGGATATGGGCCAAACGTGGTCAGTTGGGATTAGCTTAATGGTAAAAACAGAGCAGCACGGACAAGTTGGGCCAAAGGCCTGTTTCCATGCTGTAAACCTCTACAAGTGCTGTTGCAAGGAGTTTAAACTAGTTTGGCAGGGATAGGGGACACAGTACTTTAGTAAAATACATACACATCATGGCTATAGTAAAGAAAACAAGTCAGAGTGAGTTCAGCTATGTTGAGTGTCAAGAGAGTAAGGCAAGGCTAGATAGTCTTTAATGCTGGGAGTGTAATAGGTAAGATTGATGAGGGCGTGGATTGACCCATGAAACTGTGATATTGTAGCCATCACAGAAACACAATTGAGGAAAGGGTAGGATTGGCAACTCAACATTCCGAGGTCTAGGATCTTCAGGCAAGAAAGAGGAGGGTTAAAAAGAGAGGTAGTGTTGCACTATTAATTAAGGAGTTAATTACTGCAATAAGGAGAGATGATATCTCTAAAGAGTCTTCAAATGAGGCTTTGTGGGTAGAATTTAGGAATATAAAGGGGGCAGCCACAGACGCAGCACAGTTTCATTAAAGGGAAGTCGTGTCTGACAAATTTACTGGAGTTCTATGAGGATGTGTCTAGGGCGGTGGATAGAGGAGAGCCGGTGGATGTGGTCTTTCTAGATTTTCAGAAGGCATTTGACAAAGTACCTCACAAGAGGTTATTGCAGAAGGTCAGGGGACTTGGAGTTGGGGGTAGGGTGTTAGCGTGGATAGAGGATTGGTTGTCAAATAGGAGGCAGAGAGTGGGGGTCAACGGGTGCTATTCGGATTGGCGGATGGTGACTAGTGGAGTGCCCCAGGGGTCGGTGCTGGGGCCTCAGCTTTTTACCATTTATATAGATGATCTGGAGGAGGGAACCGAGTATAGGGTGTCGAAATTTACTGATGACACCAAGATTGGGGGAACGGCAAATTGTGCGGAGGGTGTGGAGAGTCTGCAGAAGGATCTAGATAGGCTGGGCGAATGGGCCAGGAAATGGCAAATGGAATTTAATGTTGGCAAGTGTGAGGTGGTCCACTTTGGTAGGAATAATGGTAGGAAGGACTATTACTTACGGGGCGAAAATCTGCAGCAGGCGACGGTGTAGAGGGACCTCGGGGTCCTTGTGCATGAGTCGCAAAAACCCAGTTTGCAGGTGCAGCAGGTGATCAGGAAGGCAAATGGGATGCTGGCCTTCATAGCGAGGGGGATTGAATATAAAAGTAGGGAGGTCTTGCTGCAGCTGTATAGGGCATTGGTGAGGCCGCAGCTGGAGTACTGTGTGCAGTTTTGGACACCGCACCTGCGCAAAGATATTTTGGCCTTGGAGGGAGTGCAGAGGAGGTTTACTAGGCTGATGCCGGAGTTGAGGGGGTTGAGCTATGAGGAGAGGCTGAATAAACTGGGCTTGTACTCGTTAGAGGTTAGAAGAATGAGGGGAGATCTCATTGAGACGTATAAGATGATGAATGGGATGGATAGGATAGAGGTGGAGAGACTCTTCCCGCTCAAAAAAGATAGTAGGACTAGGGGGCACAGCCTCAAGATAAAAGGGGGGCGGTTTAGAACGGAGTTGAGGAGGAACTTCTTCACTCGGGTGGTGAATCTCTGGAATTCTCTGCCCGTTGAAGTGGTGGAGGCTGCCTCGCTAAATATTTTTAAGACGCGGGTTGATGGGTTTTTGATAAGAGAAGGGATTAAGGGTTATGGGGAGAAAGCGGGAAAGTGGAACTGAGCAGCGACAGATCAGCCATGATCTTATTGAATGGCGGATAGGCTCGAAGGGCTGGATGGCCTACTCCTGCTCCTATTTCTTATGCTCTTATGTTATTAATAATAAGGCCTTGGTGCGGTTGTGGTAGGTACAGACTCGATGGACCCAATGGCTTCCTTCTGTATTGTAGGAATTTTATGATTAATGGGGCTGTATTATAGGTCCCTAGAGTCAGTGGGAAGTAGACTTCAATAAGAATAATAATATGTTAATTATACTAAGAGATTTTAACTTCCCCAACATAATTTGGGGTAGTCATAGTTTAAAGGTCTTAGATGGGGTGGATTTCTTGAAATGTTTTCAGGGGAATTTTTTGACTCCTTTCAGGAAAGTCTACAGCAGAGCAGTGGGGGCGGGGCGGGGGGGGGCGGCATTCAAAAGGGAATTGGCGTCAGTACAGATCAAACATGTTCACTATGGAGGAAATGTAGGAGCAATAAAGTTCAGGGAACCCTGGATGTCTCGTTCAACTCAGGACTGGATAATGGGCGGCACAGCGGCAAAGTGGTTAGCACTGCTGTGTCACAGCTCCAGGGACCTGGGTTCAATTTCCAGTTTGGATCACTGTGGGTTTTGCACATTCCCCCCATATCTGTGTGGGTTTCCTCTGGGTGCTCTGGTTTCCTCCCACAGTCCAAAGATGTGTGGGTGAGGTGGATTGGCCATATTAAATTGCCCCTAAGTGTCAGGGGGATTAGCTAGGGTAATTGCATGGGGTTACAGGGATCGGGCCTGGGTGGGATTGTGGTGGGTACACACTCAATGGGCCAAATGGCCTCCTTCTGCACTGTAGAATTCTATGATTCTATGAAATAAGGGGGCATGAAGAAGGACTTGTGGACAAGATTAGGGAAAATCCTAAAATATTCTGTAAATACATAAAAGGGAAGGGGTTAACCAGGGAAAGAGTAGGGCTCATTAGAGAGCAAGGGGGCAATCTGTGTTTGAAGCCACAGGATATTGGAAGGATCTTTGAATGAATGCTTCTTATTGGTCTTCCCTCAGGAAAAGGAGAATGAAGGTACAGAATTCAGGGAAAGGATCTGAGAGGAACTTGCACAGTTTGACATAGGAAATGTTGGGCCGAAGGGCCTGTTTCCCGTGCTGGATTGTTCTTTGAAATGGGGAGATATTGGAGGATCTGATGGGCTTATAAATGGAGATATCTCCAGACTCAGATGAATCACCTTCCAGGCTGTTGTGGGAGGAGAGGCAGGAAATTGCAGAGGCTTTAATGTAAACTTTTCATTCCATCCTCACTATGGGGGAAGTGCCAGGGGATTGGAGGATAGCTAATGTGGCTCCACTTTTCAAGAAGGCTGATAGAGTTGAACCAGGAAATTACAGGAAGTGAGTGGTAGGGAAACTATCGGAAAAAATTCTGAAGGAGAGAATTAATCTCCAGTTGGAAAGGCATAGTTTGATTATGGATAGTCAGCATGGCTTTATCAGAAAGAGGTCATTTGATAGAATTTTTTAAGGAAATGCAGTTGATGTAGTTTATATGGATTTCAGCAAAGCCTTTGACAAGGTCCCACACGGGAGAATGATTGAGAAGGTTGAAGCACGTGGAATTCAGGGAAACTTGGCTATTGAGTTGGACAATCAACCATGATCGTAATGAAGGCTCAAAGGGCCAAATGGCCTCCTCCTGCTTCTATCTTCTGTGTTACTATGGAATGGATCAGAAACTGCTTAGTAAAAAGGGTGGTGCTGGAAGGCTGTTTGAATGACTGAAGGCCACTGTCCAGAGGTTTGCCACAGGTTCAGTGCTGGGGCTGTTACTGTTTGTTATATACAAAAAGAAGAAGATTGTAGGCTACAGCAAGATATAGGTGGGTTGAATGATGGGCAGAGCAGTAGCACACAGTACTACTGTTCAATTTGAGATGCTCTTCTTTAGAAAAAGTAACAAGGCAAGGGCGAATTTAATGAATGACAGAACACTAGGAAGCTCAGAGGAAGGGATAGATCTTATTTAAAGATCCCAAAGCATATGGGGCACTTGCTTTATCAGTCATGGCATAGAGCAGGAAGCTTATGTTGGAACTGTACTAAAGATTGGTTAGGTCACAGCTGGAGTACTTTATGCAGTTCTGGCTACCTAACTCTAAAAAAGGGTGTGATTGCACTAGAAGGGATATAAGAAGTTCACTTGGATGTTGTCTGGAATGAAGCATTTAGAGTCATAGAACAATATGACATGGAATCATAAAATCATGAATAGGTCACTGAGACAATGGGTCGGCGGCGCGGGCTCGTTGGGCCGAAGGGCCTGTTTCCCGTGCTGTGTTGTTCTTTGCTGTGTTGTTCTTTGTTGGAAACAATTCTTTCATCCTAACCAGTTCATGGCAACAATGGTACCCTCCCAGCTAGCCCCAATTGCCCATAATTGGCCCATATCCCTCTAATCCTTTCCCACCCATTTATCCAAATGCTTTTTAAATGTTGCTATTGTATCTGCCTCAACCGTGTTCTCTGGACTGCAGCCCAATCCATGTATACACCATCCTCTGCATAAAGAAGTTTCCCCTCAGGAGCTTTTAAATCTTTCCCTTCACTTAAACCTATGACCTCTAGTTTTCAATTCCCCTTCCCTGGGAAAAAGACCATGCGTTCATCCTATTTATACCCCTCATGATTTTATATACCTGAATAAATTCATCCCTCATTCTCCTATGTTCCAACGAATGAAGTTCTAGCTTGGCCAATCTCTCCCTATAACTCAGGCCCATTAGTCCTGGCAACATCCTCGTAAATCCTCTTTGCACTCTTTCCAGTTTATCAATGTCTATCCTATAACAGGATGACCAAAACTGTACACAGTAATCTGAGTCCGGCTTCACCAATGATTATACAACTGTAACATTTTGTCTCAACTCCTATACTCAGTGCCCTGACTGATGAAGGCCAGTGTACTTTCTTCACCACCCTGTTTACTTGTGACACCACTTTCAAGGAGCTATGTACTTGTACTTCTAGGTCGCTCTGTTCCTCAATGTAGCCCAGGGCCCTACCATTCACTGAATAAGTCCTACCTTGGTTTGACTTTCCAAATGCAAAACCTCATACCTATCCATATTGAAATCTATTAACTAATCCTCGACCCAAGATCCCCCTGTATGGAATCATAGAAAACTGGTGTTTACTATCAAATAAATCGGTTGGACTGAAACCTGGTGTTGTCAGACTTTTTACTGTGTTTACCCCAGTCCAACGCCGGCATATCCACATCATGGAATCATAGAATCATAGAACCCTACAGTGCAGAAAGAGGCCCTTCGCCCCATCAAGTCTGCACCGAACACAATCCCACCCAGGCCCTACCCCCATATCCCTGCATGTTTTACCTGCTAATCCCTCTAACCTACGCATCCCAGGACACCAAGGGGCAATTTCTTAGCATGGCCAATCAACCTAACCCGCACATCTTCGAGATGTGGGAGGAAACCGGAGTGCCCGTAGGAAACCCACACAGACACAAGGAGAATGTGCAAACTCCACACAGACAGTGACCCGAGCCAGGAACTGAACCCAGGTCCTTGGAGCTGTGAAGCAGCAGTGCTAACCACTGTGCTACCATGCCATCCAAAACTTTTTGAAATTTTTTGTAATTTTTAATAAACGTCTTTGCTATCAACAATACCTTCTAACCTTCTAATTTAATATCATCCACAAATTTACTAACCATGCTTCACATCCAAATCATTTATATAAATAACGAATAACAAAGCTGCCAATACTGTCCCATGAGGCACATCACTAGTCTACAGAAAAACCATCGACCATCAACCCCCTGCTTCTTACCATCAAGTCTATTTTGAATCCAATTAGCTAGCTTGCCCTGGATCCCATGTGGCCTAACCTTCCAGAACTGCCTGTCATGTGGACCTTGTCAGAGGCCTTGCTGAAGTCCATATGGACAACATCTACTGCCCCAGCCTCTTCCATCCTCTTGGTTACCTCTTCGAAAAACTCTTAAAAGATGAGTCAGAAATGACTTCCCACTCACAAAGCTATCCCTGTCCCTAATCAGACCTTAACCATCCAAATGTTGGTAGATCCTGTCCCTCAGAATCCTCTCCAATAACTGATGTCAGACTCACCAGCCTTTAATTCTCTAGCTCATCTTTGCTACCCTTCTTAAACAACAGAACAACATTAGCCACCCTCCAGTCTTCTGGAACTTTGCAGTGGAATGTGATGAAGAAAATATCTCTACAAGGGCCTCTGCAATTTCTTCCCTAACAGCACCCCCCCCCCCCCCAACAAAGTCTGAGCGCCCAAGTGATCCTTAAGTAAATAGAAGTCATTAACTCCACTACTTTCAAGGCTAAAGTAAGTAATTTCCCTGCTCCCCCAGCATCTGGGTTGCATTCCCAGCAGACATATAGCTGCTTGTAACGTAAAGCTGAATTTTTAAACATTCCCCTTAATTATAGAAACATATTGCACTACTATCAGAACCATAATTATCTTTATTATTGGTTAGTTTTGTTCAGAATTCTTAGCTATGCTCTTAGATCTTGTTGCTGATACCATTATTGTTTTACTGCTGTTAACAGAGTTGGGTACTAGTTCTGCAATGAATGTATTCTGTCTTTCGCAGGGCCATCACAAAGAGTCGTTCCTGGAAAATGTCCCAGAAACAATAACCCAGCAACTGGAATGCACCAATTTTGCTGCCACTCTGGAACCATGTGTGGCACCTTTACCTGCACCGCAAAATGATGCGATGCCCATCAAGACACAACTGTGCCAACTCCTCTAGCCAGTTGCAATACTTCAAACAAAGTTTCCTTTCTTTGAATGTAAAACCATATTTTAGACAAAATGATGTAGTATATTGGAGTTAACCGACTGGATGTAGGAAGATATTCCTTAGATTATTTTGGGGAGAATTCCACCCCAGATATCTAAGTGTCAAATTTGCGGGAAAACTGGAGGAATCCATGCTGATGTTTCTCATGGGAGTTCACACTAGATCCTTCCACACTCTATATAATGCAGAGTGAATATCTTTAAATTTCAGGGGGCGGGGCCTATTCTCACTGGTAAGGCTGAAATCAGCAGGCCTCTACACGTGCGCGGTGGCCCCAAACTATCAGCCTCTTGTTTGCTGGCCAGTGTCCCAACAGTGCTGCCTCCCCAAACCCCCATGACCCAATCATGCCACCCCACCACCCCTCTCCCCCCGTCCATTCGTGATGGGCCATTGGCTGATGTGTGATTCTCCCAGCCCATTGCATTAACCAATTAATGCAGCGGGAAGAGAGAATCACCCCTAATGTTCAAAACCTCCACACCAGGAAAGTGAAATAATTCACAATCAGTTTGGCATTTCATTGATTTTACTGATAGAATAGTTGGTCAACTATCAATCTGAGGTTCAGTCTTTTCTCTTAATCTGTCTCTGTCTTTACTAAATCTGAAATACATTATCCTTGTCTCCACTTGTGTTTATATTACAATCAACTGAGTCCTAGACTATCAAACACGAGGCCAGATTTATTTCCCTGATGGACATTAGTGAATCGGATGGGATTATAGAGCAATTTCGAACAATGGTCATCATTAGACTTTAAATTCCAGACTTTTATTGAATTCGCATTTCATTAGTTGCTGTGGTGGCATTCAAACCAGGGTCCATGGGTCCACTCATACTACCACTGCCTCTTTGTTATTACCACATGGTCACCAAATGCCTAATTTAAAAACTGGAAATACTCTGGGGAGAAATCTGTGGAGAGAGAAACAGAGTAAAATATTCAGATCAATGACCATTCTTCAGAATTTGGAAAAGTTAGAGATATAATAGGGTTAATGTAATAGGGTGAATTGGGGGAAGAGAGGGAAAAGGACAAAAGAGAGAGTGCAGGACAAAAGAGATTAAACAACAATAGAGTTGGTTGGAACAGAATCACAGAATTGTTACAGTGCAGGATGTCATATGGCCCATTATCTCCACACTAGCTCTCCAAACAAGTATGACTTTGTGCCATTCCCCTGTTTTTCTCTCATGCACATTGTTTCTATTCAAATGATAAGCGGCACAGTGGTTAGCACTGCTCCCTTATCACGCCAGGGATCCTGGTTCGATTTCAGCCTTGGTTGACCACATGGAGTTTGCACATTCTCTCTGTGTCCTCCAGGTGCACCAGTTTCCTCTCCCAGTCCAAAGATTGAATTGGCCATGCTAAATGTGCAGAGTTAGGGGGATGGGGTGGCAGGGATGGCCTGAGTGAGATGTTCTTATGGAGAATTGGTACAGACTCAATGGGCCAGATGGTCTCTTTCTGTACTGTTAGGATTCTACAAATTGAATGCCTTGACTGAAGCTGCTTCCACCACACTTCCAAGCCCAAACCACTCGTGGAAATAATTCACACCAGACATATTTTTTACGTTTTGGGGAATAGTGGGGAAAGTAGTGGAAGGGTTTCTGAGCTGATTATCGTCGCTTTGAACTGTGTTGAATGCTTCTTTCATGGCAAACAGGTCCTGGCATTGTACTTGAACCCAGAGCATCTGATCCAGCAGGATGGGTGCTACCACTGTGCCACAAGGTCTCCTGCCATCTGCTCCTTGAAAAGTAGTAACCTTGACCTTCCTGTCTCTATCACTTTTCTGTTTAGCATAGCTTTCCTTACCAGCACAAAGTGATTAAACAGACTCTCACTACCATACAACCATTGAAAAGTTACAGCATAGAAGGAGGCCATTCGGTCCATCTTAATCATGCCTGCCTGAGGACAGCAGGTGCCCGTGCTAATCCCACTCTCCTGCACCTTCCTACCAGGTACCTTGAGGTTCTAGAATTCTAAAAGCAATTCATAGAGTCATAGATGTCTACAGTACAGAAAAAGGCCATTTAGCCCATTATGTCTGTTTCGATCAAAAACAAACCACCTAACTATTCTAATCCCAGTTCCCAGCACTTAGCCCATACCCTTGTATGTCTTGGCATTGCAAATGCATCTCTAAATGCTTCTTAATTGTTATAAGGGTCTCTGCCTTCATCAGTGAGTTCCAGACTCCCACCATCACTTGGGTGAAAACGTTTCCCTCACGTTTCCCCACTAAACCTCCTGCTCCTTCCTTTAAATATATGTCCCCTTGACATTGATCCCTCCATCAAGGGAAAAAAATTCCTCCTGTCCATCTATGCGCCTCATAATTTTATACATCTCAATCATGTCCCTCCTCAGTCACCTGTGCTCCAAGGAAAACAACTTCAGCCTATTCAATTACTTTTTTCTGATTGTATCACAGCTCGGTATGGCTCCTGCTCTGCCCAAAACCATAAGAAACAACAAAAGGTCGCGAATGTAGCCCAATCCGTCACGCAAACCAGCCTCCCATCCACTGACTCTGTCTACAATTCCTGCTGCCTCAGCAAAGCAGCCAGCATAATTAAGGACCCCATGCACTTAGGACATTCTCTATTCCACCTTCTTCCGACGGGAAAAAGATACAAAAGTTTGAGGTCAGGTACCAACTGACTCAAGAACAGCTTCTTCCCTGCTGCCATCAGAATGGACTTACCTTGCATTAAGTTGATCATTCTCTACACCCTAGCTATGACTGTAATACTACATTCTCTCATTTCCTTCTCTATGAACAGTAGCTCGCAAGAAACAATACTTTTCACTATATGTTAATACATGTGACAATAATAAATCAAATCAAATCAAAATCAATCTCTCTTCATAACCAAAATTCTCCAGCCCAGGCCACATCTTAGTGAATCTCACCTGCACCCTTTCCACTGCTATTGCATCTCTCTTATGTGGATTCCAGAACTGCACACAATTGCTGGCATCCATTTAGTACCCAAGGCAAAATTCCATGGCCAACATGAGCAACCAAAGGATCTTGCCCCATGAATATGTAGCCAGTTGATAACCAGCAGGACTATCAAGTTGGTAACCCCCTCCCCCCCTCGCCCCACAAGTAACCCTCAATTCCCTATATGCCTGTTCACCCATGTGATAATGTAGCTGTTTATCTCTAGGTTGTGTCATAACATAATTGCTTCTCGGTCAGCTCACGGCAAAGCTGGAGCTTCATACAATTTGCAGGTGGCTTTAAAATTGAGAACACCATGGATTAAAATGGAGATTAACATACTCCAGAAACCCACCTGTAACAAAGAACAAAGAACAAAAACAGCCTGGGAAACAGGCCCTTCAACAGTTTATATTTATATGCACTTTTAATGTACTTCAACATCTAAGATGCTTCACAGGAGCTTAGTGAAACAAAAATATGAGTCAGATATGAGGGCAGATATCTAAAAGCTTGGTCAAAGAGCTTTGGCAGAGTGTTCTTAAAGAGGAAAGCATGGTAGAAACACTTGTGGTTATTGTCCCTGCGAGGGAGAATGAACTCAGAAGAATCATTCAGCACTCAAGCCTCATTCAATCAACAGTTTATTAAATTACGCCAGTGGGGAGAGATCACAGGGTCAGACCATGTGCAACTCCACTGAACAAAGAAAATCATCAATTCTTATACTCAGCTCACACCAGCTGGACACACAATCCAATCATAAAGATTGCGTACAGATCCAATAAAATTAATAATTGGGCTTCATGAGGCTACATGATCAGCTATGAACAGATAAGTGTTCTCGCTCATGTTTCCTAGGAATGAACTGTACTTGGGTCTTGTTTGTACTTAGGCTCCTTTGTCTCAATTTTGTCTCTGCCTGGTAGCTGTTAAGAGTTACTCAGAGGCAGCTGCCTGTGGTGGCTAAAGTGGGAATCCCTGTTGAGTGAGCTGTTCTGTATTACTGAATACCCCCTGGAATGTGGTCGTCAGCTAGCCCCACAGTGTTTCTTGAACTGTTATGCTCCATACTGATTAATATCATATATTACTAGTATGAAATAGAATAAATATATATTTTGCAGGCACCTTACTTTGGGTCTCCCCCAGCAAAGGCAATACCTCATCTGGTCTGGGTGACCAATTAGGACTCAGAGTGCAGAATCACCCCAGGGGGAAGAGTTCTCTTAGGCAGGAGGCATCCTACAACTAGCTGCAAGACATGTTGCTGCACTTGCTAATCCTAGTAAATAAATCTTTTGTTGTTCACTAATAAAGACTCTGAAAGTGCATTATACAAACATTGAGATGTTTAGGGAGAGATTTCCAGAGCTTAGGACCCAGGTAACCGAAGGCACATTTGGTAGCTTGCTTAAAATTGGGGATTTTGTAAATGCCAGTATTAGAGGAGCATAAAACCATAAGATATAGGAGCAGAATTCAGCCCATCAGGTCTGCTCCACCATTCAATCATAGCTGATAAGTTTATCAATCCCATTTTTCCATCCTTTTCCCCATAACCTTTGATGCCCTTACCAAGAACCTATCAGTCTCTGTCTTAAATATACTTAAAAACCTGACCTCTGCTGCCTTCTCCTCTGTGGCAATGAATTCCACAGATTCACTACCCTCTGGCTGAAGAAATTCCTCTTTAGCTCAGTTCTAAATGGTCACCCTTTTACTCTGTGGCTGTGCCCTCGGATCCTAGTCTCACCTCCTTATGGAAACACCTTCCCCACATCCACTCTATCCAGACCTTTCAATATTCTGTAAGTGATCCCTCTTCATTTTTCTAAACTCCACCGAATACAGATCCAGAACCCTCAAATGTCAAGCTTTCCATTCCTGGGATCATTCTTGTGAATCTTTTCTGGACCCTCTCCAGGGCCAGCACATCCTTCCTTAGATGCAAAGCCCAAAATTGCTCACAATATTCCAAATGTGGTCTGACCAGCGCCTTATAAAGCCTTAGCAGTACATCACTGCCTTTGCATTCTAGTCCTCTCAAAATGAATGCTAACTTGCATTTGCTTTCCTAACTACCAACTCAACCTGCAAGTCAGTCTTAAGAGAATTCTGAGCTAGGACTCCCGAGTCCCTTTGCACTTCCAATCCTCAAGCCTATTGCTTTTTCTTTCCAATTTGTATGCTTCTTATACGCTGTGTCTGTGTGGGTTTTCTCAAGTGCTCCAGTTTCCTCCCACAGTCCAAACTTGTACGGGTTAGGTTGATTGGCCATACTAAATTGCGCCATAATATCAGGGGGATTAACTGGGTAAATACGTTGGGTCAAGGGATCAATCCGGGGTGGGATTATGGTCAGTGAAGACTTGATAGGCCAAATGGCCTTCTTTTTGCACTGTAAGGATTCTATGATTCTTCCTTGAATCTGATCTTATCTTTAATTTCCCTTGTAAGCCATTGTTTGGCCACAGTTTCCTTACCACTCTTGTGCCAAACAGGAATCAACAACTTCTGGAGTTCACCTATTCATCCTTTAAATGCCTGCCATTGCCTGCCCACTGTCTTTCCTGTCAGTAATATGCTTATTACTTTTTCCTTTTGTTTAAATTCACAACCTCCCTCATTATCCAAGGGTACCTTACCATCTTTGTGCTTCCTCTTTACTGGAACATTCCAATCCTGAACTCTAATAGGTAAGTCTTTAAAGAACTCCCACATGTCAAATGTGGACTTGCCCAACATCAGCTGCTCCCAATCAAATCTCCTTACCTCCTGCCTAATTCTGTCATAATTTTCCCTCCCCCAATTTAGTATCTTCCCACAAGGTCTTGACTCACCCTTAAGTTGTGATTACTGTTTTCAAAATGCTCCCCCAACTGAAAGATCAGTTTCTTGGTCAGGCTCACTTGCCAATGTAAGGTCCAGTATGGCCCTCCTCTAGTTGGACTATCCACATACTGTTTTCAAGAAACCCTCTTATATGCACCTGACAAATTCTGTCCCATCTAAGCCTTTTGCCCTAAGGAAATCCCAGGCAATATTGGGAAAATTAAAATCAACCATTATAACAATCCTCGTCTTGTATCTTTCCATTATCTGGCGACATATTTGTTCCTCAATGTCCTGTTGGCTATTGGGAGACCTATATTATAGTCCGATCAGAGTGATTGCACCTTCCTATTTTAGCTCTACCCACATTGCCAGAGTGGGTGAGCCCTCCAGTATGTTCTCTGAGTGCAAATATGACATTTTCCCTGACTAGTAATGCAACTCCTCCAGCTGTTTGGTATACAGTGAAAAGCTTTCTTTCTTGCGCACTATACTGATAAAGCATACTGATCATAGAGAAGGAAAGGAGAGAGTGCAGAACGTAGTGTTACAGTCACAGTTAGGCTGTAGAGAAAGATCAACTTAATGTGAGGTAGGTCCATTTAAAAGTCCGATGGCAGCGGGGAAGAAGCTGTTCTTGAGTCAGTTGGTATGTGTCCCCAGATTTATGTATCTTTTTCCTGACAGAAGAAGGTGGAAGCAAGTAGTCTGGGCCCATGCTGGCTGCTTTTCCAAGGCAGTGGGAAGTGTACACAGAGTCAATGAATGTGAGGCTGGTTTGGGTGATAGACACTGGGCTTCATTCATGAAGTTTTGTAGTTTCTTGGATTCTTGGATAGAGCAGGAGCCACATAAAGCTGTGATACAACCAGAAAAAATGCTTTCTGTAGTGCATCTGTAAAAGTCCAAATCCAAAACATCGAAACCCTGGAATGTTGAGCAGCCAGTCCTGTCTCTCTCTCAACCAATGGCCACAACATCATGATTCCATGTACTGATCCAGGCTCTTAAGCTTATCGGTCTTACCCATAATACTCCTTGCATTGAAATAAACACTCTTAGCTCATCAGTCTCATTGTGTTTATTAACCTGCCTGTGACCGTCCTTCCTTACAGACTTACTGGTCCAATCATCTACCTTCCCCTCAATCCATCCACTTGCTGACCTGCTACCTATTTCCCAGCCCCTGCCACTGTAGATTAAAGTAAGAAGTCTGACAACACCAGGTTAAAGTCCATCAAGTTTATTTGATAGTAAACCCACAAGCTTTCGGGGTTTGCCCCTTCGTCAGGTGAGTGGAGAGTTCTGGTCTCAAACAGAGCATATAAAGGCACACACAGTTTACAGAATACTGATTAGAATGCAAGTCTTTACAGCTAATCAATTCTTAAAGATGCAGACAATGTGAGTGGAGATAGCATTAAGCACAGGTTAAAGAGATGTGTATTGTCTCCAGACAGGACAATAAGTGAGATGTTGCAAGCCCAAGCAAGTCATGGGGGTTACAGATAGTGTGTCATGAACCCGAGATCCCAGTTGAGGCCGTCTTCATGTGTGCGGAACTTGGCTATCAGTTTCATCTCATCATACGTCGTGAAGGCCGCCTTGGAGAATGTTTACCCGAAGATCAGAGGCCAAATGCCTGTGACACTGAAGTGTTCGCCAACAGGAAGGGAACAGTCTTTCCTGGTGACTGTCGAGTGGTGTTCATTCATCCGTTGTTGTAGTGTCTGCATGGTCTCCCCAATGTACCACGCCTCGGGACATTATTAATTAATCCCTGCTCATTACACAATACCAAATCCAGAACAACCTGCTCCCTGGTTGGTTGCACAACACATTGCTTCGAGGAGCAATCTCAAATATATTCAATGAACTCCCTTTTGAGGCTGCCCTTGCAATTTAAAGTCACCCATGATTATTGCCATACCTTTCTTACAAGCACCCAGTATTTCTTGGTTTGTACAGCAACAGGTCCAGACAATGGGCACCTGAGGGTATTGTCTGACCTGATTGTCTGCCCCTCTTGGGTCACTGTCAGTATGGAGTTTGCACATTCTCCCTGTGTCTGTGTGGATTTCCTCCGGGTGCTCCAGTTTCCTCTCACAGGCCAAAGATGTGCAGGTGAGATGCATTAGCCATGTTAAATTGCTCCTTAGTGTCCCTGGATACATAGGTTAGAGGGATTATTAGGGTAAATATGTGGGATTATGGGTTAGGGTCTAGTTGGGATTGTTAGTGCAAAGTTGATGGGCCAAATGTCCTTCTTCTGCACTGTAGGGATTTTATGAATCTTTACCATGGCTTGTACTCAAGATGGAATATGTGGTGCCATCATTGGACACCTCAGGGACTAAAGTGACTCCTGCAATCACCTTTTGATTTGATGTTTTAAGTTTAGTTTGGCTTTGTTTTGTTTCAGGTGGTCCCCTTTTAAGGAGTTATACTGCTTGCTTTGTCCCTCAGTTAATTTGTTCATCCAAAAATAATGGCAGGGACTAGCATGTGTACACCACGGTAGTGGTTTTACTTTGCATTCTGTAATAAACTATGATCCACTTTGCATTCTGTGATAAACCACAGTAAGAAATGGGACAATTCACAATGGGGAATAAAGAAATGGCCAAGGAATTATATTTGTACTTTGCTTCAGTCTACACAAAGGAAGACATGAACAGTGTACCAGAAGTGCTGAGGAAAAAAGTTTTAGTGAGGAGCTGAAAGAAATCAGCATTAGAGGAGAAATGGTTTTGGGGAAATTGATAGGATTGAAGGTGGGTAAATCCCCAGGTCCTGATAATTTTCATCCCAGAGTACTTAAGGAAGTGGTCCTGAAAATAATAGATCCATTGGTGATTATTTTCCAATATTCTTTGAACTCTGGCCTGGTTCCTACAGATTGGAGGGTAGGCAAAGTAAGCCTCAAAAAGGGAGGTATAGGCAGGGAACTGTAGACCAGTGAGCCTAACATCAGTATTGGGAAAGTTGGTAGAGTCCATTATCAAGGATTTCACAACTCAGCATTTGGAAGGCAGCGGTCTAATCAGATAAAGTCAGCATGGATTTACAGAGGGGAAGCCATGCTTTACGAATGTATTGGAATTCTTTGAGAATAGAATTGACCAAGGAGAATCAATTATTTAGACTGTCAGAAGGGTTTCTACAAGGTGTCATAGAACACTCTATAATGTAAAGTTAAAGCACATGGGATTGCAGGTAATGTCTTGAGATGCATAGAACAAATAACAAAGAAAAGTACAGTATAGGAACAGGCCCTTTGGCCCTCCAAGCCTGTGCCAATCATGATGCCCTAACTAAACCAAAAAAGAACTTCTGATCTTACTGGATCCGTATCTCTCTACTCACTTATTCATGTACCCATCCAGGTGCCTCTTAAGAGTTGCTAATGTGCCTGCTTCCAGCATCTCCTCTGGCAGCACGATTCAGGCACCCACCACTCTCTGTGTGGAAAATCGCCAGTGCACATTTCCCTCAAACTTCCCCCCTCACCTTAAACCTGTGCCCGCTTGTAATTGATACTTCCATCCTGGGGAAAAAACCTCTGACTATCCGTCCTGCCTACTGCCTCTCATAATTTTGTAGACCTCTATCAGGTCTCCCCTCAGCCTCCACCTTTCCAGTGAAAACAATCCGAGTTTATGCAACCTCTTCTCATAGCCAACATGCTTGAGACCAGGCCACATGCTGGTGAACCTTCTTTTCACTCTCTCCAAAGCTTTCACGTCCTTCTGGTAGTTTGGTGACCAGAACTGCACGCAATACTCCAAATGCGGCCTAACCAAGATTTTATATAACTCCAACATGATTTCCCAACTCATGTACTTCACCGGCTGGGGCATTAAGGCAGGCATGCCATTTGCTTTATTAATCACCTTGGCCACCTGTGTTGCCACTTTTAGGGAACTGTGGACTGCGCACTCAGATTCTTTGTATGTTAATGTTCCTAAGGCTTCTGCCATTTACAGTATAATTCACATCTAAATTTGATCTTCCAAAATGCATCACCTCACATTTGTCCAGATTAAACTCCATCTGCCATTTCCGTGCTCAAGCTTCCAAACTATCTATATCCTGTTGTATCCTCTGACAATCAGCAACACTATCAGCAACTCCACCAATCTTCATATCATCGGCAATCTTACTAATCAGGCTCCACCTATTTTCCTCCAGATCATTGTATATTATAAATAACAGAGGTCCCAGCTCTGCAGAACACTACAGATCTTTATTCTGAAAACAGCTTCCTACTGCTATCCTCTGTCTTCTATAACTAAGCATATTCTGTATCCATCTAGCCAGCCCCACCCGAATCCCATATGACTTTAGTTTTTATACCAGTTTGCCATGTGGGACCTTATCAAACACCTTACTGAAGTCCACATAAACTACATCCACACCCCTTTCTTCATCAATTATCTTTGTCACCTCTTCAAAAAACTCAATCAAGTTGCTGAGATATGCATGATCTTCCCCATACAAAACCATGCTGGTTACCAGATTGGAAGCAAAGAGTTGGCATAAATGGGTCTTTTCCTGACTAGTGGGGTACTGCAGGGATCTGTGCTAGTTCACTTTATATATTAATGATTTGGAAGAGACATCTAAATGTTTTATCCCCCGATTGCAAATGATACAAAATTGGTTGGTAGGGTGAGCTGTGGGGAGGATGCAAAGATGTGTCAGCATGATTTGGACAGGCTGAGTGTTGTGGGAAATTCTTTTAGGAGGCCTGATTAATTCAAAGAATAAATCCTTTCATTAAACATTTCATGAAGACAAAAAAAGTGTATTCAGTTCAATGAAACTCTTCAACTTAGACTAATTTTATTAGAACAGTGAAATGTTAGAATCATTACAAGTTAACAATATTCAGGCAAACATACTATTAAGACAAGACATATCTCATTTTGGCCAAAATGGGAGACCTATTGTTCCACCTACACAGCTAATGCAGGCTCTTCACAGAGATAGAACATAGAACATAGAACATTACAGCACAAACAGGCCCTTCGGCCCTCGAGTTGCACCGATCACATCAACCCCACCAATCTATAGACCTATCTATAACCCCCAATCCCATTAAACCCCATATACTCATCCAGAAGTCTTTTAAAACACCCCAGCGAGTTCGCCTCCACCACCGATGACGGCAGCCGATTCCATTCACTCACCACCCTCTGAGTGAAAAACTTACCCCTAACATCACCTCTGTACTTCCCTCCCCGCACCTTAAATCTGTGTCCTCTCGTAGCGACCATTTCAACCCGGGGAAATAGCCTCTAAGAGTCCACCCTATCTATTCCTCTCAACATTTTATAAACTTCTATCAGGTCGCCTCTCAACATTCGCCTCTTCAGGGAAAAGAGTCCCAGCTCCCTCAACCTATCTTCATAAGGCATGCCTCCCAGTCCAGGCAACATCCTTGTAAATCTCCTCTGCACCCTTTCAATAGCTTCTACGTCTTTCCTATAGTGAGGCGACCAGAACTGTGCACAGTACTCCAAATGAGGCCTGACGAGGGTCCTGTAAAGTTGCAGCATTACCTCCCGACTCCTAAACTCAATCCCTCGATTAATGAAGGCCAGTACACCATACGCCTTCTTGACCACCTCCTCCACCTGCGAGGCCGATTTAAGAGTCCTGTGGACCCAGACCCCGAGATCCTTCTGCTCTTCAACGCTACTAAGACTCCTGCCCTTGATAGTGTACTCGTTCATCCCGTTGGTTCTGCCGAAATGGACGACTACACATTTATCCGCGTTGATCTTAGATTTCGTGACAAAGAGCAGAATTGGTTATAGTTTTTGTTATCAGATTATACAGCCCAGTACTTAATTAAAAGCAATTTCATTCATTCACTATTCTGTCAATCTAACAATGGCATGTCCTTCAATCACCTTCAAATATTGATCTGTCATTCGCCTGCCCGTTTTATGGAAGTTCTCTCCCAAAAATGACTTCTTATGATTCAGCATTTCTCTAAGCAATTTAAACCGGTTCTATTGAAGGCACCTTTATCTAACAAAGAACAGCACAGCACGGGAAACAGGCCCTTCGGCCCAACGAGCCCGCGCTGCCGTCCCATTGTCTCAGTGACCTATTCATGATTTTAGTCTACGCCTAATGTGCGAGGATCAGGGAGGTCCAATATAGGGACAATTTGTTACCCAATCAATCAGCCTAAAAGCACATCTTTGGGATGTGGGAGGAAACTGGAGCACCCGGAGGAAACCCACGCAACCATGGGGAGAACGCGCAAACTCCCACAGACACAGGCCCAAATCCATGTGTCCGCACAGCAACAGAGATAGTCTCTGAGCTGTCATGTTGCCCTTGAGATGGTCCAGTTTAAGCACACTAACGACATGAAGCAATAGGCAACTCCCGAAGCAATATCCAAGAGCAGCCCACCACAACCTGCCGCATGCATGCCCCTTGCTGGTCAACAAGGTGGACTTAAATGCCTGTGGAGACAAAAAATTCATTATTAAACAGGCAAAGACTGTAACATCCCTGAGGCAAAAATGGAATCCCAAGCCTACAATGTTTAGTAAGGCCTGCTATATCCCCCTATATGTAGACCGCTCATGTGGCTGTCCAAGTGACTCTTAAACAACCCTAGCGTGCCTGCTTCCACCACCTTACTCGGCAGTGCATTCCACACCCCCACTACCCTTTGTGTGAAAAACTGCCCTCTAATATTTGTCTTATACCTAGCCCCCCTCACCCTAAGCCTGTGACCTCTCGTTCTATCCATTTCTAATAGCGGAAAAAGCTTACCACCATTTACTCTATCTATCCCCTTCATAATCTTATAAACCTCTATTAGATCCCCCCTCAGCCGACGTCTCTCAAGGGAAAACAGCCCAAGTTCGTTCAAGCTTTCCTCGTAAGACAGCCCTTCCATACCAGGCAACATCCTGGTAAATCTCCTCTGCACTCTCTCCAGGATCTCTACATCCTTCCGGTAGTATGGCGACCAGAACTGGATGCAGTACTCCAGGTGAGGCCTAACCAACGTTCTATACAACTGCAACATCAGACTCCTACTCTTATATTCTATACTGAGGGGGTCTCTCAGTCTGGGGGTGAGGGGGGTCTCACAATCTGGGGGTGAGACGTCTCAGCGTCTGGGGGTGAGGGGTCTCACAGTCTGTGGCTGATGGGTCTCACAGTCTGGGGGTGAGGGGGCCTCACAGTCTGGGGGTGAGGGGGCCACACAGTCTGGGGGTGAAGGGGGTCTCACAGTCTGAGGCTGAGGGGGTCTCATGGTCTGGGGGCAAGGAGTCTCACAGTCTGGGGGTGAGGGGGTCCCACAAACTGGGGGTGAGGGGGTCTCGCAGTCTGGGGGTGATGGGGTCTCGCAGTCTGGGAGTGAGGGGTCTCACAGTCTCAGGGTGAGGGGGTCTCACAATCTGGGGCTGAGGGGGTCTCACAGTCTGGGGGTGAGGGGGTCTCACAGTCTGGGGGTGAAGGGTCTCACAGTCTGGGGGTGACAGGGTCTCGCAGTCTGGGGGTGAGGGGGCCTCACAGTCTGGGGGTGAGGGGGTCTCACAGTCTGGGAGTGAGGGGGTCTCACAGTCTGGGGGTGAGGGGGTCTCACAGTCTGGGGGTGAGGGGGTCTCACAGTCTGGGGGTGAGGGAGTCTCACAGTCTGGGGGTGAGGGGGCCTCACAGTCTGGGGGTGAGGGGGTCTCACAGTCTGGGGGTGAGGGGGTCTCACAGTCTGGGGGTGAGGGGGTCTCAGTCTGGGGGTGAGGGGGTCTCACAGTCTGGGGGTGAGGGGGTCTCACAGTCTGGGGGTGAGGGGGTCTCACAGCCTGGGGGTGAGGGGGTCTCACAGCCTGGGGGTGAGGGGGTCTCACAGTCTGGGGGTGAGGGAATCTCACAGTCTGGGGGAGAGTGGGTCTCACAGTCTGGGGGTGAGGGGGTCTCGCTGTCTGGGGGTGAGGGGGTCTTACAGTCTGGGGGTGAGGGGGCCTCACAGACTGGGGGTGAAGGGGGTCTCACAGTCTTGGGCTGAAGAGCCTTATCTATTGGACTTATTCCTCTGGCTTAGATATGCTTTGGTTATTTACTCTGTGACCTAACTTGTGCTGATATCTTTCATGAATACATCTTTCATTTTAATGGCATGTTAAAAAACATTTCTTTGAGGCATTATTAAGATGTTACTTACATGCTTCGTATTATTCTCAAACCACATATTAAAACATTAGCTGTTAATTATCCTCATTTTGGGTATTTAGAATTAATCAGACCACACTGAGCGTGTGGACATAGTAAGAAGCCTCACCTGACAAAGGAACAGCGTTCCGAAAGCTCGTGGCGTTTACAATCAAATAAACTTATTGGACTTTAACCTGGTGTTGTGAGGCTTCTTACTGTGTTTACCCCAGTCCAATACCGGCATCTCCACATCATGTGTGGGCAGATGTAGAATAATGCCGATGAATGTGAGTTTATCCACTTGGGTAGCAATAGGAAGACATTATTATTTGAATAGGCCTTAATTGAGGGAGCTGGATACTCAGCAAGACCTTGGTGTCCTCATGCATCGTTTGCTGAAAGTAAGCCACAGGTACAGCAGGCAGTAAAGAAGACAAATGGAGGATCTGAGCTTCGGGTTAGGGATATTTTACTGCAATTGTATACGGTGTTGGTGAGGCCGTATCTGGACTATTTTGTGCAGTTTTGTTGCCCATATCTGAGGAAGGATGTCCTTGCTATAGAGAGGCTGATTCCTGGGATAGTAGGTCTGTCATATGAGGAGAGTCTAAGTCAGTTAGGATTATATTTATTAGAGGTTAAAAGACTGAGAGGGAATATCATAGAAACTTACAAAATTCTAACTTTTTTTTTGCTTTATTCCAATTCAGTCAAATCAAGTCCAATTCAGAGTCTCAACAAGTTGGGACATTCCCGATCCAAGCTGACAAGACAGGGCTCTCACCTCCTGTCTTGGGCTTGATCTACATGATCCAAGCTGATTGGAGTAGGCATAGCTCCTCCTCCAAGGCTTGATCTCATTTGCATCTTAGCCAAAACACCAATATGCCGCTTTTAAAAATTGCTTCAAATGAAGCTAAAATGTAACCTAATGGCTTCGACCAAGCACAGCATGTCGATAACACACTTGATTTTAGCCAAAAGGCCAAGAAACGACAGGGTTAGACAGAGTAGATTCAGAAAGAATGTTCCTGATGGTGGAGTAGTCCAGAACTAGGGGTCATTGTTTGAAGATAAGTGGTAAACCTTTTAGAGCTAAGATGAGGAGAAATTTATTTACCCAGAGGATGGTTACTGTGTGGAATTCATGATCACAGAAAGTAGCTGAGGCCAAAACATTGTCTGATTTCAAGAAGAAATTAGATATAGTTCTTAGGTTAAAGGGATCAAAGTATATGGAAGTGGGGGTGGGGTGGAGGGAAGGAGGAGATCTAGATATTGAACTTGATGCTCAAAGGATCTAATGGCCTACTCCTGCTTCTAGTTTCTATGTTTCCTTTCCAGTCAGGTTTCCTGGTGATGAGGATCAAGAAATGTTTTGGACAGAATTGCCTTTCAATGAACCTGGTAAGGTTGCTATACTGGTAGCTATTGAAAATGCCACTCTAAGAAATTGAAAACTGTATGGAAGATTGGCCCCACTATGCCAAAAGAGTGAGATACTTCTTCTGGGCAAATGGGATAGAAAGGGACAACCGGCAAAAATGTCATCCTCCTGACCACTTGTGGGGCCCCAACTTTCAGCATCATAAAAAAGTTTAACCTACCCAGTAGTCCCGGATTCAAAAGCTTTTGACAGCTTGATAGATATGGTATCGGACCACTTTGACCCCAGATCAGCTGTACTATTGTAATTCTACATAGAACATAGAACATTACAGCGCAGAACAGGCCCTTCGACCCACGATGTTGCGCCAACCAGGTACAAAACAATGACCCACTAACCTAAACCAATCCCTTTTCATCCATAAACCTATCCACAGATCTCTTAAACGCCCCCAAACTAGGCGCATTTACAACTGCAGCAGGCAGGGCATTCCAATCCCTCAACACCCTCTGGGTAAAGAACCTACCCCTGACATCCATCCTATAACTACCACCCCTTAATTTAAAGCCATGCCCCCTCGTGCTAGATTTCTCCATGAGAGGAAAAAGGCTATTACTATCCACCCTATCTAAACCTCTAATCATCTTATATGTATATATATATACATATATATATAAGAACATAAGAACATAAGAAATAGGAGCAGGAGTAGGCCATCTGGCCCTTCGAGCCTGCCCCGCCATTCAATAAGATCATATATATATATATATATATACCTGTATATATATATATACAGGTATAACACAACAATTAGACTCCTTAGGGAACCAGTCACTGAATGATTGGTAAGATTGCAGAAATTGATGGAACACTGAACACTGAATACCTCCAGAAATATTAAGGGATTGTTTAGTATATGGAATTAATAATATTGCAACCCAAAGGAAGCTACTGACTAAATCAAGTCTGGACCTCAAGATGAGAAATTGATGCAGCTAAATTGCATTGAGACGTATAAGATGATGAATGGGATGGATAGGATAGAGGTGGAGAGACTCTTCCCGCTCAAAAAAGACAGTAGGACTAGGGGGCACAGCCTCAAGATAAAGGGGGGGCGTTTTAGAACGGAGTTGAGGAGGAACTTCTTCACTCAAAGGGTGGTGAATCTCTGGAATTCTCTGCCCGTTGAAGTGGTGGAGGCTGCCTCGCTAAATATTTTTAAGAAACGGGTTGATGGGTTTTTGATAAGAGAAGGGATTAAGGGTTATGGGGAGAGGGCGGGAAGGTGGAGCTGAGTCACGACAGATCAGCCATGATCTTATTGAATGGCGGGGCAGGCTCGAAGGGCCAGATGGCCTACTCCTGCTCCTATTTCTTATGTTCTTATGTTCTTATGCATCACTGTATCCAAAGTGGTCCCAATCCAGATCCAACTACAAGTGAATAACTGCTCCCTAGACATGGAAATGGACACAGGAGCCTTGGTATAATATTATTGGGGAACAAACTTTTAAGCGATTCTGATGGGGTATTTTGTCTTTAAGCATCTGGGACACCAAGGCCACATACATTAGCCACATACATTGGGAAGCCCTTCTTGTGAGGACCATTAGAAGCCCAGTTATGCATGGGCAACAGACAGTCTGACTCCACCTAACAGTGGTGAGAAGACCAGGGCTCAGACTTTTGTGAAGGAACTGACTCCAGAAAATCTGCCTAAAGATCTGACAACAGATCTTTAAAATGGGTCCTGGCAATTTATACCAAAGACAAAGTACAGAAGCAACCTGAAGTGTTCCGAGAAGGCCTTGGGAAGATTAGGGGTGCGAGGGCCAAGATCTATGTGGGCCAAAGGCCTGACCTAAGTACTTCAAGGCCCTATGTGCCAAAATAGAGGCCGAATTTGAATGTTGAGAGGAACTCGGTATTATACGCCCAGTGCAATTTGTTGAGTGGACCATGCTAGCTCCAGTTTTAAAACCTGACAATTTTGGGTGGCATGATGGCACACTGATTAGCACTGCTGCCTCACAGCACCAGGACCTGGATTCAATTCTGGCCTTGGGTGACTATTTGTGCAGAATTTCCATGTTTTTCCTGGGTCTGCGAGGGTTTCCTCCCACAGTCCAAAGATGTGCAAGTCAGGTTGATTGGCCATGCTAAATTGCCCCTTAGTGTCCAAGGATGTGTGGGTTAGGGGGATTAACAGGGTAAATATATGGGGTTTTTAGGATGGGGTCTGAGGAGGATGCTCTGTTAGAGAGTTAGTGCAGACCTGATGGACCAAATTGGCCTCCTTCTGCACTGTAGGCATTCTATGGTTCTTTGAATTTGGTCCATGTCTGTGGGGATTATAAATTGATGGGTCAACAGAGCTTCTTGTTTAGACAGAAACCTATGCGACGCATAGAAGATTTGTATTCCAATCTAGACATGAGCGACGCCTACTCCAACTGCAGCTTTAAGTGTCATCCAGGAAATATATCACCCCAAATACTCACAAAGGTCCATCTGAGTTTACTTGTTTGCCCTTTAGGGTGACTTTGGTTGGCACCATTTTTCAAAAGATGATGAAAAGCATCCTTCAAGGGATGCCCAGAGTGGTAGTCCATCTGGATGACATGTTAATCACAGGAGCAGCTGGGAAAGGAACATTTGGAGAGTTTGGATGAGGTGTTCTGGTTTTTTTCCCTGACACTGGTATCTGATTAAAAAGGGGAAAAATGTGTTCCAGGCCAACAAAGTAACGTACCCCAGGTAGAGTTGACAAGAATGGATTACACCCTGTTGAAATTAAGGTGAAGGCTATAAAAGGGGCTCTTACTTCTGTTGCAAATTTAGTGTTTTAAAATTATTTTAAAAATTGTAAAGATGCTAAGAGTTGTAAAATTTCATTGTCTGTTTATAGAAAGGTAGTTTTTAATTTGCTAAACTTAGAGTTTTAAAAAAATGCAGGCGCAAATGCAAGTACACAGAGAGATCCAAAGTGAAACATTACATTGACAGGCTAGGAATAGTGTTTCCACGACAAGTAGTTTTTAAAGTTTGCACAATCAATTTAACATAGGCATTTGAATAGCTGCAGCCTATCAGATTTGAACTTGATGTTTTGATAACCTGTAAATTAATCCTATTGTGGAGTTTTCTGGTGTGTGGCATCGGGGATATAAAGGCCACAGCTCCCAGCTCCAAACTGCCAGAAGACCATAGATCACAGCTAGAGACAGAGAGACACAAATAGTAACTGTTCTCTGCCAGTGTAACAGCCACACTGATGTCTTGAGATGCATCATCTCAATTGTAAAGGTGCTGACAGAAGAACAGAAAAAGATCAGCCCAGAAGACATAAGATTCTAGAAGACGACAAACTGGATTTATTTTGAGAGTGACTAAAATCTTTTATGTTAATAAGTGGAAATTGTACTTATTTAAACAGCATTCCATTAGAATAGTATTTTATTTAGTTTGTTAGTAGTTATGTTAACCTGTTTACTGTTAGTTAAATAAATAGTTTTTTTAACAGAGAGTCAGGTAGTTATTTTGGTTTGACCACTAAAAGCTGTTGAGGGGCAGATAATCCCCCTTCTCACGCACACTTTAACAGATAAGGAAGGGAAGTACTTCTCTTTGAGTTGTTAGTTCTCAAGGGGGAGATCACCTTTCCCTTCATCGCAATCCAAGGAACACAACAGAGTTTAAATCTTTCTTAGTTCTCATAAATTACTATGGAAAATTCATACTGTACTTTGGTGAACCTGCTGGCACCCCCTCCACATACTGATTAAAAAAATCAGAAATTGTTAGGACAAATGCCACCAGAGAAAGCCTTTGCAAATGTCAAACAATTGTTGTCAATAAATATACTAGCTCATTACAACCCCCGAAGTCACTCATTGTAACCCGCCATGCTTCCTCCTATGGGATAGGAGTGATATTATTACACTGTTGGGATGATGGGACAGAACTTCCAATCGCTTTTTCTTCACAAACCCTGGCAGTTGCAGACAGGAAGCATGCCCAGATCAAAAAAGGTTTTGCCATGGTGTTCACAATGAATAAATTCCACATCTATAGTTTGCATTTCATCATAGTAACCAATCAGAACCATTTGATGAACTTCTTCAAGGAAGACAAGGTGATTCCTCCCATTGCATCATCCCAGATCCAACATTGCACACTGTTATTAGGTGCCTATGAACCTATGTTAGAACATCATTCAGGCAGACTTATAACCAACATGGGTGCCTTGAGCTACCTGTGCTACCCACCATCAATCTTCTCTGAAGATGGATGAAGTTGTCATGACTCTGAGCTTCGTGGACACTGCCAGTGTCTGTCAAGCAGTTCCAGGCACGGACACAAAAGGATCATACGTTGATGAGACTATGTCACGTTGTCCTAAGTGGTGAACCACAAAGGCATCCTGCAGAAGAATTGAAATCTTATTTCTCTAAATATCAGGGCTACAGAAGATGGCATTATCTTGTGAGGAGCCTGGGTGGTTGGCCCATGTCCATGCCAATGACCAATATTTCAAGAATTGCACAATGGCCACCCAAGGGTTTCTAGGGTGAAAACGTTCGCAAGGACTATGTCTGGCAGCCTGTCATAGGCAGTGATATGGAAATAAAGGCAAAATACTGCAGGTGCTGGAATCTGAAACAAAAACAGAAAATGCTGGAGAAACTCAGCACCTGTGGAGAGAGCATAGAGCAAATGTTGAGAGTCTGGATGACCCTTCATCAGAGCGGGTGATATGGAAAGTAATATGGAAAACTTGGTCAAATAGTGCAAAACTTGCCAGGAAAACCAGAAAGGCCTCACCAGCAGTCTCATTGTACCCTTGGCCTGGGAGACCCTGGGTGCGAATACATGCAACTTCACCGGGCCTTTTATGGGTTCCATGTTTTTAATTCTCATTCAAATTTTTGTTTCCAGGAGACTCCCCATCACTGAAATGAAGTTGCTTGGCTCTATATAAAGACGTATCCTTTTTTGAACAAGGGTGTAACACTTACAATTTTCCAATCCTCTGGGACCACTCGAGTGAAAGGATGACTGAAACATTATGGCCAGTGCCTCAGCAATTTCCACTCCCACTCCTCTCAATACCTTTGGATGCATCTCACCAGATGCCTTATTATATTTAAGTACAGACAGTTGGCCCAATATCTGCTCTTTGTCAATGTTAAACCCTTCAAGTGTCCGAATGACCTCTGCTTTGTTTCATAGAATCCCTACAGTGCAGAAGGAGGCCATTCGCCCATCAAGTCTGCATCAACCAAAGTCCCAACCAGACCCTATTCTCGTAACCCCACATATTTACCCTGCTAATGCCAACACTCGGGTCAATTTAGTATAGCCAATCAACCAAACTCGCACAACTTTGGACCATGGGAGAAAACTGGAGCATCCGGGGGCAACCCACGCAGACATGGGGAGAACGTGCAGACTCCACACAGGCAGTCACCTGAGGTTGGAATTGAACTTGATCTCTGGCACTGAGGCAGCAATGCTAACCATTCTGCCACCATGCTGCCTATGTGAAAAAAAGGTTTTGCCGTGAAAAAAATTCCACCAGTACATCTAAGTTTGCATTTCACCATAGTATCTAATCACAACCCTCTAGGGGAGACATGGTGATTCCTCCCATTGCATCATCCCAGATCCAACATTGGACACTGTTACTAGGTGCCTATGAACATATCTTAGAACACCTGTGTGGGTTTCCTCCAGGTGCTCTGATTGCTCCCATAGTCCAAAGATGTGTGGGTTAGGTTGATTAGCTATGCTAAATTGACCGTAGTGTCAGAGGATTAGCAGAGTAAACACACTGGGTTACGGGAATAGGGTCTGGGTTATATGACCATGGTTTGGGTAGTATCTTTTCCCTTGGTAAAGACAGATGTAATGTATTCATTTTGTATTATTCATTTATTCGGGGCGGCACAGTAGCACAGTGGTTAGCACTGCTGCTTCACAGCTCCAGGGTCCTGGGTTCGATTCCCGGCTCGGGTCACTGCCTGTGTGGAGTTTGCACATTCTCCTCGTGTCTGTGTGGGTTTTCTCCGGGTGCTCCGGTTTCCTCCCACAGTCCAAAGATGTGCAGGTTAGGTTCATTGGCTATGCTAAAATTGCCCCTTAGTGTCCTGGGATGTGTAGGTTAGAGGGATTAGCAGGTAAATGTGTAGGGATATGGGGATAGGGTCTGGGTGGGATTGTGTTCGGTGCAGACTCGATGGGCCGAAGGGCCTGTTTCTGCACTGTAGGGTTCTATGTACTCTATGTACCTCAGCCATGGCCTATGCCTGCCATGTGTTTTGGAATGTAATCAGCCCCACTCCTCCTTTGATCACCCTTTGACTACTTTGTGCCTATATAAGACTTTGGGATTCCTTTTTTTGGTTAGCTGTCAGTCTCTCTTCACGCTTTCTCACTGATTCTTGTCAGATTCATTGTCAGTGCCTCAGTACTGCACTGTTGTGCCTGCTGCAAATTTGGGCTCTGGAGTGAGAGCTGAATGCACAACTTTTTTACTCAGAGGCAAGAGTCACCAACAGAGTCTCAGCTGACACGAGAGGGGGTTACTATTAGCTGCAGAGCACATTAGCCTCTTCAACAATCACAACTTGATCCACAGATATTACTTCACGATGTGAATGAAGGACAGGACAGGTTAATGTGATCAACCATTACTTTATTACAATCTCAGCACATCAAAATATCAAAAATCACATGATCTGTAAATACACCTCAGTGCTGCAATCTAATTGACAGTGATAAAGAGAGAGATAGAAAATAATAAAAGATCCTGTCCGGAGTCAGTCAGTGAAAGGAGGGTCTGGCTAGATTTTTTCTTTGACAGAGTCACTTAAAAATATTATATTATCTGTAAAAAAAAAGACAAACTGGTTAACATAGAACATTGAACATAGAACATTACAGCGCAGAACAGGCCCTTCGGCCCACGATGTTGCGCCGACCAGTTGCAAAACAATGACCCACTAGCCTAAACCAATCCCTTTTCGTCCGTAAACCTATCCACAGATCTCTTAAACGCCCCCAAACTAGGCGCATTTACAACTGCAGCTGGCAGGGCATTCCAGTCCCTCACCACCCTCTGGGTAAAGAACCTACCCTGATATCAGTCCTAAAACTACCCCCCCTTAATTTAAAGTCGTGCCCCCTCGTGTTAGCTTTCTCCATCCTAGGAAAAAGGCTATCACTATCTACCCTGTCTAAACCTCTAATCATCTTATATGTTTCAATAAGGTCCCCTCTTAGCCGCCTTCTTTCCAGCGAAAACAACCCCAAATCACTCAGTCTCTCCTCCATACCAGGCAACATCCTGGTAAACCTGGCCCTGGAGGGAGTGCAGAGGAGGTTTACTCGGCTGATACCGGAGTTGAGGGGATTGAGCTATGAGGAGAGGCTGAATAAACTAGGCTTGTACTCGTTAGAGTTTAGAAGAATGAGGGGAGATCTCATTGAGACGTATAAGATGATGAATGGGATGGATAGGATAGAGGTGGAGAGACTGTTCCCGCTCAAAAAAGACAGTAGGACTAGGGGGCACAGCCTCAAGATAAAGGGGGGGCGGTTTAGAACAGAGTTGAGGAGGAACTTCTTCACTCAAAGGGTGGTGAATCTCTGGAATTCTCTGCCCGTTGAAGTGGTGGAGGCTGCCTCGCTAAATATTTTTAAGAAACGGGTTGATGGGTTTTTGATAAGAGAAGGGATTAAGGGTTATGGGGAGAGGGCGGGAAGGTGGAGCTGAGTCACGACAGATCAGCCATGATCTTATTGAATGGCGGGGCAGGCTCGAAGGGCCAGATGGCCTACTCCTGCTCCTATTTCTTATGTTCTTATGTTCTTAAACCTCCTCTGCACCCTCTCCAAAGCCTCCACATCCTTCCTGTAATGTGGGGACCAGAACTGCACACAAAACTCCAAGTGCGGCCGTACCAGAGTTGTGTACAGTTGCATCATGACGCTGCGACTCCTAAATTCAATCCCCCTACCAATAAACGCCAAGACACCGTATGCCTTCTTAACAACCTTATCTACTTGATTCCCAACTTTCAGGGATCTATGTTAATCAGGAAAAATTAAGGAATAACAAAACACCATGTTACTGTATCATTTTTAGGCCTTTTCTAAACTTGTCACCTTTGATTATTTTGTATCTTAGATCAATCTCAAGGGGGACTCCAAACAATCTAATCTCTGAGATGGCCTAGCCTTCCATGAGTTATCTACGCAATGATGGGTTGGATTTTACAACCCCACCAAATGTGTATTCGGTCAGGATCACGTAAGGTTAGTCAGATAGTTAGTCCATTGCATTCCCGACCACTTCTGAACTCTAGTGAATATAATTCTAACCCATTCAATTTATCTTCAAACATTAATCCTTTTTAATCCAGGAATCAGTCTGGTAAACATTCTCTGCACTCCCTCTACAGCAAGAATATCCTTCCTCAGATAAGCTATTCCAGCTGCAGTCTCACCAAGACCCTGTATAACTGAAGAAAGACATCCCTTCCCCTGTACTCTAATCCTCTCACTATGAAGGCCAACATACCATTGCCTTTTTAATTGCCTGTTGAATCTGCATACTTACCTTCAGTGACTGGTGTATGAGGACATCCAGGTTTCATTATACATTGTCCTCTCCTAATTTGTGGCCATTTAGATAGTAATCTGTATTCCCCTTTTTGTTATCAAAATGGATAACTTCACATTTATCCAAATTCTACTGTATTCATTTTCCCACTAGCTTAACTTGTCCAAAACACACTAAAGAAATCTCTACATCATCCTCATAGCTCATCCTCCCCCAGTTTTGTGTCATCTGGGAATTTGGAGATATTACATTTAGTTCCTTCATCTAAATCATTTATATGGTGAATATTTGGGGTCCCAACAATGATTCCTGCTGTACTCCACTAGTCACTGCCTGTCATTTGGAAGAAGAAATTTATTTCTGCTCTTTGTTCCCTGCTTGCCAATCAGTTTTCTATCCATCTCATGCACTTCCCCAATCCCATGTGCTTTAATCTTACACGCTAATCTCTTATGTGAGACTTTGTCAAAAGCCTGCTGAAAGTCCAAATTAACTATTTACTGGTTCCCCCTTATTAACTCTACTCGTTAGCTCTTTAAAGAATTCCAGCATTGTCAAGCATGATTTCCCTTTCATAAATCCATGCTGACTCCTGATCCTACTACTGTTTTCCAAGTGTTTTTCTATAAAATATTTCATAATGGATTCTAGAATTTTCCTCAATACCAACTTCAGGCTTAGTGGCCTATATAATTCCGTTTTCTCTCTACTTCTCTTTTTAAATAGTGGGATTAAAATATCTACAATGGGTGCTATTCGGATTGGCGGATGGTGACGAGTGGAGTGCCCCAGGGGTCTGGGGCCTCAGCTATTTACCATTTATATAGATGATCTGGAGGAGGGAACCGAGTGTAGGGTGTCGAAATTTGCTGATGACACCAAGATTGGGGGAACGGCAAATTGTGCGGAGGGTGTGGAAAGTCTACAGAAGGATCTAGATAGGCTGGGCGAATGGGCCAGGAAATGGAAAATGGAATTTAATGTTGGCAAGTGCGAGGTGGTCCACTTTGGTAGGAATAATGGTAGGAAGAATTATTACTTACGTGGCGAAAAACTGCAGCAAGCGACGGTGCAGAGGAACCTTGGGGTCCTTGTGCATGAGTCGCAAAAACCCAGCCTGCAAGTGCAGCAGGTGATCAGGAAGGCAAATGGGATGCTGGCTTTCATAGCAAGGGGAATTGAATATAAAAGTAGGGAGGTCTTGCTGCGACTGTATAGGGCATTGGTGAGGCCGCAGCTGGAGTACTGTGTGCAGTTTTGGGCGCCGTACTTACGCAAGGATATTTTGGCCTTGGAGGGAGTGCAGAGGAGGTTTACTAGGCTGATACCGGAGTTGAGGGGGTTGAGCTATGAGGAGAGGCTGAATAAACTAGGCTTGTACTCGTTAGAGTTTAGAAGAATGAGGGGAGATCTCATTGAGACGTATAAGATGGTGAATGGGATGGATAGGATAGAGGTGGAGAGACTCTTCCCGCTCAGAAAGGATGGTAGGACTAGGGGGCACAGCCTCAAGATAAAGGGGGGGGGGGGGCGGTTTAGAACGGAGTTGAGGAGGAACTTCTTCACTCAAAGGGTGGTGAATCTCTGGAATTCTCTGCCCGTTGAAGTGGTGGAGGCTACCTCGCTAAATATTTTTAAGATGCGGGTTGATGGGTTTTTGATAAGAGAGGGGATTAAGGGTTATGGGGAGAAGGCGGGAATGTGGAACTGAGCCATATCAGAACTGAGCCACGACAGATCAGCCATGATCTTATTGAATGGCGGGGCAGGCTCGAAGGGCTAGATGGTCTACTCCTGCTCCTATTTCTTATGTTCTTATGTCAGCAGGTACTGTTTCAGAGTCTACAGAATCTTGGAAGATAACCACCAATACATCCAATAATACTTGGTTCACTTACTTAAGTACTCTGGGATGTAAATTAATCAGGCTCTGGGGATTTATTGGCCTTCAATCCCAACAATTTCTCCAAGATCATTTCTCAACTATTACTGATCTCCTTTAGTTCTTCCCTCTCGTTAAATCCTGTCTTCCCCAACATTTCTGATACTTTGTTTGTGGCCTCCTTTGTAAAGACAGAACCAAAGTAGGTATTTAGTTGGTTGGCCATTTTTTTGTTCCCCATTATAAATTCCCGTTTACGACTGATTAGGGAACTGACACTTATCTTCACCAATCTTTTTTCCCCCTCACGTACCTATAGAAACTTTTACAGTCAGATTTTACATTATCTTCAAGCTTATGCATGTGCCCTCCTTAATCAGTTCCTTCATCCTTCTTTGCTGAATTTTAAACTTCCAATTCAGGTCTGTTGTTTTTCTTGGCCAATTTGTATGCTTCTCCATTGAATTAATATTATCTCCAATTTTCCTTGTAGACATGGTTTGGCCACCTTTCCAGTTTTACTTATGTATCAGACAGGAATAAACAATTGTTGCAGTTCACCCATTCACTTCTTGAATGCTTGCATTGACTATCCATCTAAATCTCTAAGTAAGGTTTCCCAATCTATCACAGTCAACTTGCACTTCATATTGTTGTGGTTTCCTTTATTAAGATTAACACTAAAATAAACTATGTCACTCTCCATCTTGATCAAATTCCATCATTTATGATGCTCATCCCCAAGGGGTTTTGCACAACTTTCTCATTTTCCTTTCTCATTACACAATACCAGTTTAGGATGGCCTGTTCTCTACAAAGAATAAAGAACAACACAGCACAGGAAACAGGCCCTTCGGCCCAACGAGCCCGCGCCGCCATTTTAACATTATGAGTCCCCTCTCTACCCATGACCCTTGTCTATGCTTATGGCATTCCATAATTGGTTTTTCAATGTATTGATGCAGAAAACCATCCTGTATACACTCCAGAAATTTCTCCTCTACATTATTGTGAATAATCTGATTTGCCAAATATATATACACAGATTCAAGTCATCCACAATTGCACATGTTCCTTTATCACATACGCCTCTAATTTCCTGTTTAATACCTTTTCCAACATCATCATTACAACTTGGTGGCCTACATACAGTCCCCACTAAAGTTTTTTTGTGCTTAGAATTTCTCAGCTCCACTCATACAGGTTCCACATCAAAGAAAGAACAAAGAAAATTACAGCACAGGAACATCTCATTTGCCCTCCAAGCCTGCACCAACCATGCTGCCCAACTTAACTAAAACCCCCTACCCTTCCGGGGACCATATCACTCTATTCCCATCCTATTCATGTACTTGTTAAGACACCCCTTAAAAGTCACTGCCATATCCACTTCCACTAGCTCCCTCAGCAATGAGTTCCAGGCACCCACTACTCCCTGTGCAAAAAAATCTGCCTCATACATCTCCTTTAAACCTTGCCCCCTCACACCTTAAACCTATTCCACAATCCCCCCAGTAATTGTCAAAACTAATATGTTTCCTCACTATTTCATCAATTTCCTATTTCACCAGCAATGCAACTCCCCACTTTTTCCTCTTTGACTGTCTTTCCTAAATACTGAATACTCCTGAATGTTCACTTCCCATCCCTGGACAGCCTGCAGCATTTCTCCATAACACCAACTATATCATGCCCATTTACATCTTAAGACTTGTCTTTTTAATATTACTTGCCTCTTTCCCATTATTTTTCATTGTGGTCCTGTTTATTCTGGCCCTTGATTTCTCTGCCTATCATTTTTCTTATTCGTCTGACTGTCTTTTGTTCTTGTCCTTGAATCCCTCTCCTCTAACTCCATGCATAGGTTCCCTACCCATTTTAGTTTGAACCCTTCCAACCACTCTCGCAAATTATGGGCATAGGGTTGAAGGGACGGCCTGGTTGAAATGCACTTTTGGCAAGTCTTGTTTGATAGGCAGGATGTCCTCTTTCTGTTCTGCAGGGATTCTATGGTTCAAATATTCTGCCTAGGACAATCATTCCAATCCTGCCCAGATGTAAGCTGCCAAGTTTGTACCAGTCCCACCATCCCAGGAATCTCAAACCATCCCCCAAACACCATGTCTTCAGTCACATATTCACTAATATATCTTAAAATTTCCACTCCAACATGTGATTGCAGGATCACAATGTTTGAGGTTCTACTTTCCAATATAGGATCATAGTATCCTACAGTGCAAAATAAGGCCATTCAGACTATCGAGTCTGCACTGACTACAATCCCATGCAGGCATTATCCCTAAAACCCAATGCATTTACCCTAGCTAGTCCCCCTGACACCAAAGGGCAATTTAGCTTGGTCAATCCACCTAACCTGAATGCACTACCAAGTGTGGTAATTGAGGCAGTTATGTTAGCCACATTTAACACTTATCTTGATAGGCATATGATCAGATGGGGAATAGAGGAATATAAAAGTGATTGGTTTAGATAGATTAATGTGATCGGCGCAGGCTTAGAGGGCCAAAAGGCCTAAGGGCCTGTTCTTGTGCTGTACTGTTCTTTGTTCTAACCTGCACACCTTTAGATGTAGAAGGAAACCGGAGCGCTCGCAGGAAATCCATTTAGACACAGGGAGAATGTGCAAATTCCAAGCAGATAGTAACCCAAGTCGGGAATTGAATCTGGGCCCCTGGTGCTGTGAACCCGCAGTGCTAACCACCGTGCTGCCCTTAAACATATTCCTTAATTCTGCTTTTAGGACTTCATCCTTTTTTTAAACCAACATCAGTAGTACCAATATGCACCATCATATTCATTTAATGAGAAACTTGTAAAATGAGACCTGCAGAATAATGAAGTTTTAATCTGCAACCTGAGTCATGCAGCCCGCAACATGGTATCCGTATGATGCGGCCTGCATGTTGGAACTGGCTTAGCCATAGAAGACAAAAAGTAGCTTTGGAAGGATGTTTTTCAGAATAGAGATCAATAGCTGGGACCTTTGTTGCAATATATATAAATTAGCTGGAGGAAAACGTAGGTGGTCTGATTAGTAAGCTTTGGGATGACACAAAAATTGACAGAGTTGCAGATGCTGACAAGGATTGTCAAAGGATACAGCAGGTTACAAATAGATTGCAGACTTGGGCAGAGAAATGGCAGATGGGGTTTAATCCAGATAAATGCAAGGTGATGCATTTTGGAAGATCAAATTCAGGTGCAAGTTACACAGTAAAGTCAGAACACATTGGAGCACTGACATAGAGAGAGGTCTGGGCTACAAGGTCCACGGATCCCTAGAAGAGGCAACACAAATGGATAAAGTGATCAAGAAGGCATACAACATGCTTGCCTTCATTGGCCAGAGTGTCAAGTATGAAAGTTGGCAAGTTATTTTACAGTCGTATAAAACATTTGTTAGGCTGCATTTGGAATAGTGTGCGCAGTTCTGGTCACCACACTACCAGAAGGACGTGGATGCTTTGGAGAGGGTGCAAAGGAGGTTTACTAGGTTGTTGTCTGATTTTGAGGGTTTTGTGAATGAGGAGAGGTTGGATATATTTGGGTTGTCTTCAATGGAAAAACGGAGACTGAGGGCAACCTGATAGGAGTCTACAAAATTATGACAGACATAGGCAGGGTGGATAGTGAAAGGCTTTTGCCCATGGTGAAAGGCTCGACCACAACATGACACAGGTTTAAGGTGAGAGATAGTAAGTTTAAGGGAGATGTGCGGAGGAAGTTTGTTTAGGTTGTACAAGTATTCATTGGAGTTTGGAAGACTGAGAGGTGGCCTTACTGAAACACAAGATCGTGAGGAAGCACAGATGCTGAGGGGATGTTTCTCCTTTTAGGAGAGACTAGAGCTAGGGGACACAGTTTAAAAATAAGGGGTCTCCCATTTAGATAGAGGCAAACAGAATTTATTTTCTCTCAAAGGATCATGAATCTGTGGAACTCTCTTCCCTGTAGAGACTGATAGACATGATGTGGAGATGCCGGCGTTGGACTGGGGTAAACACAGAAATAAGTCTCACAACAGGTTTAAGTCCAATAGGTTTATTTGGTAGCAAAAGCCACTATCTTTCGGAGCACTGCTTCTTCGTCAGGTAAGTGGGGGTTGTGTTCACAAACAGGGCATATAAAGACACAAACTCAATTTATAAAATAATGATTGGAATGTGAGTCTTTACATGTAATCATGTCTCAAAAGGTACAGACAATGTGAGTGGAGAGAGCGTTAAGCACAGGTTAAAGAGATGTATATAGTCTCCGGGCGGGACAAGTTGGTGAGATTTTGCAAGCCCAGGCAAAGAGAACAAAGAAAATTACAGCAGAGGAACGGACCTTTCGGCCCTCCAAGCCTGCACCGACTTGCTACCTGGCTTAACTAAAACCCCCTATGCTTCCAGGGACCATATCCCTCTATTCCCATCTCATTCATGCATTTGTCAAGATGCCCCTTAAAAGTCACTACAGCATCTGATTCCACTACCTTCCCCCGGCAACGAGGATGGAGGAGAGCCGGTGGATGTGGTCTTTCTGGATTTTCAGAAGGCGTTTGACAAGGTACCTCACAAGAGGTTATTGCAGAAGGTCAGGGGACATGGAGTTGGGGGTAGGGTGTTAGCGTGGATAGAGGATTGGTTGTCAAATAGGAGGCAGAGAGTGGGGGTCAATGGATGCTATTCGGATTGGCGGTTGGTGACTAGTGGGGTGCCCCAGGGGTCGGTGCTGGGGCCTCAGCTATTTACCATTTATATAGATGATCTGGAGGAGGGAACCGAGTGCAGGGTGTCGAAATTTGCTGATGACACCAAGATTGGCGGAAAGGCAAATTGTGCGGAGGGTGTGGAGAGTCTGCAGAAGGATCTAGATAGGCTGGGCGAATGGGCCAGGAAATGGCAAATGGAATTTAATGTTGGCAAGTGTGAGGTGGTCCACTTTGGTAGGAGGAATGGTAGGAAGGACTATTACTTACGGGGCGAAAAACTGCAGCAGGCGACGGTGCAGAGGGACCTTGGGGTCCTTGTGCATGAGTCGCAAAAACCCAGCTTGCAGGTGCAGCAGGTGGTCAGGAAGGCGAATGGGATGCTGGCCTTCATAGCGAAGGGGATTGAATATAAAAGTAGGGAGGTCTTGCTGCAGCTGTATAGGGCATTGGTGAGGCCGCAGCTGGAGTACTATGTGCAGTTTTGGGCGCCGCACCTGCGCAAGGATGTTTTGGCCCTGGAGGGAGTGCAGAGGAGGTTTACTCAGCTGATACCGGAGTTGAGGGGATTGAGCTATGAGGAGAGGCTGAATAAACTAGGCTTGTACTCGTTAGAGTTTAGAAGAATGAGGGGAGATCTCATTGAGACGTATAAGATGATGAATGGGATGGATAGGATAGAGGTGGAGAGATTGTTCCCGCTCAAAAAAGACAGTAGGACTAGAGGGCACAGCCTCAAGATAAAGGGGGGGCGGTTTAGAACAGAGTTGAGGAGGAACTTCTTCACTCAAAGGGTGGTGAATCTCTGGAATTCTCTGCCCGTTGAAGTGGTGGAGGCTGCCTCACTAAATATTTTTAAGAAACGGGTTGATGGGTTTTTGATAAGAGAAGGGATTAAGGGTTATGGGGAGAGGGCGGGAAGGTGGAGCTGAGTCACGACAGATCAGCCATGATCTTATTGAATGGCGGGGCAGGCTCGAAGGGCCAGATGGCCTACTCCTGCTCCTATTTCTTATGTTCTTATGTTTCAGGCATCCACCACTGACTGTGTAAAAAATCTGCCTCATACATCGCTTTTAAAACTTGCCCCTTGCACCTTAAACCTGTGCCCCCTAGTAATTGACTCTTCCACCCTGGGAAAAAGCTTCTGACTATCTACTCTGTCCATGCCTCTCAATCTTGTACACTTCTAACAGATCTTCCCTCAACCTCCACTGCTCCAGTGAGAACAAACCAAGTTTCTCCAACCTCTCCTCATAATGCCCTCCACACCACGCAACATCCTGGTAAACTTTTTCTGTATCCTCTCCAAAGCCTCCACATCTTCTGGCAGGGTGGCGACCAGAATTGAACACTATATTCTAAATGCGGCCTCACTAAGGTTCTATAAAGCATCAACATGACTTGCCAATTTTTAAACCCAATACTCAATGAAGGCAAGCTCTATACTCAATGAAGGCAAGCATGCCGTATGCCTTCTTGACTACCTTCTCCACCTGCATTGCCACTTTTAGTGACCTGTATACCTGTACACCCAGATCCCTTTACCTATCAATATTCTTAAGGATTCTGCCATTTACTGTATATTTCCTATCTGTATTAGGCTTTCCAAAATGCATTACCTCACATTTGACCAGATTAAACTCCATCTGTTATCTCGCCGCCCAAGTCTCCAAGTGATCTATATCCTGCTATATCTTCTGATGGTTCTCATCGCTATCCACAAATCCACCAACCTTTGTGTCATCTGCAAACTTACTAATCAAACCAGTTACATTTTCCTCCAAATCATTTATATATATTACAAATAGCAAAGCTCCCAGCACTGATCCCTGAGGAACGCCACTTGTCACAGCTCTCCATTCAGTAATGCACCCTTTCACTGCTACCCTCTTTCTTCTTTGACCAAGCCAGTTTTGTATTCACCTTGCCAGCTCACCTCTGATCCCATGCGACTTTAACTTCTACACCAGTCTGCCACGAGGAACCTTGTCAAAGGCCTTACTGAAAACCATGTAGACAACACCTACTACCCTATCCTCATCAATCATCTTCTTCACTTCCTCGAAAAACTCGAGCAAGTTTGTGAGACACAATCTCCCCTTCACAAAACCATGTTGCCTCTCATTAATACGTCCATTTATTTCCAAAGTGAGAATAAATCCTGTCTTGATGAATCCTCCCCAATAATTTCCCTACCACTAACAGTGGTCTTAATTCCATAAGTTTTGGGGTGCTTGTGGATAGGACAAGAATGGTCCTAAAGCGATAAACTGGAGGAAGACAAACTCAACAATGTTTAGCAAGATCTGGAGAGTGCAGACTGAGGCTGTTTGAGGATAAAATCAACCTCCGACATGTGGGAGTCTTTCAAATGTTAGTTGATTGGAAATCAAGACCAGCATGTACCTGTGAGGATGAAGGATAAGTGTGGCAAGTATCGGGTACCCTAGAGAATGAGGGATATTATGAGCCTCATCAAAACATAAAGGAAGCATTCGTAAGGTCTAAAAGGCTTAGGACAGATGAAGTCCTTGAAGAATATAGAAAACGTAGGAAGGAACTTAAAGAAGGAGTTAGGGTCCTAAGAGGGTCATGAAAGGTCCTTGGCAAACAGGATTAAGGAAAATCTTCATGAGCCTACCAAGGGGCTCATGAAGGAAGTAAGGAGGTGTGGGATAGAAGGAAATTTGGCCAATTGGATAAGTAACTGTCTCATTGAAGATAGAGGGTGGTGGTGGAGGGAAAATTTTCAGACTGGAGGCCAATTACCAGTGGTGTAACACAGGGATCAGTGCTGGGTCCTCTGCTATTCGTGATTTTTATCAATGACTTGGAAGAGGAGGCTAAAGGGTGGGTTAGTAAATTTGCTGACGACACCAAGATTGATAGAGTAGTGGATGAGGTGGAGGGCTCTCATAGGCTGCAAAGAGACATTGATAGGATGCAGAGCTGAGCCGAAAAATGGCAGATGGAGTTTAACTCTGATAAGTGCAAAGTGATTCATTTTGGTAGGACAAATTTGAATGTGGATTACAGGTTTCTGAGGAATGCGGAGGAACAGACAGGCCTTGGGGTTCATAGCCACAGATCCCTGAAGGTTGCCACTCAAGTGAATAGAGCCGTGAAGAAGGCTTATATAGTGTGTTAGCGTTTATTAACAGGGGGTTTGAGTTTAAGAGCCGTGGGGTTATGCTGCAACTATACAGGATCTTGGTGAGACTACATTTGGAATATTGTGTACAATTCTGGTCACCTCACTATAAGAAGGAAGTGGAAGCATTGGAGAAAGTGCAGAGGAGATTTACCAGGATATTGCCTGTTTGGAGGGTAGGTATTATAAGGAAAGGTTGAGGGAGCTGGAGCTTTTCTCTTTAGAGCAGAGGAGGATGAGAGGCAACTTAATAGAGGTTTATAACTTGATGAGGGGGATAGATAGAGTGGACATGCAGAGACTATTTCCTCAGGCGGATGTAGCTGTTACTAGGGGGCAAAACTATAAGGTTCATGGTGGGAGATATAGGAGGGATGTCTGAGGTAGATTCTTCACTCAGAGAGTGGTTGGGAGGTGGAATGCACTGCCTGCGGTTACTGGGTAGGCTCATGGAGCACACCAGAATGATAGGGAGTCGGTTAGCTTGATCTTGGGTTTGGACTTAGCTCGGCACAACATCAAGGGCCAAACGACCTGTACTGTGCTGTACTGTTCTATGTTCTAAAATTTGAAGGCATTTTATATGTGTGTAAAGAGCAAGAGGGTAGCCAGGGAAAGGGTTAGTCCGCTCTTGGATAATGGAGGGAATCTGTACATGGAATCAGAGTAATAGAGCGAGATATGAAATTAATACTTTGCCTCAATATTCACCAAAGAGAGGGACTTGATGGATGAGGAGCCTAGGGTAGGGTGTGTAGATATTCTGGGTCATGTCGCTGTCAAAAAGGAAGTGAAATTGAGCATTTTAAGAAGCATTAAAGTGGATAAGTCCCGGGATCTGATGCGATCTACCCCAGCATACTGAGGGGGGGCAAGGGTGGAAATTGCTGGAGTCTTGACAGAAATCTTTGTATCTTCATTGGCTACAGGTGAACTTCCAGAGGACTGGAGGATAGCCAATGTAGTTCCATTGTTTAAGAAGGGCAGCAGGAAATTATAGGCCGGTGAGCCTTACGTCAGTGTTAGGGAAATTATTAGAAAAGATTTTTATGGACAGGATTTACTCACATTTGGAGACAAATTGACTTATTAGCGTTAGACAGCATGGTTTTATGAAGGGGAGGTCGTGCCTCACTAACTTGATCAAGTTTTTCGAGGAAGTGACGAAAACGATAGATGAGGGAAATGCAGTGGATGTTGCATATGTGGATTTCAGTAAAACCTTTAACAAGGTACCTCATGGTAGATGGGTACAAAAAGCGAAGTCGTGCGGGATCAGAAGAGAGCTGGCAAGGTGAATTTGGAACATGAGAGTTCCCAACAGAGTAGAGAGGTAGAAACTATTCCCATTGTTGGAAGGATTATTAAGAAGTGTGACACAGATTTAAAATAATTGGGCAAAGCAGCATTGGAAGAACCTTTTCACACAGCGAGTAGTTAGGATCTGGAATGCACTGTTTGAGACCGTGGCGGAGACAGATTCAATGGAAACATTGAGGAGGGAATTATGTAAAAAGGAAGAATGTTCAGGGCTCCTGGGAAACAGTACGGCACTGCTGCTAGATAAATTGTTGGAGAGTCAGTACAGACATGAGGGGCTGAATAGCCTCCTTCTGTGGTGCAATCATTCTGTGATTCAGTTATTTTCAGCTAATTGGTATGATTTGGAATTCACTGCCTCAAATGTTAGAGTCAGTACAGCATGGAAGGTCATCATTTGGCCCATTAACCCTACCTGGGGATGGGATGGAGAATGATGGTGGAAGCAGATTCAATAACAAATTGCAGATTCAAAGAGAAACGGCTGTTCAGAACGAAGATTTGCAGGCATGTCAAAATGAGCTAGAGGATCAAACATGATCGTATTGAATGTCAGAACAGGCTCAAAAGGGCCAAAAGGTCACTCTTGCTCCTAGTTGCTAAGTATCTATGCAGAAAAGCAGGAAAGGAGAATGATGAGACAGCACTTCCAAAGAATGATTTCCTACTTTGCTATAAGATCCTATAATTTAATGTCTCAATGTTAAGCAGATTTCATCTTGGTCACTAACTGACCTTCCCCGATCCCCACTCAATTCTCTTTCACTTTATTTGACTGATTTCAGTCAGGAAACTGTGAGGAACTCACCTGCCACCACGGTAGTTGCCTGTCTCCGAACGTTGCTCTTGTCCACATATTCACCGTAATCTAACTTTCCCTCCACATAAAGTCTGGCTCTGTTTGGTGAAAAAGTGAGAAATAATTCCAGAAGAGGCAGCATAAATTTTACACACTCTGAAATGCTTCCCAAAATTAGAGAAAATCTTCAGAAAATCCACAGCAGTCACTCCATATAAATGGGGGTTTAACTATAGGCCTCCCAACAGCCAGAGGGAGATAGCGGAACAGATATGTAGGCAGATTTTGACAAGATGGAAAAGTAACAGAGTTGTTGTGGTAGGAGATTTTAACTTCCCCTATATTGACTGGGACTCACTTAGTGCTAAGGGCGTGGATGGGGCAGATGGTAAGCAGCATCCTGGGGGGCTTCTTGAAACAGTATGTAGATAGTTCAACGAAGGAATGGGCTGTATACCAGGCCTGGTATTGGGGAATGAGTCTGGCCAGGTGGTCGACGTTTCAGTAGAGGAGCAGTTCAGGAACAGTGACCATAATTCAGTAAGCTTTAAAGGTACTGATGAATAAAGATAAATGTAATCCTCAAGTCAAGGTTGGGGGAAGGCTAATTACAACAATATTAGGCAGGAACTGAAGAATGTCGATTTGGGGCAGATGTTTGAGGGAACATCTGGCATGTGGGAGGCTTTTAAGTATAAGTTGACAGGAATTCAAGATCGGCAGATGAAGGATAAGTATGGCAAGTTTTGGGAGTCTTGGATAATGAGAGAAATTGTCAGCCTAGTCAAAAAGAAAAAAGGAAATATTTGTCAAGGCTAGGAGGCTGGGAACACATGAAACAAGTGTGGAATACAAAGAAAGTAAAAAGAAACTTAAGCAAGGAGTAAGGGTGGCTAAAAGGAGTCAAGAAAAGTCATTGGCCAGCAGGATTAAAGAAAATCCCAAGGCTTTTTATACATATATAAGGAGCAAGAGGGTAGCCAGGGACAGGGTTGGCCCACTCAAGGACAGGGGAGGGAATCTCTGCATGGAGCCGGAGGAAATGGGCAAGAAATTAAATGAGTACTTTTCATCAGTATTTACCAAAGAGAAAGACTTGGTGGATAATGAGTCTGGGGAAGGGTGTTCGATATTTTGAGTCACACTGAATCAAAAAAGTGGTGGTATTGGGGTTCTTGAGAAATATTAAGGTATATCCAGCGCCTGATGGAATATACCCCAGAATACTGAGAGAGACAAGGGACGAAAATGCTTGGGTCTTGAGAGAAATCTTTGCATCCTCACTGGCTATAGGGTAGGCCCCAGAAGATTGGAGAATAGCCAATGTTATTCTTTTGTTTAAGAAGGGTAGCAAGGATAATCCAGGTAATTACAGGCCTTACATCAAGGTAGGGAAATTATTGGAGAGAATTCTTAGAGACAGGGTTTACTCCCTATTTGAAATAAGTGCATGTATTAGCAAGAGGCAACATGGTTTTATGAAGAGGAGGCCCTGTCTCACTAACTTGATCAAGTTATTCGAGGGAGTGACAAAGATGATTGATGAGGATAAGGCAGTGGATGTTGTCTTTGATAAAAAGTCCCTCATGGCAGACTGGTTCAGAAGGTCCGAGATGAGCTGGCAAGATGACAGAACTGGCTAAGTCAAAGAAGTCATGATGTGGGTATGCCGGCGTTGGACTGGCGTAAACACAGTAAAAAGTCTGATAACACCAGGTTTTAGTCCAACCTATTTATTTGATAATATACTCACAAGCTTTCGGGGTTAGCCCCTTCGTCAGGTGAATGGAGAGTTCTGGCCTCAGACAGAGCATATAAAGCACAGACAGTTTAGAGATTACTGATTAGAATGCAAATTAGAATACTGTCTGGAGACAATACATATCTCTTTAAACTGTGATCAGTGCTCCTTCCACTCACATTATCAGCCACTTCAGGTCTTGAACAGCAGGTTAGGTGTAAGGATTTGCATTCTAATCAGTAATCTCTAAACTGTCTGTGCTTTATATGCTCTGTCTGAGACCAGAACTCTCCATTCACCTGACGAAGGGGCTAACCCCGAAAGCTTGTGAGTATATTATCAAATAAATAGGTTGGACTAAAACCTGGTGTTGTCAGACTTTTTACTCAGTCAAAGAAGACAGAGGGTAGCAGTGGAAGGATGCATTTCCGAATAGAAGGCTGTGACAAGTGGCGTTCCTCAGGGATCAGTGCTGGGACTGTTGCTGTTCGTAATATAAATAAATGATTTGGAGGAAAATGTAACTAGTTTGATTAGTAATTTTGCGGATGACACAAAAGTTGGTGGAATTACGAATAGCAATGAGAACCATCAGAGGATACAGCAGGATATAGGTCAGTTGGAGACTTAGGCAGAGAGATGGCAGATGGAGTTTAATTTGGACAAACGTACGGTAATATATTTTGGAAAGTCTAATAAATGGGAAATATATAGTAAATGGCAGAACCCTAATGAGTATTGATAGGCAGAGGGATCAGGCCACCGAAAGTGGCAACACAGGCAGAGAAGGTAGTCAAGAAGGCAAATGACATGCTTGCCTTCATTGGCCGGGTCATTGAGTTTGAAAATTGGCAAATCATGTTGCAGCTTTATAGAACCTTAGTTAGGCTGCACTTGGAATATAGTGTTCAATTCTGGTCACCACATTACCAGAAAGATGTGGTAGCTTTGCAGAGGGTACAAAAAAGATTTACCAGGACGTTGCTTGGTGTGGAGGGCATTAGCTATGAGGATTGGTTGGAGAAACTTGGTTTGTTCTCACTGAATGACGGAGGTTGAGGACAACCTGATAGAAGTCTACAAGATTATGAGGAGCACGGACAGAGTAGGTAGTCAGAAACTCTTTTTTCAGGGTGGAAGAGTCAAATACTAGGGGGCATAGGTTTGAGGTGAAGAGGGAAGGTTTAAAGGAGATGTACGAGGCAAGATTTTACACAGAAGGTGGTTGGTGCCTGGAACTCTTCTGAGGTAGATGGTGGAAGCAGATAGTGACTTTTAAGGGGCGTCTTGACAAATACATGAACAGGAAGGAAATAGAGGGATATGTTCCCCGGAAGGATAAGATGTTTCAGTTTGTTAGGACAGCTTGGTTGTTGCTGACTGGGAGGGCCAAATGGCCTGTTGATGTGCTGTAATTTTCTTTGTTCTTTTAATGATATGGAGGAAAATATAAATGATCTGGAGGAAAATGAGGGTGCTCTGATCAGTAATTTTGCAGATGACATGAAGATTGGCAGGGTTGCTGATAGTGCTGGGGACTGTCAGAGTACACAACAGAATAGATACTTTGGAGACTTACCACAGAAATGGCAGATGGATTTAATCTGGACAAATGCAAGCTGATGCATTTTAGAGGATCAAGTTTAGGTGTGATTTATACTGTAAACACCATAACGCTTAGGAACATTAACATACTGAGGGATCTCGGCGCGCATATCCACAGGTCCCTAAAAGTGATAACACAGGTTGCTGAGGTGATTAAGAAGGCATATGGCATGATTGCCTTCATTGGCCAGGGTATCGAGTATAAGAGTTGGGAAATCATGTTGCAGCTATATAAAACTTTGGTTAAGCCACATTTGGATCATTACGTACAGTTCTGATTGCCACACCACCAAAAGGGCGTGGAAGCTTTGGAGAGAGTGCAAAGAAGGTTCACCAAGATGTTGCTTGGTCTCGAGCATATTGACTATGAGGAGAGATTGAATAAACTAGGATTGTTTAAACTGCAAAGACATAGGCTGAAGGGAGACCTAATAGAGGTCAACAAAGTTGTGAGGCAATAGACAGGGTAGATAGTCAGAGGCTTTTTCCCCAGGGTGGAAATGTTAATTACAAGGCAGCACAGGTTCAAGGTGAGAAGGGGAAAGTTTAAGGGAGATGTGTGGGTGAGATTATTCAGTCAGTGGTGGGTGCCTGGAACATGCTGCCAGAAGAGGTGGTGTGAGCAGGCACATTTGCAATATTTAAGAGACATCTGGATGGGTACATGAATAAGGAAGGAACAGAGGGATAAGGGCAGATGGTTTTTTTTGTATTTTAGTTAGGGCATCATGATTGGCACAGGCATGGAAGGCCGGAGGGCCTGTTCTTTTGCTGTACTTTTCGTAGAATCAACAGTGCAGAAGGCGGCCATTTGGCCCATTGAGCCTGTACCAAAAACAATCCCACCTAGGTCCTATCCCTGTAAGCCCACATATTTTATTCTCCTAGTGCCCTGATGCTAATGGACAATTTAGCATGGCAAATCAACCTATCCCGCAAATCTTTGGAGTGTGGGAAGAAACCAGAGCACCCGGAGGAAACCCACGCAGACATGAGGAGAATGTGCAAATGCCACACAGACAGTGACCAAAGCCGAGAATGGAACCTGGGTCCCTGGCGCTGTGAGGCAGGAGTGCCAACCATTGTGCCACTATGCCGCCCCTTTGTTCTGAGATCATCATAGCTCCACTCTGAAACTCACTGCTAAGTGCCAGGCTTAAGAACATCTCATCAGGGCTGGAGAGGAACTGGGGTTGGTTGGGAAAGGAGAAAATTGCCATGGTAGGTACAAGAACAAAGAACAAAATCAACATAATCTCGCTGCTTTTAAACTCCATCCCTCTAGCAATGAAGGACAAAATTCCATTTGCCTTTTAAATTACCTGCTGCACTTAAGAACATAAGAAATAGGAGCAGGAGTAGGCCATCTAGCCCTTCGAGCCTGCCCAGCCATTCAATAAGATCATGGCTGATATGTCGTGGCTCAGTTCCACATTCCCGCCCTCTCCCCATAACCCTTAATCCCCTCTCTTATCAAAAACCCATCAACCCGCATCTTAAAAATATTTAGCGAGGTAGCCTCCACCACTTCAACGGGCAGAGAATTCCAGAGATTCACCACCCTTTGAGTGAAGAAGTTCCTCCTCAACTCCGTTCTAAACCGCCCCCCCCTTTATCTTGAGGCTGTGCCCCCTAGACCTACTGTCTTTTTTGAGCAGGAAGAGTCTCTCCACCTCTATCCTATCCATCCCATTCATCATCTTATACGTCTCAATGAGATCTCCCCTCATTCTTCTAAACTCTAACGAGTACAAGCCTAGTTTATTCAGCCTCTCCTCATAGCTCAACCCCCTCAACTCCGGCATCAGCCTAGTAAACATCCTCTGCACTCCCTCCAAGGCCAAAATATCCTTGCGTAAGTACGGCGTCCAAAACTGCACACAGTACTCCAGCTGCGGCCTCACCAATGCCCTATACAGCCGCAGCAAGACCTCCCTACTTTTATATTCAATCCCCCTCGCTATGAAGGCCAGCATCCCATTCGCCTTCCTGATCACCTGCTGCACCTGCAAGCTGGGTTTTTGCGACTCAGGCACAAGGACCTTAAGGTCCCTCTGCACCGTCGCCTGCTGCAGTTTTTCGCCACGTAAGTGATAATCCTTCCTACCATTATTCCTACCAAAGTGGACCACCTCGCACTTGCCAACATTAAATTCCATTTGCCATTTCCTGGCCCATTCGCCCAGCCTATCTAGATCCTTCTGTAGACTCTCCACACCCTCCGCACAATTTGCCTTTCCGCCAATCATGGTGTCATCAGCAAATTTCGACACCATACACTCGGTTCCCTCCTCCAGATCATCTATATAAATGGTAAATAGCTGAGGCCCCAGCACCGACCCCTGAGGCACTCCACTAGTCACCATCCGCCAATCCGAATAGCACCCACTGACCCCCACTCTTTGCCTCCTATTTGACAACCAATCCTCTATCCACGCTAACACCCTACCTGTCCCCTGATCTTCTGCAATAACCTCTTGTGAGGTACCTTGTCAAACGCCTTCTGAAAATCCAGAAAGACCACATCCACCGGCTCTCCTCTATCCACCGACCTAGACACATCCTCATAGAACTCCAGTAAATTTGTCAGACACGACTTCCCTTTAACGAAACCGTGCTGCGTCTGCTCTATCAAGCAATTCCTCTCAAGATGTCTCGCTATTTCCTCCTTGATGACGGATTCTAACATTTTACCTACAACAGACGTTAAACTAACTGGCCTATAATTCCCTGCCTTTTGCCTGGCACCCTTCTTAAACAACGGCGTAACATTAGCCGCTTTCCAATCTTCCAGCACTTCCCCGGAATCCAGCGACATCTGGAAAATAACCACCAAGGCATCCACTATAACCTCCGCCATTTCTTTCAGAACCCTCGGATGCATTCCATCCGGTCCTGGCGACTTGTCCACAATCAGTCCCTCCAGTCTGTTGAGCACCGCCTCTCTAGTAACAGTAACGTCATTAAAACCCTCCAGTCCTACCACCTTTCCATCGCTAACACCCGGCAAATTATTCACGTCCTCCTCCGTGAAGACAGAAACAAAAAAGTTATTCAGGACCTCAGCCATATCCCCATCTCCTACCACTAAGTCCCCCTTCTCATCCTCTAAGGGACCAACGTTCACCCTAGCCAGCCTCTTTCTTTTTATATATTTATAAAAACTCTTGCTATCCTTTTTTATATTAAGTGCAAGCCCAGCTTCATAGCTTCTCACCTTTCTTTATCATCTTCTTTGTCAATCTTTGTTGACATTTAAACCTCTCCCAATCCTCTTCTCGCCCACTACTCTTTGCTACTCTAAACGCCTCCGCTTTTAATTTAACACTTTCCTTCACCTCCTTCGTTATCCACGGCTTATTACCTCTCCTCCTACTGTCCTTTTTGACCATCGGAATAAATTTCTGCTGAGCACCAAGAAAGATCTCCCTAAAGATCCTCCACTGCTCCTCAGCAGACCTACCTTCCAACGCGCTCCCCCAGTCCACATTCACCAATTCTTCTCTCATCCTACTGTACTCCCCTCTGTTCAAACAAAGGACGCGCGTCCGGGAACCCACTTTCTCCTCCTCCATCTGCAACAGAAACTCCACCATACAATGATCACTCTCCCCAAGAGGATCCTTCACCGCAAGGTCCCTAATTCTACCCGCCTCATTACATAGCACCAGATCCAAGATAGCTCGCTCTCTCCCTCGTCGGCTCCAACACACACTGTTCGAGGAAACTATCCCGGCAGCATTCCAAGAACTCCTCCTCGAGCCCACCTCGTCCAACATGGGTCGACCAATCTATATGTAGATTGAAATCTCCCATAACTATGGCTGTCCCATTCCTGCACGCCGCACTTACTTGCGCGTTAACAGCCCGCCCCACCTCCAGATCATTATTCGGGGGCCTATGTGTTTTCTACACATTCAATATAATCTCCTTGAACTTATACTCTATGCCATGACTAATAAGACAAGAGTTCCATATGTCAACTTAACTATCCTTTAATATGTCCTGCCATCTTCAGCAATCTATGGATGAGCATCCAGGATTTCTCTGTTCCTGAGCTTCCTCGTGTCATGTATAAGTAGCTCAGGGCTAAATTAAAAAGCAGAACCACAAAAACAATAATCTCTGGATTACTACCAGAGGCAGAAGTAAATTGGCACAAGGTAAATAAAATTACAGTTGAATGCATAGCTCAAAGATTGGTGTGGGAGTAATGAGTTAATATTCATGGAGCACCGGCACCAATACTGGGGAAAGTGGGAGCGTTCCTTTTGGGAAGCTTTGTTAACTTTGTAGAAAACACTGATCCACCCTCAAGTGAAGTATTGAATCTCAGAATCTTCACAGAGCAGCAGGAGGCCATTCAGCCCATCGAGTATGTACTGGCTCATTGAAAGTCCCACTCTCCTGCCTTATCCTTGTAATCTTGTACATTTTTTTTCAGATAGCAATCCAATTTCCTTTTGAATACCTAGATTGAATTTGCCTCCACAATCCTCTTGGGAAGTTCATTCCAGACTCAAACCATCCTCTGGGTGAAATAATTTTTCCTCACATTACTTCTACTCCTTTTTTTATTATTTTGACTGTGTCCTCTGGTTCTTGATGCTCTTGAGAGAACAAAGTACACACAGGAACATGGCCTTTGACCCTCCCAGCCCATGTCTCAAGATGCGATAACTAAACTAAAAAAAACCTGCCCTTATTCGGTCCATATCCCTCTATTCATGTATTTATTCAGATGCCTCCTAAATGTTTCAAATGTGCCTGCTTCCATCAACTCCTCTTGTACCGTGTTCCAGGCACCCACTACCCTTTGTGTAAAACATTTCTTCCACACATCTCCCTCAAACTTCCCCCCTTTCACTTTGAACCTGTGCCCCTTGTAACTGACACTTCCACCCTTGGAAAAAGCTTCTGACTATCCACCTTGTCTATACATCTCATAATCTTGTAGACCTTTATTAGGTCTCCCTTCAGTCTCTGTCTTTCCAGTGAAACTGTTCCCACTGAAAGGAACAGTTTCTCCCCATTTACCCTGTACAACTCTTCAGGTTATGGGAAATTATAGATGGGTTGATCAGACGGGCAAAACAGTGGCAGATGGAAGAGTAAGGAGGTTACGTTGGAGCTGTGCAGAACATTGGTTAGGCTGGTATACTGTGTGCAGTTCTGATCACCTCACTATAGGAAGAATACAGAGAAGAATTACCAGGATGTTGCTTGGAATGGAGATTTGAGTTATAAAGAGAGACTGGATAGGCTTTAGAACAGAGATGAATGGGGGAAGGGGAGGCATGATTGAGGTGTATGGGCAGGGGAATAAGAAGTAGCTGTTCCCCTTGGTTGAGGGATCAATCACGAGGGGGAATAGATTTAGAGTGAGGGCAGGAGATCACAAGTTTCTCTGAATTCCACGTGCTTCAACTTTCTCAAATCAGTCTTCCATGTGGGACCTTGTCAAAAGCTTTGCCAAGATCCATGTAAACAACACCAACTTCACTTCCCCATCCCTACACTCGATCACTTATTCAAAAAATTCTATCAAATCTGCTGAGCATGAATTCCCTCCAAAGCCATGCTGACTATCCCTAATCAACCCATGCTTTATTTTATCAAAGCAAACTTTAACACAGTTTAACTATAACAAATGAATTAGCTTAATATTTACCAATTGAACAATACTTGAACATGACAAGTGACGATTCTTAACTGCTGGGCTTTCCCTATGAGTTCCAATTCAAGCAATATTCTTCTTGCAGACTTGCAACCCCTCTTCAAAATCAGTTACCAAACACAGGCTTACATGCTTCTATTCAAGTTGTCAGTCCTAGAGTTCTCAGAGCACTTCTGGAGAAAGAGAGACATTGTTTCTTTCAGAACTAGGCAGGATCTGGCTGTTAGAAAATAAAAGAGAAGCTCCCCCCATTAGCACATGACTGTCTCTGTCAATCAACCAAATCAAAACTCTACTCTGAAACCCTAAGGGAAATGGTGTTTTATGGTGGGGGTGGCACATTGGTTAGCACTGGCACCTCACAGTGCTAGGTATCCAGGTTCAATTCCAGCTTTGGGTCACTGTCAGTGTGGAGTTTGTGCATTCTCCCCATGTCCGCATGGGTTTCCTCCAGGTGTTCCGGTTTCCTCCCACAGTCCAAAGATGTAAAGCTTAGATTGATTGGTCAAACTAGTGTCGGGGGATTAGCGGGATGAATGAGTGGGATTACAGGGATAGGGTCTGGATGGGATTGTGGTTGGTGTAGGCTTGATGGGCCAAATGGCTTCTTTTTGCACTATAGGGATTCTATGATTTTATGAAACCTAAGTAACACAAATACATTAACTCTGTTTCAATAAACACAAATACATTAACTCTGTTTCAACAAACACACCATTAACTAAAATGAGTTATCCTGGAGTCGCAGCATGGAGCTTCATGTTTCTTCCATGCAAATCGCCTCCTTGCAACAAAACACTGCATCTTGCAACAAACACGATACAACTATATTTCTTAAAAGGCACAGTATCATCAATGTCAACATGACTCCAGGATGGCATATTGCCTCTCTGGTGCTTGGGTCCAGGATGTCACTGCACGGCTGCAGGGCATTCTGAAGGAAGAGGCTAATAAAACAGAGATCATGGTACATATTGGTATCAATAACATAGATAGAGAGAGGGATGAGATCTTGCATCAAGAATTCAAGACTAAAAAGCAGGATCTCTCAGGTTGTATTCTCTGGATTACTCCCAGTGCCATGTGCTAGCGAGCACAAAAATAGGAGAATAGTGCCAATGAATGTGTGGCTTAAGAGTTGGTGCAGGAGGGAGGATTTTAGATTTCTGGATCACTGCGACCATTTCTGGATAAGATGGGACCTGTACAGGCAGAACAGTCTACATGTGAATGGGATTAACATCTTTGCAGGATGTTTTGCAAGTGGGAGGAGTTGAAACTAATTTGATAGGGAGAGGGGACACCGACTATTAGCAAAATAAGGACACAGAATCATACAGTAAAACAAACAAGTAAGAGGGAGGGCAGTTGTATTAAGTTTCAAGGGGGTAAGGTCAGGCTGGGTGGCTTCTATTTTAATGTCAGCAGGTTTGCAGGTAAAATGGATGGGTTAGCGTGATGATTGTCACATGGAAATGTGACACTGGCAAATGGAATTTAATGTTGGCAAGTGTGAAGTTGTCCACTTTGGTAGGAATAACGGTAGGAAGGACTTACGTGGCGAAAAACTGCAGCATGCTACGGTGCAGAGGGACCTCGGGGTCCTTGTGCATGAGTCACAAAAACCCAGCCTGCAGGTGCAGCAGGTGGTCAGGAAGGCAAATGGGATGTTGGCCTTCATAGCGAGGGGGATTGAATATAAAAGTAGGGAGGTCTTGCTGCAACTGTACAGGGCACTGGTGAGGCCACAGCTGGAGTACTGTGTGCAGTTTTGGTCGCCACACTTACGCAAGGATATTTTGGCCTTGGAGGGAGTGCAGAGGAGGTTTACTAGGCTGATACCAGAGTTGAGGGGGTTGAACTACGAGGAGAGGCTGAATAAACTAGGCTTGTACTCGTTAGAGTTTAGAAGAATGAGGGGAGATCTCACTGAGACATATAAGATGATGAATGGGATGGATAGGATAGAGGTGGAGAGACTCTTCCCGCTCAGGAAGGATAGTAGGACTAGGGGGCACAGCCTCAAGATAAGGGGGGGGGCAGTTTAGAAGGGAATTGAGGAGGAACTTCTTCACTCAAAGGGTGGTGAATCTCTGGAATTCTCCGCCCGTTGAAGTGGTGGAGGCTGCCTCGCTAAATATATTTAAGACGCGGGTTGATAGGTTTTTGATAGGCAAGAGGATTAAGGGTTATGGGGAGAAGGCGGGAAAGTGGAACTGAGCCACGACAGATCAGGCATGATCTTATTGAATGGCGGGGCAGGCTCGAAGGACTAGATGGCCTACTCCTGCTCCTATTTCTTATGTTCTTATATAGTAGCCATCACAGAGACATGGTTGAAGGAAGACCATGACATGCAACTCAACATTACAGAGGATAAAATCTTCAGGCAAGACAAGGAGGAGGAGACATTGCATTATTAGTTAAGGATCAGTTACTACAGTAGGGAGAGATAACTTCAAAGAGGCATCAAATGAAGCTTTGTAGGTAGAGCTTAGGAATGCGAAAGGGGTAGCCAAATTGTTAGGTGCTCATTATAGACCCCCAGGTAGTCCGAAGGATATTGAGGAGCAAACATGTACTTAATCTGCAGAGGTCTGTAAAAGCAATAACAACTGAGTTATTATATTAGATGATTTCAACTTTCTCAACATTAACTGCGATATACATTGTGCTAAGGGCTTGGATGAAGTAGGTTTCTTGAAATGTGTACAGGAGAACTTTTTAAATCAATATATGGAGAGTCCAACAGAAGGAGGGAGCTGCGCTAGGCCTGATTCTGGGGAATGAGGTCGGACAGGTGGTTGAGGTGGTGGCGGGGAAGCATTTCAATGATAGCCGTCACAACATGGTACAATTTAAGCTTGTTATGGATAAGGAAGTAGACAAGCTGAAAAAAAAGTTTTGGATTGAGGGAGAGCAGATTTTAATAAAATAACGCAGGATCTGGCCAAGATAAACTGGGAACAGCGGCATGGAAAAAATCTACAGAAGAGCAGTGGGGGCATTCAAAAAGAAATGAGGGAAGGTGCAAGGCTGGCATGTTCCCTCTGGGGTGATAGGTAGGAATAAGAACATAAGAACATAAGAAATAGGAGCAGGAGTAGGCCATCTAGCCCTTCGAGCCTGCCCCGCCATTCAGTAAGATCATGGCTGATCTGTCGTGGCTCAGTTCCACATTCCCGCCCTCTCCCCATAACCCTTAATCCCCTCTCTTATCAAAAACCCATCCATAGGCCAACAATAACAATAGTGTAGAACATGGTATTAATCAGGAGGTTAAAGAAGCACGTAGCATGGGTAACTCCAATCTGCTTATAGACTAGGTAAATCAAATGAGCACTAATGCAATGGAGAATGAGTTTCTGGAGCATGTTAGGAATGGTTTTCTAGAGCAGTATGTTGAGGGACTGACTAGATCTAGTATTATGTAACTGAAAATTATGTTGCAGCTGTATAGGTGCTGCTGAGGCCACATGTGGATTACAGTTCTGGTCTCCTTATTTGAGAAAGGACGTACTGGCACTGGAGGAGGTGCAGAGGAGATTCACTAGGCTAATTCCAGAGTTGACAAGGTTAGCTTATGAGGACAGACTGAGTAGACTGGGGATATACTCATTGGAATTCAGAAGAATGAGGGGAGATCTCATAGAAACACACAAGATTATGAAGGGAATAGATAAAATAGAAGCAAGGAAGCCGTTTCCACTGGTGGGTGAAACCAGAACTAGGGGGCATAGCCCCAAAATAAGGGGAAGTAGATTTAGGACTGAGTTGAGGAGGAACTTCTTCACACAATGGGCTGTGAATCTGCAGAATTCCCTGCCCAATGAAGCAGTTGAGGCTCCCTCATTGAATATTTTTAAGACAAGGATAGATGAATTTTTGAACAGTAAAGGAATTAAGGGTTATGGTGAAGTGGAGTTGAGTCCACAAAAAGATCAGCCATGACCTTATTGAATGGTGGAGCAGGCTCAAAAAGGTCAGACGGCCCACTCCAGCTCCCAGTCCCTATGCTATTATGTAACGAGAAAGGGCTAATAGGTAATCTTGTCATAAAAGAACACAGAAACTAGAAGCAGGAGTAGGCCATCCAGCCCCTCGAGCCTGTTCCACCATTCACTTTGATCATGGCTGATCACCAAATTCAATACCCAGATTCCCCCTTCCCTCATAACCCTTGATCTCTTTAGGCCCAAGAGCTATAGCTAATTTATTCTTCAAATCACACAATGTATTGACCTCAGCTACATTCTGTGGTAGTGAATTCCACAAATTCACCACCGTCTGGGTGAAGAAATTTCTCCTCACCTCAACTCCAAAAGGTTTGCCTCTTATCCTCAAACTATGGCCCCCAGCTCCGGATACCCCCACCATTGGGAACATTCTTTCTGAATCTACCCTGTCTAACCCTGTTAAAATTTTATAAGTTTCTATGAGATCTCCTCTCACTCCTCTAAATTCCAGTAATATAATCCAAACTGACTTACTTTCCTCTCATATGATAGACCAGCCATCCCAGGAATCAGCCTGGTAAACCTTCGCTGTACTCCCTCTATAGCAAGGGTACTACTACCTTCATAGCAACCTTTAGGGAGAAATGATAATATTACAGAATCTTACATGATGTTTGAAGGTGAGACAGTTCAGACTAAAGCCAGGGCATTAAATTTTAACAAAGGAAATGATGAAGGTATGAGGGGCAAATTGGCCGAGTTGCAATAAAGATATGATTTAACAGGTAATAGATTTCAGAGATATCAACAGATTAGTTAAATGGCCAAAATTGCGGCAAATTAATTTTAATTTTGGTAAATATGAGATCATCCATTTTGGACCGCAGCAGATAAGCGGTAGCAAGCTAAGCACAGTGGGGTCTAGGTACATAGATTAAAATCTCATTAGTAGGCACAGTAAATGATCTAAAAGGGTAATGCAACACCATTTCGTATATCTAGAGGGGTAGAATACAAGGAGTCAGAATTGGGTGGCACGGTAGCACACTGGTTAGCACTGCTGCTTCACAGCGCCAGGGACCTGGGTTCGATTCCCGGCTTGGGTCACTGTCTGTGTGGAGTTTGCACATTTGCCTCATGTCTGCGTGGGTTTCCTCCCACAGCCCAAAGATTGTGGATTAGGTTGATTGGTCATGCTAAATTGCCCCTTAGTGTTCTGAGATGTGTAGGTTAGAAGGATTAGTGGGTAAATATGTAGGGATATGGGGGTAGGAATGGGTGGGATTGTAGTCAGTGCAGATGGGTCAAATGGCCTCTTTCTGCCCTGTAGGGTTTCTATGGTTTCTATTTCTAAGTCACGCTTAAGTTATGCACACCTTAGAAAAGATTTATTGGTCTTGGAGGAAGTGCTGCATAAGTTTACCAGAGCGGCACCTGGACTTTAAAGCTAAACTATCAGCAACAATTATACAAACTAGTGTTGTATTCTCTGAATTTAGAAGGTCAATGGGTGATTTGATCAAAGTTTCAAGATGTTCTCACCCACTGCTCATGTTTTACCTCCATCCTTTCCCCAAAATATAACTCAAAACTCTTCATACTGGCACCATCTAACATCTTTCTTCCCTTATTGATATAAAGAACAAAGAACAACCCAGCACGGGAAACAGGCCCTTTGGCCCAACGAGCCCGCGCCGCCACATCACCCTACACCTATTCTACCCTCCATGGCTACGAATGGAACCCTACTCAGTCAGATTCAGGGAAGAAATAGTGTCAATTTGGTAAAAATCGATTAGCCTGAGAGCACATTTTTGGGGTGTGGGAGGAAACCGGAGCGCCCGGAGGAAACCCACGCAACCACAGGGAGAATGTGCAAACTCCCACAGACACAGGCCCAAATCCATGTGTCTGCACAGCCAGCAGTGCTAGTCACTGAGCTGTAGTGGCACCCGTCTACCGGTCCAGGATCAAGCACACACACCGACATGAAGTACTAAGCCACTCCTGGAACTTCCAAGAGCAGCCCACGCACGACCCGCCGTGTGAATGCCCCTCGTTTGACACAAGGTGGACCTCCACCTGTGGAATAAAGACAAAAATATTAATCTTATAGCCTGCCTTTCCGGTGTCTCCCGAGGTTTAACCTTATTTAATAGTCCCTACCATATCCCTCCATTCTTGTTTCACTCATGTGCCTAACATGTCTAACAGTATTCTTTTGCGATCAGCAATTAGTTCTCAGTCCTTGCCCAAATACAAATCTTTGTTCTGAAAAGAAAATATCAATGTACTTCAGGAATTCAAATATTGTTACCTGCTGTTTAAATTTCTCTTACATGCATTTCTGTGATGCTTCTATGGGGACTCACATGGCAGGTATTCCAATGGTAAAACACAACTTCAGGAATATAATAGGGAGATACAGCTGCTGGGAAGAAATTCCATGGCGGGTAACTATTGGGATGCAATGATCTCAGAGACTGCAATGAGAGGAACTGCAAAGCTGCCACTCAATTTTCTTGGAAACATATTTTCAGCGTCTGTGCATTGGTGATTTCCCTGCTTCTTCTGTAGATTTATTTTCCTCCTTCCATCATTTCCATCTCTAAAACCTTCCCCTATTCATTATTACTTTAAGCCACAATTGTTCATTTTCTTTAAAACAAAATGGTCCATATCATTGGCAGCCTTCAGCAGCAGTAGCAACGCAAAGTCAAATATTTCTTTCACCAAGCAGCCAGTCACTTTGTGAAATGTAAAATATAAAATATATCCCTGTTTGCAAAGGCCCACAACTATTTTACAGAGAAGTTTTCCTGGAAAACACAGGAGTAAATCATTCAGCTCCAAGAGCCTATTCCATCGTTCAATTGAATCATAACCAATCCACAAATATCATCATTTACTTGCTTTGAATCTGCAATCCTTAATATTTTTGTCTAATGAAAATTATGTGGGGAAAATAACATTTTCCATTACCATTTCCCCCACTCCATCTCAATAACTTTTCGGAGAAATTCCAAATTTTCACTATCTTTTATGGAAAGAAGTGTTTCCTGATGATATGAATACTGTCCAGACCTGATGTCCTAAACAGTTTGGCTGTATGCTCCCTTTTCTTCTCAAAAGGAGAAATAGTTTTGCTCCACCCTAACAAAATCTTTACTTATCTTAATCACCTCAGTTACATCACATAATTCCAAGCGTCAATACTGAAATGAGTTCCAGGTTTCAGATTTGTCTCTCAGCATCAGAAGTTATGTTTTATTAAAGAATAGACCATTTGTAACCACTCCAAATGCACTGAATTCAAACAATCTCTCAGTTACTTTCACTCAGCTTGTTAAAAAATGCTAGAATAATAAACGTAAATGTTAAAATGATCAGCCAAAGATTTGAAGCTTTGAGTGGAGGCCTGAACATTCTGATCAAAAGTCTACACTTTTCGGGTCCTAACTGACAATCTGCCAGTCACTGTGCATTTCTAATATCTCCTAATTTCTTCCATTCAGAATTGTATAGGTGTCGGACCTAAGCTAGAGGAATTTATTTTCCTAAATACGGCACAACTCTGAGGTTTTTGAATGAATATACCATCAGTGCTGCCTACTCTAACAACCAGCACTTACCTTTTTCACCTCTGTGGGTGCTCGAAGCCCCTCTGGTACAGGGTGCGCTAAGGGCAGTACTGTAGGACGCTGAAAGTGGGGATCAGGTACAAGCCCAGAGAACCATGAGTGACCAGAGATATGATGTGGAGATGCTGGCATTGGACTGGGTAAACACAGTAAGAAGTCTCACAACATCAGGTTAAAGTCCAACCAGTTTATTTGATAGTAAACCCACAAGCTTTCGGAAACGCTGTTCCTTCATCAGATGTGTGGAAAGTTCTTTACAAGAACTTGGTGTCGTGAGACTTCTTACTGTGTTGACCAGAGATATTCAGGATTTAATAAGAAAAAAAAAGGCTTTTAAAAAGTACAAGGAGAGCAAATCCGTGGAGGCATTAGTGCAGGGTGGAGCTTAAGAAAGAAAGGGGGAATGTCAGAAAGCTCTGGCTGGTAAAGGTAGGGAAAATCCCAAGGCATTCTATGAGTACATCAATGGGAAGAGTACACCAGGGAAAAAGTAGGGCTCATTAGGGACCATGGAAGCAATATGTGGTGGAGCCAGAGGACACTGGTAGAGAGTTGAACGAATACTTCACCCAAGAGAATGAGGACAATGATATGGAATTCAGGGAGAGAAACTGTGAGGTTCTTGTGCAAACTGACATAGGGAAGGACAAGACATTGGAGGTGTTGGCAGCTTTAAAAGTGGATAAATCTCCAGGTCTGGATGAATTGTGCCCTAGGCTGCTGTGGGAGGCAAGGGAGGAGATTGCAGACTCTCTGACCCAAATTTTCAATTTTTTTCTATCCATGGGGGAGGTGCCTGACAAGTAGAGAACAACTAATGTGGTTCTGCTATTTAAAAAGGATTATAGAGAAAAAAAAACAAAGAACTACAGACCAGTGAGTCTCATGTCAGTTGTAGGGAAACTACTGGAGCAACCTCTGAATGAGACCATCTATCTCCACTTGAAGAGACAAAGCTTGATCAGGGATAATCAACAAGGCTTCATCACAGGGAGGTCATGCCTAACAAATCTGATTGAATTTTTTGAGGAAGTGACCAGGTGTGCAGAAGAGGATAGTGTAATTAATGTATTTTATATGGATTTCAGCAAAGCATTTGACAGGGTCCACATGGGAGACTTGTAAAGAAGGTAAATTCACATGGGATACAGATTAATTTGATAAAGTAGACTCAAAATTGGCTCAGTTGTTGAAGACAAAGGGTGATGACAGAAGACTGCTATAGTGACTGGAAGCCAATGTCCGGTGGTGTACCATAGGGATCTGTTTTGGGTGCCCTATTATTCATCATTTATATAAATGACATTGATGACTATGTGAGAGCTAGGATTAGTAAGTTTGTGGATGTCACAAAGATTGGCTGGGTAGTTAGCAGTGAGGTGGAGTGTATTGGGCTACAAGAAAATATAGACGAACAGTCAAACGGGCAGATAAGTGGCTGATGGAATTTAACCCTGAAAAGTGTGAGGAGTAATTTTACAAGAAAGTACACAGTGAATGGTAGGACACTAAGAGGTTCTGTGGAACAAAGCAACCTTGGTATATTTGTCCACAGATCTCTGAAAGCGGAAAGGCACGTTAGTAAGGTGGTGAGAAAGGTACATGGGACACTTGCCTTTATCAAAGGAGGCACAGATTACAAAAGTAGGGAATTCATGTTGGAGTATGTAGGACTTTGGCAAGGCCACAGCTAGTGTGCAGCTCTGGTCGCCACATTATCAGAACGGTGTGATTGCATTGGAGAGGGTACAGAGGACATTCACCTGGATGCTGCATGGGATGGAACATTTAACTTATGAAGAAAGATTGCATAGGCTTATGTTGTTTTTATTGGGAGTAGAAAAGACTGAGGGGGAAACCTGATTGAAGTGTACAAGATTATGAGAGACATGGACAGCGTGGATAAAGAGCAGCTGTTCCTGAGTTGAAGGATCAGTCACGAGGGGCAAGAGGTTTATGGGGGCTACAAGGAAAATTTTTTTTCACCCTGAGGGTGATCGTGATTTGGAATGTGCTGCCTGGGAATGTGATGGAGTTGGGTTGCCTCACATCCTTTAAAAAGTATCTGATGAGTACTTAGCACATCATAACGTTCAGGGCTATAGGCCACGTGCTGGCAGATGGGATTAGGTGGGAGTTCAAGCATTTTTAATGTGTTGGCATAGACTTGATGGGCCGAAGGACCTCTTCTGCACTGTATGATTCTCTGATTTTATGTTTCTATGATTGGCCATGTCACATTGCCTCTTAGTGTCCCAAGATGTCTAGGTCAGATGGATTAGCTATGGTAAATGTACAAGGTTACAGAGATAGGATGGGGAAGAGGGTCTGAGAGGATACTCTGTCAGAGGGTTGGTGTAGACTCGATGGACAGAATGGCCTCTTCTGCACTGATTCTATGGTCATCACAGATTGGACAAGTTGATACTGTCTTCCTTGATGAAGAACAATTTGAGAGGAGATTTGATAGTGATATTCAAAATTTTAAGAGTTGTGGACAGAGAGGTCATGATGGGAGTTGTATAGAACTTTGGTGAGGCCACACAGCTGGAGTACTGTGTGCAATTCTGATCGCCATATTATAGGAAGGACGTGAACGCACAGGAGAGGGTGCAGAGGAGATTTACCAGGATACTGCCTGGGATAGAATCTTTAAGTTATGAAGAGAGATTGGATAGGCTTGTTGTTTCCACTGGATCAAGGAAAACTGACGGGCGACCTGACTGAGGTGTTCAAGATTATGAGGGGCATGGATGAAGCGTATAGGGAGCAGTTGTTGTCCTTAGTTGAAGGGTCAGTTACGAGGGGATAGAAGTTAAAAGTGAGGGGTGGGAGGGGGATCTGAGGAAAAACATTTTTTCTCAGAGGATGATGACAGTCTGGAACGCACTGCCTGGAAGAGTGATGGAGGTGGGATGCTTCACATCCTTTAAAAAGTACCTGGATGAGTACTTGGCATGCCATAACATTCAATACCACGGGCCAAGTGGAATTAGGTAGTCAGGCCGAACATTTCATGCATCCGTGCAAACTCGATGGGTGAAGGGTCTCTTCTGCACAGTAGTATTCTGTGACAGAGTAGATAGGGAGAAACTGTTCCTATTGGTGGAAGGATCAAGAATCAGAGAGTAAAGATTGAAGATAATTAGTGATAAGAGCAATGGAGTCACACAATGAGTGCTTTGAATTTTGAATATAGTAGCAGTTGGTTCAATGGAGACATTCAAGAGGGAACTGGTTTTTAATGTAAGAAGGAAGAATGTGCAGCATTAAAGGGTGAATGAGGTGGGATGGCACTAGGTGAATTGCTCATTCAAAGAGGCAGCACAGACATGGCATATAAAATGGCTCTTTCTGAGCTGAAATAATTCCCTGATTGTGTTGATTCATTGCATGATAGTCACATAGAACATTGAACAGGCCCTTCGGCCCACAATGTTGCACCGACCAGTTAAAAACATGGAGACAGAGTGAACATTTCCCAACATCTGAAATAACTTCAGCTCAGGTCAGACATGGCACAAAGTGCCCTGTGGATATACTACTACTCCACCTACCCCTTCTTCACATACTGATATGCCAAATCCCTCAAACCAGGTCGGAATATGGAAATGCGATGCCACGTTGTCTTCTGGCTGATGTCACCTGCAATAATTTAGCAACAGCTTTAACAAAACATTCTTACTGATGAAGTGTCAAGGTGATATGATTCATAGAATTGTGTCAATTATCTCATCATGCACGAGCTCTTTGAAAGGCTTATAAGATCTTAAGACATAGGAGCAGAATTAGGCCACTCGGCCCTTTGAGTCTGCTCTGCCATTCAATCATGGCTGATAATTTTTCTTATCCTCATTCTCCTGTCTTTTCCCATAATTCCTGATCCCCTTATTAATCAAGAATCTATCTCTGTCTTAAAGACACTCAATGACCGGCCTCCACAGCCTTCTGCAGCAAAGAGTTCCACAGATTGATCACTCTCTGGCTGAAGAAATTCCTCCTCATCTCTTTTTAAAGGTTCGTCCCTGTAGCCTGAGGTTGTGCCTTCTGGTTCTAGTTTTTCTTACGAGTGGAAACATCGTCTCCACGTCCATTCTATCCAGGCCTCGCAGTATCCTGTAAGTTTCAATAAGATCCCTACGTATGGGGCCCAAAACTGCTCACAATATTCCAAATGGGGTCTGACCAGAGCCTTATACAGCCTCAGACGTACATTCTTGCTCTTGTATTCTAATCCTCTCGACATGAATGCTAACATTGCATCTGCCTTCCTAACTGCCAAATGAACCTGCACATTAGCCTTCAAAGAATCTTGAACAATGACTCTCAAATCCCTTTGTGTTTCTGATTTCCTAAGCATTTTCCCATTTAGATTCTGAATTCAGAATCCATTCGTCCTTCCAAAGTGCATTACCTCACACTTTTCCACATTGTACTCCATCTGCCACTTCTTTGCCCACTCTCCCACGTCCTTCTGCAGCCTCCCTGCTTCCCCATTACTACCTGTCCCTCTACATATCTTTGCATCATCTGCAAACTTAGCAACTGTGCCTTCAGTCCTTTCCTCCAAATCGTTAATGTATATTGTGAAAAGTTGCGGTCCCAACATTGACCCTTAAGGCACACCACTAGTCACCAGCTACCTTCCTGAAAAAGGCCCCTTTATCCCCACTCTCTGCCTTCTGCCAGTTAGCCAATCCTTTATCCATGCACTTAACTTATTTAACTATGCAGCACGTTGTCAAAGGCCTTCTGGATGTCTAAATAAATCACGTCCACTGATTCTCCTTTATCTAACTTCCTTATTATCTCCTCAAAGAACTCTAACAGATTTATCAGACAATGACCTCCCCTTGACAAAGCAATGCTGACTCAGTCCTACTTTATCATGCACTTCCAAGTATTCTGCGATCTCATCTTTAATAATGGACTCTAAAATCTTGTCAATGACTGAAGTCAGGCTAACCGGCCTATAATTTCTGTCTGCTGCCTCCCTCCCTTCTTAAACAGCCGTGTTAAATTAGCTACTTTCCAGTCCTCTGGTATACCCTCTGCTTCCAGTGATCCCTGAAAGATCACCACCATGCCTCCACAATTTCCTCAGCTATCTCTTTTAGAACTCTAGGGTGTAGTCCATCTGGTCCAGGGGATTTATCCACCTTTAGACCTTTCAGTTTCCCCAGAACTTTCTCCTCAGTGATGGCCAATACACTCATTTGTGCCCCATGACTCTCCTGGAGCTCTGGCATCCACTCTGAAGACTAAAGCAAAGTAATTATTCAGTTTCTCTGCCATTGCTTAGTTTCCTATTATTATTTCTCCAGCCTAATTTTCCAGTGGTCCAATGGCTATTTTTGTTCTCTCTTACTTTTTATATGTTGAAAAAAAAATCTCTTCCTATCTTCTTTTATATTACTAGCTAGCTTACAGTCATATTTCATCTTCTCCCCCCCTTATTGCTTTTTTAGTTGTTCGTTGCTCGCTTTTAAAGGCTGTCCAATTCTCTGGCTTCCCAGTAATCCTTGCCACTTTGTCTGCTTTATCTTTTGCTTTTTTGCTGTCCTTGACTTTCCTCGTCAGTCATGGGTGCCTCATCCTCCCCTTAGCACGTTTCTTTCTCCTCAGGATGAATTTCAGTTCTGCCTCCCAAATAACCCGCAAAAACTCCTGCCATTGCTCTTCTACTGTCTTCCTTGTTAGGCTCCCTTTCCAATCAATTCTGGCCAGCTCCTCCCTCAAGTCTTTGTAATTACTTTTATTTAATTGTGATGCCACTATATCTGATTGCAGCTTCTTCCTCTCAAACTGCAGGGGAAATTCTCTCATATTGTGGTCACTGCTCCCTAAATATTCTTTCACCTAAGTTCCCTAATCAAGTCTGCCTCATTACACATCACCAAATCCAAAACTGTCTGTTCCCTAATAGGTTCTGTCACAAGCTGTTCCAAACCAAACCATCTCTTAGACATTCCACAAATTCCTTTGTCCTTTGTTCGTCTATTTAGTTACAGTAAACTGATCCAGGCCTCTCAGTGCCATCCTCGGATGGAAAAAGCAATCTTAGTGCAGAATGGAGAGTGAATATTCAAAGGAAAAGAAGAAGGAATGGTTGTGGTGGGAGAGAGTGAATGGAACAATAGGTCTGTCAGGGGCAGTGATATGGGGAAATAAATGAATCCTAAAGAAAGGACGATGTTTTCCTCACAAATCGCAAATGCAATCTGAAAAAGTTGGTGATTCTCGAGTCTGCATACACTTCCAATCTAGAAAACCTGCTCTTTTTCCCCCAGTCTCCAGGTGTTTGAAATCTGCCCTTTAGTTTTCTTTCAGAAATTGCTAGAAGCTAAAAAAAATTTCATCATCGTAAGTGAACTATGCTAATAATCCTGGAAAATCGTGCTCACTGTACATACTCAGATATCAATCATAACTGTGGAATTTGGAATAATAATTCTGGGTAAAATGAATGCGGTCACCGACGACAGGTTCAGCAATGATTTCCTTTCATTCACGGATGCTGCCAGCTCTGGAATGTCCTCTACTTGAGGGATGGCTCCAGGAAGTCCATCAGCCTCACCTTGCAGTCTGGGAGGTGGCTGCAAGGGATGTCAGCTTATTGGGCGCCTGCCTGAGAAATGCCATCCAATATAGCAAGAGGATGAATGATCTCATCCAATCTGCCAGCGTAAATTAATCTTCAGCTCATGCCAATCTCATTCTCATAACAGTGTTGTGAAATTAGTGTTTGTAAAATTATAAAACATTGTAAAAATGCTCAGAGTAGAAACCATTGCATGGTCTGTTTAAAAAAGTTTTTTTTCTTGCTTAGAGAGTTAAAAGAGATATAGGCGTAAAGTACACAGACAGCATACAGTGAAACACTATTGCTCAGCGAGGGAATAATATTTCCAAGATGACAGGTTGTTTTTGAATTTTAGCCAACCAATTTGAAATAGACATTTGAATAGCAGCACGCTATCAGATTTGGATTTGATGTAAACTAATCCTATTGTGGAGATTTCTGGTATGTCATCAGGGGCATAAAACCAGCTCCCAGCTCCAGAGAACAGCCAGAACACAGCCTGCCAGCAACTGCCACAGTTCATAACTTGAGAGACATACACAGAAAGTAATTGCTCACTAACAGCATAACAGCCACATTTATGTCTTAAAAGAAAACCTCATCTCAATTGTAAAAGTATCAACAGAAGATAATAAAGAAGAAAGTGATTCTGGAATATAATACCTGGTTGTATTTTGAGTGTAACTAAAATTTCTATTTTTTTTGTTATTAAGTGGGAAGTGAAATTGCTTTAATAGCTTTCCATAAGGAAAGTATTTTATTCAGTTTGTTAATAGTTTAGTTAACCTGTACTATTATTTGGATAAATAAAGTGTTATTGTTGATTTTACAGAAAGAGTCTCAGGTAGTTATTTTAATTTAATCACTAAACGTTGCTGAAGAGCAGATCATACTATTTCTCAAACACATTTTAACAGATTACGAAGGGAGGTACTTCTCTTTGAGTGCGAGTTCTCAGAGAGATGATCAACCTGTCCTGCGTAACAATAGCACCATATGCTTAAAGGTTTACACTGCTTAGCTTACACAGTATCAGTGGGGAACACATTAGCACTCAATGTGTCATTGACACCTTAACATCACCAGAATCTCCTCTATCATGCTGCACAAACTCAATCCTCAGCCCTTACTGGGGAGTCCAAAAATGTGCAGGTTAGGTTTATTGGACATGCTAAACTTTTCTTTAGTATCCAAGGATGGGTAGGTTAAAGGGATTAGCAGGGTAAATATGTGGCGTTATGGGGCTAGAGTCTGGGTGGAATTGTTGTCGGTGCAGACTCAATGGGCCGAATGGCCTCCTTCTGCACTGTAGGGTTTCTATGATTTTTATACGCTCAGCGCACACAGCAGTTTCTTAAGCTCTCCTCATCATGTTCCACTTATCTTCATCTAGGCCAATCTTGACCACAATGGAGGGGTGATATCGTAGGCATGTGGAAGGACAGCAGATAATCATGAGCTTTCCCACTTTGCTGACAGGCCGAGGGATGAAGACAAAGATCGTTCCTATGGACAAGGTAAGATCAGTCTCTCTCAGCAAGCCAGTATGGATGACAAAAGTCGTAGGTAGAAGGAGGATTGGAATGGGGCACTCTGTTAAAATGGGCTTTTATAGGGCCGAAGGGCCTGTTTCCAGTGCTGTGTTGTTCTTTGTTCTGAGCCCATCTTGAATTGATATCCTAATAATTACAGTGAGTGACATGCAATACTGTATTTTGCCTGCTTATGAACTAAATTTATCTTTTCCCTCTCACAGATACCAGCAGGCACAGACAGAGCTCTAAGCCAATCATAAACTGCAGCCCTCAGGTGACCTCAGAAGAGGATGTTAAGGATGAAGAGCTGCCACCATGTTCACCTGCACCTCCCATCAGCATAGATTCACACACACCAGTGTGTCATAGAAATTCAGCATGTTTGCTACAATTTTCACCAATTTTTACAGAGGTACCATAGAAAGAAAAATACCAGAGCTTGTCATGGCTCCTGCTCTGACCAAGACTGCTAGAAACTACAAAGTGTTGTGAATGTAGCCCAATCCATCATGCAAACCAACCTCCCAGACTCCCTCTCTCCAATGACTCTGTCTACACTTCCCCCCTGCTTCAGCAAAGCTGCCAGCATAATCAAGGACCACATGCACTCCGGACATTCTCTCTCTCAGCTTCCATCAGGAAAAAGGTACAAAAAACTGAGAACACGTACCAACTGACTCAAGGACAGCTTCTTCCTTGCTGCCATCAGACTTTTGAATGAACCTATTATATATTAAGCTGATTATTTTACTTAGATTTCATTCTTCTCGTGTCATGCACACAAAGAGGCAGCAAGACTCGATCACCAGCCCTACTCCATTGGTCTAGCGAGGTGCTGCCCTGCTCTTAAAGATCCTCCTTAAAACTACATCACCAGATCTTTTGTGACTGGCCACTTCTTTCAGTATTGTGGTGCCGAAAAGGGAGGAAAAATCTGTGTCTTGTCAGTCCCTCCATTTTAAGGGCGGCACAGTGGTTAGCAGTGCTGTCTTACCGTGTCAGACACCCAGATTCAATTCCTGACTTGAGCCACAGTCTGCGTGGAGTTTGCATGTTCTCCTCGTATTTGTGTGGGTTTCCTCCCATAGTCCAAATATGTTCGAGTTAGGGTGATTGGCTATGCTAAATTGACTGTAGTCAGGGGACTAGCAGGGTAAATATGCAGGGTTACTGGAAAACGGGCTGGGTGGGATTGTGGCTGGGACAGACTCGATGGGTCAAATGGCCTCCTTCTGCACTATCGGAATTCTATGATTCTGTGACAATACCCAGTTCTGTGTCGTAATTTTTCTTTGCGATGCTGTCTCTCCACATGATGCCAAGAACCTTATGTAGGCTACAGTGATGAAAAAGGTCCCATCAATGTGACATCTTTGATGGTCTTTTCTATAGGTAGAATTGTGTTCTCTTATAGGTGGAGAATAGCCACAAAATTCCTCAGATGGCTCCCCAACAACTTCCTGTCCAGTCCAAAATTTTATGCTGGGACATGCGAGACCTAGGCTGGTCTGACTGCCATGGCTGAGGCCCTCAAGTGAGCCATTATTAACCATTTGGGGCTGTTTCCCATCCAGCTGGAAGGAGTTCAAGGGCAGCTCACATCAGCCAAAAGGTGACTCTGTTCAGGCCTTGGAGGCTGCTAATATCTCCACCAGCAGTCTCCTTTTAACAAAAAGGACTGGGCCTTTGCAGTTCTCCCACCATCTGGTCTTTCTACCAACACTCCACCTCGCTCTGCATTCCCTCCTGGGCTCTCTTTCTTTCCCGACCCTGAGACCCAAAGGTGCCTGGTCCTGGATAGCTCTTGCAGTCCCAGTCCTGATCAATGCAGCTTCTGACACTGCAAGGACTAGGAAGCTGCTGGCCAACCAGGCTGAGAGATGGAAGTCCCATGTCCTGGTAATTAACATTTGTGGAGTGTGTAATGGCTGTGGGCACTATAAACCAGGATGTGTTCACTGCTGATTCCTTTGATTGTGCAAAGAGAAACCCCACTATACTAAAACACTGACCCATATCTCGTTAGGATTGCTGGTCAATGCGTATGGTTTGTAGTGTAGCGTTAACAAGTTCAATTAATGAGGACGTTTTAAAACGTTGAGGGAGTTGCCAATTTCTTCCCCACAGGTGCTCACAAGCCACAGCACAAAAAAATACATCACAGTCAGACTCTCAGCAGAAAACATTAACTGGAAATTGTAAAGTATTTGGCATTGGGCATCACTACCTGTTGCAAAAGTATCACTGTCTCCTGATCGCCACATTTCATTGGTTGCTAATGAGAAGATTGTTACAGGATTCTTCCCATCGACCTGTCGCATCACAGGGTCCTGCCCAACACGGCCAAGCAGCTGGACCCGGTTCAGGGCTGGAGAGAGAAAAAGACAATGAATTATCTCAGCAGTTTGATAGCAATCTCACTGACCAGCTGAATACATCTGGCAAAGATTCAACATGCAGTTCAGTGAGAATGCCTCCCAATATGACAACGTCCAATCACAGTCTAACGTAAATGTCTCAGTGCTTTTTATACATATATAAAGAGCAAGAGGGTAGCCAGGGAGAGGCTTGGCCCACTTAAGGCCAGGGAAGGGAATCTGTGCATGGAGCCAAAGGAAATGGGTAAGGTATTAAATGGGTACTTGCGTCTGTAAACACCAAAGCGAAGGATTTGGTGGATGATGAATTTGGGAAAGGTTATGTAGATAGTTTGAGTCATGTTGAGATCAAAAAGGAGGTGGTATTGGGGTTCTTGAGAAACATTAAGGTAAGCAGGTCTCCAGGGCCTGTTGGGATATAGCCAAAATACTGAGAGGCAAGGGAGGAAATTGCTGGGGAAATCTTTGTATCCTCACTGGCTACAGGGGAGGTCCCAGAGGATTGGAGAATAGCCAGTGTTGGTCCTTTGCTTAAGAGTAGCAAGGTTAATCCAGGTTATTACAGGCAGGTGAGCCTTACGTCAATGGTAGGGAAATTATTGGAGAGGATTCTTCAAGACAGGATTTACTCCCACTTGAAAATAAGTGGATATATTAGCAAGGGGTAACAGAGTTCTGTGAATGGGAGGTCACGTCTCACTAACTTGATTGAGTATTTCAAGGAAGTGACAAAGATGATTGATAAGGATAGGGCAATGGATGTTGTCTACGTGGACTTCAGTAAGACCTCTAACAAGATCCCTCATTGCAGACTGGTGCAGAAGGTGAAGTCGCATGAGATCAGAGGTGAGCTGGCAAGGTGGATAAGAAACTGGCTCAGTCATAGAAGTGGGTATGCCGGCGTTGGACTGGCGTAAACACAGTAAAAAGTCTGACAACACCAGGTTGGACTAAAACCTGGTGTTGTCAGACTTTTTACTCAGTCATAGAAGACAGAGGGTAGCAGTAGAAGGGTGCGTTTCTGAATGGAGGGCTGTGACAAATGGCGTTCCTCGGGGATCAGTGCTGGGACCTTTGCTGTTTGTAATATATAAATATAAATGACTTGGGAGAAAACATAATTGGTTTGATGAGTAAGTTTGCAAATGACACGAAGATTGGTGGATTTGCAGATAGCGATGAGGACCATCAGAGGATACAGCAGGATAGAGATCGGTTAGAGGCTTGGGTGGAGAGATGGCAGATGGAGTTTAATCCGGACAAATGTGAGGTAATGCATTTTGGAAGGTCTAATAAAGATAGGAAATATACAGTGAGTGGCAGAATCCTTAGGAGTATTGATAGGCAGAGGTGCAGGGGGAGGCACGCGCGCTCGGCGGGGAGTGGGGGCCGGGGGGACAGCGCAAGACGAGGTGTTTAACAAAAAGTGTGGCATGAACGAGTTGGGCCGAAGCTGTAAATCTCCATGACTCTCTGAGATGGAGGACAGCAGAGGGAGAGAGAAAGAAATGGAGAGGCAAGAGAACAACAGAAGCAAATGCATGGGTGGAGAGGAGCAGAAAGAGAAGTTGGACACAAGTGGAGTGAAAGGGAAAGAAGATGTTGGAGAGAGATGGTGGAGAGCACATAAAGATAGGGATAGAGGGTGGTGAGTGAGACAGAAGACAACTGGCCGAGAGAGATGAAGATGAGCGTACCCTGATCCAGAATTCAGCAGCACAAACAGGTGGAAGTTGGCCAATGACTATGAATAACTAGTGAAAATTGATGAACAGCAGTGAAAGAGAGTACTCACATCTTTCCAGTATGAGCGAGGAGGCATCAGTGACGTAATGTCGCACTCGCTGATGGATCACCTGGAGAAATATAAACAGAACAATTACAGAGCCGGGAGGATTACTGGTGTCATACGGGAGAGTTAAAACTAGTTTCGTCAGGATGGTGGGAACCAAAGCAGAGTTGAATTAACTGAAGGAGAATATAGAGTAAGTTCAGTAAGACTCAGAGCAACAGCAGGCAGGGTGTGGTTGTTGATCAAAGAGGTTTTGATGGACTCAGTGCATGTGTTTCAATGTGAGAAGGTCAATGAACTTAAGAGCTTGGGTTAGTACTTGGAACTATGATGTTGTTGCCATTAAGAGACTTGGCAAAGAGAAGGACAGGATTGACAGCTTTAAGTTCCCGGATACAGATGTTTCAGGTGGGATAAAGGAGGATGTAAAAGGGGGAGGGGAATTGCACTACTGGTTAAGGAGAATAGCACAGTTGTACTGTGGGAGGACATGTCAGAGGGCTCATTCAGTGAGACAATATGGGGAGAGCTTCAGAATAGGAAGAGTGTAGTCATAACATTGGGGGTTTACGACAGGCCTCCCAAGATAGAGGAACAGATATGTAGATCTGTTGCAGATCTTGGCAAGATGTAAAAGTAACAGGTTGTTGTGGTGGGCGATTTTAACTTCCCTGATATTAATTGGAACTCACTGAGTACTCGGGGCATGGATGGGGCAGAGTTTATAAGGTGCGTCCAGAAGGATTTCTTGCAAACAGTATGTAGATAGTCCAACTCGGCAAGGGACTATACCGAACCTGGGGTATAAGTCTGGCCAGGTAGTCGACATTTCAAAGGAGAGCAGTTCGGAAACAGTGACTTGAACAGTGAAAAGTAAGCTTTAAGATACGGATGGATAAAGATCAATGTAGTCCTCAGGTGAAGGTGCTAAATTAGGGAAAGGCTAATGAGAACAATATTAAGCAGAAACTAAACAATGTAGATTGGGGGCAGATATTTGAGGACAAATCAACAATGGGCATGTGGGAGGCTTTCAAATGTCAGTTGATAGGAATTCAGGACCAGCATGTTCCTATAAGGATGAAGGATAAGTATGGCAAGTTTTGGGAACCTTGGATAACAAGAGATATTCTGGGCCGAGTCAAAGGAAAAGGAAGTTTTTGTCAAGGCTAGGAAGCTGGGAACATAAGAACATAAGAAATAGGAGCAGGAGTAGGCCATCTGGCCCTTCGAGCCTGCCCGCCATTCAATAAGATCATGGCTGATCTGTCGTGACTCAGCTCCACCTTCCCGCCCTCTCCCCATAACCCTTAATCCCTTCTCTTATCAAAAACCCATCAACCCGTTTCTTAAAAATATTTAGCGAGGCAGCCTCCACCACTTCAACGGGCAGAGAATTCCAGAGATTCACCACCCTTTGAGTGAAGAAGTTCCTCCTCAACTCTGTTCTAAACCGCCCCCCCTTTATCTTGAGGCTGTGCCCCCTAGTCCTACTGTCTTTTTTGAGCGGGAACAGTCTCTCCACCTCTATCCTATCCATCCCATTCATCATCTTATACGTCTCAATGAAATCTCCCCTCATTCTTCTAAACTCATGAAGCATGTGCGGAATACAAGGAAATTAGAAAAAAAAACTTAAGCAAGGAGTCAGGAGGACTAAAAGAGGTCACAAAAAATCATTGGCCAGAAGGATTATGGAAAATCCCAAAGCTTTTTATACATATATAAAGAGTAAAAGGATAGCGAGGGAGAAGTTGGCCCACTCAAGGACAGGGGAGGGAATCTACGCGTGGAGTCAGGGGAAACAAGTGAGCTATTGAATGAGTACTTCGTGTCAGTATTTACCAAAGAGAAGGACTTGGTGGATGATGAGTCTGGGGAAGTGTAGATAATTTGGATCATATTGAGATCAAAAAGACGGTGGTATTGGGGGTCTTGAAAAGTAGATAGTCCCTAGGGCCTGATGGGAAATACCCCAAGATACTGAGGGAGGCAGAGGAGGAACTTGTTGGGGCCTTGAGAGGAATTTTTGAATCCTTACTGGCTACAGGGGAGGTTCCAGAAGATTGGAGAATAAATACCAACGTTGTGCTTTTGTTTAAGGGTAGCAAGGATAATCCAGATAATTATAGGCCAGTGAGCCTTACGTCAACGGTTGGGAAATTATTGGAGAGGATTCTGAGTGACAGGATTTACTCTCACTTTGAAATAAGTGTGTTTTAGCAAAAGGCAACATGATTTCCTAAAGGGGAGGTCGTGTCTCACTAACTTGATCAAGTTTTTCGACAAAATGACAAAGATGATTGGTGAATCTAGGGCAGTAGATGCTGTCTACATGGACTTCAAGTAAAGCCTTTGACATGGTCCTTCATGGCAGACTGGTACAGAAGGTCAAGTCACACGTGTTCAGAGGTGAGCTGGCATGGTGGATACAGAACTCGCTCAGTTATAGAAGAGGGTGTAACAAAGGAAGGTTATATTTCAGAATGGAGGGCTGTGTTCTTCAGGGTTCCTCGGTTGGAGACTTGGGCAGAAAGATGGCAGGTGGAGTTTATTCCGGACAAATAAGAAGTAATGCAATTTGCAAGGTCTAATACAAATGGGGCAGAACACTTAGGAGTATTGATAGGCAGAGGGGTCTGGGTGGACAGGTATACAGGTGTATACCTGTCAATGCAGTGTCACTGAAAGTGTCAATGCAGGTGGAGAAAGTAGTCAAGAGGGTATACAATACGCTTACCTTCATCGGTCGAGGCATTGAGTTTAAAAATCGGCAGTCATGTTATAAGTTTATAGAACTTTGATTAGGCCAACTTGGAACAGTGTTCAATTTTGGTCACCAAACTACCAGAAGGATGTGGAGGATTTGGAGAGGGTGCAGAAAAGGATTTTGCCTGCTATGGGGGGCATTAGCTAGGAGGAGAGGTTGGAGAAACTTGGATTGTTCTCACTGGAACGACAGAGATTGAGCTAAGACCTGATACAAGTCTATAAGATTATATGTAGAGCACAGACAGAGCAGATAGTCAGAAGCTTTTTCCCATGTCGATGGAGTTTTATCTGGACAAATGTGAGGTGATGCATCTTGGAGGATCAAACCGAGCAGATACAGGAAGAACATGCAAACACCACACAGACAGGTGACTCAGGCTGGGAAAGGAACCCGGGTGTCTGACGCTGTGGGGCAGCAGTGCTAACCACTGTTCCATTGTGCCATCCCATCTCATTCCAGGCATGATTTTACTGACAAACCAGGAAGCTTTTAGTCATAGAATCATAGTGACACACAGTACTGAAAAGGCCTTTCGGCCTATTGAGTCTGCACAGAAAATAATTACCACTAGAGCGGTGCTCATCCCGTTTTCCAGCACATGCCCCATATCCTTGAATGTTACCATATTTCAACCATTCATTCAAATACTTTTTAAAGGTTGTAAGGTTCCTGGCTTCCACTATCTTCCCAGACAGCACATTTCAGATTCCCACCACCCTCTGGATGAATTTTGTTTTCTCAAATCCCCTCTGGATCTCCTGCCCCTCACCCTAAAACTATTCCACCTTGTGACTGATCCCTCAACCAAGGAGAACAGCTGCTTCTTATTCCCCTGCCCATATACTTCAATTCCCCCCTCATCCTTGTCTGTTCTAAAGCCTACCCAGTCTCTCTTTATAGCTCCAATGCTCTATTCCAAGCAACATTCTAATGATTCTTCTCTGTATTCTTCCTATAGTGAGGTGACCAGAACTGCACACTGTACTCCAGCTGTGGTCTAACCAACATTCTGCACAGCTCCAACATAACTTCTTTGCATAAACTCTATGTCACAACTAATAAAAGCAAATGTCCCATATGCATTTTTAATTACCTTATTCACCTCTCTGGTGACGTTAGGGATATGTGAATAAGTACACCAAGATCCATCTGTTCCTCTGAGCGTCCTAGTGTCTTACCATTCATTAAATACTCCCTTGTCTTGTTTCTTCTTCCAATGTGCATCACCTCACATTTATCAGGGTTAAATACCATCTGCCACTGCCTGCCCATCTGATCAACTTATTTCCCGTAACCTTCTTCTTCATTATTAACCATGCTACCAATCCTGGTGTCACCTGCAAACTTTCTTATCATTCCCCCCACATTTTCATCTGTATAATTTATATAACAAATTGTCAGAGGCCCTGTACAGAACCTTGCGGTATGCCACTGGAGACCATCCTCCAGTCACTCAAACAGCCTTCAACCCCACTCTTTATATCCTATTACTAAGCCAGTTTTGGATCCATCTCGCCAAGTTTCTTTGAATTCCACGCACCTCAACTTTCTCAATCAGTCTTCCATGTGGGACCTTGTCAAAGGATTTGCCAAGAGCCATATAAACAATATCAACTGCACTTCCCTCATCCATACACTTGATCACTTGTTCAAAAAATTCTATCAAATCTGTTGGGTATGAACTCCCTCCAAAGCCACGCTATCCCAAATCAATCCATGCCTTGTTTCATGAAAAAAAAACTTTATTTAACAATATAACAAATAAATTCCAATTCAAGCAATATTGCTCTTAGCAGATTTAAAACCCCTCTTCAAAGTGAGTTAGCAAACACAGGCTTACGTGCTTGTATTCAAGTTGTCAGTTCTAGAGTTCTCAGGGAACTTCTGCTGCGAGACAGAGACAATGCTTCTTTCAGAACTGGGCAGGATCTGACTGTCAGAAAATAAATGAGAAGCTTCCTCTATTAGCACACAACTGTCTCTGGCAATCAGACAGACCAGTCCAAATCAGGAACAAACGCACAGACTGACCCTGTCCAATCGTGAACAAACATACAGACTGACCCGGTCCAGTCCTGAATAAATGCACAGACTGACCTGGTTAGAATAGCCACAGAAGACTCCTGCCTTACCTGCCTGCATCTCCTGGCAGTTACCCATCTACTTGTCTGGACCTATGGTGTGACCACCTCCCTGAAGCTAGTGACTATCATACTCTTCTACTACTTCCTTTTTGCTCCAGAGTGTGTTCAGCTACTGCTCCAACTAAACTACGTGGTCTGTGAAACCTTGTCAAACGTCTTGCTAAAATTCATGTACACAACATCCACTGCACTACCTTCTTCAACCCTTCTTGTCAGTTCCTCAAAGAATTCAATCAAGTTTGTAACGCCAGACCTTCCTTTAACAAATCTATGCGGACCATCTGTGACAAGTCCATGCCTTTCAACATAACAGTTAATCCTATCTCTCAGGGTTGAATCTACAAATTTGCCAAACACTAACTAACTTATAATTGTTTGGCACTTCCTTCGAACCCCTTTTAAACAATGGAACACGTGTGGGATATTGATAGACCAAATGTCTTTGCCAGGTAAGAACATAGTTCAGTAGGGAGTGCATTGTCATGCAGTCAGAAAGTCATGGGTTCAAGTCCTACTCTAGAACCTCGCATGGCTAACCGTGGCTCACAGTGCAGTGCTGGAAGAGTGCTACACTTTTGGAAGTGCTGTTGTTAAAACCATGTCTGCCGACTGAGGTGTGTGTAAAAGACCCCCATGAAATTCACTGCATTACACGGCAGTTAATGTCCAGCTTGTGGTCAAAGCTGTCCATAATCTTAAAACCGTGGTGCTCAGTACCTGGATCTGCACCTTAAATACTGTAAGCTACAGGGCAATGGGCCAGGGGTAGGAAGGTGGGATTAGAAAGGGCACCTGGGTGTCCTCAGGCTTGGATGGACAAGATGGATTGAATGACCTCCTCCTGTGTTGTAAGTGTTACATGGACTGACGGATCCAGATTGAAAATTGAAAATGTAAGGCTGACCAGTTGAGATCCAGTCTGACTGAGCAGTTGAGACTTATGAGACGAGACTGATATTCAATTAGAAACATAACAGATTCAGACCCAGTCAAATTAACACAGAGGTAGTCTGCCTTGCAGGTACAGACCCAAACAAAATTGGATTCCAAGAGTTAAATTAAAAACAGAAATTAAACAAACTAATGCTGTATTTCCTGGAATTTAAAAGATTATGTGGTGTTTTGATCAAGGTTTTCAAGATATTTTTTGAAGTGAAATTCAGAATCAATTCTCTACATAGATTTTGTCATCATAAACGTCAACTGATGTTTGATCAGTTGTTAATTTTAAAATGGAGACTGCTGTTGTTAACCAAAGCTAAGAATGTATATGCAGCAAAGGAATTAGGTTACAAATTTGTTTTGATCTCACTGAATGGTGGGATAGGCTTAATAGTTTTAATTCTTGTTCCTACGCCTACATCTGAAAGATCTGACTGACAGACTATTACCCAAATATACGGAATTCCCAGAATGGTTACAGAATAGGAGGATGCCATTCTTCCCATCATGTTGAAGCGGGCTGTCTGCAACAGCAACTCAGCTAGGCGCATTTGCCTAACTGGGAGGCGAGGGAAGTGATTGCAGAGCCCCTGGCGATGATCTTTGCGTCGTCAATGGAGACGGGAGAGGTTCCGGAAGATTGGAGGATTGCGGATGTGGTCCCTATTTTCAAGAAAGGGAACAGAGATAGCCCGGGAAATTACCGCCCGGTGAGTCTGACCTCAGTGGTTGGTAAGCTGATGGAGAGGCTTCTGAGGGACAAGATATACGAGCATTTGGAGAGGTTTGACATGATCAGGAATAGTCAGCATGGATTTGTCAAGGGCAGGTCGTGCCTTACGAGCCTAGTTGAGTTCTTCGATAATGTGACTGAACACATTGACGAAGGAAGTGCTGTGGACGTAGTGTACATGGACTTCAGCAAGGCTTTTGATAAGGTCCCCCATGCAAGACTTCTTGAGAAGGTGAGAGGGCATGGGATCCAAGGGCCTTTGGCCTTGTGGATCCAGAACTGGCTTGCCTGCAGAAGGCAGAGAGTGGTTGTGGATGGGTCTTTTTCGGAATGGAGGTCAGTCACCAGTGGGGTGCCCCAGGGATCTGTTCTGGGACCCTTGCTGTTTGTCATTTTCATAAATGACCTGGACGAGGAAGTGGAGGGATGGGTTAGCAAGTTCGCTGATGACATGAAGGTCGGTGGTGTTGTGGATGGTCTGGAAGGATGTCAAAAGTTGCAGCAGGACATAGATAGGATGCAGGAATGGGCGGAGAAGTGGCAGATGGACTTCAACGCGGATAAATGTGTAGTCGTCCATTTCGGCAGAACCAACGGGATGAACGAGTACACTATCAAGGGCAGGAGTCTTAGTAGCGTTGAAGAGCAGAAGGATCTCGGGGTCCGGGTCCACAGGACTCTTAAATCGGCCTCGCAGGTGGAGGAGGTGGTCAAGAAGGCGTATGGTGTACTGGCCTTCATTAATCGAGGGATTGAGTTTAGGAGTCGGGAGGTAATGCTGCAACTTTACAGGACCCTTGTCAGGCCTCATTTGGAGTACTGTGCGCAGTTCTGGTCGCCTCACTATAGGAAAGACGTAGAAGCTATTGAAAGGGTGCAGAGGAGATTTACAAGGATGTTGCCTGGACTGGGAGGCATGCCTTATGGAGATAGGTTGAGGGAGCTGGGACTCTTTTCCCTAGAGAGGCGAAGGTTGAGAGGCGACCTGATAGAAGTTTATAAAATGTTGAGAGGAATAGATAGGGTGGACTCTCAGAGGCTATTTCCCCGGGTTGAAATGGTCGCTACGAGAGGACACAGATTTAAGGTGCGGGGAGGGAAGTACAGAGGTGATGTTAGGGGTAAGTGTTTCACTCAGAGGGTGGTGAGTGAATGGAATCGGCTGCCGTCATCGGTGGTGGAGGCGAACTCACTGGGGTCTTTTAAAAGACTTCTGGATGAGGATATGGGGTTTAATGGGATTGGGGGTTATAGATAGGTCTATAGATTGGTGGGGTTGATGTGATCGGCGCAACTCGAGGGCCGAAGGGCCTGTTTGTGCTGTAATGTTCTATGTTCTATGTTTCCTGTAGAAAATGTCTGTTTCCTTAAATGCTTTTCCAATCCCCTTAAGCCAGGAAACTGACTCTGCTTCAATGAAGAGTGCAGAATAGCATGCCAGGAGCAACACCGGGTGTCAACCTGATGAAGTTACAACACAGGTAATTGCGTGTCAAACAGAAGCAGCAAGTGATAGACAGATCTCAGCTTTGCAGTGCTACTACATCCAGACATGAATGGTGATGGAAAATCGAGAACTCACTCAAAAAGGAGGCTCCTTAGATATCCCTATCCTCAATGATGGAGCAGCCTGGCACATCAGTGGAAAAGGGAAGGCATTCACAACAATCTTCTGTCTGAAGTGCCAAGTGGATGATCCATCTTTTTGAGTGAGTTCTCGATTTTCCATCACCATTCATGTCTGGATGTAGTAGCACTGCAAAGCTGAGATCTGTCTATCACTTGCTGCTTCTGTTTGACACGCAATTACCTGTGTTGTAACTTCATCAGGTTGACACCCGGTGTTGCTCCTGGCATGCTATTCTGCACTCTTCATTGAAGCAGAGTCAGTTTCCTGGCTTAAGGGGATTGGAAAAGCATTTAAGGAAACAGACATTTTCTACAGGAAACATAGAACATAGAACATTATAGCACAAACAGGCCCTTCGGCCCTCGAGTTGCGCCGATCACATCAACCCCACCAATCTATAGACCTATCTATAACCCCCAATCCCATTAAACCCCATATACTCATCCAGAAGTCTTTTAAAAGACTTTAAGTGGAGTTCGCCTCCACCACCGATGATGGCAGCCGATTCCATTCACTCAGCACCCTCTGAGTGAAACACTTACCCCTAACATCACCTCTGTACTTCCCTCGTCCAGAAGTGCCCAACATCACAGAGGCCTGTCCTCAGTCAATTCGATTCACTCCATGCGACATCAAGAAACAGCTAAAGACACTGGACATTGCAAAGGCTATGGGCCCTGGCAATATTCCGGCAATAGACTTGTGCCCCAGAACTTGCCACACCCCTAGTCAAGCTGTTCTAGTACAGCTATAACATTGGCATCTATCTGGCAATGGAAAATTGCCCAGGTATGTACTCAAGTTACAGGACAAATCCAATCAGGCTAATTAATGCCTCATCAGTCTACTTTCAACTATCAATAAAGTGATGGAAGGAGTCATCAGCGGCGCTATCAAGCGGCACTTACTCAGCATGGGTGGCATGGTGACACAGTGGTTAGCACTTCTGCCTCAGAGTGCCAGGAACCTGGGTTCAATTCTGACCTTGAGTGACTGTCTGCGTGGAGTTTGTACATTTTCCCCCTTGTCTGCGTGGGTTTACTCCGGGTGTTCAAGTTTCCTCCCACAGTCCAAAGATGTTCAGGTTAGGTTGATTGGCTATGTTAAAATTGACCCTCAGTGTCCAATGGTATGTAGGTTAGAGGGCGGATTATTGACGTAAATATGTAGGGTTACGGGGGTGGGGTGGATTGTTTGTTGGAGAGTTGGTGTAGACTCGATGGGCTAAACGGCCTGTAAGGTTTCTATGACCAAACTGTTCATTAACACTCTGTTAGGATCACTCAGCTCCTGACCTCATGACAGCCTTGATTCAACATAGACAAAGGAGCTGAACTCCAGAGTTGAGAGCTTGACATTAAGGCAGAATTTGAATAAGTGTGGCATCGGGATGCCCGAACAAAACTGGACTCAGTGAGAAGCAGAGGAAAATCCTCCACTAACTGGAGTCATACCTGGCACAAAGGAAAATGGCTGTGGTGGTTGCAGGTCAATTATCTCAGCTCCAGAACATCACTACAGGAGGTCCTTAGGGTAGTGCCCTAGGCCCAATCTTCAGCTTCCTCATCAGTGACTTTCCTTTCACATAAGGTCAGAAGTGAGGATATTCGCTGAAGATGGCACATTGTTCAGTACTATTCTTGACTCCTGACACTTGTGTGATGCAAACATTATTCCCACACCCCTCCCCTTGCAAGCCTGAGGCTTCATCTTTTGCTGCAAGTTGATTTATGAGGCACTTCATCAAGTACTTTTTGAAAATCAACCTACAGCACTAAATGCATTATCCTTATCCACCATCTCTATTATGTCATTTGATAGATTGGTCGAGACTCAAAATGTCTGTATAATACACAGCGGTTAGTGCTGTTGCCTCACAGCTCCAGGGACTTGGGTTTGATTCCTAGCTTGGATCACTGTCTGTGTGGAGTTTGCACATTCTCCCTGTGTCTGCATGGGTTTCCTCCCATAGTCCAAAGATGTGTGGGTTCGGTGGATTGGCCATGCTAAATTGCCCCTTAGTGTCAAGGAGACTAGCAAGGGTAAATGCATGGGGTAATGGGAATAGGGCCTGGGTGGAATTATGGTCTGTACAAACTCGATGGGCCAAACAGCCTCCTCTGAAAATAGATAAGGGTTTGAAAATAGATAAGTCCCCTGGTCCGGACGGAATTTACCCTAGGATTCTCTGGGAGGCAAGAGAAGTGATTGCAGAGCCTCTGGCTCTGATCTTCAGGTCGTCGTTGGCCTCTGGTATAGTACCGGAAGATTGGAGGTTAGCGAATGTTGTCCCATTGTTTAAGAAGGGGAACAGAGACTTCCCTGGGAATTATAGACCGGTGAGTCTCACTTCTGTTGTGGGCAAGGTTTTAGAAAAAATTATTAGGGATAGGATTTATAGTTATTTGGAGAGTAATGAATTGATTGGAGATAGTCAGCATGGTTTTGTAGCGGGTAGGTCGTGCCTTACTAACCTTATTGAGTTTTTTGAGAAAGTGACCAAAGAGGTGGATGGGGGTCAGGCAGTTGACGTGGTATATATGGATTTTAGTAAGGCGTTTGATAAGGTTCACCATGGTAGGCTTCTGCAGAAAATGCAGATGTATGGGATTGAGGGTAATCTAGGAAATTGGATCAGGAATTGGCTAGCGGATAGGAGACAGAGGGTGGTGGTTGATGGTAAATATTCGTCATAGAGTTCGGTTACGAGTGGTGTGCCTCAGGGATCTGTTTTGGGGCCACTGCTGTTTGTAATTTTTATTAATGATCTGGATGAGGATACAGTTAGGTGGATTAGTAAATTTGCTGATGACACCAAAGTCAGAGGTGTGGTAGATTGTGAGGAAGGGTGTCATAGTTTGCAGGAAGACTTGGACAGGTTGCAGAGCTGGGCCGAGAGGTGGCGGATGGAGTTTAATGCGGAGAAGTGTGAGGTAATTCACTTTGGTAGGAATAACAGATGTGTTGAGTATAGGGCTAACGGGAGGACTTTGAATAGTGTGGATGAACAGAGGGATCTAGGTGTATGTGTAGATAGATCCCTGAAAGTTGGGAATCAAGTAGAAAGGGTTGTTAAGAAGGCATACGGTGTCTTGGTGTTTATTGGTAGGGGGATTGAATTTAGGAGTCGCAGCGTCATGTTGCAACTGTACACTACTCTGGTGCGGCCGCACTTGGAGTACTGTGTGCAGTTCTGGTCCCCACATTACAGGAAGGATGTGGAGGCTTTGGAGAGGGTGCAGAGGAGGTTTACCAGGATGTTGCCTGGTATGGAGGGGAGGTCCTATGAGGAGAGACTGAGGGATTTGGGGTTGTTTTCGCTGGAAAGAAGGCGGCTAAGAGGGGATCTTATTGAAACATATAAGATGATTAGAGGTTTAGATAGGGTGGACAGTGATAGCCTTTTTCCTCGGATGATGAAAGCTAGCACGAGGGGGCATGGCTTTAAATTAAGGGAGGGTAGTTATAGGACAGATGTCAGGGGTAGGTTCTTTACCCAGAGAGTGGTGAGGGATTGGAATGCCCTGCCTGCTGCGGTTGTAAATGCGCCTAGTTTGGGGGCGTTTAAGAGATCCCGTGGATAGGTTTATGGACGAAAAGGGATTGGTTTAGGTTAGTGGGTCATTGTTTTTTAACTGATCGGTGCAACATCGTGGGCCGAAGGGCCTATTCTGCGCTGTAATGTTCTATGTTCTGCACTGTAGGATTCTATGATTCTGTTCTATTAGGTCAAGACACACACAAATAAGCAGACTGGCAAGTCCAGAATAAAATTTTGATCCTGAACAAATTGATTGAACAGTAAACTCACTTGGAAGATTGACCTTTGCAACATCGTTTGGTGCACAGTTCGTTCCTGAGAAGGAATTGAACAAAAAAGCTGTTAACAAACTACACACAGAGTTACAGGCAGAACACACACACAGCACAGAACAAGGTAATATAGTCCATACCAGCATTCTGTTGACCAATCCAGTTTACTCCCCTACTGATCCCTGTTGATCCCCTTCAAATGTCCATCTAATTTCTTTTCACAATCAGTGAGTATTTCTGCTTCCATACACTCATGGGCAGTGAACATAGAACATTACAGCGCAGAACAGGCCCTTCGGCCCACGATGTTGCGCCGACCAGTTATAAAACAATGACCCACTAGCCTAAACCAATCCCTTTTCATCCATAAACCTATCCACAGATCTCTTAAACGTCCCCAAACTAGGTGCATTTACAACTGCAGCTGGCAGGGCATTCCAGTCCCTCACCACCCTCTGGGTAAAGAACCTACCCCTGACATCTGTTCTATAACTACCCCCCCTTAATTTAAAATTGTGCCCCCTCATGCTAGCTTTCTCCATCCTAGGAAAAAGGCTATCACTATCTACCCTGTCTAAACCTCTAATCATCTTATATGTTTCAATGAGATCCCCTCTTAGCCGCCTTCTTTCCAGCGAAAACAACCCCAAATCTCTCAGTCTCTCCTCATAGGATCTCCCCTTCATACCAGGCAACATCCTAGTAAACCTCCTCTGCACCCTCTCCAAAGCCTCTACATCCTTCCTGTAATGTGGGGACCAGAACTGCACACAAAACTCCAAGTGTGGCCGCACCAGAGTTGTGTACAGTTGCATCATGACGCTGCGACTCCTAAATTCAATCCCCCTACCAATAAACGCCAAGACACCGTATGCCTTCTTAACAACCTTATCTACTTGATTCCCAACTTTCAGGGATCTATGTACACATAGTGAGTTCCAGGTTATCACCACTTGCTGCATTAAAAAGGGTTCTTCCTCACATCCCCCTGCATTTCTTGTCCAAATCCTTCTGAGTCCCTGTCCTTGTATCATCAGCCAATGGAAACAGTTTTTCTCCACCTGCCTTATTGTAAGTTATTATCATCTTGGACACCCGAATCAAATCTCCCCTAATTCCTTCACGCCGAAGAGAACATCATCTTGTAGCTAAACTCTGAATCTTTATAAAGCTATGGATGAACCACAAATGGAGCACTGAGTCCAGCTCTGGTCACCACAATTTAGAAAGGATATAAGGGCACTCTGGTTTATTTGTAGCAAACGCCACTAGTTTTCGGAACTGGTTGTTCCTTCATCAGGCGAGTGAGAGTTCTGATCACAAACAGGACTTATAAAGACACAAACTCAATTTACATATGTTCTATGTTCTATGTACATGAATAATGATTGGAATGTGAGTCTTTACAGCTAATCAAGTCTTAAAAAGGTACAGACAATGTATTTCCCTACCACGGACGTCAAGCTCACTGGCCTACAATTACCCGGGTTATCCTTGCTACCCTTCTTAAATAATGGGACCACATTTGCTATCCTCCAATCCTTTGGGACCTTACCTGTGTCCAATGACGAAACAAAGATTTCTGTTGGAGGCCCAGTAATTTCATCTCTTGTCTCTCTCAGTAATCTAGGACGGATGCCATCTGGCCCTGGGGATTTATCTACCTTAATGCTTCCTAAAACACCTAACACTTCCTCCCTTGTAATTGTGATTTGTTCGAACAGGTCGACACATCCCTCAGACACTACCAATCAATGTTTCCCTCTCCCTTGTGAATACTGATACAAAGTATTCATTTCGGATCTCACCTACTTCCTAGGGTTCTAAGCATAATTCCCCTCCTTTGTTCTTGAGAGGTCCGATTCTTTCTCTGACAACCCTCTTGTTCCTAACGTACGTATAAAATGCCTTGGGATTCTCCTTAATCCTGTGTGCCAAGGACATTTCATGACCCCTTTTTTCCCTTCTGACTCCCTGCTTGAGTTCTTTTCTATTTTCTCTCTATTCCTCCAGTGCTCCATCTGTTTTTAGCTGCCTGGACCTTATGTATGCCTCTTTTTTCTTTTTGAATAGGCCCACAGTTTCTCTGGTTATCCACGGCTCTTGAATCCTACCTTTTCTGTCCTTCCTTTTTACAGGCACATCCCTGTCCTAGACTCCTATCAACTGCTCCTTAAAAAGATCCCACATGCTAGATATGGATTTACCCTCAAACAGCCTCTCCCAATCAACAGCCACCTAGTCCTGCCTAATCCGGCCATAGTTAGCCTTCCCCCAATTGAGAACCTTACCCATAGGACAACAACTCATCCTTTTCCATGACTATCTGAAAGTTTACAGAATTGTGATCACTGTTCACCACATGTTTCCCCACTGAAACTTTGATGACCTGACCGGGCTCATTTCCCAGTACTAGGTTCAGTATAGCCCCCTCTCTAGTTGGATTATCAACATATTGTTCCAAAGAACCTTCCTGGACACATTTTACAAATTCCTCCTGTCTGGACCCCCAGCCATAAGAGATTTCCAGTCTATATGAGGGAATTAAAGTCTCCCACTACAACAACCGTACTTTTTCTACATCCATCCAGAATCTCCTTACATATCCGTTCCTCAACTTCCTGTGGGCTGTTGGGAGCCTATACCCCCAGCACAGTGATTGTGCCCTTCCAGTTTCAGCTCTATCCACAATGTTTCATTAATGATCCTTCCAAATCGTTAACCCTCTGTACCACTGTAATATGCTCCCTACAACCCCACTTCTTCTAGTCCCTCCTCTGTCTCACCTAAAACACATATCCCAGAATATTCAGCTGCCAGTCCTGTCCTTCTTGTAACCAAGTCTCTGTCACTGCAACCACATCCAAGTTCCACACATGCATTAAGGCTCTAAGTTCATCTGCCTTGCCTGTTACGCTCCCTGCATTGAAGCAAGGAAGCAAGCATTGTCTGATCACCCTCCCCTTTTAGGATGCTTTCTACCCGCTCAGAGACATCCAGAACCCTGTGGTTAGGGTGATAAAGAGGGCGTATGGTAAGCTTGCCTTTATTGAAGCATTGAGTACAAGAGTCAGGATTTCATGTTGCAGCTTTGTAAAACTTTGGTTAGGCCTCACTTATTACATTCAATTCTGGTTGCCACATAACAGGAAAGGTTTACCAGGATGTTGCCTGGATTAGAGGGTATGAGCTATAAGGAGAGGTGAATAAGGTAGGGTTGTTTTCTCTAGAGCAGTAGGGGCTGAAGGGAAATCCAATATAAGTCTAAAGAATTATAAGAGGCATAGATAGGATTGACAGTCATAATCTTTTTCCCAGAGCTGAAATGTCTGAAACTAGGGCACTTAAGGTGAGAGGAGGAAAGTTCCAAAGGAGATTTGACAGCTTTTTTTTTAAAACACAAAAAAAGTGGTAGGTGTCTGGAACGCACTGCCCGGGTGGTGATGCAGGCAGATATGATAGGGGCGTTTAAGAGGCTTTTAGAAAAGAACATGAACTTGCAAGGAATAAAGTGATATGGACCAAGGGCAGGCAGAAGAGATTAGAACATAAGAAAACATAAGAAATAGGAGCAGGAGTAGGCCATCTAGCCCCTCGAGCCTGACCCGCCATTCAATAAGATCATGGCTGATATGTCGTGGCTCAGTTCCACTTTCCCGCCCTCTCCCCATAACCCTTAATCTTATCTTATCAAAAACCCATCAACCCGCGTCTTAAAAATATTTAGCGAGGCAGCCTCCACCACTTCAACGGGCAGAGAATTCCACAGATTCACCACCCTTTGAGTGAAGAAGTTCCTCCTCAACTCCGTTCTAAACCGCCTCCCCTTTATCTTGAGGCTGTGCCCCCTAGTCCTACTGTCTTTTTTGAGTGGGAAGAGTCTCTCCACCTCTATCCTATCCATCCCATTCATCATCTTATACGTCTCAATGAGATCTCCCCTCATTCTTCTAAACTCTAACGAGTACAAGCCTAGTTCATTCAGCCTCTCCTCATACCTCAACCCCCTCAACTACGGTATCAGCCTAGTAAATCTCCTCTGCACTCCCTCCAAGGCCAAAATATCTTTGCGCAGGTGCGGCGCCCAAAACTGCACACAGTACTCCAGCTGCGGCCTCACCAATGCCCTATACAGCTGCAGCAAGACCTCCCTACTTTTATATTCAATCCCCTTCGCTATGAAGGCCAGCATCCCATTCGCCTTCCTAACCATCTGCTGCACCTGCAAGCTGGGTTTTTGCGACTCATGCACAAGGACCCCGAGGTCCCTCTGCACCGTCGCCTGCTGCAGTTTTTCGCCACGTAAGTAATAGTCCTTCCTACCATTCTTCCTTCCAAAGTGGACCACCTCACACCTGCCAACATTAAATTCCATTTGCCATTTCCTGGCCCATTCGCCCAGCCTATCTAGATCCTTCTGCAGACTCTCCACACCCTCCGCACAATTTGCCGTTCCCCCAATCTTGGTGTCATCCGCAAATTTCGACACCCTACACTCGGTTCCCTCCTCCAGATCATCTATATAAATGGTAAAAAGTTGAGGCCCCAGCACCGACCCCTGGGGCACTCCGCTAGTCACCATCCGCCAATCCGAATAGCACCCGTTGACCCCCACTCTCTGCCTCCTATTTGACAACCAATCCTCTATCCACGCAGATTAGTTTAATTTGGCGTCGTTCAGCACAACATCATGGGCAGAAGGACCTGTTCCTGTGCTGTACTGCTAGTGGGATCATTACAGAGGGGGGGGAACTAATAGTCTAAGGCTGCTCCATCCCTTTTATGATAGATATAGGTGCCACCACCTCTACCATGGATGCCTCCTTTATTGAGGATCATGGGTTTTCCCTTTCTAAGTTTTTAGTTACTCCAAATGGCTTTTGTGGACAGGAGCTTGCCTATCCCCTCACTGAATGCCTGACTATAGATTTTGGGGATCGCACCTGCGACCTCTTTGTCACGCAGACTCCGGGTTGGGAATCAACTTAGTGGGTCAGGATCTGCTCTGTCCCTTACAAGCTGAAATTGTTTGCCTAGACGATGGTATCAGCTGCAGTCACACACTATAGGACGTCAGTTTCTGCTCTTTCACCCACCACAGTGGTGGGCAGTAAACCCATTATCCCAGGATTTTTCACCTCCCTTGCAGATCCCTACCCCTCACGTCACCCTCTGTTATGATCCCACCAGCAACTCCACAGAACTTGCCACCATCTCTGCTCCTTATATTGACTCATGTGTACCTATTTCAGTTATGGGTTTTATTGAAAGTAAAGAAGGCACTGCCTTCCTAGTCCAAGTTTGGCCCCATTGTGGCATCAGTCAGGATTGGTGTTACCACATATTACCCTAACTGTTAACACAGGCTTCCGAGCCAAATCTCTTGGTTTTCTCACCCACCGCCTCTTTACTCAGGCAGACCCTTCCATCAAAGGACTATCTCAGCAATTAACAGACCGTCTCTTAAAGTTTTTCAAGGATGCTTTCACAGTCCATGGGCCGTTACAACTCTCAAAACCTTCACTTGAGCCCCCTTCCACTCTTTGGTCTGCATCCAAACATGAGGTTGGCCTCACCAGTGTTTCTCCTGTGGTAAATCAGATAGATCCGTCCACCCAACTTCCTTCCACTCCCCAGTATGCCTTGAAACCTGAGGCCAAGGAAGGTGCCAGCTCCCTTATCCTTTCCTTTGTGCAACAAGGCATCTTGGTGCCGTGTCAATCCTTGTATAATACCCCTATTCTCCCGGTTCCAAAGCCTGGTCAAAATGAAGGACCACCGTCAAATTAGCAAGATCGTGAAACCCTTACATCCTATCGTCCCCAATCCCGCCACCATCCTCAGTCACATCACCCCAGACTCCTGTGTTTTTACTCTATGGACCGTCAACATGCTTTCTTTGCTATCCCCTTAGCACAAGAATCCCAATATTTATTTCCGTTTACATTTCAAGGGCAACAATACATCTGGACCAGACTATCCAAAGGTTTTGTCCATTCCTCGGTCCTCTTCTCACAAATATTGCACTGGTGATTACAGAATATCAAGTTAATGGATGGGTCCACAGTCATCCAGTACGTCGATGTTCTTCTCCTGGCCAATCCCTCAGAATCTGCCAATGTTGCGGATATTAATCAGCTTCTTAACGTTCTCCATTTCTGGGGCTGTGGTCCCAGCTACAAAAGGTGAAACACACTCAGCAACAGATCCAATTCCTTGGCAAACTCCTTAGTGCTTCATAGCAACCCCTGACACCTGAAGGGATTTACTTGATCCTGACAACACCATTTCTCACATTCCTCAAACACGAGAGCCTTTTTAGGACTGGCAAATTATTGTTGGCAATGCCTCCCTAATGTTACTTTCTTTACCAAGCTGCTAACCGCTTTTGCCTCCTCGAAGACGGCGAAAACTTTCTCGCTCCTCTCCCTCCTGCATTACACGCCTTCAGGAACCTTAAGGAATCCCTGGCATTTGCTCCTGCCCTAGAGCACCTGCTCTACAATCGGCCTTTTCAATTATATGTGAGCATTAAAGGCTGTGCCATGGGAGTCTTCACACAAACCCCTGGTGACTGCCGACAATCCATTGCTTATACTCCACCCGCCTCGACCCAGTTGCTATGGGTCTCCCACCATGCTCACAGATCCTCCCTGCCATCTATTCACTGGTAACTGCGGCTGCTAATATTACTCTTCACTCACCTCTTTACCTCACATGCAGTCGCCGCTCTCCTCACCTCCCATCAAACTCAACATCTCATGCAGGCATGATTAAGTCGATATGAGGTAGCCCTCCTCAACAACCCACTCCTGATGTTTTCCTTTTACTCCACAATCAATCCAGCTATATTTCTGACTGCCCCACCAGAAAAGCTCCCCAATCCATCACATGATTACCTCCTCAGGAACCATTTTCTGACGTCCCCTTGCCCCAACCTGAGTGATGTCCTTTTGCCCTCACCGGGCCACATCTTTTATGTTGGTGGAAGCTCATCTATTTCCCCAGGAGGGAAGCCCCTTACAGGCTACGCCGTAGCAAACACTACAAAGGTTTTAGAATCAGCATCCTTTGAACACCTAACCTGCACACCTGGCCTCGCGCCCCCCCACTCCATGATTTCAGCCCAAAAAGCAGAACTGTTTGCCCTGATTCGGGCTTACATCCTGGTGGCTGGCCATCTATACTAACATCTATACTGATTCTCAGTACGCCGTTGGCGTTACCCATGATTCTGGTCAGTTATGGGCCCAGTGAGGTTTTTTTACCTCCTCGGGTTCCCCAATCCAAAATTCCCTTTTTGTTCAGAACCTACTGCAGGCTATCCTTCTCCCCACAATACTGGCTGTTATTAAGTGTGCAGCCACACATTGAACTCGTCATTGGTCACTAAGGGTAATGCCCTCGCTGCTTGTGCTGCCAAGGCTGCTGCCCTCTGGCGCTACAGTTGTGCCATCCAGGTGATAAACTGCTTGCCTCCTTTGAACACGCTGGTCATGCCAGATATAACCACTATTCAGCGCTTTACAGGGGGACACCCCTACTTCCGAACAAGACCTGTGGAAGACACATGCATCAACAGATCTCTGGATTACTCCAGCCAGCCAAGTTTGTGTACCTGATGCTTTATTACCTTTATTGCTTGATTGCTTGCACTCAGATACGCACCTTGGCAAGGAGGGAATGTGTGGAATATTGCTCCACATGTGGTGGTACCCACGATTAATTGAAGCAGCCCAATCCCGTATTATGTCATGTTTGATATGTCGACAAAATAATGTGCCCAATGGTATCAATAGTCAACGAGGTAGCATCCCCTTGCCAGGTGACCCATTTGATTGCATCCAGTTAGATTTTATAGAATTATCGCGTGCACATTGCTACAAATATTGTGACGTGATTGTTGATGTGTTTAGCCATTAGGTCAAGGCATTTCCCCACCACGAATAAGAATGCCTGTACAGTAGTAAAATTATTGACAGAAATTATACCCAGATTTGGCATACCCCAATAGATTAGTTCAGACAATGGTCCGCACTTTGTTGGAGAAATTAATAAGAAATTGTGTGACATACTACACATTCAGCATAGTTCCATTGTGCCTACCACCCCCAGGCAGCACAAACAGTGGAAAGAGCTAAGCTAGCCAAACTCACATCTGAAACCATTCTAAATTGGTTAAAAGTCTTACCCACAGCCCTCGACCACAAGAGAATAACACCCCACTCCACTACCGGACTATCAACTGCTGAAATAGTCTATGGTAGGCCAACCAGAACGCCCTGGGATGCAATTATGAGCCCGCCCACACAGATAGCTTTCCATGTTATGGGTAACAAAATGCAGAAGTACTTCCACTAGCTGACATTGTCTTTTAAGTTTCTGCATTCACAGGTACAGTGAGCCTTTGTACCAAACCAGCGGATGGAGCCAGATCCTGAGACACAGACCAACTTCATTGGACCCCAGATAGGAGATCTAGTACTAATAAGGAACTGGGATTGGCCCAACCTTGGGCCCCGGTGGAAAGGACCATTCCAAGTTCTCCTCCAGACTCCAACTGCAATCAAGATTAAAGATCAGCGTCGCTGGATATATCTGAGTGACAGTAAACAGTGGACAACAGTACTGACTGATAAACCATGAAGTTTATTCTCATCATCCTCAGTCTTTCGGCTATCCCTCTGATACGAGGACAACCAATCCAAAGGAAAAGAAGTCTGGGAAATGGACATTTGCACTCTAACACTTTTCTGCACGTCTTATCTGTATACATTTCAGTCAAACCTCAGTAAGTGTTGGGTATGTTCACATATTCCTGATGTGGAGATGCCGGCGTTGTAAACACAATTAGAAATCTCATAACACCAGGTTAAATTCCAACAGGTTTATTTGGTAGCAAACACCACTAGCTTTCGGGACTTTTCCCCTTCGTCAGGCGAGTGGAGAGTTCCGATACAAACAGAGCATATATAGGCACACACACAATCTACAGAATACTGATTAGAATCGAATCTTTACAACTATTCAAGTCTTAAAGGTGCAGACACTATGAGTGGAGAGAGCATTAAGCACAGGTTAAAGAGATGTGTATTGTCTCCAGACAGGACAGTAAGTGAGATGTTGCAAGCCCAGGCAAGTCATGGGGGTTACAAATAGTGTGACGTGAACCCTAGATCCCAGTTGAGGCCGTCCTCATGCATGCAGAACTTGGCTATCAGTTTCCACTCAGCGACTCTGTGCTGTCATGTGTCGCGAAGGCCACCTTGGAGAATGCTTACCCGAAGATCACAGGCCGAATGCCTGTGACCGCTGAAGTGTTTGCCCCAAATATTCCCTTTAAACTTTTCCCCCTTCACTCTTAACCTATGTCCTCTGATTTTTTTCTCCCCTAGCCTCAGTGGAAAAAGCCTGCTACTCTATTCATACCCATCATAATTTTATACACCTCTATCAAATCTCCCCTCATTCTTCTACACATCATACCTCAGGACATCCTTTCCTGCAGCGTATCAGGTAGACAATATTAGCTGAGTTGCAAAAGTACGTACCGTGTACCTGGTGGATGGTGTTCTCACGTGAGATGATGGCATCTGTGTTGGTGATCTGACATGTCTTGTAGAAGTTGCTGAGGCAGGGTTGCATGGTGCCGTGGTCACTGTTCTCCTGAAGGCTGGGTAGTTTGCTGCGGACAATGGTCCGTTTGAGGTTGTGCGGTTGTTTGAAGGCAAGAAGTGGGGGTGTGGGGATGGCCTTGGCGAGATATTCATCTTCATCAATGACATGTTGAAGGCTCCGGAGAAGATGCGTCTCCGCTCCAGGGAAGTACTGGACAACCCACCGTGTCCCATGTTCGTCTATTGAAGAGGTCAATGCAGTTTTTCGCTGTGGCGCATCAGAACTGTCCATCGATGAGTCAAGCGCCATATCCTGTTTTAATGAGGGCATCTTTCAGCGTCTGCAGGTGTCTATTGTGATCCTCTCATCTGAGCAGATCCAGTGTATACTGAGGGCTTGTCCGTAGGGAATGGTTTCTTTAACATGTTTAGGGTGGAAGCTGGAGAAGTGAAGCATCATGAGGTTATCTGTGGGCTTGTGGTTCAGTGAAGTGCTGAGGTGACTATCCTTAATGGAGATGCGTGTGTTCAAGAATGCAACCAATTCCAGAGAATGGTCTATGGTGAGTCTGATGGTGGGACAGAACTTGTTGATGTCATCATACAGCTGTTTCAGTGATTGTTCACCATGAGTCCAAAGGAAGAAAATGTCATCGACATATGTAGTGTATGATATCAGTTGAAGGTCCTGTGCAGTGAAGTTAGAAAGAAGGCAGCTAAGAGGGGACCTTATTGAAACATATAAGATGATTAGAGGTTTAGATAGGGAAAAAGGCTATCACTGTGATAGCCTTTTTCCTCGGATGGAGAAAGCTAGCACGAGGGGGCATAGCTTTAAATTAAGGAGTGGTAGTTATGGGACGGATGTCAGGGATAGGTTCTTTACCCAGAGGGTGGTGAGGGATTGGAATGCCCTGCCTGCTACAGTTGTAAATGCGCCTAGTTTGGGGGCGTTTAAGAGATCCGTGGATAGGTTTATGGATGGAAAGGGATTGGCTTAGGTTAGAGGGTCATTGCTTTTTAATTGGTCGGCACAACATCGTGGGCCGAAGGGCCTGTTCTGTGCTGTAATGTTCTATGTTCTATATGCTCGAGCCTGTGCATGAAGATGTTGGCAAATTGAAGTGCGAATTTGGTCCCCATGGCTGTTCCATGTTTCTGGATGAAGAACTGGTTGTTGAAACTGAAGATATTGTGGTCCAGGATGAAGCGGATGAGTTGTAAAACTGCATCTGGAAACTGGCAGATGTCGCGTTGAGTACTGAGGCAGTTGCAGCAATGCCATCGTCGTGGGGGATGCTGGTGTAGACTGCCAAGACATCCATTGTGATGAGGTGTGCTCCTGGTTCAACTGTTCCATCTGTGCTGAGTTTCCGTAGGAAGACATATTCCTACCCATACCAAAGGAACCCCTTGTTCTCCATTCTCTTATCTACACAGGAAACAATAGGGTGGATATTGCATCAAAATGGGACTGAATGTGGGAGATGAAGGGGATCCCAGACTATCGGAGGTAACTACCAAGTAGATATTACCAGTGATGTTTCTACTCTGAAAACTGCTGGGCGTAACTTGATGACCTTTATTCATAGCTTCAAACCCAAATATAATAGAACATAGAACATAGAACATTACAGCGCAGAACAGGCCCTTCGGCCCACGATGTTGCGCCGACCAGTTACAAAACAATGACCCACTAGCCTAAACCAATCCCTTTTCATCCATAAACCTATCCACAGATCTCTTAAACGCCCCCAAACTAGGTGCATTTACAACTCATTTAATAGGTCAGGCTCCCCACCCCATTTTGTTGTCATGAACCAGCAGAATGAATCCATATCTATCATTAGAAATGGGACTAAGCCGGTAGGCCGTAGTAACTGTACCCAGACTTTCAATGTCACTGAGGGCCACCAAAGGGACATGCTGAAAATTGAGTGTTCTAACAGACTGCCAAACTAAGGATGGATGCTGAACTACGGAGCGACATGACTGCAAGCCTACCTTGTCTGCGGACACAACGCCTATCCATGGCTCCTTTCCACTGGGCAGGATCTTGCTATCTCGCGTATGTGGTCCCCTAAATCCAACAGTATGACTCCCTAAGCTACACCTTTTGAGATCAAAATGGGCTAGCACAGAAACCCAGCAGTTTTGGATGATAGCCTTTCCTCTCTATAGTACAGCCAAAGCTGCTGAAAAACTGATCAACATGGCCTCAGCTCTCAAGAAAATAGCCAATACGGTCTGGAAAGTATAGGAATGGCTATATCTGAAGTATCGGCAGAAGTGATTGTCATCCAAACGGCAGCCATTCAAAACCAAATGGCTTTGTACTATTTACTGGCTGAATCAGGAGGCACATGCACTCTAATGGGAACAGAGTTCCCATTAGTTCCTTTATCCCCGATTCCTCTGAAAATATAACAAGCATAGCTAATCACATTAGAGAGACAGCAGATAAGATCAGAACAGCAGGGCATAAATTCAAACATCGACACACCCCCACCCCCCCCCCCCCCCCCCAGTTGGTGGCCATTTGGTAACATATTTGGAGATTGGGGAGGAATAATAGTATGCCTGGGAATCTTGGCTGCATTGGTCATTTTATTTCTTCTCAAATGCCTATGTAATTATTTGTCGTGTTTTTCTAGCGGTCCCCTGTAAAACAATTTATGAGTTAGTTATTATGGAGTGATAAAAGGAGGGAATGAGTTATTAAAGAGTTAATGTCCACTGTAGAGAGCAAGGTAAACTATTGAGCTTGAAGAACGGCAGAGAAACAACTCATGGGAGCAAACTGAGAGAACAAGGTAACCACATGCTCCAGCTTGCTGAGCACAACTGGGGTACAAGTTTAGCTAAGTACGTGACAATGTTCTCTTTTGCACCAATAGGTAGTGAATCTTAAAAACTTATGCTTATGTTCTGATGGGTTTGGGGTTGTTACTAGTAAATGCTAATATTTGAGTAGAATGTTCTTTCTTAAGCAGCAAATCCTGTAACTAAGCATTTTTGATTGAATCAGATGATGTATGCTTAAATCTAGACGTTTTCGATCAAACCAGGTGATGTGTGCTTAAGTCTTGTTTGAAATCACATCTACCTGATGCAATAGTAAAACTCAATAAAAGGGGTCAGCCTTGTTACTCCGGGCATTTTTTGCTAACTGACTTGTAGCACTGGGCAGCATGGTAGCACAGTAGTTAGAACTGCTGCTTCACAGCTCCTGGGATGTGGGTTCCCAGCCTGGGTCACTGCGGTCACATGTGGAGTTTGCGCATTCTCCTCGTGTCTGCGTGGGTTACTTCAGGTGCTTCGGTTTCCTCCCATGGTCCAAAGATGTGCGGGTTAGGTTGATTGGCCATGCTAAATTAACCCTTAATGTCCCAAGGTGTGTAGCTTACAGGGATTAGCGGGTAAATATGTAGGGATACAGGGATAGGGCCTGGGTGGGGTTGTGGTCGGTGCAGACTCAATGGGCCAAATGGCCTCTTTCTGTACTGTAGGGTTTCTACAATTCACTGAGTGGAAGTGGCAAAGGTTAGCCAACCTACTTATGTAGGACAACAAAGAACTTTGATTTTTGACAACGCTTGATGTTTGCCTTTGTACCAAGGACAGAAGAGTCTCGTGAAAAACGAACATAACACCACAGCATAATCTTCTGTGTTACAGTACATCAGTCTCTCACTTGCTGAGTGTTACAGATACAGTATAACCAGCTCTGTGGGTTACAGTACATCAGTCTCATTTACTGTAACTCACTGTCAGCATGACCATCTGTTTTACAGTGAGTCTCACTTGCTGAGTGTTAGTTACAGTACAATCATCTGTTATAATACATCACTCTCTCACTTAATGAGTGTTAAGTATAACCAGCTCTGTGTGTTAAAGTACATCAGTCTCACTTACTGTAACTACAAATTATCAGCATGACCATTTGTGTTTTACAGCAAGTCTCTCACTTGCTGAGTGTTACAGTTGCAGTATAACCATCTGAGTTACAGTACAATTTCACTTGCTGAGTGGTACAGTACAACTATGTATTACAGTACAGTCTCACTTGAGAGTGTTAGCTGCAGTATAACTGTTACAGTAGTCACTTGCTGAGTGCTACAGTACAACCATCTGTGTTACTATATATCAGTCTCAATTGCTGAGTGTTACAGATATAGTGTAACCAGCTGTGTTACAGTACATCAGTTTCAATTACTCTAACTGCACCACTGTCAGCATAACCATCTGTATTTTACAGTAAGTCTCTCACTTGCTTAGTGTTAAGATATAACCATCTGTGTGTTACAGTACATCAGTCTTTCACTGAGTGTTACATTATAACCACTTGTGTGTTACAATACATCAGTTTCCTCACTTGCTGAGTGATACAATATAATCATTTGTGTTACAGTACAATCTCACTTACTGTAACTGCACCACTGTCAGCATGACCATGTGTTTTACAGTAAGTCTTTCATTTGCTGTTTTACAGTGTAATCATCCGTGAATTACCGTACAGTCTTACTTGCTGTGTTACAGTATAACCATTTGTGTGTTACAGTATAGTCTCTCACTTGGAGTGTTCCAGTATAACTATGTATTACAGTCTCTCACTTGCTGAGTGTTACAATATACCCCTCTGTGTTACTATATATCAGTCTCACTTGCTGAGTGATACAGATATAGTATAACCAGTTCTGTGTTACAGTTCAGTCTCACTTACTGTAACTGCCCCACTGTCAGCATAACCATCTGTGTTTCACAGCAAGTCTCACTTAGTGAGTGTTAAAGTATAACCATCTGCGTGTTACAGTATCAGTCTCTCACTTGCTGAGTATTACAGTTATACTACAACCATCTGTATGTCATAATGCATCAGTCTCTCACTGGCTGAGTGTTATAGCATAAACATCTGTGTGTTGCAGTACATCAGTCTCTCACTTGCTGAGTGATACACATACAGTATAACCATGTTTTACAGTACAGTCTCATTTGCTGAGGGTTACAGTTATAGTATAACCATCTGTATGTTACTATATATATCAGTCTCACTTGCTGAGTGTTACAGATACAGTATAACCAGCTGTGTTACAGTACATCAGTGTCACTTACTGTAACTGCATCACTGTCAGCATGACCATGTGTTTTACAGTAAGTCTCACTTGCTGTGTTAGTTACAGTATAACCTGAGTTACAGTACAATCTCTCACTTGCTGAGTGTTACAGTTACAAAATAACCATCTGTCTGTAACTACATATCAGTTCCTCACTTGCTGAGTGATACACATACAGTATAACCAGCTGTGTTACAGTATCTCAGTCTCACTGCAACAGCACCACTGTCAGCATAACCATGTGTTTCACAGTAAGTCTCTCACTTGGAGTGTTACAGTATAACCATTTATGTGTTACAATACATCAGTCTCTCATTTGGAGTGTTACAGTATAACCATGTGTGATACAGTACAACCATCTGTGTGATATAGTACAGTGTCTCACTTGAGTGTTACAGTTCAGTCTCACTTGCTGAGTGTTAGGTACAGTATAACCATCAACATGTTACAGTACATCAGTTTCTCACTTGCTGTGTTATAGTCACACTATAATCAGCTGTGTGTGTTAAAGTACATCAGTCTCTTACTGAGAGTTACAGCTACATTATAACCAGCTCTGTGTGTTACAGTACATCAGTCTTACTTGCTGAGTGGTGCGGTTACAGTATGTGTTTTACAGTAAATCTCTCAATGTTAGTTATAATAGAATCATAGAAACTATAGAGTACAGAAAGACACCATTTGGCCCATTGAGTCTGCACTGACCACAATCCCACCCAGGCCCCACCCCCATATTTTACCCACTAACCTACGCATCTCAGGACACTAAGGGGCAATCAACATAATCTGCACATCTTTGGCCTGTAGGAAAAAACAGGAGCACCCAGATGAAACCCACACAGACACAAGGAGAATGTGCAAACTCCACACAGACAGTGACTCAAGCTGGGAATCGAACCCTGGAGCTGTGAAGCAGCAGTGCTAACTACTGTGCTGCCCAAAGCCTATTGCATGTGGTATTCTCAGGCAGTCTCCCATCCAAGTACTAACCAGGCCTGAGTCTGCTTAGCTTCTGATATCAAACGAGATCAGGCGCTTTCAGACTAGTATGGCCACAGTGTTAATGCAATATAATCTAACCGTCTGTATTACAGTTCAGTCTCTCACTTGCTGAGTGTTACAGATACAGTTTAATCAGCTGTGTTACAGTACATCAGTCACTCACTTGCTGAGTGTTGGTTACACTTATAACTATATTTGTGTGTTACAGCACTTCAGTCTCTGACTGTGTGATGCAGTTACAGTACATCAACCCCTCACTGTGTGACAGTACATCAATTTCACGGCATTAAAGTCACGGATCACCAGTCTCACACTCGCCAGCGGAGCTACACTTACATCGGCCTCGCAGTGTCACAGTCTCAGGTTCACTGCCAGTGTGTGGGTTAGTAACATCAGTCTCACTCTCCATCAAAGTTAAAATACACGGTTCTCGCACTCGCTGAGTTCCGGTACCTCACTCTCTCTCTCTCTCAACATGAAACAATCACAAAACAGCAGGATGATACTGACCCACTCTTCACACGCTGCACCACAAAACAGTTTCCGGGATCAGTCAGCTTTATTTCCGGGTCATGCACATTTTGCACGGGGGAAGGATTAGTGGGTCGTACAGGTTAGGGGGAGGGGTTAGTGCGTTGCCCAGGGTCTGGGGGAAGAGTTGGCGTGTGGCACAGGGTCTGAGGGAAGAGTTGGCGTGTTGCCCAGGGTCTGGGGGAAGAGTTAGCGTGTTGCACAGGGTCTGGGGGAAGAGTTAGCGTGTTGCCCAGGGTCTGGGGGAAGAGTTGGCGTGTTGCACAGGGTCTGGGGGAAGAGTTAGCGTGTTGCACAGCGTGTGGGGAAAGAGATGGTGATTTGTAAACGGTGTGGGTGAGGGGTTGGCCGGCTGTACGGGGTGTGGGTGAGGGGTTAGCCGGCTGTACGGGGTGTGGGTGAGGGGTTGGTCGGCTGTACGAGGTGTGGGTGAGGGGTTGGCCGGCTGCACGGGGTGTGGGTGAGAGGTTGGCCGGCTGCACGGGGTGTGGGTGAGGCCGGCTGTACGGGGTGTGGGTGAGGGGTTAGCCGGCTGTACGGGGTGTGGGTGAGGGGTTGGCCGGCTGTACGGGGTGTGGGTGAGGGGTTGGCCGGCTGCACGGGGTGTGGGTGAGAGGTTGGCCGGCTGTACGGGGTGTGGGTGAGGGGTTGGCCGGCTGTACGGGGTGTGGGTGAGGGGTTGGCCGGCTGTACGGGGTGTGGGTGAGGGGTTGGTCGGCTGTACGAGGTGTGGGTGAGGGGTTGGCCGGCTGCACGGGGTGTGGGTGAGAGGTTGGCCGGCTGTACGGGGTGTGGGTGAGGGGTTGGCCGGCTGTACGGGGTGTGGGTGAGGGGTTGGCCGGCTGTACGGGGTGTGGGTGAGGGGTTGGTCGGCTGTACGAGGTGTGGGTGAGGGGTTGGCCGGCTGCACGGGGTGTGGGTGAGAGGTTGGCCGGCTGTACGGGGTGTGGGTGAGGGGTTGGTCGGCTGTACGAGGTGTGGGTGAGGGGTTGGTCGGCTGCACGGGGTGTGGGTGAGAGGTTGGCCGGCTGTACGGGGTGTGGGTGAGGGGTTGGCCGGCTGTACGGGGTGTGGGTGAGGGGTTAGCCGGCTGTACACGGTGTGGGTGAGGGGTTGGCCGGCTGTACGGGGTGTGGGTGAGGGGTTGGCCGGCTGCACGGGGTGTGGGTGAGGGGTTGGCCGGCTGTACGGGGTGTGGGTGAGGGGTTGGCCGGCTGTACGGGGTGTGGGTGAGGGGTTAGCCAGCTGTACACGGTGTGGGTGAGGGGTTGGCCGGCTGTACGGGGTGTGGGTGAGGGGTTGGCCGGCTGTACGGGGTGTGGGTGAGGGGTTGGCCGGCTGCACGGGGTGTGGGTGAGGGGTTAGCCGGCTGTACGGGGTGTGGGTGAGGGGTTGGCCGGCTGTACGGGGTGTGGGTGAGGCCGGCTGTACGGGGTGTGGGTGAGGGGTTGGCCGGCTGTACGGGGTGTGGGTGAGGCCGGCTGTACGGGGTGTGGGTGAGGGGTTGGCCGGCTGTACGGGGTGTGGGTGAGGCCGGCTGTACGGGGTGTGGGTGAGGGGTTGGCCGGCTGTACGGGGTGTGGGTGAGGGGTTGGCCGGCTGCACGGGGTGTGGGTGAGGGGTTGGCCGGCTGCACGGGGTGTGGGTGAGGGGTTGACCGGCTGTACGGGGTGTGGGTGAGGGGTTGGCCGGCTGTACGGAGTGTGGGTGAGGGGTTGGCCGGCTGCACGGGGTGTGGGTGAGGGGTTGGCCGGCTGCACGGGGTGTGGGTGAGAGGTTGGTCGGCTGCACGGGGTGTGGGTGAGGGGTTAGCCGGCTGTACGGGGTGTGGGTGAGGGGTTGGCCGGCTGTACGGGGTGTGGGTGAGGGGTTAGCCGGCTGTACGGGGTGTGGGTGAGGGGTTGACCGGCTGTACGGGGTGTGGGTGAGGGGTTGGCCGGCTGTACGGGGTGTGGGTGAGGGGTTGGCTGGCTGCACGGGGTGTGGGTGAGTGGTTAGCCGGCTGCACGGGGTGTGGGTGAGGGGTTGGCCACTCCCACATGGAGCACCTCGCCAATTTTGATGGTATCTGGCAGGATCTTTCAAAAGTTAATTGGGGGAGTCTGTGGGAAGGCAAAAGGACATCTGTTAAGTGGGAGGCTTTCAAAATTGTGTTAACCAGGATTCAGGGTAAGCACGTTCCTCTTAAAGTGAAGGGCAAGGCTGGTTGATTTAGGGAACCCTGGATGACTTGGGATATTGAGGGCCTGGTCATGAAGAAGAAAGAGGCACATGACATGCATAGGCAGCTGGGATCAAGTGAATTTCTTGAAGTGTATAGTCACTGTAGGAATAGAGTTAAGAGAGAAATCAGGAGGGCAAAAAGGGGGCACAAAATTGTTTAGGCAGATAAGGCGAAGGAGAATCCAAAGAGCTTCTAGAAATACATAAAAGTCAGAAGAGTAATTAGGGAGACCTCTCACAGCCTCTTAAGGATCAACAAGGTCATGTATGTGCGGATCCACAAGAGATGGGTGAGATCCTAAATGAATATTTCTCATTAGGGAACTTGGGGAAATAAATAGTGATGTCTTGAGGAATGTACATACTACAAGGAGGAGATGCTTGAAGTCTTAAAGCACATCAAGGCAGATAAACCCCTGGGACCTGATGAAGTGTATCCTAGGACATTGTGGGAGGCCAGGGAGGAAACTGCTGTTGTCTACATGGACTTTAGCAAGGCCTTTGACAAGGTACCATATAATAGGTTGTTGTATAAGGTTAAATCGAATGGCAGATGGAGTTTAATTTAGATAATTGCAAGGTGATGCATTTTAATCGATTGAACTAGGACGAGAATTACTCAATGATAGGACATTGTGGAGAGTGACAGAGCAAAGAGATCTAGGAGTATAGGTTCATAGCTCCTTGAAAGTGGAGTCACAGATGGACAGAGCGGCGCAGAAGGCATTCAGCATGCTTGGTTTCACTGGTCAGAACATTGAATACAACAGTTGGGACATCTTGTTGAAGCTGTACAAGACATTGGTAAGGCCACACTTGGATTGCTGTGTACAGTTCTGGTCATCCTATTGTAGAAAGAGTGCAGAAAAGATTTACTAGGACACTACCAGGACTTGATGGTTTGTGTTATAAGGAGAGGCTAGATAGACTGGGACTTTTTTTCTGGAACATAGGAGACTTAGAGGTGATCTTATAGAGGTCAATAAAATAATGAGGAGCATAGATCAGTTAGATAGTCAGTATCTTTTCTGAAGGGTTAGGGAGTCTAAAACTAGAGGTCATAGGTTTAAGGGGAGGGGGGAGATACAAAACATAGAAAAATACAGCACAATACAGGCCCTTCAGCCCACTGAGTTGTGCCAAACATGTCCCTACCTTAGAGATTACTAGGCATACTATAACTCTATCTTACTAAGTTCCATGTACTTATCTAAAAGTCTCTGAAAAGACCCTGTCAAATCCGCCTCCATCACCGTTGTCGGCAGCCCATTCCACGCACCCACCACCCTCTGAGTGGAAAACTTACCCCTGACATCTCCTCTGTACCTACTCCCCAACACCTTAAACCTGTGTCCTCTTGTGGCAACCATTTCAGCCTCTGACTATCCACCCGATCAATATCTCTTATCATCTTATACACCTCTATCAGATCACCCTTCATTGTTCTTCTCTCCAAGGAGAATAGGCCGAGCTCACTCAACCTATCCTCATAAGGCATGCTCCCCAATTCAGGCAACATCCTTGTAAATCTCCTCTGCACCCTTTCTATGGCTCCCACATCCTCCCTGTAATGAGGTGACCAGAACTGAGCACAGTACTCCAAATGGGGTCTGACCAGGGTCCGATTTAGCTGCAACATTATCTTTCGACTCCTAAACTCAATTCTTCGATTGATGAAAGCCAGTACACCATACGCCTTTTTAACCACAGCTTCAATTTGCGCAGCTGCTTTGAGCATCCTATGAACTCGGATCCCAAGATCCTTCTGATCTTCCACACTGCCAAGAGTCCTACCATTAATATTATATTCTACCATCCTATTTGATCTGCCAAAATGAACCACTTCAAACTTCTCTGGATTGAACTCCATCTGCCACTTCTCCATCCAATCTCGCATCCTATCAATGTCTCGCTGCAATTTCTGACATCCGTCCACACTATCCATGCATACTATGACCCATCTATAACCACTCTTTGCCTTCTGTGGGCAAGCCAGTTCTGGATCCACAAAACAATGTCCTTTTGGATCCCATGCCCCCTCACTTTCTCAATAAGCCTTGCACGGGGTACATTATCAAATGCCTTGCTGAAGTCCATGTATACTACTATTCCTTCATCAATGTGCTTAGTCACATCTTCAAAAAATTCAATCAGGCTCATAAGCCATGATCTGCCTTTCCCTGCTGACTGTTCTTCAAATGTTCATAAATCTTGCCTTTCAGGATCTTCTCCATCAGCTTACCAACCACTTAGGTTAGACTCACTGGTCTATAATTTCCAGGGCTATCTCTACTCCCTTTCTTGAATAAAGGAACAACATCCGCAATCCTCCACAACCTCTCTCCCATCCATTGATGATGCAAAGATCATTGCCAGAGGCTCAACAATCTCCTCCCTCGCCTCCCAGAGTAGTCCGGGATACATTCCATCCGGTCCTGGCAACTTATCTAATGATGCTTTTCAAAAGCTCTAACACATCCTCTTTCCTAATATCTACATGCTCAAGATACAAGTGTCCAGAGGGCAATTTTTTCACATACAGGGTGGAGAGTGTCTGTAACAAGCTGCCAGAGATAGTAGTAGTAGATGTGGGTATAATTTTGTCTCTTAAAAAGCATTTGGACAGTTACATGTGTAAGATTGGTGTGGAGGGATGTGGGCAATTGGGACTAGCTTACAAGTTTAAAAAAAGGGCAGCATGGACAAGTTCAGCTGAAGGGCCTGTTTCTATGCAGTAAATCTCTCAAAAACCTGTAAGCACTACATTTTCAATAGTGCACAATGTTAATCAGCCACTAGTTGTTTCTTTTGTACATACTGGGCACTCTCTCATTGAGCAACATCCCGAACACTAATTCATGCAACTCCTATTCTGTCAAATCTTACACTTAACGTGCTACTTTCCCACAAAACAAGTTTTCTGGAATAAGCCACATGAAACATAGAAATATTCTTGAAACAGTGATTGCAGCGAATTAAGTGATGCTCAATCATTGGGAATCGAGCACTCACAAACTGCAAATAATTTGGAGAGGATCCCACATCGAGTTGACATCCCCCAACTAGTCATCAAACGGTGATGATTAGGCAATACCAGTGCCAGGAAATTCAAATAATAATTCTCCAGTTGCTGGCTGCGGCATAAACAGCTGGATGCCTTCAATCTTTACATATGAATACATGATTTTTGTGCGATCAGACATAATTTTCTCCCCATCCCTTGAGTTAAACTGAAATAATGCAGTATCGACTTTATATAAATCTGTTAACCTCACAATGAATTGTAAAAGGATTGCCTATTATTGAATGGTGGAAGTTGTTGAAAATATACAAGGTGACCAGGTTAGAATCAAATGCCCCTGAGTAACGTGGAGGTGACAGCTTCCTTGCTGGTGTAGAGGTTAGTATCCCCGCCTGTCACGTGGGTGATCGGGGTTCAGTTCCCTAGCGGTGTGCTATCAAATTCAATGACAACACTGTGGCCTGTCAGTTTTGATTTAATTCCAGCATAAGCTGCCAATTCCTACTGGAGCATCTTGCCAGGCACTGTATTCTCAACAGGCAGCACTTTTAACCAACTAATAGCCATCTTTTTTGTTTTGACTGGGCACTCTCTCTTTGAGCAGCACCCTGAAACTATTCTGTCAAATGTCTCAATGTCAACAAAATGAAGGAGATTGTCACCAATCTCAGGAAGCGTAAAGGAGAACATGCTCCTGTCTACATCAATCAGGATAAAGTAGAAAGGGTCAAGAGCTTCAAGTTTTTAGGTGTCCAGATCACCAACAACCTGTCCTGGGTCCCCCCATGCCAACACCATAGTTAAGAAAGCCCACCAATGCCTGTGTTTGCTCAGAAGACTAAAAATATTTAGCATGTCAACTACGGCTCTCGCTAACTTTTACATTTACACCATAGGAAGCATTCTTTCTGGTTGTAATACAGCTTGGTACTCCTGCTTTGCCCAAGACTACAAGGAACTATAAAAGGTGGTGAATGTAACCCAATCCATCACACAAACCAGCCTCCCATCTGTTGATTCTGTCTACACTTTCCGCTACCTCGGCAAAGCAGCCACGCACCCCGGACATTCTCTCTTCCACTTTCTTCCGCTGGGAAAAAGATGCAAAAGTCGGAGGTCATATACCAATTGACTCAAGAACAGCTTCTTCCTTGCTGCTGTCAGACTTTTGAATAGACACCTTATCTTTCTCTACACCTTAGCTCTGACTGTAGCACGACATTCTGCACTGTATCATTTTCTTTTCGATGAATGGTATGCTTTGTTTTTATAGCAGACAGAAGCAATCCTTTTCACTGTATGTTAATACATGTGACAATAATAAATAAAATCTTGCACTCAATATGCTACTTTCCCACAAAACAAATTTTTTGGGATAATCCACATGTAACTTAAAAACATTCTTGAATCAGTGAGTGCAGCAAATTAATTAATGCATTAATACATTCAATGGCAGTCCAGCGCTCACACACCAAGTAATCTGGAGAGAATCCAACATCGAGTTGCTGTTCACCAACCATTCATGACATAATACCAATGCAAGGAGATTCAAATGATAATTCTTCCTTCCCCGGCTGCAACAACAAAACTGGATGGCTTCAATCTTTACACATGAACACATTGGGGGGATGTTTTTTGTGCAATCAAGCATGATTTTTTCCCACCTCTTGTGTTGATCTGAAATGATGCGGTATCGACTTTGTATAGATCAGCGGTACGGTAGCACAATGGTTAGCACTGCTGCTCCAGGGATCTGGGTTCGATTCCCAGCTTAGGAGACTGTCTGTGTGAATTTGCACATTCTCTTTGCGTCTGTGCGGGTTTTGTCCGGTTTCCTCCCACAGTCCAAAGATGTGTGGGTTAGGTTGATTTACTTAGGTTGATTGGCCATGCTAAAGGAAATAGGAAATAGCTTACCTCTGTTTACTCTATCTATACCCTTCATAATCTTATATACCTCTATTAGATCCCCCCTCAGTCAGCGTCTTTCAAGGGAAAAGAGCCCCAATTTCTTTGGGGTAAGTTTTTCACTCAGAGGGTGGTGAGTGAGTGGAATCGGCTGCCGTCAGTGGTGGTGGAGGCAAACTCGCTGGGGTCTTTTAAAAGACTTCTGGATGAGTATATGGGGTTTTATGGGATTGGGGGTTATAGATAGGTGTTGATGTGATCGGCGCAACTCGTGGGCCGAAGGGCCTGTTTGTGCTGCAGTGTTCTATGTTCTATGTTCTTCAATCTTTCCTCATACCCCAGTCCTTCCATACCAGGCAACATCCTGGTGCCCTTAGTGTCCTGAGATGCATAGGTTAGAGGGATTAGCAGGTAAATATGTGGGGATATAATGCAGACAGGAGCTATGTGATTAGAGGGAGGCCGATTAGGAGTATAGACATACAGAGGGACCTGGGAGTACAGGTTCACAAATCCATGAAGGTTGCGTCACACGTGGAGAAGGTTGTTAGGAAGGCTTATGGGATGTTGGCCTTTATAGGAAGGGGCATTGAGTATAAAAGCTGCCGTCTAATGCTTCAGTTGTACAGAACATTGGTTAGACCGCATTTGGAGTACTGTGTCCAGTTCTGGTCACCTTACTACCGGAAGGATGTGGAGTCTCTGGAAAGGGTGCAGAGGAGGTTTACCAGGATGTTGCCTGGCATGGGGGGACTGGGTTACGAGGAGAGGTTGAAGAAACTGGGACTATTTTCCTTGGAAAGACGGAGATTGAGAGGGGACATGATAGAAATATATAAGATAATGAAGGGAATGGATAGAGTTAATAGTGAGAGACTGCTCCCTAGACTGGGTACGAACACGAGAGGTCATCATTTAAGGGTGAGGGGGGAGAGATATAATTTGGAGGTGAGAAGAAGGTTCTTTACGCAGAGAGTTGTGGGGGTCTGGAACGCGCTACCGAGTAGGATGGTGGAGGCAGGAACATTGGACTCGTTTAAGATGCAGTTAGATAGGCACATGAGTGAAACGAGAATGGAGGGATATGGTAGGGGATATTAAATAGGGTTAAACCTCGGGAGACACTGGAAAGGCAGGCTGTAAGATTAATATTTTTGTCTTTATTCCACAGGTGGAGGTCCACCTCGTGTCAAACAAGGGGCATTCACACGGCGGGTCGTGCGTGAGCTGCTCTTGGAAGTTCCAGGAGTGGCCTAGTACTTCATGTCGGTGTGTGTGCTTGATCCTGGACCGGTAGATGGGCGCCGCAACAGCTCAGTGACTAGCACTGCTGGCTGTGCAGGCACATGGATTTGGGCCTGTGTCTGTGGGAGTTTGCGCATTCTCCCTGTGGTTGCGTGGGTTTCCTCCGGGTGCTCCGGTTTCCTCCCACACCCCAAAGATGTGCTCTCAGGCTAATCGGTTTTTACCAAATTGACACTATCTTCCCTGAATCTGACTGAGTAGGGTTCCATTCATAGATATGCAGGGTAGAATAGGTGTAGGGTGATGTGGCGGCGCGGGCTCGTTGGGCCGAAGGGCCTGTTTCCCGTGCTGGGTTGTTCTTTGTGTATGGGGGTAGGGCCTGGGTGGGATTGTGGTCAGTGCAGACTTGATGGACCGAATGTCCTCTTCCTGTACTTTAGGATTTCTATGATCTGTCAACCTCACAATGAGTTGCAAAAGAATTGCCTATTAATTTTTGGATGATGGAAGTTGACGAAAACATACAAAGTGACCAGGTTAGAATCAAATGCCCCGAGCAACAGGGACCGCAGCAGCTTGTGAGTGGAGAGGTTAGTATTGTCACCTGTCAAGCGAGCGATTGGCATTCAGTTCTCCGCAGGGATGCTGCCAAGTTCAGTGACAGCATGTGAGTTTTGATTTGATTCCAGCATGGGCTGCCAGTTCCACTGGAGCACTCTGCTAAGCACTGCATGCACAACAAGCACCACTGTTAACCAGCCAGTAGTCGTTTCATTTGCACAGAACGGGCACTTTCTTTTTTGAGCCGCGCCCCTGAATACCATTCATGCCACTCCTAAGCTCCTAAATGTTATGCATGAAATCAAACAAAATTAGTTCAATTATTTTAGAGTGTTTAGCTTTGCATCAAGATTCTGCAGAAATTAATGCCTTGGCTAGTGTCCCTCATATAGTGATTGTGAAAGAAGTGTATATTGCAGAGTTTAGCAGCATAGAGGCTAATTTTACTCTGTTCATGAGTGAAACAGTTCTGGTTTCTGATTAATGCAAAACTGAATTTGAATCTATTTTGTTACGCAGTACAGTAACAGTTGATGTATTAGCTCCTCGTAAATAGGGGTGAAATATCATAATTTTTTAGCAGATTCACAGAAGTTACCTCTAAAAGTAAACCAAAAAAAGTTTTACATTTTTTGTTTTGTTGAAAACTAAGCCCATAAAAGACAGTAAATTGATGAGGTGCAATTTCAAATCATCACAATCTACAGCCAATTAATGGGACCAAATTAATTTGGTTTTCTTTGTATATAATTTCTCCAAATTATTTCAGAACATTTAAACAAACAAAGCAGTTTTTCAATTAGATTAGGTATTGGATGTTGAACCTTCCCCTTACCAAGTTTTTTTTGTACTAATTATGTCATGTGGCCATTGCACATGTCTGTAACACATCCCCAATGCATTATTTGCACCTATTTATGGTCAAATTTATTCAAACCGAGGCAAATTTAATAGGCATATCTATTCTACCTCAGCTGACTGGGTCATTCTTCCAATTTGGCTGGCAGCCCTGATATCCAACAGCCGCAGTGGTCACACATAGTAAAGTTAAACATACAAAGATAATTGATTCTCAAGGTATAGATATAGGGAGCTTAATCTTTTTTAATGATTATTCTCAAAGTTAGGATATTTTACTTCCTATTGTTTCCCCCAGTTAATGTCAGTATGTAATGTCACAACTTCTCAATAGACTTGTTGATTAACTAAATCCAGGGTTCTGATCTGCAGCTTGACCTGTGGCAAGAATCTGAGGTGGTCACATCTTGCTGTAAAAGGACAAACATGCAAACATTACAGCACTTAATTTCCCTGTGTTTATTATTACCCTCCACCCAAACTGCATTGTTCTCAGTTCTTGGGGACAGGTTGATTCTTAACCCCTCTTTACAACTTTCATAGAACAAAGAACAAGATCATCCCGGGAAACAGGCCCTTCGGCCCAATGAGCCCGCGCCGCCATCTCAACACCACCAGTCCCCCTCTCCACCCAGGACCCCTGTCTAATGTTTTATGGCCATCCAGATTGAGGGAATCTGATTTAGGGAAAATTTATTCCTGCCAATCAGCCTAATAGCACATCTTTGGGGTGTGGGAGGAAACCGGAGCACCCGGAGAAAACCCACGCAAGCACGGGGAGAATGTGCAAACTCCCAAATCCATCTGCTCTATCCAGAGACATGGATAGAGCAGGGTCAGGAATGGTTGTTGCAGGTTCCGGGGTACAAATGCTTTAGTCGGAGTAGAGAAGAAGGTAGAAGGGGGGGTGGGGTAGCATTGTTAGTTAAGGACTGTATCACAGTGTCGGAGAGGAAGTTTAATGAAGACTTGTCAGTTGAGGTAGTATGGGCGGAGATTCAAAATAGGAGAGGAGAGGTCACCCTGTTGGGAGTCTTTTATAGACCTCCTAAAAGTTCTAGAGAGGTTGAGGAAAGGATTGTGGAGACAATCCTGGCTAGGAGTGAAAGTAATAGGGTAATTGTTATGGGGGACTTTAACTTTGCGAATATTGATTGGAATTGCTATGGTTCTAGCTCGTTAGAGGGGTCAGTGTTTGTACAAAGCGTGCAGGAAGGTTTTTTGACTCAGTATGTAGATAGGCCAACTAGAGGTGAGGCTATATTGGATTTGGTGCTGGGAAATGAGCCAGACCAGGTGCTGGACTTGGAAGTTGGTGTGCACTTTGGTGATAGTGACCACAATTCGGTTACGTTCACCTTAGTGATGGGAAGGGATAGGCATGAACCTCGGGTCGGTAGTTTTAGCTGGGGTAAGGGTAATTATGAGGCTATTAGGAGTGAATTAGGAAGCAAAAATTGGACTAGGAGATTACAGGGACTGGGAACGTCCGAAATGTGGAGTATTTTCAAGGAGCAGCTACTGAGAGTCCTTGATAGGTATGTCCCTGTCAGGTATGGAGGAATTGGTAGATCTAGGGAACCGTGGTGCACTAAAAGAGTTGAGTCGATGGTTGAAAAGAAAAAGGAGGCTTATGTTCAGATGAGATTTGAGGGCTCAGATAGTGCACTAGAAAGCTTTAGATTGGCTAGGAGGGAGTTGAAGAGTGAGTTAAGAAGGGCTAAAAGAGGACATGAGAAGACTTTGGCTGATAGGATTAAGGAGAATCCTAAGGCGTTTTACAGGTATGTCAAGAATAGAAGGTTGGTCAGGGCAAGATTAGGGCCAGTTACAGACAGCAGAGGGAAGTTGTGTGTGGAACCGGAGGAGATTGGAGAAGCATTGAACCAATATTTCTCTTCGGTGTTCACGCAGGGGGACATGAATATAGCTGAGGAGGACACTGGGTTGCAGGGATGTAAAATAGACAGTATTACGGTTGATAAGGGGGATGTGCTAGATATTCTTGAGGGGTTGAAAATAGATAAGTCCCCTTTCCCGGATGGGATCTACCCTAGGATTCTCTGGGAGGCTAGAGAGGTGATTGCAGAGCCTCTGGCTCTGATTTTCAGGTCGTCATTGGTCTCTGGTGTAGTCCCGGAGGATTGGAGGATAGCAAATGTTGTCCCATTGTTTAAGAAGGGGAACAGAGACTTCCCCGGGAATTATAGACCGGTGAGTCTTACTTCTGTTGTGGGCAAGGTTTTAGAAAAAATTATTAGGGATAGGATTTATAGTTATTTGGAGTGTAATGAATTGATTAGAAATAGTCAGCATGGTTTTGTAGTGGGTAGGTCGTGCCTTACTAACCTTATTGAGTTTTTTGATAAGGTGACCAAAGAGGTGGATGGGGGCAAGGCAGTTGATGTGGTATATATGGATTTTAGTAAGGCGTTCGATAAGGTTCACCATGGTAGGCTTCTGCAGAAAATGCAGATGTATGGGATTGGGGGTAATCTAGGAAATTGGATCAGAAATTGGCTATCAGATAGGAGACAGAGGGTGGTGGTTGATGGTAAATATTCATCATGGAGTTCGGTAACGAGTGGTGTGCCTCAGGGATCTGTTTTGGGGCCACTGCTGTTTGTAATCTTTATTAATGATCTGGATGAGGGTATAGTTGGGTGGATTAGTAAATTTGCTGATGACACCAAAGTCGGAGGTGTGGTAGATTGTGAGGAAGGGTGTCATAGTCTGCAGGGAGACTTAGATAGGTTGCAGAGCTGGGCCGAGAGGTGGCGGATGGAATTTAATGCGGAGAAGTGTGAGGTAATTCACTTCGGTAGGAGCCACAGATGTGTCGAGTATAGGGCTAACGGGAGGACTTTGAATAGTGTGGATGAACAGAGGGATCTAGGTGTATGTGTACATAGATCCCTGAAAGTTGGGAATCAAGTAGATAAGGTTGTTAAGAAGGCGTACGGTGTCTTGGCGTTTATTGGTAGGGGGATTGAATTTAAGAGTCGCAACGTCATGTTGCAACTGTACACTACTCTGGTGCGGCCGCACTTGGAGTACTGTGTACAGTTCTGGTCCCCACATTACAGGAAGGACGTGGAGGCTTTGGAGAGGGTGCAGAGGAGGTTTACTAGGATGTTGCCTGGTATGGTGGGGAGGTCCTATGAGGAGAGACTGAGGGATTTGGGGTTGTTTTCGTTGGAAAGAAGGCGGCTAAGAGGGGATCTTATTGAAACATATAAGATGCCTTCATTAATCGAGGGATTGCCTTCATTAATCGAGGGATTGAGTTTAGGAGTCGGGAGGTAATGCTGCAACTTTACAGGACCCTTGTCAGGCCTCATTTGGAGTACTGTGCGCAGTTCTGGTCACCTCAATATAGGAAGGAGGTAGAAGCTATTGAAAGGGTGCAGAGGAGATTTACAAGGATGTTGCCTGGACTGGGAGGCATGCCTTATGAAGATAGGTTGAGGGAGCTGGGACTCTTTTCCCTAGAGAGGCGAAGGTTGAGAGGCGACCTGATAGAAGTTTATAAAATGTTGAGAGGAATAGATAGGGTGGACTCTCAGAGGCTATTTCCCCGGGTTGAAATGGTCGCTACGAGAGGACACAGATTTAAGGTGCGGGGAGGGAAGTACAGAGGTGATGTTAGGGGTAAGTTTTTCACTCAGAGGGTGGTGAGTGAATGGAATCGGCTGCCGTCATCGGTGGTGGAGGCGAACTCGCTGGGGTCTTTTAAAAGACTTCTGGATGAGTATATGGGGTTTAATGGGATTGGGGGTTATAGATAGGTCTATAGATTGGTGGGGTTGATGTGATCGGCGCAACTCGAGGGCCAAAGGGCCTGTTTGTGCTGTAATGTTCTATGTTCTATGATTAGAGGTTTAGATAGGGTGGACAGTGATAGCCTTTTTCCTCGGATGGAGAAAGCTAGCACGAGGGGGCATGGCTTTAAATTAAGGGGGGTTAGCTGCAAGACGGATGTCAGGGGTAGGTTCTTTACCCAGAGGATGGTGAGGGATTGGAATGCCCTGCCTGCTGCAGTTGTAAATACTCCTAGTTTGGGGGCGTTTAAGAGATCTGTGGATAGGTTTATGGACGAAAAGGGATTGGTATAGGCTAGTGGATCATTGTTTTTGTAACTGGTCGGCGCAACATCGTGGGCCGAAGGGCCTGTTCTGCGCTGTAATGTTCTATGTGTCTGCACAGCAATCAGCGATAGTCACTGTGCTGTCGTCTTGCCCAGTATCTTGTCCAGTTTAGGCACACACTAACAACATGAAGTACTAGGCCAATCTCGAACAACCAAGGGCAGCCCCAGTATGACCCATCGCATGTATACCCCTTGTTGAACACGAGGTGGACCGACTTAAAACCTGTGAATGAAAAGAGAAAAAACATCAAGAGAAAAAAACTTCTGAGGGACAAGATTTACGACCATTTGGAGAGGTTTGACATGATCAGGAATAGTCAGCATGGATTTGTCAAGGGCAGGTCGTGCCTTACGAGCCTAGTTGAGTTCTTCGATAATGTGACTGAACACATTGACGAAGGAAGTGCCGTGGACGTAGTGTACATGGACTTCAGCAAGGCTTTTGATAAGGTCCCCCATGCAAGACTTCTTGAGAAGGTGAGAGGGCATGGGATCCAAGGGCCTTTGGCCTTGTGGATCCAGAACTGGCTTGCCTGCAGAAGGCAGAGAGTGGTTGTGGATGGGTCTTTTTCGGAATGGAGGTCAGTCACCAGTGGGGTGCCCCAGGGATCTGTTCTGGGACCCTTGTTGTTTGTCATTTTCATAAATGACCTGGATGAGGAAGTGGAGGGATGGGTTAGCAAGTTCGCTGATGACACGAAGGTCGGCGGTGTTGTGGATGGTCTGGAAGGATGTCAAAAGTTGCAGCAGGACATAGATAGGATGCAGGAATGGGCGGAGAAGTGGCAGATGGACTTCAACGCGGATAAATGTGTAGTAGTCCATTTCGGCAGAACCAACGGGATGAACGAGTACACTATAAAGGGCAGGGGTCTTAGTAGCGTTGAAGAGCAGAAGGATCTCGGGGTCCGGGTTCACAGGACTCTTAAATCGGCCTCGCAGGTGGAGGAGGTGGTCAAGAAGGCGTATGGTGTACTGGCCTTCATTAATCGAGGGATTGAGTTTAGGAGTCGGGAGGTAATGCTGCAACTTTACAGGACCCTCGTCAGGCCTCATTTGGAGTACTGTGCGCAGTTCTGGTCGCCTCACTATAGGAAAGACGTAGAAGCTATTGAAAGGGTGCAGAGGAGATTTACAAGGATGTTGCCTGGACTGGGAGGCATGCCTTATGAAGATAGGTTGAGGGAGCTGGGACTCTTTTCCCTGGAGAGGCGAAGGTTGAGAGGCGACCTGATAGAAGTTTATAAAATGTTGAGAGGAATAGATAGGGTGGACTCTCAGAGGCTATTTCCCCGGGTTGAAATGGTCGCTACGAGAGGACACAGATTTAAGGTGCGGGGAGGGAAGTACAGAGGTGATGTTAGGGGTAAGTTTTTCACTCAGAGGGTAGTGAGTGATTGGAATCGGCTGCCGTCGTCGGTGGTGGAGGCGAACTCGCTGGGATCTTTTAAAAGACTTCTGGATGAGTATATGGGGTTTAATGGGATTGGGGGTTATAGATAGGTCTATAGATTGGTGGGGTTGATGCGATCGGCGCAACTCGAGGGCCGAAGGGCCTGTTTGTGCTGTAATGTTCTATGTTCTATGTTCTATGTTCTATTATTATCATACCATATCCACTTACATTACCAGGGACACCCCAATGTTAATGACCCTTATTTAAAACAATCTCCTATATCCACCCATCTCCAACCCAGTCATGTGCCTGTCTAAGTTACTCTTAATGACTCTAGTGTGTTTGCCTCCACCACCTTACTTGGCAGAGCATTCCATACCCCCACTACCTTCTGTGTGACAAACCTCCCTCTAATACCTGTGTTGTACCGCTCCCCCCTCACCTTAAATCCATGGCCCCTTGTCCTATGTGTCTCTATCATAGGAAATAGCGTACCTCTGTTTACTCTATCTATACCCTCTATACCCTTCATAATCTTATATACCTCTATTAGATCCCCCCTCAGTCGGTGTCTTTCAAGGGAAAAGAGCCCCAATTTCTTAGGGGTAAGTTTTTCACTCAGAGCGTGGTGAGTGAGTGGAATCGGCTGCCGTCAGTGGTGGTGGAGGCGAACTCGCTGGGGTCTTTTGAAAACTTCTAGATGAGTATATGGGGTTTTATGGGATTGGGGGTTATAGATAGGTGTTGATGTGATCGGCACAACTCGTGGGCCGAAGGGCCTGTTTGTGCTGTAGTGTTCTATGTTCTTCAATCTTTCCTCATACTCCAGTCCTTCCATACCAGGCAACATCCTGGTAAACCTCCTCTGCACTCTCTCCAGAGTCTCCACGTCCTTCCGGTAGTAAGGTGACCAGAACTGGAAGCAGTACTCCAAATGCAGCCTAACCAACGTTCTGTACAACTGCAACATTAGACTCCAGCTCTTATATTCTATACCCCTTCCTATAAAGGCTAACATACCATAGGCTTTCTTCACCACACTCTCCACTTGCACTGCCACCTTCAAAGACTTGTGCACTTGCACCCCCAGATCTCGCTGCGATTCTATACTCCTTATGGGTTTACCTTTTATCATATAACTCCCCCCTACATTATTCCGGCCAAAATGCATCACCTCACATTTATCCGGATTAAACTCCATTTGCCATGTATCTGCCCAAACAACCAGCCTATCAATATCCCGCTATATTGCCAGACTCTGCTCCTCACTGCCTGCCAATCCAGCCATCTTGGTGTCATCAGCAAATTTGTTGATCAGACCACCTACTCCCTCTTCCAAATCATTTATATACACTACAAAGAGAAGAGGTCCCAGTACTGAGCACTGCGGCACACCACTAGTGATAGACCTCCAGCTAGAAAAAGACCCCACCACTACTACTCTCTCACTTCTCTTATAGTGGATGCATTGGTGGTTATTTTCCAGACCTCGCTGGATTCCGAGGAAGTGCCGGAAGATTGGAAAACGGCTAATGTTACGCCGTTGTTTAAGAAGGGTGCCAGGCAAAAGGCAGGGAATTATAGGCCGGTTGGTTTAACGTCTGTGGTAGGTAAAATGTTAGAATCCGTCATTAAAGAGGAAATTGCGAGGCATCTTGAAGGGAATTGCTTGATAGAGCAGACGCAGCACGGTTTCATTAAAGGGAAGTCGTGTCTGACAAATTTACTGGAGTTAAATGAGGATGTGTCTAGGGCGGTGGATAGAGGAGAGCCGGTGGATGTGGTCTTTCTGGATTTTCAGAAGGCGTTTGACAAAGTACCTCATAAGAGGTTATTGCAGAAGGTCAGGGGACTTGGAGTTGGGGGTAGGGTGTTAGCGCGGATAGAGGATTGGTTGTCAAATAGGAGGCAGAGAGTGGGGGTCAACGGGTGCTATTTGGATTGGCGGATGGTGACTAGTGGAGTGCCCCAGGGGTCGGTGCTGGGGCCTCAGCTTTTTACCATTTATATAGATGATCTGGAGGAGGGAACCGAGTGTAGGGTGTCGAAATTTGCGGATGACACCAAGATTGGGGGAACGGCAAATTGTGTGGAGGGTCTGGAGAGTCTGCAGAAGGATCTAGATAGGCTGGGCGAATGGGCCAGGAAATGGCAAATGGAATTTAATGTTGGCAAGTGTGAGGTGGTCCACTTTGGAAGGAAGAATGGTAGGAAGGACTATTACTTACGTGGCGAAAAACTGCAGCAGGCGACGGTGCAGAGGGACCTCGGGGTCCTTGTGCATGAGTCACAAAAACCCAGCTTGCAGGTGCAGCAGGTGGTCAGGAAGGCGAATGGGATGCTGGCCTTCATAGCGAAGGGGATTGAATATAAAAGTAGGGAGGTCTTGCTGCAGCTGTATAGGGCATTGGTGAGGCCGCAGCTGGAGTACTGTGTGCAGTTTTGGGCGCCGCACCTGCGCAAAGATATTTTGGCCTTGGAGGGAGTGCAGAGGAGGTTTACTAGGCTGATACCGGAGTTGAGGGGGTTGAGCTATGAGGAGAGGCTGAATGAACTAGGCTTGTACTCATTGGAGTTTAGAAGAATGAGGGGAGATCTCATTGAGACATATAAGATGATGAATGGGATGGATAGGATAGAGGTGGAGAGACTCTTCCCGCTCAAAAAGACAGTAGGACTAGGGGGCACAGCCTCAAAATAAAGGGGGGAGGGGTTTTAGAACGGAGTTGAGGAGGAACTTCTTCACTCAAAGGGTGGTGAATCTCTGGAATTCTCTACACGTTGAAGTGGTGGAGGCTGCCTCGCTAAATGTTTTCAAGAAGCGGGTTAATGGGTTTTTGATAAGAGAGAGGATTAAGGGTTATGGGGAGAGGGCCGGAAAGTGGAACTGAGCCACGACAGATCAGCCATGATCTTATTGAATGGCGGGGCAGGCTCGAAGGGCCAGATGGCCTACTCCTGCTCCTATTTCTTATGTTCTCTTTGCAAGCCAGTTCTCTACCCATCTAGATACCTGACCACATCTCTCATGAGCTTTAATGTTCTGTACCAACCTACCATGAGGGACTTTGTCAAACGCCTTACTGAAATCCATATAGACGACATCAACGGCTCGTCCTTCGTCGACCGTTTTTGTCATCTCCTCAAACAATTCTACCAGATTTGTAAGGCAAGACTTCCCCTTGACAAAGCCATGCTGCGTTTCCTTAATCAGATCACAACGCTGTAAGTGCGCATACATCCTATCCCTAAGAATCCTCTCCATCAGCTTACCTACCACTGACGTTAAGCTCACCGGCCTATTGTTACCTAGGCTATCCCTCCTACCCTTTTTAAACAACGGTACCACGTTCGCTATCCTCCAGTCCTCTGGGACCTCTCCTGTGTCCAAAGAAGAGACAAAGATTCGCGTCAGAGGCCCAGCAATTTCATCCCTCGCCTCTCTAAGCAGCCTAGGATAAATGCCATCGGGCCCCGGAGATTTATCAGTTTTTAATGCCCTCTAAGAGCCCTAACACTTCTTCCCTCATAATCAATAGATCTTTCAATTGGTCTACCGCTCCCTCAATGACCGTACCAGACATCAAGCCCCTCTCCTTCGTGAATACTGATGCAAAGTATTCATTCAGGATCTCCCCCATTCCCTCTGCCTCTAAGCACAATTCCCCACGTCTGTCCCTGAGAGGACCGATTTTACCCCTAGCCACCCTTTTGTTCTTAAGATAGGAGTAAAACGCCTTTGGATTCTCCTTAACCCTACCTACCAAAGTCAACTCATGCCCCCTCTTTGCTCTCCTAACTCCCCGTTTGAGATCCCTCCTACTCTCTCTGTATTCCTCCAACGCTCTCGCCGTTCCCAGCTGCTTAGACCTGACATACGCCTCTCGTTTCTTCCTAACCAGGTCTTCTATATCTCTAGTAATCCACGGTTCCCTAATCCTACCTTTCCCATCCTTTCTCCTAACTGGCACATGCCTTTCCTGCGCCCATTGCAGTTTTCCCTTGAAAGACTCCCACATGCCTAACGTAGTCTTGTCTTTCAACAGCCTATCCCATTCTGTATCCTTAAGCTCCTGCCTAATCTGGCTGTATCTAGCCTTCCCCAATTTAGCACCGTCCCCTTAGGACAGCTCTCATCTTTTTCCATTCGTATCCTAAAGTAGACGGAGTTGTGATCACTATTAGCCACATGTTCGCCTACTGCAACCTCGACCACCTAACCCGGCTCATTTCCCAGAACTAAATCCAGTATCACTCCCTCTCTAGTCAGGCTATCTACACACTGTTGCAAGGATCCTTCTAATACACATCTTACGAATTCCTCCCCATCAGACCCCCCAGTTCTACGCACCTTCCAATCCACCCCAGGGAGATTAAAATCTCCCACTACAACAACCCTGTTCTTCTGTGTTCCATTCCTCTCCCTTTGACAATATTCACCTACATTTGTGCATCTCCTCCTTGTGCTTTTTCTCTCTTCCCCTCCCCTGCAGCCATAATGTCCCTGCTGATTGAGTTACCAGTGTATGAGGCTGGAGGTGGTAAAAGACCCCTCGTAACATCACAAAAGCAGTGAGGGAACAGATGGAAACCTACACCAGCCATACCCAACCCTGAGTAAGCAAGCACATTTTGTATATTTTTGGGGGCTGTTGTGGCAGCATCATTTTTATTTCCATCCAGTCATGAGAACATAGCATCAGAATTCTCATCCAAATCATTACTATCAATGATAAATAACAGTGGACCCAACACTGATCCCTGAGGCATATCACTGGTCACACACCTCCAGTTTGAAAAACAACCCTCTACAACCACCCTCTGTCTTCTGTCGTCAAGCCAACTTTGTATCCAGTTAGAACATAGAACGTTACAGCGCAGAATAGGCCCTTCGGCCCTCGATGTTGCGCCGACCAATTAAGAAAAAAGCAATGACCCTCTAACCTAAACCATTCCCTTTCCATCCATAAACCTATCCACTGATCTCTTAAACGTCCCCAAACTTGGCGCAACGACTACTGCAGCAGGCAGGGCATTCTATACCCTTACCACCCTCTGGGTAAAGAACCTACCTCTGACATCCATCCTATAACTACCACCCCTTAATTTAAAGCTATGTCCCCTCGTGCTAGCTTTCTCCATCTGAGGAAAAAGGCTATCACTGTCCACCCTATCTAAACCTCTAATCATCTTGTACGTTTCAATAAGGTCTCCTCTTAGCCGCCTTCTTTCTAACGAAAACAACCTCAAATCCCTCAGCCTCTCCTCATAGGACCTTCCCTCCATACCAGGCAACATCCTGGTAAACCTCCTCTGCACCCTCTCCAAAGCCTCCATATCTTTCTTATAATGTGGGGCCCAGAACTGTACACAATACTCCAAGTGCGGCCGCACCAGAGTTTTGTACAGTTGCAACATGACGTTGCGGCTCCGAAATTCACACCTCCTACCAATAAACGCCAAGACACTGTATGCCTTCCTAACAACCTTATCGACTTGATTTCCAACTTTCAGGGATCTATGCACATATACACCTAGATCCTTCTGTTCGTCAACACTATTCAGAGTCCTACCATTAGCCCTATACTCTACACATTCGTTGTTCCTGCCAAAGTGAATTACCTCACACTTTTCCGCTTAAACTCCATTTGCCACCTCTCGGCCCAGCTCTGCAACTTGTCCAAGTCTCTCTGTAAACTATGACACCCCTCTTCACTATCTACCACTCCTCCGACTTTGGTGTCATCAGCAAATTTACTAATCCATCCTTCTATACCCTCATCCAGGTCATTTATAAAAATTACAAACAGCAGTGGCCCCAAAACAGATAACTGAGGCACACCACTTGTAACCGAACGCCATGACGAATACTTTCCATCAACTGCCACCCTCTGTCTTCTATCAGCTAGCCAATTCCTGATCCAATTAACTAAATCACCCTCAGTCCCATACATCTGCATTTTCTGCAGAAGCCTTCCATGGGGAACCTTATCAAACGCCTTACTAAAATCCATATACACCACGTCCACTGCCTTACCCCCATCCACCTCTTTGGTCACTTTTTCAAAAAACTCAATAAGGTTAGTAAGGCACGACCTACCCTCCACAAAACCATGCTGACTATCTCCAATCAATTTATTACTCGCTAAATAACTATAAATCCTATCCCTAATAATTTTTTCTAATACTTTGCCCACAACAGAAGTAAAACTCACCGGTCTATAATTCCCGGGGAAGTCTCTGTTCCCCTTCTTAAACAATGGGACAACATTCGCTATCCTCCAGTCTTCTGGCACTATACCGGTGACCAACAACGACCTGAAGATCAGAGCCAGAGGCTCTGCAATCGCCTCTCTTGCCTCCCAGAGAATCCTAGGGTAAATCCCGCCCGGCCCAGGGGACTTATCTATTTTCAAACCCGCAAGAATATCTAGCACATCCTCCTTATCTACTGCAATACTATCCAGTTTACAACCCTGTAACCCAGTGTTCTCCACAACTACATTTACATCTCCCTGCGTGAATACCGAAGAGAAATATTTGTTAAGTGCCTCTCCAATCTCTTCCGGTTCCACACTTAACTTCCCACTGCTGTCTCTGACTGGCCCTAATCTTGCCCTAACCAATCTTCTATTCTTAACATATCTAAAGAAAGCTTTAGGATTCTCCTTAATCCTATCAGCCAAAGTCTTCTCGTGTCCTCTTTTAGCCCTTCTTAACTCACTCTTTAACTCCCTCCTGGCTAATCTATAGCTTTCCAGTGCACTACCTGAGCCTTCAAGCCTCATCCTGACATAAGCCTCCTTTTTCCTTTTAACCAGCGAATCAACTTTTTTAGTGCACCGCAGTTCCTTTACTCGACCATTTCCTCCTTGCCTGACAGGGACATACTTATCAAGGACTCGCAGTAGCTGTTCCTTGAATAAACTCCACATTTTGGATGTTCCCAGCCCCTGTAGTTTCCTAGTCCAACTTATGCTCCCTAATTCTCTCCTAATAGCCTCATAATTACCCTTACCCCAGCTATAACTACTGCCCCTAGATTCATACCTATCTCTTTCCATCACTAAGGTGAACGTAACTGAATTGTGGTCACTATCACCAAAATGCTCACCAACTTCCAAGTCCAGCACCTGGTCTGGCTCATTTCCCAGCACCAAATCCAATATAGCCTCACCTCCAGTTGGCCTATCTACATACTGAGTCAAAAAACCTTCCTGTATGCTTTGTGTAAAAACTGACCTCTCTAACGAGCTAGAGCTATAGCAATTCCAATCAATATTAGTAAAGTTAAAGTCTCCCATAACAATTACCCTATTACTTTCACTCCTGTCCAGGATCGTCTCTTCAGTCCTTTCCTCTACCTCTCTAGAACTTTTAGGAGGTCTATAAAAGACTCCCAATAGGGTGACCTCTCCTCTCCTATTTCTAATCTCAGCCCATACTACCTCAACAGACAAGTCCTCATCAAACTTCTTTTCTGTCACTGTGATACAGTCTTTGACTAATAATGCCACTCCTCCCCCCCTTCTACCTCCTTCTCTACTCCGACTGAAGCATTTGAACCCCGGAACTTGCAACAACCATTCCTGTCCCTGCTCTATCCATGTCTCTGAAATGGCCACAACATCAAAGTTCCATGTACTGATCCACGCTGCAAGTTCATCCACCTTATTGTGAATACTCCTCACATTAAAGTATACGCATTTCAAACCCTGCTCTACTCCACCCCCACGATGCTGTGCTTTACAGTCCTCATCTATGACCCCCTTAATCTCATTCCTGCTACTCAGGATCCCCCCCCCCCCGAATCAGTTTAAACCCCCCTGCCTTTGCAAATTTTCCCCCCAAGACATTGGTTCCCCTCTGATTCAGGTGTAGACCATCTCTCTTGTAGAGGTCCCACCTACCCCAGAATGAGCCCCAATTGTTCAAGAACCTGAACCCCTCCCTCCTGCACCATCCCCTCAGCCACGAGTTCAAACTTTCCCTCTCTCTGTTCTTCTCTAAACTATCCCGTGGCACAGGCAAGAGTCCCAAGATAACCACTCTGTTTGATTTGGCCCTAAGTTTCCACCCCAACTCCATAAATTTCTGTTTAATATCCCCTTCCCTTATCCTACCTATGTCATGTGTCCGCACATGAACTATGACTTGGGGCTGACTCCCCTCTCCCTTAAGAGTCTTGAACACCCGCTCTGAGACATCCCGGACCCCAGCCCCAGGGAGGCAACACACCAGCCCTGAGTCCCGTTCATTACTGTTGACTCTCCTATCTGTACCCCTAATTATGGAGTCCCCAATCACCAGGCCCAATCTTTTACTTCCCCTACCCACCTGAGCCTTCACAGCAGGCTCACCTCCAGAGACCTGCTCCCTTTGGCTATCTCCAGTTGATTCTTCCTCAACTGTAGCCTCCAGGACAGAAAACTTATTTTGGAGGGGAACAACCCTGGGGGATTGTCTCCCCAATTGCTTCTTACCCCTCTTCCTAGCTGTTACCCAAGAATCATTTTTAGGAGTGACTATCTCTTTGTAACTCCTGTCAATGTCCGCCTCAACCTCCCGAACTATCCGGAGTTCCTCCAATTCCAGCTCCAGCTCCTTAACGCAATCCTCTAGGAGCTGCAAGTGTGCGCACTTCCTGCAGGTATAATCAGCCTCGTACATACCGCAGGAGGTGCAGCGTACTGCCTGAACTGCCATCTCTGATACAATTTCCAGGAGGGAAAAAAAACTTCCCACACACTTATTATTAGGTTAGAGGAGGGGGGAGGGTGGGATACTCTACCTGTGTAGAGGATCGAGTTTCCTCTCTGTACCAATTTATAGGGTCAGAGAGACAAAAAAAAAACTACAACTACCGGTAAGCCTCCTTATGACGACTTCCGGTTTCTAGTTAATTTTAAAAAAAAGGTAAAGAAAAACTACCACTGCTCACTACTTTAACAAAAAGGAAAAGATAAAAATTACCTTAAACTCGAACTCTACACTCGCCCAAATCGCTGCCTCTCCGTGCTGCTCCACAGGAACAATGAGCTCCACAGGAACACCCTGGATCCCATGAGATTTAACCTTACGCAACAACCTACTCTGTGATACCTTGTCAAAAACCCTGCTGAAGTCCATCAACAGCACTGTCCTCATCTGGTTACCCTTTCAAAAAACTCAATTAAATTTGTGAAACATAATTTTCCATTCACAAAGCCATGCTGACTGTCCCTAATCAGTCCTTGTCTCTCTAAATGCCTGTAGATCCTGTCTTTCAGAATACCTTCCAACAATTTACCCTCTACAGACATTCGGCTTACTGGCCTATAGTTCCCAGGCTTTTCCCTGCAGCCCTTCTTAACAAAGGCACAACATTTGCCACCCACCAATCTTCAAGCGCCTCATCTGTGGCTGTCGATGATTCGAATATCTCTGCTAGGGAACCCCAATTTCGTCCCTAGCCTCCCCCATACATTTCTTCAGGCCCTGGGGATTTATCTACCTTGATGTGCTTTAAGATGTCCATGACCTCCTTCTCTGTAACATGTCCACTCCCCAAGACATCATTATTTATTTCCCCAAGCTCCCTCACATCCATACATTTCTCAACACTATATATAACACCAAAGAAAAGCCAAGCAGCATGCTTAGGAGGAGGAGTCTCCACAGATATCCCCATCCTCAATGATGAAGGAGCTCAGCACATTAGTGCAACAAACGAGTTTTTGCAATCATCTTCAGCCAGAAGTGCCAAGTGGATGATCCATCTCAATTTCCTACCTAAGTTCCCAGCATCACAGTCTTCAGCAAATTCGATCCATTCCATATGTCAAGAAGTGCCTGAAGGTGCTCAATTCAGTGAAGGCTTTGGATTCTGACAACATTCCGACAATTGTTCAAAAAACTTGAGCTTCAAGACTTAGACTTGTCAAGCTGTTCCAGTGGACCCTGGCATATAGAACATAGAACATTACAGCGCAGAACAGGCCCTTCGGCCCACGATGTTGCGCCGACCAGTTACAAAAACAATGACCCACTAACCTAAACCAATCCCTTTTCATCCATAAACCTATCCACAGATCTCTTAAACGTCCCCAAACTAGGTGCATTTACAACTGCAGCTGGCAGGGCATTCCAGTCCCTCACCACCCTCTGGGTAAAGAACCTACCCCTGACATCAGTCCTATAACTACCCCCCCTTAATTTAAAGGCATGCCCCCTCGTGCTAGATTTCTCCATCAGAGGAAAAAGGCTATTACTATCCACCCTATCTAAACCTCTAATCATCTTATATGTTTCAATAAGATCCCCTCTTAGCCTCCTTCTTTCCAGCGAAAACAACCCCAAATGCTTCAGCCTCTCCTCATAGGACCTCCCCTCCATACCAGGCAACATCCTGGTAAACCTCCTCTGCAAAGCCTCCACATCCTTCCTGTAATGTGGGGACCAGAACTGCACACAGTATCCAAGTGCAGCCGCACCAGAGTAGTGTACAGTTGCAACATGACGCTGCGACTCCTAAATTCAATCCCACTACCAATAAATGCCAAGACACCGTATGCCTTCTTAACAACCTTATCTACTTCACTCCCAACTTTCAGGGATCTATGTACACATACACCTAGATCCCTCTGCTCCTCCACACTATTCAAAGTCCTCCCGTTAACCCTATACTCGACACATCTGTTATTCCTACCAAAGTGAATTACCTCACACTTCTCCGCATTAAACTCCATCCGCCACCTCTCGGCCCAGCTCTGCAACCTGTCTAAGTCTTCCTGCAAACTATGACACCCTTCATCACTATCTACCACACCTCCGACTTTGGTGGTCATCAGCAAATTTACTAATCCACCGAACTATACCCTCATCCAGATCATTAATAAAAATTACAAACAGCAGTGGCCCCAAAACAGATCCCTGAGGCACACCACTCGTAACCGAACTCCATGATGAATATTTACCATCAACCACCACCCTCTGTCTCCTATCCGCTAGCCAAATCCTGATCCAATTCCCTAGCAATTCCCTATACCCAGCAATGTGGAAAATTGTCCAGGTATGACCTGACCATAAAAAGTAGGACAAGTCTAACCCAGCCAATTATCACCTGTTCAGACCATTCTCAGTAATCAGTGACAGATAAAGTGTCTTTGACAATGATATCAATTGACACAAGTGCTCAGTTTGGGTTCTGCAAGGGCCAAGTAACTCCTGTCCTTATTACAGCCTTGGCTTGGCTGAAAGAGCTGAACTCCATGTGTACAGTGAAAGTGATTGCCCTTGATATCACGGCAACATTTGACTGAAAGTGGCATCAAGGAGCCCTATCAAATCAATGGCAATCAAGGGCAAAACTCTCCACTATTTGAAGTTATATCTAACACAAAGGAAAATGGTTGTGGTTGTTGGAGGTCAATCATCTCCATCCAGGGACGTTGCTGCAGGAGTTCCTCAGAGTAGTGCCCCAGGCCTAACCATCTTTCAGCTGCTTCATCAATGACGTTCCCTCCATTATAATGGCAAAAGTGGGGATGTTCGTTCATGACTGCACAATGTTCAGCCCCATTCACAACTCCTCAGAAATTGAAGCAGACCATATCCATTTGGATATATCCATATCCATATCCGTAAGACTGAGATCGTATTTGGGCTTGGTATAAAGTGTAACATGCCAGGCAATGGATATCTCCGAAAATAGAGAATCCGTCCATCTTCCCTTCACATTCAATGGCATTACCATCAATGAATCCCTATTGTCAGCATCCTGGGTGTTATCATTAACCATAAACTGAACCCAACCAGCCATGTAAATTCTACAGCTACAAGGACTGATCAAAGGCTGGGAATTTTGTGAAGAGTAACTTGCCTCCTGACTCCAAAGCCTGACCACTGCCAGCAAAGCACAACTCAGGAATGTGATGGAAAACTCTCCACATGCCTGGATGAGTGCAGCTCCAACAACACTCCAGAAACTTGATGCCATTGAAGATGAGTGAAAAACATTCCACGAACATCTCCTCTGTACTTGCTTCCCAGCACCTTAAACCTGTGTCCTCTCATAGCGACCATTTCAGCCCTGGGAAATAGTCTCCGAGAATCCACCATATCTATACCTCTCAACATTTTATAACCCTCTCTCAGGTCGCCTCTCAACCTTCGTCTCTCCAGGGAGAAGATACCTAACTCCCTCAACCTATCTTCATAAGGCATGCCTCCCAATCCAGGCAACATCCTTGTAAATCTCCTCTGCACCTTCTCAATAGCTTCCACATCCTTCCTGTAGTGAGGTGACCAGAACTGCGCACAGTACTCCAAGTGGGGTCTGACAAGGGTCTGATAAAGTTGCAGCATTACCTCCCGACTTCTAAATTCAATCCCTCGATTAATGAAGGCCAGTTCTTCTTGACTACATCCTCCACCTGTGAGGCCGATTTAAGAGTCCTATGGACCCGCACCCCAAGATCTTCAACACAGCTAAGACTCCTACCCTTGATATTGTACTCCTGCATCCCATTGGTCCTGCCAAAATGGACCACTACACATTTATCCGCGTTGAAGTCCATCTGCCACTTCTCCGCCCAGTCCTGCATCCTATCTATGTCCTGCTGCAACTTCCGACATCCCTCCAGACTATCCACAACACCACCAACCTTTGTATCGTCGGCGATCTTACTAACCCATCCCTCCACTTCCTCATCCAGGTCATTTATGAAAATGACAAACAGCAAGGGTCCTAGAACAGATCCCTGGGGCACTCCACTGGTGACCGACCGCCATGCAGAAAAAGACCCATCCACAACCACTCTCTGCCTTCTGCAGGCAAGCCAGTTCTGGATCCACTAGGCCAAAGCCCCTTGGATCCCATGCCCTCTCACCTTCTCAAGAAGTCTTACATGGGGGACCTTATCAAACGCCTTGCTGAAGTCCATGTAAACCACATCCACCGCTCTTCCTTCGTCAATGTGTTCAGTCACATTTTCAAAGAACTCAACTAGGCTCGTAAGGCACGACCTGCCCTTGACAAAACCGTGCTGACTATTCCTGATCATTCTAAACTTCTCGAAATGCTCATAAATCTTGTCCCTCAGAATCCTCTTCATCAACTTACCAACCACTGAGGTCAGACTCACTGGTCGGTAGTTTCCCGGGCTATCCCTGTTCCCTTTCTTGAAAATAGGAACCACATCTGCAATCCTCCGGAACCTCTCCCGTCTCCATCGTCAATGCAAAGATCATCGCCAGGGACTCTGCAATCACTTCCCTCGCCTCCCACAGTAACCTGGGGTACATCCCATCCGGTCCCGGCGACTTATCTATCTTGATAGAATTTAAAAGTTCCAACACATCCTCTTTCTTAACATCCACATACTCAATCTTTTCAGACAGCTGCAAACCTGTAGTACAACCTCCCTGATCACTTTCCACCTTGAATACCAAGGCAGTATTCATTAAGCACCTCTGCCATTTCTTCCGGTTCCACACAGACTTTTCCCCCTTCACCTTTTATAAGTCCTATCCCTTCTCTTCTCATCCTATTACTCTTCACATATTTGTAGAACGCCTTGGGATTTTCCTTAATCATACCCGCCAAGGCCTTCTCATGTCCCCTTCTGGCTCTCCTAATTTCCTTTTTAAGCTCCTTTTTACAAACCTTATACACCTCTAGATCCTTAATATCTCTTAGCTCTCTGAACCTTTTATACACCTTTCTTTTCTTCCTGACCAGGCTCACCTCAACCTTTGTGTACCACAGCTCCCGCAACCTACCAAAACCTCCTTGTCTCATAGGAACGTTGTCGTGCAGAGCTCCAGTCAAACATTCCTTGAAAATTCGCCGCCTCCCTTCAGTACTTTTCCCCAAGAACACCTCCTTCCAGTTTACTCGTCCAATTGTCTGCATGATGTCATCATATTTCCCCTTACTCCAGACAAATACCTTCCTAGCCTGCCTGATCCTATCTCTTTCCAATGCTATCGTGACAAAGATAGAATTATGATCTCCATCCCCGAGAAGCTCTCCCACCGAGAGATCCGTCACCTGTCCTGGTTCATTAACCAAGACCAGGTCAAGTACAGCCTCTCCTCTCATAGGCTTATCCATGTGCTGTGTCAGGAAACCCACCTGAACACATCTAACAAACTCCTCCCCATCCAAACCCCTTACCCTAGGGATATTCCAGTTGATGTTTGGGAAATTTAAGTCTCCCATCATGACAACTGTTATTACTACGTCTCTCTAGGATCTGTTTCCCTATCTGCACCTCAGCTTCCCTGTCACTATTGGGTGGCCTATAGAATACACCCAGCAAAGTTATCGACCCTTTGCTGTTTGTAACTTCCACCCACAGAGACTCCATAGACAGTCCGTCCACGGCATCCACCTTCTCTGCAGCCATGACACTGTCCCTGATCAACAGTGCCACTCCACCACCTCTTTTACCCCCCTCCCCGTCCTTCCTGAAGCATCTGAATCCCGGCACCTGAAGTACCCAGTCCTGTCCCTGAGACATCCAAGTCTCCGTAATGGCCACCACATCACATTCCCAAGCAGCAATCCACGCCCTAAGCTCATCTACTTTGTTCACTACACTCCCGGCGTTAAAATAGACACACCTCAGACCCTCGACATTCACCGTCCACCTCATTCCATTCCTGCTGTCACTCTCCCACAGCACAGGCAGCAATCCTGAGATTACTATCTTCGCGTTCCTCTTTCTCAGCTGTCTACCTAATTCCCTCGGTCTGGGCACTTCTCTTCTCCACCACCCGTCTAATCTCCCTCTCATACTGTCTACAGTCCTTCTCTACCTGGGAGCTAATGTCCTCGCTCTTAGTCTCCTCATCTCTATTCCGTCCCCCCAACCTTTCTAGTTTAAAGCCCCCCCCCAGTAGCCCTAGCTAGTCTTCCCGCCAAGATATTGGTCCCCCTGGGATTCAAGTGCCACCCGTCTTTACTGAACAGGTCACACCTGCCCCTAAAGAGGTCCCAATGATCCAGGAACCGGAATCCCTGCCCCCTGCTCCAGTCCCTCAGCCATGCATTCACCCTCTGCCTCATTCCATTCCTGCTGTCACTCTCCCGTGGCGCAGGCAGCAATCCTGAGATTACTACCTTCGCGTTCCTCTTTCTCAGCTGCCTACCTAATTCCCTATAATCCCTTTTCATGACCCCTTCCCTCTTCCTGCCTATGTCAGCAGTACCTATATGAACCACAACCTCCAGCTCCTCACCCTTCTCTTTCAGGATGTCTGGGACGCGTCCAGAGACATCTTGGATCCCAGCTCCAGGGAGGCAAACCACCATCCGCGACTCCCACCTGCGACCGCAAGAACGCCTGTCTGATTCTCTCACTATGGAGTCCCCAATTAACACTGCCTTGCTGCTCTTGTTCTTACTTTTTTGGAGTACTGGGTCAGGCTCAGCTCCAGAGATCTGGCCACAGCTTCCTCCCCGAGGTGAGCTGTCCCCCCCAGCAGTACTCAGACAGGAGTACTTATTTTGAAGGGGGAACGTCCACCAGCACGCTCTCTATCACGTGAGCTTTCCCCTTCCTAACCGTTACCCACTTGCCTTCTTCCCGTTGCCTCAATGTGACCACTTGCCGGTAGCTCCTTTGAATTACCTCCTCATTCTCTCTAATGAGACGAAGGTCCTCGAGCTGCAGTTCCAGTTCCTTAACCTGGTCCCTTAGGGACTGCAGCTCCACTCACCAAGCAAGATGCAGACGTCTGAGAGACCAGGACCTCCCGCATATTGCATTGGCAACAACATACTGGCCTCACACTCATACTTGCCCTTTTTAGAAATACAGAATATTCAATAATTCTTGATATTTAAGAAGGACAGTATTATATATTTATAAGGGTTGCAGATTGCTTTAAGAGATGATCGCATGATTTGATGGTGATGTCATTATGGTGTTGCAGAGAACGCTGTTTCATTTTCCCTCTACATACAAGAAGGAAAAAAATCTGTTGTTGTTCAATTGAATGTACGTTTGCAAACCACAGCTTCTTTTTTTGTGTAAAATCCACAACTGCTACCACTGTTAGGACGTTACAGATAAGCAAAAAGGGAAAGGAGGTGAGGTGGTGTTGTTAATTAAGGATGAAATCAGTGCCATAGTGAGAAGACATAGTAGGTCAGAAAATCAACAGGTAGAATCATTCTGGATGAAGCTAAGTAGCAACAAACATCGGAAGTTGTTTAAATGCCTGTGGTAATGCAGAGGATGGCATTAAACAAGAAATTATAGATGCATGTAACAAGGATGCTATAGTGATCATGGGTGACTTTTATTTACATATAGATTGGACAATCCAAATCAGCAACAAGGCTGTAGCAGGTAAATTCCTGGAATATGTGCAAGATGTTTTTTTTAAATCTATACGTCAAACAACCATTTGGCGAACGTGCTATCCTAGATTTGGTATATGCAACAACAAAAAAGTTAATTAATAAACTAGTTTTTAGGGAATAGTGAGCATAACATGATAGGATGGAAAATGAAGAAGTCTAATATGAAAATATAGTCCTAAATATTATCAAAGGGAAGTGCAAAGGTATGAGGTTGAGTTGGTTACGATAGATTGGAAAACTTTGTTAAAGGGCATGACGTTATTATAGATAGAAAATAGGAAGTAAAATTACTCACCAGCTGTTCACCAATTAGTTCTTTCTGCTTTCTCAACATCACTTTTACTCTTGACCTCACATTTCAAACTGTCTGCTTTTAAAGTCCCACTCAGTTTCCACTCCTTATCACCGCTCTCCAAGTTATAATGCAAACAGCACCTCCTGCCTCACTGCACTGAATTCCCTCATGCATCAAATTCCCAAGTATCTATTCTGTGTCTCGATACAAAATACCGCAAAGGACCACAGAAAAATTATGGTGCAGAGAAAAGCCATTCAGCCCATTGTGTCTGCGCAGCCGTAAAAGAGAAAAACAATAAATTAGCTATTCATCTCAATTCCTCTCAATGGTCCTCTCATCTCGTCTCAATGGTCTAACATTTAGTGATGAGCTGCTCTCTTTCTGCTTACTTATTTCATATGCTTCGCAAGACCATCTGTTTCAACTAAAAAAATTCTACAAAGATGAGTCAGCACTGCTAGCTAGAAAAAAAACAGTTAAATCCAGCCACCAAAATCAAAAAAAGCTCAGGTCCAAACACTGACCCCCAGTTTCCGGTTGAGCTGAGATTACAGGATGGCTGGCATGAGAAATGAAAAATACCAAGCTCGTGCAGGAGGGGGAGCTCCTATTAAATGTTGAGTGTACAACTTTAGTGAACAGATTTTGGCTGGAATTCTCGGATATGCCCCTGCCCCCTCGGCTACCTCACCCCCCCCACCCTTCCCCAACATCTGGGTGTTGGGCTCGGTGGAGAGGTGGGCCTTGTGAGCTGATAATCCTTCAGTATTGTTCTGCACCAAATCAAAGACACTTGGAAATATGCACCTTCTAGTTTTATCCTCAAAAAAACTCCAGTACAATTGTCAAACATGATTTCCCTTTCATAAATCAATGCTGACTTTGTCTAATCCTGTTGATATTTTCTAACTGTGCTGTTATTACATCCTTTATTAAAGACTCTAGCATTTTCTCTACTACTGATGTTAGGCTAATCGGTCTGTAATACTCTGTTTTCTCCCTGTCTCCCTCCTTTTTTAAATAATGGGGTTACATTTGCCACACTCCAATCTGTCGAGGCTATTCCAGAATCAACTGAATTTTGGAAGATGACAACCAACTCATTCCCCATTTCCATGACCACCTCCGCAGTGTCACAGAGCCATGGATGTGGGTTTGATTCCTGACTTGGATCACTGTGTGTGCGGAGTCTGCACATTCTCCCCTTGTCTGTGTGGGTTTTCTCCAGGTGCTCCAGTTTCCTCCCACAGTCCAAAAGATATGTGGGTAAGGTGCGTTGGCCATGCTAAATTCTCCTTCAGTGTACCCAAACAGGCGCTGGAGTGTGGCGACTAGAGGATTTTTACAGTAACTTAATTGCAGAGTTAATGTAAGCCAACTCTGTGATACGAATAACTAAACTAAAAAACCTTAGTATCCTGGGGATTTATCACCTTTTGATCCCATTGATTTCTCCAGCACTACTTTTTTTAATAATAACAATTTCCTGCATAGAATCATAGAACCCTACAGTGCAAAAAGAGGCCCTTCGGCCCATTGAGTCTGCACCGAACACAATCCCACCCAGGCCCTACCCCCATATCCCTACATATTATACCCACTAATCCCTCTAACCTACACATCCCTGGACACTAAGGGGCAATTTCTTAGCAAGGCCAATCAACCTAAGCTGCACATCTTTGGACTGTGGGAGAAAACCAGAGTACCCGGAGGAAACCCATGCAGACACGAGGAGAATGTGCAAACTCCACACAGACAATCACCAGAGCTGAGAATCAAACCCAGGACCCTGGAGCTGTGAAGCAGCAGTGCTACCCACTGTGCTACTGTATCACCCCAATTCCTTCTCACCAAACCCTTGGTTCCGTATCATTTCAGGGAAGTTTGTTTTCTTCAGTAGTTGCTTAATTGTTTCACCATTTCCTTGTTCTCTGTTATCAACTGTCCCATTTTGGACTGTTCATATATTTGTGGATTCCTTCATATATTTGTGGATTCCTTAACAGTCTGCTTTTATGTTCCTGGCAAATTTACTTTTCTGCTCTATTTTCCTCTTTTAATCAATCCCATGGTCCTTCTTTGCTGAATTCTAAACTGCTCCCAATCCCTCAGGTTTACTACTTTTTATATGACTTACAAGCCTTAGTATCTTTTGCGAATCACGGTTTGACCATTTTGCCAGTTAACTTTTTGTGTTTTAAAGGAATATAGGCAATTTAAAATCCAGTAACATTAAAGGAGCGTACAGATCCTAGAAGTGACTGACTTGGCTCACTTCAGGCTGAACCCAGTTGTCCTTCTGGATTCATCACTGAACATGTTGGTGGTCAAAGGACTCTGTTTCCAATTGCCCAATAACCCAAATATGGTCATGGCTAATGGATTCCAGTAGCCTGATGCAGATGACTAACTTACAGTTGGACACATCCCTTTCGTATTTAAGTCCAGGTGATAACGTATAATGGTTCATCCCCCCTCCTTTGGATACCCAGGTGAAGGTTGGGATGTTTTGCTAATGGGTTAGAAGATGCCCCCCATTCATTCATTCCTTCAGGCAATTATTCTTGGCGAGGCTTTACAGACAGGGTATGCTCCATTTCAATGGCTTTAGAATGTGGAAGGTCCAGTGATGCAAATATACAGTTAACTTTGGTAGTGTGATTTCAATTCATTGGAATAAAGTCTCAGTTAATTTTTGAAAATTTAATTAGACTTTCCAGCCAGTAAATTCAAGAAGTCATTTTTAATATAAAATATTTTTACAAAACACCTCCTCACCAGGCAAAATGAAATACATTTTATTGCAAGATTGTTTGCAAAACATTGATAACTTAAACACTCAGTCGTACATTTGACAGCATTGGGTACATTCTCTAAAGCCTGGAACTGGCATCCTATTTACAGTTTTGAGAATAATTCAGTTCTTGGTGAAACTGTAGATAAAACATTAGTGATCATATTGTTTTTCCCTGCAGTGTGGGTAATCTTTAAGTAATAGGGTTGCTAAAGCAGGTTACATTGAAATATCCTTGTATTCTGTGTTTAGAATTTCCTGACAAATGTTAAGAGGTTGTGATCTGTACAGACTAAGATCTCTCTCTATCAATTTAGGACATGTATCTCAAAATGCTCAAGAACCAGTAACAGGCCAGGATTTCCTATTCCACAATGGAGTATCTCTTTTGGGCAAGAAGACCTGTCAAAGGCGGGAAATTAGAGAACCAGCCAAAAGACCATTTACAATCAGCAGCATTAGAAAATCCCGAGGGCGAGCAGGGCCAGAAAATCTTTGGTTTCTGTTCATTTCTTTAGAAAAGCCCAGCTAGTCTCTCGATGCCTGATCCATCACCTTGGAGCTAGACAGCAGCCACTTCTGTCACTAGCATCAATTGCCACTGTTAAGATATGGTTTAAGTTTGGAGGTGTCCCCACTGGTTTGTCAGTTAAAATGATTTTCAGCTTTTCAAAAGCAGTTGCACAGCTTCCTGACCACATCCTTGTGTTTTTTTTCTCTGTGGAATGTTCTCTGTCAATTTGGGCACTAAATAGTACTGATGTTTGGGATGATCTTGTGGCAGAACCCACACATTCCCAAAAAATCCATTATTTCCTTTTACTTGTGGGAATGGGGAAATCCATAAATACCTGCACCTTAAATTCTTTGGGTTCTTAACCCACAACAGTGCTGCCATTCCTGCCCATCTTTGAGCCTTGTCTTAGTAAAAACTATACTATCACAATCTGACTTGTCAATCTGTAATCTCAGCTCATCTGTTTTATTCTCTAGACTTCTTGCAGTCAAGTTTATGTGATTTAGCTCTGCCAAACACCCTTCTTGTTATTTTCTAGTCTTTGTTTCCTCTACATTCCAATCATATTTGCTCATTTCTGACCTCTGTTTCCAACTTTTTGTTTCCCTCCTTGCTGAATCTAATCTCAGATTCCCATCCCCCGGCCAAACAAGTTTAAAATGGCCAACAGCGCTAACAAAACTCCTAGCAAGATATTGATCCTGCATCTGAGATACAGCCAATCTGTCTGTATAGGTCCCACCTCCCCAAGAACCAATCCCAATGCCTCAGGAATCTAAAGCCCTCCATCCTGCACCATCTCCCCAGAAATGCATTCACCAGCTCTGACCTCCAATTTCTATATTCACTAGCATGTGGCATCAAGGATATCGGAGATTATTATATTTGAGATCCTGCTTTGGAAGCTGCTCCTTATACAATGCCTTATTCTCTATTCTCCCTCCAAGTTGAAGTTATGACTGTGGGAAATGGTCATTCCTGCTCACCGTGGTCTTACCACTAGAAAAAAGTTCTACTATTTGTATTTGAATGGCCAAAAACCTTTAATGTTTAAATAGTGCCTTATTTTGTCACTCACACTTGTCAAATATTTCTCAGTCAAAACTGACTCCATGTACATTACAGTATTAAGCCAGAGGGGACATAGCTTTAAATTAAGGGGTGTTAATTATAGGACGGATTTCAGAGGTAGGTTCTTTACTCAGAGGGTAGTAAGGGCGTGGAATGCCCCGTCTGCATCAGTAGTGGACTCGCCAACTTTAAGGGCATTCAAATGGTCAATGGATAAGCATATGGATAACATTGGAATAGTTTAGGTTAGAGGGTCATTAGATTGGTTCCACTGGCCGGCACAACATCGAGGGCTGAAGGGCCTGTACTGCGCTGTAATGTTCAATGTTCTATAGTCTCACAGCCCCATTTGTTATACTGAGTGTATGAGGGATTCCAGGGAAGAACAGTAAAGGCCTGGTTAGCTTGAAATCAAAGAAAGTCAACACATATTGCAAATGAGGGGACCCATGCCCCAGTAAGTGTCAGTACCTTCAGGAGAGGAGATGGATCCGTATCCCAATGAGAGACAGGGCCTTCAGAAGAGGAGGGGAACAGTACCCCTGTGAAAATCAGTATCTTCAGGAATTAAGGGGACAGGTATTTCAGTGAGTGTCAGCATCTTTTGGAAAGGAAGGGACCCTAACACTATTAAGAGTCAGCAACTCCATTGGAAGACAATTTCTCCAGTACACCAACTCCCCATTGAAGAATATCCCTCTGGTACACTAACGTACAGTAACACCGCATTGGAGATTATCCCTCTCAAACTTTAACGCCTATTGGAGACCATCTCCTCAGTACAGTTTGCATGCCAATGATGACTATCCACCTCGTATATTACAATTATAGAATCTCTACAATGCAGAAGGAGGTTATTATATAGACCGGGAATTATAGACCGGTGAGTCTTACTTCTGTTGTGGGCAAGGTTTTAGAAAAAATTATTAGGGATAGGATTTATAGTTATTTGGAGAGTATTGAATTGATTGGAGATAGTCAGCATGGTTTTGTAGCGGGTAGGTCGTGCCTTACTAACCTTATTGAGTTTTTTGATAAGGTGACCAAAGAGGTGGATAGGGGTAAGGCAGTTGATGTGGTGTATATGGATTTTAGCAAGGCGTTTGATAAGGTTCACCATGGTAGGCTTCTGCAGAAAATGCAGATGTATGGGATTGAGGGTAATCTAGGAAATTGGCTAAGAGGGGATCTTACTGAAACATATAAGATGATTAGAGGTTTAGATAGGGTGGATAGTGATAGCCTTTTTCCTCGGATGGAGAAAGCTAGCACGAGGGGGCATGGCTTTAAATTAAGGGGGGGTAGTTATAGGACGGATGTCAGGGGTAGGTTCTTTACCCAGAGCATGGTGAGGGATTGGAATGCCCTGCCTGCTGCAGTTGTAAATGCGCCTAGTTTGGGGGCTTTTAAGAGGTCCGTGGATAGTTTTATGGACGAAAAGGGATTGGTTTAGGTTAGAGGGTCATTGTTTTTTAACTGGTCGGCGCAACATCGTGGGCCGAAGGGCCTGTTCTGCGCTGTAGTGTTCTATGTTCTATGAAGTTATTCAGCCCACTGAGCCTCCAGTGACTCTTGACAGAGCATCTTATCCTGACCCAACCCCCACTTTATCTTTGTATTCCCACATATTTATCCCCCTAAACAATAGATTTTTGGACACTAAAGGGCAACTTACTATGACTAATCCACCTAACCTGCATAGCTTTGGACTGTGGGAGGAAGCCAGAGCAGCCAGAGGAATTGGGATTAGTTTAGGGGTTTAAAAAAAATGGCGGCATAGGCAAGTTGGGCTGAAGGACTTGTTTCTACGTAGAATTAGGGATCTTCTTGTGAAGGATCCTCTTGGGACAAGTGATCATGGTATGGTTGAATTTCTGATGCAGATGGAGGATGAGAAAGTAGGGTCCCAAACCTGTGTCCTCTGTTTGAACAGAGGGGAGTATGATAAGATGAGGGCGGAATTGGCTAATGTAGATTGTGGGCGCAGATTGGTTGGTAGGACGGCTGAGGAACAGTGGAGGATTTTTAAGGAAATCTTTTTCGGTGCTCAGCAAAAATATATTCCGATGGTAAAGAAGGACTGTAAGAGAAGAGATAACCAGCCGTGGTTATCGAAGGAAATGAAGGAGAGTATTAAGTTAAAAGCTGATACATTCAGAGCGGCTAAAAAAAATAGTGGGCAATTAGAAGGCTGGGAAAGATTTAAAAAACAACAAAGAATGACTAAGAAAGCGATAAAGAAAGGGAAGATAGAGTATGAAACTAAACTAGCTCTAAATATAAAAAATGATAGTAGAAGTTTTTACAAATATATAAAGAAGAGACTGGCTAGAGTGAATGTTGGACCCTTGGAGGACGAGAGGGGGGATTTAGCGGTGGGTAACGAGGAAATGGCTGAGGCTTTAAATAACCTTTTTGTGCCAGTCTTCACAGTGGAGGACACAAATAGCTTACCGAATATTAAAGATAGAAGGATGGTAGGAGATGAGGTCCTTAATGCAATTACTGTCACTAGAGAGGTAGTGCTTGATAGACTAATGGGACTGCAGGTGGACAAGTTCCCGGGACCGGATGGAATGCATCTCAGCGTTCTGAAAGAAATGGCACAGGTGATAGCGGATGCCTTAGTAATTATTTATCAAAATGCACTGGATTCTGGGGAAGTGTCGGAAGATTGGAAAACAGCTAATGTTATGCCACTGTTTAAAAAAGGTAGCAGACAAAAGGCAGGGAATTATAGGCCAGTTAGTTTAATGTGCGTGGTTGGAAAAATGTTAGAATCCATCATCAAAGAAGAAATAGCAAGACACCTAGAAAAGAATGGTTTGATCAAGCAGACGCAGCACGGATTTGTGAATTGGAAGTTGTGTTTAACGAATTTATTGGATTTCTGTGAGGATGTGACTAATGCGGTAGACAGAGGGGAACCGGTGGATGTGGTGTTTTTAGATTTCCAGAAGGCGTTTGATAAGGTGCCTCACAAAAGGTTGCTGCAAAAGGTTACGGTACACGGAGTTGGGGGTAAAGTGTTAGCGTGGATTGTGGATTGGTTGTCTAACAGGAAGCAGAGAGTTGGAATCAATGGGTGCTTTTCTGATTGGCAGTTGGTGACCAGTGGAGTGCCACAGGGATCGGTACTGGGGCCTTAATTGTTTACCATTTACATAGACGATCTGGAGGAGGGGGCTGAGTGTAGGGTAACAAAGTTTGCTGATGATCGAAGATGAGTGGAAAAGCAAATTGCGTGGAGGGTGTGGAAAGTCTGCAGAGAGATCTGGATAGGCTGAGTGGGCGAGAACCTGGCAGATGGAGTACAATGTTAGTAGGAGGGATTATTATTTAAAGGGCGAAAAGCTGCAGCATGCTACAGTGCAGAGGGACCTGGGGGTCCTTGTGCACGAATCACAAAAGCCCAGTCTGCAGGTGCAGCAGGTGATCAAGAAGGTGAATGGGATGTTGGTCTTTATAGCGAGGGGGATAGAATATAAAAACAGGGAGGTCTTGCTGCAACTGTACAGGGCACCGGTGAGGCCGCAACTGGAGTACTGCGTGCGGTTTTGGTCACCGTATTTGCGAAAGGATAATATTGGCCTTGGAGGGAGTGCAGAGGCGGTTCACCAGGCTGATACCGGAGATGAGGGGGTTAGCTTATGAAGAGTCTGTACTCATTAGAGTTTAGAAGGCTGAGGGGGGATCTTATAGAGACATACAAGATAATGAAGGGGCTAAATGGGGTAGAGGTAGAGAGATTCTTCCTGCATGGAAAGGATAGCAGAACTAGAGGGCACAGCCTCAAAATAAGGGAGGGGGGATAGTTTAGATTGGAATTGAGGAGGAACTTCTTCACTCAAATCTCTGGAACTCTCTACCCATTGAAGTGGTGGAGGCTACCTCGCTGAATATATTTAAGTCATGGGTAGATAGATTTCTGATAGACGAGGGAATTAAGGGTTATGGGGAGAAAGTGGGAAAGTGGAACTGATCCACTTCAGATCAGCCATGATCTTATTGAATGGCGGGACAGGCTCGAAGGGCTGGATGGCCTACTCCTGCTCCTATTTCTTATGTTCTTATGTTCTTACGCTGTAAACCTCTACGACTCACACAGACAAAAGTAGAATGTGCAAACTCCACAAAGACAGTCACTAAGGCTGGAATCAAGCCCAGGTCCCTGGTGCTATAAGACACCAGTGCTAAGCAAAGTGCCATCATGCCACCTCTCAAATTTCACCATCTACCATTCGGTAGGATTTGGACCTGGGACCTAGAGCATTGCCCTGGGTTGAGCAATGGTTGAGTAATGGTGAGCATTACTAGTTCTGTGACAACTACCACCAGCTCCTTATAAGTGACAAAAACATAAAAGCAAAATACTGCAGATGTTGGAATCTGAAACAAAAACAGAAAATGCTGGAAAATCTCTGCAGGTCTGACAGCATCTGGGTCATCTAGAATCGAAACATTGGCTCTATTCTCTCCCCACAGGCTTGTCAGATTTGCTGAAATTTTCCAGCATTTTCTACTTTTGTCCCTCGTTAGAGACCATTCTTTGGGTAGACTAACTTGCCACTGAAGACTTTCTCCCTGGTACACTAACTCCCCATTGAAGATCATCCCTCGAGGATCCTAACTCTCCACTGAAGACCATCAATCTCATACATTACATCCCATATTAAGGACCATTTCTCTTGTACACTAATGTCCACTGAAAACCACTCCCCTAGTACATTAACTCTGCATCGATGACTGTCCTTCCAGTACACTAACTCCCCATTGGAGACAACTGCCTTTAGTACTCAACCTCTCCACTGAAGACCATCAGTACAGTACACCAACTACCCAGTACATTAACTCCCCATTAAAGACCATCCCTCTACTGCACTAACTCACAGTTGAAAACCATTCCTCTCATGCACTAACTATTCATTGAAGACCATCCTTCTAATACACTAACTCTTCACTGAAGAAATCACCCAGTACACCAACGCCACATTGAAATCACCCAGTACACAACTCCATCTCTTTGGTACACACACTTTCCATTGTGGACCATCCCTCTAGTAAACATTCAAGACCATCTCTCTAGTATACTAACTCTCCATTGAAAACCATCCCTTTAGTGTACTAACTCCCCCATTGAAGTCCATCCCTCCAACGCACTAAAACCCCATTACACAGTGATTTAAATATGTTGCGTTGTCAATCTGCAGCTGCCTGTTTTCTGAAAGCTGCTCTTTTCCCTTCAGGGATAATTGGTGTGAATTTCTTCTGGATAAAAGTGCTGCAGATGACGCAATATGAATCTTAATTATATACTTCATCACCAGCTGTTCTAACATGCCCTCTTGAGAAGTGTGCCATGGTGGATACCTCCTGTGTTCATCAGAACCAGCTGATATGCTGCTTTCTTAACATTACACAGCCCTACCAACACCAGACTTCCTCATTTGGATATTACATCGCTTAAAAAAGAGAAAATGTTTAGCAACAAGGTGGGCCCAGCAGCAGAGTCAGACTTCCAACTTGTAGGTAAGTTGATTTTTAAAATCTTCTCTATAGCTAAATGCCTGGAAATCCTCAGGAATATTTTTGGTGGTGTTGTGGTGAGCTCCTGGATTTGACAAAGAATGTTGTTGCATCTTCTAGGGAAGATACATGTTCAGTTGGCCTGTTTACACAAAGACTATAACAGATGGGGGTTCAGAGGGGTAAGAATAGTACAAAGCATTATTCCCAACAGCACCGAATTCCACAGGCTCTGTCACAAGCAGCGCCATGATATCGGGAGTCAGCTCCTCTTTACAGTTCAGGAGATGCACATAGCTTTGTCCCCATTCCTCTCTTCTCCCTTCAATGTTGTGTCTCCTTCTCTGCACTGCACTTGGATGATATGGCTGCCATAGCTGGCTGGTTGGGAGGATGTAAGGCAGCAAGAGGATGGGTGTGAGGCTGTTATCATTCGTAGATGTTTGAGAGTGAAGTGGAATATCTGCTGGTGAGGAATGGCACCTGGGTGTTAGGGAGTTCTACTGGATGAGTGATGGGGGTCTGTTGGATTGAGCTGTGTGAGATGTAGTGGGGAGGATGTCTACATTGGGAAAATAGGGGAAGCCAATTTATATCTCACGCCGCCATTGAGTCTTTGTTGACATGATTTGGGGCGGCACGGTAGCACAGTGGTTAGCACTGCTGCTTCACAGCTCCAGGGTCCTGGGTTCGATTCCCGGCTCGGGTCACTGCCTGTGTGGAGTTTGCACATTCTCCTCGTGTCTGCGTGGGTTTTCTCCGGGTGCTCCGGTTTCCTCCCATAGTCCAAAGATGTGCGGGTTAGGTTCATTGGCTATGCTAAAATTGCCCCTTAGTGTCCTGGGATGTGTAGGTTAGAGGGATTAGCAGGTAAATGTGTAGGGATATGGGGATAGGGTCTGGGTGGGATTGTGTTCGGTGCAGACTCGATGGGCCGAAGGGCCTGTTTCTGCACTGTAGGGTTCTATGAACTATTCTTCAAGGCTACCTCAAAAAGCTTACATTGATTCTGCAGAAACAAATCAGTTAAAAAATACTTTGAGTGCATTATGAATGTATTTTTATTGATTTAAACAGTTTCATGGAGCTTTTCTGAAAGTAGTTTTAATAAATGAACACGTTAGCCTTGGACATTGGTTCAGATGGTGATCAATTAAAAATAATTCAATGTCTCAGGAGTTATTTATAGTATCTGGAAGAACATAAGAACATAAGAAATAGGAGCAGGAGTAGGCCATCTGGCCCTTCGAGCCTGCCCCACCATTCAATAAGATCATGGCTGATCTGTCGTGACTCAGCTCCACCTTCCTGCCCTCTCCCCATAACCCTTAATCCCTTCTCTTATCAAAAACCCATCAACCCGTTTCTTAAAAATATTTAGCGAGGCAGCCTCCACCACTTCAACGGGCAGAGAATTCCAGAGATTCACCACCCTTTGAGTGAAGAAGTTCCTCCTCAACTCTGTTCTAAACCGCCCCCCCTTTATCTTGAGGCTGTGCCCCCTAGTCCTACTGTCTTTTTTGAGCGGGAAGAGTTTCTCCACCTCTATCCTATCCATCCCATTCATCATCTTATACGTCTCAATGAGATCTCCCCTCATTCTTCTAAACTCTAACGAGTACAAGCCTAGTTTATTCAGCCTCTCCTCATAGCTCAATCCCCTCAACTCCGGTATCAGCCGAGTAAACCTCCTCTGCACTCCCTCCAGGGCCAAAATATCCTTGCGCAGGTGCGGCGCCCAAAACTGCACACAGTACTCCAGCTGCGGCCTCACCAATGCCCTATACAGCTGTAGCAAGACCTCCCTACTTTTATATTCAATCCCCCTCGCTATGAAGGCCAGCATCCCATTCGCCTTCCTGACCACCTGCTGCACCTGCAAGCTGGGTTTTTGCGACTCATGCACAAGGACCCCGAGGTCCCTCTGCACCGTCGCCTGCTGCAGTTTTTCGCCCCGTAAGTAATAGTCCTTCCTACCATTCCTCCTACCAAAGTGGACCACCTCACACTTGCCAACATTAAATTCCATTTGCCATTTCCTGGTCCATTCGCCCAGCCTATCTAGATCCTTCTGCAGACTCTCCACACCCTCCGCACAATTTGCCTTTCCCCCAATCTTGGTGTCATCAGCAAATTTCGAAGGAATGAATAACTTTCAGAACCTCAACAAAATCTGTACATAGACACTAAATTTTTAATTCCAAGGGTGGAACAAGGATTAGTCTGATCTCAACAGACACTGTGAGAGGAAATAAAATGAAGAGAAGATGTGAGGGAGAGAATACTCTCCCCAACAAGGAACTTGATACTGAGCCCATTGAGCAGATGTCTCCATGTAAAGGAGAGGTCAAACAAAATAAAAACAGAATGAATATAACTGTAATGTGGGCAGGTAGGATTGAGGGAAACGGGGAGAAGGTAGGTAGGTGGAGTTGAGGATGGGGAGAAGGTGAGTAGGTGGAATTGAGGGATACGGGGGAAAAGTGGGTAGGTGGGATTGAGGGATGAGGAGAAGGTGAGTAGGTGGGATTGAGGAATATGAGAAGAAAGTGAGTAGTTAGAATTGAGGGATATTTGCAGAAAATACAGAGGCATGAGATTGAGAGTGATTCAGCAGTTTGGATCAGAAATTGGCTAGCTTTAAGAAGACAGAGGGTAATGGTTGATGGGAACCACTGCTGTTTGTCATTTTTATAAATGACCTGGATGAGGGCGTAGAAGGTTGGATTAGTAAATTTGCGGATGACACTAAAGTTGGTGGAATTGTGGACAGTGTGGAAGGACAGGCAACGGTGCAGAGGGACCTCGGGGTCCTTGTGCTTGAGTCGCAAAAACCCAGCTTGCAGGTGCAGCAGGTGGTCAGGAAGGCGAATGGGATGCTGGCCTTCATAGCGAGGGGGATTGAATATAAAAGTAGGGAGGTCTTGCTGCAGCTGTATAGGGCATTGGTGAGGCCGCAGCTGGAGTACTGTGTGTAGTTTTGGGCGCTGCACCTGCGCAAAGATATTTTGGCCCTGGAGGGAGTGCAGAGGAGGTTTACTAGGCTGATACCGGAGTTGAGGGGGTTGAGCTATGAAAAGAGGCTGAATGAACTAGGTTTGTACTCGTTGGAGTTTAGAAGAATGAGGGGAGATCTCATTGAGATGTATAAGATGATGAATGGGATGGATAGGATAGAGGTGGAGAGACTCTTCCCGCTCAAAAAAGACAGTAGGACTAGGGGGCACAGCCTCAAGATAAAGGGGGGCATTTTAGAACGGAGTTGAGGAGAAACTTCTTCACTCAAAGGGTGGTGAATCTCTGGAATTCTCTGCCTGTTGAAGTGGCGAAGGCTGCCTCGCTAAATATTTTCAAGAAGCGGGTTGATGGATTTTTGATAAGAGAAGGGATTAAGGGTTATGGGGAGAGGGCGGGAATGTGGAACTGAGCCACGACAGATCAGCCATGATCTTATTGAATGGCGGGGCAGGCTCGAAGGGCCAGATGGCCTACTCCTGCTCCTATTTCTTATGTTCTTATGTTCTTATAGTTTTGTGCATGGGAAGTCAAGATTGACAAATCTTTTAGAGTTTTTTGAAGAACAACCAAGAGGATGGATGAGATTAGGGCAGTAGGTGTTATGTATAAGGACTTTAGCAAGACTTTGACAAGGTCCTGCATGGCAGGCTAGTTTGGAAGGTTAAGTCACATGGGATCCAGCGAGAGTTAGCTAATTGGATTCAAAACTGGCTCAGTGGCAGGATGTGGGTATGCTGGCGTAAACACAGTGAAAAGTCTAACAACACCAGGTTTTAGTCCAACCTATTTATTTGATAATATACTCACAAGCTTTCGGGGTTAGCCCCTTCGTCAGGTGAATGGAGAGTTCTGGCCTCAGACAGAGCATATAAAGCACAGACAGTTTAGAGATTACTGATTAGAATGCGAATTAGAATACTGTCTGGAGACAATACACATCTCTTTAACCTGTGATCAGTGCTCCTTCCACTCACATTATCAGCCATTTCAGGTCTTGAACAGCAGGTTAGGTGTAAGGATTCGCATTCTAATCAGTAATCTCTAAACTGTCTGTGCTTTATATGCTCTGTCTGAGGCCAGAACTCTCCATTCACCTGACGAAGGAGCTAACCCTGAAAGCTTGTGAGTATATTATCAAATAAATAGGTTGGACTAAAACCTGGTGTTGTCAGACTTTTTACTCAGTGGCAGGAAGCAGAGGGTAATGATTGATTGTTGTTTCTTGAACTGGAGGCCTGTGACTTCTGGTGTGCGCAGTAAGAAGTCTCACAACACCAGGTTAAAGTCCAACAGGTTTATTTGGTAGCAAACACCACGAGCTTTCGGAGCTCTGCTCCTTTGTCAGGTGAGTGGGGAGTTCTGATCACAAACAGAACATATAAAGGCACACACTCAGTTTACAGAATTCTGATTAGAATGCAAGTCTTTACAGCTAATCAAGTCTTAATGGTGCAGACAATGTGAGTGGAGATATTTTGCAAATATTCCTAAATTAGGAGATGTTGTTGATGACGAAGAAGGTTGTCAAAAATTACAGGGTGATCTTGATCAGTTAGGGAAGTGGGCCAAGGATTGGCAAATGGATTTCAATACAGATAAGTGTGAGGTGTTGCATTTTGAAAAGTCAAACTAGGGTAGGATTTATGCAGTAAATTATACAGCCCTCGGGTGTGTTGAGGAACAGAGGGACCTAGGAGTATCAGTACATAGGTTGTTGAAAGCAGCATCGTAGGTAGACAGGGTGGTGATAACGTGTTCAACACAATTGCTTCTACCAGTCAGGGCACTGAGTATAAGAGTTGGGACGTTACATTAAAGTTGTGTAAGTCGTTGGTGAAGCCGCATTTGGAATGTTGTGAACGGTTTTGGTCACCCTGTTATAGGAGAGATATTTATAAATTGGAAAGAATGCAAAGGAGATTTATGAGGATGTTGCCAGCAGTAGTGGGCCTGAGTTATGGGAGAGGATGGCCAGGCTAGAACTTTATTACTTGGAATGTAGGAGAATGTGGGTGACCTTATTAAGGTGTATAAAATGAGGTTCGTAGACAGGATAAATGCACATAGCCTTTTTCCAAGGAAAGCAGAATTGAAAACTAGAACCTAGAAATTTAAAACTAGGTTTAAGGTGAGAGGGGAAAGATTTAAAAGAGACTTCTTCACGCAGAGGGTGGTGCGTATATGGAATGAGCTGCCAGAGAAAGCAGTTGAGACAGGTATAATAGCAACATTTCAAAAACATTTGGATAAGTACATGGATGGGAAGAATTAGAGGGATATGGGCCAAACACAGGCAATTGGGACTAGCTGGGAGGGCAATACAGTCAGCATGGACTTGTTGGGCTGGATCGCCTATTTCTGTTCTGTATCACTCTATGAGTCTACGGAAGGAGCGCTGCACTGCCAGAGAGTCAGTTGTGAGGGAGCGCCTCACTGTCAAAGGGCCAGTAGCGAGGGAGTGCTGCACTGTTGTAAGGTACTGACGAAGTGCTGCACGATCAGTAGCTCAGTACTGAGGGATGGCGGCACTATGTGACGATCAATACTGTGGGACTGCTGCACTCACAAAGGGTCAGTACTGATGGAGTTCTGCAGTGCAAGAGGATCAGTGTCAAGGAAACAATTCATTATCAGAGGGACAGGACTGATGGAGTGCTGCATTTTTCAAGGGTTAGTACTGAGGGAGTGCTGCACTGTCAGAGGGTCAGTACTGAGGGAGTGCTGCACTGTCAGAGGGTCAGTACTGAGGGAGTGCTGCACTGTCAGAGGGTCAGTGGTGAGGGAGTGCTGCACTGTCAGAGGGTCAGTGGTAAGGGAGTGCTGCACTGTCAGAGGGTCAGTGGTAAGGGAGTGCTGCACTGTCAGAGGGTCAGTACTGAGGGAGTGCTGCACTGTCAGAGGGTCAGTGGTGAGGGAGTGCTGCACTGTCAGAGGGTCAGTGGTGAGGGAGTGCTGCACTGTCAGAGGGTCAGTGCTGAGGGAGTGCTGCACTGTCAGAGGGTCAGTACTGAGGGAGTGCTGCACTGTCAGAGGGTCAGTACTGAGGGAGTGCTGCACTGTCAGAGGGTCAGTACTGAGGGAGTGCTGCACTGTCAGAGGGTCAGTACTGAGGGAGTGCTGCACTGTCAGAGGGTCAGTACTGAGGGAGTGCTGCACTGTCAGAGGGTCAGTGGTGAGGGAGTGCTGCACTGTCAGAGGGTCAGTACTGAGGGAGTGCTGCACTGTCAGAGGGTCAGTGGTGAGGGAGTGCTACACTGTCAGAGGGTCAGTACTGAGGGAGTGCTGCACTGTCAGAGGGTCAGTGGTGAGGGAGTGCTGCACTGTCAGAGGGTCAGTGGTGAGGGAGTGCTGCACTGTCAGAGGGTCAGTATTGAGGGAGCGCTGCACTGTCAGAGGGTCAGTACTGAGGGAATGCTGCACTGTCAGAGGGTCAGTACTGAGGGAGTGCTGCACTGCCAGAGGGTCAGTACTGAGGGAGTGCTGCACTTCCAGAGGGTCAGTACTGAGGGAGTGCTGCACTGTCAGAGGGTCAGTGGTGAGGGGGTGCTGCACTGTCAAAGGGTCAGTACTGAAGGAGTGCTGCACTGTCAGAGGGTCAGTGGTGAGGGAGTGCTGCACTGTCAGAAGGTCAGTGATGAGGGAGTGCTGCACTGTCAGAGGGTCAGTACTGAGGGAGTGCTGCACTGTCAGAGGGTCAGTACTGAGGAAGTGCTGCACTGTCAGAGGGTCAGTACTGAGGGAGTGCTGCACTGTCAGAGGGTCAGTACTGAGGGAGTGCTGCACTGTCAGAGGGTCAGTACTGAGGGAGTGCTGCACTGTCAGAGAGTCAGTACTGAGGGAGTGCTGCACTGTCAGAGGGTCAGTACTGAGGGAGTGCTGCACTGTCAGAGGGTCAGTGGTGAGGGAGTGCTGCACTGTCAGAGGGTCAGTGGTGAACATAGAACATAGAACATTACAGCACAAACAGGCCCTTCGGCCCTCGAGTTGCGCCGATCGCATCAACCCCACCAATCTATAGACCTATCTATAACCCCCAATCCCATTAAACCCCATATACTCATCCAGAAGTCTTTTAAAAGACCCCAGTGAGTTCGCCTCCACCACCGACGACGGCAGCCGATTCCATTCACTCACCACCCTCTGAGTGAAAAACTTATCCCTAACATCACCTCTGTACTTCCCTCCCCGCACCTTAAATCTGTGTCCTCTCGTAGCGACCATTTCAACCTGGGGAAATAGCCTCTGAGAGTCCACCCTATCTATTCCTCTCAACATTTTATAAACTTCTATCAGGTCGCCTCTCAACCTTCGCCTCTCCAGGGAAAAGAGTCCCAGCTCCCTCAACCTATCTTCATAAGGCTTGCCTCCCAGTCCAGGCAACATCCTTGTAAATCTCCTCTGCACCCTTTCAATAGCTTCTACGTCTTTCCTATAGTGAGGCGACCAGAACTGCGCACAGTACTCCAAATGAGGCCTGACGAGGGTCCTGTAAAGTTGCAGCATTTCCTCCCGACTCCTAAACTCAATCCCTCGATTAATGAAGGCCAGTACACCATACGCCTTCTTGACCACCTCCTCCACCTGCGAGGCCGATTTAAGAGTCCTGTGAACCCGGACCCCGAGATCCTTCTGCTCTTCAACGCTACTAAGACCCCTGCCCTTAATAGTGTACTCGTTCATCCCGTTGGTTCTGCCGAAATGGACGACTACACATTTATCCGCGTTGAAGTCCATCTGCCACTTCTCCGCCCATTCCTGCAACCTATCTATGTCCTGCTGCAACTTTTGACATCCTTCCAGACCATCCACAACACCGCCGACCTTCGTGTCATCAGCGAACTTGCTAATCCATCCCTCCACTTCCTCATCCAGGTCATTTATGAAAATGACAAACAGCAAGGGTCCCAGAACAGATCCCTGGGGCACCCCACTGGTGACTGACCTCCATTCCGAAAAAGACCCATCCACAACCACACTCTGCCTTCTGCAGGCAAGCCAGTTCTGGATCCACAAGGCCAAAGGCCCTTGGATCCCATGCCCTCTCACCTTCTCAAGAAGTCTTGCATGGGGGACCTTATCAAAAGCCTTGCTGAAGTCCATGTACACTACGTCCACGGCACTTCCTTCGTCAATGTGTTCAGTCACATTATCGAAGAACTCAACTCGGCTCGTAAGGCACGACCTGCCCTTGACAAATCCATGCTGACTATTCCTGATCATGTCAAACCTCTCCAAATGCTCTTAAATCTTGTCCCTCAGAAGCCTCTCCATCAGCTTACCAACCACTGAGGTCAGACTCACCGGGCGGTAATTTCCCGGGCTATCTCTGTTCCCTTTCTTGAAAATAGGGACTACATCCGCAATCCTCCAATCTTCCGGAACCTCTCCCGTCTCCATTGACGACGCAAAGATCATCGCCAAGGGCTCTGCAATCACTTCCCTGGCCTCCCACAGTATCCTGGGGTACATCCCATCTGGTCCCGGCGACTTATCTACCTTGATAGAATTCAAAAGTTCTAACACATCCTCCTCCTTAATGTCCACGTACTCAATCTTTTCCACCTGCTGCAAGTCCATAGCAAGATCTCCCAAATCAGCTTCCACTGTGAATACTGAGGCAAAGTACTCATTAAGCACCTCCGCCATTTCTTCTGGTTCTACACAGACCTTTCCCCCTTCATCTTTTATAGGTCCTATCCTTTCCCTTCTCACCCTTTTACCTTTCACATACTTATAGAAGGCCTTGGGATTTTCCTTAATCTTACCCGCCAAGGTCTTCTCATGACCCTTTCTGGCTCTCCTAATTTCCCTTTTAACCTCCTTTCTACAGTCCTTATATTCTTCAAGATCCTTAACCTCTCCTAGTTCCCTGAACCTTTTGTACACCTTCCTTTTCCTCCTGACTAGGTTCAACACAGCCTTCGTTCCCGCGACCTACCAAAACCCCCTTGCCTTATTGGAACATTGTCATGCAGAGCGCCAGACAAACATTCCTTGAATATCCGCCACCTTCCTTCGGTACTTTTCCCTAAGAATGCCTCCTTCCAATTTATTTGTCCAAGTAACTTCCTGACTTCTTCGTATTCCCCTTACTCCAGACAAACACCTTCCTAGCCTGCCTGATCCTATCTCGTTCCAATGAACGAGAAGGCTCCTTCTCGTGAAGGAGTGCAGCACTGTCAGAGGGTCAGTACTGAGGGAGTGCGGCACTGTGAGAGAGTCAGTACTGAGGGAGTGCTGCACTGTCAGAGGGTCAGTACTGAGGGAGTGCTGCACTGTCAGAGGGTCAGTGCTGAGGGAGTGCTGCACTGTCAGAGGGTCAGTACTGAGGGAGTGCTGCACTGTCAGAGGGTCAGTACTGATGGAGTGCTGCACTGTCAGAGGGTCAGTACTGAGGGAGTGCTGCACTGTCAGAGGGTCAGTGCTGAGGGAGTGCTGCACTGTCAGAGGGTCAGTACTGAGGGAGTGCTGCACTGTCAGAGGGTCAGTACTGAGGGAGTGCTGCACTGTCAGAGGGTCAGTACTGAGGGAGTGCTGCACTGTCAGAGGGTCAGTACTGAGGGAGTGCTGCACTGCCAAAGGGTCAGTACTGAGGGAGTGCTGCACTGTCAGAGGGTCAGTACTGAGGGAGTGCTGCACTGCCAAAGGGTCAGTACTGAGGGAGTGCTGCTCTGTCATAGGGTCAGTACTGAGGGAGTGCTGCACTGTCAGAGGGTCAGTACTGAGGGAGTGCTGCACTGTCAGAGAGTCAGTACTGACGGAGTGCTGCACTGTCAGAGGGTCAGTGGTGAGGGAGTGCTGCACTGTCAGAAGGTCAGTGGTGAGGGAGTGCTGCACTGTCAAAGGGTCAGTACTGAGGGAGTGCTGCACTGTCAAAGGGTCAGTACTGAAGGAGTGCTGCACTGTCAGAGGGTCAGTGGTGAGGGAGTGCTGCACTGTCAGAGGGTGAGTGGTGAGGGAGTGCTGCACTGTCAGAAGGTCAGTGGTGAGGGAGTGCTGCACTGTCAGAGGGTCAGTACTGAGGGAGTGCTGCACTGTCAGAGGGTCAGTACTGAGGGAGTGCTGCACTGTCAGAGGGTCAGTACTGAGGGTGTGCTGCACTGTCAGAGGGTCAGTACTGAGGGAGTGCTGCACTGTCAGAGGGTCAGTACTGAGGGAGTGCTGCACTGTCAGAGGGTCAGTACTGAGGGAGTGCTGCACTGCCAAAGGGTCAGTACTGAGGGAGTGCTGCACTGTCAGAGGGTCAGTACTGAGGGAGTGCTGCACTGCCAAAGGGTCAGTACTGAGGGAGTGTTGCTCTGTCATAGGGTCAGTACTGAGGGAGTGCTGCACTGTCAGAGGGTCAGTACTGAGGGAGTGCTGCACTGTCAGAGAGTCAGTACTGACGGAGTGCTGCACTGTCAGAGGGTCAGTGGTGAGGGAGTGCTGCACTGTCAGAAGGTCAGTGGTGAGGGATTGCTGCACTGTCAGAGGGTCAGTACTGAGGGAGTGCTGCACTGTCAGAGGGTCAGTACTGAGGGAGTGCTGCACTGTCAAAGGGTCAGTACTGAGGGAGTGCTGCACTGTCAAAGGGTCAGTACTGAAGGAGTGCTGCACTGTCAGAGGGTCAGTGGTGAGGGAGTGCTGCACTGTCAGAGGGTCAGCGGTGAGGGAGTGCTGCACTGTCAGAAGGTCAGTGGTGAGGAAGTGCTGCACTTTCAGAGGGTCAGTACTGAGGGAGTGCTGCACTGTCAGAGGGTCAGTACTGAGGGAGTGCTGAACTGTCAGAGGGTCAGTGGTGAGGGAGTGCTGCACTGTCAGAGGGTCAGTGGTGAGGGAGTGCTGCACTGTCAGAGAGTCAGTACTGAGGGAGTGCTGCACTGTCAGAGGGTCAGTACTGAGGGAGAGCTGCAGTCAGAATGTCAGTACTGAGGGAGTGCTGCACTGTCAGAGGGTCATTACTGAGGGAGTCCTGCACTGTCAGAGGGTCAGTACTGAGGGAGTGCTGCACTGTCAGAGGATCAGTACTGAGGGAGTGCTGCACTGTCAGAGGGTCAGTACTGAGAGAGTGGTGCACTGTCAGAGGGTCAGTACTGAGGGAGTGCTGCACTGTCAGAGGGTCAGTACTGAGGGAGTGCTGCACTGTCAGAGGGTCAGTACTGAGGGAGTGCTGCACTGTCAGAGGGTCAGTACTGAGGGAGTGCTGCACTGTCAGAGGGTCAGTACTGAGGGAGTGCTGCACTGCCAAAGGGTCAGTAGTGAGGGAGTGCTGCACTGTCAGAGGGTCAGTACTGAGGGAGTGCTGCACTGCCAAAGGGTCAGTACTGAGGGAGTGTTGCTCTGTCATAGGGTCAGTACTGAGGGAGTGCTGCACTGTCAGAGGGTCAGTACTGAGGGAGTGCTGCACTGTTAGAGAGTCAGTACTGACGGAGTGCTGCACTGTCAGAGGGTCAGTGGTGAGGGAGTGCTGCACTGTCAGAAGGTCAGTGGTGAGGGATTGCTGCACTGTCAGAGGGTCAGTACTGAGGGAGTGCTGCACTGTCAGAGGGTCAGTACTGAGGGAGTGCTGCACTGTCAGAGAGTCAGTACTGACGGAGTGCTGCACTGTCAGAGGGTCAGTGGTGAGGGAGTGCTGCACTGTCAGAAGGTCAGTGGTGAGGGATTGCTGCACTGTCAGAGGGTCAGTACTGAGGGAGTGCTGCACTGTCAGAATGTCAGTACTGAGGGAGTGCTGCACTGCCAAAGGGTCAGTAGTGAGGGAGTGCTGCACTGTCAGAGGGTCAGTACTGAGGGAGTGCTGCACTGCCAAAGGGTCAGTACTGAGGGAGTGCTGCACTGTCAGAAGGTCAGTACTGAGGGAGTGCTGCACTGTCAGAGGGTCAGTACTGAGGGAGTGCTGCACTGTCAGAGAGTCAGTACTGACGGAGTGCTGCACTGTCAGAGGGTCAGTGGTGAGGGATTGCTGCACTGTCAGAGGGTCAGTACTGAGGGAGTGCTGCACTGTCAGAGGGTCAGTACTGAGGGAGTGCTGCACTGTCAAAGGGTCAGTACTGAAGGAGTGCTGCACTGTCAGAGGGTCAGTGGTGAGGGAGTGCTGCACTGTCAGAGGGTCAGTGGTGAGGGAGTGCTGCACTGTCAGAAGGTCAGTGGTGAGGAAGTGCTGCACTGTCAGAGGGTCAGTACTGAGGGAGTGCTGCACTGTCAGAGGGTCAGTACTGAGGGAGTGCTGAACTGTCAGAGGGTCAGTGGTGAGGGAGTGCTGCACTGTCAGAGGGTCAGTGGTGAGGGAGTGCTGCACTGTCAGAGAGTCAGTACTGAGGGAGTGCTGCACTGTCAGAGGGTCAGTACTGAGGGAGAGCTGCAGTCAGAATGTCAGTACTGAGGGAGTGCTGCACTGTCAGAGGGTCATTACTGAGGGAGTGCTGCACTGTCAGAGGGTCAGTACTGAGGGAGTGCTGCACTGTCAGAGGATCAGTACTGAGGGAGTGCTGCACTGTCAGAGGGTCAGTACTGAGAGTGTGCTGCACTGTCAGAGGGTCAGTACTGAGGGAGTGCTGCACTGTCAGAGGGTCAGTACTGAGGGAGTGCTGCACTGTCAGAGGGTCAGTACTGAGGGAGTGCTGCACTGTCAGAGGGTCAGTACTGAGGGATGTGCTGCACTGTCAGAGGGTCAGTACTGAGGGAGTGCTGCACTGTCAGAGGGTCAGTACTGAGGGAGTGCTGCACTGTCAGAGGGTCAGTACTGAGGGAGTGCTGCCCTATTAGATTCTCAATACTGAGCAAATGTTACATTATTGGATGGTCAATACCGAGTGAGAGCTGCACTGTTGGAGGGTCACAACTGAGGGAGTGTTGTACTGTCAGAGGTCAGGGCTTGGGGAGTGCTGAGCTGTCAGAGGTCAGAGCTTGGGGAATGCTGAGCTGTCAGAGGGTCAGTACTCGGGGAATGTTGTATCATTGGAGGGTTACAACTGAGGGAATCCTGCACTGTCAGAGGTCACTACTGACAGAGCACTGCATTGTCAGAGGGTCAGTATTGAGGGAGTACTGCACTGTCAGAGAGTCAGTACTGAGGGAGTGCTGCACTGTCAGAGGATCAGTACTGAGGGAGTGCTGCACTGTCAGAGAGTCAGTACTGAGGGAGTGCTGCACTGTCAGAGGGTCAGTACTGAGGAAGTGCTGCACTTCCAGAGGGTCAGTACTGAGGGAATGCTGCATTGTCAGAGGGTCAGTGGTGAGGGAGTGCTGCACTGTCAGAGGGTCAGTGGTGAAGGAGTGCTGCACTGTCAGAGGGTGAGTACTAAGGGAGTGCTGCACTGTCAGAGGGTCAGTACTGAGGGAGTGCTGCACTGTCAGAGGGTCAGTACTAAGGGAATGCTGCACTGTCAGAGGGTCAGTACTGAGGGAGTGCTGCACTGCCAGAGGGTCAGTACTGAGGGAGTGCTGCACTGCCAGAGGGTCAGTACTGAGGGAGTGCTGCACTGTCAGAGGGTCAGTACTGAGGGAGTGCTTCACTGTCAGAGGGTCAGTACTGAGGGAGTGCTACACTGTCAGAGGGTCAGTACTGAGGGAGTGCTACACTGTCAGAGGGTCAGTACTGAGGGAGTGCTTCACTGTCAGAGGGTCAGTGGTGAGGGAGTGCTGCACTGTCAGAGGGTCAGTGGTGAGGGAGTGCTGCACTGTCAGAGGGTCAGTACTGAGGGAGTGCTGCACTGTCAGAGGGTCAGTACTGAGGGAGTGCTGCACTGCCAAAGGGTCAGTACTGAGGGAGTGCTGCACTGTCAGAGGGTCAGTACTGAGGGAGTGCTGCACTGCCAAAGGGTCAGTACTGAGGGAGTGTTGCTCTGTCATAGGGTCAGTACTGAGGGAGTGCTGCACTGTCAGAGGGTCAGTACTGAGGGAGTGCTGCACTGTCAGAGAGTCAGCACTGACGGAGTGCTGCACTGTCAGAGGGTCAGTGGTGAGGGAGTGCTGCACTGTCAGAAGGTCAGTGGTGAGGGATTGCTGCACTGTCAGAGGGTCAGTACTGAGGGAGTGCTGCACTGTCAGAGGGTCAGTACTGAGGGAGTGCTGCACTGTCAAAGGGTCAGTACTGAGGGAGTGCTGCACTGTCAAAGGGTCAGTACTGAAGGAGTGCTGCACTGTCAGAGGGTCAGTGGTGAGGGAGTGCTGCACTGTCAGAGGGTCAGTGGTGAGGGAGTGCTGCACTGTCAGAAGGTCAGTGGTGAGGAAGTGCTGCACTGTCAGAGGGTCAGTACTGAGGGAGTGCTGCACTGTCAGAGGGTCAGTACTGAGGGAGTGCTGAACTGTCAGAGGGTCAGTGGTGAGGGAGTGCTGCACTGTCAGAGGGTCAGTGGTGAGGGAGTGCTGCACTGTCAGAGAGTCAGTACGGAGGGAGTGCTGCACTGTCAGAGGGTCAGTACTGAGGGAGAGCTGCAGTCAGAATGTCAGTACTGAGGGAGTGCTGCACTGTCAGAGGGTCATTACTGAGGGAGTCCTGCACTGTCAGAGGGTCAGTACTGAGGGAGTGCTGCACTGTCAGAGGATCAGTACTGAGGGAGTGCTGCACTGTCAGAGGGTCAGTACTGAGAGAGTGCTGCACTGTCAGAGGGTCAGTACTGAGGGAGTGCTGCACTGTCAGAGGGTCAGTACTGAGGGAGTGCTGCACTGTCAGAGGGTCAGTACTGAGGGAGTGCTGCACTGTCAGAGGGTCAGTACTGAGGGAGTGCTGCACTGTCAGAGGGTCAGTACTGAGGGATGTGCTGCACTGTCAGAGGGTCAGTACTGAGGGAGTGCTGCACTGTCAGAGGGTCAGTACTGAGGGAGTGCTGCACTGTCAGAGGGTCAGTACTGAGGGAGTTCTGCACTGTCAGAGAGTCAGTGGTGAGGGAGTGCTGCACTGTCAGAGGGTCAGTGGTGAGGGAGTGCTGCACTGTCAGAGGGTCAGTACTGAGGGAGTGCTGCACTGTCAGAGGGTCAGTATTGAGGGAGTGCCGCACTGTCAGAGGGTCAGTACTGAGGGAGTGCTGCACTGTCAGAGGGTCAGTACTGAGGGAGTGCTGCACTGCCAGAGGGTCAGTACTGAGGGAGTGCTGCACTGCCAGAGGGTCAGTGGTGAGGGAGTGCTGCACTGTCAGAGGGTCAGTGGTGAAGGAGTGCTGCACTGTCAGAGGGTCAGTACTAAGGGAGTGCTGCACTGTCAGAGGGTCAGTACTGAGGGAGTGCTGCACTGTCAGAGGGTCAGTACTAAGGGAATGCTGCACTGTCAGAGGGTCAGTACTGAGGGAGTGTTGCTCTGTCATAGGGTCAGTACTGAGGGAGTGCTGCACTGTCAGAGGGTCAGTACTGAGGGAGTGCTGCACTGTCAGAGAGTCAGCACTGACGGAGTGCTGCACTGTCAGAGGGTCAGTACTGAGGGAGTGCTGCACTGTCAAAGGGTCAGTACTGAGGGAGTGCTGCACTGTCAAAGGGTCAGTACTGAAGGAGTGCTGCACTGTCAGAGGGTCAGTGGTGAGGGAGTGCTGCACTGTCAGAGGGTCAGTGGTGAGGGAGTGCTGCACTGTCAGAAGGTCAGTGGTGAGGAAGTGCTGCACTGTCAGAGGGTCAGTACTGAGGGAGTGCTGCACTGTCAGAGGGTCAGTACTGAGGGAGTGCTGAACTGTCAGAGGGTCAGTGGTGAGGGAGTGCTGCACTGTCAGAGGGTCAGTGGTGAGGGAGTGCTGCACTGTCAGAGAGTCAGTACGGAGGGAGTGCTGCACTGTCAGAGGGTCAGTACTGAGGGAGAGCTGCAGTCAGAATGTCAGTACTGAGGGAGTGCTGCACTGTCAGAGGGTCATTACTGAGGGAGTCCTGCACTGTCAGAGGGTCAGTACTGAGGGAGTGCTGCACTGTCAGAGGATCAGTACTGAGGGAGTGCTGCACTGTCAGAGGGTCAGTACTGAGAGAGTGCTGCACTGTCAGAGGGTCATTACTGAGGGAGTGCTGCACTGTCAGAGGGTCAGTACTGAGGGAGTGCTGCACTGTCAGAGGGTCAGTACTGAGGGAGTGCTGCACTGTCAGAGGGTCAGTACTGAGGGAGTGCTGCACTGTCAGAGGGTCAGTACTGAGGGATGTGCTGCACTGTCAGAGGGTCAGTACTGAGGGAGTGCTGCACTGTCAGAGGGTCAGTACTGAGGGAGTGCTGCACTGTCAGAGGGTCAGTACTGAGGGAGTTCTGCACTGTCAGAGAGTCAGTGGTGAGGGAGTGCTGCACTGTCAGAGGGTCAGTGGTGAGGGAGTGCTGCACTGTCAGAGGGTCAGTACTGAGGGAGTGCTGCACTGTCAGAGGGTCAGTATTGAGGGAGTGCCGCACTGTCAGAGGGTCAGTACTGAGGGAGTGCTGCACTGTCAGAGGGTCAGTACTGAGGGAGTGCTGCACTGCCAGAGGGTCAGTACTGAGGGAGTGCTGCACTGCCAGAGGGTCAGTGGTGAGGGAGTGCTGCACTGTCAGAGGGTCAGTGGTGAAGGAGTGCTGCACTGTCAGAGGGTCAGTACTAAGGGAGTGCTGCACTGTCAGAGGGTCAGTACTGAGGGAGTGCTGCACTGTCAGAGGGTCAGTACTAAGGGAATGCTGCACTGTCAGAGGGTCAGTACTGAGGGAGTGCTGCACTGCCAGAGGGTCAGTACTGAGGGAGTGCTGCACTGCCAGAGGGTCAGTACTGAGGGAGTGCTGCACTGTCAGAGGGTCAGTACTGAGGGAGTGCTTCACTGTCAGAGGGTCAGTACTGAGGGAGTGCTACACTGTCAGAGGGTCAGTACTGAGGGAGTGCTACACTGTCAGAGGGTCAGTACTGAGGGAGTGCTTCACTGTCAGAGGGTCAGTGGTGAGGGAGTGCTGCACTGTCAGAGCGTCAGTGGTGAGGGAGTGCTGCACTGTCAGAGGGTCAGTACTGAGGGAGTGCTGCACTGTCAGAGGGTCAGTACTGAGGGAGTGCTGCACTGCCAAAGGGTCAGTACTGAGGGAGTGCTGCACTGTCAGAGGGTCAGTACTGAGGGAGTGCTGCACTGCCAAAGGGTCAGTACTGAGGGAGTGTTGCTCTGTCATAGGGTCAGTACTGAGGGAGTGCTGCACTGTCAGAGGGTCAGTACTGAGGGAGTGCTGCACTGTCAGAGAGTCAGCACTGACGGAGTGCTGCACTGTCAGAGGGTCAGTGGTGAGGGAGTGCTGCACTGTCAGAAGGTCAGTGGTGAGGGATTGCTGCACTGTCAGAGGGTCAGTACTGAGGGAGTGCTGCACTGTCAGAGGGTCAGTACTGAGGGAGTGCTGCACTGTCAAAGGGTCAGTACTGAGGGAGTGCTGCACTGTCAAAGGGTCAGTACTGAAGGAGTGCTGCACTGTCAGAGGGTCAGTGGTGAGGGAGTGCTGCACTGTCAGAGGGTCAGTGGTGAGGGAGTGCTGCACTGTCAGAAGGTCAGTGGTGAGGAAGTGCTGCACTGTCAGAGGGTCAGTACTGAGGGAGTGCTGCACTGTCAGAGGGTCAGTACTGAGGGAGTGCTGAACTGTCAGAGGGTCAGTGGTGAGGGAGTGCTGCACTGTCAGAGGGTCAGTGGTGAGGGAGTGCTGCACTGTCAGAGAGTCAGTACTGAGGGAGTGCTGCACTGTCAGAGGGTCAGTACTGAGGGAGAGCTGCAGTCAGAATGTCAGTACTGAGGGAGTGCTGCACTGTCAGAGGGTCATTACTGAGGGAGTCCTGCACTGTCAGAGGGTCAGTACTGAGGGAGTGCTGCACTGTCAGAGGATCAGTACTGAGGGAGTGCTGCACTGTCAGAGGGTCAGTACTGAGAGAGTGCTGCACTGTCAGAGGGTCAGTACTGAGGGAGTGCTGCACTGTCAGAGGGTCAGTGGTGAGGGAGTGCTGCACTGTCAGAGGGTCAGTACTGACGGAGTGCTGCACTGTCAGAGGGTCAGTACTGAGGGAGTGCTGCACTGCCAGAGGGTCAGTACTAAGGGAATGCTGCACTGTCAGAGGGTCAGTACTGAGGGAGTGCTGCACTGCCAGAGGGTCAGTACTGAGGGAGTGCTGCACTGCCAGAGGGTCAGGACTGAGGGAGTGCTGCACTGTCAGAGGGTCAGTACTGAGGGAGTGCTTCACTGTCAGAGGGTCAGTACTGAGGGAGTGCTACACTGTCAGAGGGTCAGTACTGAGGGAGTGCTACACTGTCAGAGGGTCAGTACTGAGGGAGTGCTTCACTGTCAGAGGGTCAGTACTGAGGGAGTTCTGCACTGTCAGAGAGTCAGTGGTGAGGGAGTGCTGCACTGTCAGAGGGTCAGTGGTGAGGGAGTGCTGCACTGTCAGAGGGTCAGTACTGAGGGAGTGCTGCACTGTCAGAGGGTCAGTATTGAGGGAGTGCCGCACTGTCAGAGGGTCAGTACTGAGGGAGTGCTGCACTGTCAGAGGGTCAGTACTGAGGGAGTGCTGCACTGCCAGAGGGTCAGTACTGAGGGAGTGCTGCACTTCCAGAGGGTCAGAACTGAGGGAGTGCTGCACTGTCAGAGGGTCAGGACTGAGGGAATGCTGCACTGTCAGAGGGTCAGTGGTGAGGGAGTGCTGCACTGTCAGAGGGTCAGTGGTGAGGGAGTGCCGCACTGTCAGAGGGTCAGTACTGAGCAAGTGCTGCACTGTCAGAGGGTCAGTACTGAGGGAGTGCTGCACTTCCAGAGGGTCAGTACTGAGGGAGTGCTGCACTGTCAGAGAGTCAGTACTGAGGGAGTGCTGCACTGTCAGAGGGTCAGTGGTGAGGGAGTGCTGCACTCTCAGAGGGTCAGTGGTGAGGGAGTGCTGCACTGTCAGAGGGTCAGTGGTGAGGGAGTGCTGCACTGTCAAAGGGTCAGTACTGAGGGAGTGCTGCACTGTCAGAGGGTCAGTGATGAGGGAGTGCTGCACTGTCAGAAGGTCAGTGGTGAGAGTGTGCTGCACTGTCAGAGGGTCAGTACTGAGGGAGTGCTGAACTGTCAGAGGGTCAGTGGTGAGGGAGTGCTGCACTGTCAGAGGGTCAGTGGTGAGGGAGTGCTGCACTGTCAGAGAGCAAGTGCTGAGGGAGTGCTGCACTGTCAGAGGGTCAGTACTGAGGGAGTGCTGCACTGTCAGAGGGTCAGTACTGAGGGAGAGTTGCACTGTCAGAATGTCAGTACTGAGGGAGTGCTGCACTGTCAGAGGGTCATTACTGAGGGAGTCCTGCACTGTCAGAGGGTCAGTACTGAGGGAGTGCTGCACTGTCAGAGGATCAGTACTGAGGGAGTGCTGCACTGTCAGAGGGTCAGTACTGAGGGAATGCTGCATTGTCAGAGGGTCAGTACTGAGGGAGTGCTGCACTGTCAGAGGGTCAGTACTGAGGGAGTGCTGCACTGTCAGAGGGTCAGTACTGAGGGAGTGCTGCACTGTCAGAGGGTCAGTACTGAGGGAGTGCTGCACTGTCAGAGGGTCAGTACTGAGGGAGTGCTGCACTGTCAGAGGGTCAGTACTGAGGGAGTGCTGCACTGTCAGAGGGTCAGTACTGAGGGAGTGCTGCACTGTCAGAGGGTCAGTACTGAGGTAGTGCTGCCCTATTAGATTCTCAATACTGAGCAAATGTTACATTATTGGACGGTCAATACCGAGTGAGAGCTGCACTGTTGGAGGGTCACAACTGAGGGAGTGCTGCACTGTCAGAGGTCAGGGCTTGGACAGTGCTGAGCTGTCAGAGGTTCAGTACTAGGGGAATGTTGTATCATTGGAGTGTTACAACTGAGGGAATCCTGCACTGTCAGAGGTCACTACTGACAGAGCACTGCATTGTCAGAGGGTCAGTACTGAGGGAGTGCTGCACTGTCAGAGAGTCAGTACTGAGGGAGTGCTGCACTGTCAGAGGGTCAGTACTGAGGGAGTGCTGCACTGTCAGAGAGTCAGTACTGAGGGAGTACTGCACTGTCAGAGTGTCAGTACTGAGGGAATGCTGCACTGTCAGAGGGTCAGTACTGAGGGAATGCTGCATTGTCCGAGGGTCAGTGGTGAGGGAGTGCTGCACTGTCAGAGGGTCAGTCCTGAGGGAGTGCTGCACTGTCAGAGGGTCAGTACTGAGGGAGTGCTGCACTGCCAGAGGGTCAGTACTAAGGGAGTGCTGCAGTGTCAGAGGGTCAGTACTGAGGGAGTGCTGCACTGCCAGAGGGTCAGTACTGAGGGAGTGCTGCACTGCCAGAGGGTCAGTACTGAGGGAGTGCTGCCCTGTCAGAGGGTCAGTACTGAGGAAGTGCTACACTTCCAGAGGGTCAGTACTGAGGGAGTGCTGCACTTCCAGAGGGTCAGTACTGAGGGATTGCTGCACTGTCAGAGAGTCAGTACTGAGGGACTGCTGCACTGTCAGAGGGTCAGTACTGAGGGAGTGCTGCACTGTCAGAGGGTCAGTGGTGAGGGTGTGCTGCACTGTCAGAGGGTCAGTGGTGAGGGAGTGCTGCACTGTCAGAGGGTCAGTGGTGAGGGAGTGCTGCACTGTCAGAGGGTCAGTACTGAGGGAGTCCTGCACTGTCAGAGGGTCAGTACTGAGGGAGTGCTGCACTGTCAGAGGATCAGTACTGAGAGAGTGCTGCACTGTCAGAGGGTCAGTACTGAGAGAGTGCTGCACTGTCAGAGGGTCAGTACTGAGGGAGTCCTGCACTGTCAGAGGGTCAGTACTGAGGGAGTCCTGCACTGTCAGAGGGTTAGTACTGAGGGAGTGCTGCACTGTCAGAGGGTCAGTACTGAGGGAGTGCTGCACTGTCAGAGGATCAGTACTGAGGTAGTGCTGCACTGTCAGAGGGTCAGTACTGAGGGAGTGCTGCACTGTCAGAGGGTCAGTACTGAGGGAGTCCTGCACTGTCAGAAGGTCAGTACTGAGGGAGTGCTGCACTGTCAGAGGGTCAGTGGTGAGGGAGTGCTGCACTGTCAGAGAGTCAGTGGTGAGGGAGTGCTGCACTGTCCGAGGGTCAGTACTGAGGGAGTGCTGCACTGTCAGGCGGTCAGTACTGAGGGAGTGCTGCACTGTCAGAGGGTCAGTACTGAGGGAATGCTGCACTGTCAGAGGGTCAGCACTGAGGGAGTGCTGCACTGTCAGAGGGTCAGTAGTGAGGGAGTGCTGCACTGTCAGAGGTCAGGGCTTGGGGAGTGCTGTACTGTCAGAGGTCAGGGCTTGGGGAGTGCTGAGCTGTCAGAGGTCAGGGCTTGGGGAGTGCTGAGCTGTCAGAGTTTCAGTACTAGGGGAATGTTGTATCATTGGATGGTTACGACTGAGGGAATCCTGCACTGTCAGAGGTCACTACTGACAGAGCACTGCATTGTCAGAGGGTCAGTACTGGGGCCATGCTATACTTTCAAAGGGTCAATATTGAGGGAGAACTGCATTATTGAAAGATCAGTATCAATGGAACATTACACTGTCAGAGGGTCAATACTTAAGGAGTGCAGAACTGTTGAAGAGACACTGCTGAGGGAGCTCTGGACTTTTGATGGGTCAGGACTGAAGGACAGCTACATTGCCAGAAGGTCAGTACCGAGGGAGCCCTGTATTTTTGGAAGGTCTGAACTACGGTATTGCTACATTCTCAGATGGTCAGTGCTGAGGAAGTGCTGTCCTGTTGAAGGGTCACTACTGAGGGAGTGCTGCACTGTCAGAGGATCAGTGTTGAGGGAATGTTGCACAGTTGGTTTTACCTTGTTTTGGAACTGACATTAAACTGTGGCCCTGTCAGTCTTGTGAATTGGACATAAGACATCTCTTGGCGCCCTTTGAAGAAGGACTGGGAAGTTATCTCTGCTGTCCTTGCCAATATTTATCCCTCAGTTGAAATCAGAAACATTCACGGCTAAATTTGGGTGTGAGCATATTGTCGGTTGTGGAATCTTGCTACATGCAAGTTGGCTGTTTCCTACATTATAATAGTGACTATACTTCAAAACAATGCTTCATTGGTGCAAAGGACTCTTGATTTGATTTACTGTTGTCACATTATGTGAAAAGTATTGTTTCTTGTGCGCTATACAGACAAAACATACCGTTCATAGAGAAGGAAATGAGACAGTGCAGAACATACAATCATAGCTAGGATGGAGAGAAAGATCAACTTAATGCAAGGTAAGTCCAAGGCATCGTGAAGGATGTGTAAATGTGATTCTCTCTTTATCTTATTGTGTCTTGGGATTGGAATTCTCTCTGTTCCAGCTATCGTATTGATGACGTTCCCCTCCACTTTCTGACATTTTCTCAATCCCTCTATTTCAGGCAATAGTTTTTCCTGAGTTAAACAGGAGCTGGCTGTGTCCCAAAAGGTGCCTTTGTAAATCATGCACTTAGTACCTGCAGACTCATTGATCATGATGGGCTTCAAACCTGAGTTTGACCTTTCAGGTAGGTACAGCTCCTCTCCAAAGTATCTTGTTTATCTAACAACTCTCTTAGACACAAAATCATTGCCTCCTGCTGTCGCTTCTCTTGAGACCAGGCCAAAACTTGTACCTTGGCTGGTTTATTCAACTCACATTAACTCATAAACCTGGATACTTGCCCCTGGTCTCAGGCATCGTCAAGTATCCAGGCTTATGAGTTAATGTGAGTTGAATAAACCAGCCAAGGTACAAGTTTTGGCCTGGTCTCAAGAGAAGCGACAGCAGGAGGCAATGATTTTGTGTCTAAGAGAGTTGTTAGATAAACAAGATACTTTGGACAGGAGCAGTACATAGAACATAGAACATTACAGCACAAACAGGCCCTTCGGCCCTCGAGTTGCGCCGATCGCATCAACCCCACCAATCTATAGACCTATCTATAACCCCCAATCCCATTAAACCCCATATACCCATCCAGAAGTCTTTTAAAAGACCCCAGCGAGTTCGCCTCCACCACCGACGACGGCAGCCGATTCCAATCACTCACCACCCTCTGAGTGAAAAACTTACCCCTAACATCACCTCTGTACCTCCCTCCCCGCACCTTAAATCTGTGTCCCCTCGTAGCGACCATTTCAACCCGGGGAAATAGCCTCTGAGAGTCCACCCTATCTATTCCTCTCAACATTTTATGTTACCTACCTGAAAGGTCAAATTCAGGTTTGAAGCCCATCATGATCAATGAGTCTGCAGGTACTAACTGCATGATACAAAAGCACCTTTTGGGACACAGCCAGCTCCTGTTTAACTCAGGAAAAACTATTGCCTGAAATAGAGGGATTGAGAAAATGTCAGAAAGCAGAGGGGAACATCATCAATACGATAGCTGGAACAGAGAGAATTCCAATCCCAAGACACAATAAGATAAAGAGAGAATCACATTTACACATCCTTCACGATACCTTGGACCAGGAGCAGTCTGTCTCAATGACTGTGTCTGTGGGGTACATTATAAAGTAGTTCCGAGGAAGACGTGAGGGAGTTGTCCATCCGATATTCCCATCAACACTGCTGGAGTTCTCTGTAATGCTATTCCTGCAATGCCTCACTTGATTTCCTGATCACATTCAATCTATTCAAAATATCCCTACACATTCTCTCTTGGGTTACAACTGCATGCAGCTTGCACATTCTTCCTGTGCTTGCGTTAGTTTCCTCCGGGTGCTCCAGTTTTCTCCCACTGTCCAAAGATGTGCGGGTTAGGTTGATTGGCCATGTAAAATTAACCCAAGTTTCAGATTAACAGGGTAAATATGAGGGGTTATGGGAATATGGCCCGGGTGGGATTGTGTTTGGTCCAGACTCGATGGGCTGAATGGCCTCCTTCAGCATTGTAGGGATTCTATGATTCTAACTCAGTTGACATTAAATCATGCTCAGCAGGTCTCCTAGCCCTGATGTTACTAGTTAGTCTGCACGCAATCCCACACAAACACATTTCATAAACCATGCGCTAGCAGAAGCCTGCATCTGACTCCACATCCAGCAGTAGAAAGCTCACACACCAGCACCAGACTAAACTGCTGCATTCAGTTGGGAATCATTTAAATCTTCAAAGACTGCAGTATGAATGGGCAGTGCAGAGAAATCGAAACAATGTATCAGAAATAGATCTCAGTACATGCTCAGCTTAATTAAAAGTAGATTTATAAATCTCAGCCTGTAATTCAAGGGAAAATTAATAAACAGATGCCCAAGGTATTTGAAGTGCAATGTTTGATGAAAAAACATCTCCCTTGTAATTTGCCACTTGAACAGTTTGCACTTTCAGTGTTCCACATCCTTCAGTGGCAATCTTTGAATCAAAGATTGAGTGGGAGGAGGAACTATTTTGACATGGGATCAAACTGTGATTGGAATTCGTTTATAAGGTACAGCTGAGTAAAAACTAGTCAGCCCATCTAATTCATTAACCCAGAATAAACGCTGCAGTCAAAGGACAGTACAGTACAGCACAGGAACAGGTTCTTCAGCCCTCCAAACCTGCATTGATCATGATGCCTGCCTAAACTAAAACTGTATGCACTGTTTAACCATCTAATAATAGTCCATTATAGTAATAATAATAATAGTTCTTACATTGCAGTATCTCAATTTATATCCAAGGTTTGGATATTCAGACTCCAGGTAGCAATACATTCCCCAGTCTCAATTTTAATCAGTGTTCCATTATCAGACTTCTGGTCTTCCGTGTGCACTGAAGTTTTGTTATAATTTCTTGATTGCAGCCAGAGTAGTTATGGAGATCATGCGGTGCATTTGGAATGTGCGTATGTGATGATTAAAAACATAAAAACCGTAAAGGGCCTCGCAAAGTCCACATTTACACAAGCAAAGACTTGCCAGGCCACTCCCATGGGTTCAGGAAGTCTGAGGAAGGGAGTTTTGATGTTCCTGGCACAGGTCACATCACTGCGATGCCAGAGGCAAGCCCGGGCCACCAGTCATAACTACTGGCCAGCATCTTCATTTTTACAGACTCACAGAGGATTTCAGCATGGAAATTGAATCCGGCCTCGGGTCACTGCCTGTGTGGAGTTTACACGTCCTCCCCATGTCTGCGTGGGTTTCTGGGTGCTCCAGTTCCCTCCCACAATCCAAAGATGTAAGGATTAGGCAGATTGGCCATGCTAAATTGACCCGAGTGTCCAAGGGATTGGCAAGGTAAATGTGGGAGGGTTGCAGGAATAGGGCCTGGGTGGGATTGTGGTCAGTATAGACTCGATGGGCTGAATAAACTCCTTCAGTACTGCAGGGATTCTATGAAGCAGGTCCATGCCGCCCAAATTTTACTGTTAAGCTAGCCCCACATGCCTGTGTTTAGCCCATATCCTACTGTCCCATGCAATCCTAATTTTACCCATGCAATTGTCCAAATGCTTTTTAAAAGACAAAATTGTACCCGCCTCTACTGCTCCCTCTATCAGCTCGTTCCAGACACTCGCCACCCTCTGTGTGAAAATATTGCCCCTCTGGACCCTTTTGCATATCTTCCTTCTGACTTTACCTATGCCTTCTAGTTTTAGACTCCTCTCCTTTGGGAAAAGACATTGACTATTTACCCCAACTGTGCCCCTCATTATTTTATAGATCTCTATGAGATCATCCCTAAGCCTCCTACGCTCCAGGGAAAACAGTCCAAGTCTATCCAGCCTCTCCTAATAACTCAAACCATCAAGTCCTGGTAGCATTCTGGTAAATCTTTTCTGCACTCTTTCGAGTTGAACAACATCCTTTCGATAATAGGATGACCAGAACTGTATGCAGTATTCTTAAGTGTCCAATGTCTTGTACAACTTCAACAAGACATTCCAATTCCTGTATTCAATGTTCTGACCAATAAAACCAAGCATGCTGAATGCCTTCATTACCACTCTTTCCACCTGTGACTCTAATTTTAAGGAGCTGTGAACCTATGCCTAAATGTCTTTGTTCTATAATTCTCCCCAGCACCTTATAATTAACAAAGTCCTGCCCTGGGTCAATCTACCAAAATGCATCAGCTTGCACTTATCTAAATTAAACTCCATCAGCCCACTGACTCAATTGATCAAGATTCCATTGCAATTGGAAATAACTTTCTTTCACTGTCCACTATGCCACCAATCTCGGTGTCGTTGCAAATTTGCTAATTATAGCTCCTAAATTCTCATCCAAATCATTAATACAAAATGACAGATAACAATGGACCTAGCACACTGCTGGTCACAGGCCTCCAGTTTGAAAAACAATCCTCCACAAACAACTTTTGTCATCAAGCCAATTTTGTATCCAATTGATTACATCACCTTAACCCCATGAGATTTAACCTTATGCAACAACCTACCATGTGGTACCTTGTCAAAGGTCTTGTTAAAGTCCTTGTGACAACGTCAACTGCACTGTTCTCATCTACCTTCTTGGTTACTCCTTCAAATATCTCAATCAAATTCATGAGACATGATTTTCCATTCACAATGAAGTGCTAACTAATCAGTCGTTGCCTCTCTAAATGCCTGTAGATTCTATCTCTCGGAATATCTTCTAACAACTTATCTGCTACAGACATTAGGCTCACCAGCCTGAATTCCCAGGCTTTTCCTTGCAGCACTTCTTAAAGAAAGGCAAAACATTTGCCACCCTCCAATCTTCAGGGACTTCACCTGTGGCTGTCGATGATTCAAATATCTCTACTAAGGAATCCACAATTTCCTCCCTAGCCTCCCACAGTGTCCTGGGATACACTTCATCAGGTCCCAGGGACTTATCTGCCTTGATGCTTTAAGACTTCCAGCACCTCCTTCTTGTAATATGTACATTCCTCAAGATATCATTATTTATTTCCCGAAGTTCCCTAACACTCACTCATTTCTCAACAGTGAATGCTGATGAGAAATATTCATTTAGGATCTTATCCGTCTCTTGTGGGTCCACACATTGATGATCTTATTGATCCATAAGATGCCCTACTTTCTCCCTAGTTACTCTTTTGCCCTTTCTGTATTTTTGATATCCCCGATGGCCACTACGTAGTCCCATTAATATTAGACATTATCCTAGGAGTGGAACAAACCCATCCTCAACACTAAGTTCTGCTTTCTTAACGAGATCAGGTTTCATTGCTTCAGAGATACTTGGAATCCACAGTGTAGGATCATGTGCTTTATTTGGGATAAGGTTGGGTCTTTTTGGGTCCAGGCTTTTCCGTCTTGCTGACATTGGCAAGGTCTCCAAAAAGTTCAGAGTCATCACCACATCTACCAATGCTGATAAAGGAGCCAGGCTTGTGAGCAACAGGAGGCAACTCAGTGCATCCTCATTAGCTATCTGGATTCAAGGGCAGTGTTTCAAAAGATATTCATAGTCAATAACAAAGCCCAGTCCTGTATCTGAGTGGAGGAAATGGGGAGAAATTGGCTTGTCCTCTTTGAAGAAGCCCAGTAATGGTTTGTGGTTGGTAACTATTAAAAAAAAAATCAACCATAGCTTTGTTGGAATGTCTTCACATCAAATCAAATATACCACCAATCTTTCCTTCTCAATTTGAGAGTACCTTTGCTCTACATCCAAAGGGGTCCTGGAAGCATACGTGATGAGTTTTTCCATCTGTCTTTCCAGCAATGTGACAGCACTGCATCAACCCCATATGGGGAAGTATCACAGGTTAACTTAAGTTTATTCTTAGGGTAGAAATGGGCCACTAAGTTAGATAGTTGACATTTAACTTTAGAAAAAGCCTCTGCTTGTGGAGCTTGCCAGCACCACATACTAGTGTGTGCAAGGGGGCAGCATGAAAGACAAACTTGAGATGAATTTTCCATAATAATTGACTAATCCCAGGAACGATTTAAACCCCATGGAGTTCCTTGGGGTTGATACTTCTTTGATGACCTTTACCTTATACTCTACTGGATGTAACCCCTTGTCATCTATTCAACAGCCTAAATAGCTAACTTTGGGAGAAATTAACGCAATTTCCCTCTTCAAACAAATTCCTATACTGGATAACCTCTGCCACATGCTTCTAGTTTTGTTAGGTTCTGAGGTCCCCGTGACTAAAGTCTCATCTAAATATACTGCTACCTCAGGTAGCCCTTGAACAATGTTCTCTATAATATGCCTTATTATATCCAAGCTTTCAAGGCACCCTCGTTCAGTTTCCACCTTCTACAGCATGAAGTAAAGGACTCACCTGCCTCTAAAATACCTAGGTTAGCATCAAGATCAACTTAGATCTTGGCCTTGGCACCTTTTATTTTCGCAAGTCCTTTCTGAAAAACTCCAGGGTATCTACCAACAATCTCATACAGACCCCCACAGTTAGCCTGAAAATCTCCAACCAATTCTGTTGAATCTGCTGGAGCCAATCTCTCCCCCATAAGGCTTGGTCCAGTGAATGGAAGATGAGCTGATCACTATCTGTAAGTTATCAAGGCCATAGAAGTGCCTTTTCTTTGTAACATTCCCCCATGTAATGGCTGGTCTGGCCTTAAGATTGAATGCCCAATTAGAGGTGCTTGTTTGTATATGCAAATGTATGCCATATCTGAGTGGATTTCCTCTGGGTGCTTTAGTTTTCTCCCACAGTCCAAAGATGTGTAGATTAGGTGGATTGGCCACGGTAAACTGTCCCTTGGTGTCAGTGGGATTAGTAGGGTAAGTATGTAGGGTTATGGGAATAGGGCCACTACAACAAAGACTTCCAAGCACAACAAAAGTCCGAGTGTACAGAGCATACTTTTGTTGTCACCACACTCTTGTGTAGTGAGAGCTAGATTGTGCATCAATCACAGATAAGAGCGTGATAGATATTCCGTCTCTGATGCATTCACCTCATCCCCTGATTTTAATGGAAGGTTCATCAAACAAACACTATTTTCTGTCTTGAAGCCAGCTCTACAAGCATTCTGCCAAAACCCATGCAAATCAACTTTGATGGATGTTCCCAAATGGTCGATATGTTTTCCTTCAGCAGGTCCTGTTTCCTCAATACTCAAGTAGTCAACGTTCTGGGGGAGGGCAAAGAAAACACTTCAGAGGTACTCTGAAGCTCGGCAACATTGACATTAATGTCTGGGGGACGTTTGCTATTGATTGTTCAAAATGATGACATCAAATGCATCTCGCTTTGAGTCCAAATGCCTTCATAATGAAGCAGTGTGGGAGTAGAGATGGAAAGGAAAGGAAGCAATTTCTACACTCCAGATCCCGTTATCCTATGGGACGTCCTGTCCCATATGTCCAAAGATTGGGAATCGACCTGTTCAGTCACATGAAGACCCATGGCAGAAACTCGCAACACTGAGCGGTTATCGTTCCCGAACCGACGGACAGCCAATGACCCTCCTATAGCCATAGTTTTACTGTCACATGATGTTGCCTCGTGATTCTCTCTTTTTTGATTTGTGTTGGGATTATGATGCCTCTCAAACTGCCTAGTCTCTGGGTGATGGGTGGCTGGGAAAAGAATGCAAATGAATGGTAGGAGGGGGAGGCCTAGAAACTGAGTGAGGGGGAGGGAAGATCTGAGTGAGATGAAGGCAGTCAAGTGACAGAGAGGATGGGACTGCTTGGGTGGAAGAGCTGAGTAGAGGGGTGTAAATGAGTGAACGTGCCTGGAATCAGAGAAATCTACAAGCGAGTTTCAGTTTTCACTGAGAAGGTGATGATATCTTGGCTGCTGCTAATACAATTGGATGAATTGCCTTGGGGAAAATATCGATCTCAGCTAAGCCAATATGAATGGGCCTGAAACCTAGTGCCAAGTGCAGTTTAATCAGTGGATTTTGACAATTGATGAATGAAAGAATGGGAAAGAAGATTTCTGTAACTCCCATCAACACATCACAATATCTCAAAGTGCTTTACAGCCAACAAAATGCTATTACTGTTGTAATGCTAAGGATTCTTTTGCCAGTTTGTACACAAACAGATAACAAGTGATAATAATCAAATAATCTGTTTCATTGTGAGCTGGGGTGGGGGATGAATATAGATGAAATATTGGGGATATCGCACTTACTCTTCCTCAAAGTAATGATTGTGGGGACTTTTCTAATCATAGAACATAGAACATAGAACATTACAGCGCAGAACAGGCCCTTCAGCCCACGATGTTGCGCTGACCAGTTACAAAACAATGACCCATTGGCCTAAACCAATCCCTTTTCGTCCATAAACCTATCCACAGATCTCTTAAACGCCCCCAAACTAGGTGCATTTACAACTGCAGCTGGCAGGGCATTCCAGTCCCTCACCAGCCTCTGGGTAAAGAACCTACCCCTGACATCAGTCCTATAACTATCCCCCCTTAATTTAAAGTCGTGCCCCCTCGTGCTAGCTTTCTCGATCCTAGGAAAAAGGCTATCACTATCTACCCTGTCTAAACCTCTAATCATCTTATATGTTTCAATGAGGTCCCCTCTTAGCCGCCTTCTTTCCAGCGAAAACAACCCCAAATCTCTCAGTCTCTCAAAGAACAAAGAACAATCCAGCATGGGAAACAGGCCCTTCGGCCCAACGAGCCCGCGCCGCCACATCACCTTACACCTATTCTACCCTGCATATCTATGAACGGAACCCTACTCAGTCAGATTCAGGGAAGAAATAGTGTCAATTTGGTAAAAATCTCCTCATAGGATCTCCCCTCCATACCAGGCAACATCCTGGTAAACCTCCTCTGCACCCTCTCCAAAGCCTCCACATCCTTCCTGTAATGTGGGGACCAGAACTACACACAAAACTCCAAGTGCGGCCGCACCAGAGTTGTGTACAGTTGCATCATGACGCTGCCACTCCTAAATTCAATCCCCCTACCAATAAACGCCAAGACACCGTATGCCTTCTTAACAACCTTATCTACTTGATTCCCAACTTTCAGGGATCTATGTACACATACACCTAGATCCCTCTGCTCCTCCACACTATTCAAAGTCCTCCCGTTAGCCCTATACTCAACACATCTGTTATTCCTACCGAAATGAATTACCTCACACTTCTCCACATTAAACTCCATCCGCCACCTCGCAGCCCAGCTCTGCAACCTTTCTAAGTCACCCTGCAAACTATGACACCCTTCCTCACAATCTACCACACCTCCGACTTTGGTGTCATCAGCAAACTTACTAATCCACCCAACTATACCCTCATCCAGATCATTAATAAAAATTACAAACAGCAGTGGCCCCAAAACAGATCCCTGAGGCACACCACTCGTAACCGAACTCCATGACGAATATTTACCATCAACCACCACCCTCTGTCTCCTATCTGCTAGCCAATTCCTGATCCAATTCCCTAGATCACCCCCAATCCCATACATCTGCATTTTCTGCAGAATCACTTGAGATCACGGACAGTCAGTTTAACATCACATCTGAAAGATGTTAAATGTAACAAACCTGAAATCCTGCTGAAATCCAGATTCAGAAAATATCATCCTGGCAAGTAAGATGCTAGCATAGATTTGTCCCATTCTTCACATTTAATTTCATTGTCCTTTGTTGGGATACAAACATCAAAATATAGGAAGATTTACAGCAGAAAGAAGGTCTCCTGCCATTCTACCACTGCCAGTAAAAAGAAGCTGATTGCATGTTACAGCTCTTGCGTTGTAGGTTACACCACTTCAAATGTATACTCGAATAGCTTTTAGACCCGAAAGACCCACCCCAAATAGCTTTTAGAATCACAGAATCCCTACAGTCCAGAAGAAGGCCATTTAGCCCATCGAGCCTGCACCAATAACTATCCCACCTGGGCCCTATCCCCATAACTCCACATATTTACCCTGTTGTTCCCCTGACATTAAGGGGCAATTTAGCACATACAATAAATCTATCCCACACATCTTTGGAGTGTGGGAGGAAACCCATGCAGGCATGGGGAAAACAGTGCAAATTCCACACAGGTAAATACAACCAGGCTTTCTGCCTGTATCAGCCCTTCAGGCAGTGAGTTCCAAATCTCTCATTCTCACTGGGTTAAAACAAACTCTTCAACACTCATCTAGTTCTTCTACTAATCACTTCATATCTGTGACCCTTGTCCATTGACCTCTCTGCTCAAAGATGTAGATCCTTCCTATCCACTCTGTCCAGGGTCTTCATCATTTTGCACACCATTAAATCTCCCCAATCCCAGCTGATTCAACTTTTTCACATTGCTAATATTCTCCTGTTCCTGCACCATCTTTGGGATGGACCCAGGAATGAATCCATCACAATTTTGATGGTAAAAGCCCTTGACTAGTACAATCAGAGGATCTTGCTTTTATGTCTCTGAATGGCCACAGACACTTCTGTGAAACTGCATTTACAATAAAAACAGAGAATTATGGAAACACTCACCAGGTCTGGCACCATCTGTGGAGAGAGAAACAGAGTTATGTTAGGGACAAGGTCAAAAAGCCCAAGGAATATTATGAAGTTTGGCTTTAACAATTCAGAGGTCAATTAGGAGCAGCCATAGCTAAAGACATCAAAAGTGCAGGTAAGGTACACAAAAAAAATTGAAAATTTCTACCAGCAAAGTAAATGGGAGACTCCAGTTGGCAGCAATCACATAAAAAGGAAGCCATGGGGCTCGCATGCCAAAAAGGGAGAAGAAAAAGCATATGGCGGCAAAGGCACGGTAGCACAGTGGTTAGTACTGTTGCTTCACAGCTCCAGAGACCTGGGTTCAATTTCCGGCTAGGGTCACTGTCTGTGTGGAGTTTGCACATTCTCCTCGTGTCTGCATGGGTTTCCTCCGGGTGCTCCAGTTTCCTCCCACAGTCCAAAGATCTGTAGGTTAGGTTGATTGGCCATGCTAAAATTGCCCCTTAGCGTACTAGGATGCTTAGGTTAGAGGGATCAGCGGATAAAATATGTAGGGATATGGGGATAGGGCCTGGGTGGGATTGTGGTCGGTGCAGACTCAATGGGCCTCTTTCTGCACTGAAGGGTTCTACGCATGTCCATGCCGCCTTTTAGAACATAGAACATAGAACATTACAGCATAAACAGGCCCTTCGGCCCTCGAGTTGCGCCGATCACATCAACCCCACCAATCTATAGACCTATCTATAACCCCCAATCCCATTAAACCCCATATACTCATCCAGAAGTCTTTTAAAAGACCCCAGCGAGTTTGCCTCCACCACCGATGACGGCAGCCGATTCCATTCACTCACCACCCTCTGAGTGAAAAACTTACCCCTAACATCACCTCTGTACTTCCCTCCCCGCACCTTAAATCTGTGTCCTCTCGTAGCGACCATTTCAACCCGGGGAAATAGCCTCTGAGAGTCCACCCTATCTATTCCTCTCAACATTTTATAAACTTCTATCAGGTCGCCTCTCAACCTTCGCCTCTCTAGGGAAAAGAGTCCCAGCTCCCTCAACCTATCTTCATAAGGCATGCCTCCCAGTCCAGGCAACATCCTAGTAAATCTCCTCTGCACCCTTTCAATAGCTTCTACGTCTTTCCTAAAGTGAGACGACCAGAACTGCACACAGTACTCCAAATGAGGCCTGACAAGGGTCCTGTAAAGTTGCAGCATTATCTCCCGACTCCTAAACTCAATCCCTCGATTAATGAAGGCCAGTACACCATACGCCTTCTTGACCACCTCCTCCACCTGCGAGGCCGATTTAAAAGTCCTGTGGACCCGGACCCCGAGATCCTTCTGCTCTTCAACGCTACTAAGACTCCTGCCCTTGATAGTGTACTCGTTCATCCCGTTGGTTCTACCGAAATGGACGACTACACATTTATCCGCGTTGAAGTCCATCTGCCACTTCTCCGCCCATTCCTGCATCCTATCTATGTCCTGCTGCAACTTTTGACATCCTTCCAGACCATCCACAACACCACCAACCTTCGTGTCATCAGCGAACTTGCTAACCCATCCCTCCACTTCCTCATCCAGGTCATTTATGAAAATGACAAACAGCAAGGGTCCCAGAACAGATCCCTGGGGCACCCCACTGGTGACTGACCTCCATTCCGAAAAAGACCCATCCACAACCACTCTCTGCCTTCTGCAGGCAAGCCAGTTCTGGATCCACAAGGCCAAAGGCTCTTGGATCCCATGCCCTCTCACCTTCTTAAGAAGTCTTGCATGGGGGACCTTATCAAACGCCTTGCTGAAGTCCATGTACACTACGTCCACGGCACTTCCTTCGTCAATGTGTTTAGTCACATTATCGAAGAACTCAACTAGGCTCGTAAGGCATGACCTGCCCTTGACAAATCCATGCTGACTATTCCTGATCATGTCAAACCTCTCCAAATGCTCGTAAATCTTGTCCCTCAGAAGCCTCTCCATCAGCTTACCAACCACTGAGGTCAGACTCACCGGTCGGTAATTTCCCGGGCTATCTCTGTTCCCTTTCTTGAAAATAGGGACTACATCCGCAATCCTCCAATCTTCCGGAACCTCTTCCGTCTCCATTGACAATGCAAAGATCATCGCCAGGGGCTCTGCCATCACTTCCCTCACCTCCCACAGTATCCTGGGGTACATCCCATCTGGTCCAGCGACTTATCTATTTTGATAGAATTCAAAAGTTCTAACACATCCTCCTCCTTAATGTCCACGTACTCAATCTTTTCCATCTGCTGCAAGTCCATAGCAAGATCTCCCAGATCAGCTTCCACTGTGAATACTGAGGCAAAGTACTCATTAAGCACCTCCGCCATTTCTTCTGGTTCCACACAGACCTTTCCCCCTTCACCTATCCTATCCTTTCCCTTCTCACCCTTTTACCTTTCACATATTTATAGAATTTCTATATTTATAGAATTTCTATATTTATAGAATTTCTATATTTATAGAATTTATAGATTTTTATTTAAAAACCCATAAGCAAATCCCAATTGTCTGCATTTGGCCCATATCCCTCTATACCCATCGTACCTATGTAGCAATCTAAATGCTTTTAAAAAGACAAAATTGCATCCTTCTCTATTTCTACCACTAGCAGCTTATTCGAGATATCATCACCCTCTGTGTAAAAAAATTGCCCCTCTGGACACTTTTGTGTCTCTCCCCTCTCATCTTAAATCTATGCCCTCTAGTTTTAGACTCCCTTACCTTTAGGAAAAGCTATAACTATCTAGCTGATCTGTGTCCCTCATTATTTTATACATATATAAGATCACCCCTCAGCCTTCTATGCTCCAGAGAAAAAGGTCCCAGTCTATTCAGCCTGTCCTTATAACTCAAGTCATCAAGTCCCAGTAGCATCCTAGTAAATCTCTTCTGTTCTTTTTCTACTTTAATAATATCTCTACTATGTTAGGATGAACAGAACTGGACACAGTTTTCCAAATGTAACCTTACCAATGTCTTGTACAACTCCAACAATACATTCCAACACTGCATTCAATGTTCTGACCGATGAAACCAAGCATACCGATAGCCTTCTTGACCACTCTGTCCACCTGTGACTCCACTTTCAGGGAGCTATGAACATGTGGCGGCGCGGGCTCGTTGGGCCGAAGGGCCTGTTTCCCGTGTTGGATTGTTCTTTGTTCTTTGTACCCCTAGATCTCTAACTGAGTAAGTCCTGCCCTGGTTCAATCTACCAAAATGCATCACTCGCATTTATCCAAATTAAACTCCATCTGCCATTCGTCAGCCCCTGGCCCAATTGATCAAGATCTCATTGCAATCTGAGATAACTTTCTTCACTGTCCACTGTGCCACCAAACTTGATACCATTTGCAAACTTACTAACCATGCCTCCTATATACTCAGCTAAATCATTAATATAAAATGACAAATAACACTAATCCAGCACTAATCCCTGAGACACACCAGTGGTCACAGGCCCCCAGTTTGAAAAACAACTCTCTACATCCATCCTCTGGCTCCTGTCAAGAAGCCAATTTTATATCCATTTAGATAACTCACTCTGGATCCCATGAGATTTAATTTTATGCAACAACCTACTATGTGGTACCTTGTCAAAGATCTTGCTAAAGTCCATGTAAACAACATAAACTGCACTGCCCTCATTTACCTTCTTGGTTACCCCTTCAAAAAACTCTATCAAATTTGTGAAACATAATTTTCCACTCACAAAGCCATGCTGACTGTCCCTAATCAGTCCTTGCAGCTCTAAATGCCTGTAGATCTTGTCTCTCAAAATACCTCTCAAATACAAAAAAACTTACCCACCACAGATGTGAGGCTCACTGGCCTGTAGTACCCAGGCTTTTCCCTGCAGCCCTTTTTAAACAAAGGCACAACATTTACCACCCTCCAATCTTCAGGCACCTCACCCATGACTTACAATGATTCAAGTATCTCTGTTAGGGGACCCACAATTTCCTCCATAGCCTCCCACAGTGTCCTGGGATACACTTCACCAGGTCCTGGGGATTTATCTACCTTGATGCGCTTTAAGACTTCCAGCATCTCTTTTTCTGCAATATGTACACTTCTCAACATCACTACTTATTTCCCCAAATTCCTTAATATCCATGTTTTTCTCAATAGTAAATACTGATGAGAAATATTAATTTGGGATCTCAACCACACTTTGTGGATCCGCACATAAATGACCTTGTTGATCCTTAAGAGGCCCTACCCTCTCCCTTGTTACTTTTTTGCTCTTTATGTATTTGTAGAAGCTCTTTGGATTGACACCATTAACAACTATTTTTGGGCAGTGTAAAGGTATATCTTGCTGCGAGCAGATTACAGCAATGGCCTCTCATCTTGTCGGCACATTCATACAACATAAAGTATCAACAGTCAGAGAATCGTGCTAACGTTGATGCATTATTGCGATTGCTATTGTCTGAGAGTCACATACCCCTAAACAGTGTTCCCAACATTTTCTATTTTCCCAAACAGATAATTTACCTGTGACATCATCACAAGTCCAAGATATACCAGGAATGATTCCATGATGGGGAAGGGCACATTGGGCAGTATGGTGGCACTTTGGTTAGCACTGCTGCCTCACAGTGCCTTGGGTGTCTATTTGTGTGGAATTTTCCCATGTGTGGGTTTCCTCCAGTTGCTCTCGTTTCCTTCCACAGTCCAAAGATGTGCAGATTAGGTGGATTAACTATTCTAACTCGTCCCTTAGTTTCCAAATATACTCAGATTAGGTGGATCATAATATGGACTGTCCTAGAATTTCTTGGAATTGGAGATTAATATCCCAGAAATTACAGCAAGCAAAGTCTGAGGCAAAACAAATACACCAAATTCAGATTGAAAGTTTTGAGTTAGGTAGATATGGAGTGTAAAGTGCTAAAATTTTTCTTAATTTTGTTCTAAAGAGAGCAACTTTAATCTAGTCTATAATTAGCAGAATCTGAAAGAACTCTAAGCAGGCTAAATTCTTTCTTTTCTCTTTTATAGCAAATAAATTAACTGAGGGACAAAGGAAAAGGGACGTTTTCCCAAAAGCAGGGGGAACAGCCCGAGCAAAAGTACAAAGGAAACTTAAAACATTCCATAATAATGTGGTTATCAGGGTTTATAATGCATCCCAGCCCCTGAGGTGCCCAATGGGCGTGGAAGGTGTCAACTGTGGATGCTCCCTCTCCAGGGACACCTGGTCGTGAATGTAGCCACGGTAGAGGGGCAGACAGTCAGGACAGATGACCCCATTGATCACCCGCTGCCTGTTAATGCCATGTCTCACCAGGCCCAGGAACAGGTTAATTATCTCCTTCTTTCCAGTAGTTAAACAGGGTAAACTCACTCTCAGCTGTGGGAGCTGAGTGGTTAATTAGCTAACTTGTTTAATCTGGTTACTGTAGATCCAGTAGTCAAAAGAACAGAAGAACTAGGAGCAGGAGTAGGCCATCTGGCCCCTCAGGCCTGCTCCACCATTCAATAAGATCATGGATGATCTTTCTGTGGACTCAGTTCCACTTACCCGCCTGCTCACCATAATCCTTAATTCCTTTAGTGTTCATTTTTTAAAAAATTATTAACTAGTCCCACCGGGGATGTTTGTTTTCTTTTGTATTTTTATCTTTCTCACTGTTTAGGATTGGTTCATTCTCTGTGATGGAGAAGGAATTAGTTGTTTGGTGAGAAGTGTTGTGTATGTGGTGTCTTTCTCTCTAAGACAGTACAGTAAAAGGGAGTCACTTGATGTGAGGGACCAATGAAAACAGAGCATGTATCACGCAAGAGGGTAGAGACCTTTCTTGGGCAGAATCTTAATACATTTCAAGAAATCTACTCCATCCAAGCCCTTAACTCTCTGCATATCCCAATTAATGTCGGGAAAGTTGAAATCATCTAATATAATTACCCTATTATTATTTTTACACACCTCCTTGAATCGTGCGGATATTTGCTCAATATCCCACTGTCTGGGAGTCTATAATAAGCACCTAACAATATGGCTGCCACTTTTTTATTGCTAAGCTCTTCTCACAAAGCTTCATTCGATGCCCCCTCCAAGATATTATCTCTCCTTTTTGCAGTAGCTGACACCTTAACTAATAATGCAATGCCTCTTCTTCTTTTATTCCCTCCTCTGCCTCACCTGGTATTAAAGTAGGAGCCATCCTGCCTAGCCTTACTCCCTTTAAATTTAATATAACTGCACTCCCTCTGACTGTTTTACTGTATGATTCTGTGCCCTTATTCTGCTAACAGTCTGTGTCTCTTCCCCCTGCCAAATTAGTTTAAACTCCTGCCAGCAACATTAGCAAAACAACCTGCAAGGATGTTAGCCCTGCTGTGGTTCAGATGTTGCTTAAACAGGACCCACCTCCCCCAGAAATTGTCTTAGTGAGCCGGGAATCTAAAATCCTCCCACCTGCACCAACTCTTAGGTCACACATTCATCTGCACTATTCTCCGATTTCTGTGCTCGCCAGCATGTGGCACTTAGAGTAATCCACAGAATACAACCTGAGAGGTTTTGCTTTTCAGTCTACTGCCTAACTCCCTGAATTCTTGATGCAAGACTTCATCCCCCTTTCTATTTCTGTCATTGGTACCAACATCTACCATGACCTCTGACTTATCATCCTCCCCTTTCAGGATGCCTTGCAGCTGTTCAGTGACATCCTGGACCCTAGCAGCAGGGAAGCAACATATCATCCTGGACTCACATTCGCCCATCAAGTTTGCTCTATCTACCTTTCCCTCCAGGCTATCTGCATTCCCTGGAGGAACCAACATCCTCATCAGCCTGCAAAATGGAATACCGATTTGCGAGTGAGATCCTGAACTACCTGTCTATATCTCTTGGACTGCCTGGTGGTCATCTATTCTCTTCCTTCCTCAAATCCCTTCAGCTGCGGTGTGACCCCCTCTCTAAACATCCTATCCACAATGCTTTCGGACTCACGGATGCTCCACATGTGCCCAGTCACCGTTTCAGTTCTCAAACTTGAGCTTCCAGGAGCTGCAGCTGTACATACTTGCTACACACATGCTGGCACCCTACATTGGAAATGTGCCTGGCCTCCCACATGGAGCAAGAAGATCAAACCACAGCTTTGAGCTCTCCTGCCATGACTAAACACTTTTAAGTTTGAAAGCTTTAAGACTTTTTAAAAGAAATAAATCAAATTCCCTCCCCTTGCCTAAACAATGATTTCCAAGACTTATTCATCAATCAGCTGCTTCTGTTGGTCTTGCATCACTTTCTGACCTGTAATGTCTGGTCAGTCTCAAAACTTTTATTGTCCCAATATGCACACAGGTAATTAACAAACAGTATTTGCACAACATTAAATATCTAAAATGTGATTCACTCAAGATATCAATTTTGTCAGCATTTGATGTTTTAAACATTAAAGCAACTGAGTGGCAAATGCCTATGTTATGTACAAACAGTATTTAATACAGATTTCTTTGAGATACAAATGATAATTTGTATTTATATCTGACAATTGCTGAATTGTAGTAGCTGCTTTATTTAAAATAAGCTTTTCCCATTCATCTGACAGTTTGTATTAGGAAACAACTTCATTTTAGCCAAACCAATAATCTTTTTTCAGATGAAAATTGAGTTTAGGAGTCGGGAGGTAATGCTGCAACTTTATCAGACCCTTGTCAGACCCCACTTGGAGTACTGTGCGCAGTTCTGGTTGCCTCGCTACAGGAAGGATGTGGAAGCTATTGAGAGAGTGCAGAGGAGATTTACAAGGATGTTGCCTGGATTGGGAGGCATGCCTTATGAAGTTAGGTTGAGGGAGCTGGGACTCTTCTCCCTGGAGAGACGAAGGTTGGGGGGCGACCTGATAGAGGTTAATAAGATGTTGAGATGAATAGATAGGGTGGATTCTCAGAGGCTATTTCCCAGGGCTGAAATGGTCACTATGAGAGGACACAGATTTAAGCTGCAGGGAAGCAAGTACAGAGGAGATGTTAGGGGTAAGTTTTTCACTCAGAGAGTGGTGAGTGAATGGAATCGGTTGCTGTCAGTGGTGGTGGAGGCAAACTCGCTGGGGTCTTTTAAAAGACTTCTGGATGAGTATATGGGATCTAATGGGATTGGGGGTTATAGATAGGTCTATGGTTTAGTAGGTATAGAAGTGATCAGCGCAACTAGTGGGCCGAAGGGCCTGTTTGTGCTATAGTGTTCTATGTTCTCAGAAATAATTTGTCCTGTAGTTGTTCAACTGCTAGTGAACAGGCAGATTACATGGCACGTGTATGGGTGCATTTCTGGATCCCCAAGTGATGGTTCTGAGCCTTTTAAGAACATAAGAACATAAGAAATAGGAGCAGGAGTAGGCCACCTGGCCCTTCGAGCCTGCCCCGCCATTCAATAAGATCATGGCTGATCTGTCGTGACTCAGCTCCACCTTCCCGCCCTCTCCCCATAACCCTTAATTCCTTCTCTTATCAAAAACCCATCAACCCGTTTCTTAAAAATATTTAGCGAGGCAGCCTCCACCACTTCAACGGGCAGAGAATTCCAGAGATTCACCACCCTTTGAGTGAAGAAGTTCCTCCTCAACTCTGTTCTAAACCGCCCCCCCTTTATCTTGAGGCTGTGCCCCCTAGTCCTACTGTCTTTTTTGAGCGGGAACAGTCTCTCCACCTCTATCCTATCCATCCCATTCATCATCTTATACGTCTCAATGAGATCTCCCCTCATTCTTCTAAACTCTAACGAGTACAAGCCTAGTTTATTCAGCCTCTCCTCATAGCTCAATCCCCTCAACTCCGGTATCAGCCGAGTAAACCTCCTCTGCACTCCCTCCAGGGCCAAAACATCCTTGCGCAGGTGCGGCGCCCAAAACTGCACACAGTACTCCAGCTGCGGCCTCACCAATGCCCTATACAGCTGCAGCAAGACCTCCCTACTTTTATATTCAATCCCCTTCGCTATGAAGGCCAGCATCCCATTCGCCTTCCTGACCACCTGCTGCACCTGCAAGCTGGGTTTTTGCGACTCATGCACACTTTTGTACTTTAATGCGACTTTTGTACCCTTCTTATTCGAGAGGTTTGTCTTCTGTATTTCAGGCAACTCCCAACTCTTTTGTGGATGTCTTCATCAGGTCTAATGTCAACGTGAGCATTTGGTAACACACCCAGGTTAACATGTAGAACAGCCTTTCTCTTTATTGCTAGAGCTCCTTCGCTAATACTGGCTGCAAGTAGATGGTGCAGGTTCCTGTAGGCAAATCATCTTCAGTCATATTCTGTAGAAACAACAATTCTCCTGGAGCTGCAACTTTTCTTTCTCTCCCTCTTTTAGAGCAAAACAAATATACTCAAATTAACTCAGGGACAAAGTAAGACGGGCAGCTCCCCAAAAAGGAGGGGGAACAGCCCGAACAGAAGCAAAGTACAAAGGAAACTTAAAACATTAAATCATAATGTGGTTATCGGGGTTTTTAATGTACCCCAGCCCCTGTGGTGCCCAATGGGCGTTTTCTCTCTCTCTGAGTATTTTACTCCACCAAACCTAAAACCTGGAAATGAATCTTATTTAGCTTTTTGAACACATTTGCAAATTTCCACTGAGTGCAACCAATTAAAATTAAACCCTAGTTAGGCCCATGACCTTATCTCTAATAATAGCACAACAAACATGTACACATGCACATACGTGCATTTGTGTAGTTGTAAGCTCACCCACATTCATTCACTCACATGCAGGCACTCACACATATGCACATATGAACTCTCAGCCACACACATCTGGGTCTTTATACATACAAAGAGTCCTAATACTGGGGACACTTCTGTATTCTTCTCAAACCATGAGCTATTCATTTCTTTTAGGCAATTTCATAACCTCACTGCCCCTGACTCAAGTGACAGGTATAATTTATATCAGAAAACTGCAAGGTGATGCAGTTTGGCAGATTGTTAGATTATAACAGGTTTGGGCAAGAGATGCAGGGATGTGTGGGTGGGGTGGGGTGGGGGCAGGGGTGAATTAAAGAAAGAACCTTTTTACCCAGCGAGTGGAAATGAGCTGGAACTCACTGCTCACCGGGGGAGGTAGCAGAAGAGACAGGGAGAAACAATATGGACTTAATGACACAGTTCTAAGGTGTGCAGGGACAGAGGGAACTGAGGGTTTGTGGGGACAATGGTAGCAAAGTGCATATGATTCTGTGCTTCAGAAATAGAGGATTGATATAAGAACAGCGATATAATACTAAATGTTTATAAAGCTCTGATTAAGCCACAGGTGGAGCACTGTGTCGATCCTTGGGAGAGGTGTAGAGTTTAAAGATTATTTAGTATTGTCACAAGTAGGCTTACATTAACACTGCAACGAAATTACTGTGAAAATCCTCTGGTTACCAGAATGTTTCTGGGGATGGAGGGAGTTTGGCTACAAGGTCAGTTTAAGAGATGTTAGCTACAAGATGTTGTTCTCCTTGAAGTGAAGGAGATTGAACGAGATTTGATAGAGGTGCAGATTATTAAATTATGATAGGTTTGGGCAAGAGTTGCAGGGGTGTGGGTGGTGGGGTGGAGGGGGGGGGGTGTTGAATTAGAGAAAGAACCTTTTTACCCAGCGAGTGGGAATGAGCTGGAACTCACTGCTCACCAGCGGGAGGGAAAGAAAACAATCAGTGATCTGGAAAAGGAAATCGAACGGGTTCTTCAGGAAAAGCTGCAGGGGTCAAATAGGAAAAGAGACTGATTGGATTAATCTGTACAGAGCCAACATAGACTCGGTGGGCTGAATGGCCCCCTTCTGTGTTGCAATAGAACCAGCATAGAACCCTACAGTGCAGAAACAGGCCCTTCGGCCCATTGAGTCTGCACCGAACACAATCCCACCCAGACCCTATCCCTATATCCCTACACATTTACCTGCTAATCCCTCTAACCTACACATCCCAGGACACTAAGGGGCAATTTTAGCATAGCCAATGAACCTAACCCGCACATCTTTGGACTGTGGGAGGAAACCAGAGCACCCGGAGAAAACCCACACAGACACGAGGAGAATGTGCAAACTCCACACAGGCAGTGACCCGAGCCGGGAATCGAACCCAGGACCCTGGAGCTGTGAAGCAGCAGTGCTAACCACTGTGCTACCGTGCCGCCCAATGACTAACAATCTCGGGGACTGAATCTCCGATTGCAGTCACTCTGGACAAGAATGTCAATAAGTAAGTTATGCCTCTCTATATATCTTCACAAACTGCAGGCAACCTTTCAATTCCCTTACAGCGGATTGCTGGATGTTTCGGGTTGGAGTCGTTTGATAATTTACTCCAGTTTCGACTTGTCTCCCTCATTGTCCTCCCAGGTCAGTGCTGAGGGGGTGCAGCTTCCCAGGCGGGCTGAGGACCGGGTGATCTCTCCTCCCAGTTTCTGGGGAAGAGGCTGAGTCAGATCCCGGAGTCAGGGAGCTGCAGTGTGTACCGGAGATCCTGGGTTTCTCTCTCTCACACACACATACACACACACAGCTCTGAGGAGGGTGCAGCAGCACTGAGAGCCCAGGAGACAGCCTTTTTCTTCTCAGCCAGGGCAGCGGCCAGGAGAGGAAAATACAGCCAAGTTTTCCCGGAGAGTTTGCTGAGCGGCTGGAGCTGAGAATGAGTACTTGCTGCAGGCATCAGATTCTTAAATTCATCCAGTCTCTCGTCAGGCTGATAACTGGCTCCCTCCGGAAAGGTAAGAGCTGTTGTATTTTCTCTCTCTCTGTGGGTTTACCTTGGTTAGCATTGCTGATGTGATGTTACTGATGGCAGTGAGGTGATCTCAGCAGTGGGTGGGGGAACACGTCCTGCTCGCTGTTGGAGGTGTTTGAAAGAGACATGTGAATTGCTGCCTTGGCTTTTTGCATTGCATGGTCCCGTGAACTTGTATTAATAATAAATTTCTGCAGCTGGAGGCTGGCAGAGACTGGAAGCGATGCTGCCTGTGGACAGGCTCCATCAGATTTGCTGGGAAATGTGTAGACACTAACTCAGGCCGTTTCCTGAGCCACTGGGACAAGTGTAGAAGTTATGAATATCAGTTGCGGCTTGCAGAGTTTTAGCTGCTCCGTGCTGCTGCAGAAGAAGATCGGCAGTTTGTGTGCGGGTTAGTCGGAGTGTGGTGTGCGGGTTAGACTTGATGGTGTACATGAGAGCACGGTTAGGAAAGGGGGTACCGAGCTGTCATAATGCACGTTCTGTAAGGTGAAGGAGGATTGTCATTGATGTTCACTCACCTGGCTAACTTGTTGAAATATTCGCGGCCACTTCATACTCTCCCGGGAGTCCTCTCTGGCAGGAGCGCGGATCCTGGATTGTATTTCGTTGGTGGTTTCTGAGACCTGTGCCATCTTTCCAACTTGTGGTTTGGGACAACTTTCCAACTTGTGGTTTGGGACCCAGCTGATGTTATGTACTGTGCCCTGTTAGGAGCAGTTCATGATGTGAATTCCAAACTTTATTCCCAGTGATGTTTTTTTTTTGGCAGTGGTGTTGTCACGGACCCGTCCCCACTCCACTTCCCCCACCAACAACCCCCCCCCCCACCACCCCACCCCGTCCTCCCTAAATTCACCTTTCCAAACTCAAAGATGCATGGCAGCAGCGAGCTGTACCAATATTCCTGACCCCAAACCTGCCGAAGTTTTACACTGTTCACAGAGCAGCTCAACCATCAGCGCGTCATTCCTGCTTGTTTTAACCATTCTGTTCAGCACGAACAGTAATCTGCTTCTTCATTCCGCATCATCAACCCATGGGGAACTTGTGCATTGAGTTTGCATCGTCCCCTCACTGCATGACCAGATGACCAGTGTATAATACCCACTCAGAATTGCTTTGCAGAAGGCAAAGCTCATTCAAAACACCACAAAGGAAATATGCACAGTGGTTAGCACTGCTGTCTCACAGCTCCAAGGACCTGGGTTCAATGCTGCCCTTGGGTGACTGTCTGTATGAAGTTTGTGCATTCTCCCTGTGTCTGCATGGGTTTCCTCCACTTGTTCTGGTTTCCTCCCACAGCCCAAAGATGTGCAGGCTGGGTGGATTGGCCATGTTAAATTGCCTCTTAGTGTCGGGGATTAGCAGAGTAAATACATGGGATTATGGGGATGGAGTCTGGGTGGGATTGTTGTCGGTGCAGGCTCAGTGGACCAAATGGTGGCCTCCTGCACTGTAGGATTCTATGATTCTGTTCTATAAGATATCAAATTCAGTGGACAGTCAATGGACGCACTTGATTTTTCACTCAATCATTGGCATTATAGATTAGTAAGCCTAATATCGGTAGTGGGGAAAATTTGCGAGTTCATTATCAACAAATGCAGTGCATTTGGAAAGCAGTGACAGAATCAGACAGAGTCAGCATGGATTTATGAAGGGGAAATCATGCTTGATAAATCTGTTGGAATTCTTTGAAGATGTAAATAGTAGCATTGATAAGAGGGAGCCAGTCAATATGGTATATTTGGACTTTCAGAAAGTGTTTGGCAAAGTTCCACATAAGAGATTATCATAGAATCCCTACAGTGCAGAAGGAGTCCATTCAGTCCATCGAGTCTGCTCTGACCACATTCCTACCCAGGCCCTATTCCCATAACCCCACACATTTGCTATGATAATCCCCTGACACTAGGGTCAATTTAGCATGGCCTATCAACCTAACCTGCATACCTTTGGACTATGGGAGGAAACCAGAGCACCTGGAGAAAACCACACAGACGTAGGGAGAATGGGCAAACTCCACACAGACAGTGACCCAAGGCCGGAAGTGAATCCGGGACCCTGATGCTGTGAGGCAGCAGTGCTAACCACTGCATCACTGTGCAAGATTAAAGCGCATGGGATTGGGGGAAGTGTATTGAGATGAATAGAAAACTGGTTGGCAGAGAGGAAACAAAGCAGGAATTAATGGGTCCATTTCAAACTAGCAGGCGGTAATGAGTGGGGTACCATAGGGATCAGTGCTGGGATCCCAGCTATTCGCAATATATATTAATGATTTGGATAAGGGAACATGTAACATCTCAAAGTTTGCAGATGATACCAAGTTGGTGAACTGTGATGAGGATGCAGAGAACAGATCCTTCAGCATGATCTGGACAGGTTGGGTGAGTGGGCAAATCAATGGCAGATGCAGTATAATTTGGATAAATGTGAGAGTATTCACATTGGATGCAAAAAGAAGAAGGCAAATTACTACCTGAATGGCTGTAAATTGGGAGAGGGAAATGTGCAGCCGGACCTGGGTGTCCTTGTGCACCAGTCGCTGAAGGTAAACATGCAAATGCAGCAGGTGGTATTGAAGGCAAATGGTATGTTGACCTTTATTGCAAGAGGTTTCAAGTACAGGAGCAGGGATGTGTTGTTGCAATTATGATGTGGGTATGCTGGCGTTGGACTGGTGTAAACACAGTAAAAAGTCTGACAACACCAGGTTTTAGTCCAACCGATTTATCCCCTCGAAAGCTTGTGAGTATATTATCAAATAAATAGGTTGGACTAAAACCTGGTGTTGTCAGACTTTTTACTGTTGTTGCAATTATACAGGGCCTTGGTGAGACCACACCTAGAGCATTGTGCGCAGTTTTGGTTTCCTTTTCTATGGAAGGATGTTCTTGCTCTCGAGGGAGTACAGCGAAGATTTACCAGGCTGAGAATGGCGGGACTGATGTATGAGGAGAAATTGACTAGGTTAGGATTATTTTTGCTGCAGTTCCGATGAATGGGGGGATCTCATAGAGACTTATAAAATTCTAACAGGACTAGACAGGGTAGATGCAGGGAGGATATTCCTGACGGTGGGGAGTCCGGAACCAGGGGTCACAATTTAGGATTTGGGGTAGACCATTTAGGATGGAGGTGTGGAGACATTTTTTACCAAAGAGTGGTGAGCCTATGGAATTCATTACCACAGGAAGTAGTCAATGCCAAAACATTGAATGTATTCAAGATGCAGCTAGATATAGCACTTGGGGCAAATGGGATCAAGGTTATGGAGAGAAAGTAGGATTAGGCTATTGAGTTGTATGATCAGCCATGATCGTAATGATTGGTGATGCAGGCCTGAAGGGCCAAATGTCCTCCTCCTGCCCTTATCTTCTATCTACTGTCACTGGTTTGCCTGACAGTAAACAACTTAACCAATTAGTGGCACTTTTTTTCTAAACATGTTTCACTTGCAACACATTGAAATAAAGAAACATTTCACAGACATTGAATCTCTATAGTGCAGAAGGAGGCCATTCAGCCCATTAAGTCTGCACCAACCTCTGACAGGGTATCTTACCCAGGCCCTTTCCCCATAACTCCACAGTTCCTGAGAATTTGGTACGGTTGCAAGTACAGAGAAATGAAAAATCATTCTACCTGGCTTTCAATCATAAATTTTGTGTTTGTAGCAAAAATGCTAACATGTCGGGATTACTGCTGTACTAAGTGGGACTGGTGTGGGAGGGAGGGCTTGCACCCAGCAGCTTTTGAGAAGAGAATGGATTGTGAAATCTACGTTCAAGCGATAGCTATAATGGGAGACAGACAGTTGCTGAGAGAAACTGCTTATCGGCTGGCTTGATGCAAGGGCACATGTGTGGGAGTGCTGGCGTCTGTGGCACACCTGCACCCTTCTCATGGCATGTCCCAGTTGGGAACTACTGCCTTGGAGAAACACCCTGCAGTCATTCCCGTCAGTAGTGAAGGGTACTTTCTTGGCCATCTTAAAGGCCTGTGTCCAATACAAAATATAAAACTCAGATCTTGCAAAGTCCATTATTTCTGTGGATAAATTTATGGTATTTTCTCCATCATAATAACAGCATGTAAATGGAAAATTACTTGGAATATGCCAAAGTGTGAGGCAATAAAGTTTGGAAAGTAGAATGAGGAGATTTCTTGAGAAACAAGAGTCATAATAGAGAGCAGAGTGATGTGGGAGTTTATATTCACAAATCATGAAATATAGCATACCAGATGCAGTAAAGCTAAAAGACAATGCAAACAAACACTGGAGTTCATTTCTGGAATGACAAAATTCAACAACACTATCATCTTGTTAAACTTGTACTGAAGCTTGGTTGGAGCACACACAGTGAACTGTGCACAGTTCTGGTTGGATGACAGAGAGTCATAGACATCTGCAGCACAACATGTCTGCACTAGTCAAAGGCTAAACATTCAACAATTCTAATTTCATTTTTCAGCACTTGGTCCAGAGCCTAGTGTGCCTTGGCATTGCAGGTGCACATTGAAATGTTATGAGAGTTCCCTGCTTCATCACCCTTTCAGGCAGTTAGCTTCAGACTCCCACCACCCTTTGGTTGAAAAACATTTTCCTCACATCCCCTCTAAAATTTACCCCAGGCTCCTTTTCACCAAGGGGAAAAGTTTCTAACTATCTACTCTATGCCCCGTATAATTTTATACATCTCAATCACGTCCCCTTCAGTCTCCTGCTCAAAGGAAAACAACCTCAGTCTATCCAATCTCTTTACATAACTAAAACTCTCCAGCCTGGTTCTGGCTTAGAGTATGCTTGGTGAATTGTGCACAATTCTAGTTCTGGGTTAGAGCACACTCAGTGAGTTGTGCATGGTTTGGATCTTCATATTATGTAAGAACACTGGAAAAGGCGCAAAAAGTAATTCAGAAATAAGGTATTGGAACTCAAGATTTGAGTGGGCTGGCAGTCTTTTCTGTAGAAAACGATATGATAGTGACTTTTCAAACACATGAATAGGATGGGAATGAAGTGATATGGTCCCCGGAAGGGTAGGGGATTTTAGTTCAATGGGGCGACATGGCGGTGAAAGCTTAGCAGGCCAAAGGGCCTGTTCCTATGCTGTAATTTTCTTTGTTTTTGAGAAGGCTCACTGCTGGAACTGTAAATATTTTGTGAAATAGTTTGGGTTAGATGTAGATTTTCTTAAAAATATAATCATCCTGTTTTGCAGCGTTGTTTGGGTTGAGAGAGTAGGGTAGACAGAAAAAGCAGATGACGTGGAATATGAGATGGAATGATTGGGTTCATAGAATCCCTACAGTCCAGAAAGGAGGCCAATCAGCCCATCTTGTCTGCACCAACTCTTCTTGAGAGGAATTGAGACAGAATCTAACTGGAGCTAACATAGGTAAGGGGGTGAGAGACACTCATTGTTTAATATGAGATTTGTATTGCTTTTGACAAATCTTCATTAGAAACAATGATAAATTGTTATCTAATATCAGGAGATATGGGATGTGGAAAGTTTTATATTTTGAAAAATGCAATTTTTGAATTCTTTGCATACTCTTGTTAAATATATTGATCAAGCTTCCTGCTGTCTGAATTTATCACAAGTACTATCTTGTTTACTTTTTATAAGATGAACAATTTAACCCTGAGAAGTGGCGGCACGGTAGCACAGTGGTTAGCACTGCTGCTTCGCAGCTCCAGGGTCCTGGGTTCGATTCCCAGCTCGGGTCACTGCCTGTGTGGAGTTTGCACATTCTCCTCATGTCTGCGTGGGTTTTCTCCGGGTGCTCCGGTTTCCTCCCACAGTCCAAAGATGTGCGGGTTAGGTTCATTGACTATGCCAAAATTGCCCCTTAGTATCCTGGGATGTGTAGGTTAGAGGGATTAGCAGGGAAATGGGGATAGGGTCTCGGTGGGATTGTGTTTGGTGCAGACTCGATGGGCCGAAGGGCCTGCTTCTGCACTGTAGGGTTCTATGTTCTATGTTCTAAGTGAGGTGGAAGGAGTAATTTGACAAGGAAGTATTCATTGAATGACATGATACGAGGAAGTTCTGTGGAACAAAGGGACGATATTTTAGAGGGATTGAAAATAGATAAGTCCCCTGGTCCAGATGGGATTTACCCTAGGATTCTTTGGGAGGCAAGAGGGGTGATTGCGGAGCCTCTGGCTCTGATCTTCAGGTCGTCGTTAGTCTCTGGTATAGTACCGGAAGATTGGAGGACAGCAAATGTTGTCCCATTGTTTAAGAAGGGGAGAAGGGACTTCCCTGGGAATTATAGACCGGTGAGTCTTACTTCTGTGGTGGGTAAGGTTTTGGAAAGGATTATTAGAGACAGGATTTATAGTTATTTGGAAAGTAATGAGTTGATTAGGGACAGTCAGCATGGTTTTGTAGCGGGTAGGTCATGCCTTACTAACCTTATCGAGTTCTTTGAGAAAGTGACCAAAGAGGTGGATAGGGGTAAGGCAGTTGATGTGGTGTATATGGATTTTAGCAAGGCGTTTTATAAGGTTCACCATGGTAGGCTTCTGCAGAAAATGCAGATGTATGGGATTGGGAGTGATCTAGGTAATTGGATCAGGAATTGGCTAGCAGACAGGAGACAGAGAGTGGTGGTTGATGGGAAATATTCGTCATGGAGTTCGGTTACAAGTGGTGTGCCTCAGGGATCTGTTTTGGGGCCACTGCTGTTTGTAATTTTTATTAATGATCTGGATGAGGGTATAGTTGGGTGGATTAGTAAGTTTGCTGATGACACCAAAGTCGGAGGTGTGGTAGATTGTGAGGAAGGGTGTCATAGTTTGCAGGATGACTTAGAAAGGTTGCAGAGCTGGGCTGAGAGGTGGCGGATGGAGTTTAATGTGGAGAAGTGTGAGGTAATTCATTTCGGTAGGAATAACAGATGTGTTGAGTATAGGGCTAACGGGAGGACTTTGAATAGTGTGGAGGAGCAGAGGTGTATGTGTACATAGATCCCTGAAAGTGGGGAATCAAGTAGATAAGGTTGTTAAGAAGGCATACGGAGTCTTGGCGTTTATTGGTAGGGGGATTGAATTTAGGAGTCGCAGCGTCATGATGCAACTGTACACAACTCTGGTGCGGCCACACTTGGAGTTTTGTGTGCAGTTCTGGTCCCCGCATTACAGGAAGGATGTAGAGGCTTTGGAGAGGGTGCAGAGGAGGTTTACCAGGATGTTGCCTGGTATGGAGGGGAGATCCTATGAGGAGAGACTGAGAGGTTTGGGGTTGTTTTCGCTGGAAAGAAGGCTGCTAAGAGGGGATCTCATTGAAACATATAAGATGATTAGAGGTTTAGACAGGGTAGATAGTGATAGCCTTTTTCCTAGGATGGAGAAAGCTAGCACGAGGGGGCACGATTTTAAATTAAGGGGGGGTAGTTATAGGACAGATGTCAGGGGTAGGTTCTTTACCCAGAGGGTGGTGAAGGACTGGAATGCCCTGCCAGCTGCAGTTGTAAATGCACCTAGTTTGGGGGCGTTTAAGAGATCTGTGGATAGGTTTATGGATGAAAAGGGATTGGTTTAGGCTAGTGAGTCATTGTTTTGTAACTGGTCGGCGCAACATCGTGGGCCGAAGGGCCTGTTCTGCGCTGTAATGTTCTATGTTCTATGTTCTATGAAATGGAAGATGAATTTTAATTCAGGACAAATGCAAGATGATGCATTCCGGAGGACCAAATCTAGATGTGAATTATACTGTAAATGGCAGAACATTAGGAACATCAACATACAGAGGGATCTGGGTGTGCAGGCCCACAGTTCCCTAAAAGTGGCAAAGCAGGTGGCCAAGTTGATTAAGATAGTGAAGTAGGGAAAGGGTTAATGAATTTAATGAATTTTGTATCTAGCATATATCACAAACATAGCCCTTCCTCATGGCTGATCTCCTCAAGGTTATACTGCTCCTGGCATCAATATAAATGATTTATTCATGTTTGCTTTACTTGTTCATGTTTTTCATTCTGTAACTTTCATTTCCATAGAGACAGATAGTCAAATGTGAATGTTATTTTGCAGACGTTACTTGTTTGTGCTAACTGAACTTGGTCAAACAGCTGCAGCTGGGAGATTGTGATACTGCCTTTTTCTCAGGAGGAGTCCTGCTGGGACAGCCGCGACTGCCCGAGTGACTGCAATGGAGCTGCTGGAGAGGCTGTGACTTGTGATGGTGCCGATACCTGCATCGTGATTGAAGCTGCCAGATAGGATGTGAGTCCTGGCTGAAGCCGGGAGCTGCTCCCACCACCTCCTCTGGCAGCTACCCCCATGTGAAAAACCTCCCTCGCACATCTCTCTGAAACTTTCCCCCTCTCACCTTGAACCTGTGCCCCCTTATAATTGACACTTCCACCCTGGGAAAAAGCCTGTGATTATTCACTCTTTCTATGCCTCTCATAATTTTATAGACCTCCAATAGGTCTCCCCTCAGCCTCTGTTGTTCCAGTGAAAGCAATCCTAGTTTATTCAATCTCTCTTCATAGTCAACACTCTTGAGACCAGGCAACATTCTTAAATCATAGAATCCCTACAGCACAGAAGAGGGCCATTCGGCCCATTGAGTCTGCACCGACCACAATCCCACCCAGGCCCTATCCCCACAACCTCATGCATTTACCCCTAGCTAGTCTCCCTGACACTAAGGGGCAATTTACATGGCCAAGGACCCAGGTTCGATTCCTGTTGTGGGTCACAGTCTGCATGGAGTTTGCACATTCTCCCCATGTCTGCATGGGTTTCTTCCAGGTGCTTCAATTTCCTCCCACAGTCCATAGATGTGTGGGTTAGGTGAATTGGCCATGTAAATTGCCCCTTAGTGTCAGGGAGACTAGCTAGGGGTAAATGCATGAGGTTGTGGGGATAGGGCCTGGGTGGGATTGTGGTCGGTGCAGACTCAATGGGCCGAATGGTCCTCTTCTGTGCTGTAGGGATTCTATGATTTAAGAATGTTGCCTGGTCTCAAGAGTGTTGACTACGAAGAGAGATTGAATAAACTAGGATTGCTTTCACTGGAACGACAGAGGCTGAGGGGAGACCTATTGGAGGTCTATAAAATTATGAGAGGCATAGAAAGAGTGAATAATCACAGGCTTTTTCCCAGGGTGGAGGTGTCAATTATAAGGGGGCACAGGTTCAAGGTGAGAGGGGGAAAGTTTCAGAGAGATGTGCGAGGGAGGTTTTTCACATGGGGGTAGTGCCATAACATGCTGCCAGAGGAGGTGGTGGGAGCAGACTCATTAGCAACATGTAAGAGGCAGCTGGATGAGAGATTACAGGGATACGGACCAGTAAGAGCAGACTTTTTTTAGGGCATCATGATCGGCACAGGATTGGAGGGCCGAAGGGCCTGTTCCTGTGCTGTATTTTTCTTTGGTCTTTGCCCTTGGTCTGTTTGTCCAAGAGCTCTGAAGGCAGAAGGGCATATTAGTAGGGTGGTGAAAAAGGTATATGGAACATTTGCCTTTATCAGTTGAGGCATAGATTACAAAAGCAGGGAAGTTGGAGTTGTATAGAATATTGGTGAGGTTGCATTATAGGAAGAAAGTGATTGTACTGGAGAGCGTGCACAGGAGATTCACCAGGATCCTGCCTGGGATGGAACATTTAATGTATGAAGAGAGGTTGGGTAGGCTTGGATTGTTTTTGTTGGAGCAGAGAAGACCGAGGGGCAACCTGATCAAGGTGTACAAGATCATGAGGAGCATGGACAGAGTGGAGAAGGAGCAGTTGTTCCCCTTAGTAGAAGGGTCAGTCACGATGGAACATAGGTTCAAGGTGAGGGGCAGAGGGGGTTTAGGTGGCATGTGAAGAAAAACCATTTTACCCAGAGGCTGGAATGTGCTGCCTGGGAGGACTGTAGGGGCGAGTTCCCTCACATCCTTTAAAAAATACCTGGATGAGCACTTGGCACATCATAACATTCAAGGGACAAGATGTTGTGGGATAAGAGCTGGTAAATAGGATTAGGTGGGAGATCAGACTTGAAAAGTCGAGGGCCTCTTCTGTGCTTCATGATTCTATGAGTTAAACTCTTGGGTGAATTCCTCATACTGCTATCTTATAAAGTGACAGCCAAACCATATGTTGTGAAGTTAAATACTGACTATGTTATTTTCATTGAGTTACCGAATGGTCTTAGAACATAGAACATAGAACATAGAACATTACAGCGCAGAACAGGCCCTTCGGCCCACGATGTTGCGCCGACCAGTTACAAAACAATGACCCACTAGCCTAAACCAATCCCTTTTCATCCATAAACCTATCCACAGATCTCTTAAACGCCCCCAAACTAGGCGCATTTACAACTGCAGCTGGCAGGGCATTCCAGTCCCTCACCACCCTCTGGGTAAAGAACCTACCCCTGACATCAGTCCTATAACTACCCCCCCTTAATTTAAAGTCGTGCCCCCTCGTGCTAGCTTTCTCCATCCCAGGAAAAAGGCTATCACTATCTACCCTGTCTAAACCTCTAATCATCTTATATGTTTCAATGAGATCCCCTCTTAGCCGCCTTCTTTCCAGCGAAAACAACCCCAAATCTCTCAGTCTCTCCTCATAGGATCTCCCCTCCATACCAGGCAACATCCTGGTAAACCTCCTCTGCACCCTCTCCAAAGCCTCTACATCCTTCCTGTAATGTGGGGACCAGAACTGCACACAAAACTCCAAGTGTGGCCGCACCAGAGTTGTGTACAGTTGCATCATGACGCTGCGACTCCTAAATTCAATCCCCCTACCAATAAACGCCAAGACTCCGTATGCCTTCTTAACAACCTTATCTACTTGATTCCCAACTTTCAGGGATCTATGCACACATACACCTAGATCCCTCTGCTCCTCCACACTATTCAAAGTCCTCCCGTTAGCCCTATACTCAACACATCTGTTATTCCTACCGAAATGAATTACCTCACACTTCTCCACATTAAACTCCATCTGCCATCTCTCAGCCCAGCTCTGCAATCTTTCTAAGTCATCCTGCAAACTATGACACCCTTCCTCACAATCTACCACACCTCCGACTTTGGTGTCATCAGCAAACTTACTAATCCACCCAACTATACCCTCATCCAGATCATTAATAAAAATTACAAACAGCAGTGGCCCCAAAACAGATCCCTGAGGCACACCACTTGTAACCGAACTCCATGACGAATATTTACCATCAACCACCACTCTCTGTCTCCTATCTGCTAGCCAATTCCTGATCCAATTACCTAGATCACCCCCAATCCCATACATCTGCATTTTCTGCAGAAGCCCACCATGGTGAACCTTATCAAACGCCTTGCTAAAATCCATATACACCACATCAACTGCCTTACCCCTATCCACCTCTTTGGTCTTGTTTCCCATCAGTAATTGCTTGATGTTATACCAAAAGGATGATTTTCTCTGAAGCTCTGAATTTGCTGCTGAGCATTCATTGCTTGAAATATACACCAGGAGTGTGAAATAATTGTGTGGATTTGTGTGGAACCAGTGAGACTCTTTCCCAGCAGCTTCTAGTTTGTTGATTGTGAATTTGTCACTGAATAAAGTTGGGATTGTGCCTGGTTTTACAAAGACAGGGCCCACGCTTGTGGGTTCAAATCCCAATCCATGATTTGAGCTGAATGATCTCAGCTGACAGTTCAGGCCAGGGAGTGCTGCGATATCAGATGTGTTGCAGACTCTGGATTTGTATATTCCTGGGGGTCTGAACATTGTTGAGTTTTTCTTCTCTTTGTGTTTACATATTAGATAAACATCAAAGCATCAACTATGCATAAAAGATTCGTTAGCACAAAATAACCTTGGTTCACTTATTAAGAATTTGAGAAGCTTGGTAGCAGTATTATTCAGTTAGGATATTGTACACATCTGAGTCAATAGATTTCTTGAGATGAAACTGTGACTAATGCTGAATCACATGATCTATTATGCAGAAAACGTAACTGCACCCACTTAAAGATGTACCACAACAATCACATGATATCAATCATAAGAACATAAGAAATAGGAGCAAGAGTAGGCCATCTGGCCCTTCGAGCCTGCCCCGCCATTCAATAAGATCATGGCTGATCTGTCGTGTCTCAGTTCCACATTCCGGCCCTCTCCCCATAACCCTTAATCCCTTCTCTTATCAAAAACCCATCAACCCGTTTCTTAAAAATATTTAACGAGACAGCCTCCACCACTTCAACGGGCAGAGAATTCCAGAGTTTCACCACCCTTTGAGTGAAGAAGTTCCTCCTCAACTCCGTTCTAAAACGGAGGCTGTGCCCCCTATGATTGAGGCTGTGCCCCCTATGATATCATATGACATCTGATCACATGACTTCCACCCATAAGTTGCTCCTGCCCACAATTTTTTATGCAATCCATACAAGTTGATAATGCAACAAATTTCAACAACTTGGATTTTGTTTAATCTTTGTTCTCGATTTTAAATCTCAGGCATTGATTACACTTACAAGTAGATACTTTGGTTCTTAAAACATGAGGGTGTAAAACTATCATTTGCAATGATGGAAGCAGTGCTTTGAGAGTTAATCAAGATGTGCAAATTCAGTGCTCGACTATTCAGAGCAGGATCACCATTCTTAGCCAGTAACTTATAGTAAACTGACCAAGCCACTGGAGAATTATGAATGAAGTGGTCTACCAGGTCAGTCCTACTTGGCTAAATCTCTGCTGCTAACAATGAAGAAACCCTATAGTTTTAAAAACAAACATTCTGGCAGGAAAAATTGATATCAGTTATCCAAATAAATAAATGTGGGAAAATTAATATCCCAATTCCTAAAATTGGGAAAATGGTATATATTTAACAGGGCTGCAGGTTGCTTCAAGAGCTAATCAAATGATTTGATGGTGATGTCATTAGAGTATTACACACTGCTGTTTTACCTCAGTTTTGTATTTTGTGAAGAGCAGAGTATATCTCTTTCAATAAAATCTGTTAAGTTTAGTTTGAATCTACTTGTGCAAACTGAGACTTTTCTTTCTGTGTAAAACCCACTGTCCCTGCTAACATTGTTAAGACATTACAGAAACACTGGGATAGTTATCTGAATGGTGACAGTTAAGGGGAAGTGCAAACGTGACCTGGATGTCATGGTGGAACAGTTGCTGAACATTGGATGCAGGTACAGCAGACGGTGAGGAAAGCCAATGGCATGTGACTTTCATAGCAAGAGTATTTGAGTACAGAAGTAAGGAGGTCTTCCTGCGGTTATATAGGGCGTTGGTGAGGTCTCACCTTGACTATTGTGTGCAGGTTTGGTCTCCGAGTCTGAGGAAGAATGTTCCTGCTATTGAGGGAGTCTAGCGTAGGTTCACCAGACTGACTCACAGAATGACAAGACTGACGTGGATTAACAAAACTTATACTCACTGGAATTTAAAAGAATGAGAGGAGATCTCATGAAAACATATAAAATCCTGATGAGACTAGATAGGCTAGACGCTGGAAGAATGTTCCAGATGTTGGGGAAGTCCAGAACTAGGGGTCACGGTCTAAGAATAAGGGGTAAGCCATTCAGGACTGAGATGAGGAAGAACTTCTTCACTCAGAGTTGTGAACCTGTGGAATTCTATACCACAGAAAACTGTTGGGGCCAATTTCTTAGATAACTTTAAACAGGAGCTGGACGTGGCCCTTGCGGCTAAAGGGATCAAGGGATTTGGAGGGAACGCAGGAGTGGGATACTGAAAGTACATGATCTGCCATGGTCATATTGAACGGTGGTGCAGGCTCAAAAGGGCTGAATGGCCACTATTTTCCATGCTTTAGATGTTTCTCTCACTGAGCCTGTCAAAGTGGCACCAAATCGAGAAAGGAGACAGTCAGCCTCACCGTTCGCAGACTGTCCTTTCAAAATATGCCCACTGAAGCCATTGACAGTCTCTCAATGAAAATCTCTGATTTTTCATGAGTAAGTGTAAATGTTGAAATTCACTTTCCTGAAATGTATGTATAAAAGTCCAGTCAGTGGATCTAAGCATTATTAACTGATTATTTAATGTCGGCAACGAGGGATGTTCTGTAATAGACAAAATGTTCTGCGAATCCGTGTTTGAATCTCACCACAGCAGATGGTAAAATTTGAATTCAATAAAAATCTGCAATTCAAAGTCTAATGATGACCATGAAACCATTGTTGTTGTTGCGAAAAAAACACCTGGTTCACGAATGTCCTTTAGGAAAGAAAATCCGCTACTTTTACCTGGCCTGGCCTACACATGACCCCAGACTCACATCACAGCTGATGACTCTTAACTGCCCTCTGAAATGGCCAAGTAAGTCACTCAGTTCAAGGGATGGGCAATAAATGCTGGCTCACCAGTGATGTCCACATCTCACAATTGAATAAAAACTGATTAAATTCACCATGGAGTTATGCGGTAATAATTAAATGTGTTTTATCCACTGTAATTATAAGAGATTACTGTTAGTCGCATTTTAGTCAATATTGGTTACTGCATGTTCTGTGAAGCTATCAGTATAATCAATTAAGGAATTTGCACAGTCTGCAAAGGTGAACAAAGAAACAAAGAACAATACAGCACAGGGACAGGCCCTTCAGCTCTCCAAGCCTGCACCGATCATATATTCCTAACTAGACCATCTGTTTGTATCCCTCTATTCCCAGTCTGTTCATGTGGCTATCTAGATAGGTCTTGGGTAGTGCATTCCAGGTCCCCACTACCCTCTGTGTAAAATTTGTCCCCCGCATATCTGTATTGAACCTTGCCCCCCCCCTTACTTTGAACTTGTGACCCCTTGTGTTTTCATTTCTGACCTGGGAAAATGCTTCCGACTGTTCACCTCCATAATTTTATAAACTTCTATCAGGTCGTCCCTCAGCCTCCGTCTTTCCAAGGAGAACAACTAATTTACTCAATCTCACCTCATAGCTAATACCCTCCATACCAGGCAACCTCCTGGTAAACCTTTTCTGCACTCTCTCCACAGTAGTGTGGCAACCAGAACTGGATGCAGCATTCCAAAAGTGGCCTAAGCAACGTTCTATATAACTGCAACATTATATGTCAACTTTTATACTCTATGCCCCATCCAATAAAGAATTGCCTTCTTCTTTATTGCCAAATGCCACCTTCACCTGTGCTGCCACCTTTAAGGACCCTTCTGTACCTACTCTATAAAACCCCCACCGAATCATGAATGTTTCAATGTGATTGCCTCTCATTATTTTAAGCTCCGGCTGCAAGGCACTGTAGCCAAACAGGCCAACTAAAATGGCGTTTTGTAAAGCACTCTGGGATAACTGGGCAAGAAACTAAACTGACAGGCTGCAGTTTAAAGACAGAGACAAACAGGCTGCAACCCTGATGAGTGAATACACAGGATATGGGCCATCTCCAGGATGAAAGAGACTTTCTGGTCACACTGGGCTGTGTGCCAGACGTAAAGGCACCGTGAATCCTTATTTAGGAGGAAGGTATGTGACCTTTGTGCCTACAACACCTACAGGCATGGCCACCGGGAACACACCCAGAGATCAGTGTGGTAGCACCTGATTGGACTCTTATCAATCAGGGTGATCATGTCCTGATCGATTGATTGGCAATGGCCAAAAAAAGGGTGTGAAGCCAAATGGGGTATAAAGAATGCTGCACAACCAGGAATCGCTCTCTCTGATCCCACGAATGAGCTACAACAATGGTGAAAGCGGCATCTCGGCCTTTTGGCTAAGATGCAAATAAGATCAAGCCCTGGAGGAGGAGCTACACCGACTCCAGTCAGCTTGGATCATGTAGATCAAGCCCAAGACAGGAGGTAAGAGCCCTGTCTTGTCAGCTTGGATTGGGAATGTCCCAACTTGTTGGGACTCTGAATTGGGTTTAATCTGATTTGATTAGATTGGAATAAAGTTGTAAAAAAAAAATGGTGAACATCGCCAGCAAGAGGAGAGCCACCACACCTGAGAAGGGAGGAAAGAAAGAAGATCAGAGCCAGGGTACCACACCACACTAAAGGAGTACGCAGACAACTATCAAGACCAGCACACAGATAGAGGCCAGTATCTGTTTGGGTATTTGTCAGTCACACGCAGTTAAGTCAAGGTCTTGTATTGTACTTGAATTCTAGCATTTCTGTAAGATAACTTATTGTTGGTCGGGTGGGTGATTATTAATTGTGTGGGTTTAAATAAATATTGTTTGTATTAATAAGATGTCTACTCAAAGTTATTTGTCCACCATATAAGGGTTAAAACCGGCTGATTTGATTTTTACAACATTTGGCGTCCCTGGGTGGGCATCGATAAGAAGTAACTTTGTTGCTCCGATATCGAACCCCACAGACTTTAAATTGAATGGTTATTTAAAACTCAGAGCCGACAGGTGTAAACTCCTTACTGGACAAATAACTGCTTTTGGGAAATTGTTTATTGTGCATGTATTGTTACTAACAAGGAGGATAGGGTAAACTCTGTAGGTTTGTATTAGAACCCAGAGGGATTAGGACCGGAACATAGCGTAAAGCCCTACCCGCAGTCCCATCGCCTCCCTACCCTTAGCCATTAAATATAGAATGGCAGGAAACAGTATAGAGCCAGAGAAGTGTCCCATGTGGGGAAAAAAATCAGGGAATATATTAAGAAGAAAGGGTGGCCCCTATGGGCAGAATCTTGTGCCAATACTGAGACGGGACCGGGATCCCTAGGGCAGAAGTATTGGGATGATCTAAGGAAAGTTCAGGGAAAACGGGCAGACAAATATGAGAAACAGATTGCTATTGTGAGCTGCTGCGGACAGCTGCTAGGTACAGAAAAGGAGTTAAACACAGTTCGTAAGGAATTGGAGGAATCAAAACAGGCACAGGTGGAAAAGGAGGAGGAGATTAAGAGACTAAAGGAACAGCAGCAGGAGAGGATAGAACAGATAAAAGCTGAAAAGGACAGAGAGATACGTAAGGCACTGGAGGAATCAAAACAGGCACAGGAGGAATAGAAGGAGGAGATTAAGAAACTAAAGGAACAGCAGCAGGAGAGGATAGAACAGATAAAAGCTGAAAAGGACAGAGATACGTAAGGCACTGGAGGAATCAAAACAGGCACAGGAGGAACAGGAGGAGGAGATTAAGAGACTAAAGGAACAGCAGCAGGAGAGGATAGAACAGATAAAAGCTGGAAAGGACAGAGAGATAGATGAATTAAAGCGAACTAACCAGGCAAATTTATTACATCTGGGCAATTTCCAAACCCAGTATGAGAGAGCCTACCAAGATGCCCAGCGTGCTGTCTTGGCCAGAGACGAAGCTGAGCAGGCAGTAGCACGATTGGAAGCTAAATGCACTGATCTGCAGGCTGCTATAAAAGCTCTACATCAAGCCAGTAAAGAACAGAGACAGGCAACTGCTGACCACTCAAAATGCCAACGAGAAATCTCAAGGCTGGAATCCCTATTATCAGTTCAAAATGGATTTATGTGTGCCTTCGGGACAGAAGAGGAAAAGGGGATAGAGAGTGCAGACTGGGGAGAGTTAAAGGAGAATGCTAGACTTTATGTTATGCAAACCGAGTGTTGGGGTCCACCACCATCTTTCCCAGGGGAGGTCATACCCACGGCACCCCCAGATTTACCTCCAGTACCAATGTACCCTGTGACGACCGAACGTCGGACACGAGGGGGTCAGGACTCAGCTGTTACATTCACAACTCCATTTACAGTGGCACAATTGGTTGAGATCGCAAATAAAATCACAACTTTTGAGCCATCGGCTGACCCATACAGTTTCTTTGAGGATGTTAGGCAGCAAAAGATAATGCATGGGCTGGATGAGAGAGAGGAGGTGAAGCTGATAGTCATGTGCTTAAGCAAGTCTGTACGGTCTACCCTGCCAGCCCCTCAAAATGTTGGGGAAGGGACATTAAACGAAATGAAGGAAGCGATATTGACTGCGATAGGATTTAATAAAGGGGATCCTGTAGATGGGTTAAATAAATGCAGACAGAGGAAAGGGGAACATCCGACTGCCTTTGCCAGTCGTTTGTGGATCCACTTCACAGGAGTATATGGGGAATTAGATCGGACTAGATTAAATGAAGCTGATTCATCCAAATGGGCTCGGACATTAGTGTCGCATGCTACAGAGGAAGGTAAGAAAGCCTGTGCTAATTTTGACCCTGCAGAAACCACACACAATGAAGCGTGGGTTCTCCGACACTTAGCTCGAATCTGGGAACAGGAAGTTCTGGGAGCCCCAACGTCACGGTCAGAAAAGGAGGCAAAAATGCTTCCGATGAGGGCTAGTCAGGGCCCAGTGTGGAGAAACAAAAGTAGAGGGGATCACCAATACCAGAGAGGTACACGTCTACCTTACACAGCAGCCCCAGGGAGAGATAGAGGGACATGTTTTAATTGTGGGCAGTCGGGACACTTTGCCCGAGATTGTAGGGCACCAAATTTCAGAAGACCAGCAAACCCTGCACACCCATACAACCCTGCTGATCGCCGACACAGGGGACCACGAGGCCACACAGAACATAGGCCCAACCCCGACACCGAGAACGATATAGAGCTGAGCCCAGAGGCCCACGCCCACAAGTACAGTGTTACACCTGTGAGCAACCCAACCATTTTGCCCGGGACTGAAGGGCATCACCCAACTACCCCACACGACTATCTCAGAGGTTCTGACGATGGACCCCAACCCACGTCCCTCACAGGACTGGCCCGACAAGCAGCTACAACCCCCACCCAGTATCCCCAGGACCAACAGATACACCCACGGTCCCCGCTCCAATTTACAGAGCTTCAGGAATAAAACCACAGCCCGGGCACCCTGGATGGGGAACCTACAAACCTTACCTCCTACGGCACCCCTGGTACCAGGACTCCCAGAACAGTTTGACCCGGCGCTCACTACCAGGGATGGTACCTGGCAGCCAAAGCCTGCCCCAGTAAGGTCCCTTCACTCAGGAAGAACCAGGACATCACAGTCCAGATTGTAAATAGCTTTATCCGTCCACTCCACGCATCACCCAATTGACATTTTATTTTCACGCTCCGCAAATTCCTCACCTCACTCAACCCCGTTAAACACTGATTGCCAACCAACCCTTCGTATGACACTGTTGGGGGCCTTTATTATTCATTTACTTCTTTGTTTTTTTTTGGAAAAAGTTGGGGGGTGGTCATACGACATTCTTGTAATGAAATTGGAAAGAGAATCAGATATTAATAAGAATTAACAGGTGCTACCTTGATCTCCCCTAGAATGAACAACATACTTCTCTGCTACGTGGGATTCCTCATCTCAGACCGAACCACAGACACCACCTCAGCCAAAGACCAGAAGAGCAGCCTACGATACCCCGGATATATGTGGTTCATCCCACCAGAAGCAGGCAAATGTGAGGATGGCATCCTATGGGTACACCCCAATAAGAGTATCACCGATGGATGTAATATCCAAGGAGTGGTGTACAGGAAAGATAATAGGAGCTCTGATTACTGCTTCCTAAGGACCACCCTCACTAGTGACTGGTGGGCATACACTAACCATGGGTGCATGGAGCTAGCCTGTCTAGCCTATGGTCCAGGAAAGGGCTGGAATTAGGAAAGAAGGTTATTCAGAAAGAGTATAACTACTATGAAATTAAGAATGGGTTAAGACCAACTGTTGGCACACCCATCTCCACTTGTCCTGAAACCAGTCCAGGGCCCCAAAATGGGTTGATACTAAAACACACAGGGAAAATCTTGTATGATTTAAATGAGCATGCACTGTGTGGCTTCAGAACAAACACTAGCCTAAATTGCTCAGTAGAAGCTCGTGACCTGGACACAGACATAACCCGAGTAGCTTACAAAGGAGCAGGGAGATACTGTCTTACCACCTCCCTGAAACAATATCAGTATGGCACGACCCATTGTAACATTACTAACACTACATTCTGCATCAAACCAGACATACCAGCCAGAGTGGGCCTCATTCAACTAATAGACATTCATAAAAGGGAGAGGATAGATGTGAACGCCACTGACGAGCTCCGACAGACTCTAGGGGAGAACCATGAGAAATATGATACAAGCTTAAACCTCCTGTTGGAGGAATTGAACCTGATTCGGGCAAAATTGGCTACAGCCCACAGAACCTTCACCAAAGTAGTACAGCAGACCCAAGAGGTAAAAAAGAGGATTAAGGAAATCAAAGTCACCACTTGGTGGGATGACCTTTGGAACTGGGGCTCAAACATCCAAATCCATCCATTTGTTGGCTTAATGTCACACCTGGCTGTAGTATTAATTTTGTTCACCCGAGTATATCTGATCATCCTCACAGTCCAATTCAGCCGATGGAAAAAGAGGATGACCCGGAGGCAGAATGTAGGGTTCGCCCTTGAATCATGGCCTCCTCTAATTCAGTAGAACAATGTTTATAGGAAGGCTGCCATTTTACCATTTATATTAATGAGCCATTAGAAATTCTACTACCAAAATGTGTCTCAGATATGTGAATACTTTATTCTAATGTTTGTTTAAATGTTGGTTTATAATTAATTTATTATAATAATGGTGTTTGGAATATCTGTTGTATTTGTGGATAACTAGCTTATTGTAATAATGGGGTTTAGAATATGTGGTTGTTTGTATTTGTATTGTAGACTGTTGTTGCCTGTAGCTTCTGGAATATGTTGTAGGAATGCATTATTACTGTACATGTCAATACCTGGGCCTTGCTTGACTGTTGAGTGACTGGGGAATTCCTGACAGATATTGGTCCTGAATTTGTGATCCATCACGCTTTGCGTTCAGGATCAAAGGGAGGAATGTAGCCAAACAGGCCATCTAAAATGGCGTTTTGTAAAGCACTCTGGGATAACTGGGCAAGAAACTAAACTGACAGGCTGCAGTTTAAAGACAGACAAACAGGCTACAACCCTGATGAGTGAATACACAGGATATGGGCCATCTCCAGGATGAAAGAGACTTTCTGGTCACACTGGGTTGTGTGCCAGACGTAAAGGCACCGTGAATCCTTATTTAGGAGGAAGGTATGTGGCCTATGTGCCTACAACACTACAGGCATGGCCACCGGGGACACACCCAGAGATCGGTGTGGTGGCACCTGATTGGACTCTTATCGATCAGGGTGATCAAGTCCTGATCGATTGATTGGCAATGGCCAAAAAAAGGGCATGAAGCCAAATAGGGTATAAAGGATGCTGCACAACCAGGAATCGCTCTCTCTTTCTCTCTCTCTGATCCCACAAACGAGCTACAACAATGGTGAACATCGCCAGCAAGAGGAGAGCCACCACACCTGAGAAGGGAGGAAAGAAAGAAGATCAGAGCCAGGGTACCACACCACACTAAAGGACCAGACTACGCAGACAACTATCAAGACCAGCACACAGATAAAGGCCAGTATCTGTTTGGGTATTTGTCAGTCACACACACAGTTAAGTCAAGGTCTTGGATTGTACTTGAATTCTAGCATTTCTGTAAGATAACTTATTGTTGGTCGGGTGGGTGATTATTAATTGTGTGGGTTTAAATAAATATTGTTTGTACTAATAAGACGTCTACTCAAAGTTATTTGTCCACTGTATAAGGGTTAAAACAGGCTGATTTGATTTTTACAACAGCACCAGGGATCTGAGTTCAATTCCAGCCTTGGGTCACTATCTGTGTGGAGTTTGCACATTCTCCCCATGTCTGCGTGGGTTTCCTCTGGGTAATCCAGTTTCCTCCCACAATCCAAAGATCTGCAGGTTAGGTGGATTGGCCATGCTAAATTGATCTTTTGTGTTGAGGGGACTGGCAGTGTGCAAAACGTGGAGTTCTGGGGAAAGGGCCTGGATGGGACTGTTGTCGGTGCAGGATCGATGGGCCAATGGCCTCCTCCTCTACTATAGGGATTCTATTCTATGAATAGCTTCCAGCATTTTCTCAACTGATGTTAGACTAACAGAACTATAATTCAGTTTTCTCTTTCTCTCCTTTTTGAAAAAGTGGTGCATCATTTGGCAACTTCCAATCATGGAATTATGGAAGTTGAAATAAAATCTCACTTGAGTATTGGTGAAAAAAGACATGTTAAAATTATCATTGTATCCTCGTCAGGATTATTGCAAGAATATCAAATGTAAAGGGAACAACAGTTCATACTTTTTGAAAAAACAGTGCTGATTGGTTGGCAAGTGGATTCTGTTGAAGGTGATGGAGAATGCACCATTTAACTGATGACTGACAATTAGAACATAGAACATTACAGCGCAGAACAGGCCCTTCGGCCCACGATGTTGCGCCGACCAGTTACAAAACAATGACCCACTAGCCTAAACCAATCCCTTTTCATCCATAAACCTATCCACAGATCTTTTAAACGCCCCCAAACTAGGTGCATTTACAACTGCAGCTGGCAGGGCATTCCAGTCCCTCACCACCCTCTGGGTAAAGAACCTACCCCTGACATCTGTCCTATAACTACCCCCCCTTAATTTAAAATCATGCCCCCTCGTGCTAGCTTTCTCCATCCTAGGAAAAAGGCTATCACTATCTACCCTGTCTAAACCTCTAATCATCTTATATGTTTCAATGAGATCCCCTCTTAGCCGCCTTCTTTCCAGCGAAAACAACCTCAAATCTCTCAATCTCTCCTCATAGGATCTTCCCTCCATACCAGGCAACATCCTGGTAAACCTCCTCTGCACCCTCTCCAAAGCCTCTACATCCTTCCTGTAATGTGGGGACCAGAACTGCACACAAAACTCCAAGTGCGGCCGCACCAGAGATGTGTACAGTTGCATCATGATGCTGCGACTCCTAAATTCAATCCCCCTACCAATAAACGCCAAAACTCCGTATGCCTTCTTAACAACCTTATCTACTTGATTCCCAACTTTCAGGGATCTATGTACACATACACCTAGATCCCTCTGCTCCTCCACACTATTCAAAGTCCTCCCGTTAGCCCTATACTCAACACATCTGTTATTCCTACCGAAATGAATTACCTCACACTTCTCCACATTAAACTCCATCCGCCACCTCTCAGCCCAGCTCTGCAACCTTTCTAAGTCATCCTGCAAACTATGACACCCTTCCTCACAATCTACCACACCTCCGACTTTGGTGTCATCAGCAAACTTACTAATCCACCCAACTATACCCTCATCCAGATCATTAATAAAAATTACAAACAGCAGTGGCCCCAAAACAGATCCCTGAGGCACACCACTTGTAACCGAACTCCATGACGAATATTTCCCATCAACCACCACTCTCTGTCTCCTATCTGCTAGCCAATTCCTGATCCAATTACCTAGATCACCCCCAATCCCATACATCTGCATTTTCTGCAGAAGCCTACCATGGTGAACCTTATCAAACGCCTTGCTAAAATCCATATACACCACATAACTGCCTTACCCCTATCCACCTCTTTGGTCACTTTCTCAAAGAACTCGATAAGGTTAGTAAGGCACGACCTACCCGCTACAAAACCATGCTGACTGTCTCTAATCAACTCATTACTTTCCAAATAACTATAAATCCTGTCTCTAATAATCCTTTCCAAAACCTTACCCACCACAGAAGTAAGACTCACCGGGCTATAATTCCCAGGGAAGTCCCTTCTCCCCTTCTTAAACAATGGGACAACATTTGCTGTCCTCCAATCTTCTGGTACTATACCAGAGACTAACGACGACCTGAAGATCAGAGCCAGAGGCTCCGCAATCACCCCTCTTGCCTCCCAAAGAATCCTAGGGTAAATCCCTAGGGTCACTATCTTAACTGACTAGCTTTGTTTAAATGCAAATTAGGCAGGCTGGTTCTGGTCAAAGCATTTCCCTGGGGAACCAACCTGAGAAAGTTGTTCAATTGAAATAGGCACCATGTGTTCACACATTCTTTGTGTCTGCAAAGTACAAGGCACTGTGTATTAATATATGTAGCTTCTAGCATGTGTAAGTGTGCTACACTGTGAGCCTGCCTGACAATCTTAAATTGGCTGTCAGTTTAATTTTTAGCACACAAGATTACTTAGCAAATGTTGTCCGATTAAAAAAATTACATCTCATTTCAGACATTGTGCTTTGAGTTTTACAAACGTGGGCTGGTTGGTTACAGTGTGTACTTTACCTATATGGACAAGCTGTTTGAGATGATCTGCCAATGCTTAGGATGTACGACCTATATTTCTGGCATCACACTGGCACTGAAATTGATGTGGGTATGCCGGCGTTGGACTGGCGTAAACACAGTAAAAAGTCTGACAACACCAGGTTTTAGTCCAACCGATTTATTTGATAATATACTCAGAAGCTTTCGAGGGGACTCCCCTCGAGTATATTATCAAATAAATAGGTTGGACTAAAACCTGGTGTTGTCAGACTTTTTACTGAAATTGATAACACATTACTCATTTGTGTGATAGCTTGAATGTCTTTTTGGGTTGACGGCAGCATCCTGTTATCGTGCTGCTAGCTGTTGCTCTAATTTGAGACACCTTGCACATCCAGGGTAGTCTGAGGTAGATAGGGCACTTCTCAGGACTGAGTGGGTGGCCTTGGCCCATTTGTCAGTTTGGATAATAGACAGCAGGCAATGATCTGATCAGAGTAGTCACCATCTCAACAACATCGGGCAGGCAACACAATATTAGGAACTCCCAATCATAGCTGCAGAGAACAGTATCTATACACCTGACTGCACTGTCTCCTATTCCACATTCAACCATATATTGTAAATGCGCCTAGTTTGGGGGCGTTTAAGAGATCCCTGGATAAGTTTATGGACGAAAAGGGATTGGTTTAGGTTAGTGGCTCATTGTTTTGTAACTGGTCGGCGCAACATCGTGGGCCGAAGGGCCTGTTCTGCGCTGTAATGTTCTATGTTCTATATTCCTCTTCACTCGAATGGCATCCTTTACCACAGTCATACACTGAGTCATGGAAGTTTATAGCACAGAAACAGAACCTTTGGCCCAACTTGTCCATGCCATCTTTTTTTAACCACTAAGCTAGTCCCATTTGCCCATATCCTTCTATAACTCATCTCTCTCACCTCTCAAATGGAATTTTGTATCCCATCTACCCTTTAATAGACTCTCACGTCTCTGCCTCTAGCAGCTTTGTCTTGGATGGTGTCAAGCTTCTTGAATGCTGTTGGAGCCGCACTTATCCAGGCAGGTAGACGGTTTCCACCACACTCCTCCCATGTTGATTATAGACTGGCTTTGGGGATTCAGGAACTGAATTACGTGCTGCAGGATTCTTAGCCTTTGACCTGCTCTGTTGTCACGGTATTTACATGGTGAGTCACAATTTTGTTTTTGCTCATTGGTTACTCCCAGGATGTTGATCGTGGGGGATTTAGTGATGGTAATGCCATTGAGTGTGATGGGGACAAGTGTAGATTCTCTCTTGTTCGAAATGCCTGGCACTTTAGTGGTGTGAATGTTGCATGTCAATCCAAGTCTAAGTTAGTCACAAGTAGGCTTACATTACACTGCAATGAAGTTACTGTGAAAATTTTGGCCATTAAACTCAATGCAGTCCCATCCTCTGTGAAAAATGGCAGCTATATTTGGGAGTAAAAGTTTTCATTTCACTTTAAGTTAATTTATTATATAAGAAGTGCTTTCAGTCAGTTTTAGTTTATCTGTGATGTAAATGATTCCATGTATACCTCTGATCAGATTGTGTATATGGACTATTTCAGTGTGAGTGTGAGGTATTTTTCTCTCAGCCCTCCTAGGAGAGCAACCATTCATATCAGGAGAGATCTGTACAGTCTGGGGTGGTTTCAAAAGATGAACTTTAAAAGAAGCTATCTTTTTAAAATGATAATAATTGAGGCTGCTGTGTGTCTCCTCAGGTGACTGGGACCTATCCCAAGGCATTGTTTGGAGAAGAGCTGAGGAGTTCTTCCTGATGTCCTGGGCAATATTTAGCTCTTAATCCATGACATTTGATATCATTAAATTAAATATTCTATTTATTTATTAGTCACAAGTAGGCTTACATTACACTGCAATGAAGTTACTGTGAAAATTTTGGCCATTAAACTCAATGCAGTCCCATCCTCTGTGAAAAATGGCAGCTATATTTGGGAGTAAAAGTTTTCATTTCACTTTAAGTTAATTTATCATATAAGAAGTGCTTTCAGTCAGTTTTAGTTTATCTGTGATGTAAATGATTCCATGTATACCTCTGATCAGATTGTGTACTTCTCTGACCCACTGTACTTCTGAAAAGACAGTGTATGATTGATTGGACTTCTGAAAAGTCTGGGACAGTGTAGAGGGAGCTTTACTCTGTATCTAACCCCGTGCTGTACCTGTCCTGGGAGTGTTTGATGGGGACACTGTAGAGGGAGATTTACTCTGTATCTAACCCCGTGCTGTACCTGTCCTAGGAGTGTTTGATGGGGACACTGTAGAGGGAGATTTACTCTGTATCTAACCCCGTGCTGTACCTGTCCTGGGAGTGTTTGATGGAGACAGTGTAGAGGGAGATTTACTCTGTATCTAACCCCGTGCTGTACCTGTCCTGGGAATGTTTGATGGGGACAGTGTAGAGGGAGATTTACTCTGTATCTAACTCCATGTTGTACCTGTCCTGGGAGTGTTTGATGGAGACAGTGTAGAGGGAGCTTTACTCTGTATCTAACCCCGTGCTGTACCTGTCCTGGGAGTGTTTGATGGAGACAGTGCATCTTTGGATTGTGGGAGGAAACGAGTACCTGGGAAAGATGTGGGAAGAATGTGCAAACTCCAGACAGACAGTGACCTGAGGACATAATTGAACCCGGGTCTCTGGCGCTGTGACACAGCAGTGCTAACCACTGTGCCGCCCCACCCACTTGTTTGAGCTTGCTGTGCACAAATAAGCTGCCACATTGCAGCAGTGGCTATGGTGCCTTCATTGTTATGAATCTCAGTGGAACACTCTGAGATCATGAATAGTTCTACGTAAATGCAAGTCTTTTTTCTTTTAATGGGGATTAGTGATCTGAGATTGAATGATGTCCTGCCTAGCTGGGCAGCAGTGATCCATGTGCTTCTATCAGCTTTGGAGACTTGGACAATCTACTACAAAGCACTGGAGAAGAGCCTCTCCTGTTCTGTATGACACTGGTGCCTTTGTAAGATCCACAAATCCAATGGCAAGAAAGGTGATCCAACAGCAATGTCTTCTCCCAAGCCAAAATATGCAGCTTGGAATCATTCAAAACCAGCTCCACCGGGCAGGACATGTCATTTGTATGCCTGACACCAGCGTCTCAAAACAATTGCTTTGTTTGGAATTTGGTTGTGGCAGGAGACTCCAAGGAAGGCAATGGAAACATTTTGAAGGTGTTCTCAAAGCATCCCTGTTGAAGTCAACCATTCCTGTCAGGAGGTTCTGGCCTGTGACTGACCAAACTGGAGAAAGGCACTGAACACATTTAGAGACTTCATTGGGAACATGCAGAGGCATCAAAGGAAGCCCACAAATATCCTGACAACCCCTCCTCACAACCCTTTAAGTACCACCAGCTACCCCTGGCAGTGTCTACAGATCATGTATTGGACTGATCAATTATCTGAAAACCCATCAAACCAAAGTGAAAATGACTCATGTGCAGCTGCACTTTGACACTGGCATAATTCCTCCTGCCTCACGGCTAGAAGGATAACAGCCCCTTTACCGGCTCCATTTGTGTCGCTCTCTCTACAAACTGAAAGGGAAAAAAGAGAGGATGAACATTGAGGAGCCCAGTCCATGCCCTGACCCATTGCCCATCCAACCTTGAGAACATATTTCCAATGGTCACTGACTGCTGTGCTATCCATCACACTAAATTCTGCTCCCTTACAATCTCCCAGCTGGGCATGACTCTACACCAGTCTTTCTCCATTCAGTGTCACAGAAATCTTCTTCAGACCTCCAGTTTCCTGAAAGATAAATTCATGAGGCCCATGGGTTAACTGCGAGGGTCATGAGTGCATTGTCTGTGAGGATGTAACTGCAATAAACATGTTGTACATGGGGAGTGGCAGGTGAGCTCTTAAACCTTTGCCCCTTGTCTGGAATGCAGTAAATCTGCTCTCTCCTCCTCAGTGAATGCTGAAGATAATATTTGGAATTAACTGAATGAGGAACTCATCATGCAAAGGGTTAACTCGGGAGGTAATCAGTGGCATTGGCAAAAACTGGGACTCAGTTAGTGGACATAATTGACTGCTCATCAAAGTTCAGGAATGATAATAGACAAGTGGGTTCCTGATGCGCTAGGCCAGAGTGAGCTTATTGCTGTCATGGCTCCATGTTGTTGCTAACATGATCAGTCATTACATCACTGGCAGCCCCCCAGCCCCAAAGTTGTGGTTTCTACAAGCCTTGTATTCTGGACATCCACTCACCCTCTCACCTTCCCAGGCTCCTGGACCAGGTACCAGAGGCCCTTCAGCTGCAGATTCCAGCCTCAGGATGTTTGAGCTTTATGTGTGGCTTTGTTGCCCTCCCTTCAGAGTCCTTCCTCCCCTTAAGGAGGCCAAATCATCCCCCCAGCCTCGGGCTCAGGCCAATGGTACCCAACCCCACAATTGCCCCCTGCCACTGCCCCCACCAATGAACCTTGCCCTTCTACCCCATCTTGTTAGCCCTAATTGTTCTTGCAAGAGTTTGTTCTCCTGACACCATTTATGCCCGCACCAAATGAGGGGACAAAATCCCAACCATAATGACAACTATGTGCAACATCTACAAGATGCATTGCAGGAATTTGTCAAGTTTTTTGGAGAAAACATCTTCCAAACCCACAACTATTACCATGCATATAGAACATAGAACATTACAGCACAAACAGGCCCTTCGGCCCTCGAGTTGCGCCGATCACATCAACCCCACCAATCTATAGACCTATCTATAACCCCCAATCCCATTAAACCCCATATACTCATCCAGAAGTCTTTTAAAAGACCCCAGCGAGTTCGCCTCCACCACCGATGACGGCAGCCGATTCCATTCACTCACCACCCTCTGAGTGAAAAACTTACCCCTAACATCACCTCTGTACTTCCCTCCCCGCACCTTAAATCTGTGTCCTCTCGTAGCGACCATTTCAACCCGGGGAAATAGCCTCTGAGAGTCCACCCTATCTATTCCTCTCAACATTTTATAAACCTCTATCAGGTCGCCTCTCAACCTTCGCCTCTCCAGGGAAAAGAGTCCCAGCTCCCTCAACCTATCTTCATAAGGCATGCCTCCCAGTCCAGGCAACATCCTTGTAAATCTCCTCTGCACCCTTTCAATAGCTTCTACGTCTTTCCTATAGTGAGGCGACCAGAACTGCGCACAGTACTCCAAATGAGGCCTGACAAGGGTCCTGTAAAGTTGCAGCATTACCTCCCGACTCCTAAACTCAATCCCTTGATTAATGAAGGCCAGTACACCATACGCCTTCTTGACCACCTCCTCCACCTGCGAGGCCGATTTAAGAGTTCTGTGGACCCGGACCCCGAGATCCTTCTGCTCTTCAACGCTACTAAGACTCCTGCCCTTGATAGTGTACTCGTTCATCCCGTTGGTTCTGCCGAAATGGACGACTACACAGAAGGACTTGGAAACACCACCATGTGGAGGTTCCCCTTCGAGTCATTCACCATCCTGCCCTGGAAAGTTATCGTCGTTCCTTCACTGTCGCTAGATCAAAATCATGGAATTCTTTCTTTAATAGCACGGTGGGTGTACGTACACTACTGGGATTGCAGCAGTACAAGAAGGCAGTTCACTGCCTTCTTGAGGGCAACTAGGGATAGGCAATAAATGATGGTCTGGCCAGCATCCAATAAATTAAAAAGAAAATCTCTAGTGTCCATGGGGATTGTGCCAGAGGACTGGAGAGTGGTGAACGTCATTCCTCTCTTCAGGAAAGGAAATAGGAATGACCCTGGTACTTATAGGCCAGTTAGTCTTACTTTGGTGGTCGGTAAGTTAATGGAAAGGGTCCTAAGAGATAGGATTTATGACCATTTGGAAAGATGCAGTTTAATCCGGGATAGTCAGCATGGTTTCGTGAGGGGTAAGTCCTGCCTCACAAATTTGATTGAATTCTTTGAGGAGGTAACTAAGTGTGTAGACGAAGGTACAGCAGTTGATGTTGAATACATGGTTTTTAGTAAGGCGTTTGATAAGGTTCCCCATGGTAGGCTCACAAAGAAAGTAAGGAGTTGTGGGATAGAAGGAGATTTGGCCAATTGGATAAGTAACTGTGTTTCATACAATAGAGGATGGTAGTGGAAGGAAAATTTTCAGAGTGGAGGCCAGTTACCAGCGGTGTACCACAGGGATCAGTGTTGGGTCCTCTGCTATTTGTGATTTTTATCAATGACTTGGAAGAGGGGGCTGAAGGGTGGGTTAGTAAATTTGCTGATGACACCAAGATTGGTGGAGTAGTGGATGAGGTGGAGGGCTCTTGTAGGCTGCAAAGAGACATTGATAGGATGCAGAGCTGGGCCGAAAAATGGCAGATTGAGTTTAATCCTGATAAGTGTGAGGTGATTCATTTTGGTAGAACAAACCTGAATGCAGATTACAGGGTCAACGGCAGGGTTCTAAGGAATATGGAGGAACCGAGAGATCTTGGGGTTCATATCCACAGATCTCTGAAGGTTGCCACTCAAGTGGATAGAGCCATGAAGAAGGCTTATAGTGTGTTAGCGTTTACTAACAGGGGGTTTGAGTTTGAGTCGTGGGGTTATGCTGCAATTATACTGGAGATTGGTGAGACCACATCTGGAATATTGTGTTCAGTTCTGGTTACCTCACTATAAGAAGGATGTAGAAGCATTGGAGAGAGTGCAGAGGAGATTTACCAGGATGTTGCCTGGTTTGGACGGTAGGTCTTATGAGGAAAGGTTGAGGGAGCTGGGGCTTTTCTCTTTAGAGCCGAGGAGGATGAGAGGCGACTTAATAGAGATTTATAAGATGATGAGGGGGATAGATAGAGTGGACACTCAGAGACTATTTCCTCGGGTGGATGTAACTGTTACTAAGGGGCATAACTATAAGGTTCACGGTGGGAGATATAGGAGGGATGTCCAAGGTAGATTCTTTACTCAGAGAATGGTTGGGATGTGGAATACACTGCCTGCTGTGATAATGGAGTCGGACACTTTAGGAACTTTCAAGCGGTTATTGGATAGGCACATGGAGCACAACAGAATGATAGGGAGTGGGATAGCTTGACCTTGGGATTGGACATAGCTCGGCACAACATCGAGGGCTGAAGGGCCTGCACTGTGCTGTACTGTTCTATATTCCACGTTAATCTTCTATATTCAATAGAATGCAAATCCAGCCTGTGCATTTTGTCCTCAAAACGAAATCCCTTGAACCCCGGGTTTATTCCTGCACCAAGACAAATATATCCTCTCGGAAGTATGTTTGCAATTCACGAGATCAGGTTTAACCAGTACTTGATACAATTGAAGCATAACTTCCACTCTTTAATAATCCAGTCCTCAAGATAAATGCCAATATTCCATTAGCCCTTTCAATTAGTTTTTGCAACTGTTTATTAACTTATAATGATTCTTCTTCTTGGATACCTTGATCTCTCTGCTCAGCTGCAGTTTTAAATTTCTTGTAATCCAGAAAATGTTCCAATCTACCTATTTTTCATCCAAGTTGGTTAACCCTTTCTGCTGCAGTTTTGGTCACTCAGAGTCTTTTCACATCAGTTTTCAGCTCGCCGCCCTTCTCTCCATTATTTACTTGTACCATCTAATGTGATGTCAAACTCTGTCCATTCATCTAATCAATTTCTCAATATAGAGTTTCTAAACATAGCCTTGGAATGGCATCACAGTGGTCTTGTTACTCATAGAATCATAGAACCCTACAGTGCAGAAAGAGGCCCATCGAGTCTACACCAACCACAATCCCACCCGGGCCCTATCCCTACGTATTTTACCCATTAATCCCTCTAACCTAAGCATCCTAGTACACTAAGGGGCAATTTTAGCATGGCCAATCAACCTAACCTGCACATCTTTTGACTGTGGAAGGAAACCGGAGCACCCAGAGGAAACCCATGCAGACACAAGGAGAATGTACAAACTCCACACAGACAGTGACCCAAGCCGGGAATCAAACCCAGGACCCTGCAGCTATGAAGCAGCAGTGCTAACCACTGTGCTACTGTGTCACCCAGAAATCTGACTCAGATTTCTGACCCAGCAATCTAAAGAATAACACTTTGGAGATCTGACAGTTGGAGAAATTTAAATTCAATTAATTAATTACTCTAAAATAAACAACTAGTCTCAACAACGAGTATTATGAAAGTATTCATTGTTGAAGAAAAACATCTGGCTCACTAATTTCTTTTAGGGAGGGAAATCTGCCACCCGTACCTGGTCTGGCCTACATGCGACTGACTTTTAATTGCCTTCTGAAATGGCCCAGTAAATCACTGAGTTGCATCAAACTTCTGCAGAAAAGTTGAATAAGATTAAAACTAGATGACCATCTGGCATCAGAATAGGCAGTGATAATGGCAAACACAACCCTGTCAGCCCTGTCAAGACTTGCTTACCAACATCTGAGGCTTGTACTAAATTGGGAGAACTAGAGACAAGTCAAACAGCCTGATAACAGTTATGCTTATTGAATCATGCCCCCACTTCCCTCCCCTTCCCTTCCCCTCCCTCCCCCTTCCCTTTCCTTACCACTCCTTCCTCAACCCCCTCTCCTTCCTCCCCCCTCCCCTTGCTCCTCCCTCCCATTGCTCCCCTGTCCCTTCGCTCCCCCATCCCCTCGCTCCCCCATCCCCTTCCTCCCCCATCCCCTTGCTCCCCCCTGGATCCCCACCCTCCCCTGGCTACCCCCCCCGACCGTGGCTCTCCCCCCCACCTCCCCTGCCCCCCCCCGGGCTCTCTCCCCCCCTCCCTTGGCTCTCCTCTCCCAATCCCCTGGCCCCCCCTCCCCCTACCCTGGCTCCACCCTCCTCCCCTGGTTCTACCCCCCTCCCATGGCTACACCCCCCTCCCCTGGCTCCCCCCTCCCCTGCTCCCCTTCCCCTCCCCTGGCTCTCCTCCCCCTCCCCTGGCCTCCCCCCTCCCCTGGCCTCCACCCTCTCCTTGGTCTCCCCCCCCAGTTAGCTCCCCCCTCAACCCTCCCCCCTTCCCTGGCTAGCTCCCCCCCTCACACCCTCCCCACCTTGCGCCCTTCCACCCCCACACCCTCCCCACCTCGCGCCCTTCCACCCCCACACCCTCCTCCCCTCGCGCCCTCCCCCCCCTCGCCTTCCCCCTCCCGCCCCCCTTTCAACCCTCCACCTCTTCACCCCTTTCCCCACTCTTCCCCCCCAACCCTCTGCCCTTCACCTTGGGGAATTCTCTACTGCTGAGAGCTGTGAATGTTCCATCAATTAATATATTCAAAAGTGCAGAGAACCTTTAAGGATATGAGAAAGGCCGGAAAGTACAGTTTAACCATGATTTTATTGAATGATGGAGCCATGTGCATGATTTTTCATCCTGTTTCTCAGATTTTATTGATTCATTCATGGGATGCGGACATCACTGGCTTTGTCAACATTTATTGCCCATCCCTAATTGCCTTTGAGTGATTTGCTAGGTCATTTGGAAGAATTTATGAATCAACCACATTGCTGTGGGTCTGTAGGTCAGACTAAGTAAGGATGGGAGGTTTACTTCCCTAAAGACATTTAATATTGGAACTTGGTGACTGCTCACAGGAATATTGGAAAGGAACTGTTACATATTTGGAGTTGGAGTTATGGCTCATTATCAATATCACTCGGAACAGGTATAGACCATGTGGCCTCTTAAGCTTGCTCCACCATTCAACATGATCATGGGATATGTAGGTTAGGTGGATTTGTCATGATGAATGTGTGGGATTATGGAGATTGGGCAGACAGGAGAGACTGGGTGGGATGCTGAGTTGGTGCAAACTGAATTGATAATATCAGGCGGCATGGTAGCACAGTGGTTAGCACTGCTGCTTCACAGCTCCAGAGACCTGGGGTTCGATTCCTGGCTTGGGTCACTCTCTGTGTGGAGTTTGCACATTCTCCTTGTGTCTGCATGAGTTTCCTCCGGGTGCTCTGGTTTCCTCCCACAGTCCAAAGATGTACAGGTTAGGTTGATTGGCCATGCTAAATTGACTGTAAATGTGTAGGTTAGAGGATTAGTGGGTAAAATATGTATGGATATGGGGGTAGGGCCTGGGTTGTGGTCAGTGCAGACTCAGTGGGCTGAATGGCCTCTTTCTGTACTGTAGGGTTTCTATGATTTCTAATATGACCTCTTTCTGTACTGTATGGATGCTATGGGTCTAACTTTACACTTTCCTAAAAATCCTCATTTTAATTACAGCCCAATAAAAGGGTAAATCATCTAGACCCGATAAATTATCAATAAAGAAACTTCAAACATGTGAAAACTCTTTATCTTGGGTTAAAAAAAATTCAATTGACAGTATAGATCTCAGAGCTGGAGCTTTGAATCAAACCAGGACTCGGATATTCCAGCAGGTGAATGGGTTTTCCAGGGTCTCAATCAAACCTCATTCTGTATTTTTAGTTGAGAGGCCAGACATGAGAACTTTTGAATTTTTAAAATGTTTCCTCATGCCGAGGAATATTCAAGACACCTGTAAGATGTCATAAGTGTGACTCTTTGAAAAACTGCTCAACGCTATGAAAATTGCAAAAGCCAAGGACCTGCCTACTCCTGTAATGTAGTCAGAAGGTTGACGGTGCTGGGAGTGGGCTCATGGCTCATGCCAATCTGCACCCTTAAGAGCCCAGGTTGAAAGAGACCATGTGAATGGGCTAGGGAATCTGGGAATGGGCTTCTAACCATTGTGCTCAGCCCTCCATGGAGCCTCCATGAGTCCATGAAATGCAGTCCTATATAAAAGTTAGGATTGGTGAAAAATGAGAAATATTTATCAAATCATGTTCAAATCATGACATAAAAAAGCATCACATTTATATAGTGCCTTTCACAATCTTAGAATGTCCCAAAGCACTTTCCAGCCAATGAAGTAGTTGTGATGTGTAATCACGGTTTTAATGTAAACAATCAGCTGTAAACAAGAAGATGATAAATACAAAATTAAAAAGGCAAATTAAACGCAAATTACCATGAGAATATGAAGTAAGTGGGATGGGAGGATGAGTCAGTTAAGGAAAAGTAGAGCACAGTTAAATATCCAGAGTAAGCAGATATATATGGAGAAAAACTCTTGTAAACAACTTGGTTACAAGATGGATGAATCAGGTAATTTAAATGGAAATTGGAAATAAACTGCATCAGAAATACAAAGAGAGAGGTGATGGAAATATTATGGAAGAGAGCAACCATTAAAAGACACACAGAGGTTGGTCAGTTAATGGAGTTGGAAAGACAGTTTGAGTGATGAGGAAAACTGATGATACTGAGGTCAATAATTCTTTCAGTACTTTAACAATGGAAGGTTTGAATATTGAAAAATAAAGGGAGAGGTGACCAATAGAAATTAGCCAAAATAAAAAATGAATATTTTCTAAAATTGATTGTATCTATGAATTAAACTATGTAAATATTTAGAGGTATCTGTCACATGAGTTAGAGCACGGGAGATAATGGGGACTGATGGAAAAGTTGTGATGTTGAATGGATGGGTTCACTGTGAGAGATGGCTTATAAGAGGGATGGTCTCCAAATTTTACCAGTCTGGATGTTATAGCCCCACAAATGGCATCTTCAGGCCATAGAAATAACTGCAGCTACCTGTATATTCTCTATTTGCTATTCCTGGATCTAGCCTCTGTCTTCTTCAGCCTGCCTGTATTATGCATCAGGTGCCAAGCCTGGAGAGCTCTGTGTCCCTTTCATCTGGTTTAACCTATTTCAGTCTCCCCAGATGTTCTGGGTTCTAAATTGGAACCCAGACAGTTTTTCTCTTAGTTTGCCGAGAAATTGAAAGGTTCAATTTTCTGCACTTAGTTTTTGTCTCAAAATACAAGCTTTGAAACCAGTGATTCAATCACATTCGGGATAAATTGTTCCCACTGATGGAAAGGTTGAGATGCAGAGGACACCCATTTGAGGAAAAACACAACTAGTCATTTCAATGTGGATTGCACTGTCTGATAGCATGGTAGTGGCAGCATGAATCATGGATTTTCAAAAAAGAAGTGGTTAAGTATCAACCTTCACTTCCTTCTTTGAAATGGTTAATGTATATTGTGAAATGTTGTCCCAGCACCAACCACTAGTCACCGGCTGCCATCCTGAAAAAGACCCCTTTATCCCCACTCTATGTCTTCTGCCAGTCAGCCAATCCTCTATCCATGCCAGGATCTTACTTTTAACATGATGGGCACTTAACTTTTTTAATAGTCTCCTATCCTTGTCAAAGGCCTTCTGGAAATCTAAATAAATCACGTCAATTGGTTCTCCTTTATCTAACTTCCTTGTTACCGCCTCAAAGAACTCTAACAGATTTGTCAGACATGACCTCCCCTTGACAAAGCCGTGCTGACTCAGTCCTACTTTATCATGCACTTCCAAGTACTCCACGATCTCATCTTTAATAATGGACTCTAAAATCTTGCCAATGACCAAAGTCAGGCTAACCAACCTACAATTCCTATCTACTGCCTCCCTTCCTTTTTAAACAGCAGTGTTACATTAGCCAATTTCCAGTCCTCTGGTACCCTCCCTGCCTCCAGTGGTTCCTGAAAGATCACCACCAATGCCTCCACAATTCCCTCAGCTATCTCTTTTAGAACGCTGAGGTGTAGTCCATCCGGTTCAGGTGATTTATCCACCTTCTGCTCTTTCCACCCTCAGTCCTGCATCGACCACTTCCCTTTTCATACTTGTCCCCTTTTTTGCTCTGCCTGAAGATAGATTCCTGCCACCTTCTATACTCTCTGTCCCATTATGTACTCTTGAAACTTTACTAACTTCTCCTGAGCCATTGGCTCCTTCAACTAGTCCTTAACATTAACCTGCACTTCTACCTCTCCTTTATCTTTGATTTTCTAATTCTCCATGCAACTGAACACCCCGCCCCCACCAACATTTCCCTCCTTAATCTTATTGACACTGCTAATTAGCTCGCTGCTCAGGTAGTAATCCAGAGATTATTACCTTTTTGGTTCTGCTTTCTAATTTAGCTCCTAGCTGTTCATACTCCCTTAGTAGAACCTTTGTTCCTGTTCTATGTCATTGGTACCTACATGGGTCATGGCAACAGGATCTTTACAGGATCAGGCACGCTAGGGTTGTTCAAGAGTCACTTGGACAGCCATATGAGCGGTCTACATATAGGGGGATATAGCAGGCCTTACTAAGCATTGTAGGCTTGGGGTCAGTTTTAGCCTCAGGGATATAGAGTCTTTTAATAATGAAATTTTTATCCACAGGCATTTAAGTCCAGCAAGGGGCATGCGGGCGGCAGGTTGTGGTGGGCTGCTCTTGGATATTGCTTCAGGAGTTGCCTACTGCTTCATGTCGTTGGAGTGCGTAAACTGGACCATCTCGAGGGCATCATGACAGCTCAGAGACTATCTCTGTTGCTGTGCGGACACATGGATTTATGCCTGTGTCCATGGGAGTTTGCGCGTTCTCCCCGTGGTTGCGTGGGTTTCCTCCGGGTGCTCCGGTTTCCTCCCACATCCCAAAAATGTGCTTTTAGGCTGATTGATTGGGTAACAAATTGTCCCTATATTGGACCTCCCTGATCCTCACACATTAGGCATAGACTAGAGTCATGAATAGGTCACTGACCATGGGACGGCGGCGCGGGCTCGTTGGGCCGAAGGGCCTGTTTCCCGTGCTGTGTTGTTCTTTGTTCTTTGTTCTTTGTTTACCCTCCCACTCCAAGTTCCTCTGTAGCCCAGATGAGATATCCCGAACCGGAGCATTAGGCATGCAATACAACTTTTGGGATTCTGGACCCTGGTCACAGAGAACAGTGTCAATGCTCCTAATTAGACTATCCCCAATTACAACTAAATTTCTTTTCCTCCCCCCATTTGAAAGGCTCCCATGGTGCCATGATCAGTTTGCTCATCCTCCCTGCAGTACCTGTTCCCATCCACATGGGGAGAAAGAATCTTGAACCTGTTGGACAAGTTCAGGGACTGAGGCTCCTGCAATCATACCTCCTGGATCCCTCTACCTGTCTCATTCACAGCCACACCCTCCTGTCCCTGACTACCAGCAGAATTCAAGGTATTTAATCTAAAGGGTGTGGCTGTCTCCTGGAACTGTGTCCAGGTATCTCTCCCCCTTCCTGATGTGTTGCAGCGTCTGAAGCTCAGTGTCCAGCTCATCCATTCTGAGCCAGAGTTCCTCAAGCAACCAACACTTACTACAGACAAGCTCACTGTGAACCACATCATGCATGAAGAACATATCACCTGACTCTCCATCTCTATTTTATTTAATTAGTTTTTAATTTGCGTTTTAAATGTTTTCTTTTTTAAACTTTTTTTATTATATATCTCCTTATTACCTGAGTCTCAAAGCAATTTCTAACTAATAGTTTAAATGGATTTTCAAATTTAGCACAACTCCCTGTTAGCCAATAAATCACAGCCCTCCTCTGGTGTCACTTTTAAGTTTTTTTTAGTCCGAACTCAGTCAGTTTCAGAGAATCAAGATTAACACTTACCAATCAGCACTCTCCCTTGTGACCTCTGCTGACTGTTTCACCTAACTCTGTTTCTACCCAACTCCAAAATCACTCCACACAGCCAGGCAACACTCATCGTGCAATCACAGAGAGTGGAATAAGTCAATTGACTCTTGCAGAAAGCCAACACTGACATATTCGATGGATTGTCCTCTTGTGTGTTGTAAGCATTCCATGATTCTGTGTCACATGGACATAAGCACAGGAATGGATCATCAAGTCTGTTTCACAGGTCAATGAGATTATATGACTCATATATGATCTAACTCCATCTACTTGTCTTGGGCCCATTCTCCTTAATGTCTTTGTTTAACAAAAATCTAGCAATCTCAGTTTAAAGAAAGATAGGAACATGGAACTTAGGAGCAGAGGTAGGCATTCAGCCCTTCGAGCCTGCCCCAATGAGTTATGGCTGATGTGGTTGTGTCTCAGCTCCACTTTCAGGTCGAACCCGGGTTCTTGGCACTGTGAGGCAGCAGTGCTACCACTGTGCCACCATGCCATTTAATAAAATCACCTCTCATTTTTCTAAACTCCAAAGGGTACATACAGGTCCAACCTGTTCAACCTTTCTTCAGAAGATATTCTCTTCATCCCAAGAATGAGTCAAGTGAATCTTCTCTGAACTGTTTCTAATGCAATTATATAATTTTTCAAATAAGGAGACCAAATTTTCACATGGTATTCAAAATGTGGTCTCACCAATACCCTGTGCAGCTGCAGTGAACCTTCCCAACTTGTGTATTCTATTCCATAGAGTCAAACATCACAGCAAAAGGATCTTTGGACAACTATGTCTATGCCGACCATCAAATATCAATCTATACTCATCCCATTTATCATTATTTGATCCACAACCTGCTATGCATTGGCGATCGATGCGTTCATCCAGATGCTTCTTAATTATTGCAAGAGTTTGGGAATTCTTTCTCATTCGCAGGATGTGGGCATTGCTGGAACTCCACCAATGGAAAGGCCAAGAATCATTGCCCCATCCTTAATTGTCCTTGAGAAGTTGATAGTGAGTTGCCTTCTTGAACTGCTGCAGTCCATGTGGTATAAGAACACGCACAGTGCTATTCTAGAGGGAGTTCCAGCGTTTTGACATGGTGTAGGTATTCATTGTCGAGGTTAACTCAATGGATTGTGGGTCATTTCAGATGGTGGGAGTCACATATAACCTCAGGGCATCCTGATGCACTTTATACCCAGTGGAGCATTTTGTAAAGCCTTGTCACTATTGGAATGTAAGAAATGCAGCAGCCAATTTGTACAAACGAGATCCTAAAGATAGCAATGTGAAAATGACCAACTAACTGATTTAAAAAAAAAATGATATTGGTTGACATTGTTTTTTTTTAAAAAGCTGGTCGGCGCAACATCGAGGGCCGAAGGGCCTGTTCTGTGCTGTAATGTTCTATGTTCTATATATTCTATTGCCTAGGATAATGGAGGATAATTCTCCAGCTATTCATTAAATGTAGCAGTGTGATTCAACACACCCACTCAATTTCTGGAAAGTAGCAGCCCTCCCTCATTACTCCCTCAGTGTTATATCAGGTTGCTTGTAGGAGTTTGCTGGGTACAAACTGGCTGCTGTCTTCCCTACAACAATGACTACTCTTGGAAAGTCAGTATCTGATTGCTTGTAAGGCACTCTGGTACATTCTGAAGGATGCTGTTTAACTGAAAGTCTCTGTTTGAACAGCCTGGGGTAAGGATGACAGCACAGATGTTAATATGGATAGTGTGTCACTCACAGAATCTCTACAGTGCAGAAGGAGGCCATTAAGCCCATCAAACCTGCACCAACAATGATCCCACCCAGGCCCTATCCCTGTACCTTCACATATTTACCCTGCTAATCCCCCTAATGCTAATGGACAATTTACCATGGCCAATCCGCCTAAGCCACGCATCTTTGGACTGTGGGAGAAAACCGGAGCATCTGGAGGAAATCTGTGCAGACACAGGGAGAATGTGCAAACTCCACACAGACAGTAACCCAAGCCAGAATTGAACCTGGGTTCCTGGCACTGTGAGGCAGCTGTGCTAATCACTGTGCCCCCACTCAGATGAAAAGTTTGATCACTGTTCAGTGGGATTAGGTGGACAACATGTTGTGTCACTGAGCTAATGGGAGGGTTACAAGCATGGGGGATGAGGGTAGCAGTGGATTTTACACCAGTGTCAGTAGGTATTTGGTCATATTGTACAATGTGGTATTGTATTGACTGTACAAACCAACTGAAAATCCCTCCCCCTTACTTCAGTCAGAGTGATTGTCAGACAAAGAGGAAAATGAGGCTGTTCTGTCTGAGTCAGACCTCCATCCAATTGACTCTCCAGACCTTCCATTTGACACTGGTGAACAAGAAGGACAGAGTGGATAAGGAGCTGTTCCTCTTGGTTGACGGGTCAGTCATGAGGGACATAGGTCCAAGGTGAGGAACAGGAGGTTTAGGGGGGAATGTGAGGAAAAACGTTTTTACCCAGAGGTGGTGACGGTCTGGAATGTGCTGCCTGGGAGAATGGTAAAGGCCTCACATCCTTTAAGGTGTATCTGGATGAGCACTTGGCACATCATAACATTCAGGGCTGTGGGCAAGGGCTGGCAGATGGGATTAGGTGGGAGTTCAGGTGTTTCTTATGTATTGGCGTAGACTCAATGGGCTGAAGGGCATCTTCTGTGCTGTATGATTCTATAAGATTGTCTGAGATGTTGTATTGGTGTGAGCCTGGAATACCCAGATTATAATGTGGTTAAGGTACTCCTTGGTTTATCATTGTATAAAGAGCAGGTCAGTGATCCACAGTGCAGTCAGAAAGAGGGAGGTTAAGTTTATTTGTTGTGAGGAACAGGTTGTGACTTTGATAGGAGCATGGAGCATTATCTGACCCAAGAGAATTTACTTTCACCATTTCAGTCGATTGTTGTAAAGCTTTTGACTGTGTACTTCAGCAGAATCCAGCATTGAATCTTGTCAATGATCTCAGATTCGTGCTCAGGTTCAAATATTAGAATAAAGGAATCCATTTAAAAATAATGGCAGTCAGCAAAAGACCCTCTGATCCATCCAGCTGGCCTGACGTTATTGCAACATCTGCAGCTTCCTTTCCATCATCTTCACAGAGACACAAAGAAACAGCAAAACCCAAGTGAAATTTTGGAAAAATATCCAGGAAATTGGTCTCAGATTGTCTCCTGCTAAGAATAAAACAAAATCAAAACTAACCTAGATCACTCTAGCTCTGATATTTGCTCAAGTACAGAGCTGCTGGGCCTCTGATTTTGATTTGATTTCTTATTTTCATATGTATTAACATACAGTGAGAAGTATTCTTTCTTGCGCATTATACAGACAAAGCATACCATTCCTACAAAAGGAAATGAGCGAATGGAGAATGTAATGTTACAGTCATAGTAGGGTTTAGAGAAAGATTAACTTAACGCAAGAAAGGTCCATTCAAAAGTTTGATGGTAGCAGGAAAGAAGCTGTTCTTGAGCCAGTTGTTACGTGATCTCAGACTTTTGTACCTCTTTCCCGATGGAAAAAAGTGGAAGAGAAAATGTCCGGAGTGCGTAGGATCCTTAATTATGCTGGCTGCTTTGCTGAAGCTGTGGGAAGTTTAGACAGAGTCAGTGGATTGGAGGCTGGTTTTGAGTGATGGATTGGGCTACATTCATGACCTTTTGTAGTTTCTTGCGGTCTTGGGCAGAGCAGGAGACATACCAAGCTGTGATACAACCAGAAAGAAATCTTTCTATGGTGCATCTGTAAAAACTGGTGAGAGTTGTAAGAGATGTGCCAAATTCTCTTCATCTTCTGAGAAGGTAGAGGCATTGGTGAGCTTTCTTAACTATAGCATTGGCATTGGGGGGAGGCCAGGACAGGTTGCTGGTGATCTGGACACCTAAAAGTGAAGCTCTAAACCCTTTCTACTTCATCCCCATTGATATAGATAGGAGCACATTCTCCTCTACACTTCCTGAAGTCGATGATCGTATCTTCATTTTGCCGACATTGAGGGAGAGATTATTGTCACCACACCGGTTCACCAGATTCTCTATCTCATTCCTGTACTCTGACTCGCCACTGTTTGCAACCTGACCCACTATAGTGGTGTCATGGCAAACTTGAAAATTGAGTTGGAAAGGAATTTGGCGCACAGTTATAGGTGTATAAGGAGTATAGTAGGGGGCTGAGAACACAGCCGTGTGGGGCACCAGTGTTGAGGATGATCATGGAGCAGGTGTTGTTGCCTATCCTTACTGATAGTGGTCTGTGAGTTGGGAAGTTCAGGATCCATGTGCAGAGACAGGAGCCGAGGTCCAGGCCACAGAGTTTGGAAATGAGTTTTGTGGGAAAATGATGTTGAAAGTGAGCTGTAGTCAATAGGTAAGAGTCTGACATCAGGGTCTTTGTTATCGATGTGTTCCAGCTTTGAGTGCAGGGCCAGGGAGATGGTGTCCACTATGGACCTGTTGCAGCAGTAGGTGAACTGTAATGGATCCGGGTAGTCTGGGAGGCTGGAATTGATTTGTGCCTTTCGAAACACTTCATAATGATGGATGTCAGAGCCACTGGATGATAGTCATTGAGACAGCTGCTTGGCGTTTTGATACTGGGATGATGGTAATTGTCTTGAAGCAGTTAGGGACCTCAGATTGTTGTAAAGAGAGTTTGAAGATGTTTGCAAATATCCCTGCCAGGTGATCCACGTAGGATCTGAGTGCTTGTCCGGGTACACCATCCAGGCCAGTCACTTAGCGTGGGTTGACCTTTGAGAAAGCAGCTCTGATGTTTGCAATAGTGACCCCAGATATAGGTTCATCCTAGGTTTCCAGGGTGCAGGGCATGCTTCTGTTGACCTTGCTCAAAACAGGTATAGAATGTATTGAACTCATCAGGGAGGGGTGTGTTGGAATCAGCGATTTTACATGCCTTCATCTTGTAACCTGTTATGTCTTGCAGACCTTGCCATAGTCAGTGGGAGTCTGTGTGGCTAGCCTGGGTCTCTAATTTGGTCCAGTACTGTTTTTTGGCATTCTTGATGGATCTGTTTAGATCGTATCTGGCTTTCTTGTATAGGTCAGCATCGTCTGACTTGAATGCCTCAGACCTAGACTTCAGCAAGCAGTGGATATCCCTGTTCATCCATGGTTTCCGATTGGGAAACATGTGGATTTGCTTCTTTGGCACATAGTCTTTTACGCAATTACTAATGAAGTCAGTTACTATAGTGGCACACTCATTCAGGCTGGTCACAGTGTTTTTAAATACTGACCAGTCCACTAACTCCAATCAGTCCCGTAGGAGATCATCCAATTCCTCAGACCAACATTGCACAACTTTCTTTGATGGATTCTCCCGCTTCAGTTTTTGGTGGTGAGCTGGGAGCAGAAGCACAGCCTTCTGGTCTGATTTGCCAAAGTGTGGGTGGGGATAGAGTGGTAGGCATGTTTAATATTTGTGTAGTAGTGGCCTAGGATGTTTGGGCCTCTGATGAGACAAGAGACGTGTTGTTTCAAGCTTGGTATTCAAGCTTGGCCTGATTGAAGGTCCTGGCCACGTTGAACAAGGCCTCGGGATGTTTCGTCTCGAGGCTATTCATGGTGGTGTATATTTCATCCAGTGAGATCTTCACGTCCACATGGGGTGGGATGTAGACTGGCATCAGGATAATGAAGGTGAAGTCCTGCGGAAAGTAATTAGTGCAGAATTTTAGCGTCAGCTATTCTAGGTCTGGGGAGCAGAAATTTGCCAGTGTTGCTACGTCTAGGCATTGAGGTGTAGGTTGGGAAGCCGACCCCACCTCCTCTAGCCTTCTTTCGTACCACTGCAAGGTCCATTCAATGGATTGGAGCTGGGGTTTCCCATCTCAGAGAGACGGAAGCTTGAAGCTGAGACAACTCATTGTACAACAATGTACACAGTTACCGGGATTCTCTGGCTTCAAACATAGAACATAGAACACTACAGCACAAACAGGCCCTTCGGCCCATTAGTTGCACCGATCACTTCTATACTTACTAAGCCATGGACCTATCTATAACCCCCAATCCCATTAGATCCCGTATACTCATCCAGAAGTCTTTTAAAAGACCCCAGCGAGTTCGCCTCCACCACCACCGACGGCAGCCGATTCCATTTACTCACCACCCTCTGAGTGAAAAACTTACCCCTAACATCTCCTCTGTACTTGCTTCCCTGCACCTTAAATCTGTGCCCTCTCGTAGCGACCATTTTAGCCCTGGGAAATAGCCTCTGAGAGTCCACCCTATCTATTCCTCTCAACATCTTATTAACCTCTATCAGGTCACCTCTCAACCTTCGTCTCTCCAGGGAGAAGAGTCCCAGCTTCCCCAACCTATCTTCATAAGGCATGCCTCCCAATCCAGGCAACATCCTTGTAAATCTCCTCTGCACCCTTTCAATAGCTTCCACGTCCTTCCTATAGTGAGGCGACCAGAACTGCGCACAGTACTCCAAATGAGGCCTGACAAGGGTCCTGTAAAGTTGCAGCATTACCTCCCGACTCCTAAACTCAATCCCTCGATTAATGAAGGCCAGTACACCATACGCCTTCTTGACCACCTCCTCCACCTACGAGGCTGATTTAAGAGTTCCCTGTAGCATTTTACTCATCAGTGGGAAGCGGGGCGGTTGTTGGCAGGTATCTGGATCTTCTGGTCCTGCTCCTGACAACAGGAATTCCCACTGATTCCACCCAATGCTGCTGGGAAACAGGCAGCGGGGGATATGCCATCGGAGGAACCAGAAGATCCCTCCAGCAAGAAGATCTGGAACTTCATTCCCAGTATTGTGCTTTCAAGGCCAGTGGGCAGGGCCATCAACTTGCTGGTAAACCCCAGCCAACATTTCAGGTTTCTGACCTTCTGTGGGAGATGATGATGCAATGGCATTATCAAATCAAAATAAATCAAAATGATTTATTAGTCACAAGTAGGCTTACAGTAACATTGCAATGAAGTTACTCTGAAAATCCCTAGTCATCACGCTCTGGCACCTGTTCGGGTACACTGAGGGAGAATTTAGCATGGACAATGCACCTAATGTACACATCTTTGAACAGTGGGAGGAAACCAGAGCACCCGGAGGATACCTATGCGGACACGGGGAGAATGTACAAACTCCGCACAGATACCCAAGCCAGGAATCTAACTGGGCCCCTTGTGTGGTGAAGCAGCAGTGCCAACCACTGGATACAAAAACTGGCTTAGTCAAAAAAGACAGAGGGTAGCAGTGGAAGGGTGCATTTCTGAATGGAGGGCTGTGACAAGTGGTGTTCCTCAGGGATCAGTGCTGAGACCTTTGCTGTTTGTAATATATATAAATGGTTTGGAGGAAAAAGTAGCTGGATTGATTTGCAGGTTTGTGGATGACACAAAGATTGGAGGATTTGCGGATAGAGATGAGGACCATCAGAGAATACAGCAGGATATAGATCAGTTGGAGACTTGGGCGGAGAGATGGCAAAAAGAGTTTAATTCAGACAAATGTGAGGTAATGCATTTTGGAAGGTCTAATAGAGATAGGAAATATACAGTAAATGGCAGAACCCTTAAGAGTATTGATAGGCAAAGGGATCTGGGTGTACAGGTCACTGAAAGTGACAATGCAGGTGGAGAAGACAATCAAGAAGGCATATGGCATGCTTGCCTTCATCAGCCTGGAGGGGGTGCAGAGGAGATCCATTAGGTTGATTCCAGGGTTGGGAGGGTTGGCTTATGAGGAGAGACTGAGTAGACTGGGGCTATACTCATTGGAATTCAGAAGGATGAGGGGAGATGTTATAGAAACGTATAAGATTATGAAGGGAATAGATAAGATAGAAGCAGGGAAGTTGTTTCCACTGGCAGATGAAACTAGAACTAGAGGAGCATAGCCTCAAAATAAGGGGAAACAGATTTAGGACTGAGTTGAGGAAGAACTTCTTCACATAAAGGGTTGTGAATCTCTGGAATTCCCTGCCCAGTGAAGCAGTTGAAGCTATCTTATTGAATACAAAGAACAAAGAACAATCCAGCACGGGAAACAGGCCCTTCGGCCCAACGAGCCCGCGATGTTTTTAAGGCAAGGATAGATAAATTTTTGAGCAGTAAAGGAACTAAGGATTATGGTGAGCAGGCAGGTGAGTGGAGCTGAGTCCACAGAAAGATCAACCATGATCTTATTGAATGGCGGAACAGGCTCGAGGGGCCAGATGGCCGACTCCTGCTCCTAGTTTCTATGTTCTTATGTTCTTGTAGTGATTCTATGGATTCTTTAAGGAAGGAAATCTGCCGTCTTTACCTGGTGTGGTCTAAATACAAGTCCAGAGTCACAGCAATATTGTTACCTGCCCTGTGAAATGTCCTTGGAAGCTTGTTTATTACATCCTCATTACGCAGTTCAGGGCTGTTATGGAGGGGCTGCGACGCCCACATCTCACAAAAAAATAAAATGAATCTTATTTCAGCAGGTGAAAGGGGAGAGGTTGGGAAAAAGAGCCAAAGAGAAAGTTTTTGTTCGGGTGGAAGACAGCTGAGATTAAATAAGGAAAGTGCTGGTGGTGGTGTAGGGCCAAAGGGAGCAAGAATGGAATAAAAGAAGCCAAAGAGAGGCAATGTCAGAGGGCTGGAGAACTGTTTAGAAAGAGGCAAGAGGGAGATCCAGCTCCAACAGGCCAGTCTGACTAATAGTGTTGCTGGGGAAACTTAGGGGCAACAATCCAGGAAAAAATTGGCACTTGGAAAAATCTGGGTAAATAGATGCTGTTTGCATTTATGAAAGACAAATTATACTTGTCCAATTTCAGAGTTTTTTGAGTAAGTAACATACAGAGTTGATGATTGGATCTTCCAGCCATTCCATCAGCAGGGAACTGAACAATTGCTTTAAATCTCTGTCTCCTGATGATGGACCTATATGCTAGAATCATGTAAGCTTACTTGTGATAGTAAAAACTTTAAACTTTAGTCATACTAAATTGCCACTCTATCCAGGCCCCTCATTACTATGCAAACGTCAATTAAATCTTTTCTCAGCCTCCTGTGATCCAATAAAACAATCCTAGCCTTTCCAAACTTTCCTCACAGAAAAATACTCCACTGCAGACAACATTCCCATTAATCTCCTCTGTATCCCCTATAGCATGGTCACATCCTTCCTGTGATGCAGGACCAGAACAGGACACAGTATTCTAGCTCTTGCCTAATTTGTGTTTTATTCAGTTCCAGCATAACTTCATTGTGCTTTTGTATTCTAGGTCTCAGTAATAAAAGAAAGTATTCTGTATGTCATTACCACCTTATCTACCTGTGCTGCTATATTCAATGAACTGGGTGAGTATGTGGGACTTAATAGGATTGAGGGTTATATGTAAGCCTAGTAGATAGGGATATGATCAGCGCAACTTGTGGGCCGAAGGGCCTGTTTGTGCTGTAGTTTTTCTATGTTCTATATTTAATGAACTCTCCAAGGTCCCTCTGTAACTCCACATGTCTCAGTATCTTCCCATTTATTGCCTGTTCCCTTATCTTGTTAGCCTTCCCCAAAAACATTACTGCACGCTTCACCAGACTGAGCTCCACTTGCTTATGTGCCAGTCACCTGACCAATCCATTGAAATCTTCCTTCAATCCACAGCTTTCTTCCCCATTATCATCCACAAGGCAAATTATCGAATCATCTACAAATCTGTTAGTTGTGTTCTTTACATTAAAGTCTAAATCATTGACATATATGGTTCGGTGGTGCAGTGGTTAGCACTGTCTTTTCACAGCACCAGGGAACAGGCTTTGATTCCTGGCTCGGGTCACTGTCTATGTGAAGATTGCATGTTCTCCCCATCTCTATGTGGGTTTCCTCTGAGTGTCCCAATTTCCTCATGGCTTCAATGGGCTCTTGCTTTTTTGACCAGTCTGACATGTGGAACCCTATCAATAACCGCATTAAAATCCATGCTAACTATATGAAATGTGTGATCCTCCTTGAGTCTCCTTGTTATCCCCTCCAAATATTCAATCAGGTTTGTCAGACGAGACCTTCCTTAATAAATCCATCCTGTCTGTCCTAACATGCCTTTCCATATGATAATTTCAGCTGAGTTCGGGATGATTGGCTTGTATTGTGTTACAGTCCCAGCTAATGTGAAAATTGGGCAAAGCATATCCCAGAGTGAAACCTGTTATTTTAATTTATTCTTTTTTAGAAATCATGTTTCCTAAGTTACTGAACAAATTCACAGGATGAACTTTTAACACAAAGAGTAAAACATTTATTAATCAAGAAAAATTAACTGTATTACATCAGACAAAAACATTGCAAAGATCCCATAAAAACAAAAAACAATCCAAGTATGCACAATTCCTTCATCTCAGCTATATGTATCAGGCACAAATAAACTCAGGAAGATAAAACAATTTACCATATCTATCTTGCACTCTAATATTCAGGGTATGTATGTGATGCATTGAACCAACTGGTGACCTGGTGACACATCACACTCCAAAATAAATGCAGATGTGACCAAAGCAGATTCTGTGGATTTCCAACCCACCCAGATACTTATCACACCATAAGTCCTCACTGAAACTCTGGCCGAAATCTTATCACCATTCACACTAGCGAGACTTTCCCATCTCGCTGCAGTGAATGGAAATTTGGCTGAGTGCTAAATTCTCCGACTTTGCTGCAGCGTGACTATGGCATGAAGGGCAGTTAAGATTTCACCCTATTTGTCTTTTTCAGCAGTCAGGGTTTCCAGTCTCCACATCTGAAGAACACACCTTGGACTTTTCTCCAAGTATTACTCCCATTCGGACAGATTCAATAAGGGTCCACCTCAGGGTTTCAAACCTGACCATCAGGGATTTCTTTCCTCTGGATTGCTCATGCTTCACTTTCAAATCTGCAGCCATGCAAAGCAAAGTCTTTGCCCTCATGGCCTGCTGCAAATTCTGGCTGCCCCCCAGATCTTCAAAGCTTCTCTTGAGCCTGCTTTGCTTCAAGTCTGCTCGCCACAGCTCTTGCTATTTAATTCTCAGCTGATTGTTTTACTTGTTCCTCCCGAATTTATTTTACAGGATTTATTTCTGAACTCCGTCTACCTTTTGTGCCATGCTTTTGTTTGAGACTCCTCCCTGTCTCCCTCCCCTGTGTCCTGCTCCTGGGACATCTCTGCAGTGATGCCTGACTTGCAGTTTGGTACTGTTTCTCTTCAGCTTTTTTTCTTGTGAAGACAAGACAAAGTATTAACTGCACAGGTGAGATCACTTGCAGAGAAGACACAAATCTCCATCTGCCAATTTAAAAGTAACACAATTGTCAGAACACTGAACTTTACAAGACGTTTCTGTTTAAAATGTACCTTTAACTCAAAGTAAATCGGATAGTTCTGAAAGTGATGCGGCAAATTCTTGATGAACGTAGTTTGGAGCCGTGCCCAAGTAATCTGTGGTTGTCATGGGGAAAGAAACTGAAATAGAAACCCCCTGAGCTGTTGATCAGCAGTTTCCCACATCTTTCATCTAAAAAGCAGAGCAGAGAAAAAAAAAACTGCTGCCACAAGAGGAAATATCAAAAATCAAACAGAATACCTTTGAGTGTTCAGTTTGTATCCAAAAGAAAGTGAACATGTCAGACAGTGGTCTTGAGCATTTAGGGGATGAGAATCATGAAAACATGTCTTGCTGGTGATAATTGGATCTAAAAACTCCAGGCAGAATGGAGTGATTGACCCTGCTGATGTTAACTGTGAGGGTTTCCAAGTGTCATAAGTAGGAAATGTCCGTTCGTGGTGATGTATAGTTTTATTTACAGGAATGGTATAAGAAACCACATGTGATTTCCAGTGAGAAAAGTAATCAGCCCAGTCATCATATAACACTTATTAAAGACTATTCATTACAATAAAGAAAAGAAACATACACAAACAGGACAATGATAATCTAAGACAATGATAATCTAAAACATACCCACACATTTTAAATTACCCTTTTGATTGAAAATACATAGAACACTACAGCACAAACAGGCCCTTCGGCCCACAAGGTGGTGGTGAGCTGCCTTTGTAAACCCCTGTAGGCCATGTGGTGTAGGTACACCCACAGTGCTGTTAGAGAGGGAGTTCCAAGATTTTGAACCAGTGACAGCGAAAGAATGGCAATATATTTCCAAGTCAGGATGATGAGTAGTACTGTTCCCATGTCTCTATGGCGCTTATCCTTCTAGATGGTAGCAGTTTTGGGTTTGGAAGCTGCTCTCTAGGGAGCCTTGTTGAGTTCCTGTAGTGCATTTTGTAAATGGTATACTCAGCTACCATTGTTGGTTTGTGGTGTAGGGAGTGAATGTTTGCATGTTGTAGGGGCATGTTAAAGGGGCTTGCTGCCCCTTTAAGAGTGTGGGTTGTGTGCCCCTGGGGTTTAACTCCGCCCAGGGTAGAACTCGGAGTTAGTCTAGAATTGACTATGGAACAGCGCACACCTTCAATGAAGAGCTGTCATTGCTAAATGAAAGCCTGTCTTGTGGTCCCTCTTACACTCTGCATTGTGATACCCATACATACTAGTTTGTAGATGGGGTAGCAATCAAGTCACAGAACAGAATCATAGAATCCCTACACTGCAGAAGGACGCCATTCAACCCATCGAGCCAGCACCAACAACAATCCCACCAGACCCTTATCCTGTGACCTCACATATTTATCCTATTAATCCCCCTGACATACCCCTAACACTAAGGAGCAATTTAGCATGGGCAATCAAACTAACTTGCACATTTTTGGACTGTGGGAGGAAACCAGAGCACTCAGACGAAACTCACAGAAAGACGTGGGAAGAATGTACAAATTCCACAGACAGTCACCCAAGCAGAGAATCGAATCCAAGTCCCTGGTGCTGTGAGGCAGTATTGCTTGTCACTTGCCCCGGTTGGCTACTTTATCCAGGATGGTGTCAAGCTTTGAGTGTTATTGGAGTCACACTCATGAAGGCAAGTGGAGAGTATTCCATCACACCTTATGGATGGCTTTTGGGGAGCAAGAGGTGAGTTACTCATTGCAGTATTCCTAACCTCTGATCCCACAGTATTTATAGGGTTAGTCCAGTTCAGTTTCTGATTAATGTTAACCCTCAGGACATTGATAGTGGGGGATTCAGCAATGGTAATGCTGAACTTTCTTTTCTGCTCCTTTGATCCAGGCTTTGTGTTTTACTTCTTCACTTGGAAGCCTCCGGAAATGGAAACAAAATAATTATCTCAACCTTCAGGGGGCGGAGGTCGGGGTGTGTTGAGAAGAATGGGGCGGGGGGGGAGGTGAGGCTCCTCATGAGAAACACAGAAATACCAAAGTAAATATCCCAGTCTGCAACCTCCTCCAGAATCTCATCTGATTGGTGGATCATAGCCCACGAGTTCCCACTAAAATAATATCATGGGTCCGTTCTGAATGAAAATCTTTCTTGTTCCTTTCTGTTGCTGATCTCCTTCCTTCCTAGACTCTCAATGCATATCATTGAAAATAGGCCTAACTAAAGAAAAAACTGACAGATAAATCCATGTTGACCATGTGCAGTGTTTAATCTGGAGGTGACAGTGATTAATCACTTCAATTTCATGGCACATAAACAGAGAGTAACTCTATTGTGTAACTCATTCCACTGTAAGACAATGAAGGCTAAACAGTACAGTAGCATTTTAACTGCTTCATTGCTACTGCCAACAGTTGAGCCTCTGCACACTTAATGACTCCCTCCATAAACTAATTATTTCTACACTGAACCCATGTTTCACTCTTACAGTCAAAAATTCAATGCTTTCTATTTACTTAACAATCAGATATCTCCCTATTAGAGCATTCCTAGTACAACTCCTGACACAGTACACAAAATGGAACTGTCCAAAGCTGGAAACAGTCCTGTACATGTGTCTAGAACATAGAACATAAAACAGTACAGCACAGTACAGGCCCTTCGGCCCTCAGTGTTGTGCCGAGCTATGTCCAATCCTAAGATCAAGCTATCCCACTCCCTATCATTCTGGAGTGCTCCATGTGTCTATCCAATAACCGCTTGAAACTTCCTAAAGTGTCTGACTCCACTATGGCAGCAGGCAGTGTATTCCACACCCCAACCACTCTCTGAGTAAAGAATCTACCTTGGACATCCCTCCTATATCTTCTACTATGAACCTTATAGATATGCCCCCTAGTAACAGCTACATCCACCCGAAGAAATAGTCTCGTCTTATAAACCTTTATTAAGTCGCCTCTCATCCTCCTCCGCTCTAAAGAGAAAAGCCCCAGCTCCCTCAACCTTTCCTCAGAAGACCTACCCTCCAAACCAGGCAACATCCTGGTAAATCTCCTCTGCACTCCCTCCAATGCTTCCACATCCTTCTTATAGTGAGGTGACCAGAACTGAACACAATATTCCAAATGTGGTCTCACCAAGGTCCTGTATAGTTGCAGCATAACCCCGCAACTCCTAAACACAAACCCTTTGTTAATAAATGCTAACACACTATAAGCCTTCTACACGTCTTTATCCACTTGAGTGGCAACCTTCAGTGATCTGTGGATATGAACCTCTGTTCCTCCACATTCCTCAGAACCCTGTCATTCACCCTGTAATCCGCATTCAAGTTTGCCTTACCAAAATGAATCACCTCACACTTATCAGGGTTAAACTCCATCTGCCATTTTTCTGCCGAGCTCTGCATCCTATCAATGTCTCTTTGCAGCCTGCAAGAGCCCTCCACCTCATCCACTACTCCACCAATCTTGGTGTCATCAGCAAATTTACAAACCCACCCTTCAGCCCCCTCTTCCAAGTCATTGATAAAAATCACAAAAAGCAGAGGTCATCATTTAAGGGTGAGGGGGGAGAGGTATAATTTGGAGGTGAGAAGAAGGTTCTTTACGCAGAGAGTTGTGGGGGTCTGGAACGCGCTACCAAGTAGGGTGGTGGAGGCAGGAACGTTGGACTCGTTTAAGATGCAGTTAGATAGGTACATGAGTGAAACGAGAATGGAGGGATATGGTAGGGGATATTAAATAGGGTTAAACCTCGGGAGACACCGGAAAGGCAGACTGTAAGATTAATATTTTTGACTTTATTCCACAGGTGGAGGTCCACCTCGTGTCAAACGAGGGGCATTCACACGGCGGGTCGTGCCTGGGCTGCTCTTGGAAGTTCCAGGAGTGGCCTAGGACTTCATGTCGGTGTGTGTGCTTGATCCTGGACCGGTAGATGGGCACCACAACAGCTCAGTGACTAGCACTGCTGGCTGTGCAGGCACATGGATTTGGGCCTGTGTCTGTGGGAGTTTGCGCATTCTCCCTGTGGTTGCGTGGGTTTCCTCCGGGCGCTCCGGTTTCCTCCCACACCCCAAAAATGTGCTCTCAGGCTAATCGGTTTTTACCAAATTGACACTATTTCTTCCCTGAATCTGACTGAGTAGGGTTCCATTCATAGATATGCAAGGTAGAATAGGTGTAGGGTGATGTGGCGGCGCGGGAACGTTGGGCCGAAGGGCCTGTTTCCCATGCTGGATTGTTCTTTGTTCTTTGATCCCCGTGGTACACCAGTAGTAACTGGCCTCCAGTCTGAAAATTTTCCTTCCACCTTCCTTCCCTCTGTCTTCTATGAGACAGTCAGTTACTTATCCAATCGGCCAAATTTCCTTCTATCCCACACCTCCTTATCCTCATGAGCCTACCTTATCAAACGCCTTACTAAAATTCATGTATATGACATCAACTGCTCTACCTTCGTCTAAACACTTCTTTACCTCCTCAAAGAAATTAAACAAATTTGTAAGGCAGAACTTACCTCTCACGAAACCATGCTATCACTGAGTAAACTGCATCTTTCCAAATGGTCATAAATCCCATTTCTAAGGACCCTTTCCAATAACTTACCGACCACCGAAGTAAGATTAACTGGCCTATAATTACCAGGGTCATTCCTATTTCCCTTCTTGAAGAGAAGAACAACATTCGCCACTCTCCAGTCCTCTGGCACAATCCCAGTGGACAGTGAAGACCCAAAAATCAAAGCTAAAGGCTCCGCAATCTCATTCTTTGCCTCCTAAAGTATGTTAGCACGTATCCCATCCGGCCCAGGAGACTTATCAACCCTCAGGTTTTTCAAAATTGCTAATACATCTTCCCTCAGAACATCTACCTCCTCCATCCTATCAGCCTGTATCACCCACTCCTCCTCAAAAACATGGCCCCTCTCCTTAGTGAACACTGAAGGAAAGTATTTATTCACCTATCTCTTCTGACTCCATGCACAAGTTCCCACTCTTTCCTTGACTGGCCCTAACCTCACCCTGATCATTCTTTTATTTCTCACATAAGAGTAAAAAGCCTTGGGGTTTTCCTTTATCCGACCCGCAAAAGACTTCTAACGCCCCTTCCTAGCTCTCCTAAGCTCCTTTAACTCATTCCTAGCTACCTTGTAACCCTCAAGCGACCCAACTGAACCTTGTTTTTTTCATCCTCACATAAGGTTCTTTTTCCTCTTGACAAGACATTCAACCTCCTTTGTGAACCACGGTTCCCTCACTCGGCCATTTTCTCCCTGCCTGCCAGGGACATACCTATCAAGAACACACAGTATTTGTTCCTTGAAAAAAGGTCCACTTTTCGTTTGTGCCCATACTTGACAGTTTCTGCTGCCATCTTAAGCTCCCTTGGACCTGGACACAGGTCTGACCTGGACACAGTGCTCGAGGTGGGACCGATCTGGACGCAGCGCTCAAGGTGGGACCGAACAGAGAGGTTGAGGAAAGGATTGCGGAGACAATCCTGGCTAGGAGTGAAAGTAAAAGGGTAATTGTTATGGGGGACTTTAACTTTGTGAATATTGATTGGAATTGCTATGGTTCTAGCTCGTTAGAGGGGTCAGTGTTTGTACAAAGCATGCAGGAAGGTTTTTTGACTCAGTAGGCCAACTAGAGGTGAGGCTATATTGGATTTGGTGCTGGGAAATGAGCCAGACCAGATGCTAGATTTGGAAGTTGGTGTGCATTTTGGTGATAGTGACCACAATTCGGTTACGTTCACCTTAGTGATGGAAAGGGATAGGCATGAACCTCGGGTCAGTAGTTTTAGCTGGGGGAAGGGTAATTATGAGGCTATTAGGAGAGAATTAGGAAGCATAGGTTGGACTAGGAGATTATAGGGACTGGGAACGTTCGAAATGTGGAATTTTTTCAAGGAACAGCTACTGTGGGTCTGCGATAGGTATGTCCCTGTCAGGCAAGGAGGATTTGGTAGGGCTAGGGAACCGTGGTGTACTAAAAAAGTTGATTCGTTGGTTAGGAAGAAAAAGGAGGCTTATGTTCGGATGAGGCTTGAGGGCTCAGGTAGTGCATTAGAAAGCTTTAGATTGGCTAGGAGGGAGTTGAAGAGTGAGATAAGAAGGGCTAAAAGAGGACATGAGAAGACTTTGGCTGATAGGATTAAGGAGAATCCTAAGGCGTTCTATAGGTATGTCAAGAATAGAAGGTTGGTCAGGGCAAGATTAGGGCCAGTTACAGACAGCAGAGGAAGTTGTGTGTGGAACCGGAGGAGATTGGAGAAGCATTGAACCAATATTTCTCTTCGGTGTTCACGCAGGGGGACATGAATATAGCTGAGGAGGACACTGGGTTGCAGGGGTGTAAAATAGACAGTATTACGGTTGATAAGGGGGATGTGCTGGATATTCTTGAGGGGTTGAAAATAGATAAGTCCCCTGGTCCGGATGGGATCTACCCTAGGATTCTCTGGGAGGCAAGAGGGGTGATTGCAGAGCCTCTGGCTCTGATCTTCAGGTCGTCATTGGTCTCTGGTGTAGTCCCAGAGGATTGGAGGATAGCGAATGTTGTCCCATTGTTTAAGAAGGGGAACAGAGACTTTGCCGGGAATTATAGACCGGTGAGTCTTACTTCTGTTGTGGGCAAGGTTTTAGAAAAAATTGTTCGGGATAGGATTTATAGTTATTTGGAGTGTAATGAATTGATTAGAAATAGTCAGCATGGTTTTGTGGCGGGTAGGTCGTGCCTTACTAACCTTATTGAGTTTTTTGATAAGGTGACCAAAGAGGTGGATGGGGGCAAGGCAGTTGATGTGGTATATATGGATTTTAGTAAGGCGTTCGATAAGGTTCACCATGGTAGGCTTCTGCAGAAAATGCAGATGTATGGAATTGTGGGTAATCTAGGAAATTGGATCAGAAATTGGCTAGCGGATAGGAGACAGAGGGTGGTGGTTGATGGTAAATATTCATCATGGAGTTCGGTTACGAGTGGTGTGCCTCAGGGATCTGTGTTGGGGCCACTGCTGTTTATAATCTTTATTAATGATCTGGATGAGGGTATAGTTGGGTGGATTAGTAAATTTGCTGATGACATCAAAGTCGGAGGTGTGGTAGATTGTGAGGAAGGGTGTCATAGTTTGCAGGGTGACTTAGATAGGTTGCAGAGCTGGGCCGAGAGGTGGCGGATGGAATTTAAAGCGGAGAAGTGTGAGGTAATTCACTTTGGTAGGAGCAACAGATGTGTCGAGTATAGGGCTAACGGGAGAACTTTGAATAGTGTGGATAAACAGAGGGATCTAGGTGTATGTGTACATAGATCCCTGAAAGTTGGGAATCAAGTAGATAAGGTTGTTAAGGATCAGGAATTGGCTAGCAGATAGGAGACAGGGGTGGTGGTAGATGGTAAATATTCGTCATGGAGTTTGGTTACGAGTGGTGTGCCTCAGGGATCTGTTTTGGGGCCACTGCTGTTTGTAATTTTTATTAATGATCTGGATGAGGGTATAGATGGGTGGATTAGTAAGTTTGCTGATGACACCAAAGTCGGAGGTGTGGTAGATTGTGAGGAAGGGTGTCATAGTTTGCAGGGTGACTTAGAAAGGTTGCAGAGCTGGGCTGCGAGGTGGCGGATGCAGTTTAATGTGGAGAAGTGTGAGGTAATTCATTTCGGTAGGAATAACAGATGTGTTGAGTATAGAGCTAACGGGAGGACTTTGAATAGTGTGGAGGAGCAGAGGGATCTAGGTGTATGTGTACATAGATCCCTGAAAGTTGGGAATCAAGTAGATAAGTTTGTTAAGAAGGCATACGGTGTCTTGGCGTTTATTGGTAGGGGGATTGAATTTAGGAGTCGCAGCGTCATGATGCAACTGTACACAACTCTGGTGCGGCCGCACTTGGAGTTTTGTGTGCAGTTATGGTCCCCACATTACAGGAAGGATGTAGAGGCTTTGGAGAAGGTGCAGAGAAAGTTTACCAGGATGTTGCCTGGTATGGAGGGGAGATCCTATGAGGAGAGACTGAGAGATTTGGGGTTGTTTTCGCTGGAAAGAAGGCGGCTAAGAGGGGACCTTATTGAAACATATAAGATGATTAGAGGTTTAGACAGGGTAGATAGTGATAGCCTTTTTCCTAGGATGGAGAAAGCTAGCACGAGGGGGCACGACTTTAAATTAAGGGGGGATAGTTATCGGACTGATGTCAGGGGTAGGTTCTTTACCCAGAGGGTGGTGAGGGACTGGAATGCCCTGCCAGCTGCAGTTGTAAATGCACCTAGTTTGGGGGTGTTTAAGAGACCTGTGGATAGGTTTATGGACGAAAAGGGATTAGTTTAGGCTAGTGGGTCATTGTTTTGTAACTGGTTGGCGCAACATCGTGGGCCGAAGGGCCTGTTCTGCGCTGTAATGTTCTATGTTCTATGTTCTATTTGTAGACTAGTCAGCCTGACGTTGGTAGTGGGGAAAATTCTGGAATTCATTATCAAAGGTTTTAGAGCAAAACACTTGGAAAACAGTGCGAGGTTTCCAAAGAGTCGGCATGGATTTATGAAAGGGAAATCATGAATGACAAATCTACTGGAATTCTTCGAGTATGTAAAAAAGTAGCCTTGATGATTGGAGCCAGTGGATGTAGTTTATTTGGATTTCAGAAGGCTTTTCACAAAGAGAAGAGAAAATATGACTGAAGAGAAAATATGACTGTATTTTGCATGTGTCGTACATAATGTGTGTTTGGAGAGATAATTAGTGCTTTGTTAGAGGTTAGTGTGAAAAATTAAAGTGGTGGATAGTGTATTGAATTGGATAGAAAACTGGTTGGCAGACAGGAAACAAAGAGTTGGAATATAGGGGCCTTTTTCCAAGTGGCAGGCAATGACTTGTGAGGGATCATGCTGGGAATCCAGCTATTCACTATATCTATTAATGATTTAGGTATGGGAACTAAATGTAATATTTTCAAGTTTACAGGGTGGGAGGATGAGCTCTGAGGAGGATGCAGAGATCCTTCAGTGTGATGTAGACAAGTTGAATGATTGGGAAAATGTAAAGTTTATTTATTAGTCACAAGTAATGCTTACATTAACCCTGCAATGAAGTTATTGTGAATTTCCCCTAATCACCACAAGTCAGCGCCTATTCGGGTTTATGCAACTAACCAGCACATCCTTCAGAATTAGAGTGGCAAATGTTGTGCCTTTCTTTAAAAAGTCTGGGAACTACAGGCCAGTGAGCCTCACATCTGTGGTAGGTAAATTGTTGGAAAGTATTTTGAGAGACAGGAACTATAAGCATTTAGAGATGCAAGTACTGATTACGGACAGACAGCATGGCTTTGTGAGTGGAAAGTCATGTCTCACAAATTTGATTGAGTTTTTTGAAGGGGTAACAAAGAAGGTAGATGAAGGCAGTGCAGTTGATGTTGTCTACATAAGAACATAAGAACATAAGAAATAGGAGCAGGAGTAGGCCATCTGGCCCTTCGAGCCTGCCCCGCCATTCAATAAGAACATGGCTGATCTGTCATGGCTCAGTTCCACATTCCGGCCCTCTCCCCATAACCCTTAATCCCCTCTCTTATCAAAAACCCATCAACCCGCTTCTTGAAAATATTTAGCGAGGCAGCCTCCACCACTTCAACGGGTAGAGAATTCCAGAGATTCACCACCCTTTGAGTGAAGAAGTTCCTCCTCAACTCCGTTCTAAAACGCCCCCCCTTTATCTTGAGGCTATGCCCCCTAGTCCTACTGTCTTTTTTGAGCGGGAAGAGTCTCTCCACCTCTATCCTATCCATCCCATTCATCATCTTATACGTCTCAATGAGATCTCCCCTCATTCTTCTAAACTCCAACGAGTACAATCCTAGTTCATTCAGCCTCTCCTCATAGCTCAACCTCCTCAACTCCGGTATCAGCCGAATAAACCTCCTTTGCACTCCCTCCAAGGCCAAAATATCTTTGCGCAGGTGCGGCGCCCAAAACTGCACACAGTACTCCAGCTGCGGCCTCACCAATGCCCTATACAGCTGCAGCAAGACCTCCCTATTTTTATATTCAATCCCCCTCGCTATGAAGGCCAGCATCCCATTCGCCTTCCTGACCACCTGCTGCACCTGCAATCTGGGTTTTTGCGACTCATGCACAAGGACCCCTAGGTCCCTCTGCACCGTCGCCTGCTGCAGTTTTTCGCCATGTAAGTAATAGTCCTTCCTACCATTCTTCCTTCCAAAGTGGACCACCTCAGACTTGCCAACATTAAATTCCATTTGCCATTTCCTGGCCCATTCGCCCAGCCTATCTAGATCCTTCTGCAGACTCTCCACACCCTCCGCACAATTTGCCGTTCCCCCAATCTTGATGTCATCCGCAAATTTCGACACCCTACACTCGGTTCCCTCCTCCAGATCATCTATATAAATGGTAAAAAGCTGAGGCCCCAGCACCGACCCCTGGGGCACTCCACTAGTCATCATTCGCCAATCCGAATAGCACCCATTGACCCCCACTCTCTGCCTCCTATTTGACAACCAATCCTCTATCCACGCTAACACCCTACCCCCAACTCCAAGTCCCCTGACCTTCTGCAATAACCTCTTATGAGGTACTTTGTCAAACACCTTCTGAAAATCCAGAAAGACCACATCCACCAGCTCTCCTCTACCCACCGCCCTAGACACATCCTCATAGAACTCCAGTAAATTTGTCAGACACGACTTCCCTTTAATGAAACCATGCTGCATCTGCTCTATCAAGCAATTCCCTTCAAGATGCCTCACAATTTCCTCTTTAATGACGGATTCTAACATTTTACCTACCACAGACGTTAAACTAACCGGCCTATAATTCCCTGCCTTTTGCCTGGCACCCTTCTTAAACAACAGCGTAACATTAGCCATTTTCCAATCTTTCAGCATTTCCCCGGAATCCAGCGACGTCTGGAAAATAACCACCAATGCATCCACTATAACCTCCGCCATTTCTTTCAGAACCCTCGAATGCATTCCATCCGGTCCTGGGGACTTGTCCACAATCAGCCCCTCCAGTCTGTCGAGCACCGCCTCTCTAGTAAAAGTAATGTCATTAAGACCCTCCAGTCCTACCACCTTTCCATCGCTAACACCCGGCAAATTATTCACGTCCTCCTCCGTGAAGACGGAAACAAAAAAGTTATTCAATACCTGAGCCATATCCCCATCCCCTACCACTAGGTCCCCTTTCTCATCCTCTAAAGGACCAACGTTCACCCTAGCCAACCTCTTCCTTTTTATATATTTATAAAAACTCTTGCTATCCTTTTTTATATTAAGCGCTAGCCCAGCTTCATAGTTTCTCCTACCCTCCTTTATCAACTTCTTTGTCAATCTTTGTTGACATTTAAACCTCTCCCAATCCTCTTCTCGCCCACTCCTCTTCGCTACTCTAAATGCCTCCGCTTTTAATTTAACACTTTCCTTCACCTCCTTCGTTATCCACGGTTTATTACCTCTCCTCCTACAGTCCTTTTTGACCATCGGAATAAATTTCTGCTGAGCACCAAGAAAGATCTCCTTAAAGATCCTCCACTGCTCCTCAGCAGACCCTCCCTCCAACGCACTCCCCCAGTCCATATTCGCCAATTCTTCTCTCATCCTACCGTACTCCCCTCTATTCAGACAAAGAACATAGAACCCTACATAGAACCCTACAGTGCAGAAACAGGCCCTTCGGCCCATCGAGTCTGCACCGAACACAATCCCACCCAGACCTTATCCCCATATCCCTACACATTTACCTGCTAATCTCTCTAACCTACACATCCCAGGACACTAAGGGGCAATTTTAGCATAGCCAATGAACCTAACCCGCACATCTTTGGACTGTGGGAGGAAACCGGAGCACCCGGAGAAAACCCACGCAGACACGAGGAGAATGTGCAAACTCCACACAGGCAGTGACCCGAGCCGGGAATCGAGCCCAGGACCCTGGAGCTGTGAAGCAGCAGTGCTAACCACTGTGCTACCGTGGACGTGTGTCCGGGAACCCACTTTCTCCTCCTCCATCTGCACCAGAAACTCTACCATACAATGATCACTCTCTCCAAGAGGATCCTTCACCTCAAGGTCCCTAATTCTACCCGCCTCATTACATAGCACCAGATCCAAGATAGCTCGCTCCCTCGTCGGCTCCAACACACTGTTCAAGGAAATTATCCCGGCAGCATTCCAAGAACTCCTCCTCGAGCCCCCCGTGTCCAACATGGGTCGACCAATCAATATGCAGATCGAAATCCCCCATAATTATGGCCGTTCCATTCCTGCACGCCGCACTTATTTGTGCGTTAACAGCCCGCCCCACCTCCACATCATTATTCGGGGGCCTATAGACGACACCCACCAGCGTCTTCCTCCCTTTGCTGTTCCTAATCTCTACCCACAACGATTCCACGTTCTGCTCCTTGGCTCCAATATCATCCCTTGCTACCACCTTCATGCTATCCTTAATCAGCAGAGCTACGCCCCCCCCTTTTCCCTCCCGCCTATCCTTCCTAAACACTTGATACCCTTGGACATTCAGCTCCCAGTCCCTGTCACCTTGCAGCCACGTCTCTGTAATGGCCACCAGATCATGTCCATTTGTGTCGATCTGCGCCATCAGCTCATCCACTTTATTCTGAATGCTTCGTGCATTCAGATACAGCGCTTTCATCCCAGCCTTCACCTGGACTTTAGCAAAGCCTTTGACAAGGTACCACATGGTAGGTTGTTGCAGAAGGTTAAATCTCACAGGATCCAGGGTGAGGTATCTAAATGGTCAAAAAAAATGGCTTCTTAACAGAAGACAGAGGATAGTTGTAGAGAGTTGTTTTTCAAACTGGAGGCCTGTGACCAGTGGTGTACCTCAGGAATCAGTGCTGGGTCCACTGTTATTTGTCATTTATATTAATGATTTGGATGAGAGTATAGGAGGCATGGTTAGTAAGTTTGCAGATGACATCAAGATTGGTAGCATAATGGACAGTGAAGAAAGTTATCTCTGATTGCAATGGGATCTTGATCAATTGGGCCAGTGGGCTGACAAATGGCAGATGGAGTTTAATTTAGACAAATGTGAGGTGATGCATTTTGGTAGATTCAACCAGGGCAGGACTTACTCAGTTAATGGTAGGGTTTTGGGGAGAGTTACAGAATAAAGAGGGTACTTGTTCATAACTCCTTGAAAGTGGAGTCACAGATGGACAGAGTGATGAAGAAGGCATTCAGCATGCTTGGTTTCATCAGTCAGAACATTGAATACAGGAGTTGGAATGTCTTGTTGAAGTTGTACAAGACATTGGTAAGGCCACACTTTGGAATACTGTGTGCAATTCTGGTCACTCTATGAGAGAAAGGATATTATTTAACTAGAAAGAGTGCAGAAAAGATTTATTAGGATGCTACCGGGGCTCGATAGTTTGAGTTATAAGGAAAGCTGGACAAACTGGGACTTTTTTCTTTGGAGCATAGGAGACTGAGAGGTGATCTTATAGAGGTCAATAAAATAATGAGGGGCATAGACAAGGTAGATAGTCAATATCTTTTCCCAAAAGTAGGAGAGTCTAAAACTAGAGGGCATAGGTTTAAGGTGAGAGATGAGAGACACAAAATTGTCCAGAGGGACAATTATTTCACTCAGAGGGTGGTGAATGTCTGGAACAAGCTTCCAGGGGTATTAGTAGAGGTGGATACAATTTTGTCTTTTAAAAAGCATTTAGACAGTTACATGGGTACTATGGGTATAGAGGGATATGGGCCAAATGTGGGCAATTGGGATTAGTTTTGAGGTATTTTTAAAAAGAAAAGGCAGCATGGACAAGTTGGGTTGAAGGGCCTGTTTCCATGCTGTAAAGATCTATGACTCCATCATGTGGGAGGAAACTGGAGTACCAAGAGGAAACCCACACAGACACGGGGAGAATGCGCAAACTCCACACAGACAGTGACCCAAGTCAGGCATCAAGCACAGGTCCCTGGCGCTGTGAGGCAGCAGCGCTAACTAATGGGTCACTGTGCCAAATGAATGGCAGACGAAGGATAATTTGGATAAGTGTGAGGTTATCTACCTTGCTGGCAAAAAACGGAAAGGTAGATGGCCATAAATTAGGAGAGGGGAATGCACAATGAGACCTGGGTAATCTCATACATCAGTCACTGAAGCATGCAATACAGCAGTAAAAAAGGCAAATGGTATGTTGGCCTTCAGAGCGAAAGGATAAGAGTACAGGAGCAAGGATGTTTTGCTACAGTAATACTGGCAATAATAAGGCCACACCTGAAACATTGTGTGCAGTTTTCATCTCCTTCGGTTCAGATTCATGCTGGTGGGCTGCATGAGAATTTCCTAGAAAGTGTGCTTACCCTGCCCAATGCTTGTCCAGTGGACTGAACTGAAATCACTGCTTAACTGCAAAGAGCTCTTGAGGCCTTTGAAGAGAGGAGAGGGGGAGTAAAAGGGCAATGGTTACATCTCCTCTTTTTACATGGAAAAAGCTATAGGAAAGGGTGAAGGTATTGAGGTGATAGAGGAGTGAACCAGGATCTCACGGAAGTATTGATCAATTGGCAATGATATCATGGGAGGAGAAGATGTATTTGGTGGTGGTATCCCAGTGGACATAGCAAAAATAGTGGAGGATAATCCATTGAATGTGAAATTGGTGTGAAAGATGAGGCCAAAAGGGACCCTGTCAAGGTTCTGGGAGTGAAGGGAAGGGATGCGAAATGGATTGAACATGATTAAAGGGGCCTTGCCAATCATGGTGAGGGTTGGATTTGAGGAAAACAAGCCTGGAATTAAAAAGCTTAATCATAGAATCCCTTCAGGGCAGAAGGAGGCCATTCATCCCATCTAGTCTGTACCGACCACAATCCCACCCATGCCCTATTCCCATAACATTGTGTGTTTACCCAGCCTTGACATGAGGGTCAATTTAACGTGGCTGATCCACTTAACCCACACATCTTTGGTCTACAAGAGGAAACCCAGGCAGACACAGGGAGAAAATGCAAACTCCATGCACACAGTGACCCCAAGGCCAGAATTGGACCGGGTCTCTGGCGCTGTGAGGCAACAGTGCTAACTACTGTGCCATTGTGCCTGTCGCCCGACTATATGTGGGTGGCAGGGTCACACTGTGGTTAGAGGAATGTGGGACTGACTTAATGATGACCATGAAACTATCAACAATTAATGTAAAAATGCAACAGGTTACAAATTTCCTTTAGGGAAGGAAATTTGCCATCCTTACCTAGTCAGACCTTCATGTGACCTCAGATCCATAACAATGTGGTTAAGCCTTAGCTACCCTCTGAAATGGTCAAACAAGCCATTCAGTTCAAGTGCAATTCAGGATGGGCAATAAATACTGGCCAGCCAATAACAGCCACATCCCATGAATGAACAAAGAAAAAGGAAAGGTGGCAATTAATTGTGATTCACTTGCACTTTCAACCTGTGGGAAGAAACTGGAGTATCCGGAGTAAACCCATGCAGACTCTGGGAGAATGTACAAACTCCACATGGGGCCAGAATTGAACCCGGGTCCCTGGTATGTGGGGTAGCAGTGCTATCCACTGTGCCAATGTGCTGCCCAATTGTTTTTATTTCAGATTTCCATATTCATAGTATTCTGTTTTTAATATGATCGTTCTTCATCTTCCTTTACCTATTCTATTCACAGTTCTCTTAATTTTGCTTATTGCAGCTAATTTCTGGTTGACATCTTTATCATTGATTTCACTGAGATCCAGAGTCTATTGCTGCAACATTCATGCGCTATGAGTTCTCTCTTGTACGTAGTACTGTATGCTTGTCTGCATTAAATTCCAGCTGATACTGTTCTGCTCACTTCTCCATTTTATTCAGCTCACTCTGTTGCTATGAAACCCCATTAATGCGACGGTTGTAACATGAAACACTTTCTCATATAGTGTATAGTTTTGGATATTAATAAGAAATGTTTGTGAAAACAGTGAGAACTCAGATTTCTCTGTCTTTAAAGAACAAGAGTATTTAATAAAGTAGAAGAAAGATAATAAAACACTACAAAGAGTAATCTTTTACTTCAGTAAATTAACAGAAAAGGTTTAGTCCCTCAAAGACTAAAAACTGAAAAGTGTCTGTTTCCAACATACATAAACTCTGCTGAGATCCCGTTTCCCAAACAATAATTAGAACATAGAACATTACAGCGCAGAACAGGCCCTTTGGCCCACGATGTTGCACCGACCAGTTACAAAAACAATGACCCACTAACCTAAACCAATCCCTTTTTGTCCATAAACCGATCCACGGATCTCTTAAATGCCCCCAAACTAGGTGCATTTACAACTGCAGCAGGCAGGGCATTCCAATCCCTCACCACCCGCTGGGTAAAGAACCTACCCCTGACATCCGTCCTATAACTACCACCCCTTAATTTAAAGCCATGCCCCCTCGTGCTAGCTTTCTCCATCAGAGGAAAAAGGCTATTACTATCCACCCTATCTAAACCTCTAATCATCTTATATGTTTCAATAAGATCCCCTCTTAGCCTCCTTCTTTCCAGCGAAAACAACCCCAAATCCCTCAGCCTCTCCTCATAGGACCTCCCCTCCATACCAGGCAACATCCTGGTAAACCTCCTCTGCACCTTCTCCAAAGCCTCCACATCCTTCCTGTAATGTGGGGACCAGAACTGCACACAGTACTCCAAGTGCGGCCGCACCAGAGTTGTGTACAGTTGCAACATGACGCTGCGACTCCTAAATTCAATCTCCCTACCAATAAACGCCAAGACACCGTATGCCTTCTTAACAACCTTATCTACTTGACTCCCAACTTTCAGGGATATATGTACACATACACCTAGATCCCTCTGCTCATCCACACTATCCACACTCCCGTTAGCCCTATACTCGACACATCTGTTATTCCTACTAAAGTGAATTACCTCACACTTCTCCACATTAAACTCCATCCGCCACCTCTCGGCCCAGCTCTGCAACCTTTCTAAGTCACCCTGCAAACTATGACACCCTTCCTCACTATCTACCACACTTCCGACTTTGGTGTCATCAGCAAATTTACTAATCCACCCAGCTATACCCTCATCCAGATCATTAATAAAAATTACAAACCTATTAGTTAGATCTAGCCAGTGATTGCCACACTGTATAGCTTAAGTGATAAGGATTTGGGAATGGGAATGATTCAGGAAAGAAAATAGTACTTTGCACAACTAGCTATTTTCTTTGGCAATCTATTTCTGGTTCAGCTGTTTCCTGGGGATGGTTGCTCTTTCTCTCTCTGCTGCTGCTTCTTCAACACCTCATCTATGTCTAAATAACTTCCTGGTTCACAGCACTCTGACTACTAATTATATCAAAGACCATCCTGTTTCCTACTCTTTCCTTTTCCTCCTTTCCTTTTAGTTGCTGCATGGTTTACGAAATACATGGCAGTTTTATTTTACTCATGCAAAGAAACAAGCATTTGAATAAAAAAGAAAGAAAATTACAGCACAGGATTATTGCTTCACGTGATATCAAGAAATGGGTGATGACACTGGGTGCTGCAAAGGTTACGAGTCCTGACAATATTTTTGCAGCAGTAGTGATGACATGTGTTTCAGAACTAGGGCCACACCCCTAGCTAAACTGTTCCAATACAGTTACAATGCTGGCATCTACCCAGCATTGCCCGCATATGTTCTGTCTGCAAAAAGCAGCTTACACCCAAAGCAGCCAATTCCATCTGCCTACTTGCATCACCATCAGAGTGATGGACGATGTCATCAACAGTGCTTTCCAGTGCCACTTGCTTAGCATGAACCTGTTCATTGATGCTCAGTTTGGATTACACCAAGGCGCTCAGTTCCTGACTCCATTCAGCCTTGGTTCAAACATGGACAGAAGAGCTGAACTCTATCAGTGATAATGACTGCACTTGACATCAAAGCTGCAATTGACTAAATGTTGCATCGAGGAGCTGCAGCAAAGCTGGAATCAATGGGAACCAAGAACAAAGAACAACCCAGCACGGGAAACAGGCCCTTCGGCCCAACAAGCCCACGCCACCATCTTAACAAAGCATTTTCCTACACCTACCTTGCCCCGTGTGTATGCGAATGGTACCCCTATTGTAACCAGATTCAGGGGAGAATAGTTTAGGGACAATTTGTTACACCAATCAGCCTAAAAGCACATCTTTGGGGTGTGGGAGGAAACCGGAGCACCCGGAGAAAACCCACGCAACCACAGGGAGAATGCGCAAACTCCCACAGACACTGGCCCAAATCCATGTATCTGCACAGCTAGCAGTGATAGTCACTGAGCTGTTGTGGTGCCCATCTGCTGGTCCAGTTTTAAGCACACACAACGACACGAAGTACTAGGCCACTCTCGAAACATCCAAGAGCAGCCCACGCACGACCCACCGTGTGCATGCCCCTCATTTGACAACAAGGTGGACCGAAACACCTGCGGATTAAAAGAGACAAGACATTAACATGTAGTATTACATTTCCAATATTGTCCCGAGGCTCTGACCCTTTTTAAAACCGTCTCCTATAACCCTCCACCCTTGTTTCATTCATGTGCCTATCAAAGTAAACCTTAAACAAGTCCAGCGTACCTGCCTCCACCACCTTACTTGGTAGTGCATCCCATACCCCCACGACCCTCTGTATGAAAAACCTCCCTCGAGTATCCAAATTATACTTCTCCCCCCTCACCCTTAGCTCGTGACCCCTCGTGATATTTGTCTCCAATCTAGGAAAAAGCCTGCCACTGTTTACTCTATCTTTACCCTTCATTATTTTATACACCTCTATCAGATCCCCCCTTAATCTCCGTCTTTCGAAGGAGAAGAGCCCCAGTTTACCCAAACTTTCCTCATAACCCAGTCCTTCCATACCAGGCAGCATCCTGGTAAACCTCTGCACTCTCTCCAGGGTCTCCATGTCCTTCCGGTAGTAAGGTGACCAGAACTGGACGCAGTCCTCCAAATGCGGTCTAACCAACGTTCTGTACAACTGAAGCATTAGACGCCAGCTCTTATATTCTATACCCCTTCCTATAAAGGCTAGCATTCCATAAGCTTTCTTCGCAACCTTCTCCACCTGGGTTGCCACCTTCAGAGACTTGTGCACTTGCACTCCCAGGTCGCTCTGCATTTCTATACTCTTAATTGATCTACCTTTTATCATGTAACTCCTCCCTGCATTATTCCTTCCAAAATGCATCACCTCGCATTTGTCAGGATTAAATTCCATGGGACTTGGTGAAAACTCTTTGCGGGTTGAAGTCATAACTAGCATGAAGATAGTTGTGGTGTCGTGGTTGTTGCAGAGTCAGTCATCTGAGTTCCAGGACATCAATGCAAGAGTTCCTCAAGTTGGTGTCCTCGGCGCAATCATCTTAAGCTGCTTAAGCAATGACCACCTTCCCATTATAAGGTCAGAAGTGGGGATGTTCACTGAATATTACACCATATTCAGCACCATTTATCACACCTCAAAAACTGGAACAGTCCATTTCCTAATGCAACAAGACTTGGCCTGATCAGTAATATTTGTGCCACGCAAGTGCCAGGCAATGTAGGTATGCCTAGATCACATGGACTGCAGCAGTTCAAGGCATCTCACTGTCACTTTGACAAGGGCCATTAGGCATGGGCAATAAATGCTGGCCTAGCTCACATCCCATGTTTTTTTTTAAAGCCACAGGCTTCAAAGGAACCACTGTCAGCTCTACCAGAAAGGTAGAAAAAATACAAAACCAGGAGGTGAAGGAACGCGTAGACCACGGTTGGTCACTGGTTTCCTCATCTGTGATTGTTACACTCTCCTTCCTGAACACAGGCCACCCCTGTCTTCCAGCAACTACCCAAGTGTCATCATGGCTTGACCTGGGGGTACACAGCAGATGTGCACTTTCTGATTTGGTGGGAAGAAACAAAATCTGGGTGGCTCTCATTCCCAATTGTGCTGGATTTTGGATATTGAACCTGTATTAATGTGCTTTCCTGTTAATTGGATTTCTGTCCTAACCCAGTTACTTCTTTCCACCAACCCCACACCACCTACCTCCCTCCCCGCCCTGCCCTCAACCCTCCCCCCATCCCACTTTATCTGGACTATTTTGTTTGGTCTGGATCCCATCACAGGAAATAAATTGGTGTTTATAAATTTGAAGTTTTTTTTCTTGAGCCCAGTTTTTGCTTGAGATTTTTGTTTTCACAACTAAACTTTTATGTCATTTGTATCTTTCAATTACATTTATTCTACGGATGAATTGTATGTGAGAAAATTTAAGTTTATTCAGATTTATGTGGTTTAGACATGATTGGGGGCTGTATTTAAGCAAAGTATTTTCAGTCAGTTTCTAGTGCTAGTTGGGGAAAAGGCAGTAAATATAACTTTTCAAAATGTTAACTATATTGTGTTTACAAATAACATCCTTTCATTGTGTGTCTAAATTTTAAAAGACATTTCATTTTAAATAAAAATCTGTTTAACTTAACACTATTATAAACATTTTAGCATGCTTTAACAGAACACTTCAGTAAATTTTTATACATTCTCAACAGTCTGTTGAACTCTTGATAGAGCATCTGCTATTATATTTTCTTATCAGGTAACATGAAAATGTTATAATTAAATGGCTGCAATAATAGACTCCAACAAAATAGTCCAGTGTTGCAATCTGAAAACTTTTCAAGGAATCTTAATTGATTTTGATCTCTATTCACAACTGTCTCTATAGGCCTCCTGGCAAAGTAAATTTCAAAGCATTGTAGTGTCAATATTAGCCTTAAAGTCAGGCAGCTGCGGTCAATCTGACATAAAGTCCTTTTATTTTAAGAAAATATCAGCCAAAGATTAAAAATAAATCTCCGATTGTCCTGTAGTTCAGTTACTAAGGATTTGTTTTGGGGCCACTGCTGTTTGTCATTTTTATAAATGACCTGGATGAGAGCGTACAAGGATGGGTTAGTAAATTTGCGGATGACACTAAAGCCAGTGAAGTTATGGACAGTGCGGAAGGATGTTGCACGTTACAGAGAGATATAGATAAGCTGCAGAGCTGGGCTGAGAGGTGGCAAATGGAGTTTAATGTGGAAAAGTGTGAGGTGATTCACTTTGGAAAGAGTAACAGCAATACAGATACCGGGCTAATGGTAAGTTATTTGGTAGTGTGGTTGAGCAGAGAGATCTCGGTATCCATGTGCATAGATCCCTCAAAGTTGGCAGCCAGATTGATAGGGCTGTTAAGAAGGCTTACGGTGAGTTACCTTTTATTGGTTGTGGGATTGAATTTCGGAGCCATGAGGTCATGTTGCAGCTGTACAAAACTCTGTGCAGCCGCATTTGGAGTATTGCGTACAGTTCTGATCGCCGCATTATAGGAAGGATGTGGAAGCATTGGAAAGGGCACCGAGGAGATTTGCCTGGTATGGTTGGAAGGTCTTATAGAATCATAAAACATTACACCACAGAAACAGGCCTTTTGCCCCTTCTTGGCTGTGCTGAACCATTTTTTCTGCCTAGTTCCACTATCCCTCTGCACCCCTCTATGAGGAAAGGCTGAGGGACTTAAGGCTGTTTTCGTTAGCGAGAAGGAGGTTACAAGGTGACTTAGTAGAGGATTATAAGATGATCAGGGGATTAGATCAGGTGGACAGTGAGAACTTTTTTCCTCGGATGGAGATGGCTAGCACAAGGAGACATAGCTTTAAATTGAGAGGTGATAGATATAGGACAGATGTCAGAGATAGGTTTTTTATTCAAAGAGTAGTAAGGGCGTGGAATGCCCTGCCTGCAACAGTAGTGGACTCGCCAACATTAAGGCATTTAAATGGTCATTGGATAAACGTTTGGATGATATTGGAATAGTGTAGGTTAGATGGACTTTAGATTGGTTTCACAACATCGAGGTCAGCACAACATCGAGGACTGCTGTGCTGTAATGTCATCCATTAACCCCAAACTATCCATATCCATGCATAGACTAACTCCATTACTTTAAATGCAAGCAACTATAAACAGAAATAATCATTGACACGTGAACATCAGTGAGTGGTCAATGTGACAGTCACTTGATGTAACTCTGTGAACCAAAGAAATTGTCCTCAACTCAGCTCCAAGTATCTTTTTACAACATTTTTATATCCTCTCTGTTGTGAACCTGGACGTTATATTGACAAGATCTTATTGTCTTATAAATGTTGCCCCTCATTTAACATATCTAATAGAATGTCATCTAAAACATGAGGTAAAAGCCCATCCTGATGGATCCACTAAACATGAGTTTCTAGAACAATCACATGTGCTTTTCATCCTTGACCAATGAGGCCTTTCCAATTCTCATCCTTGATCCAACTCTGTGTCATTCCCCTTGATTTAATCCAGCAATCCTTCAAGCCATCTCATTTCCAATCTTCAGAATAACTTCCAGGGCTTCATTATTTCTCCTTGTTTTCAGTTTGTCTTTGTCTATGTTCAGATTGTCTTTGTCTGATTTTAGTTATTTTCACTTGGAGCTGTTCATTGTGTCTGGTAATAAATTGTTCACAGTGGCTATTTAGTCGAACTATTCTCATTTCTGAGATCCTTCTGAACTTAGAGTTCTTTCCACTTCCTCTTATCATTGAATCATTAATCACCCATATCCTGAAATGCCACAGTCTGGATGCTGTGCCCTAGTCTTGGTTCAATATCCATCCAATGGTTTCTAATTATCGGTGTTCGACTTTCAGCATAGAACCCTACAGTGCAGAAACAGGCCCTTCGGCCCATCGAGTCTGCACCGAACACAATCCCACCCAGACCCTATCCCCATATCCCTACACATTTACCTGCTAATTCCTCTAACCTACACATCCCAGGACACTAAGAGGCAATTTTAGCATAGCCAATGAACCTAACCCACACATCTTTGGACTGTGGGAGGAAACCGGAGCACCCGGAGAAAACCCACGCAGACATGAGGAGAATGTGCAAACTCCACACAGGCAGTGACCCGAGCCGGGAATCGAACCCAGGACCCTGGAGCTGTGAAGCAGCAGTGCTAACCACTGTGCTACCGTGCCGCCCACAGACTTCATCTGTGAAAACAACTTGCAGTATTTCGCAGTGTCATTTTACATTGAAATGTAGATGAAGCCAATTCATAGCAAACTGGAAGCTGAGAAGTACTGAGCTCACAGTGCCAGTGATCACTTGACACTTGATGGTGTCAGGCAGCTATGGTGAATGGCCAGTTGCTAGTGATCAGTGCTCAGTCATCACCTGGCAGTTGGTGGAGGTTAGACGGCAGTAATGAATGGTCAATTGCCAGTACACAGTTTTCACTGCTTAGTTGCCAATGTGCAGTTGCTAGTGGTCACTGCTCAGTTGCCAGTGGCTTGAGCTCAGTTGGGAAGCAAAATTGTTTATTTGCCATGAGTGTAGAACATAGAACACTACAGCACAAACAGGCCTTTCGGCCCACAAGTTGCACCAATCATATCCATACCTACCATGCCATAGATCTATCTGTAACTCCCAATCGGACTTTTGAATGTGCCTACCTTATAGTAAGCTGATTTTTTTTTACACCCTAGCTATGAATGTAGTATTACAATCTGCACCCTCTCTTTTCCTTCTCAGTGAACAGTATGCTTTGTTTGTATAACGCAAAAGAAACAATGCTTTCCACTATATCTGTGACAATAATAAATCAAATCAAAATTGTTTTCTATGGGGTTTAGGGTTTTAAGTGAAATCCTCCTAATTAAAAGCTCTAAAGTTAAAGAAATACATTGTTTGTTTAAACATAAGGTGTCAGTCTAAGAACAAACTACATTTAGCCATTTCTCGAAACAGAACTGCTGAACACAGACTCTTTGACACCTTAAATTGTAAAATAATTAGATGTAATTTTTCACAAACACAAAACAGCCTTCCAATAATGAATCCCAAATGCCTTGAACTGCCTGTTATCTCAAATTCGAATGAAGCCATTCAAAAAGTGGTAAAGGAATAAAATCCATAGATTCTTACAACATTTTTGAACCACAATTTTTCTATAACATTAAAATACATCACTTTGCCTCTTCCAATTGGCCACACAATCCATTGACATTGTCTACACTTCCCACTACCTTGGAAAAAGCAGCCAGCATAATCAAGCACCCCATGCACCCCAGACATCCTCTCTTCTTCCTTCTTCCGTCAGGAAAAAGATACAAATGTCTGAGATCAGAATCCAACTGACTCAGCTTCTTTCCTGCTGCCATCAGACTTTTGAATGGACCTACCTTGCATTTAGTTGATCTTTCTCTACATTTCAGCTATGATTGTAACACTGCCTTCTGCACTCTCCTTCCCTATGTGCGGTATACTTTGTCTATATAGCACGCAAGAAACAATACTTTTCACTGTATTCTCATGACAATTATAAATCAAATCAAATCACCATTCAACCACAGGATAGAATCCATACAGTGCATAAGGAGGCCATTCAGTCCATTGAGTCTGCACCGTCTCTTCAAAAAGCATCTTAACACCCCACGTGCCATATCCCCATAACTACACACATTTACCTGATCCATTCATCTTTGCATGGCCAATTCACCTGGACTGTGGGAGGAAACCCATGAAGACATTGGGAGAATGTGCAAATGCCACACAGTCACCCAAGTCCGTAAATGAACCTGGGTGAGGCAGCATTGCTAACTAGTGTGTCATCATGAAGTGAAAACGTAAAACCTGGAAAAATTCAGCAGGTCTGGCAGCATCTGTGGGGGGTGGGGGGGGGGGGGGAACAGGGTTTTCATCCAATACTGTATATTTCTTTTACAGCATTCAAAGTTCACAGTTGAATGTTCAACTTGTTCTCACATTCAATCCTTCCGTCCTTGCTGTGCTATTCCAGTGAAGCTCAATGCAAGAGAGATAACATCTTTTATAGGCAGCACAGTGGCATAATGATTAGCACTGCTGCCTCACAGCACCGGAGACCCGGGTTTGATTCCCAACTTGGGTCACTGCCTGTGCGGAGTTTGCATGTCCCCCCCTGTGTCTGCTCCAGTTTCCTCCATAGTCCAAAGATGTGCAGATTACGTGGATTGGCCATGCTCAATTGCCCCTTAGTGTCAGAGGGACAAGCTAGGGTAAGTGCATAGGGTTATGGGGAAAGGGCCTGAGGGCGATTGTGGTCAGTGCATACTTGATGGGCTGAATGGCCACCTCCTGCACTGCATGGTGTTTTGTATGGCTCACTGTTCCATCAGTGGGGAACCCCAGGATGGGACCAGCCAATCCCATCAATGGGAAGGGCTGGAAAATCCAGTTCAGTATTAGCATGGCTCCTGGGAAATGATTATCGGGAAACAGTTAAACATCACTTCAAAGCCCAGAAGGAAAAAGAAATTGCCTGTGCTGGCAATGCTCAGAGACACTGAGGAACATGTGTTAATTATTGTGTAAAACTGTGTAAACTAAAATGCTCAGATTGAAGTTTCATAGCTTGGGAGTTAAATTGTGCGAAAGCTAAACTGTCTAAATTAAAGTTTCATGCCTTCTCTGTAACAGCTAATGGAAAATGTTTATCAGCTTGCAGACCTTCAAAGGAGTCAGTGTCTGCATTTCAGCACAAACAGGCTTCACCTGCATAGACCTCGTAACAATTTGCTTTTTGGCCTTCACCAGAGGGTGAGCAAGACCATATTTTTCCATAACAATTACCAAAGCCAAAATATGGGGATATGTTATGCAAATGAAAGATTAGTAAAAGTCATCGAACGGAAAAGGGCAAAAAGCCAGGATTTAATTGTTGAGTATGTGTGCAAATGAAGGATTAGAAAAATTTCTTATTTCCAATTTGCTGTAATTAATATGACTGCTAAGGTTTTCTGTAATGTCAGTACCACTTGCAGGATAGCTGCAAGGTGGTTCTCCTTGTGCACAAGTCATTAAAGGCCTCGCATCTGATATGCATGGTGTCTAGTGCTGTTTGTACTCAAGTTGACTAAGAGTGCCTAAGGTGCTGACACCCAAGATCTTTGACAAAACTTTGTTCAATAAATTCTATTTGTTTCAAAAGTACTAGTTATTCATACTTTGTCAGTCAAGTGCGACTTAGGATGCCAGTGTTAGAAATTATGCATATGGGCTTTGGAGTTTTAAATTACGAGGTTTTCACCTTAAAACCCTGAACCTCACATCAAATGATTTTGGCCGCATTATAGAAAGATGTGGAAGCATTGGAAAGGGTGCAGAGGTAGTTTATCAGGATATGGCCTGGTATGGTGGGGAGGTCTTATGAGGAAAGGCTGAGGGACTTGCGGCTGTTTTCGTTAGAGAGAAGGAGGTTAAGAGGTGACTCAACAAAGGCATATAAGATGATCACAGGATTAGATAGGGTGGACAGTGTGAACTTTTTCCCTCGGATGGAAATGGCTAGCATGAGGGGACATAGCTTTAAATTGAGGGGTGATAGAGATATGACAGATGTCAGAGGTAGGTTCTCTACTCAGAGAGTAGTAAGAGTGTGGAATAGCCTGCCTTCAATAGTAGTGGATTTGCCAACATTAAGGGTATTTAAAAGATCATTGGATAAACATATGGATGATATTGGAATAGTGTAGGTTAGAACATAAGAACATATGTGAATATGTTGATGTGATCGGCGCAACTCATGGGCCGAAGGGCCTGTTTGTGCTGTAGTGTTCTATGTCCTATGTTCTATAAGAACATAAGAAATAGGAGCAGGAGTAGGCCATCTAGCCCTTCGAGCCTGCCCCGCCATTCAATAAGATCATGGCTGATCTGTCGCTGCTCAGTTCCACTTTCCCGCTTTCTCCCCATAACCCTTAATCCCCTCTCTTATCAAAAACCCATCAACCCACGTCTTAAAAATATTTAGCGAGGCAGCCTCCACCACTTCAACGGGCAGAGAATTCCAGAGATTCATCACCCTTTGAGTGAAGAAGTTCCTCATCAACTCCGTTCTAAAACGCCCCCCTTTTATCTTGAGGCTGTGCCCCCTAGTCCTACTGTCTTTTTTGAGTGGGAAGAGTCTCTCCACCTCTATGCTATCCATCCCATTCATCATCTTATACGTCTCAATGAGATCTCCCCTCATTCTTCTAAACTCTAACGAGTACAAGCCCAGTTTATTCAGCCTCTCCTCATAGCTCAACCCCCTCAACTCCGGTATCAGCCTAGTAAACCTCCTCTGCACTTCCTCCAAGGCCAAAATATCTTTGCGCAGGTGCGGCGCCCAAAACTGCACACAGTACTCCAGCTGCGGCCTCACCAATGCCCTATACAGCTACAGCAAGACCTCCTTACTTTTATATTCAATCCCCCTCGCTATGAAGGCCAGCATCCCATTTGCCTTCCTGACCACCTGCTGCACCTGCAAGCTGGGTTTTTGCGACTCATGCACAAGGACCCCAAGGTCCCTCTGCACCGTCGCCTGCTGCAGTTTTTTGCCCCGTAAGTAATAGCGCTTCCTACCATTCTTCCTACCAAAGTGGACCACCTCACACTTGCCAACATTAAATTCCATTTGCCATTTCCTGGCCCATTCGCCCAGCCTATCTAGATCCTTCTGCAGACTCTCCACACCCTCCGCACAATTTGCCGTTCCCCCAATCTTGGTGTCATCAGCAAATTTTGACACCCTGCACTCGGTTCCCTCCTCCAGATCATCTATATAAATGGTAAAAAGCTGAGGCCCCAGCACCAACCCCTGGGGCACTCCACTAGTCACCATCCGCCAATCCGAATAGCACTCGTTGACCCCTACTCTCTGCCTCCTATTTGACAACCAATCCTCTATCCACGCTAACACCCTACCCCCAACTCCATGTCCCTCGACCTTCTGCAATAACCTCTTGTGAGGTACCTTGTCAAACGCCTTCTGAAAATCCAGAAAGACCACATCCACCGGCTCTCCTCTATCCACCGCCCTAGACACATCCTCATAGAATTCCAGTAAATTTGTCAGACACGACTTCCCTTTAATGAAACCGTGTTGCGTCCGCCCTATCAAGCAATTCCCCTCAAGATGCCTCGCTATTTCCTCCTTAATGACAGATTCTAACATTTTACCTACCACAGGTTAGCTGTGCTTTAAATTGGTTTCACAGGTTGGCGCAACATTGAGGGCCAAAGGGCACTGTAATGTTCTATGTTCTATTTGTTTTATTATTGTCACATGTATTAGTATACAATGGAAAGTATTGTTTCTTTTGCATTATACAGACAAAGCACAGATCAGCCATGATCTTATTGAATGGCGGGACAGGCTCGAAGGGCTAGATGGCCTACTCCTGCTCCTATTTCTTATGTTCTTATGTTCTTATACCGTTCATAGAAAAAGAAAGGAGAGGATGCAAAATGTAATGTAACTAATCCAGATCACTCTGGCTCTGACATTCACTGAGCCTCTGATTTTGATTTGATTTCTTACTGTCACATCTATTAGAATACAATGAAAAGTCTTGTTTCTTGTGCACTGTACATTCAAAGCATAGTGTTCATTCAGAAAGAAATGAGAGTGTGCAGAATACAGCATTACAATCATAGCTAGGGTGCACAGCTTAAGATCAGCTTATTATAAGGTAGGCCCATTCAAAAGTCTGATGGCAACAGGGAAGAAGCTGTTCTTGAGTTGGTTGGTACCTGACCTCAGACTTTTGTATCTTTTTCCTAATGGAAAAGGTGGAAGAGAGAATGTCCGGGGTGTGTGGTGTCCTTGCCAAACCTCCTCTTTCTACTGAGGGCTTGAAAGCTTTAGTAAAGCACAGAACAACAACGTGACGTTGTTATAACATGTCTCCAATCCCCCGAATAGTGAGGATAAGATACAATAGGTAGAAATTAGTCTCGGGATAATCGGATAAAGGGGTGGTATGGAATCATTAGGCATTTCATGCAACTCCTGATGTTCAATTCCATTGACTAAAATGAATCTGAATATTGATATAATGAGTGGACAATTTGCGAACAATTTATATTTCCAAAGCACCTTTCACAGAATGGAATGTTGCAAGGTGCTTCACAAGAACGTTGTAAGTCAAAAAATGACACTAAGCCACATAAGGAGACAGCAGATCAGATGACCAAAAGCTTGGTCAAAGAGGGAGGTTTTATGACATGTCTGAAAGCAGGAATGTGCGTTAGAGAGGGTGGAAAGGTTTGGGGAGGGAATTCCTGAGCTTGGCATTTAGACAGCTGAAGCATTGACAGCATTGAAGGGGTTAAAATTGGGAATGCTCAAAGCCAGAACTAAAAGAGTGCAGATTTCGGAGGGTTGTGGGGCTGGAGGAGATTTCAAGGTATGGAGGGACAAGATCATGGAATGTTTCAAAACCAAGGGTGAGATTTTAAAATCAAGGTATTTCTTGCGGGGAAATATCTTGCTGCCAGATTTGTGGCATTGTCAGTGATGAATTTCTGCCACAATATGTACAGTACAGATAAGTTTCTTTTGTTGGCAAAACATCTGTTATTGCAGCAATCTTTGCTTCTGTTGTACTGATGGCATGTGAAGTCAGCACTGCAGTGAACTTTCTGGGGCATGTGACAGAATGTATACGCGGCAGTCTTCCTGACATATGAGTATGAACTGTGTTGGGAACAGCCCTTTTGCCATGAGACTGTGTTTCATTTTAATGACAGCGAATGAATAATTAAGCAAATAAAATTGTGCTCATGCTTGACTGGGTGTGAATGGATAGGGCTCAATGAATAATGCAAGCCATGCCTTTTATTAGTTCACAGAGGCTGAGTATCAGAGAGAGACAGATAGGAATGGGATGTAATTGCGATATTGCATAAACCTGCTTGTCTTGTAAAGCGTGTTTGTTTTGTGCAGGCTTGTGATTGGAATTAGGACTCTACACTTCAATGGAAATGACTGTTGAAAATGTTACACTTTTGGACACAGAGCTGAATGCTGTGAAATAATGGAGTGGACTATTTTTGGGTGAGCATTTCACTCATTAGCCTGACAGTTTTAGAACCGTCTTTGCTGCCAGTGTAGTGCGCTCAAAGAATCAATCCTAAATTAGCTGCTGAATAATCACCTCAACAAACTTCAAAGGCTAAGTATGATCCAGTGCGTCTTCCGTGTTTTTGAATTGTATTCATTCAATCGCTTCCCGGCCTTTTGACTAAGATCAAGTGTGGCATCAACATGCTGTGTTTGGTTGAAGTCATTAGGTTACATTTCAGCTTCATTTGAAGCAATTTTTAAAAGCGGCATCTCGGCTAAGATGCAAATGAGATTAAGTCTCAGAGGAGGAGGTATACCTATTCCAATCAGCTTGGATCATGTAGATCAAGCCCAAGACAGGAGGTGAGATCCCTGTCTTGTCAGCTTGGATCGGGAATGTCCCAGCTTGTTGAGACTCTGAATTGGACTTGATTTGATTGAATTGGAATAAAACAAAAAAAAGAATGTTTAACCAGACTGCTGTCTCAATGTTCATCAACAATACTGGAGGGAAAAAGGATGGAGGAATCTAATTGAGGAATCTGGGTTTCTTGTTGTTCTGTTACCGAGAGAGTGTCATTTCCAATCTGTCATTCCAACAGCACAGCACCAATAGAAGTGACAGCAGGAGCATGTCATCAGGGACATCGAGCTAGTCTACAGCTGAATTTATAGGGCCAAAACTGATTCATAGAATCATACAGCGCAGAAAGAGGTCCTTCAGCCCATCGAGTCTGCACCGAACACAATCCCACCCAGACCCTACCCCATATCCCTCTAACCCACACATCCCTGGACACTAAGGGGCAATTTCTTAGCATGGCCAATCAACCTAACCTGCACATCTTTGGACTGTGGGAGGAAACCCACACAGACACAAGGAGAGTGTGCAAACTCCACACAAATAGTGACCCCAGCTGGGAATCGAACCCAGGACCCTGGAGCTGTGAAGCAGCAGTGCTAACCACTGTGCTACCGTGCTGCTCTGCGACATTATCACTGCACCATTATCAGTTAGAAATGAGCATTAAGGCCAAGTGAATGATTTCAGGACAGATAGTAAGTCACTGGGTCAAAATAGGAGGGTTTAAGGAACTTCCTAAAGAAGGAGATAGTGTAAACATGTGGAGAGACTTATGGACAAAAATCCTGAGTTCAGGATCCATACAGCCAACAGTGAAATAAGAATAGCAGAGACAAGGCCAGAATTAGCCCTATTACTGCAGAAATCTTCTACAGTAATAGGGCTAGAGGAGGAAGGGGTAGACAGTGAAGGAGGTTACAGAAACAGGAAGGGTGAGACAATTGAGGAGTTCAGGGATGGGGCAGGAGAGATAATGAAGGAGCTACAGAGATAGGGAGGGTGGGACAACAGGGGAGGTACAGTGATAGATAGGGAGAGAAAATGTAGGGATCTGTAACTCTGCAATTTCTATCTCTGAGCTGACGTTTCACAAGGACAGAGAGAATGATGACATGTATTCTTGAATTGTCATGAAATTATCCATTTAGATATTTGTATTTAAATTTAAATTTATATTTGACATTAGACCTTTGTATTTTTCTGACCAAAATGGATAACCTCGAACTTATCCCCAATAAACTCCACCTGCCACTTTTTGCCCCATTCATTTAACCTGTCCATATTGATTGGTAAATTTCTTATTTCATTTTCGCAACTTCTTGACTCCCTCTATTTTAGTGTCATCTTCAAGCCCCTCAGACGCTGCCCCTCAGACGCTGCCACTAGCAGTGACTTTCTGAGAATGACCCTCTGAAAATGCCCCTAATGGAATTCAAACTGAGCGTCCATGTTGCTGGGTAAGTGCCTCTTGATGGCACTGTTGATGACCCTTCCATCGCTTTACTGATGATCAAGAGTAGACCGATGGGGTAGTAATTGGCAGGGTTGAATTTATCCTGCTTCTTGTATACAGGACGTGGGTATGCCGGCGTTGGACTTTTTTTTTTTCTCCATTCACTTGACAAAGAGGCAGCCCCCTCGAAAGCTTGTGAGAATATTATCAAATAAATCGGTTGGACTAAAATCTGGTGTTGTCAGACTTTTTACTGTGTTTACGCCAGTCCAACGCCGGCATACCCACATCAAAACTGGGAGCCTCCAGAGAAGGCTGAGATGTATTCTTACTGCAATACGTTGATGATGGGGACATTTGTGTTGTGTTCTCCTTCTCTAGTGTGTTGTTTATTTGTCCATCACCATTCACAGTTGGACATTGGATCACACATGCTGCCAAACCTGCTGAGTATTTCAAACATTCGGGCAGGATTTTCCAGCCACGCTCGCCCCAAAATCAGAAAAACCCTTCCAAGGTCAATGGTCCTTCCTATGGTCTGCCCCTCACCAGCTCCAATTCCTGTGGCAGGTGGGACGGTAAAATTTGCCTGTTTGTTTTTATTTCGCACTTTCAGTATTTTATTTTTATTTGGAGGTTAAACATTGGAAGAATGCCCCAGTTTTTCTACAAATAGTGCCACATGATCCTGTACATGCAGCTGAGGGGTAGGACAGGAGTCAGCGCAATATTTCACCCAAATGACCTGCAACAATACAACATTGCATTGCCAGTCTGGATCTTGTGCACAAGACTCTGAACCTATGGTATCTGACTCAGCATTGTGGCGAATGCCAACAGGATCATCCGAGAAGAGGGTGAGAATTAAACTGGGAAAAGCTGCACGTGAAACAGGACAAGATTGCAGTGTTCGAATGAGAGAAGCAATTACAAAGCAAGGTGGAGAGCAAATACTGCCAAGTGAGAGTGCGAGATGCATCTCATATTTAGTTTCATCATCGAATAGAGGAACAATTGTTCAGAATTATTATTACTGAAAAGAACTCCCTGCCTCATCCACATTCCTGCCCAGCTCCTCCCAGTGATTGCTGAACCTGTTCAATCTGCAGTCACTCAACACTCAGTCACCCATATTGCAGTGGTAACAGGATCCCAGTGTAATAGTTCAGTGTCTAGTCAGCACCCTATGTCAGATGGAGACTTCCTGAGCTCCACAGGTGCCACTTGTCCTGCTGAACATTTGCAGCAGTTTGTGGTTTAATTTCACATTAGCAGTATCTCCAATAAGCTGTTCCTGTCTCATCAGCAGCTTGTGTTGATGACTTGATACTGCAATAAACCCTGTTGCAGGCATTTAGATACATAAGGGCTGATTAGGGACAGTCAGCACGGCTTTGTGAGTGGAAAATCATGTCTCTCAAATTTGACTGAGTTTTTTGAAGAGGTAATCAAGGAAGTAGATGAGGGCAGTGCAGTTGATGTTGTCATACTGGACTTTAGCAAGGCCTTTGACAAGGTACCGCTTGGTAGGTTATTGCATAAGGTTAAGTCTCACAGGATCCAGGGTGAGGTATCTAAATGGTTACAAAATTGGCTTCTTGACTGAAGAGAGAGGGTGGTTGTAGAAGGTTGTTTTTCAAACTGGAGGCCTGTGACCAGCAGTGTGCTTCAGGGATCCACTGTTATTTGTCATTTATATTAATGATTTGGATGAGAATATCGGAGGCATGGTTAATAAGTTTGCAGATGACACTAAGATTGGTGGCATAGTGGACAGTGAAGAAAGTTCTCTCCCATTGCAATGGGATCTTGATTAATTGGGCCAGTGGGCTGATGAATGGCAGATGGAATTTAATTTGGACAAATGTGAGGTGATACATTTTGGTAGATTGATCCAGGCAAGACTTAGCTAATGGTAGGGCATTGGGGAGAGTTACAGAACAAAGAGATCTTGGGGTACATGTTCACAGCTCCTTGCAACTGGAGTCACAGGTGGACAGAGTAGTGAAGAAGGCATTCAGCATGCTTGGTTTAATCGGTCAGAACATTGAATACAGGAGTTGGAACGTTTTGTTGAAGTTGTACAAGACATTGGTAAGGCCATACTTGGAATACTGTGTGCAGTTCTGGTCACCCTGTTGTAGAAAGGATATTATTAAACTAGAAAGAGTGCAGAAAAGATTTACTTGAATGCTATTGGGGATTTGATGTATTGAGCTATAAGGAGAGGCTGGATAGACTGAGACTTTTTCCTCTGAAGTGTAGCAGGCTAAGGGATGATCTTAAAGATATCTTTAAAATAATGAGGGGCACAGATCAGCTAGATAGTCAATATCTTTTCCTAAAGGTAGAGGAGTCTAAAACTAGAGGGCATAGGTTTAAGGTGAGACGCAAGAGATGCAAAAGTGCCTAGAGGGGCAATTTTTTCACACAGAGGGTGGTGAATGCCTGATAGAAGTTGCCAAAGGTAATAGTAAAGCCAGGTACAATTTTGTCTTTTAAAAAGCATTTAGAGTGTTACATGGGTACAATGGATGTAGAAGGATATGGGCCAAATGTGGGCAATTGGGATTAGCTTAGGGGTTTTAAAAAAAAGGGCAGCATGGACAAGTTGGACCAAAGGACCTGTTTCCATGCTGTAAATCTCTATGATGGAAATCTTTGTCTCTTTGTCTCTTCACTGGACACAGGTAAGGTCCCTGAGGATTGGAGGATTGCAAATGTGGTACTGTTATTTAAGAAGGGTAGCAGGGATAACCCCGGTAATTATAGGCTTGACGTCCGTGGTAGGGAAGTTTTTGGAGAGGATTCTTGGGGATAGTATGTATGCGCATTTAGAACAGAACAATCTCATTAGTGACAGACAGCATGGCTTTGTAAGAGGGATGTCGTGCCTTACAAATTTGTTGGAGTTTTTTGAGGAGGTGACAAAAACGGTTGACAAAGGAAGGGCCGTGGATGTCGTCTATATGGATTTCAGTAAGGCGTTTGACAAAGTCCCTCATGGCAGGTTGGTTAAGAAGGTTAAGGCTCATGGGATACAAGGTGAAATGGCTAGATGGGTAGAGAACTGGCTAGGCCACAAGAGACAGAGGGTAGCAGTCGAAGGGTTTTTTTCCGGCTGGAGGTCTGTAACCAGTGGTGTTCCGCAGGGCTCTGTGCTGGGACCTCTGCTATTTGTGATATATATAAATGATTTGGAAGAAGGTGTAACTGGTGTTATCAGCAAGTTTGCGGATGACACGAAGATGGCTGGACATGCAGATAGCTATGAACATTGTCAAACAATACAGCAGGATATAGGTAGGCTAGAAAATTGGGCGGCGAAATGGCAGATGGAATTTAATCCAGATAAATGCAAGGTGATGCATTTTGGAAGGACTAATGTAGGGAGAGCTATACAATAAATGGCAGGGCCATCAAGAGTATAGAAACACAGAGGGACCTAGGTGTGCAAGTCCACAAATCCCTGAAGGTGGCAGCACAGGTGGAGAAGGTGGTGAAGAAGGCATATGGTTTGCTTGCCTTTATAGGACGGGGTATTGAGTATAAAAGCTGGACTCTGATGTTGCAGCTGTATAGAACGCTGATTAGGCCACATTTGGAGTACTGCATCCAATTCTGGTCGCCGCGCTACCAGAAGGATGTGGAGGCTTTAGAGAGAGTTCAGAGAAGGTTTACCAGGATGTTGCCTGGCATGGAGCTATGGTCTTAGCTATGAGGAGAGATTGGATAGACAGGGGATGTTCTCCCTGGAAAGATGGAGAATGAGGGGAGACCTAATAGAGGTGTACAAAATTATGAAGGGTATAGAACATAGAACATAGAACATTACAGCACAAACAGGCCCTTCGGCCCTCGAGTTGCGCCGATCACATCAACCCCACCAATCTATAGACCTATCTATAACCCCCAATCACATTAAACCCCATATACTCATCCAGAAGTATAGATAGGGTGAACAGTGGGAAGCTTTTTCCCAGGTCAGAGGTGACGATCACGAGGGTCATAGGCTCAAGGTGAGAGGGGTGAGGTATAACTCTGATATCAGAGGGGTGTATTTTACACAGAGGGTGGTGGGGGTCTGGAATGCGCTGCCAAGTAGGGTGGTGGAGGCAGACACGGTGGCATCGTTTAAGAATTACCTGGATAGTCACATGAGCAGCCTGGGAATGGAGGGATACAAACGAATGGTCTAGTTGGACCAATGAGCAGCACAGGCTTGGAGGGCCGAAGGGCCTGTTTCCTGTGCTGCACTGTTCTTTGTTATGCTGGTATTTAATGTTTACAGTCAATTCTGCACATCTCGAGGCACTATAAATTATTTGAGTGATTGCAGTATTTTTCTACAAGAGAAATAAAACTGCTTCAGGGAGCAGACGAGCGATCCTGATGAAAGATATTAGCCTCAGACAAGGTTATGGATAGTACTGTCAAAAAGTTTATTGTACAGATGATGAGCAATGTAAGATGCAACTTGAGGCTCAGTAGTCAATAATTTTCAGTTGAAAAATCACAATTGATCTTCAATATTTCTTCATAGTTGAGGACTGGCTAAGGCAGGATTTAACGAGGAAATTAATGTTGCAGGGTTATTAATCAATATTGAATCATTACAGGATGCAGATCAATACAAACTAAACTTCGAGTCAGCACACACATAGCGGAAACTTAAAGCCAAACCATCGCAAACTGGGGGCTCACACAATCTGGGAAGTCCAAAGAATTTGAGATCCCAAACACAAGTGACATGGCTGATCATACTGATCGATCATGGGAACTGCCATCTCTGTCAATCAAGCTAATTATGCTAAATGATAAAACTAATCGATCATGCTCATCAATTGTGCTAATTGATCAGGCTACCTGATCATGCTAATTGGTCATGCTAATAAACCTTGCTGATTGATAACTGATCATGGTAATCGACCATGCTGACTGTTTTATTCGACCTTGCTAATCACTCATAGCCATTAATCATGCTTATGGATGATCATGCTAACTGATCATGATAATTGATCATGTTCATCAACCATGGTAATCGTTCATGCCAATTGATCATGTGAACTGACGATCCTAATCAATCATGCTAATTGTTGTGGTAATTGAACATGCTAATTGTGCATGCCAACCGACCATCTAATTGGTCCCTCTGATTGATCAGGCTAATCAATCAAGCTTTAACTAATTGTGATAGTCAAGATTATTGACCATGCTAACTGACCATCCTAATCAATCATGCTTTATTGATCATGCCAATCGATCATGCTAAATGCTACTGATGTCAGGGGTAGGTTCTTTACCCAGAGCGTGGTGAGGGACTGGAATGCCCTGCCAGCTGCAGTTGTAAATGCACCTAGTTTGGGGGCGTTTAAGAGATCTGTGGATAGGTTTATGGATGAAAAGGGATTGGTTTAGGCTAGTGGGTCATTGTTTTGTAACTGGTCGGCGCAACATCGTGGGCCGAAGGGCCTGTTCTGCGCTGTAATGTTCTATGTTCTATGTTCTATGTTCTAAATAATGGTTAGAACATAGAACATAGAACATTACAGCGCAGAACAGGCCCTTCGGCCCACGATGTTGCGCCGACCAGTTACAAAACAATGACCCACTAGCCTAAACCAATCCCTTTTCATCCATAAACCTATCCACAGATCTTTTAAACGCCCCCAAACTAGGTGCATTTACAACTGCAGCTGGCAGGGCATTCCAGTCCCTCACCACCCTCTGGGTAAAGAACCTACCCCTGACATCTGTCCTATAACTACCCCCCCTTAATTTAAAATCGTGCCCCCTCGTGTTAGCTTTCTCCATCCTAGGAAAAAGGCTATCACTATCTACCCTGTCTAAACCTCTAATCATCTTATATGTTTCAATGAGATCCCCTCTTAGCCGCCTTCTTTCCAGCGAAAACAACCCCAAATCTCTCAATCTCTCCTCATAGGATCTCCCCTCCATACCAGGCAACATCCTGGTAAACCTCCTCTGCACCCTCTCCAAAGCCTCTACATCCTTCTTGTAATGTGGGGACCAGAACTGCACACAAAACTCCAAGTGCGGCCGCACCAGAGATGTGTACAGTTGCATCATGACGCTGCGACTCCTAAATTCAATCCCCCTACCAATAAACGCCAAAACTCCGTATGCCTTCTTAACAACTTTATCTACTTGATTCCCAACTTTCAGGGATCTATGTACACATACACCTAGATCCCTCTGCTCCTCCACACTATTCAAAGTCCTCCCGTTAGCCCTATACTCAACACATCTGTTATTCCTACCGAAATGAATTACCTCACACTTCTCCACATTAAACTCCATTCGCCACCTCTCAGTCCAGCTCTGCAACCTTTCTAAGTCATCCTGCAAACTATGACACCCTTCCTCACAATCTACCACACCTCTGACTTTGGTGTCATCAGCAAACTTACTAATCCACCCAACTATACCCTCATCCAGATCATTAATAAAAATTACAAACAGCAGTGGCCCCAAAACAGATCCCTGAGGCACACCACTTGTAACCGAACTCCATGACGAATATTTCCCATCAACCACCACTCTCTGTCTCCTATCTGCTAGCCAATTCCTGATCCAATTACCTAGATCACCCCCAATCCCATACATCTGCATTTTCTGCAGAAGCCTACCATGGTGAACCTTATCAAACGCCTTGCTAAAATCCATATACACCACATCAACTGCCTTACCCCTATCCACCTCTTTGGTCACTTTCTCAAAGAACTCGATAAGGTTAGTACGGCATGACCTACCCGCTACAAAACCATGCTGACTATCTCTAATCAACTCATTACTTTCCAAATAACTATAAATCCTGTCTCTAATAATCCTTTCCAAAACCTTACCCACCACAGAAGTAAGACTCACCGGTCTATAATTCCCAGGGAAGTCCCTTCTCCCCTTCTTAAACAATGGGACAACATTTGCTGTCCTCCAATCTTCTGGTACTATACCAGAGACTAACGACGACCTGAAGATCAGAGCCAGAGGCTCCGCAATCACCCCTCTTGCCTCCCAAAGAATCCTAGGGTAAATCCCATCTGGACCAGGGGACTTATCTATTTTCAATCCCTCTAAAATATCCAGCACATCCCCCGTATCAACTGCAATACTAACTATTTCACACCCCTGCACCCCAGTGTCCTCCTCAGCTACATTCCTGTCCCCTTGCGTGAACACCGAAGAGAAATATTGGTTCAACGCCTCTCCAATCTCCTCCGGTTCCACACACATCTTCCCTCTACTGTCTGTAACTGGCCCTAATCTTGTCCTAACCAACCTTCTGTTCTTGACATACCTGTAAAACGCCTTAGGGTTCTCCTTAATCCTATCAGCCAAAATCATCTCATGCCCTCTTTTGGCCCTTCTTAACTCCCTCTTCAACTCCCTCCTAGCCAATCTAAAACTTTCTAATGCAAGTTTCTAATGCAAGGTTCTAATCAATTAAGCTAGTTGGTCATTCTAATCAATTAAGCTAGTTGGTCATGCCTAATTATCAAAATAATCACTTAAGCTAATTGATCATGCTAACTGACAATCCTAATCAATCTTTAATTGATTGTGCTAATTGGTCATGCTAACCGATCATTCCAATTGATCACACTAATTGATCAATTGAAAAGCCTGATATAGTCATTCTCATGGAATTATACCTCACAGATAACACCTCAGACACCGTCATTACCATCCTTGGGTATGCCCACTGTCACTGGCCGGACAGACCCAGCAGAGCTGGTAGCACCGTAGTATACTGTCAGGAGGGAGTTGCCTGGGAGCCCTCAACATTGACTCTCGACCCCATGAGGTCTCGTAGCACCAGATCAAACTCGGACTCGTCTTGCTAATTGCCACATGCTCTTCCCCCACCCCCTAACTGACAAAGCAGTACCCCTCAATGTTGAGCACCACTTGGAGGAAAGACTGAGGAGGGGGCCATGATCAAATGCTGGTCCAGTCAGGGATGGCTGCATCCCATAAATGAAGAAAAAAACTGATTATGCTAATTGTTCTGTCTGCCTACAGTTTTTTATTATGGGGGCTGCAAGTAAAACAGGAGGAAGTTTGGAATAAGGAAGAAGGTCCAAATGGCAGCCAAACTGTTGGCTAGGTCAGCGGGAAGAGAGTAGGTAAAATAATGCAGGTTGGTATATGAGAGTAAGGTTTATGGGGAGAAGGTGGTTATGTGGGATTGAAGGATATTGCGAGAAGATGGGTAGGTGGAATTGAGGAATAAGAAGCAGTGGGGGCTGGGGGTGATTTCTGAGGCTGCTAGCTGCAGCTGGGATTCATAATTGCCTGTTGAATTAGGCGTGAGGGTTAAATGGGGATTCTTGCCAGTCTCCCGACCTGCTGTGCCTGGACAGATCAGAGAGGATTACCTGGAATGGGCGAGAATTTGATCAGAACTAATTTAAATACATCTGAATATAATTAGTGGACAGGGAGTCTGATTCAGTGCCTCTCCCCACAAACCCTGCTCCTCCTGAGGATGCTCCCACCTCCCGAGGAGGTCCTGCAGGCATCAATTAGCCGTGGTCCTGACAAGCAGAGGGCGGCTGCCGTGGACTCCGATGAGGGACAAGGAGTTAGGCCTTGCCTTCAACTGTGTCCATGGACTTATCTGCTGCCGAGCTACGGGGGGGGGGACACCCTCAAGGGATCTGGGCTGAAAAATTAACCTTTCAGCTGACAGATATTTGATGGGCTGAATGGCCACCTCCTCTGCTTTTATTTCCTATAAATCTATAACCAATTTCCTCACTTCATCCAATAACACCATCAGAAGGACTATTCAAAATAGTTAAAATAAGACATGTGAATAATTCTGCCATTGACATACGAGATGAGAAAGCAGAATCTTGTCCATCTGAACATTGGCTCATTTGGTATTTCATACACTTAGCAAACATGCCAGATCTTACATGTTATTAATGATCTGGATGAGGGTATAGTTGGGTGGATTAGTAAGTTTGCTGATGACACCAAAGTCGGAGGTGTGGTAGATTGTGAAGAAGGGTGTCATAGTTTGCAGGATGACTTAGAAAGGTTGCAGAGCTGGGCTGAGAGGTGGCGAATGGAGTTTAATGTGGAGAAGTGTGAGGTAATTCATTTCGGTAGGAATAACAGATGTGTTGAGTATAGGGCTAATGGGAGGACTTTGAATAGTGTGGAGGAGCAGAGGGATCTAGGTGTATGTGTACATAGATCCCTGAAAGTTGGGAATCAAGTAGATAAAGTTGTTAAGAAGGCATACGGAGTTTTGGCGTTTATTGGTAGGGGGATTGAATTTAGGAGTCGTAGCGTCATGATGCAACTGTACACATCTCTGGTGCGGCCGCACTTGGAGTTTTGTGTGCAGTTCTGGTCCCCACATTACAAGAAGGATGTAGAGGCTTTGGAGAGGGTGCAGAGGAGGTTTACCAGGATGTTGCCTGGTATGGAGGGGAGATCCTATGAGGAGAGATTGAGTGATTTGGGGTTGTTTTCGCTGGAAAGAAGGCGGCTAAGAGGGGATCTCATTGAAACATATAAGATGATTAGAGGTTTAGACAGGGTAGATGGTGGTAGCCTTTTTCCTAGGATGGAGAAAGCTAACACGAGGGGGCACGATTTTAAATTAAGGGGGGGTAGTTATAGGACAGATGTCAGGGGTAGGTTCTTTACCCAGAGGGTGGTGAGGGACTGGAATGCCCTGCCAGCTGCAGTTGTAAATGCACCTAGTTTGGGGGCGTTTAAAAGATCTGTGGATAGGTTTATGGATGAAAAGGGATTGGTTTAGGCTAGTGGGTCATTGTTTTGTAACTGGTCGGCGCAACATCGTGGGCCGAAGGGCCTGTTCTGCGCTGTAATGTTCTATGTTCTATGTTCTATGTTCTATGTGAACTCTTAGTTAAAGCACGAGACCCTTTCTACATGATTTTGCTTTCTCCTCATCAATGTTCATCTTCTTAAGATCTGTTAATAACATTTCAATGCTATTCATCGGCACTCTAGGACGTCATGAAGACGTAGCCAGAATGCAATTCTTTTTATGATGTTTTGCACATCATTTTCAGCATCTGCGAGCGAGATGCCAAGGAGGCAGAGAGTGTGATAGACGCTAGGGAGATTGTCACACCGCAGGTTCATCAGGTAGATAATGCCAGGAAAGGCAGGCAGGTAGTGCAGCCTATCAACCAGATATACTGTTGAGGGGGATATCCTGCAGGGGAAATACCAGCAGCAGGCAGCCTGTGGCACCATACCTGATTCTACTTAGAGCAGGGTCGGGCAAAGAGCAAATGACCTGTAGTAATAAGGGACTCGTTAGTTAGAAGCACAGACAGGCATTTCTGTGGCCACAATCGAGACTCCAGGATGACATATTGCCTCCTGGGACCAAGGTCAAGGACACCTCTGAATGGTTGGAGGACATTCTTAAGGGGGAAGGTGAGCGGCCAGAGGTTGTTGTACATATTGGTACCAATGACATAGGTGGGGAAAGGGATGAGATCCTGAAATGTGAAAATAGAGAGTTAGGCAGAAGGCTAAAAGTTCAGGACTTCCAAGGTAGTAATTTCTGGAATGCTACCAGTGCCACATATTAGCAAGAGTAGGAATAGGAAGATTAGGCAGATGAATGTGTGGCATGAGAGTTGATGCAGGGAGCAGGGATTTAGATTTTTGCTTCAATGGGATCTTTTCTGGGGAAGGGCTGATCTGTTCAAGAGAGGTGGGTTACACCTAAACTCGAGGGAGAGCTAATATCCTGGCTAGAGATTTGCTAGAGCCACTGAGGAGGGTTTAAGCTAGTTTATCAGTGGGGTGGGACCCAAAGCAATAGGGAGACAGAAGAGAAGGTTGAGGACAGCACAGGAGTTAAAGAGGGAACATTAAATAGTAAAGGCAGTGTCAGTAATCCTAGTGCCACACAGATCAGGCAAAAGCAGAGCACAGAGCAAAGGAAATCCAGATTAAATTGCATTTATTTCAATGGAAGAGGCCTAACAGGCAAGGCAGATGAACTCAGGGCATGGATGGGTACATGGGACTGGGGTATTACAGCAATTTCTGAAACATGGCTAAGAGAAGGACAGGACTGGCAGCTCCATGTTCTAGGGTGCAGATGTTATATGAAAGAGATAACAGGGGTAAGAGAGGAGGGGGAATTGCAGGGAAGGGAAACATCACAGCAGTATAAGAACATAAGAAATAGGAGCAGGAGTAGGCCATCTAGCCCTTCGAGCCTGCCCCGCCATTCAATAAGATCATGGCTGATCTGTTGTGGCTCAGTTCCACATTCCCGCCCTCTTCCCATAACCCTTAATCCCCTCTCTTATCAAAAACCCATCAACCCGCTTCTTAAAATATTTAGCGAGGTAGCCTCCACCACTTCAACGGGCAGAGAATTCCAGAGATTCACCACCCTTTGAGTGAAGAAGTTCCTCCTCAACTCCGTTTTAAACCGGAGCCTCCCCTTTATCTTGAGGCTGTGCCCCCTAGTCCTACTGTCTTTTTTGAGCGGGAAGAGTCTCTCCACCTCTATCCTATCCATCCCATTCATCATCTTATACATCTCAATGAGATCTCCCCTCATTCTTCTAAACTCCAACGAGTACAAGCCTAGTTCATTCAGCCTCTCCTCATAGCTCAACCCCCTCAACTCCGGTATCAGCCTAGTAAACCTCCTCTGCACTCCCTCCAAGGCCAAATTATCCTTGCGTAAGTACGGCGCCCAAAACTGCACACAGTACTCCAGCTGCGGCCTCACCAATGCCCTATACAGCTGCAGCAAGACCTCCCTACTTTTATATTCAATCCCCTTCGCTATGAAGGCCAGCATCCCATTCGCCTTCCTGACCACCTGCTGCACCTGCAAGCTGGGTTTTTGTGACTCATGCACAAGGACCCCGAGGTCCCTCTGCACCGTCGCCTGCTGCAGTTTTTCGTCACGTAAGTAATAGTCCTTCCTACCATTCTTCCTACCAAAGTGGACAACCTCACATTTGCCAAATTAAATTCCATTTGCCATTTCCTGGCCCATTTGCCCAGCCTATCTAGATCCTTCTGCAGACTCTCCACACCCTCCACTAATGGTAAAAGTATTGAGGGGATATATTCAAGGGTTCAGTCACTGAGCCTATATGGGTAGAACTGAGAAATAAGAAGGGGCAAATCAGTTTTATATGGTTGTACAATAGGCCTCCAAATAGTCAATGGAAGATTGAGGAGCAAATATGTCAGATTACAGATAGCTCCAAGAAAAATAGAGTGGTAATAGGTAGGGGATTTTAATTTTCTCAACATTGACTGGGACAGCCATAATATTAGAGGGTTGGAAGGAGAGAAATGTATTGAGTGTATTCAAGAGGAATTTCTCATTTAGTATAGGGATGGCCCGACTAGAGAGGGGGCAAAACTTGACCTTGTCTTGAGAAATAAGGAAAGGCAGATGACAGAAGTGTTAGTGAGTGATTACTTTGGGATCAGTGACCATAATTCTATTAGTTTTAAGATAAGGATGGAGAATGATAGGTCTGGCCCAAAAGTTAAAATTCTAAGTTGAGGCAAGGCCAATTCTGATGGTATCAGGCAAGAAGTTAATTGGGGGGAAGGCAAAGGGATGTCTGGTAAGTGAGAGGCTTTCAAAAGTTAACCAAGGTTCAGGGTAAGCACATTCATCTTAGAGTAAAGGGCAAGGCTGGCAGAAGTAGGGAACCCTGGATGACTTGGGATATTGAGGCCCTGGTCAAGAAGAAGAAGGAGGCACATGATATGCATAGGCAACTGGGATCAAGTAAATCCCTCGAAGAGTATAAGGGGTATAGGAATAGAGTTGAAAGAGGAATCAGGAGGGCAAAAAGGGGATGTGAGATTTTTTGGCAGATAAAGCAAAGGAGAATCCAAAGAGCTTCTACAAACCTGTAAAGGCCAGAAGAGTAACAAGGGAGAGAATAGCGCCTCTTAAAGATCAACAAGGTCACCTACGTGTGGATCCACAAGAGAGATCCTAAATGAATATTTCTCATCAGAATTTACTGTTGAGGAATACAAGGATGTTAGGGAACTTGGAGATATAAATAGTGATGTCTTGAGGAGTGTACATATTACAGAGAAGGAGGTACTGGAAGTCTTAAAGCGCATCAAGGTAGATAAATCCCCAGGACTCGATGAAGTATATCCAGGACATTGTGGGAGGCTAGGTAGGAAATTGTGGCTCCTCCTGCAGAGATATTTAGAACATAGAACATAGAACATTACAGCGCAAAACTGGCCCTTCGGCCCACGATGTTGCGCCGACCAGTTAAAAAACAATGACCCACTAACCGAAACCAATCCCTTTTCGTCCATAAACCCATCCACTGATCTCTTAAACGCCCTCAAACTAGGCGCATTTACAACCGCAGCAGGCAGGGCATTCCAGTCCCTCACCACCCTCTGGGTAAAGAACCTACACCTAACATCAGTCCTATAACTACCCCCCCTTAATTTAAAGCCATGCCCCCTCGTGCTAGCTTTCTCCATCCAAGGAAAAAGGCTATCACTGTCCACCCTATCTAAACCTCTAATCATCTTATATGTTTCAATGAGATCCCCTCTTAGCCGCCTTCTTTCCAGCGAAAACAACCCCAAATCCCTCAGCCTCTCCTCATAGGACCTCCCCTCCATACCAGGCAACATCCTGGTAAACTTCTCTCTGCACCCTCTCCAAAGCCTCCACATCCTTCCTGTAATGTGGGGACCAGAACTGCACACAAAACTCCAAGTGCGCCGCACCAGAGTTGTGTACAGTTGCAACATGACGCTGCGACTCCTAAATTCAATCCCCCTACCAATAAACGCCAAGACACCGTATGCCTTCTTAACAACCTTATCTACTTGATTCCCAACTTTCAGGGATCATTGATCATTTGAATCATTGATAGTCACAGGTGACATGTCTGAAGATTGGAGAGTGGCAAATGTTGTGCCTTTGTTTAAGAAGGGCGGCAGGGAAAAGCCTGGGAGCGACAGGCTGGTGAGCCTCATGTCTGTGGTGGGTAAATTGTTGGAAGGTATTTTGAGAGACAGGATCTACACACATTTAGAGAGGCAAGGACTGATTAGGGACAGTCAGCATGGCTTTGTGAGTGGAAAATCATGTCTCACAAATTTAATTGAGTTTTTTGAAGGGATAACCAAGAAGGTAGATGTGGGCAGCATGGTTGATATTGTCTACATGACTTTAGTAAGGCCTTTGACATGGTATGTTGTTGCATGTCAGGGCTCCAGGGTGAGGTAGCTAAATGGATAGAAAATTAGCTTGATGACAGAAGCCAGAGGGTGGTTGCAGAGGGTTGTTTCTCAAATTGGAGACCTGTGACTAGTTGTGTACCTCAGGGATCAGTGCTGGGTCCACTGTTGTTTGTCATTTATGTTAATGATTTGGATGAGAATATAGGAAGCATGGTTAGTAAGTTTGAAGATGACCCCAAGATTGGTGCATAGTGGACAGTGAAGAAGGTTATGTCGGATTGCAACGAGATCTTGATCAATTGGGCCAGTGGGCTGATGAATGGCAGATGGAGTTTAATTTGAGGCAATGCATTTTGGTAGATCAAACCAGGGTAGGACTTAGTTCATGGTAGGGCACTGGGGAGAGTTACAGAACAAAGAGATCGAGGGGAACAAGTTCATAGCTCCTTGAAAGTGGAGTCACAGGTGGACAGAGTGGTGAAGAAGGCATTCAGCATGCTTAGTTTCATTGGCCAGAATACTGAATCCAGGAGTTGGGACATCTTGTTGAAGCTGTACAAGGCATTGGTAAGGCCACACTTGGAATACTGTGTACAGTTCTGGTCACCCTATAAAAGAAAATATATTATTAAACTAGAAAGAGTGCAGAAGAGATTTACAAGGGTGCTTCCGGGATTTGATGGTTTGAGTTATAAGGAGAGGCTGGATAGACTGGGACTTTTTTCTCTGGAGTGTAGAAGGCTGAGGGGTGATCTGACAGAGGTCTATAAAATAATGAGGGACATAGATCAGCTAGATAGTCAATATCTTTTCCCAAAGGTAGGGGAGTCTAAAACAAGAGGGCATAGGTTTAAGGTAAGAGGGGAGAGATACAAAAGGGTCGAGAGGGGCAATTTTTCACATGGAGGGTGGTGAGTGTCTACAACAAGCTGCCAGAGGTGATAGTAGAGGTGGGCACAATTTTGTCTTTTAAGAAGTATTTAGACAGTTACATGAGTAGAACATAGAACATAGAACATTACAGCGCAGTACAGGCCCTTCAGCCCTTGATGTTGTACCGACCAGTGGAACCAAACTAATGACTCTCTAACCTAAACTATTCCAATATTATCCATATGTCTATCCAATGATCATTTGAACGCTCTTAAAGTTGGTGAGTCCACTACTGCTGCAGGCAGGGCATGCCACGCCCTTACTACTCTCTGAGTAAAGAACCTACCTCTGACATCTGTTCAATATTTATCAACCCTCAATTTAAAGCTATGCCCCTTCATGTTAGCCATCACCATCCAAGGAAAAAGGCTCTCACTGTCTACCCTATCTAACCCTCTGATCATCTTGTATGCCTCAATTAAGTCACCTCTTAACCTTCTTCTCTCTAACAAAAACAATCTCAAGTCCTTCAGCCTTTCCTCATAAGACCTTCCCACCATACCAGGCAACATCCTAGTAAACCTCCTCTGCACCCTTTCCAGTGCTTCCACATCCTTCCTATAATGTGGCAACCAGAACTGTCCGCAATACTCCAAGTGTGGCCACACCAGAGTTTTGTACAGCTGCAACATGATCTCAATCCCTCTACCAATAAAAGCTAACACACCGTGTTAACAACCCTATCAACCTGGGTGCCAACTTTCAGGGATCTACGCACATGGACACTGAGATCTCTCTGCTTATCCACACTACCAAGAGTCCTTTCATTAACCCAATACTCTGTAACGCTGTTACTCTTTCCAAAGTGAATCACCTCACACTTTTCAACATTAAAATCCATTTGCCACCTCTCAGCCCAGCTCTGCAGCTTACCTATGTCCCTCTGCAAATTGCAACATCCATCCTCACTGTCTACAACTCCTCTGACTTTAGTGTCATCCGCAAATTTACTAACCCATCCTTCTACACCCTCACCCAGGCCGCTTATAAAAATGACAAACAGCAGTGGCCCCAAAACAGATCCCTACGGTACACCACTTGTAACTGAACTCCAGGTTGAACATTTCCCATCAACTACCACCCTCTGTCTTCTATCAGCTAGCCAATTCCTGCTCCAAACTGCTCAATCACCCTTAATCCATGCATCCATATTTCCTGCAGTAGCTTACCATGGGGAACCTTATCAAACGCTGTAGAACATAGAACATTACAGCGCAGTACAGGCCCTTCGGCCCTCAATAAGATGGGTATGGAGGGATATGGGCCAAATGTGATCAATTGGGACTAGCTGAGAGGTTTAAAAAAAGAGCTGCATGGACTAGTTGGGCTGTTTCCATGCTGTAAACCTCTGACTCTGTGACTTTATGACTCTGGTGGGTAGCTGGTCACTAGGATGTATGCAAATGCTGTTTGGGGGTAACACTCCCTTTCTCTGCATGCAGTGTTTGCCTTCCAATGATTAGGTCAGATTGAAAGCTCATAAGGTATAATTGATCATTTATATCTCTGCTTTCTTGTGTACAAACTCACATAGCCAAGTTCCACACACATGAGGACGGTCTCAACAGGGATCTTGGGTTCATGTCACACTATCTGTAACCCCCGTGACTTGCCTGGGTTTGCAAAACCTCACTTACTGTACTGTCTGGAGACAATACACATCTCTTTAAACTGTGATCAGTGCTCCTTCCACTCACATTATCAGCCACTTTAAGACTTGAACAGCAGGTTAGGTGTAAGGATTCGCATTCTAATCAGCAATCTCTAAACTGTCTTTGCTTTATATGCTCTGTCTGAAGCCAGAACTCTCCATTCACCTGACGAAGAGGGAGTCCCCTCGAAAGCTTGCTTGCTTGTGAGAATATTATCAAATAAATCGGTTGGACTAAAACCTGGTGTTGTCAGACTTTTTACTGTGTTTACGCCAGTCCAACGCCGGCATACCCACATCATGAATATTAATACATCAGAGACTGCAACAACGTTCAAACTGGACTTTCAAAGGTTGCTTAGCTGTTTGTTAGCACAGTTGCTGGTAAAGAAGATTCAAGGGCACAGATTTAAGGTGATTGTCAAGAATCTCAGAGTCTCGCTTCCTGAATTCCATACCATCGTCCTCATTCTCTTGGGTGAAGACAGATGTGAAGTTTTCATTCAACATTCTACCAATGTCCTCTGGCTCCACTCACAGGTAGCCCCCCGGTCCCTAATGGGCCCTACTCTTTCCCTGGTTATCCTCTTCCCAATAATATACTTCTTGCCCCGCTCCTGGTTGCTTGTGGTGCCAAAAACTTGACTCCTCAGGGATAGGTTTAAGGTGCGAGGGGCAAGGTTTAAAAGAGATGTACAAGGCAGATTTTTTACACAGAGAGTGGTGAGTACCTGGAACTCGTTGCCCAGGGAGGTAAAGGAAGCGATACAGAAGTGACTTTTAAGAGGCGTCTTGACAAGTACATGAATGAGATGGGAATAGAGATTTAATACAGATAGGAAATATACAGTAAATGGCAGAACCCTTAAGCATAATGACAGGCAAAGGGACCTGGGTGTACAGGTACAGAGGTCACAAAGTGGCAATGCAGGTGGAGAAGGTAGTCAAGAAGGCAAATGGCATGCTTGCCTTCATCAACCGGGGTATTGAGTTTAAAAATTGGCAAATCATGTTGCGGCTTTATAGAACCTTAGTTAGGCCGCACTTGGAATATAGTGCTCAATTCTGTCACCACACTACCAGAAGGATGTGAGGCTTTGGAGAGGGTACAGAAAAGCTTTAAAAGGATGTTGCCTGGTATGGAGGGCATTAGCTATGAGGAGATGTCGGAGAAACTTGATTTGTTCTCACCGGAGCGACGGAGGTTGAGGGGAGACCTGATAGAAATCTACAACGTTATGAGAAGAATGGACAGAGTGGATAGTCAGAAGCTTTTTCCCAGGGTGGAAGAGTAAATTACTAGGGGGCATAGGTTTAAGGTGCGAGGGGCAAGGTTTAAAGGATATGTACTAGGGAGTGGTGGGTGCTTGGAACTTGTTGCCAGGGGAGGTAGTGGAAGCGGATTGATAGTGACTTTTAAGGCGCGTCTTGACAAACACAGGAATAGGATGAGAATAAAGGGATATTGTCCCCAGAAAGGTAGGGGGTTTTAGTTAAGTTGGGCAGCATGGTCGGTGCAGGCTTGGAGGGCCAAAGGGCCTGTTCCTGTGCTGTAGTTTTCTTTGTTCTTTGTCTTTTCCCCAAGGTAGAGGAGTCCAAAACTAGAGGGCATAGGTTTAAGGTGAGAGGGGAAAGACTTAAAAGGGACCTGATGGACAGCTTTTTCTCACAGAGGGTAGTACATTTTTGGAATGAACTTCCAGAGGAGGTGATAGAAATGGATATAATTACAACATTTAAAATACACTTGGACAGATACATGGATAAGAAGGGTTTAGAGGGATATGAGTCAAAAGCAGGCAAATGGCACTAGGTCAGTTTGGGAAACTGGTCGACATGGACAAGTTGGGCTGAAGGGCCTTTTTCCATGCTGGATATCTCTATGACTCTGACAGATTTCTGAGTGCGAAAACAATAGAGCAGTAACTGTTGGGAACTTCAGCTACCCTAATTTTGGGATACAGACAGTGTGAAAGACAGAAAGGTTGCAAAATTCCTGAACTGCATTCAAGAGAACATTTTTTACCAACATATAAGAAGCTCAACGAAAGGGGACACAATTCTGCATTTAGTCTGAGGAAAGGAAGCTGGACAAGTGTATGAAGTAGCAGTGAGGGACTATTTTGGTGATAATGACCATAATATAATTAGACTTAGCATCATTACAGAAAAGGACAAAGATTGAACAGGAATAAAATTTAAAAACTGGGTAAGGATAAATTTTGCAAAGCTGGGAGTGAGTTGGTGAGTAGACTAAGTATAGCTATTAAAAGGAAAAGCTGTGACAAATCAGTGGGAGATTCTGGCACTATTCTGTGTTGTTAATATAATTTATGTTTGAAGATGCTTTAAGATGAAGTGTTTTGTTACAAGCAATTGGTTTGTTTAGTAAAAATTGAGCAGATGCTGGAAAGCAGGATAATTACTCATTTTAAGTATTTATTTTGCAGAAAACTTAATGAGCTTTTGTTTACCAAAGAGAAAGATTTGGAGATATTTTCTTGATTGAAGTCATAGAAAGGTGAGTTAGGTATACAAGGTCATGTAGTCATGTGATACAAGAACGGGAGGAGCTAGGTTTGTCGCTGAGAAAACAGCTTGCTGAGTTTATTTGCAGGAGAGGGCTGTTGAAAGATAAAAGCTCATTCTCTCTTCACAAGAACTCACTGGAAGTTCCAAAGCTGTTAACTGAAGTCAAAGCAAGTATGCTTAGATGTGCTATTTTTAAAGTTGTGATTAAATCTGTAAGAGAAGTATTGCTTTATTGGAACTGAATGCAAATAAGTTAAAAGTTCACATTTTTATTTCTTTTCATTGTTTCCTTTCAGTCCAAAGGTGTGCAGGTTAGGTTGATTGGCCATGCTAAAAATCACCCCTTAGTCTCCTGAGATGCGTAGATTAGAAGGATTAATGCGTAAATATGTAAGGATATGGGAGTAGGGCCTGGGTGGGATTGTGGTCGGTGCAGACACGATGGGCTGAATGGCCTCTTTCTGCACTGTATGGTTTCTATGATTCTATGATGATTCTATGTTGAAAGGTTGTGCGATGGTTAAGAGTTAAGCTGTTTCATTTTGTTAGAGTTGCAGTTAAACTGTTATGAATAAAGTTTGGAGCGGCACGGTAGCACAGTGGTTAGCACTGCTGCTTCACAACTCCAGGGACCTGAGTTCAATTCCCGGCTCGGGTCACTGTCTGTGTGGAGTTTGCACATTCTCCTCATGTCTGTGTGGGTTTTCTCCGGGTGCTCCGGTTTCCTCACACAGTCCAAAGATGTGTGGGTTAGGGTGATTGGCCATGTTAAAAAAAAATGCCACTTAGCGTCCTGAGATGCATAGGTTAGAGGGATTAGCGGATAAATAGGTAGGAATATCGGAGTAGGGCCTGGGTTTCTCAATGCACAGTTTGTCTCTGTCTTCACGAAGGAGAGGGATGATGCAAGCATTCTATTTAAAGAGGAAGAGTGCAAAATATTAGATACAATAAGCATTATGAAAGAGGAAGAACTGGAAGGATTGGCATCTTTGAAGGTAGATAAGTCACCAGTGCCGTATGGATTGTATCCCAGGCTGTTAAAGGAAACCAGGAAAGAAATAGTGGAGGTTCTGAGGATCATTTCAGATCCTCACTTGATACAGGCATGGTTCCAGAGGATTGAAGGACTGTAAATGTTGTACTACTAAGCAGCCAGCATAATCAAGAATCTTATGCATCCCCAAAATACTCCCTTCTACCACCTTCCGTCAGGAAAAAGATATAAAAGTCTTAGGTCACATACCAACCGACTCATGAACCACGTCTTCCCCGCTGCCATTTGACTTTTATATTAAGTTGATCTTTCCCTGCACCCTAGCTATGACTCTCACCCTCTCTGCACCCTCTCCTTTTCCTACTTTGTGAATGGTATGCTTTGAATGTTTAGCACGCAAGAAACAACACACTGTATACTAATACATGTGACAATAATAAATGAAATGAAATGAAAATGTTACAGCTAGTCAGTCCGACTTTGGTGGTGGTCAAATTATTGGAATCAATTCTGCGAGACAGGACAAACTATCACTTTAGGCATGGATTGATCAGGAATGATCAGTATGGTTTTGTTAAGGGATGATCGTGTCTGACTAACTTCATAGAATTTTTGAGGAAGTAACAAGGAAGATTGATGGGATCAGGACAAGTTGTTGGTGATCCGGACACCTAAAGACATGAAGCTCTCGACCATTTCTACTTCATCTTCATGGGCATACACTCACTAATCTTCTTTATTTTGTTTACATTGAGGAAGAGATTATTGTCATTGCACCACTTCATCAGATTCTCTAGTTAGAGAGGAATTTGGCCACACGATCAAAGGTGTATAAGGAGTATAGCAAAAGGCTGAGGACACAGCCTTGTGGAGCACCGGTGTGGAAGATGGTCATGGAGGAAGTGTTGTTGCCTATCCTTGCTGACTGCAGTCTGTGGGTGAGGAAGTCTAGGCTCTAGTTACACAGGGAGGAGCTGAGCCCAAGGCCACAAAGTTGGAGATGGGTCTTGTAGGAATAATGGTGTCTTTAGTGAACACTGAAGAAAAGTATTAATTCAACGCCTCATCTATCTCTTCTGACTCCATACACAAGTTCCCACTACTATCCTTGACTGGCCCTAACCTCACCCTGGTCATTCTTTTATTTCTCACACAAGAGTAAAAAGCCTTGGAGTTTTCCTTTATCTGACCCGCCAAGGAACCTTGTCAAAGGCCTTGCTGAAGTCCATGTAGACAACATTGATTGCACTGTCCTCATCTACCTTCTTGATTACCCCTACAAAAAAGATGGGGTTAGAAAGGGGACCTGGTTGCCCTTGGGCTGGCATGGACAAGATGCCCTCCTTCGGTGCTGTAAGTTTTCTTTGGTGCGGTGACTGTCTCTCTACTCACACAATTTTCAATCACACAACTGTCACTCCATTCGCTCTGTTTTCAGATTCCTAACTGTACCTCCAATCTTGTTGTTTTCAATCTCCCGACTGACTCTCCTCTCAAACTGTTTTGAGATTCCAAACTGTTACTCTTGCTACGTTCAATCTCCTGATGTTTTGTCTTCTCGTGTTGTTTTCAATCCCCCAGCTGTCACTTTATGTGATGTTTTCAGTCTCCTGACTGTCACTCCCCACACCCTGTTTTCAATCTTCCCACTATCATTCCTCTCGGGCTGTTTTCATTCTCAGGAAAGTCCCTTCACTCAGTTTTCTACTGACTGTCTCTCCATTTGTGTTCTACTGACTGCCTCTGGACTTGCATAATTTGCAGCCTTCGAGCTGTGATCTCGGTCTTGTTCTGTATTGTGCTCATGTGTTGCAGGGGTGGTGATGTTTATCAATCACAAATGAAGTGAAGAGAAAAAGAAATGTACTCTTCAAAGCACCTCACCTGTATAATCTTATAATTACCTCATTATGAAGACATTGACATAGCTGTAAAAACTTAAATGTTATACAAATCATCTTCACTGGTATAAACCAGTGTGAGATTAAAAACTTGGCATGGCTTTCCTATAGATGATTAATGTTCAGCTGAACCACAGTCTTTAAATTAATGACAGTTTAATTAAACTTAACACAGATTTTTCATTATTAATAACTCACTTCATTATATAGACACAGACAAGACTTTAATAAAATATGTACATGTGAATAAAAGAGAATGATTCAATTGCATTTCAGTTCAAGTGTGATTCAGTGTCAGCACCAACATAGACATATAAAGTGTCAGACAAGATTCAATCTTGTCTGACACTTCCAGTCCAAGTGTCTCTCTCTGTCAGCTCCTAAAGGGAAGTCGTGTCTGACAAATTTACTGGAGTTCTATGAGGATGTGTCTAGGGCGGTGGATAGAGGAGAGCCGGTGGATGTGGTCTTTCTTGATTTTCAGAAGGCGTTTGACAAGGTACCTCACAAGAGGTTATTGCAGAAGGTCAGGGGGCATGGAGTTGGGGGTAGGGTGTTAGCGTGGATAGAGGACTGGTTGTCAAATAGGAGGCAGAGAGTGGGGGTCAATGGGTGTTATTTGGATTGGTGGATGGTGACTAGTGGAGTGCCTCAGGGGTCGGTGCTGGGGCCTCAGCTTTTTACCATTTATATAGATGATCTGGAGGAGGGAACCGAGTGCAGGGTGTCGAAATTTGCTGATGACACCAAAATTGGTGGAAAGGCAAATTGTGCGGAGGGTGGGGAGAGTCTACAGAAGGATCTAGATAGTCTGGGCGAATGGGCCAGGAAATGGCAAATGGAATTTAATGTTGGCAAGTGCGAGGTGGTCCACTTTGGTAGGAATAATGATAGGAAGGATTATTATTTACGTGGAGAAAAACTGCAGCAGGCGACGGTGCAGTGGGACCTCGGGGTCCTTGTGCATGAGTCGCAAAAACCCAGCTTGCAGGTGCAGCAGGTGGTCAGGAAGGCGAATGGGATGCTGGCCTTCATCGCGAGGGGGATTGAATATAAAAGTAGGGAGGTCTTGCTGCAGCTGTATAGGGCATTGGTGAGGCCACAGCTGGAGTACTGTGTGCAGTTTTGGGCGCCGTACTTACGCAAGGATATTTTGGCCTTGGAGGGAGTGCAGAGGAGGTTTACTAGGCTGATGCCAGAGTTGAGGGGATTGAGCTATGAGGAGAGGCTGAATAGATCAGGCTTGTACTCGTTAGAGTTTAGAAGAATGAGGGCAGATCTCATTGAGACATATAAGATGATGAATGGGATGGATAGGATAGAGGTAGAGAGACTCTTCCCACTCAGAAAGGATAGTAGGACAAGGAGGCATAGCCTCAAGATAAAGGGGGGGCAGTTTACAACAGAGTTGAGGAGGAACTTCTTCACTCAAAGGTTGGTGAATCTCTGGAATTCTCTGCCCGTTGAAGTGGTGGAGGCTGCCTCGCTAAATATTTTTAAGACGCGGGTTGATGAGTTTTTGATGAGAGAGGGGATTAAGGGTTATGGGGAGAGGGCGGGAATGTGGAACTGAGCCAGTTCCACATTCAATAAGATCAGCCATGATCTTATTGAATGGCGGGGCAGGCTCGAAGGGCTAGATGGCCTACTCCTGCTCCTATTTCTTATGTAAAGAAAATGATAGACACCTGTCTGATACTGTCCAGTCTGGGTGAATCTCAGTTTTCATTCATATATACAAAGAGAATGATTTACACCTCTCCAATACAATCTAGTGCCTCAGAGTCAGCTCATATTTATATTTTAAGAGAATGATTTATTCCTATATGATGGTGTTCAGTCTGAATATGTCTGTTTCACTCTTATCTATAAAAAGAATGATTCAAGTCTGTCTGATCCTGTCCAGCCTGAGTTGTTTGTGCCAGCTTCTATATTCAATTGCATCAGCTCATATTATTGTCCGTCCATCGTCAGTGATGAGGACCTCGACACCATTAGTCATTTTGAGGCTGGTTGCGGTGTGTCCGAAGATGACTGATCAGGCCAATTCGGGCACAGAATGTCCTGGCACATATTGGACAGATTTGTGTAGACACTGTAGTTGTTGCGCTGGTGGCTCTGGACTTGCGCAGCTCACGCTTAAGTTGTGCTTCAGCAATACACCTTGTTTTGTGAGCTTGACAGCCCTTGGCAGCGCCAGATAGGGCGGTTTTGTGCCAGTGTTTTCCAGGTGGTTGTGTCAATGTCAAGCGACTTCAGGGAGGCCTTAAGTGTGTCTTTGAAACGTTTCTTCTGCCCTTCATGGGAGCGTCTTCCAGCAGAGAGTTCCCCAAAAAGGAGCTGTTTGGGTATGTGTTCGTCTGACATACAGATGACATGTGCTGGGCCTGTGCTCTCATCAGCAATGTGTGGACTAATGGTAGACTTGCTCTAGAGAGAACTCAGTGTCTGGTACTTTGTCTTGCCATCTGATGTGTAATATTCTGTGAATACAAGTCCTGTGGAAATGATTGAGCTGTCTTGCCTTCGATACAGTCCACGTTTCAGAGGCATAGAGGAGGGTACTGAGTACCGTGGCGCTGTAGACCTTCAGTTTTGTTGCTGGGCTGATTCCTCAATGTTCCCACACAGTGGAGCGCAGACTACCGAAAGCAGAACTTGCCTTTGCTATTCTGCAGTTAACTTCTGTATCAATAGTCACTGCTTCGGAGAGGCTGCTGCCAAGATAAGTGAACTGGCCCATTGCCTGTAGTTTCTGCCCTTTGATTGTGATTATGGGTTCTGTGTAAGGTGCATGAGAAGCAGGCTGGTGCATGACTCCGGTCTTTTTAATGTTGATGGTGAGTCCAAAGTTGTCACAAGCCATAGAAAACTTGTCCATACTGACTTGCATCTCTGGATCTGAGCTAGTAAGAAGTCTCACAACACCAGGTTAAAGTCCAACAGGTTTATTTGGTAACAAACGCAACTAGCTTTCGGAACGCTGTTCCTTCGTCAGGTGAGTGGAGAGTTCTGATCACAAACAGGGCATATAAAGGTGCACACAGTTTACAGAATACTGATTAGAATGCAAATCTTTATAGCTAATCTGCTATTCATATGTGCGGAGCTTGAGGACATGAGGACGGCCTCAACCGGGACCTTGGGTTCATGTCACATTATCTGTAACCCCCATGATTTGCCTGAACTTGCAACATGATTTTTGCTGTGCGCCAACTTCAGGAGAAGTGTCAGGAGCAGAATCATGACCTTTGTTGACCTCATGAAAGCCTTCGACACTGTAAGCCAACAAGGCCTGTGAAGGATCATGTCAAAGTTCAGCTGCCGCCCCCCCCCACCCAACTTCACTCAGATGGTACGCCAGTTCCATGATGGCCAGAGTACTGGATGGCGGAGAATCCTCTGAGGCATTCCCAGTCACCAATGACATCAAACAGGGCTGTGTGCTCAGACTCTCACTGTTCAGCATGATGTTTACTACCAGGCTGAATGGTGCCTTCCAGGACATTGTTGCTGGAATCAGCCTCAAGTACAGAGTGAATGGGAAGCTCTTCAACCTGAGGAGATTTCAAGCTATTACCAAAGTGAAAGAGACTGTTCTGAGAGATTTCCTCTTTGCTGATGACTGCGCCCTGTCGACTGGCTCAGATGTGGGTATGCCGGCGTTGGACTGGCGTAAACACAGTAAAAAGTCTGTTCTGTAAAAACTTTTGACTGGCTCAGAGCCAGAGATGCAAGTCAGTATGGACAAATTTTCCACGGCTTGTGACAACTTTGGACTTACCATCAGCATTAAAAAGATGGATGTCATTCACCAGCCTGCTTCTCATGCACCTTACACAGAACCCATAATCACAATCAAAGAGCAGAAACTACAGGCAGTGGACCATTTATCTTGGCAGCACCCTCTCCCAAGCAGTGCCAACCAAAATGCCTATCTAAGCTAACCCCATTTGCCTGCATATGGCCCATATCCCTCTAAATCTTTCTCGTCTATGTATCTATCTAAATACCTTTTAAATATTAACAATGTCCCTGCCTCAACCACTTCCTCTGGCAGCTCATTCCATATATGTACACCCTCTGTGTTTAAAAAAAAAGGTGCTCCTCAGGTTCCCATTCTTTACCTAACTTAAACCTGTGCCCTCTCAATTCCCCAACCCTGGGAAAAAGACTGAGTGCATTCATCCTATTCATGCTCTTATACACCTCGATAAGATCACCCCTCAGTCTCCTGCGCTCCAAAGAAAGAAGTATTAGCCTGTCCAATCTGTCCCTATAACTCAGTCCCTTGAGTTCTGGCAACATCCTTGTAAATCTCTTCTGCACTCTCTCCAGTTTAATACGTCTTTCTTATGGAAAGTTGTCCAAAAGGAACACAATACTCCAGGTATGGCTTCGCCAATGTCCTATACAACTGCAACATAATTTCCAAACTTCTATACTCATTGCGCTGACTGATGAAGACCAGCATGCCAAAGTCTTCCTGGAACACTGTGTGCAGTCTGGTTACTTTATTATAGGAGGGATATTAAACTAGAAAAAATGCAGAAAAGATTTATTAGGATGCTACCTGGACTTGATAGTTTGAGTTATAAGGAGAGGCTGGATAGACTGAAACTTTTTCCTCTGGAGCGTAGGAGGCTCAGTGGTGGCCTTATAGAGGGGCATAGATAAGGTTTTCCCAAAGGTAGGGGAGTCAAAAACCAGTGGGCAATTTTTTCACACAGAGGGTGGTGAGTGTCTGGAACAAGCTGCCAGAGGTAGTAGTGGAGGTAGTTGTCTTTTAAAAAGCATTTGGATAGTTATGTGGATAAGATGGGTATAGAGGGATATGGTCCAAATGCGGGCAATTGGGATTAGTTTAGAGATTTTTTTTAAAAAAGTGGTGGCATGGACAAGTTAGGCCGAACAGCTTGTTTCCATGCTGTAAACCTCTAGAACTGTGACACTGCCCTGTCTACCTGTGACACCACCTTCAGCGAACTGTGTAACTGAACCCCAAGGTCCTTCTGTTCCACAATACTCCCTGAAGTCCTACCATTCACCATAGAAGTCCTACTTTGATTTGCCTTTCCAAAATGTAACACCTCACATTTAGCTGCATTGAACTCCATTTGCCATATCTCGATGCAATTCCCCAACTGATCAAAATCCTGCTATAATTTTTGATAACTTTCCTCACTGTCTACAATAGCACCTATTTTAGTGTTGTTACACAGCTTCAAACACCTTCCAAGCATTCCAGTTCAATCAGACAAACAAGGTCAGTAATTCAATTATTTCTTTACTTAACACTTCCTGTACCAGCTCAGATATAAACAGTTGCAACTCATTAACTCTTTTCTGAACTTTAACTGAGCATCAACTTTCAACTAAACTTTAACTCTTAAATTGCAATTTAACTGAACATCAATTTTAACTATTTAACTGAAAATAGAGTTTAGAAAAATTTTGGCCAAGAAATATCATAGAACATAGTGTGTTAGATTGCAGCTTCTGGAGGAGCGTGTAACGGAGTTGGAGGTGGAAGTAGAGGAACTCCGCAAAATTCAGGATGCAGAGGTGGACATTGATAGGAGTTATAAGGAGATAGTCACTCCTAGAAACCAGTCTTGGGTCACTGCCACGAGGAGAGGAAAGAAGAATGTGGTGGGACAATCCCCTGGGGCTGTTCCCCTCCAAAATAGGTTTTCGGTCCTGGAGGCTACAGTTGAGGAAGAATCAACTGGGGATAGCCAAAGGGAGCAGGTCTCTGGGGATGAGCCTATTGTAAAAGCTCAGGTGGTTAGGGGTTGCAAAAGATTAGGACTTGTAATTGGGGACTCCACCGTTAAAGGGACAGATAGGAGAGTCGGTAGCAATGATAGGGACTCAGGGCTGGTGTGTTGCCTACCAGGGGCTGGGGTCCGGGATGTATCAGAGAGGATATTCAAGACTCTCAGGGGAGAGGGAGATCAATCCCAAGTTATAATTCATGTGGGGACGCATGATATAGGGAGGCTAAGGGAAGGGGATATTAAGCAGAGATTCATGGAGTTGGGGTGGAAGCTAAAGGCCAAATCAGACAGAGTGGTTATCTCTGGACTCTTGCCTGTGCCACGGGATAGTTTAGAGAGGAATAGAGAGAGGGAAAGTTTGAATTCGTGGCTGAGGGGATGGTGCAGGAGGGAGGGGTTCAAGTACTTGAGCAATTGGGGCTCGTTCTGGGGAAAGTGGGACCTCTGTAAGAGGAATGGGCTACACCTGAACCAGAGGGGAACAAATATCCTGGGGGGTAAATTTGTGAAGGTTATGCGGAGTGGTTTAAACTGATTCAAAGGGGGGGTGGGATCCTGAGTAGAGGGGGTGAAAGTGAGGGGGGCATAGATGGGGACTGCAATGCACGGCATTGTGGGGGTGGGGCGGAGCAGGGTTTGAAATGTGTATACTTTAATGCGAGGAGTATTCGCAATAAGGTGGATGAACTTGCAGCGTGGACCAGTACCTGGGAGTTTGATGTTGTGGCCATTTCAGAGACTTGGATAGAGCAGGGTCAGGAATGGATGTTGCAGGTCCTGGGGTACAAATGCTTTAGTCGGAGTAGAGAAGGAGGTAGAAGGGGGGGTGGGGTAGCATTATTGGTCAAGGACTGTATCACAGTGTCAGAGAGGAACTTTGATGAGGACTTGTCTGTTGAGGTAGTATGGGCGGAGATTAGAAATAGGAGAGGAGAGGTCACCCTGTTGGGAGTCTTTTATAGACCTCCAAAAAGTTCTAGAGAGGTTGAGGAAAGGATTGCGGAGACGATCCTTGTTAGGAGTGAAAGTAATAGGGTAATTGTTATGGGGGATTTTAACTTTACTAATATTGATTGGAATTGTTATAGCTCTAGCTCATTAGAGGGGTCAGTTTTTGTTCAAAGTGTGCAGGAAGGTTTTTTGACGCAGTATGTAGATAGGCCGACTAGAGGTGAGGCTATATTAGATTTGGTGCTGGGTAATGAGCCAGACCAGGTGCTAGACTTGGAAGTTGGTGTGCATTTTGGGGATAGTGACCACAATTCGATTACGTTCACCTTAGTGATGGAAAGGGATAGGCATGAACCTCGGGTCAGTGGTTTCAGCTGGGGGAAGGGTAATTATGAGGCTATTAGGAGAGAATTAGGAAGCATTGGTTGGACTAGGAGATTACAGGGACTGGGAACATCCGAGATGTGGAGATTTTTCAAGGAGCAGCTATTGCGGGTCTGTGATAGGTATATCCCTGTCAGGCAAGGAGGATTTGGTAGGCCCAGGGAACCGTGGTGCATTAAAAAAGTTGATTCGTTGGTTAGGAAGGAAAAGGAGGCTTATGTTCGGATGAGGCTTGAGGGCTCAGGTAGTGCATTAGAAAGTTTTAGATTGGCTAGGAGGGAGTTGAAGAGGGAGTTAAGAAGGGCTAAAAGAGGACATGAGATGACTTTGGCAGATAGGATTAAGGAGAACCCTAAGGCGTTTTACAGGTATGTCAAGAACAGAAGGTTGGTTAGGGCAAGATTATGGCCAGTTACAGACAGTAGACGGAAGTTGTGTGTGGAACCGGAGGAGATTGGAGAGGCGTTGAACCAATATTTTTCTTCGGTGTTCACGCAAGGGGACATGAATGTAGCTGAGGAGGACACTGGGGTGCAGGGATGTAAAATAGATAATATTGCAGTTGATACGGGGGATGTGCTGGATATTTTAGAGGGTTTGAAAATAGATAAGTCCCCTGGTCCGGATGGGATTTACCCTAGGATTCTTTGGGAGGCAAGAGAGGTGATTGCGAAGCCTCTGGCTCTGATCTTCAGGTCGTCGTTGATCTCTGGTATAGTACCGGAAGATTGGAGGACAGCAAATGTTGTCCCATTGTTTAAGAAGGGGAGAAGAGACTTCCCTGGGAATTATAGACCGGTGAGTCTTACTTCCGTGGTGGGTAAGGTTTTGGAAAGGATTATTAGAGACAGGATTTATAGTTATTTGGAGAGTAATGAATTGATTAGAGACAGTCAGCATGGTTTTGTAGCGGGTAGGTCGTGCCTTACTAACCTTATCGAGTTCGTTGAGAAAGTGACCAAAGAGGTGGATAGGGGTAAGGCGGTTGATGTGGTATATATGGATTTTAGCAAGGCTTTTGATAAGGTTCACCATGGTAGGCTTCTGCAGAAAATGCAGATGTATGGGATTGGGGGTGATCTAGGTAATTGGATCAGGAATTGGCTAGCAGATAGGAGACAGAGGGTGGTGGTTGATGGTAAATATTCGTCATGGAGTTCGGTTACGAGTGGTGTGCCTCAGGGATCTGTTTTGGGGCCACTGCTATTTGTAATCTTTATTAATGATCTGGATGAGGGTATAGTTGGGTGGATTAGTAAGTTTGCTGATGACACCAAAGTCGGAGGTGTGGTAGATTGTGAGGAAGGGTGTCATAGTTTGCAGGGTGACTTAGAAAGGTTGCAGAGCTGGGCTGCGAGGTGGCGGATGGAGTTTAATGTGGAGAAGTGTGAGGTAATTCATTTAGGAATAACAGATGTGTTGAGTATAGGGCTAACGGGAGGACTTTGAATAATGTGGAGGAGCAGAGGGATCTAGGTGTATGTGTACATAGATCCCTGAAAGTTGGGAATCAAGTAGATAAGGTTGTTAAGAAGGCATACGGTTTATTGGTAGGGGGATTGAATTTAGGAGTCGCAGTGTCATGATGCAACTATATACAACTCTGGTGCGGCCGCACTTGGAGTTTTGTGTGCAGTTCTGGTCCCCACATTACAGGAAGGATGTAGAGGCTTTAGAGAGGGTGCAGAAGAGGTTTACCAGGATGTTGCCTGGTATGGAGGGGAGATCCTATGAGGAGAGACTGAGAGATTTGGGGTTGTTTTCGCTGGAAAGAAGGCGGCTAAGAGGGGACTTTATTGAAACATATAAGATGATTAGAGGTTTAGACAGGGTAGATAGTGATAGCCTTTTTCCTAGGATGGAGAAAGCTAGCACGAGGGGGCACAACTTTAAATTAAGGGGGGTAGTTATAGGACTCATGTCAGGGGTAGGTTCTTTACCCAGAGGGGGTGAGGGACTGGAATGCCCTGCCAGCTGCAGTTGCAAATGCACCTAGTTTGGGGGCGTTTAAGAGATCCGTGGATAGGTTTATGGACGAAAAGGGATTGGTTTAGGTTAGTGGGTCATTGTTTTGTAACTGGTCGGCGCAACATCGTGGACCGAAGGGCCTGTTCTGCGCTGTAATGTTCTATGTTCTATGTTCTATGTCTTCTTATCCACAATTTTTCCCTCACTTCCAGAAAATTGTGTCATCCAGCCAACTGTGTCACCAGAAACTGATCACATGGCTCGAACATCGCGTGAAATTACTTTTGAACGAAGCCATTACACTAAGTTCATTTGACATGTCTCATATGCATCAGCCATAAAAATTGAACCACACTGTCTCAGTTAATTTAAAGAACTTTCCTGATCTGACCAACACAGGAAGCTTCAGATCACAGCTCTCAGACCAGAGCCTCTTTATGACTTGCATCTGGTTTTAATCTATAAAATGACTGAAGTTCCCAGCATGCTCCATTCTCACCCTGAATAGCTATTTTGAAGCCATTATTGTTGCAGCCATCTTTTCCCTGTCTGTAGTGTCATAGATAGATAGAACCCTATAGTGCAGAAAGAGGCCCTTCGGCCCATCAAGTCTGCACTGAACACAATCCCACCCAGGCCCTACCCCCATATCCCTACATATCATACACACTAATCCCTCTAACCTACACATCCCTAGACACTAAGGGGCAATTTATTAGCATGGCCAATCAACCTAACCTGCACATCTGTGGACTGTGGGAGGAAACCGGAGCACCCGGAGGAAACCCACGCAGACACGAGGAGAATGTGCAAACTCCACACAGACAGTGACCCGAGCCGGGAATCGAACCAGGACCCTGGAGCTGTGAAGCAGCAGTGCTAACCACTGTGCTACCATGCCATCATCTGCATATTTAATGACCATGCCTTGTAAATTCTCATCCAAATCATTGATGTAGGTAACAAATAGCAGTGGGCCCAGCACTGAACCCTGAGCCTACCATTAATTACAGGTCTCCAGTCTGGCAAGCATCCTTCCACTGTTACCCCTGCTTCAAGCCAATTGTATTTTCAATTTGCCAACTCTCCCTGGATTCCATGTAATCTAACCTTCCAGAGCAGGCTACCATGTGAACTTTATCAAAAGTTTTACTGAAGTCCATATATACTTTTGTCTACCATTCTGCCCTCTTCAACTTTTCTGGTCAATTCATCAAAGAACGCTAACAAATTTGTCAAGCATGATCTTTCTCCAGTTCCTAAATCTTCATGTCTTTCTCCGTGATAAACACAGAGGAGAAATATTCATTGAGAATATTATTATTATTGAGAATGGAGGAGACTGATTCAGCCCTGTCTGATACAGTCTCATCTGTGTCAGCTCCTAAATACAAAAAGTGAATGACTTACTCCTGTATCTTACTGTCCATTCAGAGTCCACTCCTGTGTTGTACTGTCCATACTGTCCACTCAGTGTCCGTTCCTATAAATAAAGAAAATGTTACACTCCTTTTCTGATAATGTCCAATCTGACTGTATCTCAGTATCAGCTCTGATATATATAATGAGAATAATTCACTCCTTTCTGATATGATGCAGTTTGTCTGTCTCTGTGTGAGCTCCTATATGTATAAAGAGAATTACTGCTTTCTGATCATAGGCAGTCCAACATGTCTGTGTGAACTCCACTGTGTGTATAAAGAGAATGCTTCACTCTTTCTGATACTGTACAGCCTGATTGTGTCTGTGTCAGCCCCTACATAAGTATATATGAAGAGAGGTTGCATAGCTTGGTTTGTTTTCATTGGAGCAGAGAAGACCGAGGGGCGACCTGATCAAGGTGTACAAGATTCAGAGTGGATAAGGAGCAGCTGTCCCCCTAAGCTGAAGGGTCAGTCACAAAGGATCTTTCATAAATATATCCAGCACCTTGAACCTTCACAAAGGTTCAAGGTGAGGGGCAGGGGGTTTAGGGGTGATGTGAGGAAAAACATTTTTACCCAGAGGGTGGATACGGCTTGGAATGTGCTGTTGGGCAGAGTGACTGGGGGCAAGTTGCCTCACATCCTTTAAAAGATATCTTGTGATGTGCCAAGTGCACACCCACATTCAGCATTCTGGGCCAAGTGCTGGCTGACGGGACTGGGTGGGAATTCAGGTGCTTCTCATGTGTAAGTGCAGACCTGATGGGCTGAAGGGCCTCTTCTGTGCTATATGATTCTATGATACTGTCCAGTATCAGTGTGTCTCAATCTCAGATCCTATATAAAGAGAATGATTCACTCCTGTCCAATACTGCCCAGCCTGACTATATTTCAAGAGTCAATTCCTCTTGTATTGTATTTTATATATATATATAATATGTGTTTGTATAATATATACTATATATGTAATATATCTGTATTATATATGTGTGTGTATTATGTGTATGCATGTACTTTATTTACATATATATAATAAATATAAAATAAACAGCATGATTCAGTGCTGTGTGATATCTGAGTGTGAGTCAGTGTCAGTTGCTATATATGTATCTATAAATAGAATGATTCACTCTTGTCTGATACTATCCCATCTGCATGTGCTTCTGTGTCAGCTGCTAGATATATTTATGAAGAGAGTGATTCGCTCCTATCTGATTCTGTCCAACCTGTGTTATGTCTCAGAATCAGCCTCTATATATATTTCTAAAGAGAATGATTCACTCTTGTCTGATGCTCTCTAGTCTGTGTGTGTTTCAGTCTGAGCTTCTATATATAATATATAGGAATGATAACTCCTGTCTAATACTGTTATATATATATAAATTTTTCACTCCTTCTGGTAATAATATGCAATCTGAGAAAGTCTCAGTGTCCTATATATAAATGAAGAGAATGATTCACTTCTGTATGTCTACTGTCAGCTCCAATCTATACACCTAAAGCAAATGATTTATTCCTGTCTGGCACTCTAGACTGAGTGTGTCTCAGTGTCTATGAAGAGAATGATTCACTCCAGTCTCGTATTGCTCAGTCTGAGTGTGTCAGCTCCTATATATAGATATAAAGAGAGTGATTCATTCCTGTCTGATACTATCCAGTCTTGAGTGTGTCTCAGGGACAGATCCTACGTACAGACAAACAGAATGATTCACTCCTGTCTGATACTCGTAGAATTATAGATCCATACAGCGCAAAAGAGGCCCTTCAGCCCATCGAATCTGCACCGACACATAAGAAACATCTGAACTTGCACCTAATCCCATCTGCCAGTACGTGCCCCGTAGCCTGAATGTTATGATGTGCCAAGTGTTTATCCAGATACTTTATAAAGGATGTAAGGCAACTTGTCTCTACCATGCTACCAGGCAGAGCATTCCAGACTGTCACCAGGTTTTTCCTCTCATCCCCCCTAAACCTCCTGCCCCTCACCTTTCATGTCCCCTTGCGACTGATGCTTGAACTAAGGGGAACAGCTGCTTCTTATCTACTCTGTCCATGTCTTAGTCAGGTGGCCATGTCTTAGACTCTTGTACGCCTTGGTCAGGTGGCCCCTCAGTTTTCTCTGCCCCAATGAAAGCATGTAAGAAGTCTCACAACACCAGGTTAAAGTCCAACAGGTTTATTTGGTGGTAAAACCCACAAGCTTTCGGAGCGCTGCTCCTTCGTCAGGTGAGTGGGGGAATGAAAGCATCCCAAGCTTATGCAACTTCTTCATAACATCCTTGTTCCATCCCAGGCAGCATCCTAGTGAATCTACTCTGCAGCCCCACCAGCACAATCATATCCTTCCAATAATGTGACGACCAGAATTGTACACAGTACTCCAGCTGTGGCCTCACCAAGTTCTATACTGCTCCAATGTGACTTCCTTGCTTTTGTAATTTATGCCTTGATTGATAAAGGCAAGTGTCCCATATGCCTTTTTCACCACCCTTCTGCTTTCAGAGATCTGTGGACAAATACACCAAGATCCCAATGCTCCACAGAAATTCCTAGTGTCCTAACATTCATTGAGTACATTCTTTCAAATTACTCCTTCCAAAGTGTAGCACCTCTCACTTTTCTGGGTTGAATTCCATCTGCCACTTATCTGAACATTCCGACTTTATCTTCTTTTAGCCTAAGATATATTGCCTCACTATTAACCACCTGTCCAATCTTTGTGTCATTGGAAAACTTACTAATCCTAGCACACACCCCCCCCGACATCATCATCATTGTCATTTATATAAATAATGAATAATTTCCCTGTGGTACACCACTGAACACTGGCTTCCAGTCACTAAAGCAGTCTTCTTTCATCACCCCCTGTCTCCTACAATCTCTAAACTGTCTGTGCTCTGTCTGAGGCCAGAACTCTCCATTCACCTGACGAAGAGGGTAACCTCGAAAGCTTGCTTGCTTGTGAGAATATTATCAAATAAATCGGTTGGACTAAAACCTGGTGTTGTCAGACTTTTTACTGTGTCCTACAGCTGAGCCAGTTTTGAATCCACTTTATCACATTATGCTGTATTCCATGTGAAGTTATCTTCTTTAAAAGTCTCCCATGTGGGACCTCGTTAAAAGGTTGCCTGAAATCCATATAAACTACATCAATTACCCTCGTCTACACACCTGGTCATATCCTCAGTCAGAGTGTCAACATGCATTTTATGGATATATATTTATTTTTTATATGTATAAGAATGATTCGCTGCTGTTTGATACTGTCCAGTCTGTGTGTGTCTCAGCACCAGCTCCGAATATAAAAGAACGATTCACTCAGTCTGATACTGCCCAGCCTGAGTGTGTCTCAGTTTCAGCCTCTACATGTAATGTATAAAGGGAATGAATCACTCCTGTCTGATACTGTCCAATCTGAGTGTTTCTCAGAATCAGCCCCTCTTGATTTACACTGAGAATTATTCACTCCTGTCCGATACTGCCTATTCTGTGTGTGTCTCAGTGTCTCTTCCGATACATATGTATGTGTGAATAAAGAGAATGAATCACTCCTGTCTGACACTGTCCAATCTGAGTGTGCCTCACTGACAACTCCTATACATACACATATATATACATATAAAGAGAATGATTCATTTCACCCTGAAACTATCCAGTCTGAGTGTTTCTTATGTCAGAGCTGACACTAACAATAGAAAGATTCATGCATGGCTAACATTGTCCAATCTGGCCATGTCTCAGTGTCAGCCTGTTGAAGAAATTCATAACAGGTTATAGAAGTTTCAAATAATAAGAACATAAGAAATAGGAGCAGGAGTAGGCCATCTAGCACTTCGAGCCTGCCCCACCATTCAATAAGATCATGGCTAATCTGTCGTGGCTCAGTTCCACTTCCTCTCTCCATAACCTTTAATCCCCTCTCTTATCAAAAACCCATCAACCCGCTTCTTAAAAATATTTAGCGAGGCAGCCTCCACCACTTCAACGGGCAGAGAATTCCAGAGATTCACCACCCTTTGAGTGAAGAAGTTCCTCCTCAACTCAGTTCTAAACTACCTCTCCTTTATCTTGAGGCTGTGCCCCCTAGTCCTACTGTCTTTTTTGAGCGGGAAGAGTCTCTCCACCTCTATCCTATCCATCCCATTCATCATCTTATACGTCTCAATGAGATCTCCCCTCATTCTTCTAAACTCCAACGAGTACAAGCCTAGTTTATTCAGCCTCTCCTCATAGCTCAACCCCCTCAACTCCGGTATCAGCCTAGTAAACCTCCTCTGCACTCCCTCCAAGGCCAAAATATCTTTGCGCAGATGCGGCACCCAAAACTGCACACAGTACTCCAGCTGCGGCCGCACCAATGCCCTATACAGCTGCAGCAAGACCTCCCTACTTTTATATTCAATCCCCCTCGCTATGAAGGCCAGCATTCCATTCGCCTTCCTGACCACCTGCTGCACCTGCAAGCTGGGTTTTTGCGACTCATGCACAAGGACCCCGAGGTCCCTCTGCACCGTCGCCTGCTGCAGTTTTTCGCCCCGTAAGTAATAGTCCTTCCTACCATTCCTCCTACCAAAGTGGACCACCTCACACTTGCCAACATTTGCCAACATTAAATTCCAGGGATAATCAGGGATTTAAGTCACTAATGAAATGTTTTAATGTTTATTTATTAGTCACATGTAGACCTACATTCACTCTGCAATGAAGTTACTATGAAAATCCCCTAGTCGCCACACTCCAGTGCCTGTTCGGGTACACTGAGGGAGAATTTAGCACGGCCAGTTCACCTAACCAGCACATCTTTGGACTGTGGGAGGAAACCAGAGCATCCGGAGGAAACCAACGCAGACACGGAGAACATGCAAACTTCATATAGAACCATAGAACCCTACAGTGCAGAAAGAGCCATTCAGCCCATCAAATCTGCACCGACCACAATTCCACCCAGACCCTACCCCCATACGTCCCTACATATTTTACCCACTAATCCCTCTAACCCATGCATCTCCGGACACTAAGGGGCAATTTTAGCATAGCCAATCAACCTAACCCGCACATCTTTGGACTATGGGAGGAAACCAGAGCACCCAGAGGAAACCCACTTAGACACGAGGAGAATGTGCAAACTCCACACAGTGACCCAAGCCAGAATCGAACCCAGGTCCCTGGAGCTGTGGAGCAGCAGTGCTAACCACTGTGCTACCATGCCACCCTGAAGATAGTGATCCAGGCTGGGAATCATACCCAGCTGTGGAGCAGCAGTGCTAACCACTGTGCTACCATGCCACCCTGAAGATAGTGATCCAGGCTGGGAATCAAACCCAGCTGTGAGGCAGCAGTGCTAACCATTGTGCCACCATGCCACTAGAACAAAGTGAAATGACCCCCGATCAGACTCTCAGTCTAACAGCGGAACTGTCTGCATGACAGTTTCTTTGTTCTGAACTCAGAACAAAGAAAAGTACAGCACAGAACAGTCCCTCAGCCCTCCAAGATTGCATTGATCATGATGCCTGCCTAAACTAAACCCATATGCACTTACAGAGTCCGTATACTTCCATTTCATTCTATTCATGTAATTGTCTAGTTGCCCCTTAAATACTGCTACCATACCTGCTTCCACCACCTTCCTGGGCAGTGCATTCCAGATGTTCACTGCCCTCTGTGTAAGAAGGCTTTTCTCGTACATCTCCTCTAAACTTTTCCCCATGCACCTTAAACCTATGTCCCCCAATATTTGCTTTTTCCTTGAGTAGAAAGGTCATCTGGCTATCCACTCTGTCCATGCCACTCATAATCTCCATCAGGTCACCCCTCAACCTCTGTCGTTCCAGTGAGAACAAACTGAGTTTATCCAACCTCTCCTTGTAGCTAATTCCCTCCAGACCAGACAACATCCTAGTAAACCTCTTCTGTATCCTCCCCAAAGCATCCACATCCTCCTGGTAGTGTGGTGACTCCAGAATTGTGCACACCATTCCAAATTAGGCCTAACCAAGGTTCTGTGCTGCTGCAGCGTAACCTGCTAATTTTTATACTCAATGCCCCGACAGATGAAGCAAGCATCTTGACCGAGTTATCCACCTGCATTGCCACTTTCAGTGATCAGTGAATATGTACACCCAGATCTCTCTACCATTTATTGTATAATTCTTAATGCATTGGACCTTCCAAAATCCATTATCTCACTCTTGTCCAGATCAAATTCCATCTGCCATTTCTCTGTCCAAGTCTCCAACCGATTTATATCATGCTATATCCTCTGTTCATTACCTGTATTTCCATCAATTTTTATGTCATCTGCGAACTTACTGATCAGACCAACTACATTTTCCTCCAAATCATTTATATATACCACGAACAACAAAGGTCCCAGAGCTAATCCCTGTGGAGCACCACTAGTCACAGCCTTCCATCCAGAAAAGCATTCCTCTACTGCTACCCTCTGTCTTCTATGACCAAGCCAGTTCTGTATCCATCTTTCCAGTTCTCCTCTGATCCTGTGTGACTTCACCTTTAGTACTAGTCTACCATGGGGTCAAAGGCTTGTCAAAGGCTTTACTGAAGTCCATGTACACAACATCAACTGCCTTTCCCTCATTTATCATCTTCGTCACTTCCTCAAAAAACTCGATCAAGTTAGAGAGGCACAACGTCCCTTCACAAAACGATGCCATCATGTATAGGTCCATTTGTTGCCAAATGTGAGTAAATTCTGTCCCTAAGAATCTTTTCCAATAATTTCTCTACCACTGACACAAGGCTCACTAGCCTATAATTTCCTGAATGATTCCTGCTGCCCTTCTTAAACAATGGAACAACATTGCCTACTCTCCAGTCCTCTGAAACTTCACCTGTAGCCAATGAGAATACAAAAAATTCTGTCAAAGGCCCGACAATTTCCACCCTGGCCTCCCTCAGTATTCTGGGGTAGATCCCATCAGGCCCAAGGGATTTATCTACTTTCATGGTTCTTAAGATGCCCAATACCTGCTTTTTGATATCGACATGACCCAGAATATCTACACACCCTAACCTAGGCTCCTCATCCATCTAGTCCTTCTCTTTGATGAATACTAGTACCTCACCCATTTCCTCTGGTTCCATGCAGAGATCCCCTTCACTATCTTTGAGTGGACTAATTCTTTCACTGGTTGCCATTTTGCTCCTTATATAGGTATAAAATGCCTTCAGATTTTCCTTAATCCTGTTTGCCAAAGACTTTTCATGACCCTTTTTAGCCTTCCTAACTCCTTCCTTAAGTTCCTTCCTACATTCTTTATATTCTCCAAGGGCCTCATCTGTCCAAAGCCTTTTAGATCTTACAAATGCTTCCTTTTTCTTTTTGACAAGGTTCATAGCATCCCTTGTTATCCAGGGTTCCCGATTGCCACACTTGTCCTTCATCCTCACAAGTACATGCTGGTCCTGAATTCCAATCAACTGACACTTGAAAAAGACAGGAAGAGATTTAAATAAATATAACATTTGAACAAGTATTTCTGATTGAAATGTATTTTGGATTTTGAAATGTACTTGAGGTATATTTTTAAAGTAATTGTACACTTTAGTAAAGACAGACTGCTGCGAGGCAGGTTTAGCAGGTAAACCACATACTTTGGAACAATGAAACCACAGAATGTGCATAGTTTTGTCAGCAAAAGTTACGATAATATGTTTTCCCAAAGCCACTTTAGGAATAGTGCTATTCAAGTTGCCCTGATAAGACTTCTTCTCAGAAGTAAGAATGTCAGCTGTCTGGTTCAGCTATTGACATGAATGACAATTGGTGGGAGCAGTAACTTTGACCTTTGCAGCTAAGTATCTGGGGTTGTTAAGCAAAAGGGAAAGAAGTATCTGGATTCTATAGACCAATGAAATCCCATGATGTCAGAGGATAGAATGTAATTGGCTAAGGTATATGACAATTGTTAACAGTGATTGATTTGTACTGATGAAGACCGGCTCATAACTAACAGAAGGCAGGAAACATAAAACTTAAGAAATGTAAGTGTAACTTCAGTATTGGAATGCTCAAGGCCTTCTCCTACAGCAAGGCATTGGACTACTTTATACTCCCTCTACTAACCTCTCCCATCAAATTGCCCTTCGAGCCTACTCTATTGTTCATTATGATCATGGCTGATTGTCCAACTCAATAGCCTAATCCTGTTTTCTCACCATAATCTTTGATCCCATTTGCCCCAAGTGCCATATCCAGCCGCCTCTTGAATACATTCAATGTTTTGGCATTAACTACTTCCTGTGGTAATGAGTTCCATAGGCTCACCACTCTTTGGATGAAGAAATGTCTCCTCATCTCCATCTTAAATAGACTACCTCAAATCCTCAGACTGTGATCTCTGATTCTGGACTCCCCCACCATTGGGAATATCCTCCCTGCATCTACCCTGACTGGTCTAGTTAGAATTTTGTAAGTCTCTATGAGATTCTAAATGTAGCCTCACCAAGGCCCAATATAATTGCAACAACACATCCCTGTTCCTGTCTTCAAAATCTCTCACAATGAAGTTCAACATGCCATCTGTCTTCTTTACTATCTGATTCACCTGCATGCTTACCTTCAGCGACTGGTGCACAAGGACACCCAGGTCCCACTTCACACTCCCCTCGCCCAAATTACAGCCATTCAGGTAGTAATCTGCCGCCTTTTCGCTTCCAAAATGAATAACCTCACATGTATCCAAATTATACTGCATCTGCCATTGATTTGCTCACTCACCCAATCCGTCCAGATCATGCTGCTCTGCATCCTCATCACAGTTCACCCTTCCACCCGCTTGGTATCATCTGCAAACTTTGAGATATTACATTTTGTTCCTTCATCCAAATCATTAATATATATTGTGAATAGCTGGGGTTCCAGCACCGATCCCTGTGGCACCCCACTAGCTACTGCCTGCCAGTTTGAAAATGATTCCTACTCTTTGCTTCCTACCATTAATTCCTACTCTTTGCTTCCTCTTTGCCAACCAGTTTTCTATTCATCTCAATATACTTTCCCCAATATATTTATATATATAAATAAATAAAGAGAATGATTCAGTCCTGGCTGATTCTGTCCATCCTGAGTGTGTCTCAGTGTCAACTGCTATATAAAGTTCACTCCTGGCTAATATTGATATGAAGAGAATGATACATGCCTGTCTAATACTGTACTGTCTGTGTATGTCTTAATGTCAGGTCCTGTGTATGTTATAAATGGAGTGATTCACTTCTTTCTGATATTATGCAGACTGACAATTCACTCCTGTCTGATACTATGTAGTCTTGTGTGCCTCAGTGTCATCTCCTATATGTAGTGGGAGTGCTTTTTCAGAGGCTAGATATTAAACAGACTTTCATTGAATTGCGGCTCAGTAAATACGCAAACTCGTGGAGACAGTCCTCTGGTTAAAGATGTTTCTTTAGTTTCCAAGCCTGGTTCAATGTACGAGGATGAGAGATTTGGGGCAGTTCCAAATCAGTCTGAAATTACGTAACTCTCAGTATTACAATTATACTATTTTTAAAAGCCATTTGCACCCCTTACTCACCCCAGCTGGGTATAAGCCAATCATTATTTGTATGGATTATTTACTTTGGCCAATAACATTTAAATTTTGACAGCATGGAACTACGCGAGTTTGTGGGCTTCAAGAGTATTTCTCAGTCTCTTGACGCTTACCAAACAACTCGTTTCTGGTGGGATGTGTGACCTAATTATTTGAACAATGATCTCTGGTACTTTGCTTGGGTAGTGAATATTCTGTTCATTGGGATTGTCTAGACACTGATAAAAATTACTTTTCCCTTCACTCAGTATCTACATTGTTCTGAGGAATGTGGTTCTTTTTATTTGACTATGAACATAGAACATAGAACATAGAACATTACAGCACAAACAGGCCCTTCGGCCCTCGAGTTGCGCCGATCGCATCAACCCCACCAATCTATAGACCTATCTATAACCCCCAATCCCATTAAACCCCATATACTCATCCAGGAGTCTTTTAAAAGACCCCAGCGAGTTCGCCTCCACCACCGACGACGGCAGCCGATTCCAATCACTCACTACCCTCTGAGTGAAAAACTTACCCCTAACATCACCTCTGTACTTCCCTCCCCGCACCTTAAATCTGTGTCCTCTCGTAGCGACCATTTCAACCCGGGGAAATAGCCTCTGAGAGTCCATCCTATCTATTCCTCTCAACATTTTATAAACTTCTATCAGGTCGCCTCTCAACCTTCGCCTCTCCAGGGAAAAGAGTCCCAGCTCCCTCAACCTATCTTCATAAGGCATGCCTCCCAGTCCAGGCAACATCCTTGTAAATCTCCTCTGCACCCTTTCAATAGCTTCTACGTCTTTCCTATAGTGAGGCGACCAGAACTGCGCACAGTACTCCAAATGAGGCCTGACGAGGGTCCTGTAAAGTTGCAGCATTACCTCCCGACTCCTAAACTCAATCCCTCGATTAATGAAGGCCAGTACACCATACGCCTTCTTGACCACCTCCTCCACCTGCGAGGCCGATTTAAGAGTCCTGTGAACCCGGACCCCGAGATCCTTCTGCTCTTCAACGCTACTAAGACCCCTGCCCTTGATAGTGTACTCGTTCATCCCGTTGGTTCTGCCGAAATGGACTACTACACATTTATCCGCGTTGAAGTCCATCTGCCACTTCTCCGCCCATTCCTGCATCCTATCTATGTCCTGCTGCAACTTTTGACATCCTTCCAGACCATCCACAACACCGCCGACCTTTGTGTCATCAGCGAACTTGCTAACCCATCCCTCCACTTCCTCATCCAGGTCATTTATGAAAATGACAAACAACAAGGGTCCCAGAACAGATCCCTGGGGCACCCCACTGGTGACTGACCTCCATTCCGAAAAAGACCCATCCACAACTACTCTCTGCCTTCTGCAGGCAAGCCAGTTCTGGATCCACAAGGCCAAAGGCCCTTGGATCCCATGCCCTCTCACCTTCTCAAGAAGTCTTGCATGGGGGACCTTATCAAAAGCCTTGCTGAAGTCCATGTACACTACGTCCACGGCACTTCCTTCGTCAATGTGTTCAGTCACATTATCGAAGAACTCAACTAGGCTCGTAAGGCACGACCTGCCCTTGACAAATCCATGCTGACTATTCCTGATCATGTCAAACCTCTCCAAATGCTCGTAAATCTTGTCCCTCAGAAGCCTCTCCATCAGCTTACCAACCACTGAGGTCAGACTCACCGGGCGGTAATTTCCCGGGCTATCTCTGTTCCCTTTCTTGAAAATAGGGACTACATCCGCAATCCTCCAATCTTCTGGAACCTCTCCCGTCTCCATTGACGACGCAAAGATCATCGCCAAGGGCTCTGCAATCATACCATCATGTCCCAATCATGTCCCATCATACCTTTAGATCACTGTGCTGTTGAACAAGGTATACGCTTTTAATACAGAATATTCAAACATATATGTCCAAATTCTCTAACAGTGGTTTTATGTGTCTCTATGCAAACAGTAATTTTGTAAACTATATTCCAGGCACTTTGTTACTTCCCTATACTCTATTAACACTGATTTGTTAGTGGTTTAGTCCCAAATTATTCTAAACTCCCTCTTAGATATTTATAAAGAGTATGATTCACTCCTGTCTGATACTACTCAGTCTGACCGTGTCGCAGTCTCAGTCCCTATCAAAAGGATGATTCACTTCATCTATGCATAAATAGGAGCTGATACTGAGACTGATACTGTTCCATCAGCATATATCTCAGTGTCAGCACCTATATTGTACGTATGTGTATAAATATAAAGAGAATGAATCATACTTGTCTGGTACAGCACAGTTTGAGTGTGGCTCAGTGTCAGCCCCCACATGTTTATATATATCAAGAGAATCATTCATTCCTGCCTAACACTGTCTAGTTTGAGTGTAATCCTCTATCAGCTTATACAGGGAATGATTCACTCCTGTGTGATATAATTTCAGACTCATATATATGAGCAACTCCTGTCTGACACTGACCGGTCTGAGTGTTTCTCAGTGTCATCTTTCTCTCTCTCTGTCTCACACCACACAACATAGTCGGAGTTTGTCTCAGTGTCAGTACGTGTACGTGATTACTTAGTAACTTTTGATTTGATTGGATATATCATTGTCACAGTGGAAAGTATTGTTTCTTCTGCGCTGTACAGACCAATCATACTGAACATGGAGAAGAACATGGGCGGCACGGTAGCACAGTGGTTAGCACTGCTGCTTCACAGCTCCAGGGTCCTGGGTTCGATTCCCGGCTCGGGTCACTGCCTGTGTGGAGTTTGCACATTCTCCTCGTGTCTGCGTGGGTTTTCTCCGGGTGCTCCGGTTTCCTCCCACAGTCCAAAGATGTGCGGGTTAGGTTCATTGGCTATACTAAAATTGCCCCTTAGTGTCCTGGGATGTGTAGGTTAGAGGGATTAGCAGGTAAATGTGTAGGGATATGGGGGTGGGGTCTGGGTGGGATTGTGTTCGGTGCAAACTCGATGGGCCGAAGGGCCTGTTTCTGCACTGTAGGGTTCTATAAAGTCAAGAAAAGGAGACGGTGTATAATTCAGTGCTACAGTCATAGTTAGGGTGTAGAGAAAGATCAACTTAATATGAAGTAGGTCCATTCAAAAGCCCGATGGCAACAGGGAAGAACCGGTTTTTGATTCAGTTGGTACCTGACCTCAGACTTTTGTATCTTTTTCCTGATAGACAAAGGTGGAAGAGAGTGTGTCTGGGGTGCATGTGGTCCTTAATCATACTGGCTGCATTTCCAAGGCAGCAGGAAGTGTAGACTAAGTCAGTGAATGAGAAACTGGACTGAGCTTTGTTCACGACGCTTTGTAATTTTTTTGAGGTCTTAGACAGAGCAGGAGCCATACCAAGCTGTGAAGCAACTAGAAAGGATGCTTTCTATGGTGTATCTGTACAAGTTGATGAGCGTTGTAATGGGCATGCCAAATTTCCTTTGCCTCCTGAGAAAATAGAGGCATTGTGGGCTTTCTTAATTATAGAGTAGGCGTGGAGGACAGGTTGTTGGTGATTTGGATGCCTAGAAACTTGAAACCCTTGACCATTTCCACTTCATCCCCATTGATCTAGACAGGTGCATTTTGTTGACATTGAGGGAGAGATTATTATTATCACTCCATCTCACCAGATTCTCTATCTCTCTCCTGCTCTCTTTCTCATCATTGTTTGAGATCCGATCCACTATGGTGGTGTCATCAACAAACTCAAAAATTGAGTTGGAGGGGAATTTGGCCACACAGTGCATAAGGAGTATAGTAAAGGGCTGAGGACACAGCCCTGTGGGGTACCGGTGTTGAGAATAAATGTGGAGGAGATGTTGTTGCCTAGCCTTAGTGATTGCAACCTGTGGGTTAGGAAGTCTTGGGTTAGTTTGCAGCGGGGGCCACAGAGTTTAGAGATGGGTTTTGTCAGAATAATAGTGTTGAAGGCTGAGCTGTAGTTAATAAATAGGAGTCTGACGTAAGTGCCTTTGTTATCCAGGTGTTCCAAAGTTGAGTGTAGGGCCAGGGAGATGGTATCTGCTGTGGACCTGTTACAGCAATAGGCTGACTAGTGGATCCAGGCAATCTGGGAGGCCAGAATTGATTCTTGCCATGACTAACCTTTTGAAGTTTGGTTCTGTCTTTTGGCGTCTTAGATGGATCTCCGAAGATCATATCTGGATTTTTGTGTAGATGTGGAGATGTTGGCATTGGACTGGGGTAAACACAGTAAGAGGGCTCACAACACCAGGTTAAAGTCCAACCAGTTTATTTGATAGTAAACCCACAAGCTTTCGGGGTTTGCCCCTTCGTCAGGTGAGCGGAGAGTTCTGATCTCAAACAGAATCGTTATTCCGGAATCGTTCTTGGAACTTTTGCTTCCAAATTCAGTGCTTTCAAAATCAGAATTTTTTATTCTGGAATGTGACCATAATTGAAAGATAGGATTGGTCCATATGCAACAAACAAGATCAACCAACAACAAAAATCTAACAACCACCAAACAACAACAAAAACAGCAACACCACGGTAGCACAGTGGTTAGCACTGCTGCTTCACAGCTCCAGGGTCCTGGGTTCGATTCCCGGCTCGGGTCACTGCCTGTGTGGAGTTTACACATTCTCCTCGTGTCTGTGTGGGTTTTCTCTGGGTGCTCCGGTTTCCTCCCACAGTCCAAAGATGTGCGGGTTAGGTTCATTGGCTATGCTAAAATTGCCCCTTAGTGTCCTGGGATGTGTAGGTTAGAGGGATTAGCAGGTAAAATGTGTAGGGATATGGGGATAAGGTCTGGGTGGGATTGTGTTCGGTGCAGACTTGATGGGCCGAAGGGCCTGTTTCTGCACTGTAGGGTTCTATGGTTCTAACGAGGGCAGCAAGGTGGTACAGTGATTAGGAGTACATGTTAGCAGAGTGGTTAGCACCGCTGCCTGACAGTGCCAGGGATCCAGGTTCAGTTCCAGCCTTGGATGCCTGAGTTTTGCATATTCTCCCCATATCTGAGTGGGTTCCCTCCAGGTGGCCCCATTTCCTCCCACAGTCCAAAGATGTGCAGGTTAGGTGGATTTGCCATGGTGTGCAGGTTTATGAGGTTAGGGCAGAGGAAAGGGCCTGGGCTCCATTCCCTCCCCCAAAATGATGAGAATTGCACTACTGTCCAAAAAAGTGGCATTATCAAACTCACCCAAAAAACAGGTTTGAAACTCAGCCACTTTCTTGCTCATTTGTCATTTTGTAAGATTATTTTACTTTATTATTTAATAATGTCACCAGTAGATTTACAGTAGACTGCAATGAAGTTACTATGAAAATTTTCTAGTCGCCACACTCGGGCACCTGTTCAGGTGCACTGAGGTAAAACTTAGCATGGCCAATACACTTAACCAGCACATCTTTTGGACTGCGGAAGGAAACCAGACCACACGGCAGAAACCCATGGAAGCACAGGGAAAATGTGCAGACTCCACACAGACAGTGACCCAAGCCAAAAATTGCACCCTGATCCCTGTCTTTGTGAGGCAGCAGTGGTTGCCACTGTGCCACCCCTAAGTATTGAATGAGTGAGAAAACAGGTATGTTTCAGATCTGTTTTTTGGGCAAGTTTGACAATGAAGTCTTGTGACACTTCTTTGAATGGAAGTGCAATTCAAATCAGTTTGGTACGGGAGTACAGATTCATATCCATTTGGGACAGTTGTGGGGAGGGGAATGCCCAGGCCCAGACCCTCTCTTCTGCATCAGTAAAGCTGGCTAAAAACTACTCAGAGCACCACCGCACAGATGCCCTGATCTCCTCATGCACTAGGAGACTTCCAGTCCTTAGCCCCCCCTCCCCTCCAGCCTCACACCTCCCCCCATGGATCAGGCTCCATCATCATTGATGGCATTGTATCCCACCATGACAAAAATGTCTGCCACTGCATTTCCACTGACGCAACCCCTAATCTATTTACCCAGTTTACTTTTGATAGCTTCCTCTTCATACCCTTGTAATTGCCTTTATCAAGTTTAAAACACTAAGCTTAGACACACTCCTCTCTTAGACCATAAGATATAGGAGCAAAAATTAGGCCATTCAGCTGATCGCATCTGTTCCACCATTTAATCATGGCTAATATGATTCTTATCCCCATTCTCCTGCCTTCTCCCCATAACCTTTGATTTCCTTTGTCGATCAAGAATCTATCTATGTCTTAAAGACACTCTAAGAAATCTCACAACACCAGGTTAAAGTCCAACAGGTTTATTTGGCTTTTGCTATCTTACTGTGTTTACCCCACTCCAATGCCAGCATCTCCACATCATTAAAGACACTTCACAACCCTCTGTAGATATGAGTTCCATAGATTCATCACCCTCTGGCTGAAGAAATTCCATCTCATCTCAATTTTAAAGGAGCATCCCTTCACTCTGAGGTTGAGTTCTAGTCTCTCCTACTTGTGGAAGCATCTTCTCCACATCCACTCTATCTAGACTTCTCAGTATTCTGTAAATTTCAAGTAGATACTCCCCCATCTTTCTAAATTCCATCGAGAATAGACCCAAACTTCGTCAAATTGAATGTGCAGTTCAATTATTTTAGGATCACTTTTATCTAGAGATGCCTTTTCCATGAGGTCATTAATTAAACATGTCTTACTGCACATAAACAAGCCAAGAAAAGCTTGTTCTAGATGAATAGCTTTTGGAAATTTCCCAAAAACACTCCATGAAATCACTTTCCAGGCTATGTTTGCTAATCTGATTCCTGCAATTATAATTCATGTTAAAATCATCCATGATAATTGTATTGGCTTTCTAAAAAAGCCCCCATTATTTTTTTCTGTATGTTCCATCCTACAGTCTGGATAATGTTAAGGGGTCTATAAAGTACTCCCATACTTAACTGCTTATAATTTCTATTTCTTAACTCTATTCAAATTGATTCTATATCTCAATCTTCTGATACAAGAATTGAGTGTACAAATTGCAGATTCATTTAACTGTGCCATGTTTGACTGTGGTTGTACATGTACAGTATGAAGAAGTGATTGGCTGAGATGCAATTTAGATTCATTCAGTACTTCATTCATTAAGTACAAGGAACATGAAATGTATACTTGTTTTAGTGACAACACATTGAGTTTGCTGATACAGAGTAGTGGTTCCAAGCAGAATATCTGGAGTAAGGCACTTTATTAGTGAAACAAAGAAACAAAGAACAACCCAGCACGGGAAACAGGCCCTTCGGCCCAACAAGCCCGCGCCGCCGCATCACCCTACACCTATTCTACCCTGCGTATCTACAAATAGAACCCCTGACTTAGCCAGATTCAGGGGAGAATAGTGTCAATTTGGTAAAACCAATTAGCCTAAGAGCACATCTTTGGGGTGTGGGAGGAAACCGGAGCGCCCGGAGGAAACCCACGCAACCACAGGGAGAATGCACAAACTCCCACAGACACAGGCCCAAATCCATGTGCCTGCACAGCCAGCAGTGCTAGTCACTGAGCTGTTGCGGCGCTCGTTTACCGGTCCAGGATTAAGCACACACACCGACACGAAGTACTAGGTCACTCCTGGAACCTCCAAGAGTAGCCCACGCACGACCCACCGTGTGCATGCCCCTCGTTTGACACGAGGTGGACCTCCACCTGCGGAATAAAAGACAAAAACGTTAATCACAAGCCTGCCTTTCCAGTGTCTCCTGAGGTTCTAACCCTTATTTAATAACCCCTACCATAACCCTCCATCCTCGTTTCACTCATGTGCCTATCTAACTGAACCTTAAACGAGTCCAACGTTCCCGCCTCCACCACCCTACTCGGTAGCGCGTTCCATACCCCTACAACTCTCTGCGTAAAGAGCCTTCCTCTCATATCCAAATTATATCTCTCCCCCCTCACCCGTAAATCACGTCCTCTTGTATTTGTAACCAATCTAGGGAGCAGTCTCTCACTATTGACTCTGTCTATTCCCTTCAGTATCTTATATACCTCTATCATGTCCCCCCTCAATCTCTGTCTTTCCAAGGAGAACAGTCCCAGTTTCTCCAACCTTTCCTCGTACCCCAGCCCCTCCATGTCAGGCAACATCCTGGTGAACCTCCTCTGCACCCTTTCCAGAGCCTCCACGTCCTTCCGGTAGTAAGGTGACCAGAACTGGACGCAGTACTCCAAATGCGGTCTAACCAACGTTCTATACAACTGAAGCATTAGACGGCAGCTTTTAAACTCTATACCCCTTCCTGTAAAGGCTAGCATTCCATAAGCCTTCCTGACAACATTCTCCACTTGTGTTGCAACCTTCATGGATTTGTGAACCTGCACTCCCAGGTCCCTCTGTGCCTACTCCTAATTTCCTACCTTTAATCACATAGCTCCTCTCTACATTATTCCTTCCAAAATGCATCACCTCTCATTTGTCAAGATTAAATTCCATCTGCCACCTATCTGCCCAATGCTCCAACCTATCTATATCCTGTTGTATCACCTGACAATCCACTTCGGTACCCGCCAACCCTGCCATCTTGGTGTCATCAGCAAACTTGCTGATCACACCACCTATGCCCTCTTCCAAGTCATTTATGTAGACTACAAAGAGGAGAGGTCCCAGTACTGAGCCCTGCGGCACACCACTAGTCACTGGCCTCCAGCCCGACAAGGTCCCCTCCACAGCTACCCTCTGTCTCCTCTTACCCAGCCAGTTCTCAATCCACCTAGCTACCTGGCCTCGTATCCCATGCGCCTTAACCTTTTCTACCAGAAAAGTGAAGCAAGAACTCTACAAAAAAGGCAGAAGTAAAATTGGGCGTGGAAAATAATTTCTATTTTCTTTGGGTAAATTGCAAATCCAATGAATTTTCAATCAGGAGATCACTGCATTTCTTTCAACAAAACCTAATGTTGTCTGAAATATTCTGTGCACACACTTCAACCAGTTTATTATATTTACTCAAGTGCATTTACTTTATGAGGCTCACTGAGTTGTTCCAGTCCTTTTGGAAGCAAGGATCCATTCCTCAATAACTTAAAGATGCTTCCATTGTACACCTCTACAAGAGGAAGGACAATTGGTAAGAATGTGACAACCACCAAGAAATCTTGTGCTCTCCATCACAGGAAAAACCCTTGCAAGAGTCCTGCGAAATCGTCTGGTCACTCATCTGGAGCTGGGCCTGCTTCCAGAGTCACAGTGTGGCTTCCGCAAAGGTAGCGGGTCTATTGACATGATTTTTGCTGTGCGTCAACTTCAGGGGAAATGTCAGGAGCAGAATCGTGAGCTCTACACAACCTTTGTTGACCTCGCGAAAGCCTTCGACACTGTAAGCCAACAAGGCCTGTGGAGGATCATGTCAAAGTTTGGCTGCCCCTCCAAATTCATTCAGATGATACGCCAGTTCCATGATGGCCAGAGTACTGGATGGCGGAGAATCCTCTGAGGCATTCCCAGTCACCAATGGCGTCAAACAGGGCTGTGTGCTCAGACTCTCACTGTTCAGCATGATGTTTACTACCAGGCTGAATGATGCCTTCCAGGACAGCGCTGCTGGAATCAGCCTCAAGTACAGAGTGGATGGGAAGCTCTTCAACCTGAGAAGACTTCAAGCTATTACCAAAGTGAAAGAGACTGTTCTGAGAGATTTCCTCTTTGCCAATGACTGCACCCTGTATACTGGTTCAGAGCCAGAGATGCAAGTCAGTATGGACAAATTTTCCATGGCTTGTGACAACTTTGGACTTACCATCAACATTAAAAACAACTGAAGTCATGCACCAGCCTGCTCCTCATGCAGAACACATAATCACAATCAAAGGGTAGAAACTACAGGCAGTGGACCAGTTCACTTATCTTGGCAGCACCCACTCCTCAGCAGTGGCTCTTGATACAGAAGGTAACTGCAGAATAGCAAAGGCAAGTTCTGCTTCCAGTAGACGGCGCTCCACTGTTTGGGAACGTTGAGGAATCAGCCCAGCAACAAAACTGAAGGTCTACAGCACCGCGATACTCACTGCCCTCCTGTATGCCCGTGAAACATGGACTGTGTATTGAAGGCATGCAAGACAGCTCAATCATTTCCACACAACTTGTCTTCACAGAATATTATGCATCTGTTGGCAAGACGGAGCACCAGAACTGAAGTTCTCTCTAGAGAAGTCTACCATCAGACCACACGCTGCTGATGAGAGTGCAGACCCGGTGGGCAGGTCATGTCACCCGTATGTCAGACGAGTGCATACCCAAGCAGTTCCTTTTTGGGGAACTCTCTGCTGGAAGGCGCTCACATGGAGGGCAGAAGAAACGCTTCAAAGACACACTCAAGCCCTCTCTGAAGTCGCTTGACATAGACACGCCCACCTGGGAAATGCTGGCACAAAACCGCCCTACCTGGCACTGCCTCATCCACAAAGGCTGTCAAGCTCACGAAGCAAGGTGTATTGCTGAAGCAGAACTTAAGCGTGAGCTGCACAAGTCCAGAGCCACCAGTACAACAACGACAGTGTCTACACAAGTCTGTCCAATATGTGCCAGGACATTCCATGCCCGAATTGGCCTGATCAGTCATCTTCGGACACACCGCAACCGGCCTCAAAATGACTGATGGTGTCGAGGTCCTCATCACTGACGATGATGGACGAACAACTTTATGAGACAGACAAAGGACTATGGTTCAAATTATTTTTTATTAAAATCTCTCACAGATTAAAGAAACAATTTTTACACCATAGATTGAGTTAACTTTCTTCAAAGTAGGCTAATTGCCTGGGGAACAGATACTGCCTGGTCTGGTGAAATCAATTGAGCTGTTGGATTCAATTCACTGAGCTCACAGTGACAGATGAACTCAGGGTTCAGGTACAGGAAACAACAGGTAGCCTAGCAATGAATGGCTGCACGTAGCAAATGTCACTTGACCAGATATTTTGAAAACCTAAAACAATGGGGTGGCACAATGGTTGGCGCTACTGCCTCGCAGTGCTGGGCACCTGGGTTCAATTCTGACCTTGGGTGGCTGTCTGTTCGGAGTTTGCGCGTTCTTCCTGTGTCTTTATGGGTTTCCTGCAGGTGCTCTGGTTTCCTCCTACGGTCCAAGGATGTGTGGGTTGGGCTGATTGGCCATGTTGGGATGGCCCTATGCTGTCGCAGGGTGTGTAGGTTGGGAGGGATTAGCGGGGTAAATACATGGGGATAGGGCTGGGTAGGATTCTCCATCACAGAGTCGGTGCAGACCTGATGGACCAAATGGCCTGCTTCTACACTGTAGGCCTTCTGTGAAGGGTCCTCTTAGCATGAAGGTGGATATTGCATGTCCTTTTACATCATCCCAGTCATAGTCGGTTTGGTCTTTGCTGGAGTTTGTCCTCAAAATGGCTGTTTTTATTCACCGCCTTCTCCCCCCCCCCCCCCCCCCCCCCCAACTTCAAGTAGTGTCATAGAGGTTTACAGCATGGAAACAGGCCCTTCAGCTCAACTTGTCCATGCCACCCTTTCTTTTTTAAAGTCCCAAAAGTCCCAATTGCCCACATTTGCCCATTTCCCTCTATACCATCTTACCCATGTAACTGTTTAAACACTTTTTAAAAGACATTACTACCTCTGGCAACTTGTTCAAGATACTCACCACCCTCTGTGTGAAGTAATTGCCCCTCTGGACACTTCTGTATCTCTCCCCTCTCACGTTAAATCTATGCCCTCTAGTTTTAGACTCCCTTACCTTTGGGAAAAGATATTGATTATCTACCTTGTCTATGCCCCTCATTATTTTATAGGCCTCTACAAGGTCACCCCTCAGCCTCCTACACTCCATAGAAAAAAGTCCCAGTCTATCCAGCCTCTGCTTATAACTCAAACCATCAAATTCCAGTAGTATCCTAGTAAATCTTTTCTGCACTCTTTCTAGTTGAATATCGTTTCTATAATAAGGTGACCAGAACTGCACACAGTATTCCAAGTGTGGCCTTACCAATGTCTTGTACAACTTCAACAAGATGTCCCAACTCCTGTATTCAATGTTCTGACGGATGAAACCAAGCATGCCAAATGCCTTCTTCACCACTTTGTCCACCTGTGACTCCACTTTCAAGGAGCTGTGAACATGCGCCCCTCGATCTCTTTGTTCTGTAACTCTCCCCAACACCCTACCATTAACTGAGTAAGTCCTGTCCTGGTTCAATCAACCAAAATCACCTCGCATTTAACTAACTTAAATTCCATCTGCCATTCACTGACCCAATTGATCGAGATTTCATTGCAATCCGGGATAATCTTCTTCGCTCTCCACCTTGCCACTAATCTTAGTGTCATCTGCATACTGACTAACCTTGCCTCCTATATTCTCATCCAAATCATTAGTACAAAAGACAAATAGCAGTGGACCCAGGACTGATCCCTGAGGCACACCACTGGTCACAGACCTCCAATTTGAAAAACAACTCTCTACAACTACCTTCTGGCTTCTGTCATCAAGTCAATTTTGTATCCATTTAGCTACTTCACCCTGGATCCCATGAGATTTATGCAACAACTTACCATGCGGTACCTTGTCAAAGGTCCTGCTAAAATCCATGTAGACAACATCAACTGCACTGCCCTCATCTACTTTCTTGTTTACCTCTTCAAAAAACTCAATCAATTTTTTGAGACATGATTTTCCACTCACAAAGCCATGCTGACTGTCCCTAATCAGTCCTTGCAGCTCTAAATGCCTGTAGATCCTGTTTCTCAAAGTAACCTCCAACAACTTACCCACCACAGATGTGAGGCTCACTTGTCTGTAGTTCCCAGGCTTTTCCCTGCAGCCCTTTTTAAACAAAGGCACAACATTTACCACATCAATGATTCAAATATCTCTGCTAGGGGACCTGCAATTTCCTCCCTAGCCTTCCACAATGTCCTGGGATACATTTCATCAGGTCCTGGGGATTTATCTACTTTGATGCACTTTAAGACATGTACTCTCCAACGTCAGTCCAGCCATTCCAGGAATGTTCACTGGTTTTAGGCCAATGGGGGTGACACAACAGGGGGCCGGGGGAGTAGGGGTGGTCACAACACTCAATGAGGTTAGGCCAAGTCACCCTCATTGTACATAAAACATAGAAAATCTACAGCACAAACTTCAGCCCACAAGTTGCGCCAATCATATCTCTACCTACTAGGCTTACCCATAACCATTAATCCTACTAAGTCTCATGTACTCATCCAGAAGTCTCTTAAAAGACTCTATCGAATCTGCCTCCACCACCACCACTGGCAGCCGATTCCACTCAGTCACCACCCTCTGAGTGAAAAACTTACCCCTGACATCTCCTCTGTACCTACTCCCCAGCACCTTAAACCTGTGTCCTCTTGTGGCAGCCATTTCAGCCCTGGGAAAAAGCCTCTGAGGATCCACCCAATCAATACCTCTCAACATCTTATACACCTCTATCAGGTCCCCTCTCATCCTTCGTGTCACCAGGGAGAAAAGACCGAGTTCTTTCAACCTATCCTCATAAGGCATGCCATATCCTTGTAAATCTCCCCCAATGGCTTCCATTGAAAACAGCAGTGCTACACTCACTACTTTCCAGTTCTCTCGTACCTCCCTGCCTCCAGTGATTCCTGACAGATCACCACCAGTGCCTCCACAATTTCCTCAACTATCTCTTTTAGAACCTGGAGTGTACAAGCGAAAAAAGAACAATACAGCACAGGAACAGGCCCTTTGGCCCTCCAAACCTGCACCGATCATATGTTCCTAACTAGACCATCCATTTGTATCCCTCTATTCCCAGTCTGTTCTTGTGGCTATCTAGATAAGTCTCAAATGATCCTAGCGTGTCTGCCTTAACCACCTTGCTTGGTAGTGCATTCCAGGCCCCCACCACCCTCTGTGTAAAAAAAATCCCCCTTTTATCTATATTGAACCTTGCCCCCCTTACCTTGAACTTGTGACCCTTGTGTTTGTCATTTCTGACCTGGGAAAAAGCTTCCAACCGTTGACCCTATCTATACCCTTCACAATTTTATACACTTCTATTAGGTCATCTCTCAACCTCCGTCTTTCCAGGGAGAACAACCCTCGTTTACCCAATTTCACCTCATAGTTAATACTAATACTTGTCCATCTAGCCCAGGTGATTTATCTACTTTCAGACCTTTCAGTTTTCCCAGAACTTTCTCCTTAGTGATGGTCACTACACTTAGCTGTACCCCATGACTCCTGGAGCCCTGACATCCCACTGTTGTCTTCCACTGTGAACACTAAAGCAAAATAACTATTCAGTTCCTCAGCTTTCATATTCTTACTTCTCCAGCCACATTTTCCAGTGGTCCAATGGCTATTTTTGCTTCTCTCTTAACTTTTATATATTGAAAAATACTCTTCTTAAATTCTTTTATATTACTAGCTAGCTTACACCCATATTTCATCTTCTCCCCCTTTATTGCTTTTTTAGTTGTCCTCTGCTTTCTTTTTATTTCTTCCCAATCCTCTGGCTTCCCACCAACCCTTGCCACTTTGTCTGCTTTTTCTTTTGCTTTTATGCTGTCCTTGACTTCCCTCGTCAGCCATGGATACATAGAACATAGAACATAGAACATTACAGCGCAAAACAGGCCCTTCGGCCCACGATGTTGCGCCGACCAGTTACAAAAACAATGACCCACTAACCTAAACTAATCCCTTTTTGTCCATAAACCTATCTACAGATCTCTTAAACGCCCCCAAACTAGGCACATTTACAACTGCAGCAGGCAGGGCATTCCAATCCCTCACCACCCTCTGGGTATAGAACCTACCCCTGACATCCGTCCTATAACTACCACCCCTTAATTTAAAGCCATGCCCCCTCGTGCTAGATTTCTCCATCAGAGGAAAAAGGCTATTACTATCCACCCTATCTAAACCTCTAATTATCTTATATGTTTCAATAAGATCCCCTCTTAGCCTCCTTCTTTCCAGTGAAAACAACCCCAAATCCCTCAGCCTCTCCTCATAGGATCTCCCCTCCATACCAGGCAACATCCTGGTAAACCTCCTCTGCACCTTCTCCAAAGCCTCCACATCCTTCCTGTAATGTGGGGACCAGAACTGCACACAGTACTCCAAGTGCAGCCGCACCAGAGCTGTGTACAGTTGCAACATGACGCTGCGACTCCTAAATTCAATCCCCCTACCAATAAACGCCAAGACCTCGTCCTCCCCTTAGCATGTTTCTGCTAGGCCCCCTTTCCAATCAACTCTGGCCAGCTCCTCTCTCATGCCTTATTTAATTCTAATACCATTACATCTGATTCCAGCTTCTCCCTCTCAAACTGCAGGGTAAATTCTATCATATTGTGGTCACTGCTCCCTCAGGGTTCTTTCACCTTTAGTTCCCTAATCAAGTCTGCCTCATTAGACATCGTAAAAAGTCTGACAACACCAGGTTTTAGTCCAACCGATTTATTTGATAATATTCTCACAAGCTTTCGAGGGGGCTGCCCCCTCGAAAGCTTGTGAGAATATTGTCAAATAAATCGGTTGGACTAAAACCTGGTGTTGTCAGACTTTTTACTGTGTTTACGCCAGTCCAACGCCGGCATACCCACATCATCATTAGACATCACCAAATCCTGTTTCCGAACTTGTTCCCTAGCAGGTTTTGTCACAAGCTGCTCCAAAAAAACATCTCTTAGACATTCCACAAATTCCTTTTCTTAGGATCCACTACCAACCTGATTTTCCCAGTCCACCTGCATATTGAAGTCCCCCATGACCACTGCAATATTCTTGTAATTTGTGACATACTCGCGCTTCTTCTCCTGGATGTTGGACAAAGGGTGTGTTTTCCCAGGTCAGGAGCCTTGAGTCAAGGTCCCATTGAACTTTGCAGACATACTGCCACCATTGGCTAGAGCTCTGCCTTAGAAACGTAAAGAGTGTTGGCTCATTCCTTTGGAGTTTGATTGTCTGCAATCACAATGGTATTAACCCCTCTTTAAAGGTCACAAGGTTCCTGTTGGTTTCCGAAGGTCTGAGTGTGTCTCAGTGGCAGTTCCTATCTGTATACAAAGAGAATGATTCACTCCTGTCTGATACTGTCCAGTCAAAGGATACAGCAAGACAAATACAGATGGGAGAATTGGGCACAGAAATGGCAAATGGAGTTTAATCCAGACAAATGCGAGGTGATACATTTTGGAGGATCAAATTTAAGTATGAATTATACTGCAAACGGTAAAACCCTTGGGAATGTTAACATGCAGAGAGATCTGGGCCCACAGTTTCCTAAAAACACAGATGGCCAAGGTGACAGAGAAGTCAAATGACATGTTTACCTTCATCTGTCAGGGCATCGAATACAAGAGTTAAGAAATCATGTTGCAACTATATAAAATCTTGGTTCGGCTGCATTTGGAATATTAGGTGCAGTTCTGGTCACCACACTACCAGAAAGATGTGGAAGTTTTGGAAAGAGCGCAAAGAAGGTTCACCAGAACATTGTCTGGTCTCAAGTGTGTTGACTATGAGGAGATGCTGAATAAACTGGAATTGTTTTCACTGGAAAATGGAGGCTGAATGAAGACCTGATAGAGGTCTACAAAACTATGAGAAGCATAGACAGGATGGACAGTCAGAGGTTTTTTCCAAGCGTGGAAGTGTCAATTACAAGGGACACAGGTTCAAGGTGAGAGAGAGAAAGTTTAAGGGAGACGTGTGGGGAAGCTTTTCACGCAGAAAATGGCGAGTGCATGGAACATGCTGCCAGAGGTGGTGGAAACAGGCACAATAGCACCATTTAAGAGATGTCTGGATGGATACATGAATAGGGAGGGATACAGACCAAATAAGGGCAGAAGGTTTTTTTTAGCTTAGTTAGGTCATCATGTTTGGCACAGACTTGGAGGGCTGAAAGGCCTGTTCCTGTGCTGTACTTTTTTTTGTTGTGTAATCACCTAAAGAAGCAAGTGACGTACAATGGAAGCTGTGGAAATCAAACAAATGCATTTACGGAGTGAATGATAACTAGAATGTGACGTCTGTCAGTTAATTGTCTTGCTGGAAGTAGACGGCACTGAACTGAAAGCAGATCCAGCAAAGCTCTACTTAAGAACGTAAGAAATAGGAGCAATATCACAAAGATAAATTCTCAGGCATATTTATTATGTGCACTGATGATTTCCTATGGAGAGGTTTGCAAAATGTGACCAATTTGTTATTGAAAAGATAAAAATGGATTTTGGATTGGAAGTCGAGCTTTGGGGCGTTCAATCTTTGATTTTGATTTAACTTATCAAAGTCACATGTATTAGTATACAGTGAAAAGTATTGATTCTTGCACACAGTACAGACAAATTTGAAGTTTTTCTTATTCATTGACAGGATGCTGGGATCGACGGCTAGGACAGCATTTATTGCCCATCCTACATCCTCCAAGATACTCAGCTTCACTGTTAACCATGTGGCCAATCTTTGTGTCATCTGCAATCTTACTAATCTTAACCCCACCCCCAGCAAAAAGGCTATGCTGAAATCCAGAGAAACTGCATCCACTGTACTACGTTCACTTGCACACCTGGTCATAGCTTCAGAAAATTCACTCAAATTTGTTAGGCATGACACACCTCTGACGAAGCCAGCCATCCCTGGTCAAGCCTTGTCTCTCCAAGCAGACTTAGATGTTCTCCTTCAGAATTTTCTCCAATAGTTTCCATACCACTAACATGAGAATCATTGGTCTCTAATTTCCTGGCTTATCTGTGCAACACTTCTTAAACAGCAGAATAACATTTTCTGTCCTCCAGTCCTCTGGTACATGCCCCATTAAGAAGTCTTACAACACCAGATTAAAGTCCAACAGGTTTATTTGGTAGCAAACACCATGAGCTTTTGGGCCTCTAATGCTTCGTCAGGTGAGTGGAGAGTTCTGATCACAAACAGGGGATGTAAAGACACACACTCAGTTTACAGAATACTGATTAGAATGTGAGTTTTTACAACTAATCAAATCTTAAAACTGCAAACAATGTGAATGGAGCATTAAGCACAGGTTAAAGAGATGCGTATTGTCTCCAGACAGGGCAGTAAGTGAGATTTTGCGAGTCCAGGCAAGTCATGGGGGTTACAAATACTGTGACATGAACCCAAGATCCCAGTTGAGGCCGTCCTCATGTGTGTGGAACTTGGCTATCAGTTTCTGCTCAACGACTTTTAGCTGTCATGTGTTGTGAAGGACATCTCCACATCATGGCTTATGGATATGACATTGCAATTAACTAAGATTCTGATGTGAATCCTATACAAAGGGATTCTGAGAAATAGAATCATAGAGAACCGTAGATTCTATAAAACCAGGATTCTGAAATGAACCATTGAATGTTAGGTGGATAACCATTCTCTTTGGGATAATGTTCACTGAAAAAAGATTGAGGATTAACCTTGTCAGTATAAAAGAAATGTTGGAATGAAAAGGCATCTCTAAAATAAAATTGTTTGATACAAGTCACTAATTAACAGACATGCTTGCTCCAAAAAATCATTGTTATTCTGGAAGATCAACATTGTGATGAATTGCAAGAAAAATGGATAAACAATGTTTTCTGTGATTGCAATGTTAGGCATATTATAAATCTTGTGTTTAAAGAAAGAAAGGGCTTCTGTTAATGTTTGGTTGTTTATGTTGTTAAAGACACAGGAGTGATGGGAATTGTCTGAAGAAGGGCTGAGCTGACATATAAAGAGAGTTCCAGCCCAACTATCTACCCCTCTATCTTCATGGCCAGTGACTCTGGAGAAGGAGCACACACTGATATGCATGAGACCTTCTGCAGCCAGTGGGCTCTACGGGGTCTGCAGAAGGTCCTCTGCAGTATGGTATGGTAGTTAAGTTTCCTTTAACATTTTTTTTGGTTTTTGATTAATATTAAGAGTCAGAGGTGTTCCATGTGCACTTAGGTTGAGGGCAATTGCACTTCCATTTTAGTTTCTTTTTGGGAGCTGTTCCTTATGTTTTGTTTGAACTTCAGCTCCACGTCCTGATCCTTGGCCACCTTGTAAGGAAGGGCGCGGGTGGGAAGAGGACCTGCTTGTTTCTAGGCCTGGCCAAGTTGGCTACTAACAGGTCCAGACAGTGGGTGGTGGAGGGTGCCATCCAGCTAACTCACTGCCCCTCTTCAGCAGCAATGTTAATGGCTGGGTGTCCTTGGAGAAGGAGCATGCAGTGTCCACTAGCACGATTGGGATTCTGGTGACTGAAATGCATTATTAACCACCAAAATAACATTGTAATCAGATTCAATAAATTTCCTGTGAGATCTTTTTACTTTAGTTACAGTGCCTCTTTAGGGGGCAATCACTTTAATTTGATTTGCTTATTTGTTAATTTTCCACCAATAGTTTGAAGTCAAAAGAATGTAAAGAGAGTCAGCCGATACTGGACTGGTAATGAGGAGGATGAGATCAATGATGCTGCGTCCTGTGAATAAATCTACTATAACAAAGATCTGAGTCTTGTTTCATTCTTCACCATCTGGCTTGAATTCATTTAACAACCTTGAACATTCTTCCTGACTGGGATCCAGTTGAAAGTTTCAAAAGTGAGATACTTGATGTTTGTTAGGTCAGAGAAACAGGGGCAGACAGTTAGAGTGAAGTAATGGATCATCTATGATCTTATGGAATTTGGAATAGGCTGAAAGAGCTCAATGTTCTCGTTCTTCTCTCCCAACTTTCCAATCCCTTGAGGGTTTGTTAAGAATTAAAGTTGTTCTTATGCAGCCTTACGTTACCTGGATTTTAAAAATTAAAGATTGACTCTTTTTTTGAAACTTGCACATTTGCAAACTGCTAAAAGTAAACATGCATTCTATGTATGGTCAGTTTAGAAAGCTTATGTGGGGTGGTTTTCCCCCAGAAGAATGTCCAATGGGCAGGAAAACGGAAGGTTTTCCCATCTTTTTTTGGGCGCATTTAGGTGAATTCCCAGCACACGGTACTTCACTAAGCCTGAGAGGGATTCACACCAGTAAATGGTGGTGCCTCCCCCTCCCCTCCCCTCCCCTTCCCCCTCCCTCTCCTCCTCCCCCTCCCTTCCTGATCACTATGCAGAGTCACACCTACCACCAGCACTAATTGGCCCACCCCTGGGTTTTGGCCTCGCCCCCAGAAGATCCCGCCCCTTGGGCATTGCGAGGGTGCCAGGCTGGCAGTGACAGCATGTGCAGGTCCCGAGGACACTCTTCCCCCATCATGTTCCCATTGATCAGCTTTAACCCTGCTGGTGGGAACTTCCCCTGGCGTGCTCGGAAACATTAACGAGCCCAAATGATACCATCCCCAGTTTGCTAATGATGTGCAAATGTCAATTTAAATATAATCCAAAAACCTGTGGATTAGGTGGATTGGCCATGTTAAATTGCCCTTTAGTGTCAGGATGAGTAGCTAGGGTAAATGCATGGGGTTGTAGGGATAGGGACTGGGTGGGATTATAGTCAGTGCAGACTCGATGGGCTGAATGGCCTCCTTCTGCATTGCAGCAGTCTATGATTCTATGATTGGCTTTGTGCTGTTTCCCCGGTGCAAGGCTGATTATGCCATAAAAAAGGCCCAAGAAAGTGTTGCAGTCCTTCTGCTGACATTTCCCAGCCCGCACAGCAGCTGGGAAAATAGTGCCTATATCTTCCTCACAAAGGCTACTGGTTTCCAGCTTTCTACTGCTGTTCCACCTCACTACCTGTCTGAATCTCATATCTATTACACTGTCACCTCAACTCTTCCATTGTGTTTCCTCCCTTAATTCCCAACTCATCCCAAAACCCCCTACTGTCTAAATCCTGTCCGTAAAAAGTCTGACAACACCAGGTTTTAGTCCAACCGATGTATTTGATAATATACTGACAAGCTTTCGAGGGGGCTGCCTCTTCGTCAGGTGAATGGAGAGTTCTGGCCTCAGACAGACAGAGCATATAAAGCACAGACAGTTTAGAGATTGCTGATTAGAATGCGAATCCTTACACCTAACCTGCTGTTCAAGTCTTAAAGTGGCTGATAATGTGAGTGGAAGGAGCACTGATCACAGTTCACTGATCACTTGCCTGGGTTTGCAAAACCTCACTTACTGTACTGTCTGGAGACAATACACATCTCTTTAAACTGTGATCAGTGCTCCTTCCACTCACATTATCAGCCACTTTAAGACTTGAGCAGCAGGTTAGGTGTAAGGATTCGCATTCTAATCAGCAACTGTCTGTGCTTTATATGCTCTGTCTGTCTGAGGCCAGAACTCTCCATTCACCTGATGAAGAGGGTAACCTCGAAAGCTTGCTTGCTTGTGAGAATATTATCAAATAAATCGGTTGGACTAAAACCTGGTGTTGTCAGACTTTTTACTGTGTTTACGCCAGTCCAACGCCGGCATACCCACATCATAAATCCTGTCCCACATACAGTTCCACATATGATCAACCCAGCCCATCCCTTTTTGACACACACTTTTACGTATTTAACTCTCTTTAATGACCCCATCCCTCTCACTCTAACATCCTACAGTCAACATTCTGAGAGCATGTTAACTGATGACTCTTGTTTTGTGAGATATTCCTGTTTCTAACTGACCATTATGTTTGCTGAGATCACAGCTGCAATCCCAAAGCAGTGAGTTAGTCAAAGCTCTGCTGAAGATATGATAAGTCATGATGTGGAGATGCCGGCATTGGACTGGGGTAAACACAGTAAGAAGTCTCACAACACCAGGTTAGAGTCCAACCAGTTTATTTGATAGTAATCCTACAAGCTTCGGAAACAGTGTTCCTTCATCAGGTGTGTGGAAGGTTCTGATCGCACTATCTGTAACCCCCATGACTTTCCTGGGCTTGTAAAATCTCACTTACTGTCCGGTCTGGAGACAATACACATCTCTTTAACCTATGCTAATGCTATCTCCACTTACATTGTCTGCACCTTTAAGACTTGAATAGCAGGTTAGCTGTAAAGACTTGCATTCTAATCAGTATTCTGTAAACTGTGTGTGTCTTTAATGCCTTTCTCTGATCAGAACCTTCCACACACCTGACGAAGGAACACCATTTCTGAAAGCTTGTGGGATTACTATCAAATAAACTGGTTGGACTTAAACCTGGTGTTGTGAGAGTTGATATGATAAGTGCCATATTAATGCAATTTCTAGCATCTTTCAAATCTGAAACAAAAAAATTGAACAGAAAGAATGACAAAACACTAATTTATCTCTCACAGACTCTCCCAAAACAACTCACTGGTTCTGGTTCTCTACTCCCAACATATCTCACACACACATACACACGTGTGCACACATACCCACCCACACACAAACACACAACACACACACACACACGTGTGCACACATACCCACCCACACACAAACACACAACACACACACACACACACACACGCACACACGCTCCCCTATATATCCATCCACCTACCCTGTCTATCCGCTGTGATGTCAAAGGTTTGGGAGAAATGCTAGTGCCTGAATCAACTGATTCAGTAATGTAGCTGGGTGTTCCTGTTTATTGTGTAGTTACAGTGTGGCTTCAGCAGGGGGATCTCTAGCCCTGACAGACCTGAAGTCGAGATAGTTTTGAAAAGAACACATCTGTTTCTGGTTTTCAGAGAGGCTGAGATGCACCTTCCATCTGTCAGAAAACTCTCAGCATTGCAGAATTGTGGCCAGTCCTGGACACCACACTTTAAGAAGGACATCAAAGCTTTCGAGAGGGTATAGAGGAGATTGGCTAGAATAGTGTTGGTTTTAGTTAATGTGGAGCGACCGGAGAAGCCAGGATTCAATTCCAGCCTTGGGTCACAGTCAGTGTGAAGTTTGCATGTTCTCCCTGTGTCTGCATGCGTTTCCTCCAGGTGCTCCACTTTCCTCCCGCAGTCCAAAGATATGCGGGTTAGGTGGATTGGCCATGCTAAATTGACCTGAGTGTTGGGGTATTAACAGGGTAAAAATGTGGGGTTACAGAAATAGAGCCTGGGTGGATTGTGGCCGGTACAGACTCGATGGGGTGAATGGCCTCCTTCTGTATTGTAGGGATTCTATGATGAAGGAGATTTATTTGTGGTGGTCAAAATCATGATGGGTTTTGATAGAATACATAAGGAGAAACTGTTTCCATTGGCTTAAGGGTCAGTAACCACGAGGGACACAGATTGAGGGTGACAAGCAAAAGAACCAGCAAGGGACAATGAGGAGAAATGCTTTAAGCAGCAAGTTAGAATAATCTGCCTTGAAAGTGTCTCCTTTTCATCTGTTTGTCAAATTGCTGAGAACTTACTGCTTCAAAACTGTCAACTCCCTCTCAGCTTCATTTTCCAATGATCTTGAATCTATGGTCTCTGTTTGTCCATGTCTTACCTAAAGCTGGAACCTCAAAGACATCTTCCTTTAACATTTAATTATTAATCACAAGTAAGGCTTACATTAACACTGCAGTGAAGTTACGGTGAAAATCCTCTAAGCACCACACTCCAGCGCCTGTTCAGGTACACTAAGGGAGAATTTATCATGGCCAATGCACCTAACCAAGTGTCGTAAAGAGAATAATTTGAGTTTCAGTAGATCCAAATCTGCTATACTCTCCAATCGGGATTCCTCCAAAGCACTGTGGGTATGTCTGAGGTGTGTAGGAGCCACTCAAATACACTCCAGCTTGTTTGGATGGTCTGGGGGACTGTCTCAATGCAGGAGCACGGAAGGAAGCTCCAGTTATAGGGATGTGAATAGTGTACAGACACTGAAGATAAAGCTTGAATAATCAGTGTGCTCAATGGTTCTTCAAATGCAATTCATTCAACAACATACTCGCTGTTCGTGGCTCATTATGAAAAGAAGGAACGCTGAGGTTGTTAAAAGATACAAAATTGGCTTGATGATAGAATAAGAAGTCTCACAACACCGGGTTAAAGTCCAACAGGTTTATTTGGTAGCAAAAGCTACTAGCTTTTGGAGCGCTGCTCCTTCATCAGGTAAATGGGAGTTCTGTTCACAAACAGGTCACACAAACTCAATTTTCAAAATAATGGTTGGAATGCGAGTGTTTACAGGTAATCAAGTCTTAAAGATACAGACAGTGTGAGTGGAGAGAGGGTTAAGCACAAGTTAAAGAGATGTGAATTGTCTCCAGCCAAGACACTTAGTGAGATTTTGCAAACCCAGACAAGTCGTGGGGGTTTCAGCTCTAGTGTGATATGAATCCAAAATCCGGGATGTGCCCGTCCTCATGTGCAGAACTTGGCTATCAGCCTCTGCTCAGCGACTTTGCGTTGTCATGTGTCATGACATTCTCCAAAGCCGCCTTGGAGAATGCTTACCCTAATATCAGAGGCTGATTGCCCGTGACCGCTGAAGTGTTCCACAACAGGAAGAGAACACTTTTGCCTGGTGATTGTCGAGCGGTGTTCATTCATCCGCTATCGTAGCGTCTGCATGGTCTCCCCAGTGAAGGGGCCATCGTCATACTGAACAGAACAGATTATTGCAAAGAAGTGTACCGGCAGCTGAACAACAGAGAACACCACGGACAGTTACCTGCAGATCCGACCAAAGAACACACAGTCAACTCAATACTCTGATCAAGACCTTTGATCCGGACCTCCGTGCTCTCATCCCAAGTACTCCCCGCTTTGGGGATCTCTACTGCCTCCCGAAGATACACAAAGCAAACACATCCAGCCGCCCCATCGTATCGGGCAATGGGACCCTGTGCGAGAACCTCTCCAGCTTCATTGAGGGCATCCTGAAACCCATTGTACAAAGAACCCCCAGCTTTTGTCACAACATTACGGACTTCCTACAGAAACTCAGCACACATGGAGCAGTTGTACCAGGACCACTCCTCTTCACAATTGATGTTTTGGTACTCTCCACCAGCATCCTCCACGATGATGGCATTGCTGCAACTGCCTCAGTACTCAACGCTGTCAACTGCCAGTTTCCAGATGCAATTTTACAACTCATCCGCTTCATCCTGGACCACAATGTCTTCACCTTCAACAACCTGTTCTTCATCCAGACACATGGAACAGCCACGGGCACCAATTTCGCACATCAATATGCCAACAACTTCATGCACAGGCTTGAGCAAGACTTCTTCACCGCACAGGATGTTCAATTATACATTAGGTACATCAATGACATTTTCTTCCTTTGGACTCATGGTGAACAATCACTGAAACAACTATATGATGACATCAACAAGTTCCATCCCACCATCAGACTCACCATGGACTATTCCCCAGAATCAGTTGCATTCTTGGACACGTGCATCTCCATTAAGGACGGTCACCTCAGCATTTCACTGTACCGCAAGCCCACAGACAACCTCATGATGCTTCACTTCTCCAGCTTCCACCCTAAACACGTTAAAGAAGCCATCCCCTATAGACAAGCCCTCCATATACACAGGATCTGCTCAGATGAGGAGGATCACAACACACATCTCCAGATGCTGAAAGATGCCATCATAAGAACAGGATATGGAGCTTGATTCATTGATTGACAGTTCCAAGGCACCACTGCGAAAACTGCACCGACCTCCTCAGAAGACAAACATGGGACACGGTGGACAAAGTACCCTTCGTCATCCAGTACTTCCCTGGATCAGAGAGCTACAACATCTTCTCCGGAGCCTTCAACATGTCATTGTTAAAGACGAGCATCTCATCAAGGCCATCCCCACAATCCCATTTCTTGCCTTTAAACAACCGCACAACCTCAAACAGACCATTGTCTGCAGTAAACTTGTCTGCAGGAGAACAGTGACCACGACACCACACAACCATGCCACAACAACCTCTGCAAGACATGCCGGATCCATCGACACAGATGCCATCATCTCACGTGAGAACACCATCCAGCGGGTACACGGTACATATTGTTGCAACTCGGCCAACGTTGTCTATCTGATACGTTACAGGAAAGAATGTCCCGAGGCGTGGTACATTGGGGAGACCATGCAGACGCTACGACAACAGATGAATGAACATCGCTCGACAATCACCAGGCAAGACTGTTCCCTTCCTGTTGGCGAACACTTCAGCGGTCACGGGCATTCAGCCTCTGACCTTCGGGTAAGCATTCTCCAAGGCGGCCTTCACGGCACATGGCAGAGTCACTGAGCAGAGACTGATAACCAAGTTCCGCACACATGAGGACGGCCTTAACCGGGATCTTGGGTTCATGTCGCACTATCTGTAACCCCCGTGACTTGCTTGGACTTGCAAATTCTCACTAACCGCCCTGTCTGGAGACAATATGACTCTATCGAGACTCTTTAACCTGTGTTTAATGCTCTCCCCACTCACATTGTCTGTACCTTTAAGACTTGATTACTGTAAAAACTCACATTCCAATCATTATTTTGTAAATTGAATTTATGTCTTTATATGCCCTATTTGTGAATAGAACTCCATTCACTTGACGAAGGGATAGCAGGCACTCCGAAAGCTAGTGGTTTTTGCTACCAAATAAACCTGTTGGACTTTAACCTGGTGTTGTGAGACTTCTTACTATGTTAACACCAGTTAAAACAACTTTCCATTCACAAGAGTAGCCATTGACCAATCAATTATGAATCCAGTTCACTGCAGTTTAATAGGCTTTTATATTTTTGTCATGTGGGACCTTGTTAACTGCTTTATTAAATGTAGATAACATTCACTGTACTACTCTCATTAATCCTCCTTGTCAATTCCTCAAAGAATTCAGTCAAATTTGTAAGATATAATCTCCCCTAGCATGAGGAGAAAGGGGAGAATCAGGATATTGAATTCAGTGAGCAGCCACAATCAAAATGAAAGAGCAGGCTCGAATGGCGTACTCCTGCTTCAAGTTTCTATTGGACGATGTTGTCACGATTTTGTTGAGAGTAAAAATGGATCGACAGGGCAATCCATTCAGGACACATATTGCAAACTGGGAACAAACCAAAAAGAAAAGCCATTCTGATGATCCCTGACTAGTCCATGTCTTTCGAAGTGACAATCTTTCAGATCTCGCAGTATTGATTCTAACAATTTGCCCACCACTGAAGAAAGGCTAATTGGTCTATAATTGTTTGACAATTCCTTTGTACCCTTTTTAAAAGGATGGAACTACGTTTGCATGCCTTCAGTCCTCCATCTCCTCACCTGTGTCAAGTGATGATTGGAAAACAATCCTCAGAGCATTTGTTATTTCCTCCCCAACCTTCTTCAACATTTGAGTGAACAATCTATCATGATTCCTACTCCTCTAACAGTTCCTCTCTCATAATTATTTTATCCAATGTTTCACATGACTCCTGTTGGATTATTATATCTACATCATCCCTTTTTTTGTGAATACAAAGACAAAAAATTCATTTAAAACTCTTCCTATATCCTCTGCGTCTTCACAAAATTTCCCTTCTTCATGTATGACAAGCCCTATTTTTTCCTTAACTATCTTTTCTCTTTTTATATCCTGGTGAAACACCTTTGGGTTTTTTAAATCAAGCTTGCTAATTAGCTTTCATGTCCTCTCTTTGATTTCCTTATTTCTTTTTTTTTGACCTGATCCCCGTATTTTCTGCATTCTTCTAGACTAACTGCAGTGTTGACCTTTTTGTGATTATCATAAGTTTTCTTTTTCTGTTTAATCTTCCCCAGTATTTTTCTGGACAATTTTGGAGGCCTAGATTTGTCAGACATCCTCATTTTTGGTGCGGGAATGTCTGCTTTGTACCCCAAGGATCTCACTTCCCACTGTTTTACCACTGATTTATCCTTTAGCAATTTTGTCCAGTCCACCTCAGCCAAATCACTTTTCCATTTTGTAAAATTTGCCTTCTCCAGATTAAAAATTTTTTCTGGAATGACACCTGAAAATGTCGCTTCTTTCTTGAAAAGTCCAGGTCTTTTCAATAAGTGAGGCTGTCGTCAATCCACAGATTCAGACCTGGCTCTGAGCTTCACCGGCTTTGTTCGGTTAGATTGCTTACGTCTTTTTTTTGTGCTTTTTCTTCTCCCTATCCTTGCGATCAATTTCCTTTCAGAATCTCTAGCATGAGACAAAATTAGAATCTTGAAGTCTCTGTTCACAGCCCCAACAAATAAATTCCCTGGATTAGTGAGGAATGATCTACCTTCACAGCCTGTCCAAATCCAGTCACTTCAGTTAACCAGGAATACTTTTTAACTGGATTAATATTATTTACATGACATGCTGATGGATTTCTGCCTCTGCGCTCATTCAGAGATCTGGAGAATAAGACCAGGAATGATCCGCCAGGTCACAGACCAGGTGCTGGAAGGTGGGATTAGAATTGGCAGCTGGTATTTTATTTTGACCTGTGCAGTCACAATAGGCTGAATGGCCTCTTACTGTGCTGTAATTTATCTCTGGCTCTATGGAGACTATTCAGGTATTTCTTGCACAGTCACCCAACTTCTTCAACATTCCTTCTGTCTGCTCACCCTCCCCCATCTACTCTGAAAATTGCATGTTGATGTTCTTCATTTTCTAAATATTGCCAGAGTTTCAGAATATTAGGAACTGATGCGCCATACATTTTTCATTCATGTCCATACAAATCCTTCATTAGACTCTTAACCACTAGTTATTATCAATCCTGAATATAGATTGCTGCAACCATGATTTTTCATTTTGTGCTCCGGATTGGTGGAAAATCCAGATGGATTTAATGGATTGAAAAATTCCAGGATGGATTGATTTTCATCTTCCTTCCCATTCTTCCATTGTACAGACAGCTAAACCACTCCCAGGGTCACGAGTGTTATCTTCAGCTTCTTGCCTCACCTTATCTCCTTTCCCAACACTCTTGAAGATCTGGTCCCTACCCCATTTCTGTCCAACAGTAAACACTGAGGTGGTTGTGACAATCTAGAATAAAATGGACAGTAATCAGAGAAGGCATGGAGGAGAGGAGGAGGGAGTCAATTGTGAAGGATGTAATAACTGAACATTTGGAAAGTGGCAAGGTGGCACAGTTAGCACTGCTGACTCACAACGCCAGGGTTCCGGGTTCAAATCCTGGCTTGGGTCACTGCCAGTGTGGAGTTTGCACATTCTCCCCATGTCCGTGTGGGTTTCCTCCGGGTGCTCCGGTTTCCTCCCACAGTCCAAAGATGAACAGGTTAGTTGGATTGGCCATGCTAAATTGCCCCTTAGTGTCACGGGAGCTAACTCGGGTAAATGCATGGGGTTATGGGCTTAGGGCCTGGGTGGGATTGTGGTCGGTGCAGACTCGATGGGCCAAATGGTCTCCTTCTGCACTGTAGGATTCTATGATTCTATGAAAGCAGTGACAGGGTCGGTCTAAATCAGCACAAATTCACTAAAGGGAAATCATGTTTGACAAGTCTTCTGGAATTTTTTGAGGATATGACCAGTAGAATGGACAAGGGTGAACCTGTGGATGTTGTGTATCTGGATTTTCAAAAGGCTTTTGACAAGATCCCATAGTGAGCAAAATTAAAGCTCATTGTATTGATGGTAATGTATTGACATGGATAGAGAACTGGTTGGCAGACAAGAAGCAGAGAGTGGGAATAAATGGGCTCTTTTTGGAGTGGCAGGCCGTGACTAATGGAATACTGCAGATTTCAGTGCTGCGGCCCCAGCTATTCACAATATATATTAATGATTTGGACAAAGGAATTGAATGCAATACCTCCAAAGTTGCAGATGACACTAAGTTGGCTAGCAGTGTGTGCTGTGAGGGGGATGCAAAGAGACTGCAGAGTAACTTGGACAGACTGGCCAAATGGGCAAATGAATTTAATGAGGATAAATGTGAGGTTATTCACTTCAGTGGCAAAAACAGGAAGAATGATGATTATCTGAACAGTGGCAGTTTAGGAAAAGGGGAGGTGCAATGTGAATGGGTGTCATGGTGGAACAGTCGCTGAAGGTTGACATTGCAGGAACAGCAGGTGTTGAGGAAAGCTATAATAGCAAGAGGATTTGAGTACAGGAGTAAGGAAGTCTTGCTGCAGTTATACAGTGCCTTGGTGAGGCCACACCTTGAGTATTGTGTGCAGTTTTGGTCTCTGAGTCTGAGGAAGAACATTCTTAATATTGAGAGAATTCAGCAAAGGTTCACCAGATGGGTTCCCAGAATGACAGGATGACATAGGGATTGACTGGGCTTGTACTCACTGGACTTTAGAAGAAAGAGAGCAGATCTCATAAAAAACATATAAAATCCTGATGGGACTGGACAGGCTCGATGCAGGAAGAATGTTCCTGATATTGGGAAAGTGCAGAACTTGGAGCCATTGTTTTAGAATAAGAGGTAAGCCATTCAGGACTGAGATGAGGAAGAACATCTTGACTGTGAACTTTTGGAATTCTCTACCACAGAAGGCTGTTGGGGCTAGTTTGTTCGATATATTCAAGAGAGAGATGCTTGTGGCCCTTGTGACTAAAAGGCTTAAAGGGTATGGAAGTGCATGGTCAGCCATGATCATATTGAATGGTGGTGCAGGCTCGAAGGGCCAAATGGCCAACTCCTGCACCTATTTTCTATGTTGATACGTAACTAAATTGTCTTCAGCGACTAGAGAAGAGATAGTGAAGAACAATTACACAAGGATATCAAATGCTAAGACAGAGAAAGGAAAGTAAGACATTACTTTGCAATAAATCAACAAAGTAAGAGCAGAGAAACAAAACAAAAGAAAAAATGTTTCAATTTGAAGTTAGGAAGAAAAATGAAAGCTTAAAGAATGAGAAACATTGTGAAAAATCTGCAAATAAGGAAAAGTATATGGGAATAGTCAAACTTCAATTGAGTTACAGGATACTAAAGAATAGATCTTCAATGGTGGGGGAGTGGATTAGTGTACTTGAAGGATGATCTTCAATGGAGGGTCAGTGTACAAGAGGGATGCTTCTGTATTTAAGTGGTTGCATGATTGCTTTAAGAGGATTACCCATGACTTGATCTTATGGTCATTGGGGTGTTTCATAGGTTTCTGTCTTAGTTTAATTTTATGTTCTGTGCAGACATCTCTTTCAATAAAAGAGTGTTACTTTGAATCCACATGTGCAAAAATCATGCACCGGATTCTCTGATCTTTTCCGCAGTCAGGATTCTCTTATTGCATTACAATGAAGAGAGATCCAGGTGAGCGCCAAATTCTCTGTTCTCATTGGTAGTGGAAGCAGATATGAATGGCTGGAGAACTCCTGCCTAAATTTTCGTTAGAAAGAAGGCGGCTAAGAGGGGACCTTATTGAAACATATAAGATGATTAGAGGTTTAGATAGGGTAGATAGTGATAGCTTTTTTCCTCGGATGGAGAAAGCTAGCACGAGGGGACATAGCTTTAAATAAAGGGTGGTAGTTATAGGAGGGATGTCAGAGGTAGGTTCTTTACCCAGAGGGTGGTGGGGGAATGAAATGCCCTGCCTGCTGCAGTTGTAAATGCGCCTAGTTTGGGGGCGTTTAAGAGATCCATGGATAGGTTTATGGATGGTAAGGGTTTGGTTTAGGTTAGAGGGTCACTGCTTTTTAACTGGTCGGCGCAACATCGTGGGCTGAAGGGCCTGTTCTGCACTGTAATGTTCTATGTTCTAAATCTTTCTTTTTGTTTAAAACTCACAGCCCATTACATAGTTAGGACATTACAGAAAGAAAATTGGTGATGAGTCGAGATTTTGTTTGAGGATCATAGCAAACTAAATGGCAAATAAAGTCTGCACCTTATCATCCATCAATTAGCTGAAAGATTTTTACAATCTTGAAACGTTCTTTAAAAGTTTCAAGAGAGCAAGGTTCGTTATCACGTTTTGTGGATGACTTTTTGGAAATATTACAGAAACACTACTCATGCGACTACAGTTCATCTGCATTACTACTGTTAAAAGAGAAGGTTGGGAACTACATGTGATTTGCTATTACCTCCAGAAACCTCAGAGATAGTAGAGCGCCAACAACAATCTCAAGTTGCTAGATGAAAACTGAGGGTAAAACAACACTCATATCAACAAGGTCATCGAACGTCAGCACATCCTAATGACAAGTGAGAATTGGAGACCAGACATGGTTTTGGCAAAAACAGATCCAACTTGTCACACAGTTCAAACTGAAGATGAACTAATTTGGCAATGCCACGCTGACCAATTGTTACTACCTCAAAATGATTTCCCAGAATCATCTCCAGAAGTACCAACTTCTTTAGTTCTTACTGTTGTGAATACTAATTCAGAAGACTTAGCTGAATCTGAGTTGCCTGATAATTGTATATTTGCTACTATACCATGTGAGAACGATACCGTGCGAAATGTCTAACGAAGTTTCAAATCATATTTCTTGGGTCAAGGACAGCCAAATACCAGAACATCATATATAAACAAAGAGGATCGACTTTCTTACTGACTGTGTATAATGTTTAATGGTGTGTTGTCCTGTGCCTAGAGTATTACTGACCCGATGTACAACATCTTAGTAATTTGTTGTCATGGTCACAGAAGTTGTTGCCTGGATTGGGTGGCATGCCTTATGAGGATAGTTTGAGAGAGCTCGGTCTTTTCTCCTTGGAGAGACAAAGGATGAGAGGTGACCTGATACAGGTGTATAAGATGTTGAGAGGTATTGAACGAGTGGATTCTCAGAGACTTTTACCCAGGGCTGAAATGGCTGCCAAAAGAGGACTTGATGTGGGTATGCCGGCGTTGGATTGGCGTAAACACAGTAAAAAGTCTGACAACACCACCTATTTATTAAATAAATAGGTTGGACTAAAACCTGGTGTTGTCAGACTTTTTACTGTGCCAAAAGAGGACACAGGTTCAGGGTGCTGGAGAGTAGGTACAGAGGAGATGTCAGGGGTCAGTTTTTCATTCAGAGGGCGGTGGGTGCGTGAAATTGGCTGCCGGCAGTGGTGGTGGAGGCAAATTCGATAGGGCCTTTTAAGAGACTTCTGGAGGAGTACATGGGACTTAGTAGGATTGAGGGTTGTAGGTAAGCCTAGTAGGTAGAGATATGATCGGCTCAATTTGTGGGCCAAAGGGCCTGTTTGTGCTGTAGTTTTTCTATGTTCTATGCTCTAAGTATAAAGTCTGGCCTACATGTGACTCCAGCCCCACTGTGAAATGGTTGACTCTTAACTACCCTCCAAGGCCAACTAGAGATGGGCAATAAATGCTCTCCAGCCAGCCATACCCATGTTCCACAAATACATTTTTAAAAAATGAGGAATTAGTAGGTTCATGCGTTATTAAAGTTACAGGTAGATCTGTTTCCTGTCCACATGTTGCTCTGGTCAGTCATTCCCAGGCTCACTGCTATTGTATTATGGTTCTACAAAGAGATTCTGTGGCTTGTGGCACAGTAACATCTGACAGAGTCATAGAGGTTCAGCATGGAAACAGGCCTTTCAGCCCAACTTGTCCATGCCACCCTTTTTTAAACCCTAAGCTAGTCCCAGTTGCTTGCACATATCCCTCTATACCCATCTTATCCATTTAACTGTCTAAACGCTTTTAAAAAGACAAGAAATATAGTACCCGCCTCTACTACCACCTCTGGCAGCTTGCTTTAGACACTCACTACCCTCTGTGTGAAAAAATTGTCCCTCTGGACCCTTGTGCATGAGTCGCAAAAACCCAGCTTGCAGGTGCAGCAAGTGGTCAGGAAGGCGAATGGGATGCTGGCCTTCATAGTGAGGGGGATTGAATATAAAAGTAGGGAGGTCTTGCTGCAGCTGTATAGGGCATTGGTGAGGCCGCAGCTGGAGTACTGTGTGCAGTTTTGGGCACCGCACCTGCGCAAGGATATTTTGGCCCTGGAGGGAGTGCAGAGGAGGTTTACTAGGCTGATACCGGAATTGAGGGAATTGAGCTATGAGGAGAGGCTGAATAAACTAGGCTTGTACTCGTTAGAGTTTAGAAGAATGAGGGGAGATCTCATTGAGACGTATAAGATGATGAATGGGATGGATAGGATAGAGGTGGAGAGACTCTTCCCGCTTGCTCAAAAAAGACAGTAGGACTAGGGGGCACAGCCTCAAGATAAAGGGGAGGTGGTTTAGAACAGAGTTGAGGAGGAACTTCTTCACTCAAAGGGTGGTGAATCTCTGGAATTCTCTGCCCGTTGAAGTGGTGGAGGCTGCCTCGCTAAATATTTTTAAGAAGCGGGTTGATGGGTTCTTGATAAAAGAGGGGATTAAGGGTTATGGGGAGAGGGCGGGAAGGTGGAACTGACCCACGACAGATCAGCCTTGATCTTATTGAATGGCGGGGCAGGCTCGAAGGGCTAGATGGCCTACTCCTGCTCCTATTTCTTATGTTCTTATGTTCTTATGTTTTGTATCTCTCCCCTCTCGCCTTAAACCTATGCCTGCTAGTTTTAGACTCCCCTATATTTGGGAAAACATATTGATTATCTAGCTGATCTGTGCCTCTCATTATTTTATAGACCTCTATAAAATCATCCCTCAGTCTTCAACGCTACAGAGAAAAGAGTTCCAGTCTATCTGCCTCTTCTTATAACCCTAACTATCAAGCCCATCCTAGTAAATCTTTTCTGCACTCTTCCTAGCTTAATAATATCCTTTCTATAATAGGGTGACCAGAACTGTACACAGTATTTCAAGTTTTGTCTGACCAATGTCTTGTACACCTTCAACAAGACATCCCAATTCCTGCATTCAATGTTCTGATGAATGAAACCAAGCATGCCAAATGCTTCCTTCACCACTCTGTCCACATGTGTCTCCACTTTCAAGGAGTTGTGAACCTGTACGCGTCGATCCCTTTGTTCTACAACTCCTCCCTGCGCCCTACCATTAACTGAGTAAGTCCTGCCCTAGTTCAATCAACCAAAATGCATCACCTCACATTTATCTAAATTAAACTCCATCTGCCATTCATCAGCCCACTGACCCAATTGACGAAGATCCTATTGCAATCCTAGATGACCTTCTTCACTATTCACTATGCCACCAATCTTGGTGTCATCTACAAATTTACGAACCGTGGCTACTAAATTCTTATCCAGATCATTAATATAAATGACAACAAACAGTGGACCCAGCACCAACCCTGAGCTACACCACTGGTCATAGGTCTCCAGTTTAAAAGCAACCCTCTACAACCATCCTCTGTCTTCTGTCTCAAGACAGAACAACCCTGGCACAGCAACCTCTGCATGACATGCTGGATCATTGACATGGATTCCATCATCTCACGTGAGAATACCATCCATCAGGTACACGATACATACTCTTGCAACTCGCCCAACGTTGTCGACCTGATACGCTGCAGGAAAGGATGTCCCAAGGTATGGTACATTGGGCAGACCATGCAGACGCTACAACAACAGATGGATGATCACCGCTCGACAATCACTGGGCAAGACTGTTCCCTTCCTGTTGGGGAACACTTTGGCGGTCACGGGAATTCAGCCTCTGATCTTCGGGTAAGCGTTCTCCAAGGCGGCCTTCACGACACATGACAGCACAGAGTCACTGAGCAGAGACTGATAGCCAAGTTGCGCACACGAGAACAGCCTCAACAGGGATCTTGGGTTCATGTCACACCATCTGCAACCCCCACATCTTGCCTGGACTACAACTCTCTCCACTCATATTGTCTGTATCTTTAAGACTTGATTACCTGTAAAGACTCGCATCCCAACCATTATTTTGTAAACTGAGTTTGTGTCTTTATATGTCCTGTTTGTGAATAGAATTCCCACTCACCTGATGAAGGAGCAGTGAGCTTTCTGAAAGCTAGAGGCATTTGCTACCAAATAAACCTATTGGCCTTTAACCTGGAGCTGTGAGACTTCTTATTGTGTTTACCCCAGTCCAACATTGGCATCTCCACATCTTAACTGGTGTTTCTCAGGGGCCCATGTTGGGATCCCCGCAACCTTGTTTGTATGTTAACAAATATACAAAACAATATTTCTGTGAGAGGCATGATAGGGAAGTTTGCAGATGACAAAAATTGGCTCTGTAGTGGATTCTGTACAGGATACCTGGAGCCTCCAAATGATATAACTGGATTGATAAAGTGGGCAGGAAAGTCGCAGTTGCAGTTCAACTCTGATGAAAGTAATGCATTTAGGGAGGTCAAATAATAATAATTAAAGGGAATACACAATAAATGGGAATAAACTAAGAGGAGTAGATGAAGTGAGTTTTCTTGGCGTGCAAGTGCGTAGGTCCCTAAAAGTAGTATACAAGTAGACAAGATTGTAAGGAAGGCATAAGAATGCTCTCCTTCATTGACAGAGACATAGATTACAAAAGTAGGGATATTATAATGAAACTGTATATAACACAGGTGAAACCACAACTGCAGTATTGTGTGCAGTTCTGGTTACCAAAGGAAGGATGTAATTGCTCTGGAGACAGTGCAGAAAATATTTACTAGAATGTTGCTAAGGCTGGAGAATTGTAGCCACAAGGAGAGATTGAAGAGGTTAGGTTTGCTTTCATTGGAACAGAGAAGACATGATACATATGTACAAAATGGCGAGAGGTATGGAGAGAGTAGACCGGAGGAACCTGTTTCCCTCGGCAGAAAGTTCAAAAACCAGTGGTCATAGATTCAAGATAAGTGGCAAAAGGATTATAGGGGACATGAGGAAATAATGTTTTTATGCAGAGGGTGGTGATTGTCGGAACTCACTGCCTGAGTTGGTGGTGGAGGCAGAAACCCAAACTCTTTGTAAAAAAGTATCTGGTCTGCACTTTACATGCTGTAAGCTGCAGGGCTGTGGGCCGTGTGCAGGGAGATAGAGTTAGAAAGGGCACCTAGGTGTCTTTGGACATGGACAAGGTAAGCTGCATCATTTCTATGGTTTACATGATGAATCCTAGACTTTAAATGAAGACCATTAAAAAAACAGCAGCATACGTTCTTGCTGCACACTGCTCATTACACTGGGAAATGAATGCACAGACCATGCTGCTGTGTGTATGATGAAGTGTTGCTATTTGTTTAGTTTCCTGATTAATTGAACCCCGTGGATTGCAGAAGGTGGATTAAAAAGTTCTTTCTGTCCCCGAATGCATGCAGCAATATTCATTGCAAACTAATCTCCTCTCTCCCGGAAACAAATGATTTCCTCTCCCATATTCCCAGGAGTTGAGACAGCTCTGGAGTTTGTTAATGTTCACACTGCCTGCTTTACAGAGTTCCTCAGACTCATGTCCTGGTGCATCAGTGTCCCTATTACAGGTTCAGTAAGAACATAGCTTTAACTAGACTGCACGGGTCGTCCTGAGGTCTGTTCCCTACATGCATTACCCAGTCAGATGTGGGGTTAGTGCTGGGCCCAAGCTTCATTTCAACCATGTCTCACCTGTCATGACTCGCTGTAATGTTCTATGTTCTATGTCTAGCCTCTGTGGATATTAAACTGTGGACCTTGAAACATGTCAGCACTCTGGAATGGCTCAGAATGTAGGAGTCATGCACACTCCATGGGAATCAAGCACACAACTGTACTTGGAGTGGTCGCAGATCAGTTGAACAAGGAGCAGGTTGAAGCCTTTGCAGTTCATATAATTCACTCTTGCTGCTCTGGGGATCTCACTGACGTCACATGAGTGCAGTTGATGGCATCCTGCACCTGTGGAAAGCGAGACATTATGGTAAAGTCCATCACCCTTGCTTGATTCTGGTCAAAATTGTGGACCTTGAAGTTTGTATCCGTAACCCCTTGGATGCCCTTGTGCGCTGATGTTTGTGCGATTCCTCAGAGATCACCTGCTGAGCTCTGGAAGAAGCCAATGGTGTAAAATTTGAGCCCCACTTGAGAAATGTCAGGCGTTGCTTGAACATCTTGGGACTTTAAACTAGAAAGGATGGGGGGAGGGAACTGTGATGGGGAAACTGGGACGGAGGAGGTTCGCTCCCAGGTAGGGGAGGACCGCAGGCAGTATGGGAGGGAGGTTAGACACGCGGTGGAAATGGGAAATGCCCAGACTGAGGGGCTGAAGTGTACATATTTAAATGCAAGGAGTGTAGTGAATAAGGTAGATGAGCTTAGGGCGTGGATTGCTGCTTGGGATTGTGATATGGTGGCCATTACGGAGACTTGGATGTCTCAGGGACAGGACTGGGTACTTCAGGTGCCAGGCTTCAGATGCTTCAGGAAGGACAGGGAGGGTGGCAGAAGGGGTGGTGGAGTGGCACTGTTGATCAGGGACAGTGTCATGGCTGCAGAGAAAGAGGATGTTGTGGAGGGACTGTCTACAGAATCTCTGTGGGTGGAAGTTACAAACAGCAAAGGGTCGAAAACTTTGCTGAGTGTATTCTATAGGCCGCCCAATAGTGACAGGGAAGTTGAAGTGCAAATAGGGAAACAGATTCTGGAGAGATGTTTTAATAACAGAGTTGTCGTGATGGGAGACTTCAATTTCCCAAACATCGACTGGAATATCCCTAGAGTAAGGGGTTTGGCTGGAGAGGAGTTTGTTAGGTGTGTTCAGGAAGGTTTCCTGACACAGTATGTGGATAAGCCTATGAGGGGAGAGGCTGTACTTGACCTGGTACTGGCGAATGAACCAGGGCTGGTGATGGATCTTTCAGTAGGAGAGCATCTTGGGAATGGTGACCATAATTCTATCTCCTTCACAATTGCATTGGAACGAGATAGGATCAGGCAGGCTAGGAAGGTGTTTGTCTGGGGTAAGGGGAGATACGAAGAAGTCAGGAAGTTACTTGGACAAATAAACTGGAAGGAGGCGTTCTTAGGGAAAAGTACCGAAGGAAGGTGGCAGATATTCAAGAAATGTGTGTCTGGAGCTCTGAATGACAACGTTCCGATGAGACACGGGGGTTTTGGTAGGTCGCGGGAACCGTGGTGCACAAAGGCTGTGTTGAACCTAGTCAGGAGGAAAGGGAAGGTGTACAAAAGGTTCAGGGAACTAGGAGAGGTTAAAGATCTTGAGGAGTATAAGGACTGTAGGAAGGAACTTAAGAGGGAAATTAGGAGAGCCAGAAGGGGTCATGAGAAGACCTTGGCGGGTAAGATTAAGGAGAATCCCAAGGCCTTCTATAAATATGTGAAAGGTAAAAGGATAAGAAGAGAAGGGATAGGACCTATAAAAGGTGAGGGGGGAAAGGTTTGTGTGGAACCAGAAGAAATGGCGGAGGTGCTTAACGAGTACTTCGCCTCAGTAATCACAGTGGAAACTGATCTGGGAGATTTTGTTATGGATTTGCAGCAGATGGAAAAGATTGAATACGTGAATATTAAGGAGGAGGATGTGTTGGAACTTTTGAATTCTATCAAGGTAGATAAGTCGCCGGGACCAGATGGGGTGTACCCCAGGATACTGTGGGAGGTGAGGGAAGTGATTGCAGAGCCCCTGGCGATGATCTTTGCATCGTCAATGGAGACGGGAGAGGTTCTGGAGGATTGGAGGATTGCGGATGTAGTTCCTATTTTCAAGAAAGGGAACGAGATAGCCCGGGAAATTACCGACCGGTGAGTCTGACCTCAGTGGTTGGTAAGCTGAGGGACAAGATTTACGAACATTTGGAGAGGTTTGACATGATCAGGAATAGTCAGCATGGATTTGTCAAGGGCAGGTCGTGCCTTATGAGCCTAGTTGAGTTCTTCGATAATGTGACTGAACACATTGACGAAGGAAGTGCCGTGGACGTAGTGTACATGGACTTCAGCAAGGCATTTGATAAGGTCCCCCATGCAAGACTTCTTGAGAAGGTGAGAGGGCATGGGATCCAAGGGCCTTTGGCCTTGTGGATTCAGAACTGGCTTGCCTGCAGAAGGCAGAGAGTGGTTGTGGATGGGGCTTTTTCTGAATGGAGGTCAGTCACCAGCGGAGTGCCTCAAGGATCTGTTCTGGGACCCTTGTTGTTTATCATTTTCATAAATGAACTGGATGAGGAAGTGGAGGGATGGGTAAGTAAGTTCGCTGATGACACTAAGGTCGGTGGTGTTGTGGATGGTCTGGGAGGATGTCAAAAGTTGCAGCAGGACATAGATAGGATGCAGGAATGGGCGGAGAAGTGGCAGATGGACTTCAATGCGGATAAATGTGTAGTCGTCCATTTTGGCAGAACCAACGGGATGAACGAGTACACTATCAAGGGCAGGAGTCTTAGTAGCGTTGAAGAGCAGAAGGATCTTGGGGTCCGGGTCCACAGGACTCTTAAATCGGCCTCGCAGGTGGAGGAGGTGGTCAAGAAGGCGTATGGTGTATTGGCCTTCATTAATCGAGGGATTGAGTTTAGGAGTCGGGAGGTAATGCTGCAACTTTATAAGACCCTTGTCAGGCCTCATTTAGAGTATTGTGTGCAGTTCTGGTCGCTTCACTATAGGAAACGGTAGCGGCACGGTAGCACAGTGGTTAGCACTGCTGCTTCACAGCTCCAGGGTCCTGGGTTCGATTCCCGGCTCGGGTCACTGCCTGTGTGGAGTTTGCACATTCTCCTCGTGTCTGCGTGGGTTTTCTCCGGGTGTTCCGGTTTCCTCCCACAGTCCAAAGATGTGCGGGTTAGGTTCATTGGCTATGCTAAAATTGCCCCTTAGTGTCCTGGGATGTGTAGGTTAGAGGGATTAGCAGGTAAAATGGGTAGGGATATGGGGATAGGGTCTGGGTGGGATTGTGTTCGGTGCAGACTCGATGGGCCGAAGGGCCTGTTTCTGCACTGTAGGATTCTATGGAATCTATGGAAAGGAAAGATGTAGAAGCTATTGAGAGGGTACAGAGGAGATTTACAAGGATGTTGCCTGGACTGGGAGGCATGCCTTATGAAGATAGGTTGAGGGAGCTGGGACTCTTTTCCCTGGAGAGACGAAGGTTGAGAGGCGACTTGATAGAAGTTTACAAAATGTTGAGAGGAATAGATAGGGTGGACTCTCAGAGGCTATTTCCCCGGGTTGAAATGGTCGCTACGAGAGAACACAGAGTTAAGGTGAGGGGAGGGAAGTACAGAGGTGATGTTAGGGGTAAGTTTTTCACTCAGAGGGTGGTGAGTGAGTGGAATCAGCTGCCGTCAGTGGTGATGGAGGCGAACTCGCTGGGGTCTTTTAAAAGACTTCTGGATGAGTATATGGGGTTTAATGGGATTGGGGGTTATAGATAGGTCTATAGATTGGTGGGGTTGATGTGATCGGTGCAACTCGAGGGCCGAAGGGCCTGTTTGTGCTGTAGTGTTCTATGTTCTAGTGAGATGCCTCTAGCCAATTCCTCTGCCTTTTGAGCAGGTCCTGCCAATGCCTTCCACCTCAATGTTTTGCTCATCCATTAGCGATCAAAGAGTTTTCTCTCCTCTCCATGTTGGAGAAGAACAACCACGGTTTGTAACAGGATCTTTCTCTCCCCCGATTCTCCTAACAGCAGTATCAATGACGTGGAGATGTCGGCATTGGACTGGGGTAAACACAGTAAGAAGTCTCACAACACCAGCATAGAACCCTACAGTGCAGAAACAGGCCCTTCGGCCCATCGAGTCTGCACCGAACACAATCCCACCCAGACCCTATTCCTATATCCCTACACATTTACCTGCTAATCATTCTAACCTACACATCCCAGGACACTAAGGGGCAATTTTTTTTAGCGTAGCCAATGAACCTAACCCGCACATCTTTGGACTGTGGGAGGAAACCGGAGCACCCGGAGAAAACCCACGCAGACACGAGGAGAATGTGCAAACTCCACACAGACAGTGACCCGAGCCGGGAATCGAACCCAGGACCCTGGAGCTGAGAAGCAGCAGTGCTAACCACTGTGCTACCGTGCCGCCCACCAGGTTAAAGTCCAACAAGTTCATTTGGTAGCGAAAGCCACTAGGTTTTGGTTGTCGTGTGTCTTGAAGGTCACCTTGGAGAACATCTACCCGAAGATCAGAGGCCGAATGCCCATGACCGCTGAAGTGTTCCACAACAGGAAGAGAACGACCTTGCCTGGTGATTGTTGAGCGGCGTTCACTCATCTGTTGTCGTAGTGTCTACAGGGTTTCCCCAATGTACCATGCCTCGGGACGACCTTTCCTGCAGCATATCAGGTAGACAATGTTGGCCGAATTGCAAGAGTATGTACTGTGTACCTGGTGGATGGTGTTCTCACGTGAGATGGTGGCATCCGTGTCGATGATCTGGCATGTCTTGCAGAGGTTGCTGTGGCAGGGTTTGTTGTGGTGTCCTGAAGGCTGGGCAGTTTGCTGCGGACAATGGTCTGTTTGAGTTTGTGCAGTTGTTTGAAGGCAAGAAGTGGGGGTGTGGGGATGGCCTTGGCGAGATGTTCGTCTTCATCAATGACATGTTGAAGGCTCCAGAGAAGATGTCGTAGCTTCTCCCTCTGGGGAAGTACTGGGTGACGAAGGGTACTCTGTTTGCCGCATCCGTGTTAGTCTTCTGAGGAGGTCAGTTCAGTTTTTCACTGTGGCACGTTGAAACTGCCAATCGATGAGTCGAGCGCCATACCCTGTTCTTATGAGGGCATCTTTCAGCGTCTGGAGGTGTCTGTTGTGATCCTCCTCACATATCCTCTGAAAATGGAGGGCTTGTCCATTGGGAATGGCTTCTTTAATGTGTTTAGGGTGAACCACCCTCCATACACACAGGATTATCAAGTCTCAAAGGTTCAACAATGTGAGTGGAGAGAGCATTAAGCAAAGGTTAAAGAGATTGTTTCCAGACAGGACAGTAAGTGAGATTTTACAAGTTCAGGCAAGTCGTGGGGGTTACAGAGAGTGTGACATGAACCCAAGACCCCTGTTGAGACGGTCCTCATGTGTGCGGAACTTGGCTATCAGTCTCTGCTCAGCGACTCTGTGCTGTCATGTGTCGTGAAGGCCGCCTTGGAGAATGCTTATCCAAAGGTCAGAGGCCGAATGCTCGTAACCACTGAAGTGTTCCCCAACAGGAAAGATTCACATTCCAACCATTATGTTGTAAATTGAGTTTGTATCTTTATATGCCCTGTTTGTGAATAGAACTCCCACTCACCTGACGAAGGAGCAGTGCTCCGAAAGCTAGTGGCTTTTGCTATCGAATAAACCTGTTGGACTTTAACCTGGTGTTGTGAGAGATGACTTGAGACTTGTTGATTAGCATTTGCCCCCTCTGGTCCATTTGTGCTCAATCAATATTGGGAGCTGCCTCTCAAAGACCAGTGACTCATGACCTGTCCACCACATTGATATGCAGTCCTTCAGTCGCTTGCTGAATGTGCAAAACCCCACAGCACCCTTGCCCAACACAACATAGAAACTAGAAGCAGGAGTAGGCCATTTGGCCCTTCAAGCCTCCTCCTCCATTCATTTTGATCATGTCTGATCACTGAATTAGCAGATGTTGCTGAGCAGACTTCTCCAGGAATGCACCAGTGAAGTCCCTCAGCCACCTCTACCAGCTGCTCTAATTCCTGTTATCACTTGAGGGGTTCTTCCACTTCCCATTTCTTAGTAGATGGTGTTGAGCCTCTACTGGAATTTCCTGTCTAATGGTTTTCCCAACATTGCCATTATGGTTTAGTGATCTGTATACCACCCCCACCAATGCTTTTTGCCCCTTGTTGTTTCTTAACTCTTACAGATTCCTCATCATCTATGTTAGTATTTTTACTCAATATCATATCATTATCATCTTTGATCAAAAATGCAACTCTGCCACTTTCCCTTTTTGCATGTCATAGAACATAGAACATAGAACATTACAGCACAAACAGGCCCTTCGGCCCACGAGTTGCGCCAATCACATCAACACCTACCACCCTACAGACCTATCTATAACCCTCAATCTCATTAAACCCCATATACTCATCCAGAAGTCTTTTAAAAGACCCCAGCGAGTTCACCTCCACCACCACTGACGGTAGCCGATTCCATTCACTCACCACCCTCTGAGTGAAAAACTTACCCCTAACATCACTTCTGAACTTCCCTCCCTGTACCTTAAATCTGTGTCCTCTCGTAGCGACCATTTCAACCCGGGGAAATAGCCTCTGAGAATCCACCCTATCTATTCCTCTCAACATTTTATAAACTTCTATCAGGTCGTCTCTCAACCTTCGTCTCTCCAGGGAAAAGAGTCCCAGCTTCCTCAACCTAACTTCATAAGGCATGCCTCCCAGTCCAGGCAACATCCTTGTAAATCTCCTCTGTACCCTCTCAATAGCTTCTACGTCTTTCCTATAGTGAGGCGACCAGAACTGCGCACAATACTCTAAATGAGGCCTGACGAGGGTCCTGTAAAGTTGCAGCATTACCTCCCGACTCCTAAACTCAATCCCTCGATTAATGAAGGCCAGTACACCATACGCCTTCTTGACCACCTCCTCCACCTGCGAGGCCGATTTAAGAGTCCAGTGGACCCGGACCCCTAGATCCTTCTTAAACAATGAATAGCCCTCAATGTTCACTGGACATGAATGAGTGGCCACAAGTTTTGGCCACTCGACTGCATCTTGTGCTCTCACCTCAGGTGAGGCATCATTCCAAGCTTCACTCAGCCTGGCCTATGAAAGGCACCTGTCCAAATGCAGCAGACAGCGCTTTAGATTGTTCAGGCAGTGTGCCTTCACCAACAATCCAAGAGGATGTATTTGCTTGCCCAGTCAGCCAGTGGTGCAGCAAACCATGTCTACCAGCAGTTTTGGAAATAAGTTCAGCAAGGGTTACATATTGAACGGCAATCACAGACACAAATGGTGCTTGAGTGAGCATAATTGAGTGAGTTGTGAGTTGTGTAAATGAGTGTCGACTCCAGGCATGTCAATTGAGTTATAGCTGAACAATTGCACCTGCAACTGGATGATTATTACTGACATGTCTTTCCGTTAGCTTACCCTTATCAATAATCTACTCTAACTTGAGGAGATATGTCAGTCCGTAATGACTGCCCACCCACCGCAGTGCCCCAGGTATTGCTTCTTTTCATGAGGCTTTCCAAGAAGCCACTGGCCCAGCAGCAGAATTCAGCCTCAAGATGAGAACTTTTCACACTAAGGCACTTACTAGCCTTATCCCCCAGTTAGATTTCCAGGTATACTCTGACCTTGAGTTCAAGGCTGCTCACCCCTGTCTCAGACTCCAGTACCCCTGCATCAGATTCATGCTGGTACTATTGACTCAAAACCCGGTACCTCCCAAGTGATACTTCCTTACTCCTGTATCCTTTACCAGTACACACCCACCCCCCCTGGGCCCACCTCATTAAAAATGCGGAGTAACTCAGTACGTGTAGCGTTCACTCTAACTCCCCTCAGAGGTTTGTTTTCCAGGTGCACACACTTGAAACCAGCTGTGATTCACATCATTGTGACTTCACACTGCCGGAGAGGGGATTGATTCCTGGTTTTTGCCCAATAATGAGATGCTAATGAGTGGAAAGGAGGTTCCTGAAGCATGGTCAGAAACACAGGTCACCACTAACGAGGGCAGGGGGTGGAGGGGTGGGGGGCGGGTTGTGTGGAGACGCAATGCAGGACGTGGAGACGCAATGCAGGCAGCATTCGCTTCTTGCATTGCCACCAATGTAAAGTGCGACTTTGGCTTTCTCTCAGTATTTTCTGCTCCTGTCACCGAACATGTCAACAAAAATGGATGTGTAAAATCCCAGCCTAAGTTTTTGAGATTCTAACCTGGTCTGAAGTAACATCTGTGGATATTATTTTAACGATTTTTTAAAATAGTTCAGTCTGAACTTTCATTCATGAAACACTTTAGAGTGAAGATTGTGGGTAGGAAGGCAGTTACTTGTGAAAATGATGCTTAATGAATTTCAAAACATTGAATGTGCAATTGAGAGCTTTTCTGTCAGCTGTAATGAAAGGGTTGAGTTTAACAGTTAAACTAAGGATGATACCTTATCTTTAAACAAAACCATGTGTAACTTTCCATGATTAAGTATATCTCGGGCTAAACATCTGTGCTAGAAGAAAACTTTCCTTTTTGACATTATGGTAGGAAGTATTATCCAATTCTTGGATAAACATAAGGATGATATTGGAATAGTGTAGGTTAGATGGACTGTAGATTGGTTTCACAGGTCGGTGCAACATTGAGGGCTGAAGGGCCTGTATTGCGCTGTTCTATGTTCTATGTTATTAACATTTGTTCAGAATGGCTTTAGTATCTGTGGGACTTCAGTTAAAATATATTGAACTGGTAAAGTGGACTTATTAGTCCAACATGGTTTCGTGAAGGGGCGGTCTTGTCTCATGAATTTGATCGAGTTTTTCGAGGAAGTGACAAAGGTGATTGATGAGGGTAGGGCAGTGGATGTAGTCTACATGGACTTCATAAGGACTTTGACAAGATCCCTCATGGCAGACTGGTGCAGAAGGTGAAGGCGCGTGGGATCAGAATGAGCTGGCAAGGTGGATACAAAACTGGCTCGGTCAAAGACAGAGGGTAGTAGTGGAAGGGTGCGTTTCTGAATGGAGAGCTGTGACAAGTGGTGTCCTCAGGGATCACTGCTGGGACCTTTGCTGTTTGTAATATATATAAATGATTTGGAGGAAAATGTAACTGGATTGATTAATAAGTTTGCGGACAACACAAAGGTTGGTGGATTTGCACATAGCATTGAGGACCGTCAGAGGGTACAGCAGGATATAGATCATTTAACATAGAACAGTACAACACAGTACAAATCCTTTGACCCTTGATGTTGTGCCAAGCTATGTCCAAACCCAAGATCAAGCTATCCCACTCCCTATCATTCTGGTGTGCTCCATGTGCATATCCAATAACTGCTTGAAAGTTCCTTAAGTGTCCGACTCCACTATCACAGCAGGCAGTGTATTCCACATCCCAACCACTCTCTGAGTAAAGAACCTACCTCAGACATCCCTTCTATATCTCCTACCATGAAACTTATACTTATGCCCTCTAGTAACAGCTACATCCACCTAAGGAAATAGTCTCTGAACGTCCACTTTATCTATCCCCCTCACCATCTTATAAACTTCTGTTAAGCTGTTTCTCATCCTCCTCACTGCCAGAAGGATGTGGAGGCTTTGGAGAGGGTATAGAAAAGATTTACCAGGATGTTGCCTGGTCTGGACGGCATTAGCTATGAGGAGAGGTTGGAGAAACTTGGTTTGTTCTCAGTGGAGAGACGGAGGTTGAGGGGCGACCTGATAGAAGTCTACAAGATTCTGAGAGGCATGGACAGAGTGGATAGTCAGAAGTTTTTTCCCAGGGCGGAAGAGTCAATTAATCGGGGGTACAGGTTTAAGGTTAACGAGGCAAGGTTTTTGACACAAAGAGTAGTGGGTGCCTGAAACTCATTGCCGAGGGAGGTAGTGGAAGCGGATATAGTAGTGACTTTTAAGGGGCATCTTGACAAGTACATGAATAGGTGGGAATAGAGGGATATGGTCCCCGGAAGGGTAGGGAATTTCAGTTCAGTCGGGCAGCATGGTTGGTGCAGGTTTGACGGACAGAAGGGCCTGTTCCTGTGCTGTCATTTACTTTGTTCTTTGTTCTTTGAATGTAACTGCTCTATATCTACAAGGATATGTCATTTGTTTGCACTAGAATGTAAACTCTTAGGAGGCAGGGAGTAAAAGGTGGATATTTTTATTCATTTTGCGTGACTCTAGTTGCAGAAATAGGTTGACATCAGATGACCTGCTCCCGGAGCCAATGGAGAAAATGAATTTGGACTACTTCCAAATAAAGGATTCTGGAATACAGGTTAAGAGTTGGAAATCAAAGGGCAGGATTTTCAATTCCTTCCTACCACTGGACTGAAAATTCCCACCTGAAGTCAATGGACCTGATGAGTCAAAGTATCTGTCATGCCTGTGACAATTTCCATTGGAGGCAGGACACAAATTCTAGGTAAGAAGTCTTTGTTGGCTCAATTTTACTATAGTAAAATTGGGCGGCACGGTAGCACAGTGGTTAGCACTGCTGCTTCACAGCTCCAGGGTCCTGGGTTCGATTCCCGGCTCGGGTCACTGTCTGTGTGGAGTTTGCACATTCTCCTCGTGTCTGCGTGGGTTTTCTCCGGGTGCTCCGGTTTCCTCCCACAGTCCAAAGATGTGCGGGTTAGGTTCATTGGCTATGCTAAAATTGCCCCTTAGTGTCCTGGGATGTGTAGGTTAGAGGGATTAGCAGGTAAATGTGTAGGGATATGGGGATAGGGTCTGGGTGGGATTGTGTTCGGTGCAGACTCGATGGGCCGAAGGGCCTGTTTCTGCACTATAGGGTTCTATGTAGGGTTCTATGTAGGATAGTTTCTGGGGTATGAATCTCCTGAGACAAAGTCAAATGCAGCCATCACATCAGAGATGGTTATTAATTACCGACTCTACATTGGAGAGACCAGATGCAGACTGGTGACTGCTTCGCAGAACACCTTTGGTCTGGCCATGAATAGAAGCCAGACTTTCCTGTTGCTTGCCATTACAACACACCACCGTGTTCTCATGTCCACAATTACATCCTTGGCCTGTTGCAATGTTCCAGTGAAGCCCAACATAAATTGGAGAAACAGCACCTTATGATTAGGCAATTTCGGAGCATGAACTCTCTCCTCTGCCTTCACCCCATTTCCGTTTACAAAGGATAGTACGGTACAGGAAAGGCCTTTCAGCCCTCCAAGCCTGCACAGATCATGGTGCCTACCTAAACTAAAACCATATGCACTTACGGAGCCCGTATCTTTCCATTCCCATCCCATTCATGTATTTGTCTGGATGCCCCCTAAATTAAGTACAAAGGTGTACGGGTTAGGTTGATTGGCCTTGCTAAAATTGCCCCTTAGTGTCCTGAGATACGTAGATTAAAGGGATTAGTGGGTAAAATATGTAGGGATATGGGATAGGCCTGGGTGAAATTGCGTTCAGTGCAGACTCGATGGGCTGAATGGCCTGTTTCTGTACTATAAGGTTTCTATGATTTCTATGATTATATGATTTTGATGAAATGCTGCTATCATACCTGCTCCCACCACCTCTGCAGGCAGCACATTTCAGACATTCACCAACCTCAGTGTAAAAAAGCTTGCCTCGCACATCACCTCTAAACTTTTCCCCATACACCTTAAACCTATGTCCACGAGTCCTTGACTTTTCTACCCTAGGGAAAACCTTCTGGTTACCCACTCTGTCCATGCCACTTATAATCTTGCAGACCTCTGTCAGATCACTGTTCAACCTCTGTCATCCCAATGAGAACAAACTGAGTTTATCCAACATCTCCTCATAGCTAATACCCTCCAGACCAGGCAACGTTCTGGTAAATCTCTTCTGTATTCTCTTCAAAGCATCCATATCCTTCTGATAGTGTGGCGACCAGAATTGTATACAATATTCCAAATAAGGCCTAACTGAGATTCTGTACAGCTGCAGCATGACCTGCCAATTTTTATACTCAATTTTTATGCCCAATAGATGAAGGCAAGCATGCCGTGTGCTTTCTTAACTACCTTATCAAAGAGGACATGAGAAGACTTTGGCTGATAGGATTAAGGAGAATCCTAAGGCGTTCTATAGGTATGTCAAGAATAGAAGGTTGGTCAGGGCAAGATTAGGACCAGTTACAGACAGCAGAGGGAAGTTGTGTGTGGAACCGGAGGAGATTGGAGAAGCATTGAACGAATATTTCTCTTCAGTGTTCACGCAGGGGGACATGAATATAGCTGAGGAGGACATTGGGTTGCAGGGGTGTAAAATAGACAGTATTACGGTTGATAAGGGGGATGTGCTGGATATTCTTGAGAGGTTGAAAATAGATAAGTCCCCTGGTCCGGATGGGATCTACCCTAGGATTCTCTGGGAGGCTAGAGAGGTGATTGCAGAGCCTCTGGCTCTGATCTTCAGGTCGTCATTGGTCTCTGGTGTAGTCCCGGAAGATTGGAGGATAGCGAATGTTGTCCCATTGTTTAAGAAGGGGAACAGAGACTTTGCCGGGAATTATAGACCGGTGAGTCTTACTTCTGTTGTGGGAAGGTTTTAGAAAAAATTATTAGGGATAGGATTTATAGTTATTTGGAGTGTAATGAATTGATTAGAAATAGTCAGCATGGTTTTGTAGTGGGTAGGTCGTGCCTTACTAACCTTATTGAGTTTTTTGATAAGGTGACCAAAGAGGTGGATGAGGGCAAGGCAGTTGATGTGGTATATATGGATTTTAGTAAGGCGTTTGATAAGGTTCACCATGGTAGGCTTCTGCAGAAAATGCAGATGTATGGGATTGTGGGTAATCTAGGAAATTGGATCAGAAATTGGCTATCAGATAGGAGACAGAGGGTGGTGGTTGATGGTAAATATTCATCATGGAGTTCGGTTACGAGTGGTGTGCCTCAGGGATCTGTTTTGGGGCCACTGCTGTTTGTAATCTTTATTAATGATCTGGATGAGGGTATAGTTGGGTGGATTAGTAAATTTGCTGATGACACCAAAGTCGGAGGTGTGGTAGATTGTGAGGAAGGGTGTCATAGTCTGCAGGGAGACTTAGATAGGTTGCAGAGCTGGGCCGAGAGGTGGCGGATGGAATTTAATGCGGAGAAGTGTGAGGTAACTCACTTCGGTAGGAGCAACAGATGTGTCGAGTATAGGGCTAACGGAAGGACTTTGAATAGTGTGGATGAACAGAGGGATCTAGGTGTATGTGTACATAGATCCCTGAAAGTTGGGAATCAAGTAGATAAGGTTGTTAAGAAGACGTACGGTGTCTTGGCGTTTATTGGTAGGGGGATTGAATTTAAGAGTCGCAACGTCATGTTGCAACTGTACACTACTCTGGTACGGCCGCACTTGGAGTACTGTGTGCAGTTCTGGTCCCCACATACAGGAAGGATGTGGAGGCTTTGGAGAGGGTGCAGAGGAGGTTTACAAGGATGTTGCCTGGTATGGTGGGAGGTCCTATGAGGAGAGACTGAGGGATTTGGGGTTGTTTTTGTTGGAAAGAAGGTGGCTAAGAGGGGATCTTATTGAAACATATAAGATGATTAGAGGTTTAGATAGGGTGGATAGTGATAGCCTTTTTCCTTGGATGGAGAAAGCTAGCACGAGGGGGCATGGCTTTAAATTAAGGGGGGGTAGCTACAAGACGGATGTCAGGGGTAGTTTCTTTACCCAGCGGGTGGTGAGGGATTGGAATGCCCTGCCTGCTGCAGTTGTAAATGCTCCTAGTTTGGGGGCGTTTAAGAGATCTGTAGATAGGTTTATGGATGAAAAGGGATTGGTATAAGCTAGTGGGTCATTGTTTTTGTAACTGGTCGGCGCAACATCGTGGGCCGAAGGGCCTGTTCTGCGCTGTAATGTTCTATGTTCTATGTTATCCACCAGCATTGCCATTTTCAGTGATCAATGGACATGTACACCCAGATCTCTCTGCATGTTAATACTGCTAAAGTTCTACCATTTACTGTCTGATTCTTACATGTATAGGACCTTCCAAAATGCATTACCTCACATTTGTCACATTTATTTTTAATTTACTTCATTTCATTTTATCTTATTTATTTTTTGAAATTTTCATTTCTTTTATCATTTGCCTACTTTTAAAGTTCTCACTTTCTGTTTTGTTTTCCCCCAGTGGTCTTCCCCCAACTCACTATTGTTACAAGTCTCAGGTTGTCCTCTGAATCTCTGCTTACCTTTGTTCTGCCATTTATAGTATTCTGATCTCTTAGTAACCACTTTTAGTACACTTCTTAGCCATGATCACGACCATTTGGTGTTTATTGGTAGGGGGATTGAATTTAGGAGTCGCATGTTGCAACTGTACACAACTCTGGTGCGGCCGCACTTGGAGTACTGTGTGCAGTTCTGGTCCCCACATTACAGGAAAGATGTGGAGGCTTTGGAGAGGGTGCAGAGGAGGTTTACCAGGATGTTGCCTGGTATGGAGGGGAGGTTCTATGAGGAGAGACTGAGGGATTTGGGGTTGTTTTCGCTAGAAAGAAGGCGGCTAAGAGGGGATCTTATTGAAACATATAAGATGATTAGAGGTTTAGATAGGGTGGATAGTGATAGCCTTTTTCCTCGGATGGAGAAAGCTAGCACGAGGGGGCATGGCTTTAAATTAAAGGGGGGTAGTTATAGGACTGATGTCAGAGGTAGGTTCTTTACCCAGAGGGTGGTGAGGGATTGGAATGCCCTGCCAGCTGCAGTTGTAAATGTGCCTAGTTTGGGGGCGTTTAAGAGATCCGTGGATAGGTTTATGGACGAAAAGGGATTGGTTTAGGCTACTGGGTCATTGTTTTTGTAACTGGTCGGTGCAACATCGTGGGCCGAAGGGCCTGTTCTGCGCTGTAATGTTCTATGTTCTATGTTCTATTTACATTGCTTTTGTCTTTTCATCTGTGACAGCTTTGTCAAGTTTCCCTGCCCCTCACCCTAACAGTATAAATCTCATCCTATTTTCTATTATCTTCAGCTCTGACCAATGGTCATCCAGACTTGAAACATTAGCTCTATTAAGAACATAAGAATTAGGAGCAGGAGTAGATCATCTGACCTCTCAGGCCTGCTCCTCCATTCAATAAAATCATGTCTAGTCTTTTCATGGACTCAGCTCCATTTACCCACCTGCTCACCATAACCCTTAATTCCTTTACTGTTCAAAAATTTATCTATCCTTGCCTTAAAAACATTCAATAAAGTAGCCTCAACTGCTTCCTTTCTGTCTCTTATGTTTCTGTCTCAATGAATTTTTCTTTTTCTCCATTTCTCTTTGTCTGATTTGATATTGAATTCATCCACCCCAATATACTTCAATGTATTTCAATAATCATGCTGTTTATTCACAATGCTTCAATCTGATTTCATAAACGGACACATCTGTTTATTTACTCAGAGCCCAGATGCTCATAGAGTCAGACAGGTTTACAGCATGGAAACTGGCCCTTCAGCTCAACTTGTCTGAGCCACCTTTTTTATAAGCTGGTCCCAATTGCTCGCATTTGGCCCATATCCCTCTATACCCATCTTAACCATGTAACTGTCTAAATGCTTTTTAAAAGACAAAATTGTACCCGCCTCTATTACTACCTCTGACAGCTTGTTCCAGACACTCACCACCCTCTGAGTGAAAAAATTGCCCTCTGGATACTTTTGTATCTCTCTCCTCTCACTTTAAACCTGTGCACTCTAGTTTTAGACTCCCCTACTTTTGGGAAAAAATATTGACAATATAGCTGATGTATGCCCCTCATTATTTAATAGACCTCTAAAAGATCACCCTTCAGCCTCCTGAGCTCCAGAGGAAAAATGTCCCAATCTATCCGGCCTCTCCTTATAACTCAAACCATCAAGTCCCACCCTAGTAAATCTCTTCTGCACTCTTTCTAGTTTAATAATATCCTAGAAAGCACCATGCTTTTTTGATCTCTTACAACATCTTATAGCACCAAATATGGTTGCTATAAAGTAGGCAGGGATGAGTCTAACTAAGTGATGGGTGGTCTGTCACAGCAATACCCTGGCCAGGAATTGTATATCTTCAGTTTTTTCATGGATCAGTTTTGATGGGATGATGTACAATTTCTAAACAATAGCTGTCCATGTTTTCCAATCACTGCTGTTGTCTGTCCAAGAAATTTCAATTGTCTGATAGCAATTGAATGATGACCAGGTTGTTTCTTGGTTTAATCAATTGCTCAATTTCCTTTCTCGGGAAATTTAAATGTTTTTTGGGATGAAGAGGTTGTTGTCTTATGATGAAAGCTTGAGCAAGTTGGGCCTACGCTTGTTGGAGTTTAGAAGAATGAGAGGTAACCTTATTTAAATATGTAAGATTCTGAAGGGGCTTGATAAGATAGATGCTGAGACAATTTTTCTTCCTTGGGGAAATCTAGAACTAGGAGCACAGAATAAAAATGAAAGAGATGAGAAGAATCCCTTATTTTTAGAGATGTGTTCCTCTTTGGAATTATCTTTACCACGGAGCAGTGGAGGTTGAATATATTTGAGGCTGAGTTAGACAGACTTTTTGATTGTTACGAAACCAACCCCTTCCACTTCCCCCACCCAACTGATATATATAAAATAATTGGTTTCCCAAGGTGCTTTGCTTTGTATTTAACTGAGAAATGTTTGCAAAAACAATGGGACCTTAGACATCTTGTCCGTTAAACAACAGACACGAGTATTTTTTAAAGATAATAAAACACTCAAGAAACAATCTTATATTTTGACAAATTAACACTAAGCACAAGTATCAACCAAAAGTATGTGTTTCCCCTGTAATCCTAAACTCTGCTGAGAACCCGTTTCTAAAAGAACCATAACTTTATTGGTCAAATCTCTCCAGATTACCACATCGTACAGCTTGTGGCAAGGATTTGGGAATGATCTTTGGTTCAGTGAAGCAAATGATATTTTGCACAAACTGTGTTTCCCTTGAGCATTCCATTTCTAACTGAGGTGTTTCTTAAAGTTGTCTGCTCTTCTCTCTGTCTTTCACTCTCTCTGCTGCTGCTTCTTCAACACCTCATCTATGTTTAAACTGCTTCCTGGCTCACAGCACCTTGATTACTAATTATACCAACTACAAAGAGCACCCTGTTCCCAATTCTTTCCTTTTCCTTCCTTTCTCTCAGTTCTTGCCCAGATGTGGTTTACAAATACATGACAGTTGTGCAAAATAACCCATTCATTTCAAATGCATCCTACCATTTCGTGATATCTGCCCTAAAAGAAAACAAAGCACCTACGTTTTAAAACACGTTTTCAGCTTACACAAATTGTTTAACTTACCATAACTACCTTCTTTTAGCCTGCTTTAATAGAACAATAAAATCCAGTAATATTATGTACATTCTTGAGATTCTTTTAAACACTTGGGAAAGCATCTGCTCTCATGTTTTCAGCGTCATGATGCAACTGTACACATCTCTGGTGCGGCCGCACTTGGAGTTTTGTGTGCAGTTCTGGTCCCCACATTACAGGAAGGATGTGGAGGCTTTGGAGAGGGTGCAGAGGAGGTTTACTAGGATGTTGCCTGGTATGAGGGGAGGTCCTATGAGGAGAGACTGAGGGATTTGAGGTTGTTTTCGTTGGAAAGAAGGCGGCTAAGAGGGGATATCATTGAAACATATAAGATGATTAGAGGTTTAGATAGGGTGGATAGTGATAGCCTTTTTCCTCGATGGAGAAATCTAGCACGAGGGGGCATGGCTTAAAATTAAGGGGTGGTAGTTATAGGACGGATGTCAGGGGTAAGTTCTTTACCCAGAGGGTAGTGAGGGATTGGAATGCCCTGCCTGCTGCAGTTGTAAATGCGCCTAGTTTGGGGGCGTTTAAGAGATCTGTGGATAGGTTTATGGACAAAAAGGGATTGGTTTAGGCTAGTGGGTCATTGTTTTTGTAACTGGTCGGCGCAACATCGTGGGCCGAAGGGCCTGTTCTGCGCTGTAATGTTCTATGTTCTATGTTCTAATAACATGAAGCTTTTAAAATTAGATGGCTGCAATAATAAGATCTAATGAAATAGTCTAGTGTTGCGCTCTCAACTTTTTCAGGAACCTTGGATTATGGTCTGAATTCATGGCTGTCTCTGTAGGGTTACCAGCAAAGTAAATTTAAAAGTGCTGTAGTGCCAGTAATAGAGTTCAAGTCTCTTTTTTGATTGTGGAATATTTCTTCTGGATGGATGGATTAGGGCTAGTGTTACTGATGTCTGGATGGATGGATTAGGGCTCGTGTTACTGATGTCTGGATGGATGGATTAGGGCTAGTGTTACTGATGTCTGGATGGATGGATTAGGGCTAGTGTTACTGATGTCTGGATGGATGGATTAGGGCTAGTGTTACTGATGTCTGGATGGATGGATTAGGGCTAGTGTTACTGATGTCTGGATGGATGGATTAGGGCTCGTGTTACTGATGTCTGGATGGATGGATTAGGGCTAGTGTTACTGATGTCTGGATGGATGGATTAGGGCTAGTGTTACTGATGTCTGGATGGATGGATTAGGGCTAGTGTTACTGATGTCTGGATGGATGGATTAGGGCTAGTGTTACTGATGTCTGGATGGATGGATTAGGGCTAGTGTTACTGATGTCTGGATGGATGGATTAGGGCTAATGTTACTGATGTCTGGATGGATGGATTAGGGCTAGTGTTACTGATGTCTGGATGGATGGATTAGGGCTAGTGTTACTGATGTCTGGATGGATGGATTAGGGCTAGTGTTACTGATGTCTGGATGGATGGATTAGGGCTAGTGTTACTGATGTCTGGATGGATGGATTAGGGCTAGTGTTACTGATGTCTGGATGAGGGTTAGTGTTGTTGGTGTTTAAATGAGGGTTAGTGTTTTTGATGTTGTCTTTCAGGTTAGTGTTATTGATTTTAAGATTAGGAATGGTTTTATTCAGGATGGTTTTATTCATGTTTAGATTATTGATGTTAGGATATGGGGTAATGTTATTCATATTCAGATTACAGTTGGTATTGGTGATTTTAATGTTGTCAGAGTTATGACTTTGGGATTGATCTGGTCTCAGTTGAATTTTAATGTATTAATTCTAAATTCATCATCTTTCCTCCTTACAATTACTTTCTATTTGAATGTAATACCATTTTTTTCCGCTTACATAGAGATTTAGAAATTAGAAGCACGAGTAGGCCATTCAGCCCTTGGAGCCTGCTCCGCCATTCATCTTGATTATGGCTGATCATCGAATTCAATATCCTGATTCCCAATTCCTCCCATATCTTTTGATCCATTTAGCCCAATAGCTATATTTTCTTCTTGAAATCAGTTTATAGTTGAAACATATAAGATGATTAGAGGTTTAGATAGGGTGGATAGTGATAGCCTTTTTCCTCGGATGGAGAAATCTAGCACGAAATGGTAGGATGCATTTGAAATGAATGGGTTATTTTGCACAACTGTCATGTATTTGTAAACCACATCTGGGCAGGAACTGAGAGAAAGGAAGGAAAAGGAAAGAATTGGGAACAGGGTGCTCTTTGTAGTTGGTATAATTAATAATTAAGGTGCTGTGAGCCAGGAAGCAGTTTAATCTCAACTAATGTTTTGATCTCAACTATATTTGGTGGTAGTGAATTCCACACATTGACCACCCACTAAATGAAGAAATTTCTCCTTGCCTCAGTTCTAAAAGTTTTACCCATATCTTCAAACTATAACCCTAGTTCTGGACTCCCCCATCATTGTGAACATTCTTTTTAAGCCACCCTGTCAAACCCTGTTAGGATTTTATGTTTCCATGTGTTCCCCTCTCACTCTCTAAGCTTTGGTGAATGTGATCCTAACCGACTTAGTCTCGCCTCATATGACAGACCTCCATTCCAGGAATCAGCCTGCTAAATATTGGCTGTACTGTCTCTATAGCAGGACATCCATCCTTCCTCAGATAAGGACACAAAACTGCACACAATATTCCAGATGCGGCCTCATCATTGCCTTAACAATTGCAGCAAAACATCCCTATATTTCGCTTCGGTGTTCACACAAGGGGACATGTATGTAGCTGAGGAGGACACTGGGGTGCAGGGGTGTAAAATAGATAGTATTGCAGTTAATACGGGGGATGTGCTGGATATTTTAGAGGGTTTGAAAATAGATAAGTCCCCTGGTCCGGATGGGATTTACCCTAGGATTCTTTGGGAGGCAAGAGAGGTGATTGCGAAGCCTCTGGCTCTGATCTTCAGGTCGTCGTTGGTCTCTGGTATAGTACCGGAAGATTGGAGGACAGCAAATGTTGTCCCATTGTTTAAGAAGGGGAGAAGAGACTTCCCTGGGAATTATAGACCGGTGAGTCTTACTTCTGTGGTGGGGAAGGTTTTGGAAAGGATTATTAGAGACAGGATTTATAGTTATTTGGAGAGTAATGAGTTGATTAGAGACAGTCAGCATGGTTTTGTAGCGGGTAGATCGTGCCTTACCAACCTTATCGAGTTCTTTGAGAAAGTGACCAAAGAGGTGGATAGGATGTGGTGTATATGGATTTTAGCAAGGCGTTTGATAAGGTTCACCATGGTAGGCTTCTGCAGAAAATGCAGATGTATGGGATTGGGGGTGATCTAGGTAATTGGATCAGGAATTGGCTAGCATATAAGAGACAGAGGGTGGTGGCTGATGGTAAATATTCGTCATGGAGTTCGGTTACGAATGGTGTGCCTCAGGGATCTGTTTTGGGGCCACTGCTGTTTGTAATTTTTATTAATGATCTGGATGAGGGTATAGTTGGGTGGATTAGTAAGTTTGCTGATGACACCAAAGTCGGAGGTGTGGTAGATTGTGAGGAAGGGTGTCATAGTTTGCAGGGTGACTTAGAAAGGTTGCAGAGCTGGGCTGAGAGGTGGCGAATGGAGTTTAATGTGGAGAAGTGTGAGGTAATTCATTTCGGTAGGAATAACAGATGTGTTGAGTATAGGGCTAACGGGAGGACTTTGAATAGTGTGGAGGAGCAGAGGGATCTAGGTGTATGTGTACATAGATCCCTGAAAGTTGGGAATCAAGTAGATAAGGTTGTTAAGAAGGCATACGGTGTCTTGGCGTTTATTGGTAGGGGGATTGAATTTAGGAGTCGCAGCATCATGTTGCAACTGTACACAACTCTGGTGCGGCCGCACTTGGAGTACTGTGTGCAGTTCTGGTCCCCACATTACAGGAAGGATGTAGAGGCTTTGGAGAGGGTGCAGAGGAGGTTTACCAGGATGTTGCCTGGTATGGAGGGGAGATCCTATGAGGAGAGACTGAGAGATTTGGGGTTGTTTTCGCTGGAAAGAAGGTGGCTAAGAGGGGACCTTATTGAAACATATAAGATGATTAGAGGTTTAGACAGGGTAGATAGTGATAGCCTTTTTCCTAGGATGGAGAAAGCTAGCACGAGGGGGCACAACTTTAAATTAAGGGGGGGTAGTTATAGGACTGATGTCAGGGGTAGGTTCTTTACCCAGAGGGTGGTGAGGGACTGGAATGCCTTGCCAGCTGCAGTTGTAAATGCACCTAGTTTGGGGGCGTTTAAGAGATCTGTGGATAGGTTTATGGACGAAAAAGGATTAGTTTAGGCTAGTGGGTCATTGTTTTGTAACTGGTCGGCGCAACATCGTGGGCCGAAGGGCCTGTTCTGCGCTGTAATGTTCTATGTTCTATGTTCTATCCCTATACTCAAATCCTCTCACTTAGAAGGCAACGTACCATTTGCCTTCTTTACTGTCTGCTGTACCTGCACGTTTTCTTTCAGCGACTGATGCATGAGGACTCCAAGATGTCGCTGAGTGTCCACTCCTCTTAATTCACACCCATTCAAGTAATAATGTCTTCCTAACAGGAGAGACTGAGGGATTTGGGGTTGTTTTCGTTGGAAAGAAGATGGCTAAGAGGGGACCTTATTGAAACATATAAGATGATTAGAGGTTTAGGTGGGTGGACAGTGATAGCCTTTTTCCTCGATGGAGAAAGCTAGCACGAGGGGGCATGGCTTTAAATTAAGGGGGGGTAGCGACAAGACAGATGTCAGAGGTAGGTTCTTTACCCAGAGGGTGGTGAGGGACTGGAATGCCCTGCCTGCTGCAGTTGTAAATGCTCCTAGTTTGGGGGCGTTTAAGAGATCTGTAGATAGGTTTATGGATGAAAAGGGATTGGTATAGGCTAGTGGGTCATTGTTTTTGTAACTGGTCGGCGCAACATCGTGGGCCGAAGGGCCTGTTCTGCGCTGTAATGTTCTATGTTCTATGTTAACCTCACATTGGATAACCTCACATTTATCCATATTATACTGCTTTTACCATGCAGATGCCCACACATTCAGCCTGTCCAAATCACACTGAAGCATCTCTGCATGCTCTTCACAGCTCACCCTCCCACCTAACTTTGTATCATCTGAAAATTTGGAAATAATACCTTCCATTCCTTCTTCCAAATCATTAATATAAGAACATAAGAAATAGGAGCAGGGGTAGGCCATCTGGCCCTTCGAGCCTGCCCTGCCATTCAATAAGATCATGGCTGATCTGTCATGGCTCAGTTCCACATTCCCGCCCTTTCCCCATAACCCTTAATCCCTTCTCTTATCAAAAACCCATCAACCCGCTTCTTAAAAATATTTAGCGAGGCAGCCTCCACCACTTCAACGGGCAGAGATTTCCAGAGATTCACCACCCTATGAATGAAGAAGTTCCTCCTCAACTCCGTTCTAAACCGCTCCCCCTTTATCTTGAGGCTGTGCCCCCTAGTCCTACTGTCCTTTCTGAGCGGGAAGAGCCTCTCCACCTCTATCCTATCCATCCCATTCATCATCTTATATGTCTCAATGAGATCTCCCCTCATTCTTCTAAACTCTAACGAGTACAAGCCCAGTTCATTCAGCCTCTCCTCATAGCTCAACCCCCTCAACTCTGGCATCAGCCTAGTAAACTTGCTCTGCACTCCCTCCAAGGCCAAAATATCCTTGCGTAAATGCGGCGACCAAAACTGCACACAGTACTCCAGCTGCAGCCTCACCAATGCCCTATACAGCTGCAGCAAGACCTCCCTACTTTTATATTCAATCCCCCTCGCTATGAAGGCCAGCATCCCATTTGCCTTCCTGACCACCTGCTGCACCTGCAGGCTGGGTTTTTGCGACTCATGCACAAGGACCCCGAGGTCCCTCTGCACCGTCGCCTGCTGCAGTTTCTCGCCACGTAAGTAATAGTCCTTCCTACCATTATATATAATAGAACATAGAACATTACAGCGCAGAACAGGCCCTTCGGCCCACGATGTTGCGCCGACCAGTTACAAAAACAATGACCCACTAGCCTATACCAATCCCTTTTCATCCATAAACCTATCTACAGATCTCTTAATCGCCCCCAAACTAGGAGCATTTACAACTGCAGCAGGCAGGGCATTCCAATCCCTCACCACCCGCTGGGTAAAGAACCTACCCCTGACATCCGTCTTGTAGCTACCCCCCCTTAATTTAAAGTCATGCCCCCTCATGCTAACTTTCTCCATCGAGGAAAAAGGCTATCACTATCCACCCTATCTAAACCTCTAATCATCTTATATGTTTCAATAAGATCCCCTCTTAGCCTCCTTCTTTCCAACGAAAACAACCCCAAATCCCTCAGTCTCTCCTCATAGGACCTCCCCACCATACCAGGCAACATCCTAGTGAACCTCCTCTGCACCCTCTCCAAAGCCTCCACATCCTTTCTGTAATGTGGGGACCAGAACTGCACACAGTACTCCAAGTGCGGCCGCACCAGAGTAGTGTACAGTTGCAACATGACGCTGCAACTCTTAAATTCAATCCCCCTACCAATAAACGTCAAGACACCGTATATAATGGTATATATATAATGTGAACAGTTGGGGTCCTAGCCCAGGTCCCTGTGGAACTCCAGTTACTGACTGCCAATCAGAAAAAGACCCATTTATGCCAACTCTTTGCTTCCTATCTGCTAACCAGCTTTCTATCCATCTCAAGACATTACTTGCAATCCCATGTGCTTTAACTTTAGACAGTAGTCTGTTATATGAGAACTTGTTGAAAGCCTTCTGAAAGTCTAAATAGACCACATCCACTGGTCCTCCTTAGTCAACTCCACCAGTTACACCCTCAAAAAATTTCAATAGATTTGTCAAACATGATTTCCCTTTTGTAATCCATGCTGATTTTGTCTGATTTATACCACTGCCTTCCAAATGCCAAGTTACAAAATCCTTGATGATGGACTCTAGCAACTTTCCCAGTACTGATGTTAGGCTCACTGGTATATAGTTCCATGTTTGCTGTTCACCTTCCTTTTCGAATAGTGGGCTTACAGTAGTTACCCTCAAGTCTGTAGAAACTATTCCAGAGTCCACAGAATTTTGGGAAATAACCACCTGTGATGCATTTTTGTCGATCACAGGGCAGGACTCAATGATAGGGCATTAGGGAAAGTTACAGAATAAAGAGGTCAAGGGGTAAAATTCATAGCTCCTTGAAAGTGGAGTCACAGTGGACAAAGTGGTGAAGAAGGCATTCGGCATGCTTGGCTTCATTGGTCAGAAGATTGAATTCAGGAGTTGAGACGTCTTGTTGAAGTTGTACAAGATGTTGGTAAGACCACACTTGGAATACTGTGTGCAATTCTGGTCACTCTATTATAGAAAGGATATTATTCAACTAGAAAGAGTTCAGAAGAGATTTACTAGGATACTACTGAGACTTGATGGTTAGAGTTCAACGCGGATAAATGTGTAGTGACCCATTTCAGCAGGACCAGTGGGATGAAGGAGTACAATATCAAGGGTAGGAGTCTTAGCAGTGTTGAGGAGCAGAAGGATCTTGGGGTCTGGGCCCATAGGACGCTCAAATCGGCCTTGCAGGTGGAGGATGTGGTCAAGAAGGCGTATGGTGTACTGGCCTTCATTAATCGAGGGATTGAGTTTAGGAGTCGGGAGGTAATGCTGCAACTTTATAAGACCTTTGTCAGACCCAACTGGAGTACTGTGCGCAATTCTGGTCACCTCACTACAGGAAGGATGTAGAGGCTATTGAGAGGGTGCAGAGGAGATTTACAAGGATATTGCCTAGTTTGGGAGGCATGCCTTATGAAGATGGGTTGAGGGAGCTGGGACTCTTCTCCCTGGAGAGACGAAGGTTGAGAGGTGACCTGATAGAGGTTTATAAAATAGACAGGGTGGATTCTTGGATGTTAGTTCCCAGGGCTGAAATGGTCGCTACGAGAGGACACAGGTTTAAAGTGCTGGGAAGCAAGTACAGAGAAGATGTTAGGAGTAAGTTTTTCACTCAGAGGGTGGTGAGTGAGTGGAATCGGCAGCTGTCAGTGGTGGTAGAGGCGAACTCACTGGGGTCTTTTAAAAGACTTCTGGATGAGTACATGGGATTTAATGGAATTGGGAGTTACAGATAGTTCTATGGCTTAGTAGGTATGGATGTGATCGGTGCAACTTGTAGGCCGAAGGGCCTGTTCGTGCTGTAGTGTTCTATGTTCTATGAGTTATAAGGACAGGCTGGATAGACTGGGACTTTTTTCCCTGGAGTATAGGAGGCTTAGGGATGATCTTATAGAGGCCTATAAAATAATGAGGAGCATAAATCAATCAGATAGTCAACATCTTTTCCCAACTAGAGGGCATAGCTTTAAAGTGCGAGGGAGAGATACAAATGAGTCCAGAGGGGCATTTTTTTCACACAGAGGTTGGTGAGTGTCTGGAACAAGCTACCAGCGGTAGTAGCAGAGCATTTAGACAGTTACATGGGTAAGATGGGTATAGAGGGGTATGGGCCAAATGCGGACAACTAGGATGAACTTAGTGGTTAAAAAAAGGGCAGCATGGACTAGTTGGGCCAAAGGACCTGTTTCCATGCTGTAAACCTCTACGACTGTGACTCTACTATGTTCAGTACTATTTCTGTTTTCCTTAAGTATTCTGGAATGAAGATTATCAGGACCTGGAGATTTATCCACCTTCAGTCCCATTAACTTTCTCAAAACTATTTCTTTACTAATGCTGATTTCCTTCAGCTCCTCACTAAAACATGTTTCTCTCAGCACTTCAAGCACATTATTTATGTCTTCCTTTGTGAAGCAAAGTACAAATTAAATCCTCAGCCATTTCTTTACTCCCCATTATGAATTTTTCCCAAACAATGTGCATTTTTTTTAACTGAAATGCCCCTTAATCTGTGATCATAAAGAATCATCAGAAAGGAACACAAAGATGTAGAACATCCTGTTGCTATGACAACTCTGGTTTAAAGCAGCAGTGGTTTTCCTGTACAATGGTCCAGGGTTACTGAAGATAATTTCAGTCTGTCTGGTGAATTGTTCAGTCAGTGTAGAATTGGCAGCACCCGTTGAAGCCTGAACTGTTATTTAGTATTTGTGTAGCTATTATAATGGAACTTCTCTACTATCTTACACCCACATTCTTCAGCTGTGAACGTGTCAGAGAATTTGGGGAAGTGGCTGTCAGCATCCTTTTAAGCCTGACAGTGTATGGCAGTGGGAAAGGCTTGCAGAGGCCCAGAGAGGCTTAGGTTGAAGGATAAAATGTTTAACATATACCAAACACCCATGGTATGTACCCATTGGCGGATATTGGAAGATTGCAGGAGTTTGGAATAGAACATAGAAAAACTACAGCACAAACGGGCCCTTCGGCCCACAAGTTGCACCCAAACATCTCTACCTACTAGCATAGAAGCATAGAACCCTACAGTGCAGAAACAGGCCCTTCGGCCCATCGAGTCTGCACCGAACACAATCCCACCCAGACCCTATCCCCATATCCCTACACATTTACCTGCTAATCCCTCTAACCTACACATCCCAGGACACTAAGGGGCAATTTTAGCATAGCCAATGAACCTAACCCGCACATCTTTGGACTGTGGGAGGAAACCGGAGCACCCGGAGAAAACCCACGCAGACACGAGGAGAATGTGCAAACTCCACACAGGCAGTGACCCGAGCCGGGAATCGAACCCAGGACCCTGGAGCTGTGAAGCAGCAGTGCTAACCACTGTGCTACCGTGCCGCCCCAGGCTTACCTACTAGGCTTACCTATAACCCTCAATCCTACTAAGTCCCATCCAGAAGTCTCTTAAAAGACGCTATCGGATCCGCCTCTACCACCACTGTCGACAGCCGATTCCACGCACCCACCACCCTGTGACTGAAAAACTTACCCCTATCATCTCTTCTGTACCTACTCCCCAGCACCCTAAACCTGTGTCCTCTTGTGGCAGCCATTTCAGCCCTGGGAAAAAGCCTCTGAGAATCCACCCGATCAATACCTCTCATCATCTTATACACCTCTATCAGGTCGCCTCTCATCCTTCTTCTCTCCAAGGAGAAAAGATCAAGCTCTCTCAACTTATCCTCATAAGGCATGCCACCCAATCCAGACAACATCCTTGTAAATCCCCTCTGCACCCTTTCAATGGCTTCCACATCCTTCCTGTAATGAGGTGACCAGAACTGAGCACAGTATTCCAAGAGGGGTCTGACCAGGGTCTTACACAGTGCAGCATTATCTCCCAACTCCTAAACTCAATCCCTCAATTGATGAAGGCCAGTAAACCATATGCCTTCGAAACCACATCTTATACCTGCGAAGCCGATTTGAGAGTCCTATGAACCTGGACGCCAAGATCCTTCTGATCTCCCACACTGCTAAGAGTCTTACCCTCACTATTGTATTCCTTCATCCTATTTGACCTGCCAAAATGAACCACCACACACTTATCTGGGTTGAAGTCCATCTGCCACTTCTCCACCCAGTCTTGCATCCTATCAATGTCTCTCTGCAACTTCTGACACCCTTCCACACTATCCACAACACCTCCAAACTTCATGTCATCGGCAAACTTACCAACCCATCCCTCCACTTCCTCATCCAGGTCATTTATTAGAATCACAAACAGCAAGGGTCCCAGAACAGATCCCTGGGGCACCCCACTGGTGACCGACCTCCATGCAGAAAAAGACCCATCTACAACCACACTTTGCCTTCTGTGGGCAAGCCAGTTCTAGATCCACAAAGCAATGTCCCCTTGGATCCCATGCCCCCTCACTTTTTCAATAGGCCTTGCATGGGGAATCTTATCGAACGCCTTGCTGAAGTCCATATATACCATATCTACCGCTCTTCCTTCATCAATGTGTTTCGTCGCATCTTCAAAAAAGTCAACCAGGCTCGTAAGAGCCTTGTCATCTGCCGTTGACAAAGCCGTGCTGACTACTTTTGATCACACTAGAGTTCTCCAAATGTTCATAAATCCTGTCTCTCAGGATCTTCTCCATCAACTTACCAACCACTGTTGTTAGACTCACTGGTCGATAATTTCCTGGGCTACTCCCTTTAATAGGAATAATAGGAACAAAGGTGAAAGCCTCACCCAGCACTCTGTGCACAGGACGAAGAGCCAGACACCTCCAGGAAATTATTAATCACCAAAATTAGGACAGCAACATCAAGTTGATAATGTAGAAACAGCGCCCATTCCATATGGCACCTGTTTTGCACCCCATCCGATACCCATATTATATCATTATTCATTAAGTACCCATCCAATATAAACCCTGCCCTATATCTGCTGCTTGTTATAAACTTCACCCATTATCCCCTATATATTCTAAAAAAAAATGCTGTCACAGACTTTACCTTTCTGTAGCTATCCTTGAAACATTGTGTGTTATGCAGTTGGCCATTATGTACTAACCCATTGTACAAGCACATACAACACATCCACCGGGTATGTTACATACTTGTGCTTTACATATCCATCTGTTAGACATTCCTGCAATACATTGGTTATATACCAGCTCATTCCGAGCCCTACATCCCAAGCCACACCTGCTCACCCCACATTCAACCACGCCATGTTCTCACCATGCCAAGCTTTGCGTTCCCAGGCTACGCCCATGAATGCTTTTGCCATCCATGTTTTTTAATGATCCCATCTGATGTTATAACAATGATTAGGTTCCATAGAACATAGAACATTACAGCGCAGTACAGGCCCTTCGGCCCTCAATGATGTGCCGACCAGTGGAACCAATCTAATGACCCTCTAACCTAAACTATTCCAGTGTTATCCATATGCCTATCCACTGACCATTTGAATGCCCTTAAAGTTGGCAAGTCCACAACTGCTACAGGCAGGGCATTCCACGCCCTTACTACCCTCTGAGTAAAGAACCTACCTCTGAAATCCGTCCTATAACTACCACCCCTTAATTTAAAGCTATGTCCCCTCGTGTTAGCCCTCACCATCCGAGGTAAAAGGTCCTCACTGTCCACCCTATCTAACCCTCTGATCATCTTGTGTGCCTCAACCAGGTCACCTCATAACCTTCTTCTCTCCAATCAAAATAACCTCAAGTCCCTCAGCCTTTCCTCATAAGACCTTCCCACTATACCAGGCAACATCCTGGTAAACCTCCTCTGCACCCTTTCCAATGCCTCCACATCTTTCTTATAATGCGATGACCAGAACTGTACGCAATACTCCAAGTGCGGCCGCACCAGAGTTTTGTACAGTTGTAACATGACCTCACGGCTCCAAAATTCAATCCCTCTACCAATAAAAGCTAACACATCATACGCCTTCTTAACAACCTTATCAACCTGGGTGCCAACTTTCAGGGAGCTATGCACATGTACACCGAGATCTCTCTGCTCGTCAACACTACTAAGAGTCCTTCCATTAGCCCTATATTCTGTATTCCTGTTATTCTTACCAAAGTGAATCACCTCACACTTTTCCGTATTAAACTCCATCTGCCACCTCTCGGCCCAGCTCTGCAGCTTATCTATGTCCCTCTGCGAACTGTAACATCCATCCTCACTGTCTACAACTCCTCCAACTTTGGTGTCGTCAGCAAATTTACTATTCCATCCTTCTACACTCTCATCTAGGTCATTTATAAAAATGACAAACAGCCGTGGCCCCAAAATAGATCCTTGAGGTACACCACTTGTAACTGCATTCTAGGTTAAATATTTCCCATCAACTACCACCCTCTGTCTTCTATCAGCTCGCCAATTCCTGATCCAAACTGCTAAATCACCCTCAATCCCATGCATCTGCATTTTCTGCAGTAGCCTACCATAGGGGAACGTTATCAAACGCTTTGCTAAAATCCATATACACCACGTCAACTGCCTTACCCTTATCCACCTCTTTGGTCACCTTTTCAAAAAACTCGATAAGGTTTGTGAGGCACAACCTACCCTTCACAAAACTGTGTTGACTATCCCTAATCAATTTATTTCCCTCTAGATGATTATAAATCCTATCCCTTGTAATTCTTTCCAAAACTTTGCTCACAACAGAAGTAAGGCTCACTGGTCTATAATTCCCAGGATGGTCTCTACTCCCCTCCTTGAACAAGTGGACAACATTTGCTATCCTCCAGTCTTCCGGCACTATACCTGAAGTCAATGACGACATGAAGATCAAAGCCAAAGGCTCTGCAATCTCCTCCCTAGCCTCCCAGAGAATCCTAGGGTAAATCCCATCCAGCCCAGGGGACTTATCTATTTTCACACTCTCAAGAATTGCCAACACCTCCTCCTTATGTACCTCAATCCTGTCTAATCTACTACCTGGTATCGCAATATTCTCCTCGACTACACTGACTTTTTCCTGTGTGAATACTGTCGAAAAATACTCATTCAGTGCCTCTCCTATCTCTTCAGGCTCCACACACAACTTCCCACTGCTGTCTCTGACTGGCCCTAATCTTGCCCTAACCAATCTTTTATTGTTGACATACCTGTAGAAAGCTTTAGGATTTTCCTTGATCCTATCCGCCAAAGTCTTCTCATGTCCTGTTCTAGCTCTTCTTAACTCTCTCTTTAGCTCCTTCCTGGCTAATTTATGACTCTCCAGTGCCCTAACTGAGCCTTCACGTCTCATCTTTACATAAGCCTCCTTCTTCCTCTTCACCAGAGATTCAACTTCCACGGTTCCCTCGCTCGACCACTTCCTCCATATTTATCTAGGACTCACAGTAGCTGCTCCTTGAATAAGCTCCACATTTCAGATGTTCCCAGCCCCTGCAATTTCCTACTCCACCCTATGTATCCTAAATCTTGCCTAATAGCCTCATAATTACCTTTCCCCCAGCTATAACTTCTGCCCTTCAGTATATGCCTATCCCTTTCCATCACTAAGGTAAACGTAACCGAATTGTGGTCACTGTCACCAAAGTACTCACCTACCTTCAAGTCTAACACCTGGTTCATTACCCAGTACCAAATCCAATGTAGCCTCACTTCTTGTTGGCCTATCTACATACTGTGTCATAAAACCTTCCTGCATGTATTGGACAAAAACTGACCCCTCTAATGTACTTGAACTATAGCTTTTCCAATCGATATTTGTAAAGTTAAAGTCCCCCATAACAACTACCTTGTTACTTTCGCACCTATCCAGGATCATCTTTGCTATCCTTTCCTCAACAACTCTGGAACTTTTTGGAGACCGATAAAAAACTCCCAACAGTGTGATCTCTCCTTTCCTGTTTCTAATCTCAGCCCATACTACCTCAATAGACAGGTCCACATCACATGTCCTTTCTGTCACCGTAATACTGTCCTTGACTAACAATGCCACACCTCCTCCTCTTCTACCACCTTCCCTGCTCTGACTGAAACATCTGAACCCCGGAACCTGCAACAATCATTCCTGTCCCTGCTGTATCCATGTCTCTGAAATGGCCACAACATCGAAGTCCCAGGCACCAATCCAGGCTGCAAGTTCGTCCACCTTATTGCGTATGCTCCTCGCATTAAAGTATACGCACTTCAAACCACCCTCCCGCCTGCCAATACACTGCTGTGACCTAGCAACCTTATCCATGACTTCCCTATTCTCATCCTCCTGTACATTGGAGCTACAGTTCAGGTTCCCATCCCCCCTCAGAATCAGTTTAAACCCCGCTGAATAGCATTGGCATATAAGGTTGGATCCCTGGCTCAAAAGACCATGAGTGGGATTTTCCAGCCTGGTGAGATGGCTCATGGGAATCTTGGTGCTTTTCTGAATGGGGCGTCTGCTGAAAATCAGGATTCCCAATAGGCATCAAGGCAATCTGGATTCATTGGACCTTTTGGGTTAGCACCCAGAAGACTGAGGTGTGTGGGAGCCTGATTTGATGGCCTGAGGGAGGAGGAGCCCAGTGGGGAGAACTGAAGGGTCTATGTTGGGAATCTGAGGGGATGGTTGAGTTGGGTCACCTTCACATCTTAGATATTGGTGGGGGTGGGGGTTACCCATTATTTCTGGGTGGAGGATTGGCAGATGAGAGGTTAACAGTTCTCCCCAGTTGTGAGGGTGGGGGGGTTGCACCATAACATTTTTTGAGGGGAAGGGGGCCTGTCTGTGATTGTGGACCCAACCTCTGAACAGCAAGGCCGGCAGGTGAGTTTCACAAAATTACATCATTGGCTTATTTCAGGTGTGATTCATAGCCATTCCCAGCGCCAATGGGAAACTCATCTGTTTTCCCTTCGGCATAGACTCTGAAAGTGGGAGCATTCCGTCCTGTGACTTTGGAGCAGAGTCATAAGGCTGCAAACTGGTTTTTAATAAGAAAAAAATCATTAAACATAAAAAATGGATTATAATACACTCCTTCTTTACTGCTCCTTTAGCTTTAGGTTTTGAGATTAACATCGATGACAAAAGTCTGTGTGAAGCTGCAATGATCTCGTTGCACACACAGTGGTTGCAGATTGCTTCTCAGAATCCCCCCAGCTAGTTGCCAGATGACAGTTTCAAAATTCTACTCCTAAACACACTTTAAAATCTTCTGTCTTGGTAATTCATTCACTTAGTGGTTCACATTCCAAATTCCAGTTCATGTTTTCCAAAGAATCCATTTGATGAAAGCTAAGAATGGCACAGTGGTCAGCACTACTGCCTCACAGCGCCAGGGTCCCTGGCTCAATTCTGGCTTTGGGTCCCTGTCTGTGTACAGTTTGTATGTTCTCACCGTGTCTGCGTGGGCTTCCTCCGGGTGCTCCAGTTTATTCAAAGTGCAGGTGGTGATGGTAAATTGCCCCTTAGTGTCCTAAGATGTATACGTTAGGTGGATTAGCTAGGGGAAATGCAAAGGATTACAGGGATGGGGAGTTGGCTTGGGTAAGATGGTCTCCGGAGAGTCAGTGCAGACTCAGTGAGACAAATGCCTCGTTCTGCATTGTAGAGATTCTATGATTTTGATCGGCTTTCAGCATTAATCCATGTTAGAAATTCAGATGAACCCTTTCAAGTTTTCACTGTTACAATAATTCTTCATCATTTACTTATAAATGATAATAAGACATTTCAAACTTCATAGAACATAGAACATTACAGCGCAGAACAGGCCCTTCGGCCCACGATGTTGCGCTGACCTGTTAAAAAACAATGACCCACTAACCTAAACCAATCCCTTTTTTTTTAAGATTACTTTTTTCAGGATTACTTTTCCGAGTATCCTCTTCTCAGCTTTGACTGGTGTCCCTGAATAGAATCCTGTTCTATTTCCCAGTATCTTCTTTATTCATTTAACTCCAGACCTTCTAGAAACTTTACTTCATTTCTTGAGCTTCTGAACTAATTGCTCTTTAGATCTTTAACACTAGCTGTCTGAACCATTGTTCCATTGTATTTTCTGAACAGAGAACATCTGCTCCCTTACGGAGCCTCTCTAGTTGCTAAACAACTATCTTTTTTCAAGCCCTAAATTCTCTAAACATAACAGTATCTCACCTGGAACTTAAAGTAACTGCTACACAGACAAACACTTTCGTTCAGTTCAAGATCTAACTACAATTAATCGAGGGATTGAGTTTAGGAGTCGGGAGATAATGCTGCAACATTATAAAACCCTTGTCAGACCCCACTTGGAGTACTGTGCGCAGTTCTGATCGCCTCACTACAAGAAGGATGTGGAAGCTATTGAGAGGGTGCAGAAAAGATTTACAAGGATATTGCCTGGATTGGGAGGCAAGCTTTATGAGGATAGCTTGAGGGAGCTGGGTCTCTTCTCCCTGGAGAGACGAAGATTGAGAGGCAACCTGATAGAGGTTTATAAACTATTGAGAGTTATAAATAGGGTGGATTCTCGGGGGCTATTTCCCAGTGCTGAAATGGTCACTACAAGAGGACACAGGTTTAAGGTGCTGGGAAACAAGTACAGAGGAGATGTTAGGGGTATGTTTTTCACTCAGAGGGTGGTGAGTGAGTGGAATCGGCTGCCATCATCGGTGGTGGCAGAGGCAAACTCGCTGGGGTCTTTTAAGGGACTCCTGGATGAGTACATGGGATTTAATGGGATTGAGGGTTATAGATAGGCCTGGTAGGTAGGGATATGATTGGCACAGCTTGTGGGCTAAAGGGCCTGTTTGTGCTGTTGTGTTCTACGTTCTATGTTCTACAGATGACTTTCAGCCACAGAAACATTTAATTAAACCTCCCTAAAACGATATTTTATCTCCAATGTTTACCTATACAAATATAAATCACTTAAAACTTCCTTTGGTTTCCTAACAATCCTCATCTTCTGCAGGCCTGCCCACTACATGCCCCATCCTTCAGATGCCCCCCAATTACACATGTACCTGATACATAAACCCACCCATTATAAACAAACATGGGTGGTTTAAAAGTGAAGTTGATATCTCGGTAAGTTACAGTCTAGGATTGGGATCCTGATGAGGGTGGACTCGAGGGAGGACTGGGAGCAGTGAGGGGAGGACTGTGTCCTGGAGAGGGTGGCTGCAGTCGAGTTGAAGGCAGCAATCCTGCAATGAATGGGGTGGAGCTGAGGGTAGGGACCTAGCGAGGGTGGAGTGGAGGCAGGATCCTGGCGAGAGTGTGGCGGAGGTAAGGATGGTGTTGGGGTGCCTGCCAGAATAGGATGAGGTCAACGGTGAGGTCCCAGCAAGGATAGAGTGGAGGTAGGAGTCGGGTCGCAGCGAGATGGCGGCAAGGATGGGGTGGCTGTCTGGGCAAGATCCCATCGAGGATATTGTGAGGGTTGGGTGGAGGGCGAGGTCCCAGTTAGGGTCAGGTGAGGTGAGGGTGGGGTAAGGGATGAGGGTGAGGGGGAGATCTCAGGGAGGGCGGGGTGGTGTGAAGCTGGGATCCTCGTGTGAGATGTCAGTGTGAGTCTCAGAGTTAAGCATTCTCAGTGAATAAATTGCTGATATTTATGTTTTACGATCGATGGGAACAAATGACTCAAATCACTGATTTCAGTCAGTCTGCTGGCCATAGTTTGAAGTTATTTGTCGATGCAGTTGTTGAATACTTCAGCAATTACATTGGCAGTGGATGAAGAATTGACAATCTGACTTGATATTAGTAATCTAGTCCACTCCCCCAGCCCCCGAGGACCTGTCACTGGCTGTGAAAGAGCTGTTTAGTATGCGTTGGTGGAGAACAGAGCAGCGGCTGGTGCTGAGAGCTGAAGGAAAGGAGAAAGCAGGGAGAAAGCATTAGTTACCGTTGAGATTCAGAGACTGCGTCAGTCAATTTTTCACTCTAACAGCTAACAACGTTTAGCTGGGGGTTTCAAGTGGTCTTTATCTCATGTTGAGTGAATAGTTAAGCAGTTACAGTCTTAAAACCATCACAGGCAACCTCACCAGCACGCCTGTGTGTGTATTTGCAGAAACAACGTTATACGCCTGTCTTTTGTGAGCACACTTGTGGGTCCACTAAACCTTTAAAACTGAATGCAGAAAGAAGAGTAAGGCATTCAGAATGGGAGCAGTAATGGGCACATTGTCCCTGCCAACAAAACAAAGGAGGCATTCAAGAGGTAAGGAGCTCCAATCAGTCACAATTGTTGATTTGTTTTCTGTCGTCACTCTATCAGTGAGAACGAAAGGCACGTTCACTAATCCTGGGTTCAAGTGGTGAGCTGCTTGCAATATTCATTTGTTTCTATCAGTGAAGAATTGATTGTTTTTTGCAGCTTTTGAAATTCTCAGCTTGAAGTCTTTCCTGTGCTATTGTATGCAAATCAAACAATGACAAATGCAAACCTTTGGGAAATGTTCCCATTGAAAGACTGATATTGCGTGTGAGACAGAGATTGTGCTTTTCAAACAGAAGCTGGTGTTTTGGGATCCAGGGTGCATGTGAAACAACTCGAGAAGGTAATAGTGAAAGTTAGCCGGCGACAAACTGGAATTTTCCCAATTCCAGTTACGACGGGGAGGTTGATCTCCTTGGATCTCAGATCCAAGCTCTGCTGACCCGCCACATCCAGCCGTGAATGGTAGTGCATAATTAGACAACTCACTGGGTGAGAAGGCTCCACAAATATCCCTGTCCTCAGTGGGGGAAGAGCCCAGCAAATCATTGCAAAGGATTAGGCATTCACAGCAATCTTTAACCAAAAGTGCAGAATGGATGATCCATCTCAGCCTCCACAGTGGCCCACAGCATCACAGATGTCCGACTCCAAACAATTCAATTCACTCCTCATGAAATCAAGAAACAGTTTGAGGCGTTGGCTACTACAAAGGCAGTGGGCCCTGACAAATTCCAACAATAATACTGAAGAGTTGTTCTCCAGAACCTGCTGTTCCCCAAGTCAAGCCATTCCAGTATAGTTGCAACACTGGCATCTACCTGACAATGTGGAAAATTGCCCAGGTATGTCCTGTGCACAAAAAGCAGGATGAATCCAACCCAGCCAACCAGCACCCAATCTATCTACTCTCGATCATCAGTAAGGTGATGGAAGGGATCATCAACAGTGCTATCAAGCAGCACCTGCTCAATAATAACCTGCTCAGTGATGCCTAGTTTGGGTTTTGCCAGGGCCACTCAGCTCCTGACCTTATTACAGCCTGGGTTCAAACATGGACAAAGGAGCTGAATTTCAGAGGTGAAATGAGAGTGACTGCCTTTGACATCAAGGCCACATTCAACAAAGTGTGGCATCAAGGAGCCGTAGCAAAACTGGAATCAATAGGTATTGGGGCAAATCCTCAGGGTGGCATAGTGGCACAGTGGTTAGCACTGCTGCCTCACAGTGCCAGCAATCCAGATTCGATTCCCGGCTTGTGTCATTGTCTCTGTGGAGTCGACATGTTCTCCCTGTGTCTGCGTGGGTTTCCTCCGGATGCTCCAATTTCCCCCCACACAGTCCAAAAGGTGTGCAGATCAGGTGCATTGGCCATGCTAAATTCTCCCTCAGTGTACCAAACAGGCACAGGATGTGGTGATAGATGATTTTTCAGTAACTTCATTGCCGTGTTAATGTAACCTTCTTGTAACACTAACAAATAAACCTTTAAAACCCTGTTGGTTGGAATCACACCTGGTACATAGGAAGATGATTGTGATTGTAGGGATCAAGTCATCACAGCTGCAAAACATCTCTGCAGGACTCCCTCAGGGTAGTGTCATAGGCCCAGGCATCTTCAGCTGCTTTTCTTCCCTCATAAGGTTAGATGTGGGGATGTTTGTCGATGATTGCATACCAAATAAACTGGAAGGAGGCATTCTTAGGGAAAAGTACCGAAGGAAGGTGGCGGATATTCAAGGAATGTTTGTCTGGCGCTCTGCATGACAATGTTCCGATGAGACAAGGGGGTTTTGGTAGGTCGCGGGAACCGTGGTGCACGAAGGCTGTGTTGAACCTAGTCAGGAGGAAAAGGAAGGTGTACAAAAGGTTCAGGGAACTAGGAGAGGTTAAGGATCTTGAAGAATATAAGGACTGTAGAAAGGAGGTTAAAAGGGAAATTAGGAGAGCCAGAAGGGGTCATGAGAAGACCTTGGCGGGTAAGATTAAGGAAAATCCCAAGGCCTTCTATAAATATGTAAAAGGTAAAAGGGTGAGAAGGGAAAGGATAGGACCTATAAAAGGTGAAGGAGGAAAGGTCTGTGTAGAACAAGAAGAAATGGCGGAGGTGCTTAATGAGTACTTTGCCTCAGTATTCACGGTGGAAGCTGATTTGGGAGATCTTGCTATGGACTTGCAGCAGGTGGAAAAGATTGAGTACGTGGACATTAAGGAGAAGGATGTGTTAGAACTTTTGAATTCTATCAAAATAGATAAGTCGCCGGGACCAGATGGGATGTACCCCAGGATACTGTGGGAGGCCAGGGAAGTGATTGCAGAGCCCCTAGCGATGATCTTTGCGTCGTCAATGGAGACGGGAGCGGTTCCGGAAGATTGGAGGATTGCGGATGTCGTCCCTATTTTCAAGAAAGGGAACAGAGATAGCCCGGGAAATTACCGCCCGGTGAGTCTGACCTCAGTGGTTGGTAAGCTGATGGAGAGGCTTCTGAGGGACAAGATTTATGAGCATTTGGAGAGGTTCGACATGATCAGGAATAGTCAGCATGGATTTGTCAAGGGCAGGTCGTGCCTTACGAGCCTAGTTGAGTTCTTCGATAATGTGACTGAACACATTGACGAAGGAAGTGCAGTGGACGTAGTGTACATGGACTTCAGCAAGGCTTTTGATAAAGTCCCCCATGCAAGACTTCTTGAGAAGGTGAGAGGGCATGGGATCCAAGGGCCTTTGGCCTGTGGATCCAGAACTGGCTTGCCTGCAGAAGGAAGAGAGTGGTTGTGGATGGGTCTTTTTCGGAATGGAGGTCAGTCACCAGTGGGGTGCCCCAGGGATCTGTTCTGGGACCCTTGCTGTTTGTCATTTTCATAAATGACCTGGATGAGGAAGTGGAGGGATGGGTTAGCAAGTTCGCTGATGACACGAAGGTCGGCGGTGTTGTGGATGATCTGGAAGGATGTCAAAAGTTGCAGCAGGACATAGATAGGATGCAGGAATGGGCGGAGAAGTGGCAGATGGACTTCAACGCGGACAAATGTGTAGTCGTCCATTTCGGCAGAACCAACGGGATGAACGAGTACACTATCAAGGGCAGGAGTCTTAGTAGCGTTGAAGAGCAGAAGGATCTCGGGGTCCGGGTCCACAGGACTCTTAAATCGGCCTCGCAGGTGGAGGAGGTGGTCAAGAAGGCGTATGGTTTACTGGCCTTCATTAATCGAGGGATTGAGTTTAGGAGTCGGGAGGTAATGCTGCAACTTTACAGGACCCTCGTCAGGCCTCATTTGGAGTACTGTGCGCAGTTCTGGTCGCCTCACTATAGGAAAGACGTAGAAGCTATTGAAAGGGTGCAGAGGAGATTTACAAGGATGTTGCCTGGACTGGGAGGCATGCCTTATGAAGATAGGTTGAGGGAGCTGGGACTCTTTTCCCTGGAGAGGCGAAGGTTGAGAGGCGACCTGATAGAAGTTTATAAAATGTTGAGAGGAATAGATAGGGTGGACTCTCAGAGGCTATTTCCCCGGGTTGAAATGGTCGCTACGAGAGGACACAGATTTAAGGTGCGGGGAGGGAAGTACAGAGGTGATGTTAGGGGTAAGTTTTTCACTCAGAGGGTGGTGAGTGAATGGAATCGGCTGCCGTCATCAGTGGTGGAGGCGAACTCGCTGGGGTCTTTTAAAAGACTTCTGGATGAGTATATGGGGTTTAATGGGATTGGGGGTTATAGATAGGTCTATAGATTGGTGGGGTTGATGTGATCGGCGCAACTCAAGGGCCGAAGGGCCTGTTTGTGCTGTAATGTTCTATGTTCTATGTTCTATTAGGTGCATTGGCCATGCTAAATTCTCCCTCAGTGTACCAAACAGGCACTGGATATGGTGATAGGTGATTTTTCAGTAACTTCATTGCCGTGTTAATGTAACCTTCTTGTAACACTAACAAATAAACCTTTAAAACCCTGTTGGTTGGAATCACACCTGGTACATAGGAAGATGATTGTGATTGTAGGGATCAAGTCATCACAGCTGCAAAACATCTCTGCAGGACTCCCTCAGGGTAGTGTCATAGGCCCAGGCATCTTCAGCTGCTTTTCTTCCCTCATAAGGTCAGATGTGGGGATGTTTGCCGATGATTGCATACCAATGTTCAGCACCATTCCTCAGATACTGAAGCAGTCCATGTCCAAATGCAACAAGATCTGGACAATATCCAGGCTTTGGCTGAAAAGTGGCAAGTAACATTCATGCCAGGGAGTGCTGCTCCTTCATGATGAAAGAGCAGTGTTCCAAAAGCTCATGATATCAAATATACCGGGTGGACTTTAGTCTGGTGTTGTGAGATGACTTAAATTTAAGGGTAGCTATCTTAGAGAGCCTCAGAGATGTACTCCATACTGCCTCCTAAAGTGTCCCTGCATTAACATCAGACCAAAGCTGCCATCCTCAGTACTTACCCGTTATTCTCAGAGGAAGATCACCAGCAATTCTGGAATTCACTGAAGAAGGGCATACAAACTTGCATTGAGTTTGAATAAAGATCACATTCAATTAATGAATAAGCTCTCCAAAAATCTCACACCCATGAGGGGATAATTCTGTCAAGGAATTCAAATATTACCCATCCACCAACCTGTCAGTAAACTCAAGCCTGGGGTGCGACATTCGCTGCAGACAGCTACAGTCTCAATCATTGGCCTATAAACTCTGGCTGACACTTTCTAAACCATTCCCATGAGCATCAGAAGGTAAGCAGAATTATCTAGATAGAAGAGGCCACCCACCAGAAGAGAAACATCATGGAGGGTGTTAGCAAACATTACCCTGCAATCTGAAAGGAAAATCACGTGAGATTGGTGTGTTCTTATTGCAACAAAGTAGGCCATTCCAGGCCTGAACGCTCGAGATTGCAAGGAAAAGCAGTTGATCTAATAGGGCACCTTCTGGAGTAATCCCCACAAAGGACCTCCCAATGGGTAGTGCAGCGGAACTGGATAAAGTCCCAAAGAGATAGAACCCTACAGTGCAGAAACAGGCCCTTCGCCCCATCGAGTCCGCACCGACACAATCCCACCCAGACCCTATCCCCATATCCCTACACATTTACCTGCTAATCCCTCTAACCTACACATCACAGGACACTAAGGGGCAATTTTAGCATAGCCAATGAACCTAACCCGCACATCTTTGGACTGTGGGAGGAAACCGAAGCACCCGGAGAAAACCCATGCAGACACGAGGAGAATGTGCAAACTCCACACAGGCAGTGACCCGAGCCGGGAATCGAACCCAGGACCCTGGAGCTGTGAAGCAGCAGTGCTAACCACTGTGCTACCGTGCCGCCCTAATTACAGAGATTTTTCCTTCCGGCCCAAAATCTAAACAATTCCGTGGGCCTACTGAAGTACGCAGGGACTCCTGGATCTGACCTGCTGAGTCCTCCTGGAAGGCCAAAGATCTGATCAGTGGAATGGGAGGAGGATCTGCCTTTGTACCCTACTTAAGGTCCTCCTACCTAGAGTGTGGCCTTGTTTCAGGCCCCATTAGAGTAGGAAATGCCTCTGAGCTACCAGTAGCAGAAACCAATTTCCTCCCTTGGGAACTATTTGACTTGGAGCATTAACCAGCAAAAGGAAAGGGGCCAATGTCAGCTATCGGAAATCTACTGGCGAGCAGAACGCTGGGGAAGGTCCAAAGGCCTAAAAAGGTGAAACAGAGCTGCTGGAATTTGCAAGTCAGATCAGTGAAATTAGGGAGTCTAACAATGGCTCCGAGATTCTAAAGTAGATTCCCTGCTCAGTACAATACCAAAATTCACTCAATAAATTAATGGAATTTACTCAGTACAATATTGTAGATTTTTCTAGTGAAGTCAGTATGATCAAAGGTATTTGAAATGAAAGAATTGAAAATAAGACCAAAAGCATGTAAATTCCATTATTAGAAACTCTTTCCACATTCTCAATGTTCCAGTTAATTTCCAGCAGTTTTGTTTTGTGAGTTCAAGATGAAATAAATGGTTGTCTAGTTACAAATGGACTGATAAGTTCTGAATAAGAGTTTTGTGATAAGATGGCAGTTGTTGATATCAATGTTTCTTTGAAATCCTAGTTAGAGCAGTAACAAAGTCTATGAATGTTATTATGGTACAAAGTCTGACAACACCAGGTTTTAGTCCAACCGATTTATTTGATAATATTCTCACAAGCAAGCAAGCTTTCGAGGGGGCAGCCTCTTCGTCAGGTGAATGGAGAGTTCTGGCCTCAGACAGAGCATATAAAGCACAGACAGTTTACAGATTACTGATTAGAATGCGAATCCTTACACCTAACCTGCTGTTCAAGTCTTAAAGTGGCTGATAATGTGAGTGGAAGGAGCACTGATCACAGTTTAAAGAGATGTGTATTGTCTCCAGACAGTACAGTAAGTGAGGTTTTGCAAACCCAGGCAAGTCACCGGGGTTACAGATAGTGCGACATGAACCCAAGATCCCTGTTGAGACCGTCCTCATGTGTGCGGAACTTGGCTATCAGTCTCTGTTCAGCGACTCTGCGCTGTCGTGTGTCATGAAGGCCGCCTTGAAGAATGCTTACCCGAAGGTCAGAGGCTGAATGCCCGTGACCGTTGAAGTGTTCGCCAACAGGAAGGGAACAGTCTTGCCTGGTGACTGTCGAGCGATGTTCATTCATCCGTTGTCGTAGCGTCTGCATGGTCTCCCCAATGTACCATGCTTCGGGACATCCTTTCTTGCAACGTATCAGGTAGACAATGTTGGCCGAGTTGCAAGAGTATTTACCATGTACCTGGTGGATGGTGTTCTCACGTGTGATGATGGTATCCATGTCGATGATCCGGCATGTCTTGCAGAGGTTGCTGTGACAGGGTTGTGTGGTATTGTGGTCACTGTTCTCCTGAAGGCTGGGTAGTTTGCTGCGAACAATGGTCTGTTTGAGGTTGTGTGGTTGTCTGAAAGCAAGAAGTGGGAGTTTGGGGATAGCCCTGGCGAGATGTTTGTCTTCATCAATGATATGTTGAAGACTCCGGAGAAGATGTCGTAGCTTCTCCGCTCCGGGGAAGTACTGGACGACGAAGGGTACTCTGTCCATTGTGTCCTGTGTTTGCCTTCTGAGGAGATCGGTGCGGTTTTTCGCTGTGGCACATCGGAACTGCCGATCTATGAGTCGAGCACCATATCCTGTTCTTATGAGGGCATCTTTCAGGGTCTGGAGGTGTCTGTCACGATCCTCCTCATCTGAGCAAATCCTGTGTATACGGAGGGCTTGTCCATAGGGAATAGCTTCTTTAACATGTTTAGGGTGGAAACTGGAGAAGTGGAGCATTGTGAGATTGTCTGTGGGTTTGCGGCACAGTGAGGTGCTGAGGTGACCATCCTTAATGGAGATAAGTATGTTCAAGAATGCAACTGATTCTGGGGAATAGTCCATGGTGAGTCTGATGGTGGGGTGGAATTTGTTGATATCATCATATAGTTGTTTCAGTGATTGTTCACCATGAGGCCAAAGGAAGAAAATGTCATCGATGTATCTAGTGTATAGCATCGGTTGAAGATTCTGTGCAGTGAAGAAGTCTTGTTCGAACCTGTGCATGAAGATGTTGGCATATTGAGGTGCAAATTTGGTCCCCATGGCTGTTCCGTGTGTCTGGATGAAAAACTGGTTGTTGAAGGAGAAGACATTGTGGTCCAGGATAAAGCGGATGAGTTGTAAAATTGCATCTGGAAACTGGCAGTTGTCAGCATTGAGTACTGAGGCAGTCGCAGCAATGCCATCGTTGTGGGGGATGTTGGTGTAGAGCGCTGAGACATCCATTGTGACGAGGAGTGTCCCTGGTTCAACTGCTCCGTGTGTGCTGAGTTTCAGTAGGAAGTCCGTAGTGTCGCGACAAAAGCTGGGGGTTCTTTGTACAATGGGTTTCAGGATGCCCTCGACGTAGCCAGAGAGGTTCTCACACAGAGTTCCATTGCCCGATACGATGGGACGGCCAGGTGTGTTTGCCTTGTGTATCTTTGGGAGGCAGCAGAGATTATGACCATAGCCAATATTAATTGCTGAACAAATGAAAGTTCAGAGGGAAACTTGGCTTATGGTTTGTTATTCTGACAAGAAGTAAGGTTGAAAGAGTGCAGAGAAGGTTCACAAAGACTTGAGTAGCTGAGTTACAGAGAGAGATTGAATAGGTTAGAACTTTATTCCCTGGAGCGGAGAAGAATGAGGGGAGATTTAATTGAGGTGTACAAGATTTTGATGAGTATAGATAGAGTGAATGCAGGCTTTTTCCACTGAGGCTAGGGGAGAAAAAACCAGAGGGCATGGGTTAAGGGTGAAAGGAGAAAAGTTTCAAGGGGATATTGGGGTGGGCTTCTTCAAGCAGAGAGTGGTGGGAGTGTGGAATGAGCTGCCGGATAAAGTGGTAAATGCTCATTTAAGAAAAACTTGGATGGGTTCATGGATGAGAGGGTGTGGAGGGATGTGGTCCAAGTGTAAGTCAGTGGGACAAGACAAAAAATGGTTTGGCTCAGACAAGAAGGGCCAAAAGGCCTGTTTCTGAGCTGTAACTTTCTATGGTTTTCTATGGTTCTAAGAAGAAGAAAAGTACTGACCTCAGCAGCAACAAATCTGATTTTTTAAACACAAAAAAAAGTTCAGCACATATTTTAGGATTTTCTGGCTGTGTGCACCCCAAGACTGGAAATTCCCGCCCAAGGTCAATGCACCTTTAAATGGACCACCAAATTTTCTGACCCACCCCATACTAAGACTGGGGTGGTTTATTTTCCCTGGCTGAGTGAAGATTGTTCATCTTCTTCCAACATTGCTGTTTGTCCTCTTTCACAGTGAGCTTATACTAACCAGAGCTGCCACTACATCCCAGGTGATGATGGTGACTTCGCTGGAGAGGGGGTAGAGTGTGCCTCTGCTGCACTCCATTCGGCAGTCTGGTCAGGGCCTCCTATGAAAAGCAACTGCTTGTGTGCCACCCCCTTCAATGGATCAAGTGTTGGGGAGCCATTTGTATGGAACTCCGCAGTGACTACAGCGGTTATGTTGTGGTAGGGTGGGTGAATCAGATGGGACGTGCTGCCAGTTTGACATGCTTCTCGTGGGCATAAATCATATTGGTGGAAATCACTCCATTTTTTTCATGCTGGAACCAAGGCTGTGTTTATTTTTTGGTCAGCTTCTGCCTTCACTCTTCCAAAACATTCCCAAAAAGACTCACTACTAGGTCAGACCCACATGTAAACATCCTCCAAGAAATACTTCCTTGTAGATTTTTAACGATAAAAATCCTGTAATAACATTGGAAGGCAAAGCTGTTTTCTCTTCTCTTTAATAGTCATGATGTGGGTATGCCGGCGTTGGACTGGCGTAAACACAGTAAAAAGTCTGACAACACCAGGTTTTAGTCCAACCGATTTATTTGATAATATTTTCACAAGCAAGCAAGCTTTCGGGGTCATTCACCTGACGAAGGGGCTAACCCCGAAAGCTTGCTTGCTCGTGAGAATATTATCAAATAAATCGGTTGGACTAAAACCTGGTGTTGTCAGACTTTTTACTGTATTCTCTTTAATAGAGCATAGCACAGAATCTTTCACTCTCTCTACCTTCCAAAAAATCCAAAACTTCAGGACACTCGGGACTTTTTTGGCTTGACTGGTTGGCTGATCCAAACTGCACTTCCTAACCCAAAGCTGTTTTCAGCCAGTTTTTCACACACAGCCAGCCCTAAGCTCTCCACAAGAACTTTTCTTTTAGTTTCAGTTTCATTGTTCTCAGTGCACTTTTAAAATTAACATTTCCAAAATATAAAAATCTTTTGTGTTTTCTGATGGCCCCCACTTTTGGGTTTTAATAGCATTCCCTGATTTACTTTTGAAACCCATACATGCTATAAAAGCCTCTTTACTTCCCTTTGAAAATTAAAAGCTAAAAACAACAAATCCTAGTTATCTCTGAGTGCAAATCTCTAAACCTTGTTCAGGAAAGTCTCCTTACAAATGCATGCGTCTGACATCTCTACTCCAATTCTATCAACTCTTCCAGACAAATGGTCTCCATTAATTAATCTTAATTGAATCTGACACACACACACACACGCACACTTTTGGAGACTATTGTGTTGTTCTGTAAAGTATTTAAAAAATCCATTCTCATAATGTAAACACTCTCCTGGGACAGACAGAGCTTGTGGAGGTGGGGTATTGAACACAATGGTTTTGCAGTTTGTGGAATAGCACTTTCAGAAATCCTGGAAGGCCTAATGCTGCCAAAACACTCAAATGCCTCTGAAAAAGACAGAAGAGAGATGTTGTAATGGAAATCGTAGCAGCAATTCTGAAGAGAGGGAGGGAGAGGGAGAGATTTGAGAACTCTGTTCTTAAACTATAGACGAATGAAATGCTGCTGGGGGTGACAGATCAAGTTATTTTCTTCAGAAACTGTTTGTTATTTCATCTGTTTATCCTCAGTAATCTCCAGTCGGCAGCCTGCTCAATTATTTTAGTATATTTCTTAAATTAATGTTTCTTCAAATTGAAACCAAAACATAAAATGAATATTTTATTGATCGACCATGACTTGATTATACACTTCCTGCTTCAATTTCAACCTAGCTCAATTTCCATTTCGAATGCAACTGGGAATCAAGTTGTTTTCCGCACCCTTTCAAAGCTGAATACTCTCGGTATAGCATAGGTTCATTGCATTTTCCCAAGAAGGGGAGGCAAGAGAGGTTGAGTAGTTGCGTTTTGATTAGCAAATTCATCATGGCAATACTTAGAGTGTGGAAACGAGAAAGAAGAAGGGGGTGACCACACACACACTCTCCCCTCCCCCTCCAAAGTCAGTGGAAAATGGAAGAGAAAAAATAGATAACAGATAGCAGCAAAAATAATTGGGTTGTGATAGTGGGGATTTTACCTTCCAAACATTGACTGGGGCTGCCATAGTGTTAATGACTTGTGTGAGGGAAGAATTTAAGTGTTTTCAGAAAAAATTCTCAATCAATGTGTAGATGGCCCTACTCGAGAAAGTGCAAAGACCTCCTCTTGAGAAATAAGGCAGAGCAAATGACTGAAGTGTGAGCGGGGGAGCACTTGGGCACCAGTGACCATAATTCTATTAAAATATTTAAAATAGTTATGGAAACGTGTAATTCTTGTCCATAACTTAAAGTTCAAAATTGGGGCAAGGCTAATTTTGATCGTATTTTGCAGGAACTTTCAAAAGTTAATTGGGAGAGGCTGATCACAGGTAAGATAAGAGGTATTGAGGCTCTTGTCAATAAAAAGAAGGAAACATATGTCAGGTATGGGCAGCTGGCATCAATGAATCCCTTGAGGGGGTGTAGGAGTATACCTAAAACAGAAATCAGCAGGGCAAAAAACACACATGATGAGAACCCTTGGCCCACCTTCAGGACTTTAGTCAACAATAACATGCTTCATTCATACAGGTAAATGGAGAGAGATCAGAGCTAACTTTTCCAGTCTGGATGACTCTTGATCAGAGCTTCGCTTTAAAACATTAACTCTAAACTCTCTCCACAGAGACTGATAGACCTGCTGAGGTTTTTCAGCACTTTCTGTTTTTGTTTCAGATTCCAGTATCCACAGTAGTTTGCTTTTACATGTGTGAGTGGAGCCATGTTATTGTTGACTAAAGTCCCAAAGGTGGGATGAAAAGATTAGATGACCTTGGTCAGGCTGTGGGAGAGGGGGGAGTAGACAATGCCAAACACTGGGGGAGGGGGAGGGTGGGGCTCAGTGTTGTAATAGCATTCAGGTTGAGGAGCCAGATCAGAAAGACTCTGCTTGGGATTTTTCTCCCTCTCCGTGGGTGTTTTTTTTGGTGGCAGCAGGCGGTGTGCTGCTTGCTGGTGGCAGGATGATATGGTCCCACTGTTGTCAATGAGGTTTCACATTGAATGAAAGCTTGGCTGCTGAGAAACCCATGGCGGGTGTGTGCCGTCAGCCGGACTGTAAGATCCTGCCAGCATGAATGGCAGCAAGATTTCTGAGTTTGAGAGTTCTGTTTTCTTTTCAGCTCAATCATGCTGCTGCCCTGCTGCTTCTGACCTTCAGGATCTTTATGGCTCTGATTTTGAAAATCCTGCCAAAAATCCCCAAAGTCCCAGAAGGCCAGAATTAGCAATTGATTTGATTTGATTTATTATTGTCATATGGATTAATATAAAATGAAAAGTATTGTTTCTTGTGCTATACAGGCAAACTAGAGTTAACTAGGGTGTAGAGAAAGATCAACTTAATACAAGGTAGGTCCATTCAAAAGTCAGATGGTAGTAGTGAACAAGTTGTTCTTGAGTCAGATGGTACATGACCTCAAACTGAGTGTGTTCCTGATTGCATATTTTGCTGTAAAGGTACTAAGACCCTTCAGTCTTTTGGATCTAATTAGATGCCAGGTTGCAGGATGATGAAAGGGTGGAGATGGGTGGGGGGAAGTGAGATGTGGGAGTGGGGTAGTAGGTGATGCGTAGGGTAGAGTGGGGCTTTTGATGTCACTTTTAAGCTTAAGTATGACAAAGTTGAATATTGTACAGGTTTGATGGCACAGTGGCTAGCACTGCTGACTCACAGCACCAGGGACCCCGGGTCCGATTCCAACTTTGGGTGATTGTGTGAAGTTTGCACATTGTCTCTGAGCTGATTTGAGTTTCCTCCAGGTGCTCCAGTTTCCTGAGGGGCTTTCTCAGTCATTTCAGGGGCATTTAAGAGCCAACCATATTCTTGTGGTTCTGAAATCTCATACATTCCAGACTGGATAAGAACGGCAAATTTCCTTTCCTGAATGACATTAGCGAACCAAATGGGTTTTTACAATCGATGGTTGTTGTCATGATCACCAAGACTGAGACTAATTTTTGATTCCAGATTTATTAATTGAATTTAAATTTCACCAACTGCCCAGGTGGGATTTGATCTTGTGTCCCACAGAGCAGTAATAAGCAGAAAATGCTGGACACACTCCATAGGTTTGCAGCATCTGTGGCGAGGAACAGGATTAACATTTGGAGTTCTTTCCTTAGCCTCTCTTTACAGATGCTGCCAGACCCGCTGAGTTTGTCCAGCATTTTTTGTTTTATTTTCAGATTTCCAACATCCGTAGCATTTTGCTTCTTTATCTCCAGAACATTATTCAAGCAGCCTCAGGATTACTAGCCCAGTGACATTACCACCATGCCATCATCTCCCACAATGAATCACCCCATAGAGATATCAAACAATATTTGTAACCTGATGCCAATAATAGACACTGTCATTTTATTCAGAATTTCTCTAATTGATTGGTGAATAGTTAAAAGGGAAGATTCAAGGAAGTACTAGCAGGTGAGGGGTTGTGGGGGGAGGGTGGCAGTGGCGGGTCCGATTAGTGTGCAAAAAATATGTGCTTTAAGAAAACCAGATTTCATATTTCCAAGGCCAGTGCTCTTGTTATTTATTTATTTAAAACTCCCTCTACACTGATCCCTTGAGGGAAGGGAAAAAATGGTATTTATTACTGGAAGGTATTTATTTTCATTCAGGGGTTTGCAAGATTTAGCGTTTTCACGAAAGGGCTTTGCTGAATGTTGAAGTTTGGGAATCAATGACCAAGAGAAAAACACATCATAGGAATACAAAGCAGAGAATGTTAGAAAACCTCAGCAGGTCTGACAGCATCTGCAGGCAGAGAAATGGAGTTGATGTTTCAAGTCTGTCTGACTCTTCATCAGAACTGAGAAAGAGGGAGAATACTTTTTATACAAATATGAAGATCTGGGATTAGAAATCCAGGGCCTTTGGTAACCAGACAGCCACAGATCACTAATTTCACATCCATCACTATCACCACCTCTTCCAGAAACTGATCCAGGAAACGTCAGACATATTTACATTGATTACACTTACATTAAAGCGTGTCAAATCAGAGATGCTCAGCCAAAGTGTCTCAATGCCCAGAGTTTATCTTACAATTGGTTACTTGGATAATACAAAGGGCTGGGACATGAAAGTGATTTTTGTCCCCCACAACCCCATTCACCATCTCTGTGGCTCTAATCAGAGTGTAACGCACAGTTTGGGAATCACTGCCTTAGATATAGAAAATAGCTCCATCTACACTGTCCCCATCAAACACTCCCAGGTCAGGTACTGCACAGGGTTAGTTACAGAGTAAATCTCCCTCTGTTTCTTTGTGGGTGGGATTTTCCAGCCCTGTGAGACATCCCATGGGAATCCCGATTCCCCAGACAATGGGGTATCAACCAAAAATTGGAATTCACTACAGACAACAAAGCAATCAGGGTTCACACGACTTGCACTGCTGATCTTGATCACTGTTGATGGGGTAACCAAGGTGACTGGTACTGCCTAAAGTTTAGACAATACAAGACTCACAAGGCGGGATCTCTGTATAAAGACGTAACTTTATTTAAACCAGCGACTGCCAGGAGTTCATCAAAGAATTAAGTAGCTCTGACATACAGCAGCAAAACCTCCCTGATGAATCTTATATATGCAATCAAAAACAGATCAATGATCGTTTTTTTCTTATCATTCCTGCCTTTTAGTAATTTCAGGTCAATCATCTTCAGGATACACAAATCAACAGTAATACCTTACAAATACTTTCGCTAATCGCATTCCAGTCCTCAGCATAACGGTACATTATTGGTCGGTGAAATCTGAAAGCTAAGTCCTCTCTTGGCAGACTCCACACCCTAGTTGCCTAGTAGCCCAGAGTTCAATAAATGTTCTCATGGGTTTCTTTAAAGGTCACTGTGTAACCAGGCTAACTTGTGACACCACACCTGGGGCACCAGTCCATCTCGTCCAGGCAGTGAATAAACCCTATTTATGAAATATAATTAAATGTTCTAAATGTTCTTTCCAACTGACACTTTAATTGATAAAACTCGTATATTCCCAAGGTTCAGCTATTCTCTCGAAATATGGCTCCATCCTAATGTCTTTTTATCATGATGCCTAGCATTAAATTGCTTTTGGCCAAAGCAAACAGTCTTCCTTAAAATAAATATTCATTCAAAATATCAGCATATGTGTTTTACGATCATAATCACTTGTTTGAATCAGTTACTGCATCACGTGTAAATTACTTCATATTAGCTCATAAATCTATTTTAAAACTCATTTAACTGAATACTGCTAGTTCTGTCAGTGTCTTAATGTCTAATGGTTTAAAAATCTTACCACCCCATTAACACCCCATACCGGTGAATGTGGTGTTTCTCGATTTTCAGAAGGTGTTTGATAAGGTGCCGCACAAAAGGTTATTACAGAAGATTAGGGGACATGGAGTTGGGGGTAGGGTGTTAGCGCGGATAAGGGATTGGCTGTCAAATAGGAGGCAGATAGTGGAGGTCAATGGGTGCTATTCAGATTGGCGGTTGGTGACTAGTGGAGTGCCCCAGGGGTCAGTGCTGGGGCCTCAACTATTTACCATTTATATAGATGATCTGGAGGAGGGAGCCGAGTGTATGGTGTCGAAATTTGCCGATGACACAAAGATAAGTGGAACAGCAAATTGTGCGGAGGGTGTGGTGAGTCTGCGGAGGGATCTAGATAGGCTGGGCGAATGGGCGAGGACCTGGCAGATGGAATACAATGTTGGCAAGTGTGAGGTTATCCACTTTGGTAGGAATAATGGTAGAAAGGACTACTACTTACAGGGCGAAAAACTGCAGCATGCTACGATGCAGAGGGACCTGGGGGTCCTTGTGCATGATTCACAAAAACCCAGCTTGCAGGTGCAGCAGGTGGTCAGGAAGGCGAATGGGATGTTGGCCTTCATAACGAGGGGGATTGAACGAGGGGACGAGGGAGGTCTTGCTGCAGCTGTATAGGGCATTGGTGAGGCCGCAGCTGGAGTACTGTGTGCAGTTTTGGTCGCCACACTTGCGCAAGGATATTTTGGCCTTGGAGGGAGTGCAGAGGAGGTTCACTAGGCTGATATCAGAGTTGAGGGGGTTGAGCTATGAGGAGAGGCTGAATAGACTGGGCTTGTACTCGTTAGAGTTTAGAAGGATGAGGAGGGATCTCATTGAGACGTATAAGATGATGAAAGGGATAAGAACATAAGAACATAAGAAATAAGAGCAGGAGTAGGCCATCTGGCCCTTCGAGCCTGCCCCGCCATTCAATAAGATCATGGCTGATCTGTCGTGACTCAGCTCCACCTTCCCGCCCTCTCCCCATAACCCTTAATCCCTTCTCTTATCAAAAACCCATCAACCCGTTTCTTAAAAATATTTAGCGAGGCAGCCTCCACCACTTCAACGGGCAGAGAATTCCAGAGATTCACCACCCTTTGAGTGAAGAAGTTCCTCCTCAACTCTGTTCTAAACCGCCCCCCCTTTATCTTGAGGCTGTGCCCCCTCGTCCTACTGTCTTTTTTGAGCGGGAACAGTCTCTCCACCTCTATCCTATCCATCCCATTCATCATCTTATACGTCTCAATGAGATCTCCCCTCATTCTTCTAAACTCTAACGAGTACAAGCCTAGTTTATTCAGCCTCTCCTCATAGCTCAATCCCCTCAACTCCGGTATCAGCCGAGTAAACCTCCTCTGCACTCCCTCCAGGGCCAAAACATCCTTGCGCAGGTGCGGCGCCCAAAACTGCACACAGTACTCCAGCTGCGGCCTCACCAATGCCCTATACAGCTGCAGCAAGACCTCCCTACTTTTATATTCAATCCCCTTCGCTATGAAGGCCAGCATCCCATTCGCCTTCCTGACCACCTGCTGCACCTGCAAGCTGGGTTTTTGCGACTCATGCACAAGGACCCCGAGGTCCCTCTGCACCGTCGCCTGCTGCAGTTTTTCGCCCCGTAAGTAATAGTCCTTCCTACCATTCCTCCTACCAAAGTGGACCACCTCACACTTGCCAACATTGAATTCCATTTGCCATTTCCTGGCCCATTCGCCCAGCCTATCTAGATCCTTCTGCAGACTCTCCACACCCTCCGCACAATTTGCCTTTCCCCCAATCTTGGTGTCATCAGCAAATTTCGACACCCTGCACTCGGTTCCCTCCTCCAGATCATCTATATAAATGGTAAATAGCTGAGGCCCCAGCACCGACCCCTGGGGCACCCCACTAGTCACCAACCGCCAATCCGAATAGCATCCATTGACCCCCACTCTCTGCCTCCTATTTGACAACCAATCCTCTATCCACGCTAACACCCTACCCCCAACTCCATGTCCCCTGACCTTCTGCAATAACCTCTTGTGAGGTACCTTGTCAAACGCCTTCTGAAAATCCAGAAAGACCACATCCACCGGCTCTCCTCCATCCACTGCCCTAGACACATCCTCATAGAACTCCAGTAAATTTGTCAGACACGACTTCCCTTTAATGAAACCGTGTTGCGTCCGCCCTATCAAGCAATTCCCCTCAAGATGCCTCGTTATTTCCTCCTTAATGACGGTTTCTAACATTTTACCTACCACAGACGTTAAACTAACCGGCCTATAATTCCCCGCCTTTTGCCTGGCACCCTTCTTAAACAACGGCGTAACATTAGCCGTTTTCCAATCTTCCGGCACTTCCCCGGAATCCAGCGACGTCTGGAAAATAACCACCAAGGCATCCACTATCACCTCCGCCATTTCTTTCAGAACCCTCGGATGCATTCCATCCGGTCCTGGGGACTTGTCCACAATCAGCCCCTCCAGTCTGTCGAGCACCACCTCTCTAGTAACAGTAATGTCATTAAGACCCTCCATTCCTACCACCTTTCCATCGCTAACACCCGGCAAATTATTCACGTCCTCCTCCGTGAAGACAGAAACAAAGAAGTTATTCAAGACCTTAGCCATATCCCTATCCCCTACCACTAGCTCCCCTTTCTCATCCTCTAAAGGACCAACGTTTATCCTAGCCAGCCTCTTCCTTTTTATATATTTATAAAAACTCTTGCTATCCTTTTTTATATTAAGTGCTAGCCCAGCCTCATAGCTTCTCCTACCCTCCTTTATCAATTTCTTTGTCAATCTTTGTTGACATTTAAACCTTTCCCAATCCTCTTCTCGCCCACTGCTCTTAGCTACTCTAAACTTCTCCGCTTTTAATTTAACACTTTCCTTCACCTCCTTCGTTATCCACGGCTTATTACCTCTCCTCCTACTGTCCTTTTTAACCATCGGAATAAATTTCTGCTGAGCACCAAGAAAGATCTCCTTAAAGATCCTCCACTGCTCCTCAGCAGACCTACCTTCCAACGCGTTCCCCCAGTCCACATTCGCCAATTCTTCTCTCATCCTACCATACTCCCCTCTATTCAAACAAAGGACGCGTGTCTGGGAACCCACTTTCTCCTCCTCCATCTGCACCAGAAACTCCACCATACAATGATCACTCTCTCCAAGAGGATCCTTCACCGCAAGATGGATAGGGTAGAGGTGGAGAGGTTAGAACATAGAACACTACAGCACAAACAGGCCCTTCGGCCCACGAGTTGCGCCTATCACATCAACACCTACCAATCTATAGACCTATCTATAACCCCCAACCCCATTAAACCCCATATACTCATCGAGAAGTCTTTTAAAAGACCCCAGCGAGTTCACCTCCACCACCACTGACGGCAGCTGATTCCATTCACTCACCACCCTCTGAGTGAAAAACTTACCCCTAACATCAGTTCTGTACTTTCCTCCCCGCACCTTAAATCTGTGTCCTCTCGTAGCGACCATTTCAACCCGGGGAAATAGCCTCTGAGAATCCACCTTATCCATTCCTCTCAACATTTTATAAACTTCTATCAGGTCGCCTCTCAACCTTCATCTCTCCAGGGAAAAGAGATCCAGCTCCCTCAACCTAACTTCATAAGGCATGCCTCCCAGTCCAAGCTACATCCTTGTAAATCTCCTCTGTACCCTTTCTTCCCGCTCAGAAAGGACAGCAGGACTAGGGGGCACAGCCTCAAGGTAAGGGGGGTGGGGCTGTTTAGATCGGAGTTGAGGAGGAACTTCTTCACTCAAAGGGTGGTAAATCTCTGGAATTCTCTGCCCGTTGAAGTGGTGAAGGCTGCCTCACTAAATATATTTAAGATGCGGGTAGATAGGTTTTTGGTAGGCAAGGGAATTAAGGGTTATGGGGAGAAAGCGGGAAAGTGGAACTGATCCACTTCAGATCAGCCATGATCTTATTGAATGGCGGGGCAGGCTCGAAGGGCTAGATGGCCTCCTCCTGCTCCTATTTCTTATGTTCTTATATCCTTATTAGGGGTTCCACTGCCTATGGCAGGCAACAACCTGATAATTATGCAAATTCACTAATTGTATTACAATTAGCAGATTTAATGGTCCATTCGCAAGCCCTCCACAATGCACGCAGCCCCCAGCAGGAACAGCACTGGGTGGGCCTTGGTATTGCTCATCACAAGGGGGACAAGGCACCAAGCCCTCAGAAAAGAGGGCATCCACTACTCAAATCACCGGTCACCCCTGACCACAGCCACACCACACAGGCATGAGGGTGACCCGGCCCCCTCCCCATTTAGACCTCTCATAGGCCCCAAAGCCCTTTGCAAACGACATTCCTTTTGAAGAAAGCACAGGCTGTCAATCAGGCTTAGAATCTTTTTGATGATTACGGTTCAGATCAATGGAAGCATTTGAGATGCATTCAAGGTTGAAGGGAAGTATCAATAAATATAGCTGTCAATGGAGACCTTTCTCACAGCATGGAACTTTGAAATTGGCAGATTAGGGTTTTGCAGTGGAATAGAGAGGGTTTGAAAGGTTTCAGCTTGCTGGGAAGCCTCAGCAACTTCAAATCAAAGGAATGTTTTATTTTATTCACTCGTAGAACATGGGTGTCCCATGTTGTCCAGCATTTATTGCCCATCCCAAATTGCCTAAGGGCAGCTGAGAGTAAATCACATTGCCATGGCCCTGGAGTCACATGTTAAGAAAGCCCACCGATGCCTCTTCTTTCTCAGGAGGCTAAGGAAATTCAGCATGTCCACTACAACTCTCACTAAGTTTTACAGATGCACTGTAGAAAGCATCCTTTCCAATTGTCTCGCAGCTTGGTTTGGCTCCTGCTCTGACAAAGACTGCAAGGAACTACAAAGGGTTGTGAACATAGCCCAGCCCCCCATACATTGACTCTGTCTACACTTTGTGCTGCTTTAGAAAAACAGCCAGCATAATCAAGGACTCCCACACCCAGGGCATACTCTCTTCCACCTTCTTCCATCGGGGAAAAGATACAGAAGTCTGAAAACACGTACCAACTGACTCAAGAACAGCTTCTTCCCCGCTGCTATCAGACTTTTAGAACATAGAACATTACAGTACAGTACAGGCCTTTGATGTTGCGCCGACCTGTACCAATCTAAACCAACCTACACTATTCCAATATCATCCATATGTTTATCCAATGACCATTTAAATGTCCTTAATGTTGGCAAGTCCACTACTGTTGCAGGCGGGGCATTCCACTCCCTTACTACTCTCTGAGTAAAGAACCTACCTCTGACATCTGTCCTATATCTATCACCGCTCAATTTAAAGCTACGTCCTTTTGTGTTAGTCATCGCCATCTGAGGAAAAAGGCTCTCACTATCCACCCTATCTAATCTTCTGATCATCTTAAATGCCTCTATTAAGTCACCTCTTAACTCCTCCTCTCTAATGAAAACAGCCTCAAGTCCCTCAGCCTTTCCTCATAAGACCTTCCCACCATACCAGACACATCCTGGTAAACCTCCTCTGCATCCTTTCCAATGCTTCCACATCCTTCCGATAATGCAGTGACCAGAACCGTACGCAATACTCCAAGTGCAGCCGCACCAGAGTTTTATACAGCTGCAACATCACATCATGGCTCCAAAACTCAATTCCTCTACCAATAAAATCTAACACACCCTATGCCTTTTTAACAACTCTATCAACCTGGGTGCCAACTTTCAGGGATCTATGCACATGGACGCTGAGATCTCTCTGCTCATCCACACTATTAAGTATCTTACCTTTAGCCCACTACGCTGTATTCCTTCCAAAGTGGATCACTTCACACCTTTCTGCACTAAACTCCATTTGCCACCTCTTAGCCCAGCTCTGCAGCTTATCTATGTCCCTCTGTAACCTGCAACATCCTTCCGCGCTGTCCACGGCTCTACCGACTTTAGGGTCATCCGCAAATTTACTAACTCATCCTTCTACACCCTCATCCAGGTCATTTATAAAAATGACAAACAGCAGTGGCCCCAAAACTGACTCTTGCAGTACACCACTAGTAACTGAACTCCAGGTTGAATATTTCCCATCAACTACCACCCTCTGTCTTCTTACAGCTAACCAATTTCTGATCCAAACTGCTAAATCACCCTCAATCCAATGCCTCTGTATCTCTGCAATAGCTTACTGTGGGGAACCTTATCAAACACTTTACTGAAATCCATATACACCACATCAACTGCTTTACCTTCATCCACCTCTTTGGTCACCTTCTCAAAGAACTCAATAAGGTTTGTGAGGCACAACCTACCTTCGCAAAACCATGTTGACTATCCTTAATCAAATTATTTCTTTCTAGATAATTATAAATCCTATCTCTTATAATCCTTTCCAAAACTTTGCCCACAACAGAAGTAAGGCCTATAATTACCAGGGTTGTCTCTACTCCCTTCTTAAATAAGGGGACAACATTTGCAATCCTCGGGTCTTCTGGCACAATTCCTGTAGACAATGACGACCAAAAGATCAAAGTCAAAGGCTCTGCGATCTCAAAGAACAAAGAACAATACAGCACAGGAACAGGCCCTTTGGCCCTCCAAGCCTGCACCAATCATGTGTTCCTAACTAGACCATCTGTTTGTATCCCTCTATTCCCAGTCTGTTCATGTGGCTATCTAGATAAGTCTTAAATGATCCTAGCGTGTCTGCCTTAACCACCTTACTTGGTAGTGCATTCCAGGCCCCACCACCCTCTGTGTAAAATACGTCCCCCGCATAAAATGAATGTTCCTATCATGGTTTTTTATTTTTCCAATATCTGCAGTATTTTACTTCCATGTATCTGCTTTCGCCTTACATCTCAGTACCTTTCATTAACCACAATCTATCAATCGCCAATTTGAAATGTTCTTGGAATGCTGCCGGGATAATTTCCTTGAACAGTGTGTGTTGGAGCCGACGAGGGAGCGAGCTATCTTGGATCTGGTGCTATGTAATGAGGCGGGTAGAATTAGGGACCTTGCGGTGAAGGATCCTCTTGGAGAGAGTGATCATTGTATGGTGGAGTTTCTGGTGCAGATGGAGGAGGAGAAAGTGGGTTCCCAGACACGCGTCCTTTGTTTGAATAGAGGGGAGTATGGTAGGATGAGAGAAGAATTGGCGAATGTGGACTGGGGGAACGCGTTGGAAGGTAGGTCTGCTGAGGAGCAGTGGAGGATCTTTAAGGAGATCTTTCTTGGTGCTCAGCAGAAATTTATTCCGATGGTTAAAAAGGACAGTAGGAGGAGAGGTAATAAGCCGTGGATAACGAAGGAGGTGAAGGAAAGTGTTAAATTAAAAGCGGAGGAGTTTAGAGTAGCTAAGAGCAGTGGGCGAGAAGAGGATTGGGAAAGGTTTAAATGTCAACAAAGATTGACAAAGAAATTGATAAAGGAGGGTAGGAGAAGCTATGAGGCTGGGCTAGCACTTAATATAAAAAAGGATAGCAAGAGTTTTTATAAATATATAAAAAGGAAGAGGCTGGCTAGGATAAACGTTGGTCCTTTAGAAGATGAGAAAGGGGAGCTAGTAGTAGGGGATGGGGAGATGGCTAAGGTCTTGAATAACTTCTTTGTTTCTGTCTTCACGGAGGAGGACGTGAATAATTTGCCGGGTGTTAGCGATGGAAAGGTGGTAGGAATGGAGGGTCTTAATGACATTACTGTTACTAGAGAGGTGGTGCTCGACAGACTGGAGGGGCTGATTGTGGACAAGTCCCCAGGACCGGATGGAATGCATCCGAGGGTTCTGAAAGAAATGGCGGAGGTGATAGTGGATGCCTTGGTGGTTATTTTCCAGACGTCGCTGGATTCCGGGGAAGTGCCGGAAGATTGGAAAACGGCTAATGTTACGCCGTTGTTTAAGAAGGGTGGCAGGCAAAAGGCGGGGAATTATAGGCCGGTTAGTTTAACGTCTGTGGTAGGTAAAATGTTAGAAACCGTCATTAAGGAGGAAATAGCGAGGCATCTTGAGGGGAATTGCTTGATAGGGCGGACGCAACACGGTTTCATTAAAGGGAAGTCGTGTCTGACAAATTTACTGGAGTTCTATGAGGATGTGTCTAGGGCAGTGGATGGAGGAGAGCCGGTGGATGTGGTCTTTCTGGATTTTCAGAAGGCGTTTAACAAGGTACCTCACAAGAGGTTATTGCAGAAGGTCAGGGGACATGGAGTTGGGGGTAGGGTGTTAGCGTGGATAGAGGATTGGTTGTCAAATAGGAGGCAGAGAGTGGGGGTCAATGGATGCTATTCGGATTGGCGGTTGGTGACTAGTGGGGTGCCCCAGGGGTCGGTGCTGGGGCCTCAGCTATTTACCATTTATATAGATGATCTGGAGGAGGGAACCGAGTGCAGGGTGTCGAAATTTGCTGATGACACCAAGATTGGGGGAAAGGCAAATTGTGCGGAGGGTGTGGAGAGTCTGCAGAAGGATCTAGATAGGCTGGGCGAATGGGCCAGGAAATGGCAAATGGAATTTAATGTTGGCAAGTGTGAGGTGGTCCACTTTGGTAGGAGGAATGGTAGGAAGGACTATTACTTACGGGGCGAAAAACTACAGCAGGCGACGGTGCAGAGGGACCTCGGGGTCCTTGTGCATGAGTCGCAAAAACCCAGCTTGCAGGTGCAGCAGGTGGTCAGGAAGGCGAATGGGATGCTGGCCTTCATAGCGAAGGGGATTGAATATAAAAGTAGGGAGGTCTTGCTGCAGCTGTATAGGGCATTGGTGAGGCCGCAGCTGGAGTACTGTGTGCAGTTTTGGGCGCCGCACCTGCGCAAGGATGTTTTGGCCCTGGAGGGAGTGCAGAGGAGGTTTACTCGGCTGATACCGGAGTTGAGGGGATTGAGCTATGAGGAGAGGCTGAATAAACTAGGCTTGTACTCGTTAGAGTTTAGAAGAATGAGGGGAGATCTCATTGAGACGTATAAGATGATGAATGGGATGGATAGGATAGAGGTGGAGAGACTCTTCCCGCTCAAAAAAGACAGTAGGACTAGGGGGCACAGCCTCAAGATAAAGGGGGGGCGGTTTAGAACAGAGTTGAGGAGGAACTTCTTCACTCAAAGGGTGGTGAATCTCTGGAATTCTCTGCCCGTTGAAGTGGTGGAGGCTGCCTCGCTAAATATTTTTAAGAAACGGGTTGATGGGTTTTTGATAAGAGAAGGGATTAAGGGTTATGGGGAGAGGGCGGGAAGGTGGAGCTGAGTCACGACAATTCAGCCATGATCTTATTGAATGGCGGGGCAGGCTCGAAGGGCCAGATGGCCTACTCCTGCTCCTATTTCTTATGTTCTTATGAAATGAGAGATTGAATGACCATCCAATTCTATCTGATAGTGATGACAGTTTCAATTTTTTCTCACCTTTTTGATCTCACAATATTTTCCAGCTTTATTGAAATGTCTGTTTTTTCAGACTCTATTCCTTACCCCACATCTTGAGCTCCCTGACAAGAAGAAGTCCTTTATCTTCATTCCCTTAAAACAATCAAATTTTCCATCAGACCTCCCCTAACCTTCTGAATGCTCATTGTCTGTGCAATCTCTCCTCATAATTAGAAGAAAGATAATGTACAAATATTTCAGTCTCAGTTTTGTGATGGATTTACTAAATAAAGTCAAGATGTGTTAAGAGAATGTTTCATTATGGGGAATTACAGCCAGCAGCTTGAACAACACCACAGATAATGCATCTTTCTTGTCTGTATTTGAAAAGATGTCTCCCTTCTGTCTCGGATGCTGTCAGCATTGTCATTGCAATCATGCACAGTACTTGACAGAAAATGAGGTGTGGGTTTGAAGATGTCCTACTGAGAAACAAGCAAGGAAAAAAACACTTAGCAGAGCAAAATGAGACCTTTCAGTGCAGAGGTTAAGAGGATTCACACCTCTTGAATCGTCCTGAAGGAGCCTCCTTTTGGTGACTAATACATCCTGCGTATCTTAGTGACAGTCTCTATGGACTCACTTCACCATAGCTCAGTTTTGTTTTTAATATGTTTGATAGTGGAAGGACAGATCCTACGTATAATGTCATACTCTTCACGAAACGAATAGAAGCGACAAGTCAAGAAGAGCCAAGAGTCTTTGGGCTGTATGGGAAGTGTGAAAATTACACATCCTTCTCACTGTCTACAACTTGAGTTATTTTACTGACTTTGATTCAATGTACTCCCTATCTACAATAAGACACACAGTACAGTTTGGGAACATTAACTAATGATGTGGAGATGCCAGCATTGGACTGAGGTAAGCACGGTAAGAAGTCTTGTAATGCCATTGTGAGACTTCTCTTTCAATTGGGCCAGTGGGCGGAGAAATGGCAGATGGAGTTTGAGTTAGACAAATGCATGTTGATGCATTTGGTAGATTGAACCAGGGCAGGACTTACTCAATTAATGGTAGGGCGTTGGGGAGAGTTACAGAACAAAGAGAGGGATATATGTTCATAGCTCATTAAAAGTGGAGTCACAGGTGGACAGAGTGGTGAAGCAGGCATGCTTGGTTTCATCAGTCAGAACATTGACTACAGGAGTTGGGAATCTTATTGAAGTTGTACAAGACATTGGTATGGCCACACTTGGAATATGGTGTTCAATTCTGGTCACCCTATTATAGAAAGGATATAATTAATTAGAAAGAATGCAGAAAAAATTTACTATGATGTTACCGGAATTTGATGGATTGAGTTATAAGGAGAGGCTGAATATATTGGGAGTTTTTTCTCTGGAGCGTAGGAGGCTGAGGGGTGACTGTTATAGAGGTCTATAAAATAATGAGGGGCATAGACAAGGTAGATAGTCAATATCTTTTCCCAAAGGGAAGGCAGTCTAAAACTAGACAGCATAGGTTTAAGGTGAGAGGGGAGACATACAAACGTGTCCAGAGGGGCAATTTTTTCACACAGAGGATGGCGAGTGTCTGGAACAAGCTGCCAGAGATAATAGTAGAGGTGGGTACAATTTTATGTTTTAAGAAGCATTTAGACAGTTACATGTGTAAGATGAGTAGAGAGGGATATGAGCCAAATGTGGGCAGTTGGGCTTAGTTTAGGGATTTTAAATAAAAACTTCTGGTGCCTTCCCCATCATGGAAATCTTCACTTCGTTATGCTAGACAGTGTCCACAATTTCTAGCCATAACTCCTAATCCCATTTACGTAGCCAATCCATAATCTCACACAGAAAAATTCTTTCCAGACTCTTCCCACCCTATCCCTAACTCCGCCTTACTTTCATTGTTCTAAACCAAATGAAGATTGGATAAAGAACAAAGAACAAACAACAATACAGCATGGGAAACAGGCCCTTCGGCCCAACGAGCCCGCGCCGCCGTCCTGTTGTCTCAGTGACCTATTCATGATTTTAGTCTACGCCTAATGTATGAGGATCAGGGAGGTCCAATATAGGGACAATTTGTTACCCAATCAATCAGCCTAAAAGCACATCTTTGGGATGTGGGAGGAAACCGGAGCACCCGGAGAAAACCCACGCAACCACGGGGAGAACGCGCAAACTCCCACGGACACAGGCCCAAATCCATGTGTCCGCACAGCAACAGAGATAGTCTCTGAGCTGTCATGTTGCCCTCGAGATGGTCCAGTTTAAGCACACCAACGACATGAAGCAATAGGCAACTCCCGAAGCAACATCCAAGAGCAGCCCACCACAACCTGCTGCATGCATGCCCCTTGCTGGTCAACAAGGTGGACTTAAATGCCTGTGGAGACAAAAATTCATTATTAAACAGGCGAAGACTCTACATCCCTGAGGCAAAAACGGAATCCCAAGCCTACAATGTTTAGTAAGGCCTGCTATATCCCCCTATATGTAGACCGCTCATGTGGCTGTCCAAGTGACTCTTAAACAACCCTAGCGTGCCTGCTTCCACCACCTTACTCGGCAGTGCATTCCACATCCCCTTTGCGTGAAAAACTGCCCTCTAATATTTGTCTTATACCTAGCCCCCCTCACCCTAAGCCCGTGACCCCTCGTTCTATCCATTTCTATCTATCCCCTTCATAATCTTATAAACCTCTATTAGATCCCCCCTCAGCCGACGTCTCTCAAGGGAAAACAGCCCAAGTTCGTTCAATCTTTCCTCGTAAGACAGCCCTTCCATACCAGGCAACATCCTAGAAAATCTCCTCTGCACTCTCTCCGGGATCTCTACATCCTTCCGGTAGTGCGGCGACCAGAACTGGACGCAGTACTCCAGGTGAGGCCTAACCAATGTTCTATACAACTGCAACATCAGACTCCTACTCTTATATTCTATACCCCTTCCTATGAAGGCTAACATACCATACGCTTTCCTCATGACATTCTGCACCTTTACCGACACCTTCAGGGACTTGTGCACTTGTATCCCCAGGTCTCTCTGCGTATCTATACTCTGGATAGTTCTACCTTTTATCGTATAACTCTCCTCCACATAAATTGGGCCGAAGGGCCTGTTTCCATGCTGTAAACCTCTATGACTCTATGGCTCTGTGACCAGGTTAAAGTCCAACAAGTTTATTTGGGAGCACAAGCCACAAGCTTTTGGAGCACTGCCCCTTCATCAGGTGAGATACCTAAAAGACTCGCATTCCAACCATTATTTTGTAAATTGAGTTTGTGTCTTTATATGCCCTGTTTGTGAACAGAACTCCCACTCACCTGACGAAGGGGCAGTGCTCCAGAAGCTTGTGGCTCGTGCTACCAAATAAACCTGTTGGATTTTAATCTGGTGTTGTGAGACCTCTTACTGCATTAACTAATGCCAGACTTCAGTATATCACAGTCAACTTGAGATTGAAGATAGACAAGTAAAAGATCTTCATTTGGTTTGGAAGAATGCAAGTAAGGTGGAGTTAGGGATAGGGTGGGAAGAGTTTGGAAAGAATTTTTCTGGGTGAGATCATGGGCTGGCTACGTAGATGGGATTAGGAGTTATGGCTAGAAATTGTAGACATTGTCTAGCACACCCTTATCTACCTAATAGATCTGGTAACTTTAGTCTAACTGATGAATGCATTGAAAGTACTCATATTACAGACAGGAGGGGATTAATTTAAACAGCCCTGATTTATCCCCTTTCTACCCATTCGTAATATGGAAAGCTGTTGGACTTCAACCTGGTGTTGTGAGACTACTTACTCTACCCATCCATAACAATAAGGTGTTTTTGATTTCAGATTTCCCCCTTTATAAGTGGTGGTGCATTTTCCTTAACACTTCAGTTTGGAGTATTCCAATCCTCAATGCACAGCAAACTCAAGATTAGATAAAACAAAAGGGTTGGTTTATTTTTCACAAAATGCAGGAAAGGGTTTCACAACATCTGCCCCTTTTGCACTCAGAAAATATGGACAAGGGAAACAAAGTGGTACAGTGCAAAGACCATGATAAAAATAAGAGTTATGGTTTTGGGAGAGTCCAGAGTCACCAGTCCAATGGTATATTCCTTCAGATGGTAGCAGACTGAGACTCTTTTGAGGCGATCCATCTTTCCAGGAGTGAAGACTTCCATGATGGGGAAGGCACCAGGAGTTAAATTAGTTTTGACAACCCAGGTCCAGAGATTCCAATGCTCCAGTAGTACACAGTGTCAATGAAGAGGACATCCATCTGGACGGAGCTCCTTCTGCTGCTACCTGTTAGGTGGTAAAATGATAGATTGTCTGGGTTCAGTTCCATGATGTGGGTATGCTGGCGTTGGACTGGTGTAAACACAGTAAAAAGTCTGACAACACCAGGTTTTAGTCCAACCTATTTATTTGATAATATACTTATAAGCTTTCGGGGTTAGCCCCTTCACCTGACGAAGGGGCTAACCCCGAAAGCTTGTAAGTATATTATCAAATAAATAGGTTGGACTAAAACCTGGTGTTGTCAGACTTTTTACTGTATTCAGTTCCACATAGCAATATTACAGGTTCAGACAGCTGGGAGGAGGTCATATGACATACCTCTCACTGCCCCTGAATGTTGGACAAAGGATCTATTTTCCCAGATCTGGGACCTTGAGGTGCTTAAAAGCAGAGTCAGGGTTTAAAGTTTATCTACTTGTGTCACAAGCAGGCTTATGTTAATATTGCAATGAAGTAACTGTGAAAATTACCTGGTTGTTTTGGTTGGTTTGTTGCAAAGTTGATTTTATAAAGATATAAAGAATGTAAAGAAAATGCTAGAAGGACAAAACATTGTGTGGTCCCTTTAAAAGCTGGTTTTGGTTTCAATGCTTGGAGGTTTAAAATGCAAACTACATCTGAAGTCCTAGACTCAAACGTTTCTATCCAAAACAAGGCAGCAGGGTTGCCTTGGTAACAGACTTCAGGCATTTGAATATTTGAATTTTGCCCAATCAATTTAAAGCAAGCACTCAGCTACCAAGGACCTATAAGGTTTGAATTTGATGATGTTGAAAATAATCAGACCAGCTCTGTTGTAGGAAAATTGACAAGTCATCACAGGTATAAAAGAAAGCGCAAGAGGAAATTGGGGATTAGCAACTGCCACCTCTCAAGTCAAAAGGGACAGAGCAAATATCCACCCTACAAGGTGTACATATCTCTTAACAGAACACACCATCCAACCAGGGAAATGTACCAAATCAAAAATAACTCACATACAGAGGGAATGCAGAGAAGAACTCCAAAAGTTTCCAAAATCCTCAAAAACTAATTATATTTTTTGAGAGTGACGGAATTCTATTATTATACTTCTGGTTAATAAATGAGTATTGTATTTATTTGATGGGCATTCCAGTAGAATATTATTTTATTCGGCATGTTACTTTATTTAAAGTTCCCTGTTATTATTATTAATTAAATAAATCTAGGTGTATGTGTACATAGATCCCTGAAAGTTGGGAATCAAGTAGATAAGGTTGTTAAGAAGGCATACGATGTCTTGGCGTTTATTGGTAGGGGGATTGAATTTAGGAGTCGCAGCGTCATGTTGCAATGCCCTGCCAGCTGCAGTTGTAAATGCTCCTAGTTTGGGAGCATTTAAGAGATCCGTGGATAGGTTTATGGACAAAAAGGGATTGGTTTAGAAGCATAGAACTCTACAGTGCAGAAACAGGCCCTTCGGCCCATCGAGTCTGCACCGAACACAATCCCACCCAGACCCTATCCCCATATCCCTATACATTTTACCTGCTAATCCCTCTAACCTACACATCCCAGGACACTAAGGGACAATTTTAGCATAGCCAATGAATCTAACCCGCACATCTTTGGACTGTGGGAGGAAACCGGAGCACCCGGAGAAAACCCACGCAGACACGAGGAGAATGTGCAAACTCCACACAGGCAGTGACCCGAGCCGGGAATCAAACCCAGGACCCTGGAGCTGTGAAGCAGCAGTGCTAACCACTGTGCTACCGTGCCGCCCCGGTTTAGGTTAGTGGGTCATTGTTTTGTAACTGGTTGGCACAACATCGTGGGCCGAAGGGCCTGTTCTGCGCTGTAATGTTCTATGTTCTATGTTAGTTAAATAAATTGTTAAGTGCTCATTTTAAAGTGAGTGTTAGTTATTTCTGTTAGCTAACCACTAAACGATACTGAAGGACAGTTCACCTTCCCGTGGACTTTTAACAGGTATTCCTCTTTGGGGGATATGGCTTTATGTCTTAAATACCTCCACATCATAACAGATTGGGGGCTCGGGTCTGGGATCTGAAGGTCCTAAATTTTAAAATAAACCTAAGTCAGGAAATCGCTCTTAACATTGGGACGACATGGTGGCACAGTTTGGGGTGGCACAATGGTTGGCACTGTGGCTTCACAGCACCAGAGCCCCTGGTTCAATTCCGGCTCAGGTCACTGTCTGTGTGGTGTAAAGAATATTTGAAGGTGGTACGGCACCTAATGAAGCAAGAAGCAGATAAGAAATCTTAAATTCATACATTTTCCTGTGGGGAGAAAATCTTGATGCTATTACCAGTTGTCGGAGATCTCTTCAAAGTGAGGTTTAGTGGTCCCTATTAAATTGCAAAGAAGTTAAGTCAGATGAATTATTTGGTAAAGATGCCAGGTAGGAAAAAAAATTATAGGGTAGGTCATGTAAATATGCTGAAGCAGTACTGTGTCAGGGAAAAGGAATCAGAGAAACAAGTCCCGTTAACAGTGAGTAATCCAATCCTCCAGATGGAGGCACCAAATCCAGATGATGTGGATTTTGATGTACCTAAAAATTAATCAAATAACAAAGAAGTTCTCAAGGACTGGAATAGGATAGTGAGCTATCTGTGCTGTGGAAGTGAAAAACCTGTTGCAGTGTTATGTGGATCTATGTAGAGAGTGGGAAGGACTAATGGCAGAATACATGAGGTTGATATTGGGAATGCTGTTCTGATAAAACAACACCTCTGTCAGTTTAATCCTCTCAAAGCAGCACAGATTCAGAAGGAAGTAGAAGTGATGTTACAAGACGACATCATATTGCCGGATCAAAGCGAGTGAAGTTTACCGAACGTGCGATCAACACGATCCCAAACCTGATGGTTCTCAACGACTCCACATAGATTAGCAAAAGATCAATGCAGTGATTAAATCTGACTCATACTCAATTCCAAGGTTGGACAACTGTGTGGCAAAACTAGGATAAGCAACTCACATCACAAAATTGAACTTAGTTCCAGGTTACTGGCAAGTATCTTTGTCGAAGAAAGCAAAAGACGTTTCAGCTTTTGTAACCCCAAATGGGCTATATCAATTTAAAGTAATGCCCTTTGGGATGACAAACACACAAGTCACATTTCAAAGGGTTATGAGGTGGAGATGCTGGTATTGGACTGGGGTGGGCACAGTAAGTCTCACAACACCAGGATCAACAAGTTTATTTGGAATCATAAGTTTTCAGAGCACCGCTCCTTCATCAGGTGAGAGGCTTATGAACAGAGTTGTTGCAGAATTGACTAATTGTGCTGCCTACATAGATGCCATGGTGATCTTTAACCATTCCTGGAAAGATTACATGAAACATTTTGTGCCTGCTTGGTCAGTGTATAGAGTGTTTTTTCAGCATTTGTGATTGACCCAGATTAGTTTTGGGAGCAGGGAAATAAAACTAAACCACATCAGTGATTCAGTGGTGCAGATATTCTGCTCATAATTCAAGTTGCTCGGTTGACAATTGATGGCATTTTGCACGCGATTGAATCAGTTGGTTGAAGCAAGATATTTGAGAAAATACATGAAGTTGAACAAATGAGATTCTATAAAGAAATGAATCTTTGCAACTATGCAGTGTACATTCAGAGTTATAGAATCCCTACAGTGCAAAAGGAGGCCATTCGACCCATCGCATCTGCACCAATCACAATCCCAGCCAGGGCCTATTCCCATAACCCCACATATTTAGGCTACTAATCCCCTGACAGAAGGGTGAAGTCAGCATTGCCAATCAACCTAACCCACACATCTTTGGAGTGTGGGAGGAAACCAGAGCACCCGGAGGAAACCCACACAGACATGAGGAGAATGTGCAAACTCCAAACAGGCCACTCGCCTAATCTATCCATTTCCATTTGTAAATTTTTTATTTCATTGTTGCACCATACTGTCACTGTTTTCATGTCATCTGCAAATTTGGCTATGGTATCGTCTATCCTTGCAACCAACTCATTAAAATAGATTGTAAATAGTTGGGGCTCAAGGACTGAACCCTGTGGAAAATCTTACAGAATTACAGAATACAACCTGAAAAGGCCCATTTATATTAACTCTCTGCTGCCTGTTGGTTACACAAGCCACAAGCTTTCAGAGCGCTGTTCCTTCATCAGGTGAATGGGAGTTCTGTTCACAAACAGGGCATATAAAGACACAAACTCAATTTACAAAATAATGGTTGGAATGTGAGTCTTTACACACAATCAAGTCTTAAAGGTACAGACAATGTGGTGGACAGGGTTAAATCTCCTGCCTAGACAGTTAGTGAGAGTTTGCAAGCCCAGGCAAGTCGTGGGGGTTACAGTTGGTGTGACATGAACCCAAGATCCTGGTTGAGGCCGTCCTCGTGTGTGGAACTTGACTATCAGTTTCTGCTCAGCAATTCTGCATTGTCGTGTGTCATGAAAGCCACCTTGGAGAAAGCTTACCCGAAGATCAGAAGCTGAATGCACGTTACTGCCTAAGTGTTCCCCAACAGGAAGAGAACACTCCTTCCTGGTGATTGTTGAACAGTGTTCATTCATCCATTATCGTAGCGTCTGCATGATTTCCCCAGTGTACCATGCCTCGGGATACTCCCAAGAAAGATGAATCGATAAAAGGATTTATATCATAAAGACTACACAGACAAAGAACAAATATGAGGTAATGCATTTTGGAAGGTCTAATACAGATAGAAAATATACAGTAAATGGCAGAATTCTTAAGAATATTGATATGCAAAGGGATCTAGGTGTACAGGTACACAGGTCAAGTGGAGAAAGAATCAAGAAGGTATATGGCATGCTTGCCCTTATCAGTTGGGGTATTGAATTTAAAAATTGACAATTCATTGCGGCTTACCATTTATATAGATGATCTGGAGGAGGGAACCGAGTGCAGGGTGTCGAAATTTGCTGATGACACCAAGATTGGGGGAAAGGCAAATTGTGCGGAGGGTGTGGAGAGTCTGCAGAAGGATCGAGATAGGCTGGGCGAATGGGCCAGGAAATGGCAAATGGAATTTAATGTTGGCAAGTGTGAGGTGGTCCACTTTGGTAGGAAGAATGGTAGGAAGGACTATTACTTACGTGGCGAAAAACTGCAGCAGGCGACGGTGCAGCGGGACCTCGGGGTCGTTGTGCATGAGTCGCAAAAACCCAGCTTGCAGGTGCAGCAGGTGGTCAGGAAGGCGAATGGGATGCTGGCCTCCATAGCGAAGGGGATTGAATATAAAAGTAGGGAGGTCTTGCTGCAGCTGTATAGGGCATTGGTGAGGCCGCAGCTGGAGTACTGTGTGCAGTTTTGGGCGCCGCACCTGCGCAAGGATATTTTGGCCCTGGAGGGAGTGCAGAGGAGGTTTACTAGGCTGATACCGGAGTTGAGGGGATTGAGCTATGAGGTGAGCTGAATAAACTAGGCTTGTACTCGTTAGAGTTCAGAAGAATGAGGGGAGATCTCATTGAGACGTATAAGATGATGAATGGGATGGATAGGATAGAGGTGGAGAGACTCTTCCCGCTCAAAAAAGACAGTAGGACTGGGGGGCACAGCCTCAAGATAAAGGGGAGGTGGTTTAGAACGGAGTTGAGGAGGAACTTCTTCACTCAAAGGGTGGTGAATCTCTGGAATTCTCTACCCGTTGAAGTGGTGGAGGCTGCCTCGCTAAATATTTTTAAGAAGCGGGTTGATGGGTTCTTGATAAGAGAGGGGATTAAGGGTTATGGGGAGAGGGCGGGAATGTGGAACTGAGCCACGACAGAACAGCCATGATCTTATTGAATGGCGGGGCAGGCTCCAAGGGCTAGATGGCCTACTCCTGCTCCTATTTCTTATGTTCTTATGTTCTTTATAGAACCTTCGTTAGGCCGCACTTGAAATATAGTGTTCAATTCTGGTTACCTCACTACCATCAGAATGTAAGACTTCGGAGAGGGTATAGAAAAGATTTACCAGGATATTGCCTGGTATGGATGGCATTAGGTATGAGGAGAGGTTGGAGAAACTTGATTTGTTCTCACTGGAGTGACAGAAGTTGAGTGGAGACCTAATAGAAGTCTATAAGATTATGAGAGGCATGGACAGAGTGGATAGTCAGAAGCTTTTTCCCAGGATGGAAGAGTCAATTACTAGGGGGCATATGTTTAAGGTGAGAGGGGCAAGGTTTAAAGGAGATGTATGAGGAAGACTTTTTATACAGAGAGCAGCATCTGCCTGGAACTTGTTGCTGGGAAAACTATTGAAAGCGGATACGGCAGTGACCTTTATGGGGCGTCTTGACAGTACATAATAGGATGGGAATAGAGGGATATGGTCCCCGGAAGGTTAGGGGATTTTAGTTGAGTCGGGCAGCATGGTCAGTGCAGGCTTGGAGAGCTGAAGGGCCTGTTCCTGTGCTGTAATTTTCTTTGTTCTTTGAACTTCAGCAAATTAGTCAAACACAATTTACCTTTCACAAAACCACGCTGATCCTGATGGACTGTGTTTTGACTTTCCAAATGTCCTGTTATTACTTCATTAATAATGGATTCTAACAATTTCCCAATGACAGATGTTAAACTAACTGGTTTATAGTTTTTTACTTTCCACCTCCCTTTTTTTGAATATCAGCATTTTTCCAATGTACTGAATCATTCCCACATCCAGGGAATTTTGGAATATTATAAACAATGGATTTGCTATCTCTGCTGTTAATTCCTTTAAGAATTTCAGATGTAAGCCATCTGGCCCTGGAGGTTTATCTGTCTTCAATCCCAATAGTTTGCTCAGTGCTATTTTCCTGAGTGATGATGGTTGTCCTAAGATCCTCTGTTTCTATAACATTTGTATTACCTGTTACAATTGGGATCATACTCCATCCATGAAAACTGAGGCAAAATACTGATTAAGTGCCTCTGTTGTTTCTCATTATTAACCATTTAGTCTTATCCTCCGAGGGTTCAATATTCGCTTAAGCTACTCTCTTCCCTTGTATATAGAGTCATGGAGTCATAGATGTTTACAGCATGGAAACAGGCCCTTCAGCCCAACTTGTCCATGCTGCCCTTTTTTTTAAAACCGCAAAACTAATCTCAATTGCCTGCATTTGGCCCATATCCCTCTATACCCATCATACCCATGTAATGATCAAAGTGCGTTTTAAAAGATAAAGTTATACCCGCCTCTACTACTATCTCTGGCAGCTTGTTCCAGACACTCACCACCCTATGTGTGAAAAAATTGCCCCTCTGTACATGTTTGTATGTCTCCCCTCTGACCTTAAACCCATGCCCTCTTGTTTTAGAGTCCCCTACCTTTGGGAAAAGATATTGACTATCTACCTTGTCTATTTCCCTCATTATTTTATAAACCTCTATAAGATCACCCCTCAACCTCCTACACTCCAGAGAAAAAAGTGTCAGTCTATTCAGCCTCTCCTTACAATTCAATCCATCAAGTCCCGGTAGCATCCTAGTAAATTTTTTCTGCACTCTTTTTAGTTTAATAATATCCTTTCTATAAAAGAGTGACCAGAATTGCACACAGTATTCCAAATGTGGCCTTACCAATGTCTTGTACAACTTCAACAAGAAGTTCCAACCCCTGTATTCAATGTTCTGACCAATGAGGCCAAGCATGCTCAATGTCTTCTTCACCACTCTATCCACCTGTGACTCCACTTTCAAGGAGCTATGGACATGTGCCCTTAGATCTCTTTGTTCTGTAAATCTCCCCAACACCCTACCATTAACTAAATCCTGCCCTGGTTCAATCTACCAAAATGCATCACCTCACATTTGTCTAAATTAAACTCCATCTGCCACTTGTCAGCCCACTGGCCCAATTGATCAAGATCCCGCTGCAATTGGAGATAACATAGAACATTACAGCGCAGAACAGGCCCTTCGGCCCACGATGTTGTGCCGACCAGTTACAAAACAATGACCCACGAGCCTAAACCAATCCCTTTTCATCCATAAACCTATCCACAGATCTCTTAAACGCCCTCAAACTAGGCGCATTTACAACTGCAGCTGGCAGGGCATTCCAGTTCCTCACCACCCTCTGGGTAAAGAACCTACCCCTGACAACTACCCCCCCTTAATTTAAAGTCGTGCCCCCTCGTGCTAGCTTTCTCCATCCTAGGAAAAAGGCTATCACTATCTACCCTGTCTAAACCTCTAATCATCTTATATGTTTCAATAAGGTCCCCTCTTAGCCGCCTTCCAGCGAAAACAACCCCAAATCTCTCAGTCTCTCCTCATAGTATCTCCCCTCCATACCAGGCAACATCCTGGTAAACCTCTTCTGCACCCTCTCCAAAGCCTCTACATCCTTCCTGTAATGTGGGGACCAGAACTGCACACAAAACTCCAAGTGCGGCCGCACCAGAGTTGTGTACAGTTGCATCATGACGCTGCAACTCCTAAATTCAATCCCCCTACCAATAAACGCCAAGACACCGTATGCCTTCTTAACAACCTTATCTACTTGATTTCCAACTTTCAGGGATCTATGTACACATACACCTAGATCCCTCTGCTCCTCCACACTATTCAAAGTCCTCCCGTTAGCCCTATACTCAACACATCTGTTATTCCTACCGAAAACGGTAGCACAGTGGTTAGCACTGCTGCTTCACAGCTCCAGGGTCCTGGGTTCGATTCCCGGCTCGGGTCACTGCCTGTGTGGAGTTTGCACATTCTCCTCGTGTCTGTGTGGGTTTTCTCCGGGTGCTCCGGTTTCCTCCCACAGTCCAAAGATGTGCGGGTTAGGTTCATTGGCGATGCTAAAATTGCCCCTTAGTATCCTGGGATGTGTAGGTTAGAGGGATTAGCAGGTAAAATGTGTAGGGATATGGGGATAGGGTCTGGGTGGGATTGTGTTCGGTGCAGACTCGATGGGCCGAAGGGCCTGTTTCTGCACTGTAGGGTTCTATGGAAATGAATTACCTCACACTTCTCCACATTAAACTCCATCCGCCACCTCGCAGCCCAGCTCTGCAACCTTTCTAAGTCACCCTGCAAACTATGACACCCTTCCTCACAATCTACCACACCTCCGACTTTGGTGTCATCAGCAAACTTACTAATCCACCCAACTATACCCTCATCCAGATCATTAATAAAAATTACAAACAGTAGTGGCCCCAAAACAGATCCCTGAGGCACACCACTCGTAACCGAACTCCATGACGAATATTTACCATCAACCACCACCCTCTGTCTCCTATCTGCTAGCCAATTCCTGATCCAATTACCTAGATCACCCCCAATCCCATACATCTGCATTTTCTGCAGAAGCCTACCATGGTGAACCTTATCAAACGCCTTGCTAAAATCCATATACACCACATCAACTGCCTTACCCCTATCCAGTTCTTTGGTCACTTTCTCAAAGAACTCGATAAGGTTAGTAAGGCACGACCTACCCGCTACATAACCTTCCTTACTGTCCGCTATGCCACCAATCTTGGTGTCATCTGCAAACTTACTAACCATGTCCTCTATATTCTCATCCAAATCATTAATATAAATGACAAATAATAGTGGGCCCAGCAATGATCCCTGGGGCACACCACTTGTCACAGGCCTCTAGTTTGTAAAACAAGTCTCTACAACCATCCTCTGGCTTCTGTCAAGAAATCAATTTTGTATCCATTTAGAAACCTCACCCTGGATCCTGTGAGATTTAACTTTATGGAGCAACCTACCATGTGGTACCTTGTCAAAAGCAATATATATCTATAGAAACTTCTGCTTTATTTATGTTTTGCGCTAATTTTCTTTCATAATTTATCTTTCCTCTATTTATTTTTTAGTAACTCTTTGAAATCTTTAAGAGCTTCTGAATCTTCAAGTGAGCCATTGGCCTTTGCAATATAGTATGCCTTAGTTTTTGTCTTTATGTTATCCTTAACTTCCTTGTTTAGCCACAGAAGTCTTTCCCTTCTTACCACCTTTTCTCCTATCTGGAATATATTTTAGTTGGGAAGGCTTGAATTTCTGCCACTGTTCATCACCTTATCGACTTTTTGCCTAGTCAGCGAGGGCCGAACCTGTCCTCGTGTTATGTTATTATTTTGGTTTAACATGTGAATGCTCATGTGGGACTTCAGTTTCTCACCTCAAATTAGTTTGAAATTCCAGCATGCTATGATCACTCTTCCCTAAAGGATCCTTACCTATGAGGTCATTAATTAATCCCTCTTCATTACACAGTACCAGATCCAGAATAGTCTATTCCCTGATTGGTTCCAAATACATTGCTTCAAGAAATAAACCATAATACATTCATTGAACTCTCCCTCCAGGCAACCCTTGCTAATTTGATTAATATTAAATTTTATTTTAATATGTATATTAAAATCACCCATGATTATTACCTTACTTTTCTTACAAGCCTCCATATTTCATTATTTATACTGTGCCCCACTGTGGAACTAGCATAAAGGGACTTATACATTGCTCTTACTAGGAACTTTTTGCCTTTGTTATTTATTATTTCTACCCAACTGATCCTACGTCTTGATTTCTGGTGCAATATCAATTTTCACTACAGCACTGATCTCTTCCTTTACTAACAAAGCTATGCCATCTCCTGTTCCTTTCTCTCTCTCCTTCTGAAACCTTTGATATCCAATTCTCAGGCATGGTTTCCTTCTAATCATATCTCAACAATTGCCACAAACATAAGAACATAAGAAATAGGAGCAGGAGTAGGCCATCTGGCCCTTCGAGCCTGCCCCGCCATTCAATAAGATCATGGCTGATCTGTCATGCTCAGTTCCACATTCCTGCCCTCTCCCCATAACCCTTAATCCCCTCTCTTATCAAAAACCCATCAACCCGCTTCTTAAATATATTTAGCGAGGCAGCCTCCACCACTTCAACGGGCAGAGAATTCCAGAAATTCACCACCCTTTGAGTGAAGAAGTTCTTCCTCAACTCCGTTCTAAACCGCCTTTATTTTGAGGCTGTGCCCCTTAGTCCTACTGTCCTTTCTGAGCGGGAAGAGTCTCTCCACCTCTATCCTATCCATCCCATTCATCATCTTATATGTCTCAATGAGATCTCCCCTCATTCTTCTAAACTCTATCAAGTACCAGTTTTTCATTATTTGTGTTGTAAACTCATTAATTTTATTCCGACTGCTTCGTACAATGAGATGCAAAGCCTTTAAGTTGTTGTATTATCAAATATCCCAATTTTGCATGATTCCTCGGTGTAATATGATGTCCACATGTCCCTTTCTTATATGGTCCAGTAACAATTAGCCTCATGACTAACTTGCACTCCTACCTTCTCATTTAATTTTGATTTTTTAATTTTACATGCAGCTGAACACCCCACCCCCGCCACTATCCAGTTTAAAGCACTAACTACGACCCTAGTTATGGATTCTAGTGCAGCTTGATTCAGGTGGAGCTCAACTCAGTGCAACAGCTTCCTCCTTCTCCGTTACTGGCTCCAATATCCCATGAATTCAAACTCATTTCTCCCACACAAATCTTTGAGCCACACATTTATCTCTTTAATCTTATTGATCCTGTACCAACAGCTTACGGCTTTAATAATCCAGAGATAATTACCTGTTCCCACAAGCCTCGGATGTGCCCTAAAAGATTACCTTCAATGGTCAGAATGAGACAGCTCAGACCACAAGGATGCATCACTCAGCTCAACAGTGGAAACAGAGGCTGAGCAGACAGTGACTCATCCCCAAATCCCACTGTTAAGGACAGACACAGGACATTGATCACAGCATGGAGCATCATGAAAACCAAACCCAAAAGCAACCCGAACACATCTCTCATCCCCCCCCACCCCGCTTCTGACCAGTTTCATCCCCTGACCCACCTCCCATATTACTCATTCCTGATAAAGATTATTCCCCACCCTTTTCATTTCTCATCCATCTCTGTCTCTTGCCTCCTCCTCTGAGAATAGCTATTTTCCAGGTTTGGAATGGTCAGCAAGTTTTGTAATTTTTCTCTGAATTCTAGAGTTCAAGTCCTTTCTCTCAAGTGAAGAAAGTGATCCTATCAGTATCTTCCTGCCACGTTACCACTCTCCAGTCTGATAAACACCCATTTCCCATTGCCGCGGTTTTCTCTCCTTAAGATTCAAGTTCATTAAAGAGAAGCAGCTCAGATTTATAAAAGACAAGCTGAGTTTGATCAGAATAATTGAATTATTGAATGAAGTGACAGAACAAGTTGATGTTTTGTATACTGGCTGCATGACCTATTTTTGCTGGAATAATGTGGTCTGATTCAGGTCCTTATTAGCTCTCTATACAAGATGGGCTACAGAATAGGTATGCCTCTCATATGTACACACTATCCTGTCTGCTCTGCACAGACTCTTGAATGTGACTGCAGTTATCACTGTTTCATTAAAGTCTCCATCGCTATCTCATTACCATAAATATTACTTTGAATGACACCTCCCCAAAATCTACAATCAGCTTTTCATAAACTTTTACATTATCTTTTCCCTACCACCTCCCCTCCACAGTTCATGGCACCAAAAATTGGTTAGATTGGTCTCGTGATCACGCTTCTTATCTGGATTAACTATAGTAAATACTCTTGGTAAATACTCTTGCAACTCGGCCAACATTGTCTACCTGATACGTTGCAAGAAAGGATGTCCCGAAGCATGGTACATTGGGGAGACCATGCAGACGCTACGACAACGGATGAATGAATATCGCTCGACAGTCACCAGTCAAGACTGTTCCCTTCCACTGGTCACAGTGAAGTGTTGGCAAACACTTCACTGGTCACTGAATGCCCGTGACCAGTGAAGTGTTTGCCAACACTTCACGTGACCAGTGAAGTGTTGGCAAACACTTCACTGGTCACGGGCATTCAGCCTCTGACCTTCGGGTAAGCATTCTCCAACGCGGCCTTCACGACACACGACAGCGCAGAGTCGCTGAACAGAGACTGATAGCCAAGTTCCGCATACATGAGGACGGTCTCAACAGGGATCTTGGGTTCATGTCGCACTATCTGTAACCCCCATGACTTGCCTGGGTTTGCAAAACCTCACTTACTGCACTGTCTGGAGACAATACACATCTCTTTAAACTGTGATCAGTGCTCCTTCCACTCACATTATCAGCCACTTCAGGTCTTGAACAGCAGGTTAGGTGTAAGGATTCGCATTCTAATCAGTAATCTCTAAACTGTCTGTGCTTTATATGCTCTGTCTGAGGCCAGAACTCTCCATTCACCTGACGAAGGAACTAACCCCGAAAGCTTGTGAGTATATTATCAAATAAATAGGTTGGACTAAAACCTGGTGTTGTCAGACTTTTTACTGTGTTTACGCCAGTCCAACGCCGGCATACCCACATCTTAACTATAGTCTGACAGAGTAAATTCACTCCAATTGCTTTATTCAAATTATATAAAGAGTGATTTTCCTTTGTCCCCACCCTCATCCATGCTGTGTGTAACCTTATCTGGTTTACGCTGGCAGTTTTTGGGAACCTACAATTGACTTCAGCATCATATGTAAATGCAGGGAGTTGTATCAGCCAAGTATTTTGCTCCTGATCACTATCCTGATCCCTGTCTGTATAGTTGGCAGCCTCTGAAACAGTTGGTATTGCAAGCATATTAAATACCCCATATCACACACATATGCACATGGGTAGAATGGGTAATGAGCCAGGTGGCAATGGGAACTTTTCTATCTGCTTCTTCAGAACGATGTGGGAAACTTTTTTAAAAAATGATTGGGGGAGTCTGTTAGCAGGCAAAGGGACATATAGTAAGTGGGAGGCTTTCAAAATTGTGTTAACTGTGGTTCAGAGTAAGCACATTCCTTTTAGAGTGAAGGGCATGGCTGGTAGAAGTAGGGAACACGGGATGACTCGGGATATTGAGGCCCTGGTCAAAAAAAAGGAGGCATATGACTTGCATAGGCAGTTGGGATCAAGTGGATCCCTTGAAAAGTATAGAGGATGTTGGAGTAGAGTTCAGAGAAAAATCAAGAACACAAAAAGGGGACACGAGATTCCTTTGGCAAATAAAGCAAAAAAGAATCCGAAGAGCTTCTACAAATGTATAAAGTGCAAAAGAGTAACTAGGGAAGGAATAAGACCTCTTAAGAATCAACTAGGGCATCTATGTGCAGATCCACAAGAGATGGGTGAGATCCTAAATGAATATTTTACATCAACATTTACTGTTGAGAAAGGTATTAGGAAACTTGGGGAAATAAATAGATATCTTGAAGAGTGTACGTGTTACAAATAAGGAGGTGTTTGGAAGTCTTTAAAGTGCAGCAAGGAGATAAATCTCTGAGACCTGATGAAATATGTCCCACGATGTTTTTGGAGGCTAGGGAGGAAATTGCAGGTGCCCTAGCGGAGATATTTGAATCATCGACAGTCACAGGTAAGATACCTAAAGATTGGAGGGTGGCGAATATTGTGCATTTGTTCAAGAAGGGCTGCAGGGAAAAGCCTTGGAACTACAGGCTGCTGAGCAGAATGTCTGTAGTGGGTAAGTTGTTAGAAGGTATTCTGAGAGACAGGATATACAGCCATTTAGAGAGGCAAAGACTAACTAGGTGTAGTCAGCATGCTTTTGTGAGTGAAACATCATGCCTCAGGAATTTGATTGAGTTTTTTGAAAGGGGTAGCCAAGCAGGTAGATGAGGGCAGTGCAGTCAACGTCACCTACATGGACTTTAGCAAGGCCTTTGACAGGTAGTTACATAAGGTTAAATAGGTAGTTGCATAAAGTTAATTCTCATGGGATCCAGGGTAAGGTAGCCAATTGAATGCAAAATTGTCTTGATGACAGAAGTTATTTGTAGAGGGTTGTTTTTGAAACTGGAGGCTTGTGACCAGTGGTGTACCTTGGGGATTGGTGCTGGGTCAACTGTTAATTGTCATTTATATTAATGATTTGGATGAGAACTTAGAAAGCATGGTTAGCAAGTTTTAAAGTTAAAGATAACTTATTAGTCACAAGTAAGGCTTACAGTATCACTGTAATGAAGTTACTGTGAAATTCCCTCAGTCACCACAGTCTGGCATCTGTTGAGATCAATGCACCTAACCAGCACTTTCAGAATGTGGGAGGAAACCAGAGCACCCGGAGGAAACCCACGCAGACATGGGGAGAGTGTGTAAACTCCACACAGACAGTGACCCAAGTTGGGATTTGAACGCGGGTCCCTGGTGCTGTGATGCAGCAGTGCTAACCACTGTACTGCCGTGTCGCCTATTTGCAGATGACACCAAGATTGGTGGCATAGTGGACAGTGAAGAAGGTTACCTAGGGTTGCAATGGGATCTTGATCAATTGGGCCAGTGGGCTGATGAATGGCAGATGGAGTTTAATTTAGATAAATGTGAGGTGATGCATTTTGGTAGATTGAACCAGGGCAGGACTTACTCAGTTAATGTTGGGTATTGCAGAGAGTTAGGGGACAAAGAGATCTCAGGGTACAGGTTCATTGGTCCTTGAAAGTGGAGTCACAGGTACACAGGGTGATGAAGAAGACATTTGACATGCTTGATTTAATTGTTCAGAACATTGAATACAGGAGTTGGGAAGTCCTGTTAAAGTTGTACAAGACATTGGTAAGGCCACACTTGGAATAAGGTATACAGTTTTAGTCACCCTATTATAGAAAAGATATTATTAAACTAGAAAGAATGCAGAAAAGATTTACTCTGATGCTACTGAGGCTTGATGGTTTGAGTTATGAGGAGATGCTGGATAGACTGGGACTTTTCCTAGTGATAGGGGAGCCTAAAATTAGAGGGAATAAGTTGAAGGTGAGAGGGGAGAGGTACCAAAGGGTCCAATGTGGCAATTTTTTGACATAGAGGGTTGTGAGTGTCTCAAACAAGTCCCCAGATGTAGTAGTAGAGGAAGACATAATTTTGTCTTTTGAAAAACATTTGGACAGTTCCAGGGTAAAGATTGGTATAATGGGATATGTGCCAAATGCAGGCAATTGGAACTAATTTAGTGATAAAAGCGAGGTGGCATTGACGTGTTGGACCAAAAGGCCTGTTTCCATGCTGTAAACCTCTATGTCTCCGTCAGATTTCTCAAAAAACTTTATAACCAATAAGTGTAGTCATTGTTGTAATGGAGGTGAATTTGTCAAATAGTGAGTTTAGTAAATCACTGAGATCAACCAGTGACATTTCTATAGGGTTAAATCCAGCAATTTCAGTGCCTCAGAGCAGTAAAGAATTGTGTTGCTAATTTGTGTTTTCCCTGATTGATTTCACAGAATAACCACATTAGGGGCAGCATGATGACACAGTGATTAGCACTGCTGCCTCACAGCGCCAAGGACCTGGGTTCAATTCCAGCCTCAGGTGACAGTCTGTGTGGAGCCTGCACGTTCTCCCTGTGTCTGCATGGGTTTCCTCCAGGTTCTCTAATTTCCTCCTACAGTCCAAAGATGTGCAGGTTAGGTTGATTGATGATGCTAAATTGTCTCTTAATGTCAGTGGGATTAGCAGGGTAACTACGTGGGGGTTACAGGCATAGAGCCCGGGTGGGATTGTTGGTGCGGTCTCGATGGGTCAAGCAGCCTCCTTCTACACCGCAAGGATTCTATGTTTCTCAGATTCTATATCTGTTCTATAACTCACGAGATTCACATTTGTGTATTTGTTCTGTCTGGTATTAGATGCAGAATGGAGGTTGATTGAGGCATGAGAGATGAAACGGAAATAAATTGTTGGCAGGGTGAAGAATTAATCAATGTCAGCCTGAACTGCATTTGCAATAGAGATGTCAGATAAAAGAGCACTGAGAAAACACTGGGATACTCACTGGAAACCACTTCCTATATGTTAACATTGGTGCTGAAAAATGGAAAGAGTGAAGGTGGTTATTGCGGAGAGAGTGAAGATTTCCCTCCCTAATGCTTTGAGCACATTTCTAAATTGTTGTGCAGTCTAAAATACTTGGACAGTAGATATTGCTGACATGATGCCAGCTTACTGTGTTCTGAGTTACTGGTATTTCAGTTCTGTGATCACTGGCTGCCCAGTGCCACTGTCTGTCAGTGAGATAGGCTTCACCTGGATCAGGATTGCCTCAAAATGAGCTGCATCGTTGCAAATTCAGCCTTATCTGTCAATTGAATATGTGGTGAAAGGGGATGGGTTAATCTAGGGAGGGGCATGGGGAGGTGTTTGTATGGTTGAGTTGATGGGTGGGAAAGTAGTGAGATGATGACTCTTATGTTATGTTTGGTGGATTACAGGCAGTCAGGCAGTGTTGAGAATGAGGGTATGCCACCAAGTGATGAAGAATGAGAAGGTTCAGAGAGTCCGGAGTTTGGAACTAGGATTATAGCGATCTGAACGTGAAAGAGGTGGTGGTGGGTGTGTCAAGACTGAGAATAGGGATTCACCAGTGCTGATATGGTATCTGAGTGGTTATTGGGTGTCTGGAGTGAGGATTGGATTGGAGTGAGGTGTTTGGGTGTTGGAAAGTTGAAATGTTGATGTCAGGAGTGATGTTTGTGGGTTGGAGCAGCATGTGGCGTTGGAGGTGGTGACTCAAATGGGGTCAGTTGTTGTTCATCAGAGCTATAAAGATAAGGTATGAGAGAAAATATCCTGAGAAAGGAAGAGAGAGACACACACAGAGGAGAGAAATAGGAATAGAACAGGTCGTGAGTGGGGCTGGTGAGTTGAGAGTGAGATATTGGTTGGGGGGGTGGTTGCAGTCTCTTTCTCTTTGCCCTTTCTCTTCTTTCTATCTCTTTCACTCTCTGTTCTCTCTGTGTCTGACTTTCTTTCTCTTTCTCTTCTGTCCCTGCCTTGAGCTCCTCTTTCTGTCTGTCTCTGCCACTTTTTGTTCCCCCCTCTCTCTCACGTCTCAGTTTCTCTTGTTCATTGTTTTGTCCATTGTATTGATTCTAATGCCGCTGTGATGTGGAATGTTCTGCTCCTTCGGACAGCCTGTCCAAGGAGGGAGCCGTGATACAGCTTGATTTGAACGCAATGAGAATGGGGATTGTGTGATGGGATGTTAGCCACATGAGAGAGGGTGTTTCAGAGAGAGACTGATCACAGCAGAATTTTTTTAAAATTCATTCACAGGACATGGGCATTGCTAGCTGGCCAGCATTTATTGCCCATCCCTAGGTACCCTTGTTGGGCATTTGAGAGTCAACCATATTGCTGTAGTTCTGGAGTCATATGCAGGCTAGACCAGGTAAGGACAGTAGATTTCCTTCCCTAAAGGACATTAGTGAACCAGATGGGGTTTTTTTGACAATCAGCAATGGTTTCATGGTCAACATTAAATTCTTAACTCCAGATTTTTCTTCTTGAATTCAAATTCCACCATCTGCCATGGCAGGATTTGAACCTAGGACCCCAGAACATTAGCTGACTTTCTGGACTAATAGTCTAGCAATAATACCATTAGGCCACTATCTAACCTATTATAGAATGGAAAGAGTTAACAGATGGAATGAGTTTATTAGATTGAACCAGTCAGCAGGAACATGACTAAAGAGCATGGAGAATTTGATATAAGCTCTGCCATCTTATTACTGAGCTTATCTGGAGCTGTGCCAAACTTCCATGAAGATTAATTCTCAGTTAATTTTCTTTACAAGTATTCAAAACAGGTTTGAAATTGAGATAGATTGAAGAGGCCATTACTCCACGTGTATAGCAGTTTACGTGTTCTGAATTACTGATGTCTCTCTTTCAGAAGCTGAGTGTTATGTGAGATATTGGATATCAAACGTAGTGCCTATCCAAGCCCCAGACTCAGCTTACCTTCCTGTGTCAGTTTGACCAGTCTAAACCTCACTGTTTCACCTGCAATAAGCTCCCATATTCTGTGCTGATCCTCAGCCTTCCTGAGCAAGAGAGCCATGGGAAATTTATCAGGATTCTGTTCCTGATCCTTACAGACTCGCCCTGCTTGCTGGGAAATGGATGTGTGTATGTGGGTAGGAGTGAGGTGAGATGGTTCCAATGGCTAATTACCCTGATGGGTAGTCTGTCAAAGATTGGGGATAGTGGATGGAGTTGGGGGGAATAGTGAAGGGGTTTGGGGGGGTAGTGGACGTAGTTTGGAGGTGAATGGACGGGGTTTGGGCATAATGGACAGGGTTTGGGGAGCAGTGGATGGGGCTGGAGGGTAGGGGATGAGGTTGGGGGGGACAATGGACGGGGGTGGGAAGACAGTGGATGGGGTTGGGGGGACAGTGAACGGGGTTATGGGGTGCAGTGGGCAGGGTTAGGGGATAGTGGATGGAGTGGGGAGGCAGTGGATGGGATTGGGGGTGTAGTGGACAGGGCTGGGGAAAGTAGACAGGTTTGGGGGGTAGTGGGCGGGGTTGGGAGGTAGTGGACGGGATTGAGGGAGGGGATGTAGTGTGGGGAATGGAAGCAGACTAGTCTTCAGTCAACTGGGGGTCACCAATACCCGGAGTTGAGAAGAAACTGAGTGATGCAAGATCAGTCAATGTCTCGCTCAAGCACTCAAGGAACTTGCAATAAACAGCCACATTTTTAATTGGATATTGAATTGTAATTCAGACATGGCACTGCTTACAAATTAGTGCTTGCAGTCCCTTCCTCATCATATATTGAGCTGGTAATAAACACAAAATGACTGGCTATTCAATGTTCTGTTGCTTCTCGGTACTGTATACTTAAATACTCTGGGGCGGCACGGTAGCACAGTGGTTAGCACTGCTGCTTCACAGCTCCAGGGTCCTGGGTTCGATTCCCGGCTCGGGTCACTGCCTGTGTGGAGTTTGCACATTCTCCTCGTGTCTGCGTGGGTTTTCTCCGGGTGCTCCGGTTTCCTCCCACAGTCCAAAGATGTGCGGGTTAGGTTCATTGGCTATGCTAAAAATTGCCCCTTAGTGTCCTGGAATGTGTAGGTTAGAGGGATTAGCAGGTAAATGTGTAGGGATATGGGGATAGGGCCTGGGTGGGATTGTGTTCGGTGCAGACTCGATGGGCCGAAGGGCCTGTTTCTGCACTGTAGGGTTCTAGGGTTCTATGATTCTTGTCAACCCAGAAGCAGTTGTTAGTAATACAAACAATAAGCCCCAGTAAATACAGTATATATTGTTTCATCACCTCACATTACACTCATCTGTGACAAGGCTCACTCATCCATCCATCTCTATAACCAGCTCATCCCTACACTCATCAAAATCTCCTTTCATATCTACATGTATTCTTCCATCTCTACATTCATCCCTCTCCATCATTTCCTCCATCATCATCTCCATTTCTCCCTCCATGACTCCAACTTTCCTCCACCTTGTCTTCCAAAGACAGCTTCTTTATGATTGACAGGGTGAAAGATCCAATCTAACTATGTTCTAATTCCATTTCTAATCATAGAATCCCTACACCGCAGAAGGAGACCATTTGGCCCATCGAGTCTGTACCGACCACAATCCCACCCAAGTCCAATTCCCGTAACCCCACATATTCACCCTCCAGACTAATACCCCCAAGGAGGGGAGGAGATGACCTTATCTGAATTCAGCATTGCCAATCAATCTAACTTGCACATGTTTGGACTTTGGGAGGACACTGGAGCACCCAGAGAAAACCCATACAGACATGGGGAGAAAGTGCAAACTCCACACAGACAGTGACCCGAGGCCAGAATTGAACCCAGGTCCCTGGTGCTGTGAGGCAGCAGTACTAACCACTGTGCTACTATGCCACCTTAAATGTAATGCTCTATATCCTGTGTCCAATGTGATAATATAAAATTATATAGAAGTGCGAAAATAATAGCCATAACGTTATTATACAGTGCCTAGAGCATGGTGGAATACTCTCTGCAGATCCAACAGAATCAATCATCCAGGATAAAGCAGCCCGACAGATTGTTTCCCCTTCCACAAATTCACTTCCTCCACCACGAACACATCGCGGCAGCTGTGTGTACCATCTACAGGATGTACTGAATGAACTCTCCCAGGCTCCTTTCAAACCCATAACCACCACCATCTATCTAGAAGGAAAAGAGTAGCAGGTACCTGGGACTAACAGCACCTTGAGGTTCCCTTCCAACTCACTCACCATCCTGACTTGGAAATATATCACCACTGTCACGAGTCAGAATACTGGAGCTCCCTCCCCAACAGCACGATGGGCGTACCTACACTACATGGACCGCAGCAGTTCAGGAAGGTTGCTCACTATCACTATCTCGGGGGATGGATAATAAATATTGGACTTGCTAATTATAGTCATGTATTCTGGCAAAGTTACAAAATCTGGCAAAGTTTAATGCCAGTGACTGCAGAGAGGCTGTTGATTGGGGGAGCTGCAAGAGGGGCTGTACGCTTTGATAGAGTAGACCAGCTCAGTTGAATGACAGCAGTCTGGGCTGGCTGCGTAGCAGAAGCACTAATAGAGGGGCAGTGGTGGGAGGACAAACGCTGTCATCCTGAGAGAAGACAGCAGGTTCGCCCTTTAAGGGGGCATTGTCGCTCTCCCAGCTTATTATAGAACAAGCTTCTGGGAGACCTGCAGGGGAAGCTCATTTAAATACTGGTATCTAGAGCCATGATAGCAGCAATCCAAGCATCCAACACTCAGACACTGAGACTGCTTCTGTGGCGATGAAATCCAAGACATTAACCACCTGCATTATGGTCTCGTGGAGTTGCCCACCACTCCACATTCCATACACAGGCCTATGCCAAGGTGGAATGGTCCATGTTCCTTATACTTTCTGAACCCCAAAAATTTCTGTGTGCTTGCTCCATCAGCATTTTCCTGTTCACCACTCTGTCAAAATCCTCATCCAAGAGTGCTGCAGTCTACCTTCTGGGGAGCTGCCACCCTCTGCCCTGGTTGTAGACCAGTGTATAGTAGCAGCAGCTACAACTATATTACTCTCTAAAGAAAGCGCATTGCCAGTAAATGCATTGGTGTCTGTGAGTGTTAAGCCAAGTAACAATCTTTCTTTATCACTGCCTGTTATTGCTGGGCTTCATCCTCCTGCATTGTTTGGGTCCTGTGATGGTTCCTGCTCTCTGACAGGGAAGTGGTAGCAAGGAGGGTAGGAGGTGACACTATCTGAAGTTTGGAAATGAGGTGAGATTATAGGAGGAGGGTATTGGGATGTGAAAGGGTGGATTAGACAAGAACATGCACTTGTTATGGATGGTGTTGGCCATACCACAGGCTACCAATAATGATTGGTCATTGTTATTCTAGTGATGGCAAGCACCATATTCTGCATGGGGTTGTGGATTTTGATTTGATTTATTATTGTCACATGTATTATCGTACAGCGAAATGTACCGTTTCTTGCACTTTAGACAGACAAAACATACCATTCATAGAGAAGGAAATGAAAGAGTGCAGAATGTAGCGAAATATAAGAAATTGCATTAAAGCATTGTTGGAGAGTTCAAAAAATAATGAAGTTCTAGAAGCATAGAAGCGTAAAAGATCAAATTAGAAGGTGTTGTGGGTAAAATAATACCTCTGAGGTTGTTAGTGAGTCAGAACACAGTGGCTTTTATTTCAAAGCTCTGGCTTTTATTCCAGAGCTTTGGGAGAACTGGTTCCTCAGAATGGACTGCCATACTTCTCATGGAACACAAATATAAGCGGGTATTTATACATCATGAGTCTTAGTAACACGTATGACATAAACTTCCAATTCCAGTCAAAATCTTTGATCTCCCTTCTTCAACTATAACGCCTGTGACTGCTCTGGCATCTGACCATTTGTCTTTACATTCATATCTGACCATTTGTTTTATGACAGTTAAAGAATGAAAGACATGAACAAGTAATTTACATTAACATCAGGAGCAATATAAGCCTGGGAAGATTAGCCATGACAAAGGTTATGTTTGTGATATATTCAAGGTACAAAATTCATTAACCCTTTCCCTACTTCACTCCACCCTTTTGGTTAGGGCTAGACCCAAACATGGCCCCATGACCAATTCAAATCCAATGTTACCAGCATATGGGCCTACCGCCAGTTAAAAACAAAAGACAACTTGGGTTCTTCATGCCCACACAATCAATAAGCACCCACTCAACCAACAATAAGTTGTCTTACAGGAAAATACCAAAGTTCAAGTCCAATACGAGAACATGACTTAACCTTGTGTGACCGGTGAGCACCCAAGCAAATACTGGGTTTTATCTGTGCATCGGTCTCAGTCATCACCTGCAGTGTCTAGTTTTTTTTTGGTCTGGCCTGGCACTCTGGCTTTGATTTTCCTGATGTGGGTATGCCGGCGTTGGACTGGTGTAAACACAGTAAAAAGTCTGACAACACCAGGTTTTAGTCCAACCGATTTATTTGATAATATTCTCACAAGCTTTCGAGGGGGCTGCCTCTTTGTCAAGTGAATTCACTTGACAAAGAGGCAGCCCCCTCGAAAGCTTGTGAGAATATTATCAAATAAATCGGTTGGACTAAAACCTGGTGTTGTCAGACTTTTTACTTTGATTTTCCTTCCACCCTTCTCGTGTGTGGTGCCTCTCCTCGCACTTTCATCACTGGTGACGGTCACCATTGTTGTACTCATTCCTGGTTGGGTTTCATGCCCCTTTCATGCCAATCAATCAATCAGGACTTGATTCCCCCTTATCAATAAGAGTCCAGTCAGGTGCTGCCACACCGATCTTTGGGTATGTTCCCAACGGTCTGTAGGCACCGGAGGCACATAGATCACACACCTTCCTTCGATCCTGAATGTGAAGCATGATGGATCACAAACTCAGGACCAGTATCTGTCAGGAATTCCCCAGTCACTCAACAGTCAAGCAAGGACCAGACATTGGCATGCACAGTAATAATACATCCCCACAACATATTCCAGAAACTACAGACAGCAATACGCCACAAATACAAATAATCACAAATAAGCACCATTTTAGGTTCAGAATTATGCACAGGACAATAATAAATCATTGATACAAATGCAAAGGAAATAACATTTAAATTTGGATCTTGGAGGGTCATGCACCCAAAAAGTGCTTGAAGAGGTAGGTTTAACTCTCCAAAGTATTCGTTATTTAATAATGATCCAAATTTCCCATTTTAGATTTAAACTTCCACAGTAACAACTCAAAATCTATCACCTTCTGGCATACACATACCATGTTCTTTTATGACCCAATTAACACAATGGAATCAAAATGCAAACTAAAAGTAATTCAAATGTTTTCCATCAGTTTAACAAATTATAGAGGAAACTCCTCCATCATTCCATCCACTTTACCAATTTATTTATGAATAACATAATTTGCACAAATTGTTTATTTGTTCTCATTTAAGTATTTTAACTCTTGTAACCCCAAATAACTAAGTCCTAGGAAAAATCCCGTCATCTGTTGTAAAGTCATTGACAAGCCCCAGAGCCCTTAGCTTTTCAGAAAAATTAACTCCCAAAATATTAGCATTTACATACATTGAATTGACAAACTTTACATGTGAACAAGAGAATTACCACAGATAACATTACTCAGTATAGGAAAGTCACAAAACAAACAGATATTACTTTGTAACATTGTCTCACATTCAAATGGTCACATCACAAACTGAGAACATGTTTCAATATATCCCTCTTTGAAACATAAAACCCATATAGACGTTATTTCCATTACCGTTTATTTGTCAAAATTAAACTTATTTACCTCTTTAGAATTCAGGCAACTTTCCATTTATAAGTTGGTTATTTTGTACACTAAATTTATTTTATCAATTGAAAGTCAGAAACTGTAACACTTAAATGTAACCAATCACTTTAATTCCAAAGTTAACAATGACAAAATCTGAATGAGCCAAACTTTTCAAGTCTCAATTATCACTAGATTGTGATAAACAATCTTGGAATCTTGAAGTTACTTGTTATTCATGAGCCATCTATTTAAAACAAAACACAAAAAAATACTTTTGGCTAGGAGCCAAATGAATTAACTTCGTCTCAAACAACTTTTTCAAGACAAAGGAATGAGCACATGGTTTCTTCCAAGGTTTAAATCCTTTCCGAACAAAATTTGAACCCAGGATTATTCAAAATTCAAACTGGTTATCTCTAACTTCAATGTATGTACCTTAATTTTGAATTTTCAATTTACTTTCCAGCTTTCATTTAAATTCTATATTCAGGGCGGCACGGTAGCACAGTGGTTAGCACTGCTGCTTCACAGCTCCAGGGTCCTGGGTTCGATTCCCGGCTCGGGTCACTGCCTGTGTGGAGTTTGCACATTCTCCTCGTGTCTGCGTGGGTTTTCTCCGGGTGCTCCGGTTTCCTCCCACAGTCCAAAGATGTGCGGGTTAGGTTCATTGGCTATGCTAAAAATTGCCCCTTAGTGTCCTGGGATGTGTAGGTTAGAGGGATTAGCAGGTAAATGTGTAGGGATATAGGGATAGGGTCTAGGTGGGATTGTGTTCGGTGCAGACTCAATGGGCCGAAGAGCCTGTTTCTGCACTGTAGGGTTCTATGCTGATTCTACATGCAGGGTAGAATAGGTGTGGGGTGACGTGGCGGCGCGGGCTCGTTGGGCCGAAGGGCCTGTTTCCCGTGCTGGGTTGTTCTTTGTTCTTTGTTCTATATGAAACCCACAGTTATAAAATCACAATTAGGGAAAGAACATTAAAACACTAAAGCAAACAGCATGACAAAAACATCAACACAACTACTTTATTAAACACACACAGGCACACATGGAAGCTTCCAACATGCAACCCATATTATCCTTTATTCAAATCCAACATTCTAAACTGGGATGAAACTAAAACATTGAAAGAAAATAAAGAAAATAGATTAAGACAGTTGCTTTCATTCTTCTTTCTTCCAAACTGTAATTAAACTCAAAACAGAAGTAAATTCAAGACATCTTATACTTAAATTTTAACAGTGTTAACACTTCCTCAGCCCCTTTGAAGTTAAACCAATTTATTGCCCGCAATAAATACTCCACAAGAACAAACAGTTTTAACAACTCTTGCTCTCAATCTAATCCAACAACCCCCACCTAATTCAACAAGCTAAGATCCCACAAACACACTGAAATATAAAACTTATAAAACCTTATTGTTTCTTATCTGGTCCATCTTTAATTCCAGATGCCCATTCTACTAATTCATCATAGTTCTGGGCGCTAAGAACTCCCATTTTAAGGATCTTTTGATGAATTGGTGACAGCCAGTCTTTAAATGCTTGTAAAAAGGCTCTATCTGTTCAGGCAGGTTCGGGCACTCCCGAACATTCTTGATATACTCTAAAGAGTCACTCCCCTGCTGTAGGTAAAGATACCTCTGAGACCAGTTGTGAGTCAAAGTACAGCAAGTTTATTCAAAAGCTTTTGGGAGATACACCTGGTACCTAACAGCGGTTCCCCAGGCTTCTCTCCGAGCACAACTTAAGAGCATGTATCTGGCGCCAGTGGCTGGGGATGGGCTTCAGGGTTTGAGGCAGATGGGGGCAGTCAAGAACAGATATCAATGTGGTATCCAGTGGTTGGGGAGGGGGTTTAGTTTTTATCGTTGTGTAGGAACTAGACTCGGATTCTTTTGTCTAACGTTTCATGAGTAACTATCCAGGTAAATCTGAACCATTTGAAGCCTCAGACTTTGGGTCAGAGGATAACAGATGCAGAAGAATTGCTCATTGGGATTTGAACATTAAGCAGTTCCCACAGAAGTCCTTGTGTTGGGACCTTCCAGGGTAACACAACCTCTGGAGTATGTCCAGTTTCTGGAAAATCTGGATCAGAGTATTTGAGATTTGACAGTGGGTAGGTGTAGAATATTTGTGAGGTTCAGGAAAACTGGGAGGTATGGTTTCAAAAGTTCTTCACCATAAGGAGCTTCCTTACCTGGTGTCTGGGTCCATCCAGGCTCACTGAAAGAGCTTGGGTATCATTCATCTATTGGAATAGCCGAAGTTTAAATTGGTTGGATCTTAGTCTGTATTTCCAATCTATGTTGGAACTGAGACTGGCTCTCAGGATCTGTAAAATGTTTTATTCTTTTGTGTTAAGATTTCTCATCTTGATAAGCTCAGAACTGCTAATGCAAAGTGTAAAGCTACAAGATGCAATGATAGTTCCAAAGATCACATTGTCCTGCTTTCCTCCTATTTTGTTAACTAATTCCTCACTTAGTGAAAGATGTTTTCTATTGAGAGATTCCTGTGAGGCTGCATGGTACCAAGTCAAGCTCATCTGCTGCGCAAACATTTTCAAAGCTAATCTCTCAAAGCCACATTCAACATTCTGTGGATTTAATGTGAAAGAAAAGCCCCTGTCAAACAATCAGTGTTCCCAGTTGGATGAGAAATAATGGACTTGAACTGCTCACAGCTTCGTTGTGGGAGCCAGGTTCATTGCTGCTTTGAGGATATACATGCGACAGCCATCCAGAGCTGTCATACCTAATAAATAATAATAAATGCGCCTAGTTTGGGGGCGTTTAAGAGATCCGTGGATAGGTTTATGGATGAAAAGGGATTAGTTTAGGGTAGAGGGTCATTGTTTTTTAACTGGTCGGCGCAACATCGTGGGCCAAAGGGCCTGTTCTGCGCTGTAATGTTCTATGTTCTATACCTGTTCTTCCTCAATGTAAAAAGTCTGACAACATCAGGTTTAAGTCCAACCAATTTATTTGATAGTAAATTCACTAGCTAGTAATATTTGATAGTAAATTCACTAGGGTAACCTTGAAAGCTAATGAATTTACTACCAAATAAATCGGTTGGACTTAAATCTGGTGTGGTCAGACTTTTTACTGTGTTTACCCCAGTCCAAAGCTGGCACATCCACGTCATGACTTTCTCAATGTGGCAGGGACACTCTGGGGTTTCTGTAAATCTTCTTCTAAATCTGGATTTTAAACTCATGGATGCACTGAGCCCACCACTTCCACACTTATCTTGTTTGATGCAAATAATCTCCCACTGTTTGAAGTGAAGAATAAAGAATGACTAGTGTTTGTTACCTGGGCTCTGCCTGCTCTGTTCTGGTGTTTTACTCCATCAAGTCCAATGTATGATCAATAGATTTTTGGCTATTTGGTTACCAAGTGGAGATTCAAGGATTACATAGACAGAAAAATATAAAATAGGAGCAGGAGGAGGTCATTGAGCCCTTTGCACTTGCTCTGTCATTCATTATGATCATGGCTGATCTCTAACTCAATAGCCTGATTCAGCCTTCCCCCAAATGTTTTGATCTCTTTCTATCCAAGAGCTATATCTAACTGCCCATTGAAAACATACATGTTTTAGTCTCAATAGCTTTCTGTGGTAGTAAATTCCACAGGTCACCAGTCTCTGGGTCAAGAAATCTGTCCTCATTTCAGTTCCAAAAGATTTAACCTACATCCTTAGACTGTAGCCCCCGGTTCTGGACACCCTCACCATCAGGAACATCCTTCCTATATCTACCCTGACTAGTCCTGTTAGAATTTTATTCTATAAAATCTTCCTCATTCTTCTGAACGCCAGCAAATATAATCCTAAAAGACTCAGTCTCTCCTCATGGTGAATTTAATCTGATAAACCTTCTCTGCACTACCTCAAGAAGAAGAAGGTCCTTCCTTGAATAAGACCAAAACTATTCCAGATGTGGTCTCACCAAGGCCCTGTATAGAACATAGAACATAGAACACAACAGCACAAACAGGCCCTTCGGCCCACAAGTTGTGCCGATCATATCCATACCTACCAGGCCTATCGATAACTCTCAATCCCATTAAATCCCATATACTCATCCAGAAATCTCTTGAAAGACCCCAATGAGTTTGCCTCCACCACCACCGACAACAGCCAATTCCACTCACTCACCAACCTCTAAGTGAAAAACTTACCCCTGACATCTCCTCTGTACCTGCTCCCCAGCACCTTACACCTGTGTCCTCTCATAGCGACCATTTCAGCCCAGGGAAACAGCCTCCGAGAATCCACCCTATCTATTGCAAATTTATAGGACCCTTGTCAGACCCCACTTGGAGTGCAGTTTGGTTGCCTCACTACAGGAAGGATGTGGAAGTTATTGAGAGGGTGCAGAGGAGATTTACAAGGATGTTGCCTGGATTGGGAGGCATGCCTTATGAAGATAGGTTGAGGGAACTAGGTCTCCCTGGAGAGACGAAGGTTGAGAGGCAACCTGATCTATCAGGTTTATAACATGTTGAGAGGAATAGATAGGGTGGATTCTCGGAGGCTATTTCCCAGGGCTGAAATGGTCGCTAGGAGAGGACACAGGTTTAAAGTGCTGGGAAGCAAGTACAGAGGAGATGTTAGGGGAAAGTTTTTCACTCAGAGGGTGGTGAGTGAGTGGAATCGGCTGCCGTCGGTGGTGGTAGAGGCGAACTCGCTGGGGTCTTTTAAAAGACTTCTGGATGAGTATATGGGATCTAATGGCATTGGAAGTTACAGATAGTTCTATGGCCTGGTAGGTATAGATGTGATCAGCGCAATTTGTGGGCCAAAGGGCCTGTTTGTGCTGTAGTGTTCTATGTTCTATGTTCTATATCTCTCAACATTTTATAAACCTCTATCAGGTCACCTCTCAACCTTCATCTCTCCAGGGAGAAGAGTCCCAGCTCCCTCAATCTATCCTCATAAGGCACGCCATCCAATCCAGACAACATCCTTGTAAATCTCCTCTGCACCCTCTCAATAGCTTCCACATCCTTCTTGTAGTGAGGCAACCTAAACTGTGCACAGTACTCCAAGTGGGATCTGAGAACATGGAACGTAGAAGGGTCTTATAAAGTTGCAGCATTACCTCCCAACTCCTAAACACAATCCCTCGATTAATGAAGGCTAGTACACCAGTCTGAGTCCTATGGACCCAGACCCCAAGGTCCTTCTGCTCCTCTACACTGCTAAGAGTCCTACCCTTGATATTGTACTCCTTCATCCCATTGGACCTGCCAAAATGGACCACTACACATTTATCCATGTTGAAGTCCATCTGCCACTTCTCTGCCCAGTCTTGCATCCTATCTATGTCTTTCTGCAACTTCTGACATCCTTCCTATATAATCCTTCCTGTATTATTGTATCAAGACCTCCCATTGTGCCTGCCCTCTAATCCTCTCGCTATGAAGGCCAACATGCCATTTGCATTCTTTACTGCATGTTGTACCTGCACGCTTAAATCAGTGACTGATGTATGGGGAAAACAAGGCCTCATTGCACGTTTCCGCTTTCTCAATTTATAGCTAATCAGGCCATTCTGCTTCCTGTTTTTGTCACCAAAATGGAAAATCTCACATTTATCCATACCATATTGCATCTGCCATGCATTTGCCCACTCAAGTTGTCCAAATTACACTGAAGCATCTCTGCATCCTCCTCACAACTCTCCCTCCCACCAAAGGTTGGGTAGATGGGATGTTAAGAGTCTGTGTACCCCCTCTGATACCTTGACTTAATCACTGCAGACTTCCAGCCATATCCCTCAATCTGTTCAGTGCTTTCCAGATGAACCAACTGTTAGAAATATTTAGTTCATGGTTCATGTTAGTATTTTAGAGATAATTCTTGGTTCTAGAAAGATTAAAGGTTAAAAGCTATGTTGTCATGGAGAGGGCTGTAGCTTAAGAAGATTCTAGTGTTCCAGTTTATCTGTGTTTGCTGGGGGAGGTATGTATTGCAGCAGGGAAAAAAGCCATAGTGAAAAGATACTGCTGATGCTCCAGGCATCAGAATTGTCATTGTTTGCTGGCTATGTGTCATTACAACTCTGGATATGTTCCAGGATGTGGAGATGCCGGTGTTGGACTGGGTAAACGCAGTAAGAAGTCTCACAACACCAGGTTAAAGTCCAACAGGTTGATTTGGTAGCAAAAGCCACTAGCTTTCGGGTCTTTGATCACTCATCTGACAAAATATATATTTTAACCTGGTGTTGTGAGACTTCTTACTATGTTCCAGGAGCCATTTGATAACTGTACACTTTGGGCTGAGTGGGATTTCTAGGAGCTGAGAATGCGGTGGAAGGTCACTGGCTCTGCGCTGGAAATTTTTAGGGCTCAGAGGAAGTCCTGGAAGCAATTTACAGTTTATCATAGCTGGGGAGATTGGAGCTTGGTGAAATTCAGGGACTTCTGGATGAGTATATGGGGTTTAATGGGATTGGGGGTTATAGATAGGTCTATAGATTGGTGGGGTTGATGCGATCGGTGCAACTCGAGGGCCGAAGGGCCTGTTTGTGCTGTAATGTTCTATGTTCTATGTTCTAATGTCAACCTAGTGAAGCTAGCCAAATATTAAAGAGCTGAAATTCCTCCAATAAGCAGAGACTGGAGTGTAGACTCTGCAGGGGAACAAAATCTTGGGATGATCAATGAACCTGATGGAAGGAGTGAGAGGGAGGGGATGAGAAGGTCAAACGAACAGAGTGAATGGTGAGGAGGGTGGGGGTGAGAGGGAGGGGTGCGAGGGAGGGAAGGGGGCAAGAAGAAAGGAAGGAGGAAGAGGTGAGAGAACATAGAACATAGAACATTACAGCGCAGAACAGGCCCTTCGGCCCACGATGTTGCGCCGACCAGTTACAAAACAATGACCCACTAGCCTAAACCAATCCAGAGGGAGGGAGGTGGTGAAAAGGTGAGTCAAGGAGTAGGACAGAGGTGGTGCTTGGGAGTGAGGGGATGAGTGGGAAGGTCAGCGAGAAGGAAGTTTGGGCTACCGGAGGTAAGTTGAAATTGTTAGTAACTTGCTAACAAGATAGTAACTGTGTTGGGTGGTGAATATTTTTATGTTTTGTATCACTTTTTGTCTTTAACGTAGCAAGCTATATTTTTGAAGAAATAAATCACAATGTATTGATATTGTTAAAAATTCTACTTAGGTCCTTTTTCCATGTCCCAGTCAGTCAGTCAGCCCTCTATGTATTTCTGATAAATATCAATGCTTTAGGCAATGCTGAGGAAATTCACAAAGTAGTAACCTACACGAAGGACCTCTGATATTTGTAGAGACTGTGATTGTTGGGATTGATTTCTATAAGCAAATTTCAGGTTGGTTTAATTCAACTGCTCAAAGGCATGAAAGCTTTTGATAGCTTGAGAAAGAAAACTCATTTTCAGTGAGACAGGGTCAGTATCTCGAGAACATGGATTTCAAATTTTTGAGGGGAGGTGATAGCAAGTTGTTGTGATCCTGAATGGATGGTAGAAACAGATTGAATAATCACCTTGAGAATATTAATCAATTCATGGCAAGAACTGGAGATCTTGTGCAGGGACAGTATAATGTTGTGCATAGTGTATTGAATGGCCTCCTTTAGATGTATCCTTCTATTATACCTGGACAAATGGAAGCAGCCTGAGAGGTATTGGTACTCAATCACCGGAGGAGTCTGGAATACAAAAAGTAAAATTAGCCAGAAGCAAGATTATTTCCAACAATCAAAAATGCAGCAGTGTCTTAAGTTAGAGAAATGGTTCAGTATTAATGTCTGTGAAATATTCTCAAGGCAGTTCGCCGATGTATGCAGCTTGGGTTTGACACAGTTTTACGCATGACGGGATACAAAGTAAGAGGAATGTGTGTTAGTAAATGGTCCCATCAAGATGCTGTAGAATGTGCACAGCAAGAACTAATCATGCCTCTCAGCATAATTGGATAATGGGAGCAGGCTAACATCAATCAGAATACAGAACACACTGAAGGGATTAGGAGGCTGCAGCTAGATAATGCTGTAATGTGTATATTGTTACAGCTACGGTAAACTTAGGCCTGGGAAAGAGACCTGACTAGCTGACAAGTACAGGGACTGACACTGGTGGTCACTGTTTAGACCATATCGGTCAACAGGCCACCCAGCCACAAAGGGCATCATACCAGTCACTGTAAACATTCATGCAATGATGGGGGAGGCAATGACCTGGTGGTATTTGAGTCAGTAAAAAGTCTGACAACACCAGGTTTTAGTCCAACCGATTTATTTGATAATATTCTCACAAGCAAGCAAGCTTTCGAGGTTACCCTCTTCGTCAGGTGAATGGAGAGTTCTGGCCTCAGACAGAGCATATAAAGCACAGACAGTTTAGAGATTGCTGATTAGAATGCGAATCCTTACACCTAACCTGCTGTTCAAGTCTTAAAGTGGCTGATAATGTGAGTGGAAGGAGCACTGATCACAGTTTAAAGAGATTTGTATTGTCTCCAGACAGTACAGTAAGTGAGGTTTTGCAAACCCAGGCAAGTCACGGGGGTTACAGATAGTGCGACATGAACCCAAGATCCCTGTTGAGACCGTCCTCATGTGTGCGGAACTTGGACGGTCTCAACAGGGATCTTGGGTTCATGTCGCACTATCTGTAACCCCCGTGACTTGCCTGGGTTTGCAAAACCTCACTTACTGTACTGTCTGGAGACAATACACATCTCTTTAACCTGTGATCAGTGCTCCTTCCACTCACATTATCAGCCACTTTAAGACTTGAACAGCAGGTTAGGTGTAAGGATTCGCATTCTAATCAGTAATCTGTAAACTGTCTGTGCTTTATATGCTCTGTCTGAGGCCAGAACTCTCTATTCACCTGACGAAGGGCTAACCCCGAAAGCTTGCTTGCTTGTGAGAATATTATCAAATAAATCGGTTGGACTAAAACCTGGTGTTGTCAGACTTTGTACCGAGTTTACGCCAGTCCAACGCCGGCATACCCACATCATGGTATTTGAGTCGCCAACTTTAAGGGCATTCAAATGGTCAGTGGCTAGACATATGGAATAGTTTAGGTTAGAGGGTCATTAGATTGGTTCCACTGGTCGGCGCAACATCGAGGGCCAAAGGGCCTGTACTGTGTTGTATTGTCCTTTCTATTATTGCTAGACTATTAATATAAAAATTCAGTTAATGATTTGGGTACCTGGGTTCGCATCCCACTACGGCAGGATTCAAATTTCAGCACAAAAAAATCTGGAATTAAGAATCTACTAGTGACCATGTTAATTGTCGGAAAAACCTGTCTGGTTCACTAATGTCCTTCAGGGAAGGAAATCTACCGTTCTTACCTGGTCTGGCCTACGTGTGACTTCAGAGCCAAGGGGAGGGGGGGAGGGAGAGAGTGCGGGGGTGGGGGGAGGGAGAGAGTGCAGAGGGTGCGGGGAGGGAGAGAGTGCGGGGGTGGGGGGAGGGAGAGAGTGCGGAGGGTGGGGGGAGGGAGAGAGTGCGGAGGGTGGGGGGAGGGAGAGAGTGCGGGGGTGGGGGCAGGGAGAGAGTGCAGAGGGTGCGGGGAGGGAGAGAGTGCGGGGGTGGGGGGAGGGAGAGAGTGCAGAGGGTGCGGGGAGGGAGAGAGTCCGGGGGTGGGGGCAGGGAGAGAGTGCAGAGGGTGGGGGAGGGAGAGAGTGCAGATGGTGGGGGGAGGGAGAGAGTGCAGATGGTGGGGGGAGGGAGAGAGTGCGAGGGTGGGGGGAGGGAGAGAGTGCGGGGGTGGGGGGAGGGAGAGAGTGCAGAGGGTGCGGGGAGGGAGAGAGTGCGGGGGTGGGGGGAGGGAGAGAGTGCAGAGGGTGCGGGGAGGGAGAGAGTGCGGGGGTGGGGGCAGGGAGAGAGTGCAGAGGGTGGCGGAGGGAGAGAGTGCAGATGGTGGGGGGAGGGAGAGAGTGCAGATGGTGGGGGGAGGGAGAGAGTGCGAGGGTGGGGGGAGGGAGAGAGTGCGGGGGTGGGGGGAGGGAGAGAGTGCGGGGGTGGGGGGAGGGAGAGAGTGCAGGGGGTGGGGGGAGGGAGAGAGAGCGGGGGTGGGGGAGGGAGAGAGTGCGGGGAGTGGGGGAGGGAGAGAGTGCAGAGGGAGGGGGGAGGGAGAGAGTGTGGGGGTGGGGGAGGGAGAGAATGCAGGGGGTGGGGGAGGGAGAGAGTGCAAGGGGTGGGGGGAGGGAGACAGTGCGGGGGTGGGGGAGGGAGAGAGTGCAGGGGGTGGGGGAGGGAGAGACTGCAAGGGGTGGGGGGAGGGAGAGAGTGCAGAGGGTGGGGGGAGGAAGAGAGTGCGGGGGTGGGGGGAGGGAGAGAGTGCAGTGGGTGGGGGGAGGGAGAGAGTGTGGGGGTGGGGGGAGGGAGAGAGTGCAGTGGGTGGGGGGAGGGAGAGAGTGCGGGGGTGGGGGGAGGGAGAGAGTGCAGTGGGTGGGGGGAGGGAGAGAGTGCGGGGGTGGGGGAGGGAGAGGGTGCAGAGGGTGGGGGGAGGGAGAGAGTGCAGTGGGTGGGGGGAGGGAGAGAGTGCAGAGGGTGGGGGGAGGGAGAGAGTGCAGAGGGTAGGGGGAGGGAGAGAGTGCAGAGGGTGGGGGGAGGGAGAGACTGCGGGGATGGGGGGAGGGAGAGAGTGCAGTGGGTGGGGGGAGGGAGAGAGTGTGGGGGTGGGGGGAGGGAGAGAGTGCAGTGGGTGGGGGGAGGGAGAGAGTGCGGGGGTGGGGGGAGGGAGAGAGTGCAGTGGGTGGGGGGAGGGAGAGAGTGCGGGGGTGGGGGAGGGAGAGGGTGCAGAGGGTGGGGGGAGGGAGAGAGTACAGTGGGTGGGGGGAGGGAGAGAGTGCAGAGGGTGGGGGGAGGGAGAGAGTGCAGAGGGTGGGGGGAGGGAGAGAGTGCAGTGGGTGGGGGGAGGGAGAGAGTGCAGAGGGTGGGGGGAGGGAGAGAGTGCAGAGGGTGGGGGGAGGGAGAGAGTGCAGTGGGTGGGGGGAGGGAGAGAGTGCAGTGGGTGGGGGGAGGGAGAGAGTGCAGAGGGTGGGGGGAGGGAGAGAGTGCAGTGGGTGGGGGGAGGGAGAGAGTGCAGAGGGTGGGGGGAGGGAGAGAGTGCAGTGGGTGGGGGGAGGGAGAGAGTGCAGAGGGTGGGGGGAGGGAGAGAGTGCAGTGGGTGGGGGGAGGGAGAGAGTGCAGTGGGTGGGGGGAGGGAGAGAGTACAGGAGGTGGGAGAAGGAGAGATGCAAGGAGTGGGGGAGGGAGAGCAAGGGGTGGGGGGAGGGAGACAGTGCAGGGGGTGGGGGGAGGGAGAAAGTATGGGGTTGGGGGGAGGGAGAGAGTGCAGGGGTTGGGGGGAAGGAGTGAGTGCAGGGGGTGGGGTTAAGGAGAGAGTGCAGGAGGTAAGGAGAGAGTGCGGGGGGTGGGGGGAGAATGTAGGGGATGGGGGAGTGAGTGCAGGGGGTGGCGGAGAGAGTGCATGGGGTGGGGGAGAGAGTGCAGGGAGTGGTGAGAGAGTGCGGGGGGTGGGGGGAGAGTGCAGGGGGTGGGGGAGTGCAGGGAGTTGGGAGAGAGTGCGGGGGGTGGGGGGAGAGTGCAGGGGGTGGGGGAGAGAGTGCAGGGGGTGGGGGAGAATGCAGGGGGTGGGGAGAGAGAGTGCAGGGGGTGGGGGGAGAGTGCAGGGAGTTTGGATAGAGTGCAGGGAGTGGGGAGAGAGTGCGGGGGGTGGGGTGAGAGTGCAGGGGCTGGGGGAGAGAGTGCAGGGGGTGGGGGAGAGAGTGCAGGAAGTGGGGAGAGAGTGCAGGGGGTGGGGGGAGGGAGTGTAGGGGATGGGGAGAGAGAGTGCAGAGGGTGGGGGAGAGAGTGCAGGGGTGGGGGAGAGAGTGCAGGGGGTGGGGAGAGAGAGTGCAGGGGGTGGGGGAGAGAGTGCAGGAAGTGGGGGGAGGGAGTGTAGGGGGTGAGGAGAGAGAGTGCATGGGGTGCGGGAGAGAGTGCAGGGAGTGGGGAGAGAGTGCAGGGGGTGGGCAGGGAGAGTGCAGGGGGTGGGGGAGAGAGTGCAGGGGGTGGGGAGAGAGAGTGCAGGGGGTGGGGGGAGAATGCAGGGAGTGGGGAGAGAGTGCGGGGGGTGGGGGGAGAGTGCAGGGGGTGGGGGAGAGAGTGCAGGGAGTGGGGAGAGAGTGCGGGGGGTGGGGGGAGAGTGCAGGGGGTGGGGGAGAGAGTGCAGGGGGTGGGGGAGAGAGTGCAGGAAGTGGGGAGAGAGTGCAGGGGGTGGGGGGAGGGAGTGTAGGGGGTGGGGAGAGAGAGTGCAGAGGGTGGGGGAGAGAGTGCAGGGGTGGGGGAGAGAGTGCAGGGGGTGGGGAGAGAGAGTGCAGGGGGTGGGGGAGAGAGTGCAGGAAGTGGGGGGAGGTAGTGTAGGGGGTGGGGAGAGAGAGTGCAGGGGGTGAGGGAGAGATTGCAGGGAGTGGGGAGAGAGTGCAGGGGGTGGGGAGAGAGAGTGCAGGGGGTGGGGGGAGAGTGCAGGCGGTGGGGAGAGAGTGCAGGGGGTGGGGGGAGAGAATGCAGGGGCTGGGGAGAGAGAGTTCAGGGGGTGGGGGAGAGAGTGCAGGGGGTGGGGGGTGAGTGCAGGGGGTGGGGGAGAGAGTGCAGGGGGTGGGGGGAGAGTGCAGGGGGTGGGGGAGAGAGTGCAGGGAGTGGGGAGAGAGTGCAGGGGGTGGGGAGAGAGTGCAGGGGGTGGGGGAGAGAGTGCAGGGGGTGGGGAGAGAGATTGCAGGGGGTGGGGGAGAGAGTGCAGGCGGTGGGGAGAGAGTGCAGGGGGTGCGGGGAGGGAATGCAGGGGGTGGGGAGAGAGAGTGCAGGGGGTGGGGGAGAGAGTGCAGGGGGTGGGGGGAGAGTGCAGGGGGTGGGGGAGAGAGTGCAGGGAGTGGGGAGAGAGTGCAGGGGGTGGGGAGAGAGTGCAGGGGGTGGGGGAGAGAGTGCAGGGGGTGGGGAGAGAGAGTGCAGGGGGTGGGGGAGAGAGTGCAGCGAGTGGGGAGAGAGTGTAGGGCGTGGGGAGAGAGTGTAGGGGGTGGGGAGAGAGTGCAGGGAGTGGGGAGAGATTGCACGGGGTGGGGAGAGAGTGCAGGGGGCGGGGGAGAGAGTGCAGGGAGTGGGGAGAGAGTGTAGGGAGTGGGGAGAGAGTGTAGGGGGTGGGGAGAGAGTGCAGGGAGTGGGGAGAGAGTGCAGGGGGTGGGGAGAGAGTGCAGGGGGTGGGGAGAGAGTGCAGGGGGTGGGGGAGAGAGTGCAGGGGGTGGGGAGAGAGAGTGCAGGGGGTGGGGGAGAGAGTGCAGGGAGTGGGGAGAGAGTGTAGGGGGTGGGGAGAGAGTGCAGGGAGTGGGGAGAGAGTGCAGGGGATGGGGAGAGAGTGCAGCGGGTGGGGGGAGAGAGTGCAGGCGGTGGGGAGAGAGTGCAGGAGATGGTGGAGAGAGTGCAGGGGTGGGGAGAGAGAGTGCAGGGGTGGGGGAGAGAGTGCAGGCGGTGGGGAGAGAGTGCAGGAGATGGGGGAGAGAGTGCAGGGGGTGGGGAGAGAGAGTGCAGGGGATGGGTAGAGGGAGAGAGTGCGGGGGTGGGGGGAAGGACAGAGTGCGGGGGTGGAGGAAGGAGAGAGTGCGGGGGATGGGGAAGGGAGAGTTCCGGGGGTGGGGGGAGAGAGTGTGGGGGTGGGGAGAGAGAGTGCAGGGGTTGGGGAGAGTGAAAGAGTGCAGGGGGATGGGGAAGGGAGAGTTCCGGGGGTGGGGAGAGAGAGTGTGGGGGTGGGGGGAGGGAGAGAGTGGAGGGGGTGGGGGAGAGAGAGTGTGGGGGTGGGGGGAGGGAGAGAGTGCAGGGGGTGGGGGGGAGAGTTGACTTTCAAATGCCCTCAGGCAACAGGGGATGCCCATATTCCATGCATGAAGAAAAGATTGCAAGCTTCTTTGAAACAGGGAAATGGGTAGATTTCTACCAGTTTATTATTCTGCTCAAGATAACCTGTCTCAGCACTGGGACCTTAAACAATGTAAGGAGCCTCACAACACCAGGTCTAAGTCCAACCAGTTTATTAGACAGTAATCCCACAAGCTTTCGGAAACGGTGTTCCTTTGTCAGGTGTGTGGAAGATCAGAGAAGGGCATATAAAGACACACACAGTTTACAGAATACTGATTAGAATGCAAGTCTTTACAGCTAACCTGCTAACCTGCTGTGTGCGGAACATGAGGACGGCCTCAACTGGGATCTGGGGTTCATGTCACACTATCTGTAACCCCCATGACATGCCTGGGCTTGCAACATCTCACTTACTGTTCGGTCTGGAGACAATACACATCTCTTTAACCTATGCTAATGCTATCTCCACTCACATCATCTGCACCTTTAAGACTTGAATAGCAGGTTAGCTGTAAAGACTTGCATTCTAATCAGTATTCTGTAAACTGTGTGTGTCTTTAATGCCTTTCTCTGATCAGAACCTTCCACACACCTGACGAAGGAACACCATTTCTGAAAGCTTGTAGGATTACTATCAAATAAACTGGTTGGACTTAAACCTGGTGTTGTGAGACTTCTTACTGTGTTTACCCCAGTCCAACGCCAGCATCTCTACACCTTATACAATGTCCAGGGGTCTCCGGTTGGAAACCGTTTCCAGAGGGCCGGTTTCCCAAAGGGTCAAGGAGTATTTCCGTTTCATGGAAAAGATATTCCCTGCAAGGGAAATGGGTTCCCTGCAAAAGATGGTGAGGAAGAGGATGGGTATGAATTTTGGAGGGGAGGGGGCAAAGGATGGGTTCCAGGGTGGGGAGGGGGGATGGGTTCCCTGGGAAGCAGGGTGGCAAGCAAGCAAGCACAGCAAGAGGAAAATACATCGTCGCTAACCCCCCTCCCCGAATTGACGCTCTGAAAAGGAATGAAGAAATCCCACCCCCTGGGATATTTTTCTCTTGGTTTTGGTTACTTCCTCCAATCCAACTATTTTTTACATTATAAGCACTTATTTCATTGCTTATCTTTAGTATCTGTTCTATCTCCCTTGTAAATGTGAAATAATTCTTTAATATTGTGCCATCTCGCTATCATTATCTATGGTATTATCCTGTCTATCAGCTCATGGTTTTTATCTCATCACAGCCTTCATATCTGATGTGTCTGTAAAATATTTTGTTTTATGTTCCTTAATAATTTAATGTCATGGTTCCTCTTTTCCTTCCAAACTGTTTTTTTTTACACATTATACTGCTGTACTGCTCTGTTACCTCTGTGTCTTAACCCTCAGTTCATCCCATGTCTTTACTAGAGTCTCATATGCTTAGCTTGATCTTTCCCTTAACTGAAGGTACTTCCCTAAAGTCTGAACATTTTTAATTATTTCCCTTTATTCTACAACATTGTTTCCCATTTTATTTTCCCAAGTTCTATTCCCAAAATCGGCTTTCTCCAGTCCATCAACCTGGTTCCTCTTTATGTCCTTCTCTATCACCATCTTAAAGTTATTATTGCTGGATGTCCCCACTTTTACTTCTCTGTTCTGCCTCCTTTCCTGATGTTAGTAGATGCATTAGAGAATCTTTCCTGTTGGGCTGTTAGATATTGCAGGGAGAGATTCTTCAGCCCTATCAGATTACCGGCATGAATCCCAATATCCTACTGAGTGGGGCATTGGCAAACAGGTATGTTGGCTAGTGGGATTCACTCACCTGACTGGCCCTGTTGCAAACCCACAAATTATAATGCAATTGGCAAGCTGAATGGCCCACTCAGTGGCCTCCTATCATGCACCCACTTCCCCAGCAGGAATTGCACCAGACGGGCTATGGTGCTGGTGCTGCATGGGCCTGGTGCATTGAACCCAGAGGGAGGGTCAAGGAGGTAGATCAAGTTTTGCTCCTCTCCACTGCCAAGCTGCAGAGAGAGAGTACCCAAACATCCTAGGGTTGCACGGGCTGTAGTTCTGGGGCAAGGAGTTGATCTCAGCACTGACCCCTGGGTTGGGGGTCCCATGGCTGAACTTCCCTTCTAACTTTGGCAGACTGAAGATCACCCTGACATGGTGATTTCAGGTAGCTCTCTGCTCAACATTTCATTCCTGCCTGTCACCTGTGAAAACTTTGAAGTAGCCTGGTCACCTGGCAGGCTTTTACATGATGTAGAGATGCCGGAGTTGGACTGGGGTAAACACAGTAAGAAGTCTCACAACACCAGATTTAAGTCCAACCAGTTTACTTGATAGTAAACCCACAAGCTTTCGGAAACGCTGTTCCATACACCTGACGAAGGAACACTGTTTCTGAAAGCTTGTGGGATTACTATCTAATAAACTGGTTGGACTTAAACCTAGTGTTGTGAGACTTCTTACAGGCTATTATATCACAGCAGCATTCCATTCTGCATCAGGGATTTCCCTTTCTCTCTATTAGAAGCTACAGGTGTGAGCAGAACCCTTTGGTCACATGACAGAGGGTGGGATGGGAGAGGGTGCTTCTGCACAGCTGTTAATTCAGCTCCATTCTATTCTTGCACCTTTATTTTGAAGTCTCTGAACTTTCCGAAGAGATTGAAATAATTTGAAGCCCCCTTTATTCCATTGAAAACCTTTAATCTTGATCTCAGTCACCCCATTATGGAAAGGGTATAATTAAGTTAGAAAGAGTAAGGAAAAGATTTACGAGGATGCTACCGGGACTTGATGGTCTGAGTTATAAGGAGATGTTGGATAGGCTGGGACTTTTTCCCTGGAGCGTAGGAGGTTTAGGGCTGATTTTTTTTTGAAGTTTGTAAAATAATAGGAGCATAGATAAAATAGTCAACATCTTTTCCCAAAGTAGGGGAGTTTAAAACTAGTGGGCATAGTTTTAAGGTGAGAGGGCAGAGATATAATAGGGTCCAGAGGGCAATTTTTTCACACAGAGGGTGGTGAGTGTCTGGAACAAGCTGCCAGAGATAGTAGTAGAGGCGGGTACAATTTTGTCTTTTAAAAAGCATTTAGACAGTTACACGAGTATAGAGGAATATGGGCCAAATGCGGGCAATTGGGATTAGTTTAGGGGTTTTTGAAAAAAAGGGCAACATGGACTAGTTGGGCCGAAGGGCCTCTTCCTATGCTGTAAACCTCTGTGACTCTATGAGCTGCCATGGAGATGGATACAATTTTGTCTTTTAAAAAGCATTTAGACAGTTATATGGGCCAAACTTGGGCAATCAGGACTAGCTTAGTGGTAAAAACTGGGTAGTATGGACAAATTGGGCTGAAGGGCCTGTTTCCATGCTGTAAATCTCTGTGACTCTAATAACAGTGCAGTCCTTTAAAATAGACTTTGACAACTGAATGTATTTTTAATCAGCATGTAATGACCACAAGCAGCTGTAGACAATTTCTTATCAACTAAGTGCTTTTCACTTGCTCTTTTGTGTAAACATTGCCTGAAGGAAAAAGTAAGTAAACACAGCTGGCTGCATGCTGATCAAAAACTATTAAACTGTCAATCAAATTGGAGTTAAAAGGACTGGAATGAAATTGAATGGAGTCAGAGAGTTTGAAGGGGTTTCAAAAGATTTGAGATTTTTATGAAGACTCAGAGATGTGAAATAAATGCAGCATTAAAACAATGAGTCTGACTGAACAGTTGTGGAGATAGGAATTCCACCCCCCCCCCCGTGAAAGTGACTGTTCTGATAGTCAGAGGACTTTGAGGGATCCTCTCACACCTGCAGCTTTTGAGAGAGAGAAAGGGGAATACCTTCTGCAGGATGGAGTGTTATGGTGATCTGAAGACTGTAAAAAGTCTGACAACACCAGGTTTTAGTCCAACCGATTTATTTGATAATATTCTCACAAGCAAGCAAGCTTTCGAGGTTACCCTCTTCGTCAGAGAATGGAGAATTCTGGCCTCAGACAGAGCATATAAAGCCCAGACAGTTTAGAGATTGCTGATTAGAATGCAAATCCTTACACCTAACCTGCTGTTCAAGTCTTAAAGTGGCTGATAATGTGAGTGGAAGGAGCACTGATCACAGTTTAAAGAGATGTGTATTGTCTCCAGACAGTACAGCAAGTGAGGTTTTGCAAACCCAGGCAAGTCACGGGGGTTACAGATAGTGCGACATGAACCCAAGATCCCTGTTGAGACCGTCCTCATGTGTGCGGAACTTGGCTATCAGTCTCTGTTCAGCGACTCTGCGCTGTCGTGTGTCATGAAGGCCGCCTTGGAGAATGCTTACCCGAAGGTCAGAGGCTGAATGCCCGTGACCGTTGAAGTGTTCGCCAACAGGAAGGGAACAGTCTTGCCTGGTGACTGTCGAGCGATGTTCATTCATCCGTTGTCGTAGCGTCTGCATGGTCTCCCCAATGTACCATGCTTCGGGACATCCTTTCTTGCAACGTATCAGGTAGACAATGTTGGCCGAGTTGCAAGAGTATTTACCATGTACCTGGTGGATGGTATTCTCACATGTGATGATGGTATCCATGTCGATGATCCGGCATGTCTTGCAGAGGTTGCTGTGGCAGGGTTGTGTGGTATTGTGGTCACTGTTCTCCTGAAGGCTGGGTAGTTTGCTGCGAACAATGGTCTGTTTGAGGTTGTGTGGTTGTCTGAAAGCAAGAAGTGGGGGTGTGGGGATAGCCCTAGCGAGATGTTCGTCTTCATCAATGATATGTTGAAGACTCCGGAGAAGATGTCGTAGCTTCTCCGCTCCAGGGAAGTACAGGACGACGAAGGGTACTCTGTCCATTGTGTCCTGTGTTTGCCTTCTGAGGAGATCGGTGCGGTTTTTCGCTGTGGCACATCGGAACTGCCGATCTATGAGTCGAGCACCATATCCTGTTCTTATGAGGGCATCTTTCAGGGTCTGGAGGTGTCTGTCACGATCCTCCTCATCTGAGCAAATCCTGTGTATAGGGAGGGCTTGTCCATAGGGAATAGCTTCTTTAACATGTTTAGGGTGGAAACTGGAGAAGTGGAGCATTGTGAGATTGTCTGTGGGTTTGCGGTACAGTGAGGTGCTGAGGTGACCGTCCTTAATGGAGTGTCCAAGAATGCAACTGATTCTGGGGAATAGTCCATGGTGAGTCTGATGGTGGGGTGGAATTTGTTGATATCATCATATAGTTGTTTCAGTGATTGTTCTCCATGAGGCCAAAGGAAGAAAATGTCATCGATTTGCTCAGATGAGGAGGAAGTGGGAGAAAACTGGAGCACCCGGAAGAAACCCACACAGACACAGGGAGAATGTGCAAACTCCACACCCAAGGCTGGAATTGAACCTGGGTCCCTGCTGCTTTGAGGCAGTAGTTCTAACTACTGTGCTATGGTGTTCTTCTGGGTGGCACAGTAGTTAGCACTGATGCCTCACAGCACCAAGAACCTGGGTTCGATTCCCGACTTGGGTCACTGTCTGTATGGAGTTTGCACATTCTCTCTGTGTCTGTGTGGGTTTCCTCCGGGTGCTCTGATTTCCTACCACAGTCTGAAAGACGTGCTGGTTAGGTGCATTGACCTCAATAGGTGCCAGAGTGTGGCAACTAAGAGAATTTCACAGTAACCTCATTGCAGTGTTAATGTAAGTCTTACTTGTGACTACTAAATAAACCTTAAAAAAAATTAACCTCTTTGCCCTTATAGACCCTCTAGCCCTCTGCAGCTCATTTGGATAATGGTGTAAAATCGAATCATAGAAATCATAGAAACCTTACGGTGCAGAAGAGGCCATTCAGCCCATTGATTCTGCACCAACAACAATCCCACTGAGGCCTTATCCCCGTAACCCCATGTATTTATCCCACTAATCCCTCTAACCTACACACCTGAGGCCATTTAGCATGGTAAAAGCATCTGACTGCACATCTTTGGACTTTGGTAGGAAAACCACGCAGACACAAGGAGAATGTGCAAACTCCACAGTGACCCAAGCGGAAAATCGAACCCAGGTCCATGGAGCTGTGAGGCAGCAGTGCTAACCACTATGCCACCGTGCCACCCTGTGATTATTATTACTCACAGGTGACTCTTATTGCTGTTCATGGCAAAGGGTTTGAAGCAGTATCTACCAGAATGAGCTGCTTATTCCGTACGTATTTGCATCTCATTACGTGGAGAATTGACCTTGGCAGCATGAAGCGTCAATAAGAATGCTTTATGTCAAATAACATTGCCTTTTCTGATGGAGACAGGAGCCACCCATGTGCAGGTGAAATATGTACCCAGTTATGTCGTCGGACTCGCTCTCAGGTGGTATTTTGTAGTTGTGCCTGGGGGAGACTCATTCAGAATTCATGGATTGGAGGACAATCCAGGAGAATTGGCAATGATTCCCATTCCCAGCCAGAAAGAGAGAGACAGGCACAAACTCGATCATTAATGCCCTACGGTTACTCCTGTGTTTAAAGGAATCTGTTGGTGTGTTCGTGGGGAAGGTAATGCTAAAATTCACATTCCTAGATTTACAATTTGAAAAGCCATCCTCCAGAGTAATAAGATTTGGTGTTTATGTTTACAGTGCCCACTGGAAACCATCATTAGTGTGTGAAAGGCAGCATAGCAACTGGTGGTTACCATGCGACAGACAGCCCTGCAAGAGCTGTTGTTATGGGAACTGACTCAGCAAGATAGGAAGTCTCACAACGCCAGGGTAAAGTCCAACAGGTTTACTTGGTAGCAAAAGCCACGAGCTTTCGGGCCTCTGACCCTTTTGTCAGGTTATGAAGGGTCAGAGGCCCGAAAGCTAGTGGCTTTTGCCATCAAATAAACCTGTTGGACTTGAACCTGGAGTGAGACTTCTTATTGTGTTGACCCCAGTCCAACGCCGGCATCTGCACATCATCAAGACAGGGGCAGGAGGGTATTTTGTTTACTTCTGCAATCTTTGTGAATTAAATTCTTGTTGACAAGCAACACAACATCAGTTCACAGCTTGAATGTCCAGCACGGGACAAAGCCAACAACCAGCGCACCCCACTCGCTTCCCAAGCAGACGTGTCAAGGTGAAGATTGGTTCATCGGCGTATAGTGATCAGAATATAGGCCTATAACAAAAATGCTCAGCAGGCACCCTAACTGCCAGGCCATTGAATAGATCTTCAAAATAGCCACCCAAAGAAAGTTTTTGGAAGAAGGATTTAGCAGGAAATTGAGCCCAGGTTCTCCACACTTGAAACTGCTGGGGGCTCGGGGGTGGAGTGGGGCAGGCACGGCTCAAAGCTTGCTGAAAATCATAAATTACAAATCTCACCAGCAAGATTGTGATTTTGGATTCTGGCTGCCCCTCGCTGGCATTGTGATCAGGGTCATGCCCACAATGAGAGTGAACCTGATTTTATATATGTCCACAAACTTAAAAATAATTTGTTATAATATTTATAATCTCAAAGTTCTTGACAGTTAACCCAAACAAAAACCAGTTGAGGGGATCCCTCCAGGAGTGTAAAGGGAGAGGGGCGTGGCCGGGCAGTGCAAGGGGTGGCCGCTAAGGTGACCTTTGTGTGCGGGGACCCTTGCACATCCCATCACTCTCAGTGCCCACTTACCCCATCCCTCTTCACCACAGACAGATGGGTCCCCGCACTGTCCCTGGCACAGGTTAGCACTGCCTGTTGGACTATAACCTGATGTTGTGAGACTTGTTACTGCACAAATTACGGGAAGAATGCCATGTACTAATTAAAGAAATGGTACGGTGCACTAATTACATGAGGAGTAATTTGTCCTAATTAGTAAGTACAGAAACAGTGTCGTGGACTAAGTACAGAAACAGCATCGTGGACTAAGTACAGAAAGAGTGTCATGGACTAAGTACTGGAACAGCATCATGGACTAAGTACTGAAACAGTGTCGTGGACTAAGTACTGAAACAGCATCGTGGACTAAGTAAAGAAACAGTGTCGTGGACTAAGTACAGAAATAGTGTCGTGGACTAAGTACAGAAACAGTGTCGTGGACTAAGTACAGATACAGTGTCGTGGACTATATACAGAAAGAGTGTCGTGGACTAAGTACAGAAACAGTGTCGTGGACTAAGTACTGAAACAGCATCATGGACTAAGTACAGAAACAGTGCCTTGGACTAAGTACAGAAACACTGTCGTGGACTACGTACAGAAACTTTACAGGACCCTCGTCAGGCCTCATTTGGAGTACTGTGCGCAGTTCTGGTCGCCTCACTATAGGAAAGACGTAGAAGCTATTGAAAGGGTGCAGAGGAGATTTACAAGGATGTTGCCTGGACTGGGAGGCATGCCTTATGAAGATAGGTTGAGGGAGCTGGGACTCTTTTCCCTGGAGAGGCGAAGGTTGAGAGGCGACCTGATAGAAGTTTATAAAATGTTGGGAGGAATAGATAGGGTGGACTCTCAGAGGCTATTTCCCCGGGTTGAAATGGTCGCTACGAGAGGACACAGATTTAAGGTGCGGGGAGGGAAGTACAGAGGTGATGTTAGGGGTAAGTTTTTCACTCAGAGGGTGGTGAGTGAATGGAATCGGCTGCCATCATCGGTGGTGGATGCGAACTCGCTGGGGTCTTTTAAAAGACTTCTGGATGAGTATATGGGGTTTAATGGGATTGGGGGTTATAGATAGGTCTATAGATTGGTGGGGTTGATGCGATCGGCGCAACTCGAGGGCCGAAGGGCCTGTTTGTGCTGTAATGTTCTATGTTCTATGTTCGATGAAACAGTGTCGTGGACTAAGTACAGAAAGAGTGTCGTGGACTAAGTACAGAAAGAGTGTCGTGGACTAAGTACAGAAAGAGTGTCGTGGTCTAAGTACAGAAAGAGTGTCATGGACTAAGTACAGAAAGAGTGTCGTGGACTAAGCACAGAAACAGCATCGTGGATTAAGTGCAGAAACAGCGTCGTGGACTAAGTACAGAAACAGCGTCGTGGACTAAGTACAGAAACAGCGTCGTGGACTAAGTACTGAAATAGCGTCGTGGACTAAGTACTGAAACAGTGTCGTGGACTAAGTACTGAAACAGCATCGTGGACTAAGTACAGAAACAGCATCGTGGTCTAAGTACTGAAATAATGTCGTGGACTAAGTACAGAAACAGTGTCTTGGACTAAGTACCGAAACGGTGTCGTGGACTAAGTACAGAAACAGTGTCTTGGACTAAGTACCGAAACAGTGTCGTGGACTAAGTACACAAACAGTGTCGTGGACTAAGTACCGAAACGGTGTCGTGGACTAAGTACAGAAACAGTGTCTTGGACTAAGTACCGAAACAGTGTCGTGGACTAAGTACACAAACAGTGTCGTGGACTAAGTACAGAAACAGTGTCGTGGACTAAGAACAGAAACAGCGTCGTGGACTAAGTACAGAAACAGTGTCATGGACTAAGTGCAGAAACAGTGTCGTGGACTAAGTACAGAAAGAGTGTCGGGGACTAAGTACAGAAAGAGTGTCGCGGACTAAGTACTGAAACAGCATCGTGGACTAAGTACAGAAACAGCATCGTGGACTAAGTACTGAAATAATGTCGTGGACTAAGTACAGAAACAGTGTCTTGGACTAAGGACCGAAACAGTGTCGTGGACTAAGGACAGAAACAGTGTCGTGGACTAATGTACAGAAACAGCGTCATGGACTAAGTACAGAAAAAGTGTCGTGGACTAATGTACAGAAACAGTGTCGTGGACTAAGTAGAGAAATATTGTCATCGACTAAGTACAGAAACAGTGTCGTGGACTAAGTACAGAAACAGCGTCATGGACTAAGTACAGAAAAAGTGTCGTGGACTAATGTACAGAAACAGTGTCGTGGACTAAGTACAGAAAAAGTGTCGTGGTCTAAGTACAGAAACAGCGTCGTGGACTAAGTACAGAAACAGTGTCGTGGAATAAGTACTAAAACAGTGTCCTGGACTAAGTGCAGAAACAGCGTCGTGGACTAAGTACAGAAAGAGTGTCGTGGACTAAGTACAGAAAGAGTGTCGTGGACTAAGTACAGAAAAAGTGTCGTGGACTAAGTACAGAAACAGTCTCGTGGACTATATACAGAAAGAGTGTCGAGGACTAAGTACAGAAAGAGTGTCGTGGACTAAGTACAGAAAGAGTGTCGTGGACTAAGTACAGAAAGAGTGTCATGGACTAAGTACAGAAAGAGTGTCGTGGACTAAGTACAGAAACAGTGTCGTCGACTAAGTAAAGAAAGAGTGTCGTGGAATAAGTACAGAAAGAGTGTCGTGGACTAAGTGCAGAAACAGCGTCGTGGACTAAGTACAGAAACAGTGTCGTGGACTAAGTACAGAAAGAGTGTCGTGGTCTAAGTACAGAAAGAGTGTCATGGACTAAGTACAGAAAGAGTGTCGTGGTCTAAGTACAGAATGAGTGTCGTGGGCTAAGTACAGAAAGAGTGTCGTGGACTAAGTAAAGAAAGAGTGTCGTGGACTAAGTGCAGAAACAGCTTCGTGGACTAAGTACAGAAACAGTGTCGTGGACTAAGTACAGAAACAGTGTCGTGGACTAAGTACAGAAACAGTGTCGTGGACTAAGTACAGAAACAGTGTCGTGGACGAAGTACAGAAACAGTGTCGTGGAATAAGTACAGAAAGAGTGTCGTGGACTAATTACAGAAACAGTGTCGTGGAATAAGTACAGAAACAGTGTCGTGGACTAAGTACAGAAACAGTGTCGTGGACTAAGTACAGAAACAGTGTCGTGGACGAAGTACAGAAACAGTGTCGTGGACTAAGTACAGAAACAGTGTCATGGACTAAGTACAGAAACAGTGTCGTGGACTAAGTACAGAAAGAGTGTCGTGGTCTAAGTACAGAAAGAGTGTCATGGACTAAGTACAGAAACAGTGTCGTGGACTAAGTACAGAAAGAGTGTCGTGGAATAAGTACAGAAAGTGTGTCATGGATTAAGTGCAGAAACAGTGTCGTGGACTAAGTACTGAAACAGTGTCGTGGATTAAGTACTGAAGCAGCATCGTGGACTAAGTACAGAAACAGCATCGTGGTCTAAGTACAGAAAGAGTGTCGTGGACTAAGTACAGAAACAGTGTCGTGGACTAAGTACAGAAACAGTGTCATGGATTAAGTACAGAAACAGTGTCGTGGAATAAGTACAGAAACAGCATCATGGACTAAGTACAGAAACAGCGTCGTGGACGAAGTACAGAAACAGTGTCGTGGTCTAAGTGCAGAAACAGTGTCGTGGACTAAGTACAGAAAGAGTGTCGGGGACTAAGTACAGAAAGAGTGTCGTGGACTAAGTACAGGAAGAGTGTCGTGGACTAAGTACAGAAACAGTGTCGTGGACTAAGGACAGAAACAGTGTCGTGGAATAAGTACAGAAACAGCGTCGTGGACTAAGTACAGAAACAGTGTCGTGGACTAAGTGCAGAAACAGCGTCGTGGACTAAGTACAGAAACAGTGTCGTAGACTAAGTACAGAAACAGTGTCGTAGACTAAGTGCAGAAACAGTGTCATGGACTAAGTACAGAAACACTGTCGTGCACTAAGTGCAGACACCGCGTCCTGGACTAAGTACAGAAAGAGTGTCGTGGACTAAGTACAGAAAGAGTGTCGTGGACTATGTACAGAAAGAGTGTCGTGGACTATGTACAGAAACAGCATCGTGGACTAAGTACAGAAACAGTGTCGTGGACTAAGTGCAGAATCAGCGTCGTGGACAAGTACAGAAATATTGTCATGGACTAAGTACAGAAACAGTGTCGTGGACTAAGTACAGAAACAGCGTCGTGGACTAAGTAACGAAACAGTGTCGTGGACTAAGAACAGAAACAGCGTCGTGGACTAAGTACAGAAACAGTGTCGTAGACTAAGTGCAGAAACAGTGTCGTGGACTAAGTACAGAATGAGTGTCGTGGACTAAGAACAGAAACAGCGTCGTGGACTAAGTGCTGAAACAGTGTCGTGGACTAAGTACACAAACAGTGTCGTGGACTAAGTACAGAAACAGCGTCGTGGATTAAGTACTGAAACAGTTTCGTGGACTAAGTACAGAAACAGTGTCATGGACTAAGTACAGGAAGAGTGTCGTGGACTAAGTCCAGAAACAGCATCGTGGACTAAGTACAGAAACAGCATCGTGGTCTAAGTACTGAAATAATGTCGTGGACTAAGTACAGAAACAGTGTCTTGGACTAAGTACCGAAACGGTGTCGTGGACTAAGTACAGAAACAGTGTCTTGGACTAAGTACCGAAACAGTGTCGTGGACTAAGTACACAAACAGTGTCGTGGACTAAGTACCGAAACGGTGTCGTGGACTAAGTACAGAAACAGTGTCTTGGACTAAGTACCGAAACAGTGTCGTGGACTAAGTACACAAACAGTGTCGTGGACTAAGTACAGAAACAGTGTCGTGGACTAAGAACAGAAACAGCGTCGTGGACTAAGTACAGAAACAGTGTCATGGACTAAGTGCAGAAACAGTGTCGTGGACTAAGTACAGAAAGAGTGTCGGGGACTAAGTACAGAAAGAGTGTCGCGGACTAAGTACTGAAACAGCATCGTGGACTAAGTACAGAAACAGCATCGTGGACTAAGTACTGAAATAATGTCGTGGACTAAGTACAGAAACAGTGTCTTGGACTAAGGACCGAAACAGTGTCGTGGACTAAGGACAGAAACAGTGTCGTGGACTAATGTACAGAAACAGCGTCATGGACTAAGTACAGAAAAAGTGTCGTGGACTAATGTACAGAAACAGTGTCGTGGACTAAGTAGAGAAATATTGTCATCGACTAAGTACAGAAACAGTGTCGTGGACTAAGTACAGAAACAGCGTCATGGACTAAGTACAGAAAAAGTGTCGTGGACTAATGTACAGAAACAGTGTCGTGGACTAAGTACAGAAAAAGTGTCGTGGTCTAAGTACAGAAACAGCGTCGTGGACTAAGTACAGAAACAGTGTCGTGGAATAAGTACTAAAACAGTGTCCTGGACTAAGTGCAGAAACAGCGTCGTGGACTAAGTACAGAAAGAGTGTCGTGGACTAAGTACAGAAAGAGTGTCGTGGACTAAGTACAGAAAAAGTGTCGTGGACTAAGTACAGAAACAGTCTCGTGGACTATATACAGAAAGAGTGTCGAGGACTAAGTACAGAAAGAGTGTCGTGGACTAAGTACAGAAAGAGTGTCGTGGACTAAGTACAGAAAGAGTGTCATGGACTAAGTACAGAAAGAGTGTCGTGGACTAAGTACAGAAACAGTGTCGTCGACTAAGTAAAGAAAGAGTGTCGTGGAATAAGTACAGAAAGAGTGTCGTGGACTAAGTGCAGAAACAGCGTCGTGGACTAAGTACAGAAACAGTGTCGTGGACTAAGTACAGAAAGAGTGTCGTGGTCTAAGTACAGAAAGAGTGTCATGGACTAAGTACAGAAAGAGTGTCGTGGTCTAAGTACAGTATGAGTGTCGTGGGCTAAGTACAGAAAGAGTGTCGTGGACTAAGTAAAGAAAGAGTGTCGTGGACTAAGTGCAGAAACAGCTTCGTGGACTAAGTACAGAAACAGTGTCGTGGACTAAGTACAGAAACAGTGTCGTGGACTAAGTACAGAAACAGTGTCGTGGACTAAGTACAGAAACAGTGTCGTGGACGAAGTACAGAAACAGTGTCGTGGAATAAGTACAGAAAGAGTGTCGTGGACTAAGTACAGAAACAGTGTCGTGGACTAAGTACAGAAAGAGTGTCGTGGTCTAAGTACAGAAAGAGTGTCATGGACTAAGTACAGAAACAGTGTCGTGGACTAAGTACAGAAAGAGTGTCGTGGAATAAGTACAGAAAGTGTGTCATGGACTAAGTGCAGAAACAGTGTCGTGGACTAAGTACTGAAACAGTGTCGTGGATTAAGTACTGAAGCAGCATCGTGGACTAAGTACAGAAACAGCATCGTGGTCTAAGTACAGAAAGAGTGTCGTGGACTAAGTACAGAAACAGTGTCGTGGACTAAGTACAGAAACAGTGTCATGGATTAAGTACAGAAACAGTGTCGTGGAATAAGTACAGAAACAGCATCATGGACTAAGTACAGAAACAGCGTCGTGGACGAAGTACAGAAACAGTGTCGTGGTCTAAGTGCAGAAACAGTGTCGTGGACTAAGTACAGAAAGAGTGTCGGGGACTAAGTACAGAAAGAGTGTCGTGGACTAAGTACAGGAAGAGTGTCGTGGACTAAGTACAGAAACAGTGTCGTGGACTAAGGACAGAAACAGTGTCGTGGAATAAGTACAGAAACAGCGTCGTGGACTAAGTACAGAAACAGTGTCGTGGACTAAGTGCAGAAACAGCGTCGTGGACTAAGTACAGAAACAGTGTCGTAGACTAAGTACAGAAACAGTGTCGTAGACTAAGTGCAGAAACAGTGTCATGGACTAAGTACAGAAACACTGTCGTGCACTAAGTGCAGACACAGCGTCCTGGACTAAGTACAGAAAGAGTGTCGTGGACTAAGTACAGAAAGAGTGTCGTGGACTATGTACAGAAAGAGTGTCGTGGACTATGTACAGAAACAGCATCGTGGACTAAGTACAGAAACAGTGTCGTGGACTAAGTGCAGAATCAGCGTCGTGGACAAGTACAGAAATATTGTCATGGACTAAGTACAGAAACAGTGTCGTGGACTAAGTACAGAAACAGCGTCGTGGACTAAGTAACGAAACAGTGTCGTGGACTAAGAACAGAAACAGCGTCGTGGACTAAGTACAGAAACAGTGTCGTAGACTAAGTGCAGAAACAGTGTCGTGGACTAAGTACAGAATGAGTGTCGTGGACTAAGAACAGAAACAGCGTCGTGGACTAAGTGCTGAAACAGTGTCGTGGACTAAGTACACAAACAGTGTCGTGGACTAAGTGCAGAAACAGCGTCGTGGACTAAGTACAGAAACAGTGTCGTAGACTAAGTACAGAAACAGTGTCGTAGACTAAGTGCAGAAACAGTGTCATGGACTAAGTACAGAAACACTGTCGTGCACTAAGTGCAGACACAGCGTCCTGGACTAAGTACAGAAAGAGTGTCGTGGACTAAGTACAGAAAGAGTGTCGTGGACTATGTACAGAAAGAGTGTCGTGGACTATGTACAGAAACAGCATCGTGGACTAAGTACAGAAACAGTGTCGTGGACTAAGTGCAGAATCAGCGTCGTGGACAAGTACAGAAATATTGTCATGGACTAAGTACAGAAACAGTGTCGTGGACTAAGTACAGAAACAGCGTCGTGGACTAAGTAACGAAACAGTGTCGTGGACTAAGAACAGAAACAGCGTCGTGGACTAAGTACAGAAACAGTGTCGTAGACTAAGTGCAGAAACAGTGTCGTGGACTAAGTACAGAATGAGTGTCGTGGACTAAGAACAGAAACAGCGTCGTGGACTAAGTGCTGAAACAGTGTCGTGGACTAAGTACACAAACAGTGTCGTGGACTAAGTACAGAAACAGCGTCGTGGATTAAGTACTGAAACAGTTTCGTGGACTAAGTACAGAAACAGTGTCATGGACTAAGTACAGGAAGAGTGTCGTGGACTAAGTCCAGAAACAGCATCGTGGACTAAGTACAGAAACAGCATCGTGGTCTAAGTACTGAAATAATGTCGTGGACTAAGTACAGAAACAGTGTCTTGGACTAAGTACCGAAACGGTGTCGTGGACTAAGTACAGAAACAGTGTCTTGGACTAAGTACCGAAACAGTGTCGTGGACTAAGTACACAAACAGTGTCGTGGACTAAGTACCGAAACGGTGTCGTGGACTAAGTACAGAAACAGTGTCTTGGACTAAGTACCGAAACAGTGTCGTGGACTAAGTACACAAACAGTGTCGTGGACTAAGTACAGAAACAGTGTCGTGGACTAAGAACAGAAACAGCGTCGTGGACTAAGTACAGAAACAGTGTCATGGACTAAGTGCAGAAACAGTGTCGTGGACTAAGTACAGAAAGAGTGTCGGGGACTAAGTACAGAAAGAGTGTCGCGGACTAAGTACTGAAACAGCATCGTGGACTAAGTACAGAAACAGCATCGTGGACTAAGTACTGAAATAATGTCGTGGACTAAGTACAGAAACAGTGTCTTGGACTAAGGACCGAAACAGTGTCGTGGACTAAGGACAGAAACAGTGTCGTGGACTAAGGACAGAAACAGTGTCGTGGACTAATGTACAGAAACAGCGTCATGGACTAAGTACAGAAAAAGTGTCGTGGACTAATGTACAGAAACAGTGTCGTGGACTAAGTAGAGAAATATTGTCATCGACTAAGTACAGAAACAGTGTCGTGGACTAAGTACAGAAACAGCGTCATGGACTAAGTACAGAAAAAGTGTCGTGGACTAATGTACAGAAACAGTGTCGTGGACTAAGTACAGAAAAAGTGTCGTGGTCTAAGTACAGAAACAGCGTCGTGGACTAAGTACAGAAACAGTGTCGTGGAATAAGTACTAAAACAGTGTCCTGGACTAAGTGCAGAAACAGCGTCGTGGACTAAGTACAGAAAGAGTGTCGTGGACTAAGTACAGAAAGAGTGTCGTGGACTAAGTACAGAAAAAGTGTCGTGGACTAAGTACAGAAACAGTCTCGTGGACTATATACAGAAAGAGTGTCGAGGACTAAGTACAGAAAGAGTGTCGTGGACTAAGTACAGAAAGAGTGTCGTGGACTAAGTACAGAAAGAGTGTCATGGACTAAGTACAGAAAGAGTGTCGTGGACTAAGTACAGAAACAGTGTCGTCGACTAAGTACAGAAAGAGTGTCGTGGTCTAAGTACAGAAAGAGTGTCATGGACTAAGTACAGAAAGAGTGTCGTGGTCTAAGTACAGAATGAGTGTCGTGGGCTAAGTACAGAAAGAGTGTCGTGGACTAAGTAAAGAAAGAGTGTCGTGGACTAAGTGCAGAAACAGCTTCGTGGACTAAGTACAGAAACAGTGTCGTGGACTAAGTACAGAAACAGTGTCGTGGACTAAGTACAGAAACAGTGTCGTGGACTAAGTACAGAAACAGTGTCGTGGACGAAGTACAGAAACAGTGTCGTGGAATAAGTACAGAAAGAGTGTCGTGGACTAAGTACAGAAACAGTGTCGTGGACTAAGTACAGAAAGAGTGTCGTGGTCTAAGTACAGAAAGAGTGTCATGGACTAAGTACAGAAACAGTGTCGTGGACTAAGTACAGAAAGAGTGTCGTGGAATAAGTACAGAAAGTGTGTCATGGACTAAGTGCAGAAACAGTGTCGTGGACTAAGTACTGAAACAGTGTCGTGGATTAAGTACTGAAGCAGCATCGTGGACTAAGTACAGAAACAGCATCGTGGTCTAAGTACAGAAAGAGTGTCGTGGACTAAGTACAGAAACAGTGTCGTGGACTAAGTACAGAAACAGTGTCATGGATTAAGTACAGAAACAGTGTCGTGGAATAAGTACAGAAACAGCATCATGGACTAAGTACAGAAACAGCGTCGTGGACGAAGTACAGAAACAGTGTCGTGGTCTAAGTGCAGAAACAGTGTCGTGGACTAAGTACAGAAAGAGTGTCGGGGACTAAGTACAGAAAGAGTGTCGTGGACTAAGTACAGGAAGAGTGTCGTGGACTAAGTACAGAAACAGTGTCGTGGACTAAGGACAGAAACAGTGTCGTGGAATAAGTACAGAAACAGCGTCGTGGACTAAGTACAGAAACAGTGTCGTAGACTAAGTACAGAAACAGTGTCGTGGACTAAGTGCAGAAACAGCGTCGTGGACTAAGTACAGAAACAGTGTCGTAGACTAAGTACAGAAACAGTGTCGTAGACTAAGTGCAGAAACAGTGTCATGGACTAAGTACAGAAACACTGTCGTGCACTAAGTGCAGACACAGCGTCCTGGACTAAGTACAGAAAGAGTGTCGTGGACTAAGTACAGAAAGAGTGTCGTGGACTATGTACAGAAAGAGTGTCGTGGACTATGTACAGAAACAGCATCGTGGACTAAGTACAGAAACAGTGTCGTGGACTAAGTGCAGAATCAGCGTCGTGGACAAGTACAGAAATATTGTCATGGACTAAGTACAGAAACAGTGTCGTGGACTAAGTACAGAAACAGCGTCGTGGACTAAGTAACGAAACAGTGTCGTGGACTAAGAACAGAAACAACGTCGTGGACTAAGTACAGAAACAGTGTCGTAGACTAAGTGCAGAAACAGTGTCGTGGACTAAGTACAGAAAGAGTGTCGTGGACTAAGAACAGAAACAGCGTCGTGGACTAAGTGCTGAAACAGTGTCGTGGACTAAGTACACAAACAGTGTCGTGGACTAAGTACAGAAACAGCGTCGTGGATTAAGTACTGAAACAGTTTCGTGGACTAAGTACAGAAACAGTGTCATGGACTAAGTACAGGAAGAGTGTCGTGGACTAAGTCCAGAAACAGCATCGTGGACTAAGTACAGAATGTGTGTCGTGGACGAAGTCCAGAAAGAGTGTCGTGGACTAAGTACTGAAACAGTATCGTGGACTAAGTACAGAAACAGTGTCGTGGACTAAGTACAGAAACAGTGTCGTGGACTAAGTACAGAAACAGTGTCGTGGACTGAGCACTGAAACAGTGTCGTGGACTAAGTACAGAAACAGCATCGTGGACTAAGTACAGAAAGAGTGTTGTGGACGAAGTACAGAAAGAGTGTCGTGGACTAAGTACAGAAACAGTGTCGTGGACTAAGTGCAGAAACAGCGTCGTGGACTAAGTACAGAAATATTGTCATGGACTAAGTACAGAAACAGCATCGTGGACTAAGTACAGAAAGAGTGTTGTGGACCAAGTACAGAAAGAGTGTCGTGGACTAAGTGCAGAAACAGAGTCGTGGACTAAGTACAGAAATATTGTCATGGACTAAGTACAGAAACAGTGTCGTGGACTAAGTACAGAAACAGCGTCGTGGACTAAGTACAGAAACAGCCTCGTGGACTAAGTGCAGAAACTGCGTCGTGGACTAAGTACAGAAACAGTGTCGTGGACTAAGTACAGAAACAGCATCATGGACTACGTACAGAAACAGCGTCGTGGACTAAGAGCAGAAACAGCGTCGTGGACTAAGTACAGAAACAGTGTCGTGGAATAAGTACAGAAACAGCGTCGTGGAGTAAGTGCAGAAACAGCGTCGTGGACGAAGTACAGAAACAGTGTCGCGGACTAATTACAGAAACAGTGTCATGGACTAAGTACAGAAACAGCATCATGGACTAAGTACAGAAACAGTGTCGTGGACTAAGTGCAGAAAGAGTGTCGTGGACTAAGTGCAGAAACAGTGTTGTGGACTAAGTACAGAAACAGTGTTGTGGACTAAGTACAGAAACAGCATCATGGACTAAGTACAGAAACAGTGTCGTGGACTAAGTGCAGAAAGAGTGTCGTGGACTAAGTACAGAAACAGTGTTGTGGACTAAGTACAGAAACAGTGTCGTGGACTAAGTACAGGAAGAGTGTCGGGGACTAAGGACAGAAAGAGTGTCGCGGACTAATTACTGAAACAGTGTCGTGGACTAAGTACAGAAACAGTGTCGTGGACTAAGTACTGAAACAGCATCATGGACTAAGTACTGAAACAGTGTCGTGGACTAAGTACAGAAAGAGTGTCGGGGACGAAGTACAGAAAGAGTGTCGGGGTCTAAGTACTGAAAGAGTGTCGCGGACTAATTACTGAAACAGTGTCGTGGACTAAGTACTGAAACAGCATCGTGGAATAAGTAAAGAAACAGTGTCGTGGACTAAGTACAGAAATAGTGTCGTGGACTAAGTACAGAAACAGTGTCGTGGACTAAGTACAGATACAGTGTCGTGGACTATATACAGAAAGAGTGTCGTGGACTAAGTACAGAAACAGTGTCGTGGACTAAGTACTGAAACAGCATCATGGACTAAGTACAGAAAGAGTGCCTTGGACTAAGTACAGAAACACTGTCGTGGACTAAGTACAGAAACAGCGTCGTGGACTAAGTACAGAAACAGTGTCGTAGACTAAGTGCAGAAACAGTGTCGTGGACTAAGTACAGAAAGAGTGTCGTGGACTAAGAACAGAAACAGCGTCGTGGACTAAGTGCTGAAACAGTGTCGTGGACTAAGTACACAAACAGTGTCGTGGACTAAGTACAGAAACAGCGTCGTGGATTAAGTACTGAAACAGTTTCGTGGACTAAGTACAGAAACAGTGTCATGGACTAAGTACAGGAAGAGTGTCGTGGACTAAGTCCAGAAACAGCATCGTGGACTAAGTACAGAATGTGTGTCGTGGACGAAGTCCAGAAAGAGTGTCGTGGACTAAGTACTGAAACAGTATCGTGGACTAAGTACAGAAACAGTGTCGTGGACTAAGTACAGAAACAGTGTCGTGGACTAAGTACAGAAACAGTGTCGTGGACTGAGCACTGAAACAGTGTCGTGGACCAAGTACAGAAACAGCATCGTGGACTAAGTACAGAAAGAGTGTTGTGGACGAAGTACAGAAAGAGTGTCGTGGACTAAGTACAGAAACAGTGTCGTGGACTAAGTGCAGAAACAGCGTCGTGGACTAAGTACAGAAATATTGTCATGGACTAAGTACAGAAACAGCATCGTGGACTAAGTACAGAAAGAGTGTTGTGGACCAAGTACAGAAAGAGTGTCGTGGACTAAGTGCAGAAACAGAGTCGTGGACTAAGTACAGAAATATTGTCATGGACTAAGTACAGAAACAGTGTCGTGGACTAAGTACAGAAACAGCGTCGTGGACTAAGTACAGAAACAGCCTCGTGGACTAAGTGCAGAAACTGCGTCGTGGACTAAGTACAGAAACAGTGTCGTGGACTAAGTACAGAAACAGCATCATGGACTACGTACAGAAACAGCGTCGTGGACTAAGAGCAGAAACAGCGTCGTGGACTAAGTACAGAAACAGTGTCGTGGAATAAGTACAGAAACAGCGTCGTGGAGTAAGTGCAGAAACAGCGTCGTGGACGAAGTACAGAAACAGTGTCGCGTACTAATTACAGAAACAGTGTCATGGACTAAGTACAGAAACAGCATCATGGACTAAGTACAGAAACAGTGTCGTGGACTAAGTGCAGAAAGAGTGTCGTGGACTAAGTGCAGAAACAGTGTTGTGGACTAAGTACAGAAACAGTGTTGTGGACTAAGTACAGAAACAGCATCATGGACTAAGTACAGAAACAGTGTCGTGGACTAAGTGCAGAAAGAGTGTCGTGGACTAAGTACAGAAACAGTGTTGTGGACTAAGTACAGAAACAGCGTTGTGGACTGAGTACAGAAACAGTGTCGTGGACTAAGTACAGAAAGAGTGTCGGGGACTAAGGACAGAAAGAGTGTCGCGGACTAATTACTGAAACAGTGTCGTGGACTAAGTACAGAAACAGTGTCGTGGACTAAGTACTGAAACAGCATCATGGACTAAGTACTGAAACAGTGTCGTGGACTAAGTACAGAAAGAGTGTCGGGGACGAAGTACAGAAAGAGTGTCGGGGTCTAAGTACTGAAAGAGTGTCGCGGACTAATTACTGAAACAGTGTCGTGGACTAAGTACTGAAACAGCATCGTGGAATAAGTAAAGAAACAGTGTCGTGGACTAAGTACAGAAATAGTGTCGTGGACTAAGTACAGATACAGTGTCGTGGACTAAGTACAGATACAGTGTCGTGGACTATATACAGAAAGAGTGTCGTGGACTAAGTACAGAAACAGTGTCGTGGACTAAGTACTGAAACAGCATCATGGACTAAGTACAGAAAGAGTGCCTTGGACTAAGTACAGAAACACTGTCGTGGACTAAGTACAGAAACTTTACAGGACCCTCATCAGGCCTCATTTGGAGTACTGTGCGCAGTTCTGGTCGCCTCACTATAGGAAAGACGTAGAAACTACTGAAAGGGTGCAGAGGAGATTTACAAGGATGTTGCCTGGACTGGGAGGCATGCCTTATGAAGATAGGTTGAGGGAGCTGGGACTCTTTTCCCTGGAGAGGCGAAGGTTGAGAGGCGACCTGATAGAAGTTTATAAAATGTGGAGAGGAATAGATAGGGTGGACTCTCAGAGGCTATTTCCCCGGGTTGAAATGGTCGCTACGAGAGGACACAGATTTAAGGTGCGGGGAGGGAAGTACAGAGGTGATGTTAGGGGTAAGTTTTTCACTCAGAGGGTGGTGAGTGAATGGAATCGGCTGCCGTCGTCGGTGGTGGAGGCGAACTCGCTGGGGTCTTTTAAAAGACTTCTGGATGAGTATATGGGGTTTAATGGGATTGGGGGTTATAGATAGGTCTATAGATTGGTGGGGTTGATGCGATCGGCGCAACTCGAGGGCCGAAGGGCCTGTTTGTGCTGTAATGTTCTATGTTCTATGTTCTATGAAACAGTGTCGTGGACGAAGTACAGAAAGAGTGTCGTGGACTAAGTTCAGAAAGAGTGTCGTGGTCTAAGTACAGAAAGAGTGTCATGGACTAAGTACAGAAAGAGTGTCGTGGACTAAGTACAGAAACAGTGTCGTCGACTAAGTAAAGAAAGAGTGTCATGGAATAAGTACAGAAAGAGTGTCGTGGACTAAGTGCAGAAACAGCGTCATGGACTAACTACAGAATGAGCGTCGTGGTCTAAGTACAGAAATAGTGTCGTGGACTAAGTACAGAAACAGTGTCGTGGACTAAGTACAGAAAGAGTGTCGTGGTCTAAGTACAGAAAGATTGTCATGGACTAAGTACTGAAACAGTGTCGTGGAATAAGTACAGAAATAGCGTCGTGGACTAAGTACAGAAACAGTGTCGTGGACTAAGTGCAGAAACAGCGTCGTAGAATAAGTACAGAAATATTGTCATGGACTAAGTACAGAAACAGTGTCGTGGACTAAGTACAGAAACAGTGTCGTGGATTAAGCACAGAAACAGTGTCGTGGACGAAGTACAGAAACAGCATCATGGACTAAGTACAGAAACAGTTTCCTGGACTAAGTACAGAAACAGCATCATGGACTAAGTACAGAAACAGCGTCGTGGAATATGTACAAAAACAGCGTCGTGGACTAAGTGTAGAAACAGCGTCGTGGAATATGTACAAAAACAGCGTCGTGGACTAAGTACAGTAACAGTGTCATGGACTAAGTACAGAAAGAGTGTCGTGGACTAAGTAGAGAAAGAGTGTTGTGGACTAAGTACAGAAAGAGTGTCGTGGACTAAGTGCAGAATCAGCGTCGTGGACAAGTACAGAAATATTGTCATGGACTAAGTACAGAAACAGTGTCGTGGACTAAGTACAGAAACAGCGTCGTGGACTAAGTAACGAAACAGTGTCGTGGACTAAGAACAGAAACAAAGTCGTGGACTAAGTACAGAAACAGTGTCGTAGACTAAGTGCAGAAACAGTGTCGTGGACTAAGTACAGAAAGAGTGTCGTGGACTAAGAACAGAAACAGCGTCGTGGACTAAGTACTGAAACAGTGTCGTGGACTAAGTACACAAACAGTGTCGTGGACTAAGTACAGAAACAGCGTCGTGGATTAAGTACTGAAACAGTTTCGTGGACTATGTACAGAAACAGTGTCATGGACTAAGTACAGGAAGAGTGTCATGGACTCAGTCCAGAAAGGGTGTCGTGGACTAAGTACTGAAACAGTATCGTAGACTAAGTACAGAAACAGTGTCGTGGACTAAGTACAGAAACAGTGTCGTGGACTAAGTACAGACACAGTGTCGTGGACTGAGCACTGAAACAGTGTCGTGGACTAAGTACAGAAACAGCATCGTGGACTAAGTACAGAAAGAGTGTTGTGGACGAAGTACAGAAAGAGTGTCGTGGACTAAGTACAGAAACAGTGTCGTGGACTAAGTGCAGAAACAGCGTCGTGGACTAAGTACAGAAATATTGTCATGGGCTAAGTACAGAAACAGTGTCGTGGACTAAGTACAGAAACAGCGTCGTGGACTAAGTGCAGAAACAGCGTCGTGGACTAAGTACAGAAATATTGTCATGGACTAAGTACAGAAACAGTGTCGTGGACTAAGTACAGAAACAGCGTCGTGGACTAAGTACAGAAACAGCATCGTGGACTAAGTACAGAAAGAGTGTTGTGGACCAAGTACAGAAAGAGTGTCGTGGACTAAGTGCAGAAACAGAGTCATGGACTAAGTACAGAAATATTGTCATGGACTAAGTACAGAAATATTGTCATGGACTAAGTACAGAAACAGCGTCGTGGACTAAGTACAGAAACAGTGTCGTGGACTAAGTACAGAAACAGCATCATGGACTACGTACAGAAACAGCGTCGTGGACTACGTGCAGAAACTGCGTCGTGGACTAAGTACAGAAACAGTGTCGTGGAATAAGTACAGAAACAGCGTCGTGGAGTAAGTGCAGAAACAGTGTCGTGGACTATATACAGAAAGAGTGTCGTGGACTAAGTACAGAAACAGTGTCGTGGACTAAGTACTGAAACAGCATCATGGACTAAGTACAGAAAGAGTGCCTTGGACTAAGTACAGAAACACTGTCGTGGACTAAGTACAGAAACTTTACAGGACCCTCATCAGGCCTCATTTGGAGTACTGTGCGCAGTTCTGGTCGCCTCACTATAGGAAAGACGTAGAAACCACTGAAAGGGTGCAGAGGAGATTTACAAGGATGTTGCCTGGACTGGGAGGCATGCCTTATGAAGATAGGTTGAGGGAGCTGGGACTCTTTTCCCTGGAGAGGCGAAGGTTGAGAGGCGACCTGATAGAAGTTTATAAAATGTGGAGAGGAATAGATAGGGTGGACTCTCAGAGGCTATTTCCCCGGGTTGAAATGGTCGCTACGAGAGGACACAGATTTAAGGTGCGGGGAGGGAAGTACAGAGGTGATGTTAGGGGTACGTTTTTCACTCAGAGGGTGGTGAGTGAATGGAATCGGCTGCCGTCGTCGGTGGTGGAGGCGAACTCGCTGGGGTCTTTTAAAAGACTTCTGGATGAGTATATGGGGTTTAATGGGATTGGGGGTTATAGATAGGTCTATAGATTGGTGGGGTTGATGCGATCGGCACAACCCGAGGGCCGAAGGGCCTGTTTGTGCTGTAATGTTCTATGTTCTATGTTCTATGAAACAGTGTCGTGGACGAAGTACAGAAAGAGTGTCGTGGACTAAGTTCAGAAAGAGTGTCGTGGTCTAAGTACAGAAAGAGTGTCATGGACTAAGTACAGAAAGAGTGTCGTGGACTAAGTACAAAAACAGTGTCGTCGACTAAGTAAAGAAAGAGTGTCGTGGAATAAGTACAGAAAGAGTGTCGTGGACTAAGTGCAGAAACAGCGTCGTGGACTAACTACAGAATGAGTGTCGTGGTCTCAGTACAGAAAGAGTGTCGTGGACTAAGTACAGAAACAGTGTCGTGGACTAAGTACAGAAAGAGTGTCGTGGTCTAAGTACAGAAAGATTGTCATGGACTAAGTACAGAAACAGTGTCGTGGATTAAGTACAGAAACAGTGTCGTGGTCTAAGTACAGAAAGAGTGTCGTGGACTAAGTGCAGAAACAGCGTCGTCGACTAAGTACAGAAACAGTGTCGTGGACTAAGTACAGAAACAGCATCGTGGACTAAGTGCAGAAAGAGTGTCGTGGACTAAGTAGTGAAACAGTGTCGTGGATTCAGTACTGAAGCAGCATCGTGGACTAAGTACAGAAACAGCATCGTGGACTAAGTACAGAAAGAGTGTCATGGATTAAGTACAGAAATAGCGTCGTGGAATAAGTACAGAAATAGCGTCGTGGACTAAGTACAGAAACAGTGTCGTGGACTAAGTGCAGAAACAGTGTCGTGGATTAAGTACAGAAACAGTGTCGTGGATTAAGTACAGAAACAGTGTCGTGGACGAAGTACAGAAACAGTGTCGTGGATTAAGTACAGAAACAGTGTCGTGGACGAAGTACAGAAACAGCATCATGGACTAAGTACAGAAACAGTTTCCTCGACTAAGTACAGAAACAGCATCATGGACTAAGTACAGAAACAGTGTCGTGGAATAAGTACAGAAACAGCGTCGTGGACTAAGTGTAGAAACAGCGTCGTGGAATATGTACAAAAACAGCGTCGTGGACTAAGTGCAGAAACAGCGTCGTGGACTAAGTACAGTAACAGTGTCATGGACTAAGTACAGAAACAGCATCATGGACTAAGTACAGAAACAGTGTCGTGGACTAAGTACAGAAACAGTGTCGTGGTCTAAGTGCAGAAACAGTGTCGTGGACGAAGTACAGAAAGAGTGTCGGGGTCTAAGTACAGAAAGAGTGTCGTGGACTAAGTACAGGAAGAGTGTCGTGGACTAAGTACAGAAACAGTGTCGTGGACTAAGTACAGAAACTGCATCATGGACTAAGTACAGAAACAGTGTCGTGGAATAAGTACAGAAACAGCGTCGTGGACTAAGTGCAGAAACAGTGTCGTGGACTAAGTGCAGAAACAGCGTCGTGGACTAAGTACAGAAACAGTGTCGTGGACTAAGTACAGAAACAGTGTCGTGCACTAAGTGCAGACACAGCGTCCTGGACTAAGTACAGAAAGAGTGTCGTGGACTAAGTACAGAAACAGTGTCGTGGACTAAGTACAGAAAGAGTGTCGTGGACTAAGTGCAGAATCAGCGTCGTGGACAAGTACAGAAATATTGTCATGGACTAAGTACAGAAATAGTGTCGTGGACTAAGTACAGAAACAGCGTCGTGGACTAAGTAACGAAACAGTGTCGTGGACTAAGAACAGAAACAGCGTCGTGGACTAAGTACAGAAACAGTGTCGTAGACTAAGTGCAGAAACAGTGTCGTGGACTAAGAACAGAAACAGCGTCGTGGACTAAGTACAGAAACAGCATCATGGACTAAGTACAGAAACAGTGTCGTGGACTAAGTGCAGAAAGAGTGTCGTGGACTAAGTGCAGAAACAGTGTTGTGGACTAAGTACAGAAACAGCGTCGTGGACTGAGTACAGAAACAGTGTCGTGGACTAAGTACAGAAAGAGTGTCGGGGACTAAGGACAGAAAGAGTGTCGCGGACTAATTACTGAAACAGTGTCGTGGACTAAGTTCAGAAACAGTGTCGTGGACTAAGTACTGAAACAGCATCATGGACTAAGTAATGAAACAGTGTCGTGGACTAAGTACAGAAAGAGTGTCGGGGACTAAGTACAGAAAGAGTGTCGGGGTCTAAGTACTGAAAGAGTGTCGCGGACTAATTACTGAAACAGTGTCGTGGACTAAGTACTGAAACAGCATCGTGGAATAAGTAAAGAAACAGTGTCGTGGACTAAGTACAGAAATAGTGTCGTGGACTAAGTACAGAAACAGTGTCGTGGACTAAGTACAGATACAGTGTCGTGGACTAAGTACAGATACAGTGTCGTGGACTATATACAGAAAGAGTGTCGTGGACTAAGTACAGAAACAGTGTCGTGGACTAAGTACTGAAACAGCATCATGGACTAAGTACAGAAAGAGTGCCTTGGACTAAGTACAGAAACACTGTCGTGGACTAAGTACAGAAACTTTACAGGACCCTCATCAGGCCTCATTTGGAGTACTGTGCGCAGTTCTGGTCGCCTCACTATAGGAAAGACGTAGAAGCTATTGAAAGGGTGCAGAGGAGATTTACAAGGATGTTGCCTGGACTGGGAGGCATGCCTTATGAAGATAGGTTGAGGGAGCTGGGACTCTTTTCCCTGGAGAGGGGAAGGTTGAGAGGCGACCTGATAGAAGTTTATAAAATGTGGAGAGGAATAGATAGGGTGGACTCTCAGAGGCTATTTCCCCGGGTTGAAATGGTCGCTACGAGAGGACACAGATTTAAGGTGCGGGGAGGGAAGTACAGAGGTGATGTTAGGGGTACGTTTTTCACTCAGAGGGTGGTGAGTGAATGGAATCGGCTGCCGTCGTCGGTGGTGGAGGCGAACTCGCTGGGGTCTTTTAAAAGACTTCTGGATGAGTATATGGGGTTTAATGGGATTGGGGGTTATAGATAGGTCTATAGATTGGTGGGGTTGATGCGATCGGCGCAACTCGAGGGCCGAAGGGCCTGTTTGTGCTGTAATGTTCTATGTTCTATGTTCTATGAAACAGTGTCGTGGACGAAGTACAGAAAGAGTGTCGTGGACTAAGTTCAGAAAGAGTGTCGTGGTCTAAGTACAGAAACAGTGTCATGGAAGAAGTGCAGAAACAGCGTCGTGGACTAAGTACAGAAACAGCGTCGTGGACTAAGTGCAGAAAAAGCGTCGTGGACGAAGTACAGAAGCAGCATCGTGGACTAAGTACTGAAATAGTGTCGTGGACTAAGTACTGAAACAGTGTCGTGGACTAAGTACTGAAACAGCATCGTGGACTAAGTACAGAAACAGCATCGTGGACTAAGTACTGAAATAATGTTGTGGACTAAGTACAGAAACAGTGTCTTGGACTAAGTACCGAAACGGTGTCGTGGACTAAGTACAGAAACAGTGTCTTGGACTAAGTACCGAAACAATGTCGTGGACTAAGTACACAAACAGTGTCGTGGACTAAGTACACAACCAGTGTCGTGGACTAAGTACAGAAACAGCGTCGTGGACTAAGTACTGAAACAGTGTCGTGGAATAAGTACACAAACAGTGTCATGGACTAAGTACAGAAACAGCGTCGTGGACTAAGTACAGAAAGAGTTTCGTGGACTAAGTACAGAAAGAGTGTCGTGGACTAAGTACAGAAACAGTGTCGTGGACTAAGTACAGAAACAGTGTCGTGGACTAAGTACAGAAACAGTGTCGTGGACTAAGTACAGAAACAGTGTCGTGGACTGAGCACTGAAACAGTGTCGTGGACTAAGTACAGAAACAGTGTCGTGGACTCAGAACAGAAACAGCGTCGTGGACTAAGTACAGAAACAGTGTCGTGGACTAAGAACAGAAACAGCGTCGTGGACTAAGTACAGAAACAGCGTCGTGGACTAAGTGCAGAAACAGTGTCATGGACTAAGTACAGAAAGAGTGTCGGGGACTAAGTACAGAAAGAGTGTCGCGGACTAAGTACTGAAACAGCATCGTGGACTAAGTACAGAAACAGCATCGTGGACTAAGTACAGAAACAGTGTCGTGGACTAAGTACTGAAATAATGTCGTGGACTAAGTACAGAAACAGTGTCTTGGACTAAGTACAGAAACAGTGTCGTGGACTAAGTACTGAAATAATGTCGTGGACTAAGTACAGAAACAGTGTCTTGGACTAAGTGCAGAAACAGTGTCGTGGACTAAGGACAGAAACAGTGTCGTGGACTAAGTACACAAACAGTGTCGTGCCTAACAACAGAAACAGCGTCGTGGACTAAGTACTGAAACAGTGTCGTGGACTAAGTACACAAACAGTGTCGTTGGCTAAGTACAGATACAGCGTCGTGGACTAAGTACTGAAACTGTTTCGTGGACTAAGTACAGAAACAGTGTCGTGGACTAAGTACAGAAACAGTGTCATGGACTAAGTACAGAAAGAGTGTCGTGGACTAAGTACAGAAACAGTGTCGTGGACTAAGTACAGAAACAGTGTCGTGGATTAAGTACAGAAACAGTGTCGTGGACGAAGTACAGAAACAGCATCATGGACTAAGTACAGAAACAGTGTCCTGGACTAAGTACAGAAACAGCATCATGGACTAAGTACAGAAACAGTGTCGTGGAATAAGTACAGAAACAGCGTCGTGGAATATGTACAAAAACAGCGTCGTGGACTAAGTGTAGAAACAGCGTCGTGGAATATGTACAAAAACAGCGTCGTGGACTAAGTGCAGAAACAGCGTCGTGGACTAAGTACAGTAACAGTGTCATGGACTAAGTACAGAAACAGCATCATGGACTAAGTACAGAAACAGTGTCGTGGACTAAGTACAGAAACAGTGTCGTGGTCTAAGTGCAGAAACAGTGTCGTGGACGAAGTACAGAAAGAGTGTCGGGGACTAAGTACAGAAAGAGTGTCGTGGACTAAGTACAGGAAGAGTGTCGTGGACTAAGTACAGAAACAGCGTCGTGGACTAAGTACAGAAACAGTGTCCTGGACTAAGTACAGAAACTGCATCATGGACTAAGTACAGAAACAGTGTCGTGGAATAAGTACAGAAACAGCGTCGTGGACTAAGTGCAGAAACAGTGTCGTGGACTAAGTGCAGAAACAGCGTCGCGGACTAAGTACAGAAACAGTGTCGTGGACTAAGTACAGAAGCAGTGTCGTGCACTAAGTGCAGACACAGCGTCCTGGACTAAGTACAGAAAGAGTGTCGTGGACTAAGTACAGAAACAGTGTCGTGGACTAAGTACAGAAAGAGTGTCGTGGACTAAGTGCAGAATCAGCGTCGTGGACAAGTACAGAAATATTGTCATGGACTAAGTACAGAAACAGTGTCGTGGACTAAGTACAGAAACAGCGTCGTGGACTAAGTAACGAAACAGTGTCGTGGACTAAGAACAGAAACAGCGTCGTGGACTAAGTACAGAAACAGTGTCGTAGACTAAGTGCAGAAACAGTGTCGTGGACTAAGAACAGAAACAGCGTCGTGGACTAAGTACAGAAACAGTGTCGTAGACTAAGTGCAGAAACAGTGTCGTGGACTAAGTACTGAAACAGTGTCGTGGACTAAGTACACAAAAAGTGTCGTGGACTAAGTACTGAAACAGTGTCGTGGTCTAAGTACAGAAACAGCGTCGTGGATTAAGTACTGAAACAGTTTCGTGGACTAAGTACAGAAACAGTGTCATGGACTAAGTACAGGAAGAGTGTCATGGACTAAGTCCAGAAAGAGTGTCGTAGACTAAGTACAGAAACTGTGTCGTGGACTAAGTCCAGAAAGAGTGTCGTGGACTAAGTACAGAAACAGTGTCGTGGACTAAGTACTGAAACAGTATCGTGGACTAAGTACAGAAACAGTGTCGTGGACTAAGTACAGAAACAGTGTCGTGGACTAAGTACAGACACAGTGTCGTGGACTGAGCACTGAAACAGTGTCGTGGACTAAGTACAGAAACAGCATCGTGGACTAAGTACAGAAAGAGTGTTGTGGACTAAGTACAGATACAGTGTCGTGGACTATATACAGAAAGAGTGTCGTGGACTAAGTACAGAAACAGTGTCGTGGACTAAGTACTGAAACAGCATCATGGACTAAGTACAGAAAGAGTGCCTTGGACTAAGTACAGAAACACTGTCGTGGACTAAGTACAGAAACTTTACAGGACCCTCATCAGGCCTCATTTGGAGTACTGTGCGCAGTTCTGGTCGCCTCACTATAGGAAAGACGTAGAAGCTATTGAAAGGGTGCAGAGGAGATTTACAAGGATGTTGCCTGGACTGGGAGGCATGCCTTATGAAGATAGGTTGAGGGAGCTGGGACTCTTTTCCCTGGAGAGGGGAAGGTTGAGAGGCGACCTGATAGAAGTTTATAAAATGTGGAGAGGAATAGATAGGGTGGACTCTCAGAGGCTATTTCCCCGGGTTGAAATGGTCGCTACGAGAGGACACAGATTTAAGGTGCGGGGAGGGAAGTACAGAGGTGATGTTAGGGGTACGTTTTTCACTCAGAGGGTGGTGAGTGAATGGAATCGGCTGCCGTCGTCGGTGGTGGAGGCGAACTCGCTGGGGTCTTTTAAAAGACTTCTGGATGAGTATATGGGGTTTAATGGGATTGGGGGTTATAGATAGGTCTATAGATTGGTGGGGTTGATGCGATCGGCGCAACTCGAGGGCCGAAGGGCCTGTTTGTGCTGTAATGTTCTATGTTCTATGTTCTATGAAACAGTGTCGTGGACGAAGTACAGAAAGAGTGTCGTGGACTAAGTTCAGAAAGAGTGTCGTGGTCTAAGTACAGAAACAGTGTCATGGAAGAAGTGCAGAAACAGCGTCGTGGACTAAGTACAGAAACAGCGTCGTGGACTAAGTGCAGAAAAAGCGTCGTGGACGAAGTACAGAAGCAGCATCGTGGACTAAGTACTGAAATAGTGTCGTGGACTAAGTACTGAAACAGTGTCGTGGACTAAGTACTGAAACAGCATCGTGGACTAAGTACAGAAACAGCATCGTGGACTAAGTACTGAAATAATGTTGTGGACTAAGTACAGAAACAGTGTCTTGGACTAAGTACCGAAACGGTGTCGTGGACTAAGTACAGAAACAGTGTCTTGGACTAAGTACCGAAACAATGTCGTGGACTAAGTACACAAACAGTGTCGTGGACTAAGTACACAACCAGTGTCGTGGACTAAGTACAGAAACAGCGTCGTGGACTAAGTACTGAAACAGTGTCGTGGAATAAGTACACAAACAGTGTCATGGACTAAGTACAGAAACAGCGTCGTGGACTAAGTACAGAAAGAGTTTCGTGGACTAAGTACAGAAAGAGTGTCGTGGACTAAGTACAGAAACAGTGTCGTGGACTAAGTACAGAAACAGTGTCGTGGACTAAGTACAGAAACAGTGTCGTGGACTAAGTACAGAAACAGTGTCGTGGACTGAGCACTGAAACAGTGTCGTGGACTAAGTACAGAAACAGTGTCGTGGACTCAGAACAGAAACAGCGTCGTGGACTAAGTACAGAAACAGTGTCGTGGACTAAGAACAGAAACAGCGTCGTGGACTAAGTACAGAAACAGCGTCGTGGACTAAGTGCAGAAACAGTGTCATGGACTAAGTACAGAAAGAGTGTCGGGGACTAAGTACAGAAAGAGTGTCGCGGACTAAGTACTGAAACAGCATCGTGGACTAAGTACAGAAACAGCATCGTGGACTAAGTACAGAAACAGTGTCGTGGACTAAGTACTGAAATAATGTCGTGGACTAAGTACAGAAACAGTGTCTTGGACTAAGTACAGAAACAGTGTCGTGGACTAAGTACTGAAATAATGTCGTGGACTAAGTACAGAAACAGTGTCTTGGACTAAGTGCAGAAACAGTGTCGTGGACTAAGGACAGAAACAGTGTCGTGGACTAAGTACACAAACAGTGTCGTGCCTAACAACAGAAACAGCGTCGTGGACTAAGTACTGAAACAGTGTCGTGGACTAAGTACACAAACAGTGTCGTTGGCTAAGTACAGATACAGCGTCGTGGACTAAGTACTGAAACTGTTTCGTGGACTAAGTACAGAAACAGTGTCGTGGACTAAGTACAGAAACAGTGTCATGGACTAAGTACAGAAAGAGTGTCGTGGACTAAGTACAGAAACAGTGTCGTGGACTAAGTACAGAAACAGTGTCGTGGATTAAGTACAGAAACAGTGTCGTGGACGAAGTACAGAAACAGCATCATGGACTAAGTACAGAAACAGTGTCCTGGACTAAGTACAGAAACAGCATCATGGACTAAGTACAGAAACAGTGTCGTGGAATAAGTACAGAAACAGCGTCGTGGAATATGTACAAAAACAGCGTCGTGGACTAAGTGTAGAAACAGCGTCGTGGAATATGTACAAAAACAGCGTCGTGGACTAAGTGCAGAAACAGCGTCGTGGACTAAGTACAGTAACAGTGTCATGGACTAAGTACAGAAACAGCATCATGGACTAAGTACAGAAACAGTGTCGTGGACTAAGTACAGAAACAGTGTCGTGGTCTAAGTGCAGAAACAGTGTCGTGGACGAAGTACAGAAAGAGTGTCGGGGACTAAGTACAGAAAGAGTGTCGTGGACTAAGTACAGGAAGAGTGTCGTGGACTAAGTACAGAAACAGCGTCGTGGACTAAGTACAGAAACAGTGTCCTGGACTAAGTACAGAAACTGCATCATGGACTAAGTACAGAAACAGTGTCGTGGAATAAGTACAGAAACAGCGTCGTGGACTAAGTGCAGAAACAGTGTCGTGGACTAAGTGCAGAAACAGCGTCGCGGACTAAGTACAGAAACAGTGTCGTGGACTAAGTACAGAAGCAGTGTCGTGCACTAAGTGCAGACACAGCGTCCTGGACTAAGTACAGAAAGAGTGTCGTGGACTAAGTACAGAAACAGTGTCGTGGACTAAGTACAGAAAGAGTGTCGTGGACTAAGTGCAGAATCAGCGTCGTGGACAAGTACAGAAATATTGTCATGGACTAAGTACAGAAACAGTGTCGTGGACTAAGTACAGAAACAGCGTCGTGGACTAAGTAACGAAACAGTGTCGTGGACTAAGAACAGAAACAGCGTCGTGGACTAAGTACAGAAACAGTGTCGTAGACTAAGTGCAGAAACAGTGTCGTGGACTAAGAACAGAAACAGCGTCGTGGACTAAGTACAGAAACAGTGTCGTAGACTAAGTGCAGAAACAGTGTCGTGGACTAAGTACTGAAACAGTGTCGTGGACTAAGTACACAAAAAGTGTCGTGGACTAAGTACTGAAACAGTGTCGTGGTCTAAGTACAGAAACAGCGTCGTGGATTAAGTACTGAAACAGTTTCGTGGACTAAGTACAGAAACAGTGTCATGGACTAAGTACAGGAAGAGTGTCATGGACTAAGTCCAGAAAGAGTGTCGTAGACTAAGTACAGAAACTGTGTCCTGGACTAAGTCCAGAAAGAGTGTCGTGGACTAAGTACAGAAACAGTGTCGTGGACTAAGTACTGAAACAGTATCGTGGACTAAGTACAGAAACAGTGTCGTGGACTAAGTACAGAAACAGTGTCGTGGACTAAGTACAGACACAGTGTCGTGGACTGAGCACTGAAACAGTGTCGTGGACTAAGTACAGAAACAGCATCGTGGACTAAGTACAGAAAGAGTGTTGTGGACGAAGTACAGAAAGAGTGTCGTGGACTAAGTACAGAAACAGTGTCGTGGACTAAGTGCAGAAACAGCGTCGTGGACTAAGTACAGAAATATTGTCATGGACTAAGTACAGAAACAGTGTCGTGGACTAAGTACAGAAACAGCGTCGTGGACTAAGTGCAGAAACAGCGTCGTGGACTAAGTACAGAAATATTGTCATGGACTAAGTACAGAAACAGTGTCGTGGACTAAGTACAGAAACAGCGTCGTGGACTAAGTACAGAAACAGCATCGTGGACTAAGTACAGAAAGAGTGTTGTGGACCAAGTACAGAAAGAGTGTCGTGGACTAAGTGCAGAAACAGAGTCATGGACTAAGTACAGAAATATTGTCATGGACTAAGTACAGAAACAGTGTCGTGGACTAAGTACAGAAACAGCGTCGTGGACTAAGTACAGAAACAGCCTCGTGGACTAAGTGCAGAAACAGCGTCGTGGACTAAGTACAGAAACAGTGTCGTGGACTAAGTACAGAAACAGCATCATGGACTACGTACAGAAACAGCGTCGTGGACTAAGTGCAGAAACAGCGTCGTGGACTAAGTACAGAAACAGTGTCGTGGAATAAGTACAGAAACAGCGTCGTGGAGTAAGTGCAGAAACAGCGTCGTGAACTAAGTACAGAAACAGTGTCGCGGACTAATTACAGAAACAGTGTCATGGACTAAGTACAGAAACAGCATCATGGACTAAGTACAGAAACAGTGTCGTGGACTAAGTGCAGAAAGAGTGTCGTGGACTAAGTGCAGAAACAGTGTTGTGGACTAAGTACAGAAACAGCGTCGTGGACTGAGTACAGAAACAGTGTCGTGGACTAAGTACAGAAAGAGTGTCGGGGACTAAGGACAGAAAGAGTGTCGCGGACTAATTACTGAAACAGTGTCGTGGACTAAGTTCAGAAACAGTGTCGTGGACTAAGTACTGAAACAGCATCATGGACTAAGTAATGAAACAGTGTCGTGGACTAAGTACAGAAAGAGTGTCGGGGACTAAGTACAGAAAGAGTGTCGGGGTCTAAGTACTGAAAGAGTGTCGCGGACTAATTACTGAAACAGTGTCGTGGACTAAGTACTGAAACAGCATCGTGGAATAAGTAAAGAAACAGTGTCGTGGACTAAGTACAGAAATAGTGTCGTGGACTAAGCACAGAAACAGTGTCGTGGACTAAGTACAGATACAGTGTCGTGGACTAAGTACAGATACAGTGTCGTGGACTATATACAGAAAGAGTGTCGTGGACTAAGTACAGAAACAGTGTCGTGGACTAAGTACTGAAACAGCATCATGGACTAAGTACAGAAAGAGTGCCTTGGACTAAGTACAGAAACACTGTCGTGGACTAAGTACAGAAACTTTACAGGACCCTCATCAGGCCTCATTTGGAGTACTGTGCGCAGTTCTGGTCGCCTCACTATAGGAAAGACGTAGAAGCTATTGAAAGGGTGCAGAGGAGATTTACAAGGATGTTGCCTGGACTGGGAGGCATGCCTTATGAAGATAGGTTGAGGGAGCTGGGACTCTTTTCCCTGGAAAGGCGAAGGTTGAGAGGCGACCTGATAGAAGTTTATAAAATGTGGAGAGGAATAGATAGGGTGGACTCTCAGAGGCTATTTCCCCGGGTTGAAATGGTCGCTACGAGAGGACACAGATTTAAGGTGCGGGGAGGGAAGTACAGAGGTGATGTTAGGGGTAAGTTTTTCACTCAGAGGGTGGTGAGTGAATGGAATCGGCTGCCGTCGTCGGTGGTGGAGGCGAACTCGCTGGGGTCTTTTAAAAGACTTCTGGATGAGTATATGGGGTTTAATGGGATTGGGGGTTATAGATAGGTCTATAGATTGGTGGGGTTGATGCGATCGGCGCAACTCGAGGGCCGAAGGGCCTGTTTGTGCTGTAATGTTCTATGTTCTGTGTTCTATGAAACAGTGTCGTGGACGAAGTACAGAAAGAGTGTCGTGGACTAAGTTCAGAAAGAGTGTCGTGGTCTAAGTACAGAAACAGTGTCATGGACTAAGTGCAGAAACAGCGTCGTGGACTAAGTACAGAAACAGCGTCGTGGACTAAGTGCAGAAAAAGCGTCGTGGACGAAGTACAGAAACAGCATCGTGGACTAAGTACTGGAATAGTGTCGTGGACTAAGTACTGAAACAGTGTCGTGGACTAAGTACTGAAACAGCATCGTGGACTAAGTACAGAAACAGCATCGTGGACTAAGTACTGAAATAATGTTGTGGACTAAGTACAGAAACAGTGTCTTGGACTAAGTACCGAAACGGTGTCGTGGACTAAGTACAGAAACAGTGTCTTGGACTAAGTACCGAAACAGTGTCGTGGACTAAGTACACAAACATTGTCGTGTACTAAGTACACAACCAGTGTCGTGGACTAAGTACAGAAACAGCGTCGTGGACTAAGTACTGAAACAGTGTCGTGGAATAAGTACACAAACAGTGTCATGGACTAAGTACAGAAACAGCGTCGTGGACTAAGTACAGAAAGAGTTTCGTGGACTAAGTACAGAAAGAGTGTCGTGGACTAAGTACAGAAACAGTGTCGTGGACTAAGTACAGAAACAGTGTCGTGGACTCAGAACAGAAACAGCGTCGTGGACTAAGTACAGAAACAGTGTCGTGGACTAAGAACAGAAACAGCGTCGTGGACTAAGTACAGAAACAGCGTCGTGGACTAAGTGCAGAAACAGTGTCGTGGACTAAGTACAGAAAGAGTGTCGGGGACTAAGTACAGAAAGAGTGTCGCGGACTAAGTACTGAAACAGCATCGTGGACTAAGTACAGAAACAGCGTCGTGGACTAAGTATAGAAACAGTGTCGTGGACTAAGTACTGAAATAATGTCGTGGACTAAGTACAGAAACAGTGTCTTGGACTAAGGACCGAAACAGTGTCGTGGACTAAGGACAGAAACAGTGTCGTGGACTAAGTACACAAACAGTGTCGTGGACTAAGAACAGAAACAGCGTCGTGGACTAAGTACTGAAACAGTGTCGTGGACTAAGTACACAAACAGTGTCGTTGGCTAAGTACAGAAACAGCGTCGTGGACTAAGTACTGAAACAGTTTCGTGGACTAAGTACAGAAACAGTGTCGTGGACTAAGTACAGAAACAGTGTCATGGACTAAGTACAGAAAGAGTGTCGTGGACTAAGTACAGAAACAGTGTCGTGGACTAAGTACAGAAACAGTGTTGTGGACGAAGTACAGAAACAGCGTCGTGGACTAAGTACAGAAACAGGGTCGTGGACTAAGTACAGAAACAGTGTCGTGGACTGAGCACTGAAACAGTGTCGTGGACTAAGTACAGAAACAGCATCGTGGACTAAGTACAGAAAGAGTGTTGTGGACTAAGTACAGAAAGAGTGTCGTGGACTAAGTACAGAAACAGTGTCGTGGACTAAGTACAGAAACAGCATCATGGACTACGTACAGAAACAGCGTCGTGGACTAAGTGCAGAAACAGCGTCGTGGACTAAGTACAGAAACAGTGTCGTGGAATAAGTACAGAAACAGCGTCGTGGAGTAAGTGCAGAAACAGCGTCGTGGACTAAGTACAGAAACAGTGTCGCGGACTAATTACAGAAACAGTGTCATGGACTAAGTACAGAAACAGCATCATGGACTAAGTACAGAAACAGTGTCGTGGACTAAGTGCAGAAAGAGTGTCGTGGACTAAGTGCAGAAACAGTGTTGTGGACTAAGTACAGAAACAGCGTCGTGGACTGAGTACAGAAACAGTGTCGTGGACTAAATACAGAAAGAGTGTCGGGGACTAAGGACAGAAAGAGTGTCGCGGACTAATTACTGAAACAGTGTCGTGGACTAAGTTCAGAAACAGTGTCGTGGACTAAGTACTGAAACAGCATCATGGACTAAGTAATGAAACAGTGTCGTGGACTAAGTACAGAAAGAGTGTCGGGGACTAAGTACAGAAAGAGTGTCGGGGTCTAAGTACTGAAAGAGTGTCGCGGACTAATTACTGAAACAGTGTCGTGGACTAAGTACTGAAACAGCATCGTGGAATAAGTAAAGAAACAGTGTCGTGGACTAAGTACAGAAATAGTGTCGTGGACTAAGTACAGAAACAGTGTCGTGGACTAAGTACAGATACAGTGTCGTGGACTAAGTACAGATACAGTGTCGTGGACTATATACAGAAAGAGTGTCGTGGACTAAGTACAGAAACAGTGTCGTGGACTAAGTACTGAAACAGCATCATGGACTAAGTACAGAAAGAGTGCCTTGGACTAAGTACAGAAACACTGTCGTGGACTAAGTACAGAAACTTTACAGGACCCTCATCAGGCCTCATTTGGAGTACTGTGCGCAGTTCTGGTCGCCTCACTATAGGAAAGACGTAGAAGCTATTGAAAGGGTGCAGAGGAGATTTACAAGGATGTTGCCTGGACTGGGAGGCATGCCTTATGAAGATAGGTTGAGGGAGCTGGGACTCTTTTCCCTGGAGAGGGGAAGGTTGAGAGGCGACCTGATAGAAGTTTATAAAATGTGGAGAGGAATAGATAGGGTGGACTCTCAGAGGCTATTTCCCCGGGTTGAAATGGTCGCTACGAGAGGACACAGATTTAAGGTGCGGGGAGGGAAGTACAGAGGTGATGTTAGGGGTAAGTTTTTCACTCCGAGGGTGGTGAGTGAATGGAATCGGCTGCCGTCGTCGGTGGTGGAGGCGAACTCGCTGGGGTCTTTTAAAAGACTTCTGGATGAGTATATGGGGTTTAATGGGATTGGGGGTTATAGATAGGTCTATAGATTGGTGGGGTTGATGCGATCGGCGCAACTCGAGGGCCGAAGGGCCTGTTTGTGCTGTAATGTTCTATGTTCTATGTTCTATGAAACAGTGTCGTGGACGAAGTACAGAAAGAGTGTCGTGGACTAAGTTCAGAAAGAGTGTCGTGGTCTAAGTACAGAAACAGTGTCATGGAAGAAGTGCAGAAACAGCGTCGTGGACTAAGTACAGAAACAGCGTCGTGGACTAAGTGCAGAAAAAGCGTCGTGGACGAAGTACAGAAGCAGCATCGTGGACTAAGTACTGAAATAGTGTCGTGGACTAAGTACTGAAACAGTGTCGTGGACTAAGTACTGAAACAGCATCGTGGACTAAGTACAGAAACAGCATCGTGGACTAAGTACAGAAACAGTGTCGTGGACTAAGTACTGAAATAATGTCGTGGACTAAGTACAGAAACAGTGTCTTGGACTAAGGACCGAAACAGTGTCGTGGACTAAGGACAGAAACAGTGTCGTGGACTAAGTACACAAACAGTGTCGTGGACTAAGTAGAGAAATATTGTCATCGACTAAGTACAGAAACAGTGTCGTGGACTAAGTACAGAAACAGCGTCATGGACTAAGTACAGAAAAAGTGTCGTGGACTAAGTACAGAAACAGTGTCGTGGACTACGTACAGAAACAGCGTCGTGGACTAAGTACAGAAAGAGTTTCGTGGACTAAGTACAGAAAGAGTGTCGTGGACTAAGTACAGAAACAGCGTCATGGACTAAGTACAGAAAGAGTGTCGTGGACTAAGTACAGAAACAGTGTCGTGGACTAAGTACAGAAACAGTGTCGTGGACTAAGTACAGAAACAGTGTCTTGGACTAAGTACCGAAACGGTGTCGTGGACTAAGTACAGAAACAGTGTCTTGGACTAAGTACCGAAACAATGTCGTGGACTAAGTACACAAACAGTGTCGTGGACGAAGTACACAACCAGTGTCGTGGACTAAGTACAGAAACAGCTTCGTGGACTAAGTACTGAAACAGTGTCGTGGAATAAGTACACAAACAGTGTCGTGGACTAAGTACACAAACAGTGTCGTGGACTAAGTACAGAAACAGCGTCGTGGACTAAGTACAGAAAGAGTTTCGTGGACTAAGTACAGAAAGAGTTTCGTGGACTAAGTACACAAACAGTGTCGTGGACTAAGTACAGAAACAGTGTCGTGGACTAAGTACAGAAACAGTGTCGTGGACTAAGTACAGAAACAGTGTCGTGGACTAAGTACAGAAACAGTGTCGTGGACTAAGTACAGAAACAGTGTCGTGGACTGAGCACTGAAACAGTGTCGTGGACTAAGTACAGAAACAGTGTCGTGGACTCAGAACAGAAACAGCGTCGTGGACTAAGTACAGAAACAGTGTCGTGGACTAAGAACAGAAACAGCGTCGTGGACTAAGTACAGAAACAGCGTCGTGGACTAAGTGCAGAAACAGTGTCGTGGACTAAGTACAGAAAGAGTGTCGGGGACTAAGTACAGAAAGATTGTCGCGGACTAAGTACTGAAACAGCATCGTGGACTAAGTACAGAAACAGCATCGTGGACTAAGTACAGAAACAGTGTCGTGGACTAAGTACTGAAATAATGTCGTGGACTAAGTACAGAAACAGTGTCTTGGACTAAGTACAGAAACAGTGTCGTGGACTAAGTACTGAAATAATGTCGTGGACTAAGTACAGAAACAGTGTCTTGGACTAAGTGCAGAAACAGTGTCGTGGACTAAGGACAGAAACAGTGTCGTGGACTAAGTACACAAACAGTGTCGTGCCTAAGAACAGAAACAGCGTCGTGGACTAAGTACTGAAACAGTGTCGTGGACTAAGTACACAAACAGTGTCGTTGGCTAAGTACAGATACAGCGTCGTGGACTAAGTACTGAAACAGTTTCGTGGACTAAGTACAGAAACAGTGTCGTGGACTAAGTACAGAAACAGTGTCATGGACTAAGTACAGAAAGAGTGTCGTGGACTAAGTACAGAAACAGTGTCGTGGACTAAGTACAGAAACAGTGTCGTGGATTAAGTACAGAAACAGTGTCGTGGACGAAGTACAGAAACAGCATCATGGACTAAGTACAGAAACAGTTTCCTGGACTAAGTACAGAAACAGCATCATGGACTAAGTACAGAAACAGTGTCGTGGAATAAGTACAGAAACAGCGTCGTGGAATATGTACAAAAACAGCGTCGTGGACTAAGTGTAGAAACAGCGTCGTGGAATATGTACAAAAACAGCGTCGTGGACTAAGTACAGAAACAGCGTCGTGGACTAAGTACAGTAACAGTGTCATGGACTAAGTACAGAAACAGCATCATGGACTAAGTACAGAAACAGTGTCGTGGACTAAGTACAGAAACAGTGTCGTGGTCTAAGTGCAGAAACAGTGTCGTGGACGAAGTACAGAAAGAGTGTCGGGGACTAAGTACAGAAAGAGTGTCGTGGACTAAGTACAGGAAGAGTGTCGTGGACTAAGTACAGAAACAGCGTCGTGGACTAAGTACAGAAACAGTGTCCTGGACTAAGTACAGAAACTGCATCATGGACTAAGTACAGAAACAGTGTCGTGGAATAAGTACAGAAACAGCGTCGTGAACTAAGTACAGAAACAGTGTCGCGGACTAATTACAGAAACAGTGTCATGGACTAAGTACAGAAACAGCATCATGGACTAAGTACAGAAACAGTGTCGTGGACTAATTACAGAAACAGTGTCATGGACTAAGTACAGAAACAGCATCATGGACTAAGTACAGAAACAGTGTCGTGGACTAAGTGCAGAAAGAGTGTCGTGGACTAAGTGCAGAAACAGTGTTGTGGACTAAGTACAGAAACAGCGTCGTGGACTGAGTACAGAAACAGTGTCGTGGACTAAGTACAGAAAGAGTGTCGGGGACTAAGGACAGAAAGAGTGTCGCGGACTAATTACTGAAACAGTGTCGTGGACTAAGTTCAGAAACAGTGTCGTGGACTAAGTACTGAAACAGCATCATGGACTAAGTAATGAAACAGTGTCGTGGACTAAGTACAGAAAGAGTGTCGGGGACTAAGTACAGAAAGAGTGTCGGGGTCTAAGTACTGAAAGAGTGTCGCGGACTAATTACTGAAACAGTGTCGTGGACTAAGTACTGAAACAGCATCGTGGAATAAGTAAAGAAACAGTGTCGTGGACTAAGTACAGAAATAGTGTCGTGGACTAAGCACAGAAACAGTGTCGTGGACTAAGTACAGATACAGTGTCGTGGACTAAGTACAGATACAGTGTCGTGGACTATATACAGAAAGAGTGTCGTGGACTAAGTACAGAAACAGTGTCGTGGACTAAGTACTGAAACAGCATCATGGACTAAGTACAGAAAGAGTGCCTTGGACTAAGTACAGAAACACTGTCGTGGACTAAGTACAGAAACTTTACAGGACCCTCATCAGGCCTCATTTGGAGTACTGTGCGCAGTTCTGGTCGCCTCACTATAGGAAAGACGTAGAAGCTATTGAAAGGGTGCAGAGGAGATTTACAAGGATGTTGCCTGGACTGGGAGGCATGCCTTATGAAGATAGGTTGAGGGAGCTGGGACTCTTTTCCCTGGAAAGGCGAAGGTTGAGAGGCGACCTGATAGAAGTTTATAAAATGTGGAGAGGAATAGATAGGGTGGACTCTCAGAGGCTATTTCCCCGGGTTGAAATGGTCGCTACGAGAGGACACAGATTTAAGGTGCGGGGAGGGAAGTACAGAGGTGATGTTAGGGGTAAGTTTTTCACTCAGAGGGTGGTGAGTGAATGGAATCGGCTGCCGTCGTCGGTGGTGGAGGCGAACTCGCTGGGGTCTTTTAAAAGACTTCTGGATGAGTATATGGGGTTTAATGGGATTGGGGGTTATAGATAGGTCTATAGATTGGTGGGGTTGATGCGATCGGCGCAACTCGAGGGCCGAAGGGCCAGTTTGTGCTGTAATGTTCTATGTTCTGTGTTCTATGAAACAGTGTCGTGGACGAAGTACAGAAAGAGTGTCGTGGACTAAGTTCAGAAAGAGTGTCGTGGTCTAAGTACAGAAACAGTGTCATGGACTAAGTGCAGAAACAGCGTCGTGGACTAAGTACAGAAACAGCGTCGTGGACTAAGTGCAGAAAAAGCGTCGTGGACGAAGTACAGAAACAGCATCGTGGACTAAGTACTGGAATAGTGTCGTGGACTAAGTACTGAAACAGTGTCGTGGACTAAGTACTGAAACAGCATCGTGGACTAAGTACAGAAACAGCATCGTGGACTAAGTACTGAAATAATGTTGTGGACTAAGTACAGAAACAGTGTCTTGGACTAAGTACCGAAACGGTGTCGTGGACTAAGTACAGAAACAGTGTCTTGGACTAAGTACCGAAACAGTGTCGTGGACTAAGTACACAAACATTGTCGTGTACTAAGTACACAACCAGTGTCGTGGACTAAGTACAGAAACAGCGTCGTGGACTAAGTACTGAAACAGTGTCGTGGAATAAGTACACAAACAGTGTCATGGACTAAGTACAGAAACAGCGTCGTGGACTAAGTACAGAAAGAGTTTCGTGGACTAAGTACAGAAAGAGTGTCGTGGACTAAGTACAGAAACAGTGTCGTGGACTAAGTACAGAAACAGTGTCGTGGACTCAGAACAGAAACAGCGTCGTGGACTAAGTACAGAAACAGTGTCGTGGACTAAGAACAGAAACAGCGTCGTGGACTAAGTACAGAAACAGCGTCGTGGACTAAGTGCAGAAACAGTGTCGTGGACTAAGTACAGAAAGAGTGTCGGGGACTAAGTACAGAAAGAGTGTCGCGGACTAAGTACTGAAACAGCATCGTGGACTAAGTACAGAAACAGCGTCGTGGACTAAGTATAGAAACAGTGTCGTGGACTAAGTACTGAAATAATGTCGTGGACTAAGTACAGAAACAGTGTCTTGGACTAAGGACCGAAACAGTGTCGTGGACTAAGGACAGAAACAGTGTCGTGGACTAAGTACACAAACAGTGTCGTGGACTAAGAACAGAAACAGCGTCGTGGACTAAGTACTGAAACAGTGTCGTGGACTAAGTACACAAACAGTGTCGTTGGCTAAGTACAGAAACAGCGTCGTGGACTAAGTACTGAAACAGTTTCGTGGACTAAGTACAGAAACAGTGTCGTGGACTAAGTACAGAAACAGTGTCATGGACTAAGTACAGAAAGAGTGTCGTGGACTAAGTACAGAAACAGTGTCGTGGACTAAGTACAGAAACAGTGTTGTGGACGAAGTACAGAAACAGCGTCGTGGACTAAGTACAGAAACAGGGTCGTGGACTAAGTACAGAAACAGTGTCGTGGACTGAGCACTGAAACAGTGTCGTGGACTAAGTACAGAAACAGCATCGTGGACTAAGTACAGAAAGAGTGTTGTGGACTAAGTACAGAAAGAGTGTCGTGGACTAAGTACAGAAACAGTGTCGTGGACTAAGTACAGAAACAGCATCATGGACTACGTACAGAAACAGCGTCGTGGACTAAGTGCAGAAACAGCGTCGTGGACTAAGTACAGAAACAGTGTCGTGGAATAAGTACAGAAACAGCGTCGTGGAGTAAGTGCAGAAACAGCGTCGTGGACTAAGTACAGAAACAGTGTCGCGGACTAATTACAGAAACAGTGTCATGGACTAAGTACAGAAACAGCATCATGGACTAAGTACAGAAACAGTGTCGTGGACTAAGTGCAGAAAGAGTGTCGTGGACTAAGTGCAGAAACAGTGTTGTGGACTAAGTACAGAAACAGCGTCGTGGACTGAGTACAGAAACAGTGTCGTGGACTAAATACAGAAAGAGTGTCGGGGACTAAGGACAGAAAGAGTGTCGCGGACTAATTACTGAAACAGTGTCGTGGACTAAGTTCAGAAACAGTGTCGTGGACTAAGTACTGAAACAGCATCATGGACTAAGTAATGAAACAGTGTCGTGGACTAAGTACAGAAAGAGTGTCGGGGACTAAGTACAGAAAGAGTGTCGGGGTCTAAGTACTGAAAGAGTGTCGCGGACTAATTACTGAAACAGTGTCGTGGACTAAGTACTGAAACAGCATCGTGGAATAAGTAAAGAAACAGTGTCGTGGACTAAGTACAGAAATAGTGTCGTGGACTAAGTACAGAAACAGTGTCGTGGACTAAGTACAGATACAGTGTCGTGGACTAAGTACAGATACAGTGTCGTGGACTATATACAGAAAGAGTGTCGTGGACTAAGTACAGAAACAGTGTCGTGGACTAAGTACTGAAACAGCATCATGGACTAAGTACAGAAAGAGTGCCTTGGACTAAGTACAGAAACACTGTCGTGGACTAAGTACAGAAACTTTACAGGACCCTCATCAGGCCTCATTTGGAGTACTGTGCGCAGTTCTGGTCGCCTCACTATAGGAAAGACGTAGAAGCTATTGAAAGGGTGCAGAGGAGATTTACAAGGATGTTGCCTGGACTGGGAGGCATGCCTTATGAAGATAGGTTGAGGGAGCTGGGACTCTTTTCCCTGGAGAGGGGAAGGTTGAGAGGCGACCTGATAGAAGTTTATAAAATGTGGAGAGGAATAGATAGGGTGGACTCTCAGAGGCTATTTCCCCGGGTTGAAATGGTCGCTACGAGAGGACACAGATTTAAGGTGCGGGGAGGGAAGTACAGAGGTGATGTTAGGGGTAAGTTTTTCACTCCGAGGGTGGTGAGTGAATGGAATCGGCTGCCGTCGTCGGTGGTGGAGGCGAACTCGCTGGGGTCTTTTAAAAGACTTCTGGATGAGTATATGGGGTTTAATGGGATTGGGGGTTATAGATAGGTCTATAGATTGGTGGGGTTGATGCGATCGGCGCAACTCGAGGGCCGAAGGGCCTGTTTGTGCTGTAATGTTCTATGTTCTATGTTCTATGAAACAGTGTCGTGGACGAAGTACAGAAAGAGTGTCGTGGACTAAGTTCAGAAAGAGTGTCGTGGTCTAAGTACAGAAACAGTGTCATGGAAGAAGTGCAGAAACAGCGTCGTGGACTAAGTACAGAAACAGCGTCGTGGACTAAGTGCAGAAAAAGCGTCGTGGACGAAGTACAGAAGCAGCATCGTGGACTAAGTACTGAAATAGTGTCGTGGACTAAGTACTGAAACAGTGTCGTGGACTAAGTACTGAAACAGCATCGTGGACTAAGTACAGAAACAGCATCGTGGACTAAGTACAGAAACAGTGTCGTGGACTAAGTACTGAAATAATGTCGTGGACTAAGTACAGAAACAGTGTCTTGGACTAAGGACCGAAACAGTGTCGTGGACTAAGGACAGAAACAGTGTCGTGGACTAAGTACACAAACAGTGTCGTGGACTAAGTAGAGAAATATTGTCATCGACTAAGTACAGAAACAGTGTCGTGGACTAAGTACAGAAACAGCGTCATGGACTAAGTACAGAAAAAGTGTCGTGGACTAAGTACAGAAACAGTGTCGTGGACTACGTACAGAAACAGCGTCGTGGACTAAGTACAGAAAGAGTTTCGTGGACTAAGTACAGAAAGAGTGTCGTGGACTAAGTACAGAAACAGCGTCATGGACTAAGTACAGAAAGAGTGTCGTGGACTAAGTACAGAAACAGTGTCGTGGACTAAGTACAGAAACAGTGTCGTGGACTAAGTACAGAAACAGTGTCTTGGACTAAGTACCGAAACGGTGTCGTGGACTAAGTACAGAAACAGTGTCTTGGACTAAGTACCGAAACAATGTCGTGGACTAAGTACACAAACAGTGTCGTGGACGAAGTACACAACCAGTGTCGTGGACTAAGTACAGAAACAGCTTCGTGGACTAAGTACTGAAACAGTGTCGTGGAATAAGTACACAAACAGTGTCGTGGACTAAGTACACAAACAGTGTCGTGGACTAAGTACAGAAACAGCGTCGTGGACTAAGTACAGAAAGAGTTTCGTGGACTAAGTACAGAAAGAGTTTCGTGGACTAAGTACACAAACAGTGTCGTGGACTAAGTACAGAAACAGTGTCGTGGACTAAGTACAGAAACAGTGTCGTGGACTAAGTACAGAAACAGTGTCGTGGACTAAGTACAGAAACAGTGTCGTGGACTAAGTACAGAAACAGTGTCGTGGACTGAGCACTGAAACAGTGTCGTGGACTAAGTACAGAAACAGTGTCGTGGACTCAGAACAGAAACAGCGTCGTGGACTAAGTACAGAAACAGTGTCGTGGACTAAGAACAGAAACAGCGTCGTGGACTAAGTACAGAAACAGCGTCGTGGACTAAGTGCAGAAACAGTGTCGTGGACTAAGTACAGAAAGAGTGTCGGGGACTAAGTACAGAAAGATTGTCGCGGACTAAGTACTGAAACAGCATCGTGGACTAAGTACAGAAACAGCATCGTGGACTAAGTACAGAAACAGTGTCGTGGACTAAGTACTGAAATAATGTCGTGGACTAAGTACAGAAACAGTGTCTTGGACTAAGTACAGAAACAGTGTCGTGGACTAAGTACTGAAATAATGTCGTGGACTAAGTACAGAAACAGTGTCTTGGACTAAGTGCAGAAACAGTGTCGTGGACTAAGGACAGAAACAGTGTCGTGGACTAAGTACACAAACAGTGTCGTGCCTAAGAACAGAAACAGCGTCGTGGACTAAGTACTGAAACAGTGTCGTGGACTAAGTACACAAACAGTGTCGTTGGCTAAGTACAGATACAGCGTCGTGGACTAAGTACTGAAACAGTTTCGTGGACTAAGTACAGAAACAGTGTCGTGGACTAAGTACAGAAACAGTGTCATGGACTAAGTACAGAAAGAGTGTCGTGGACTAAGTACAGAAACAGTGTCGTGGACTAAGTACAGAAACAGTGTCGTGGATTAAGTACAGAAACAGTGTCGTGGACGAAGTACAGAAACAGCATCATGGACTAAGTACAGAAACAGTTTCCTGGACTAAGTACAGAAACAGCATCATGGACTAAGTACAGAAACAGTGTCGTGGAATAAGTACAGAAACAGCGTCGTGGAATATGTACAAAAACAGCGTCGTGGACTAAGTACAGAAACAGCGTCGTGGACTAAGTACAGAAACAGCGTCGTGGACTAAGTACAGTAACAGTGTCATGGACTAAGTACAGAAACAGCATCATGGACTAAGTACAGAAACAGTGTCGTGGACTAAGTACAGAAACAGTGTCGTGGTCTAAGTGCAGAAACAGTGTCGTGGACGAAGTACAGAAAGAGTGTCGTGGACTAAGTACAGGAAGAGTGTCGTGGACTAAGTACAGAAACAGCGTCGTGGACTAAGTACAGAAACAGTGTCCTGGACTAAGTACAGAAACTGCATCATGGACTAAGTACAGAAACAGTGTCGTGGAATAAGTACAGAAACAGCGTCGTGGACTAAGTGCAGAAACAGTGTCGTGGACTAAGTGCAGAAACAGCGTCGCGGACTAAGTACAGAAACAGTGTCGTGGACTAAGTACAGAAGCAGTGTCGTGCACTAAGTGCAGACACAGCGTCCTGGACTAAGTACAGAAAGAGTGTCGTGGACTAAGTACAGAAACAGTGTCGTGGACTAAGTACAGAAAGAGTGTCGTGGACTAAGTGCAGAATCAGCGTCGTGGACAAGTACAGAAATATTGTCATGGACTAAGTACAGAAACAGTGTCGTGGACTAAGTACAGAAACAGCGTCGTGGACTAAGTAACGAAACAGTGTCGTGGACTAAGAACAGAAACAGCGTCGTGGACTAAGTACAGAAACAGTGTCGTAGACTAAGTGCAGAAACAGTGTCGTGGACTAAGAACAGAAACAGCGTCGTGGACTAAGTACAGAAACAGTGTCGTAGACTAAGTGCAGAAACAGTGTCGTGGACTAAGTACTGAAACAGTGTCGTGGACTAAGTACACAAAAAGCGTCGTGGATTAAGTACTGAAACAGTTTCGTGGACTAAGTACAGAAACAGTGTCATGGACTAAGTACAGGAAGAGTGTCATGGACTAAGTCCAGAAAGAGTGTCGTGGACTAAGTACAGAAACAGTGTCGTGGACTAAGTCCAGAAAGAGTGTCGTGGACTAAGTACAGAAACAGTGTCGTGGACTAAGTACTGAAACAGTATCGTGGACTAAGTACAGAAACAGTGTCGTGGACTAAGTACTGAAACAGTGTCGTGGACTAAGTACAGAAACAGCATCGTGGACTAAGTACAGAAAGAGTGTTGTGGACGAAGTACAGAAAGAGTGTCGTGGACTAAGTACAGAAACAGTGTCGTGGACTAAGTGCAGAAACAGCGTCGTGGACTAAGTACAGAAATATTGTCATGGACTAAGTACAGAAACAGTGTCGTGGACTAAGTACAGAAACAGCGTCGTGGACTAAGTGCAGAAACAGCGTCGTGGACTAAGTACAGAAATATTGTCATGGACTAAGTACAGAAACAGTGTCGTGGACTAAGTACAGAAACAGCGTCGTGGACTAAGTACAGAAACAGCATCATGGACTAAGTACAGAAAGAGTGTTGTGGACCAAGTACAGAAAGAGTGTCGTGGACTAAGTGCAGAAACAGAGTCATGGACTAAGTACAGAAATATTGTCATGGACTAAGTACAGAAACAGTGTCGTGGACTAAGTACAGAAACAGCGTCGTGGACTAAGTACAGAAACAGCCTCGTGGACTAAGTGCAGAAACAGCGTCGTGGACTAAGTACAGAAACAGTGTCGTGGACTAAGTACAGAAACAGCATCATGGACTACGTACAGAAACAGCGTCGTGGACTAAGTGCAGAAACAGCGTCGTGGACTAAGTACAGAAACAGTGTCGTGGAATAAGTACAGAAACAGCGTCGTGGAGTAAGTGCAGAAACAGCGTCGTGGACTAAGTACAGAAACAGTGTCGCGAACTAATTACAGAAACAGTGTCATGGACTAAGTACAGAAACAGCATCATGGACTAAGTACAGAAACAGTGTCGTGGACTAAGTGCAGAAAGAGTGTCGTGGACTAAGTGCAGAAACAGTGTTGTGGACTAAGTACAGAAACAGCGTCGTGGACTGAGTACAGAAACAGTGTCATGGACTAAGTACAGAAAGAGTGTCGGGGACTAAGGACAGAAAGAGTGTCGCGGACTAATTACTGAAACAGTGTCGTGGACTAAGTTCAGAAACAGTGTCGTGGACTAAGTACTGAAACAGCATCATGGACTAAGTAATGAAACAGTGTCGTGGACTAAGTACAGAAAGAGTGTCGGGGACTAAGTACAGAAAGAGTGTCGGGGTCTAAGTACTGAAAGAGTGTCGCGGACTAATTACTGAAACAGTGTCGTGGACTAAGTACTGAAACAGCATCGTGGAATAAGTAAAGAAACAGTGTCGTGGACTAAGTACAGAAATAGTGTCGTGGACTAAGCACAGAAACAGTGTCGTGGACTAAGTACAGATACAGTGTCGTGGACTAAGTACAGATACAGTGTCGTGGACTATATACAGAAAGAGTGTCGTGGACTAAGTACAGAAACAGTGTCGTGGACTAAGTACTGAAACAGCATCATGGACTAAGTACAGAAAGAGTGCCTTGGACTAAGTACAGAAACACTGTCGTGGACTAAGTACAGAAACTTTACAGGACCCTCATCAGGCCTCATTTGGAGTACTGTGCGCAGTTCTGGTCGCCTCACTATAGGAAAGACGTAGAAGCTATTGAAAGGGTGCAGAGGAGATTTACAAGGATGTTGCCTGGACTGGGAGGCATGCCTTATGAAGATAGGTTGAGGGAGCTGGGACTCTTTTCCCTGGAAAGGCGAAGGTTGAGAGGCGACCTGATAGAAGTTTATAAAATGTGGAGAGGAATAGATAGGGTGGACTCTCAGAGGCTATTTCCCCGGGTTGAAATGGTCGCTACGAGAGGACACAGATTTAAGGTGCGGGGAGGGAAGTACAGAGGTGATGTTAGGGGTATGTTTTTCACTCAGAGGGTGGTGAGTGAATGGAATCGGCTGCCGTCGTCGGTGGTGGAGGCAAACTCGCTGGGGTCTTTTAAAAGACTTCTGGATGAGTATATGGGGTTTAATGGGATTGGGGGTTATAGATAGGTCTATAGATTGGTGGGGTTGATGCGATCGGCGCAACTCGAGGGCCGAAGGGCCTGTTTGTGCTGTAATGTTCTATGTTCTGTGTTCTATGAAACAGTGTCGTGGACGAAGTACAGAAAGAGTGTCGTGGACTAAGTTCAGAAAGAGTGTCGTGGTCTAAGTACAGAAACAGTGTCATGGACTAAGTGCAGAAACAGCGTCGTGGACTAAGTACAGAAACAGCGTCGTGGACTAAGTGCAGAAAAAGCGTCGTGGACGAAGTACAGAAACAGCATCGTGGACTAAGTACTGAAATAGTGTCGTGGACTAAGTACTGAAACAGTGTCGTGGACTAAGTACTGAAACAGCATCGTGGACTAAGTACAGAAACAGCATCGTGGACTAAGTACTGAAATAATGTTGTGGACTAAGTACAGAAACAGTGTCTTGGACTAAGTACCGAAACGGTGTCGTGGACTAAGTACAGAAACAGTGTCTTGGACTAAGTACCGAAACAGTGACGTGGACTAAGTACACAAACATTGTCGTGTACTAAGTACACAACCAGTGTCGTGGACTAAGTACAGAAACAGCGTCGTGGACTAAGTACTGAAACAGTGTCGTGGAATAAGTACACAAACAGTGTCATGGACTAAGTACAGAAACAGCGTCGTGGACTAAGTACAGAAAGAGTTTCGTGGACTAAGTACAGAAAGAGTGTCGTGGACTAAGTACAGAAACAGTGTCGTGGAATAAGTACAGAAACAGTGTCGTGGAATATGTACAAAAACAGCGTCGTGGACTAAGTGCAGAAACAGTGTCGTGGACTAAGTACAGAAACAGTGTCGTGGACTAAGAACAGAAACAGCGTCGTGGACTAAGTACAGAAACAGCGTCGTGGACTAAGTGCAGAAACAGTGTCGTGGACTAAGAACAGAAACAGCGTCGTGGACTAAGTACAGAAACAGTGTCGTGGACTAAGAACAGAAACAGCGTCGTGGACTAAGTACAGAAACAGCGTCGTGGACTAAGTGCAGAAACAGTGTCGTGGACTAAGTACAGAAACAGCATCATGGACTAAGTACAGAAACAGTGTCCTGGACTAAGTACAGAAACAGCATCATGGACTAAGTACAGAAACAGTGTTGTGGAGTAAGTGCAGAAACAGCGTCGTGGACTAAGTACAGAAACAGTGTCGCGGACTAATTACAGAAACAGTGTCATGGACTAAGTACAGAAGCAGCATCATGGACTAAGTATTAGAAACAGTGTCGTGGACTAAGTGCAGAAAGAGTGTCGTGGACTAACTGCAGAAACAGTGTTGTGGACTAAGTACAGAAACAGCGTCGTGGACTAAGTACAGAAACAGTGTCGTGGACTAAGTACAGAAAGAGTGTCGGGGACTAAGTACAGAAAGAGTGTCGCGGACTAATTACTGAAACAGTGTCGTGGAATAAGTTCAGAAACAGTGTCATGGACTAAGTACTGGAACAGCATCATGGACTAAGTACTGAAACAGTGTCGTGGACTAAGTACAGAAAGAGTGTCGGGGACGAAGTACAGAAAGAGTGTCGGGGTCTAAGTACTGAAAGAGTGTCGCGGACTAATTACTGAAACAGTGTCGTGGACTAAGTACTGAAACAGCATCGTGGACTAAGTAAAGAAACAGTGTCGTGGACTAAGTACAGAAATAGTGTCGTGGACTAAGTACAGAAACAGTGTCGTGGACTAAGTACAGATACAGTGTCGTGGACTAAGTACCGAAACAGTGTCGTGGACTAAGTACACAAACAGTGTCGTGGACTAAGTACAGAAACAGTGTCGTGTACTAAGAACATAAACAGCGTCGTGGACTAAGTACAGAAACAGTGTCGTGCACTAAGTGCAGAAACAGTGTCGTGGACTAAGTACAGAAAGAGTGTAGGGGACTAAGTACAGAAAGAGTGTCGCGGACTAAGTACTGAAACAGCATCGTGGACTAAGTACAGAAACAGCATCGTGGACTAAGTACAGAAACAGTGTCGTGGACTAAGTACTGAAATAATGTCGTGGACTAAGTACAGAAACAGTGTCTTGGACTAAGGACCGAAACAGTGTCGTGGACTAAGGACAGAAACAGTGTCGTGGACTAAGTACACAAACAGTGTCGTGGACTAAGTAGAGAAATATTGTCATCGACTAAGTACAGAAACAGTGTCGTGGACTAAGTACAGAAACAGCGTCATGGACTAAGTACAGAAAAAGTGTCGTGGACTAAGTACAGAAACAGTGTCGTGGACTACGTACAGAAAAAGTGTCGTGGTCTAAGTACAGAAACAGCATCGTGGACTAAGTACAGAAACAGTGTCATGGAATAAGTACTAAAACAGTGTCCTGGACTAAGTGCAGAAACAGCGTCGTGGACTAAGTACAGAAACAGTGTCGTGGACTAAGTACAGAAACAGCATCGTGGACTAAGTACAGAAAGAGTGTCGTGGACTAAGTACAGAAAGAGTGTCGTGGACTAAGTACAGAAAAAGTGTCATGGACTAAGTACAGAAACAGTCTCGTGGACTAAGTAAAGAAACAGTGTTGTGGACTAAATACAGAAACAGTGTCGTGGACTATATACAGAAAGAGTGTCGAGGACTAAGTACAGAAAGAGTGTCGTGGTCTAAGTACAGAAAGAGTGTCGTGGACTAAGTAAAGAAAGAGTGTCGTGGACTAAGCACAGAAAGAGTGTCGTGGACTAAGTACAGAAAGAGTGTCGTGGTCTAAGTAAAGAAAGAGTGTCGTGGACTAAGTGCAGAAACAGCGTCGTGGAATAAGTACAGAAAGAGTGTCGTGGACTAAGTGCAGAAACAGCGTCGTGGACTAAGTACAGAAACAGTGTCATTGACTGAGTACAGAAAGAGTGTCGTGGACTAAGTACAGAAACAGTGTCGTGGACTAAGTACAGAAAGAGTGTCGTGGTCTAACTACAGAAAGAGTGTCATGGACTAAGTACAGAAAGAGTGTCGTGGTCTAAGTACAGAAAGAGTGTCGTGGACTAAGTACAGAAAGAGTGTCGTGGACTAAGTACAGAAAGAGTGTCGTGGACTAAGTACAGAAACAGTGTCGTGGACTAAGTACAGAAAGAGTGTCGTGGACTAAGTACAGAAACAGTGTCGTGGACTAAGTACAGAAACAGTGTCGTGGTCTAAGTACAGAAAGAGTGTCATGGACTAAGTACAGAAAGAGTGTCGTGGACTAAGTACAGAAACAGTGTTGTGGACTAAGTACAGAAACAGTGTCGTGGACTAAGTACAGAAACAGTGTCGTGGACTAAGTACAGAAACAGTGTCGTGGTCTAAGTACAGAAAGAGTGTCGTGGACTAAGTACAGAAACAGTGTCGTGGACTAAGTACAGAAAGAGTGTCATGGTCTAAGTACAGAAAGAGTGTCGTGGACTAAGTACAGAAACAGTGTCGTGGACTAAGTACATAAAGAGTGTCATGGACTAAGTACAGAAACAGTTTCGTGGACTAAGTACAGAAAGAGTGTCGTGGTCTAACTACAGAAAGAGTGTCATGGACTAAGTACAAAAACAGTGTCGTGGACTAAGTACAGAAACAGTGTCGTGGTCTAAGTACAGAAAGAGTGTCGTGGACTAAGTACAGAAACAGTGTCGTGGACTAAGTACAGAAAGAGTGTCGTGGTCTAAGTACAGAAAGAGTGTCATGGACTAAGTAAAGAAACAGTGTCGTGGACTAAGTACAGAAACAGTGTCGTGGTCTAAGTACAGAAAGAGTGTCGTGGACTAAGTGCAGAAACAGCATCGTCGACTAAGTACAGAAACAGTGTCGTGGACTAAGTACAGAATCAGCATCGTGGATTAAGTACAGAAACAGTGTCGTGGACTAAGTGCAGAAACAGCGTCGTTGACTAAGTACAGAAACAGCGTCGTGGACTAAGTACAGAAACAGCATCGTGGACTAAGTGCAGAAAGAGTGTCGTGGACTAAGTGCAGAAACAGCATCGTCGACTAAGGACAGAAACAGTGTCGTGGACTAAGTACACAAACAGTGTCGTGGACTAAGAACAGAAACAGCGTCGTGGACTAAGTACTGAAACAGTGTCGTGGACTAAGTACACAAACAGTGTCGTTGGCTAAGTACAGAAACAGCGTCGTGGACTAAGTACTGAAACAGTTTCGTGGACTAAGTACAGAAACAGTGTCGTGGACTAAGTACAGAAACAACGTCGTGGACTAAGTACAGAAACAGGGTCGTGGACTAAGTACAGAAACAGTGTCGTGGATTGAGCACTGAAACAGTGTCGTGGACTAAGTACAGAAACAGCATCGTGGACTAAGTACAGAAAGAGTGTTGTGGACTAAGTACAGAAAGAGTGTCGTGGACTAAGTACAGAAACAGTGTCGTGGACTAAGTGCAGAAACAGCATCGTGGACTAAGTACAGAAATATTGTCATGGACTAAGTACAGAAACAGTGTCGTGGACTAAGTACAGAAACAGCGTCGTGGACTAAGTGTAGAACAGCGTCATGGACTAAGTACAGAAATATTGTCATGGACTAAGTACAGAAACAGTGTCGTGGACTAAGTACAGAAACAGCGTCGTGGATTAAGTACAGAAACAGCGTCGTGGACTATATACAGAAACAGTGTTGTGGACTAAGTACAGAAACAGTGTCGTGGACTAAGTGCAGAAACAGCGTCGTGGACTAAGTACAGAAACAGTGTCGTGGACTAAGTACAGAAACAGCATCATGGACTAAGTACAGAAACAGTGTCCTGGACTAAGTACAGAAACAGCATCATGGACTAAGTACAGAAACAGCGTCGTGGACTAAGTACAGAAACAGTGTCCTGGACTAAGTACAGAAACTGCATCATGGACTAAGTACAGAAACAGTGTCGTGGAATAAGTACAGAAACAGCGTCGTGGACTAAGTGCAGAAACAGTGTCGTGGACTAAGTGCAGAAACAGCGTCGCGGACTAAGTACAGAAACAGTGTCGTGGACTAAGTACAGAAGCAGTGTCGTGCACTAAGTGCAGACACAGCGTCCTGGACTAAGTACAGAAAGAGTGTCGTGGACTAAGTACAGAAACAGTGTCGTGGACTAAGTACAGAAAGAGTGTCGTGGACTAAGTGCAGAATCAGCGTCGTGGACAAGTACAGAAATATTGTCATGGACTAAGTACAGAAACAGTGTCGTGGACTAAGTACAGAAACAGCGTCGTGGACTAAGTAACGAAACAGTGTCGTGGACTAAGAACAGAAACAGCGTCGTGGACTAAGTACAGAAACAGTGTCGTAGACTAAGTGCAGAAACAGTGTCGTGGACTAAGAACAGAAACAGCGTCGTGGACTAAGTACAGAAACAGTGTCGTAGACTAAGTGCAGAAACAGTGTCGTGGACTAAGTACTGAAACAGTGTCGTGGACTAAGTACACAAAAAGCGTCGTGGATTAAGTACTGAAACAGTTTCGTGGACTAAGTACAGAAACAGTGTCATGGACTAAGTACAGGAAGAGTGTCATGGACTAAGTCCAGAAAGAGTGTCGTGGACTAAGTACAGAAACAGTGTCGTGGACTAAGTCCAGAAAGAGTGTCGTGGACTAAGTACAGAAACAGTGTCGTGGACTAAGTACTGAAACAGTATCGTGGACTAAGTACAGAAACAGTGTCGTGGACTAAGTACTGAAACAGTGTCGTGGACTAAGTACAGAAACAGCATCGTGGACTAAGTACAGAAAGAGTGTTGTGGACGAAGTACAGAAAGAGTGTCGTGGACTAAGTACAGAAACAGTGTCGTGGACTAAGTGCAGAAACAGCGTCGTGGACTAAGTACAGAAATATTGTCATGGACTAAGTACAGAAACAGTGTCGTGGACTAAGTACAGAAACAGCGTCGTGGACTAAGTGCAGAAACAGCGTCGTGGACTAAGTACAGAAATATTGTCATGGACTAAGTACAGAAACAGTGTCGTGGACTAAGTACAGAAACAGCGTCGTGGACTAAGTACAGAAACAGCATCATGGACTAAGTACAGAAAGAGTGTTGTGGACCAAGTACAGAAAGAGTGTCGTGGACTAAGTGCAGAAACAGAGTCATGGACTAAGTACAGAAATATTGTCATGGACTAAGTACAGAAACAGTGTCGTGGACTAAGTACAGAAACAGCGTCGTGGACTAAGTACAGAAACAGCCTCGTGGACTAAGTGCAGAAACAGCGTCGTGGACTAAGTACAGAAACAGTGTCGTGGACTAAGTACAGAAACAGCATCATGGACTACGTACAGAAACAGCGTCGTGGACTAAGTGCAGAAACAGCGTCGTGGACTAAGTACAGAAACAGTGTCGTGGAATAAGTACAGAAACAGCGTCGTGGAGTAAGTGCAGAAACAGCGTCGTGGACTAAGTACAGAAACAGTGTCGCGAACTAATTACAGAAACAGTGTCATGGACTAAGTACAGAAACAGCATCATGGACTAAGTACAGAAACAGTGTCGTGGACTAAGTGCAGAAAGAGTGTCGTGGACTAAGTGCAGAAACAGTGTTGTGGACTAAGTACAGAAACAGCGTCGTGGACTGAGTACAGAAACAGTGTCATGGACTAAGTACAGAAAGAGTGTCGGGGACTAAGGACAGAAAGAGTGTCGCGGACTAATTACTGAAACAGTGTCGTGGACTAAGTTCAGAAACAGTGTCGTGGACTAAGTACTGAAACAGCATCATGGACTAAGTAATGAAACAGTGTCGTGGACTAAGTACAGAAAGAGTGTCGGGGACTAAGTACAGAAAGAGTGTCGGGGTCTAAGTACTGAAAGAGTGTCGCGGACTAATTACTGAAACAGTGTCGTGGACTAAGTACTGAAACAGCATCGTGGAATAAGTAAAGAAACAGTGTCGTGGACTAAGTACAGAAATAGTGTCGTGGACTAAGCACAGAAACAGTGTCGTGGACTAAGTACAGATACAGTGTCGTGGACTAAGTACAGATACAGTGTCGTGGACTATATACAGAAAGAGTGTCGTGGACTAAGTACAGAAACAGTGTCGTGGACTAAGTACTGAAACAGCATCATGGACTAAGTACAGAAAGAGTGCCTTGGACTAAGTACAGAAACACTGTCGTGGACTAAGTACAGAAACTTTACAGGACCCTCATCAGGCCTCATTTGGAGTACTGTGCGCAGTTCTGGTCGCCTCACTATAGGAAAGACGTAGAAGCTATTGAAAGGGTGCAGAGGAGATTTACAAGGATGTTGCCTGGACTGGGAGGCATGCCTTATGAAGATAGGTTGAGGGAGCTGGGACTCTTTTCCCTGGAAAGGCGAAGGTTGAGAGGCGACCTGATAGAAGTTTATAAAATGTGGAGAGGAATAGATAGGGTGGACTCTCAGAGGCTATTTCCCCGGGTTGAAATGGTCGCTACGAGAGGACACAGATTTAAGGTGCGGGGAGGGAAGTACAGAGGTGATGTTAGGGGTATGTTTTTCACTCAGAGGGTGGTGAGTGAATGGAATCGGCTGCCGTCGTCGGTGGTGGAGGCAAACTCGCTGGGGTCTTTTAAAAGACTTCTGGATGAGTATATGGGGTTTAATGGGATTGGGGGTTATAGATAGGTCTATAGATTGGTGGGGTTGATGCGATCGGCGCAACTCGAGGGCCGAAGGGCCTGTTTGTGCTGTAATGTTCTATGTTCTGTGTTCTATGAAACAGTGTCGTGGACGAAGTACAGAAAGAGTGTCGTGGACTAAGTTCAGAAAGAGTGTCGTGGTCTAAGTACAGAAACAGTGTCATGGACTAAGTGCAGAAACAGCGTCGTGGACTAAGTACAGAAACAGCGTCGTGGACTAAGTGCAGAAAAAGCGTCGTGGACGAAGTACAGAAACAGCATCGTGGACTAAGTACTGAAATAGTGTCGTGGACTAAGTACTGAAACAGTGTCGTGGACTAAGTACTGAAACAGCATCGTGGACTAAGTACAGAAACAGCATCGTGGACTAAGTACTGAAATAATGTTGTGGACTAAGTACAGAAACAGTGTCTTGGACTAAGTACCGAAACGGTGTCGTGGACTAAGTACAGAAACAGTGTCTTGGACTAAGTACCGAAACAGTGACGTGGACTAAGTACACAAACATTGTCGTGTACTAAGTACACAACCAGTGTCGTGGACTAAGTACAGAAACAGCGTCGTGGACTAAGTACTGAAACAGTGTCGTGGAATAAGTACACAAACAGTGTCATGGACTAAGTACAGAAACAGCGTCGTGGACTAAGTACAGAAAGAGTTTCGTGGACTAAGTACAGAAAGAGTGTCGTGGACTAAGTACAGAAACAGTGTCGTGGAATAAGTACAGAAACAGTGTCGTGGAATATGTACAAAAACAGCGTCGTGGACTAAGTGCAGAAACAGTGTCGTGGACTAAGTACAGAAACAGTGTCGTGGACTAAGAACAGAAACAGCGTCGTGGACTAAGTACAGAAACAGCGTCGTGGACTAAGTGCAGAAACAGTGTCGTGGACTAAGAACAGAAACAGCGTCGTGGACTAAGTACAGAAACAGTGTCGTGGACTAAGAACAGAAACAGCGTCGTGGACTAAGTACAGAAACAGCGTCGTGGACTAAGTGCAGAAACAGTGTCGTGGACTAAGTACAGAAAGAGTGTCGGGGACTAAGTACAGAAAGAGTGTCGCGGACTAAGTACTGAAACAGCATCGTGGACTAAGTACAGAAACAGCATCGTGGACTAAGTACAGAAACAGTGTCGTGGACTAAGTACTGAAATAATGTCGTGGACTAAGTACAGAAACAGTGTCTTGGACTAAGGACCGAAACAGTGTCGTGGACTAAGGACAGAAACAGTGTCGTGGACTAAGTACACAAACAGTGTCGTGGACTAAGAACAGAAACAGCGTCGTGGACTAAGTACTGAAACAGTGTCGTGGACTAAGTACACAAACAGTGTCGTTGGCTAAGTACAGAAACAGCGTCGTGGACTAAGTACTGAAACAGTTTCGTGGACTAAGTACAGAAACAGTGTCGTGGACTAAGTACAGAAACAACGTCGTGGACTAAGTACAGAAACAGGGTCGTGGACTAAGTACAGAAACAGTGTCGTGGATTGAGCACTGAAACAGTGTCGTGGACTAAGTACAGAAACAGCATCGTGGACTAAGTACAGAAAGAGTGTTGTGGACTAAGTACAGAAAGAGTGTCGTGGACTAAGTACAGAAACAGTGTCGTGGACTAAGTGCAGAAACAGCATCGTGGACTAAGTACAGAAATATTGTCATGGACTAAGTACAGAAACAGTGTCGTGGACTAAGTACAGAAACAGCGTCGTGGACTAAGTGTAGAACAGCGTCATGGACTAAGTACAGAAATATTGTCATGGACTAAGTACAGAAACAGTGTCGTGGACTAAGTACAGAAACAGCGTCGTGGATTAAGTACAGAAACAGCGTCGTGGACTATATACAGAAACAGTGTTGTGGACTAAGTACAGAAACAGTGTCGTGGACTAAGTGCAGAAACAGCGTCGTGGACTAAGTACAGAAACAGTGTCGTGGACTAAGTACAGAAACAGCATCATGGACTAAGTACAGAAACAGTGTCCTGGACTAAGTACAGAAACAGCATCATGGACTAAGTACAGAAACAGTGTTGTGGAGTAAGTGCAGAAACAGCGTCGTGGACTAAGTACAGAAACAGTGTCGCGGACTAATTACAGAAACAGTGTCATGGACTAAGTACAGAAGCAGCATCATGGACTAAGTATTAGAAACAGTGTCGTGGACTAAGTGCAGAAAGAGTGTCGTGGACTAACTGCAGAAACAGTGTTGTGGACTAAGTACAGAAACAGCGTCGTGGACTAAGTACAGAAACAGTGTCGTGGACTAAGTACAGAAAGAGTGTCGGGGACTAAGTACAGAAAGAGTGTCGCGGACTAATTACTGAAACAGTGTCGTGGAATAAGTTCAGAAACAGTGTCATGGACTAAGTACTGGAACAGCATCATGGACTAAGTACTGAAACAGTGTCGTGGACTAAGTACAGAAAGAGTGTCGGGGACGAAGTACAGAAAGAGTGTCGGGGTCTAAGTACTGAAAGAGTGTCGCGGACTAATTACTGAAACAGTGTCGTGGACTAAGTACTGAAACAGCATCGTGGACTAAGTAAAGAAACAGTGTCGTGGACTAAGTACAGAAATAGTGTCGTGGACTAAGTACAGAAACAGTGTCGTGGACTAAGTACAGATACAGTGTCGTGGACTAAGTACCGAAACAGTGTCGTGGACTAAGTACACAAACAGTGTCGTGGACTAAGTACAGAAACAGTGTCGTGTACTAAGAACATAAACAGCGTCGTGGACTAAGTACAGAAACAGTGTCGTGCACTAAGTGCAGAAACAGTGTCGTGGACTAAGTACAGAAAGAGTGTAGGGGACTAAGTACAGAAAGAGTGTCGCGGACTAAGTACTGAAACAGCATCGTGGACTAAGTACAGAAACAGCATCGTGGACTAAGTACAGAAACAGTGTCGTGGACTAAGTACTGAAATAATGTCGTGGACTAAGTACAGAAACAGTGTCTTGGACTAAGGACCGAAACAGTGTCGTGGACTAAGGACAGAAACAGTGTCGTGGACTAAGTACACAAACAGTGTCGTGGACTAAGTAGAGAAATATTGTCATCGACTAAGTACAGAAACAGTGTCGTGGACTAAGTACAGAAACAGCGTCATGGACTAAGTACAGAAAAAGTGTCGTGGACTAAGTACAGAAACAGTGTCGTGGACTACGTACAGAAAAAGTGTCGTGGTCTAAGTACAGAAACAGCATCGTGGACTAAGTACAGAAACAGTGTCATGGAATAAGTACTAAAACAGTGTCCTGGACTAAGTGCAGAAACAGCGTCGTGGACTAAGTACAGAAACAGTGTCGTGGACTAAGTACAGAAACAGCATCGTGGACTAAGTACAGAAAGAGTGTCGTGGACTAAGTACAGAAAGAGTGTCGTGGACTAAGTACAGAAAAAGTGTCATGGACTAAGTACAGAAACAGTCTCGTGGACTAAGTAAAGAAACAGTGTTGTGGACTAAATACAGAAACAGTGTCGTGGACTATATACAGAAAGAGTGTCGAGGACTAAGTACAGAAAGAGTGTCGTGGTCTAAGTACAGAAAGAGTGTCGTGGACTAAGTAAAGAAAGAGTGTCGTGGACTAAGCACAGAAAGAGTGTCGTGGACTAAGTACAGAAAGAGTGTCGTGGTCTAAGTAAAGAAAGAGTGTCGTGGACTAAGTGCAGAAACAGCGTCGTGGAATAAGTACAGAAAGAGTGTCGTGGACTAAGTGCAGAAACAGCGTCGTGGACTAAGTACAGAAACAGTGTCATTGACTGAGTACAGAAAGAGTGTCGTGGACTAAGTACAGAAACAGTGTCGTGGACTAAGTACAGAAAGAGTGTCGTGGTCTAACTACAGAAAGAGTGTCATGGACTAAGTACAGAAAGAGTGTCGTGGTCTAAGTACAGAAAGAGTGTCGTGGACTAAGTACAGAAAGAGTGTCGTGGACTAAGTACAGAAAGAGTGTCGTGGACTAAGTACAGAAACAGTGTCGTGGACTAAGTACAGAAAGAGTGTCGTGGACTAAGTACAGAAACAGTGTCGTGGACTAAGTACAGAAACAGTGTCGTGGTCTAAGTACAGAAAGAGTGTCATGGACTAAGTACAGAAAGAGTGTCGTGGACTAAGTACAGAAACAGTGTTGTGGACTAAGTACAGAAACAGTGTCGTGGACTAAGTACAGAAACAGTGTCGTGGACTAAGTACAGAAACAGTGTCGTGGTCTAAGTACAGAAAGAGTGTCGTGGACTAAGTACAGAAACAGTGTCGTGGACTAAGTACAGAAAGAGTGTCATGGTCTAAGTACAGAAAGAGTGTCGTGGACTAAGTACAGAAACAGTGTCGTGGACTAAGTACATAAAGAGTGTCATGGACTAAGTACAGAAACAGTTTCGTGGACTAAGTACAGAAAGAGTGTCGTGGTCTAACTACAGAAAGAGTGTCATGGACTAAGTACAAAAACAGTGTCGTGGACTAAGTACAGAAACAGTGTCGTGGTCTAAGTACAGAAAGAGTGTCGTGGACTAAGTACAGAAACAGTGTCGTGGACTAAGTACAGAAAGAGTGTCGTGGTCTAAGTACAGAAAGAGTGTCATGGACTAAGTAAAGAAACAGTGTCGTGGACTAAGTACAGAAACAGTGTCGTGGTCTAAGTACAGAAAGAGTGTCGTGGACTAAGTGCAGAAACAGCATCGTCGACTAAGTACAGAAACAGTGTCGTGGACTAAGTACAGAATCAGCATCGTGGATTAAGTACAGAAACAGTGTCGTGGACTAAGTGCAGAAACAGCGTCGTTGACTAAGTACAGAAACAGCGTCGTGGACTAAGTACAGAAACAGCATCGTGGACTAAGTGCAGAAAGAGTGTCGTGGACTAAGTGCAGAAACAGCATCGTCGACTAAGGACAGAAACAGTGTCGTGGACTAAGTACACAAACAGTGTCGTGGACTAAGAACAGAAACAGCGTCGTGGACTAAGTACTGAAACAGTGTCGTGGACTAAGTACACAAACAGTGTCGTTGGCTAAGTACAGAAACAGCGTCGTGGACTAAGTACTGAAACAGTTTCGTGGACTAAGTACAGAAACAGTGTCGTGGACTAAGTACAGAAACAACGTCGTGGACTAAGTACAGAAACAGGGTCGTGGACTAAGTACAGAAACAGTGTCGTGGATTGAGCACTGAAACAGTGTCGTGGACTAAGTACAGAAACAGCATCGTGGACTAAGTACAGAAAGAGTGTTGTGGACTAAGTACAGAAAGAGTGTCGTGGACTAAGTACAGAAACAGTGTCGTGGACTAAGTGCAGAAACAGCATCGTGGACTAAGTACAGAAATATTGTCATGGACTAAGTACAGAAACAGTGTCGTGGACTAAGTACAGAAACAGCGTCGTGGACTAAGTGTAGAACAGCGTCATGGACTAAGTACAGAAATATTGTCATGGACTAAGTACAGAAACAGTGTCGTGGACTAAGTACAGAAACAGCGTCGTGGATTAAGTACAGAAACAGCGTCGTGGACTATATACAGAAACAGTGTTGTGGACTAAGTACAGAAACAGTGTCGTGGACTAAGTGCAGAAACAGCGTCGTGGACTAAGTACAGAAACAGTGTCGTGGACTAAGTACAGAAACAGCATCATGGACTAAGTACAGAAACAGTGTCCTGGACTAAGTACAGAAACAGCATCATGGACTAAGTACAGAAACAGTGTTGTGGAGTAAGTGCAGAAACAGCGTCGTGGACTAAGTACAGAAACAGTGTCGCGGACTAATTACAGAAACAGTGTCATGGACTAAGTACAGAAGCAGCATCATGGACTAAGTATTAGAAACAGTGTCGTGGACTAAGTGCAGAAAGAGTGTCGTGGACTAACTGCAGAAACAGTGTTGTGGACTAAGTACAGAAACAGCGTCGTGGACTAAGTACAGAAACAGTGTCGTGGACTAAGTACAGAAAGAGTGTCGGGGACTAAGTACAGAAAGAGTGTCGCGGACTAATTACTGAAACAGTGTCGTGGAATAAGTTCAGAAACAGTGTCATGGACTAAGTACTGGAACAGCATCATGGACTAAGTACTGAAACAGTGTCGTGGACTAAGTACAGAAAGAGTGTCGGGGACGAAGTACAGAAAGAGTGTCGGGGTCTAAGTACTGAAAGAGTGTCGCGGACTAATTACTGAAACAGTGTCGTGGACTAAGTACTGAAACAGCATCGTGGACTAAGTAAAGAAACAGTGTCGTGGACTAAGTACAGAAATAGTGTCGTGGACTAAGTACAGAAACAGTGTCGTGGACTAAGTACAGATACAGTGTCGTGGACTAAGTACCGAAACAGTGTCGTGGACTAAGTACACAAACAGTGTCGTGGACTAAGTACAGAAACAGTGTCGTGTACTAAGAACATAAACAGCGTCGTGGACTAAGTACAGAAACAGTGTCGTGCACTAAGTGCAGAAACAGTGTCGTGGACTAAGTACAGAAAGAGTGTAGGGGACTAAGTACAGAAAGAGTGTCGCGGACTAAGTACTGAAACAGCATCGTGGACTAAGTACAGAAACAGCATCGTGGACTAAGTACAGAAACAGTGTCGTGGACTAAGTACTGAAATAATGTCGTGGACTAAGTACAGAAACAGTGTCTTGGACTAAGGACCGAAACAGTGTCGTGGACTAAGGACAGAAACAGTGTCGTGGACTAAGTACACAAACAGTGTCGTGGACTAAGTAGAGAAATATTGTCATCGACTAAGTACAGAAACAGTGTCGTGGACTAAGTACAGAAACAGCGTCATGGACTAAGTACAGAAAAAGTGTCGTGGACTAAGTACAGAAACAGTGTCGTGGACTACGTACAGAAAAAGTGTCGTGGTCTAAGTACAGAAACAGCATCGTGGACTAAGTACAGAAACAGTGTCATGGAATAAGTACTAAAACAGTGTCCTGGACTAAGTGCAGAAACAGCGTCGTGGACTAAGTACAGAAACAGTGTCGTGGACTAAGTACAGAAACAGCATCGTGGACTAAGTACAGAAAGAGTGTCGTGGACTAAGTACAGAAAGAGTGTCGTGGACTAAGTACAGAAAAAGTGTCATGGACTAAGTACAGAAACAGTCTCGTGGACTAAGTAAAGAAACAGTGTTGTGGACTAAATACAGAAACAGTGTCGTGGACTATATACAGAAAGAGTGTCGAGGACTAAGTACAGAAAGAGTGTCGTGGTCTAAGTACAGAAAGAGTGTCGTGGACTAAGTAAAGAAAGAGTGTCGTGGACTAAGCACAGAAAGAGTGTCGTGGACTAAGTACAGAAAGAGTGTCGTGGTCTAAGTAAAGAAAGAGTGTCGTGGACTAAGTGCAGAAACAGCGTCGTGGAATAAGTACAGAAAGAGTGTCGTGGACTAAGTGCAGAAACAGCGTCGTGGACTAAGTACAGAAACAGTGTCATTGACTGAGTACAGAAAGAGTGTCGTGGACTAAGTACAGAAACAGTGTCGTGGACTAAGTACAGAAAGAGTGTCGTGGTCTAACTACAGAAAGAGTGTCATGGACTAAGTACAGAAAGAGTGTCGTGGTCTAAGTACAGAAAGAGTGTCGTGGACTAAGTACAGAAAGAGTGTCGTGGACTAAGTACAGAAAGAGTGTCGTGGACTAAGTACAGAAACAGTGTCGTGGACTAAGTACAGAAAGAGTGTCGTGGACTAAGTACAGAAACAGTGTCGTGGACTAAGTACAGAAACAGTGTCGTGGTCTAAGTACAGAAAGAGTGTCATGGACTAAGTACAGAAAGAGTGTCGTGGACTAAGTACAGAAACAGTGTTGTGGACTAAGTACAGAAACAGTGTCGTGGACTAAGTACAGAAACAGTGTCGTGGACTAAGTACAGAAACAGTGTCGTGGTCTAAGTACAGAAAGAGTGTCGTGGACTAAGTACAGAAACAGTGTCGTGGACTAAGTACAGAAAGAGTGTCATGGTCTAAGTACAGAAAGAGTGTCGTGGACTAAGTACAGAAACAGTGTCGTGGACTAAGTACATAAAGAGTGTCATGGACTAAGTACAGAAACAGTTTCGTGGACTAAGTACAGAAAGAGTGTCGTGGTCTAACTACAGAAAGAGTGTCATGGACTAAGTACAAAAACAGTGTCGTGGACTAAGTACAGAAACAGTGTCGTGGTCTAAGTACAGAAAGAGTGTCGTGGACTAAGTACAGAAACAGTGTCGTGGACTAAGTACAGAAAGAGTGTCGTGGTCTAAGTACAGAAAGAGTGTCATGGACTAAGTAAAGAAACAGTGTCGTGGACTAAGTACAGAAACAGTGTCGTGGTCTAAGTACAGAAAGAGTGTCGTGGACTAAGTGCAGAAACAGCATCGTCGACTAAGTACAGAAACAGTGTCGTGGACTAAGTACAGAATCAGCATCGTGGATTAAGTACAGAAACAGTGTCGTGGACTAAGTGCAGAAACAGCGTCGTTGACTAAGTACAGAAACAGCGTCGTGGACTAAGTACAGAAACAGCATCGTGGACTAAGTGCAGAAAGAGTGTCGTGGACTAAGTGCAGAAACAGCATCGTCGACTAAGTACAGAAACAGTGTCGTGGACTAAGTACAGAATCAGCATCGTGGACTAAGTACAGAAAGAGTGTCGTGGACTAAGTGCAGAAACAGCGTCGTTGACTAAGTACAGAAACAGCGTCGTGGACTAAGTACAGAAACAGCATCGTGGACTAAGTGCAGAAAGAGTGTCGTGGACTATGTACAGAAACAGTGTCGTGGATTAAGTACTGAAGCAGCATCGTGGACTAAGTACAGAAACAGCATCGTGGACGAAGTACAGAAAGAGTATCATGGATTAAGTACAGAAACAGTGTCGTGGACTAAGTGCAGAAACAGCGTCGTGGACTAAGTACAGAAATATTGTCATGGACTAAGTACAGAAACAGTGTCGTGGACTATGTACAGAAACAGCGTCGTGGACTAAGTACAGAAACAGTGTCGTGGATTAAGTACAGAAATAGTGACGTGGACGAAGTACAGAAACAGCATCATGGACTAAGTACAGAAACAGTGTCCTGGACTAAGTACAGAAACAGCATCATGGACTAAGTACAGAAACAGTGTCGTGGAATAAGTACAGAAACAGCGTCGGGGAATATGTACAAAAACAGCGTCGTGGACTAAGTGTAGAAACAGCGTCGTGGAATATGTACAAAAACAGCGTCGTGGACTAAGTGCAGAAACAGCGTCGTGGACTAAGTACAGTAACAGTGTCATGGACTAAGTACAGAAACAGCATCATGGACTAAGTACAGAAACAGTGTCGTGGACTAAGTACAGAAACAGTGTCGTGGACTAAGTACTGAAACAGCATCGTGGACTAAGTACAGAAACAGTGTCGTGGTCTAAGTGCAGAAACAGTGTCGTGGACTAAGTACAGAAAGAGTGTCGGGGACTAAGTACAGAAAGAGTGTCGTGGACTAAGTACAGGAAGAGTGTCGTGGACGAAGTACAGAAACAGTGTCGTGGACTAAGTACAGAAAGAGTGTCGGGGACTAAGTACAGAAAGAGTGTCGTGGACTAAGTACAGGAAGAGTGTCGTGGACGAAGTACAGAAACAGTGTCGTGGACTAAGTACAGAAACAGTGTCCTGGACTAAGTACAGAAACTGCATCATGGAATAAGTACAGAAACAGCGTCGTGGACTAAGTACAGAAACAGTGTCGTGGACTAAGTGCAGAAACTGCGTCGTGGACTAAGTACAGAAACAGTGTCGTGGACTAAGTACAGAAACAGTGTCGTAGACTAAGTGCAGAAACAGCGTCCTGGACTAAGTACAGAAAGAGTGTCGTGGACTAAGTGCAGAATCAGCGTCGTGGACAAGTACAGAAATATTGTCATGGACAAAGTACAGAAACAGTGTCGTGGACTAAGTACAGAAACAGCGTCGTGGACTAAGTAACGAAACAGTGTCGTAAACTAAGTGCAGAAACAGTGTCGTGGACTAAGTACAGAAAGAGTGTCGCGGACTAAGTACTGAAACAGCATCGTGGACTAAGTACAGAAACAGCATCGTGGACTAAGCACACAAACAGTGTCGTGGACTAAGAACAGAAACAGCGTCGTGGACTAAGTACTGAAACAGTGTCGTGGACTAAGTACACAAACAGTGTCGTGGACTAAGTACAGAAACAGCGTCGTGGATTAAGTACTGAAACAGTTTCGTGGACTAAGTACAGAAACAGTGTCGTGGACTCAGTACAGAAACAGTGTCGTGGACTAAGTACAGAAACAGTGTCGTGGACTGAGCACTGAAACAGTGTCGTGGACTAAGTACAGAAACAGCATCGTGGACTAAGTACAGAATGAGTGTCGTGGACTAAGTCCAGAAAGAGTGTCGTGGACTAAGTACAGAAAGAGTGTCGTGGACTAAGTTCAGAAAGAGTGTCGTGGTCTAAGTACAGAAAGAGTGTCATGGACTAAGTACAGAAAGAGTGTCGTGGACTAAGCAGAGAAACAGCATCGTGGATTAAGTGCAGAAACAGCGTCGTGGACTAAGTACAGAAACAGCGTCGTGGACTAAGTGCAGAAACAGCGTCGTGGACTAAGTACAGAAACAGCATCGTGGACTAAGTACTGAAATAGTGTCGTGGACTAAGTACTGAAACAGTGTCGTGGACTAAGTACTGAAACAGCATCGTGGACTAAGTACAGAAACAGCATCGTGGACTAAGTACTGAAATAATGTCGTGGACTAAGTACAGAAACAGTGTCTTGGACTAAGTACCGAAACAGTGTCGTGGACTAAGTACACAAACAGTGTCGTGGACTAAGTACACAACCAGTGTCGTGGACTAAGTACAGAAACAGCGTCATGGACTAAGTACTGAAACAGTGTCGTGGAATACGTACACAAACAGTGTCATGGACTAAGTACAGAAACAGCGTCGTGGACTAAGTACAGAAAGAGTTTCGTGGACTAAGTACAGAAAGAGTGTCGTGGACTAAGTACAGAAAGAGTGTCGTGGACTAAGTACAGAAACAGTGTCGTGGACTAAGTACAGAAACAGTGTCGTGGACTAAGTACAGAAACAGTGTCGTGAACTAAGTACAGAAACAGCGTCGTGGACTAAGTACAGAAACAGTGTCGTGGACTAAGAACAGAAACAGCGTCGTGGACTAAGTACAGAAACAGTGTCGTGGACTAAGTGCAGAAACAGTGTCGTGGACTAAGTACAGAAAGAGTGTCGGGGACTAAGTACAGAAAGAGTGTCGCGGACTAAGTACTGAAACAGCATCGTGGACTAAGTACAGAAACAGCATCGTGGACTAAGTACAGAAACAGTGTCGTGGACTAAGTACTGAAATAATGTCGTGGACTAAGTACAGAAACAGTGTGTGGACTAAGGACCGAAACAGTGTCGTGGACTAAGGACAGAAACAGTCCACGACACTGTCCACGACGCTGTTTCTGTTCTTAATGTCGTGGACTGAGCACTGAAACAGTGTCGTGGACTAAGTACAGAAACAGCATCGTGGACTAAGTACAGAAAGAGTGTTGTGGACTAAGTACAGAAAGAGTGTCGTGGACTAAGTACAGAAACAGTGTCGTGGACTAAGTGCAGAAACAGCGTCGTGGACTAAGTACAGAAATATTGTCATGGACTAAGTACAGAAACAGTGTCGTGGACTAAGTACAGAAACAGCGTCGTGGACTAAGTGTAGAAACAGCGTCATGGACTAAGTACAGAAATATTGTCATGGACTAAGTACAGAAACAGTGTCGTGGACTAAGTACAGAAACAGCGTCGTGGATTAAGTACAGAAATAGCATCGTGGACTAAGTACAGTAACAGTGTATTGGACAGAGCACTGAAACAGTGTCGTGGACTAAGTACAGAAACAGCATCGTGGACGAAGTACAGAAAGAGTGTTGTGGACTAAGTACAGAAACAGCGTCGTGGACTAAGTACAGAAACAGTGTCGTGGACTAAGTGCAGAAACAGCGTCGTGGACTAAGTACAGAAACAGTGTCGTGGACTAAGTACAGAAACAGTGTCGTGGATTAAGTACAGAAACAGTGTCGTGGACTAAGTACAGAAACAGCATCATGGACTAAGTACAGAAACAGTGTCCTGGACTAAGTACAGAAACAGCATCATGGACTAAGTACAGAAACAGTGTCGTGGACTAAGTGCAGAAACAGTGTCGTGGACTAAGTACAGAAACAGTGTCGTGGATTAAGTACAGAAACAGTGTCGTGGACTAAGTACAGAAACAGCATCATGGACTAAGTACAGAAACAGTGTCCTGGACTAAGTACAGAAACAGCATCATGGACTAAGTACAGAAACAGTGTCGTGGAATAAGTACAGAAACAGCGTCTTGGGTAAGTGCAGAAACAGCGTCGTGGACTAAGTACAGAAACAGTGTCGCGGACTAATTACAGAAACAGTGTCATGGACTAAGTACAGAAGCAGCATCATGGACTAAGTATTAGAAACAGTGTCGTGGACTAAGTGCAGAAAGAGTGTCGTGGACTAAGTGCAGAAACAGTGTTGTGGACTAAGTACAGAAACAGCGTCGTGGACTAAGTACAGAAACAGTGTCGTGGACTAAGTACAGAAAGAGTGTCGGGGACTAAGTACAGAAAGAGTGTCGCGGACTAATTACTGAAACAGTGTCGTGGACTAAGTTCAGAAACAGTGTCATGGACTAAGTACTGGAACAGCATCATGGACTAAGTACTGAAACAGTGTCGTGGACTAAGTACAGAAAGAGTGTCGGGGACTAAGTACAGAAAGAGTGTCGGGGTCTAAGTACTGAAAGAGTGTCGCGGACTAATTACTGAAACAGTGTCGTGGACTAAGTACAGAAATAGTGTCGTGGACTAAGTACAGAAACAGTGTCGTGGACTAAGTACAGATACAGTGTCGTGGACTAAGTACAGATACAGTGTCGTGGACTATATACAGAAAGAGTGTCGTGGACTAAGTACAGAAACAGTGTCGTGGATTAAGTACTGAAACAGCATCATGGACTAAGTACAGAAAGAGTGCCTTGGACTAAGTACAGAAACACTGTCGTGGACTAAGTACAGAAACTTTACAGGACCCTCATCAGGCCTCATTTGGAGTACTGTGCGCAGTTCTGGTCGCCTCACTATAGGAAAGACGTAGAAACTACTGAAAGGGTGCAGAGGAGATTTACAAGGATGTTGCCTGGACTGGGAGGCATGCCTTATGAAGATAGGTTGAGGGAGCTGGGACTCTTTTCCCTGGAGAGGCGAAGGTTGAGAGGCGACCTGATAGAAGTTTATAAAATGTGGAGAGGAATAGATAGGGTGGACTCTCAGAGGCTATTTCCCCGGGTTGAAATGGTCGCTACGAGAGGACACAGATTTAAGGTGCGGGGAGGGAAGTACAGAGGTGATGTTAGGGGTAAGTTTTTCACTCAGAGGGTGGTGAGTGAATGGAATCGGCTGCCGTCGTCGGTGGTGGAGGCGAACTCACTGGGGTCTTTTAAAAGACTTCTGGATGAGTATATGGGGTTTAATGGGATTGGGGGTTATAGATAGGTCTATAGATTGGTGGGGTTGATGCGATCGGCGCAACTCGAGGGCCGAAGGGCCTGTTTGTGCTGTAATGTTCTATTTTCTATGTTCTATGAAACAGTGTCGTGGACGAAGTACAGAAAGAGTGTCGTGGACTAAGTTCAGAAAGAGTGTCGTGGTCTAAGTACAGAAAGAGTGTCATGGACTAAGTACAGAACGAGTGTCGTGGACTAAGCAGAGAAACAGCATCGTGGATTAAGTGCAGAAACAGCGTCGTGGACTAAGTACAGAAACAGCGTCGTGGACTAAGTGCAGAAACAGCGTCGTGGACTAAGTACAGAAACAGCATCGTGGACTAAGTACTGAAATAGTGTCGTGGACTAAGTACTGAAACAGTGTCGTGGACTAAGTACTGAAACAGCATCGTGGACTAAGTACAGAAACAGCATCGTGGACTAAGTACTGAAATAATGTCGTGGACTAAGTACAGAAACAGTGTCTTGGACTAAGTACCGAAACGGTGTCGTGGACTAAGTACAGAAACAGTGTCTTGGACTAAGTACCGAAACAGTGTCGTGGACTAAGTACACAAACAGTGTCGTGGACTAAGTACACAACCAGTGTCGTGGACTAAGTACAGAAACAGCGTCATGGACTAAGTACTGAAACAGTGTCGCGGAATACGTACACAAACAGTGTCATGGACTAAGTACAGAAACAGCGTCGTGGACTAAGTACAGAAAGAGTTTCGTGGACTAAGTACAGAAAGAGTGTCGTGGACTAAGTACAGAAAGAGTGTCGTGGACTAAGTACAGAAACAGTGTCGTGGACTAAGTACAGAAACAGTGTCGTGGACTAAGTACAGAAACAGTGTCGTGGACTAAGTACAGAAACAGCGTCGTGGACTAAGTACAGAAACAGTGTCGTGGACTAAGTACAGAAACAGCGTCGTGGACTAAGTACAGAAACAGTGTCGTGGACTAAGTGCAGAAACAGTGTCGTGGACTAAGTACAGAAAGAGTGTCGGGGACTAAGTACAGAAAGAGTGTCGCGGACTAAGTACTGAAACAGCATCGTGGACTAAGTACAGAAACAGCATCGTGGACTAAGTACAGAAACAGTGTCGTGGACTAAGTACTGAAATAATGTCGTGGACTAAGTACAGAAACAGTGTGTGGACTAAGGACCGAAACAGTGTCGTGGACTAAGGACAGAAACAGTCCACGACACTGTCCACGACGCTGTTTCTGTTCTTAATGTCGTGGACTGAGCACTGAAACAGTGTCGTGGACGAAGTACAGAAACAGCATCGTGGACTAAGTACAGAAAGAGTGTTGTGGACTAAGTACAGAAAGAGTGTCGTGGACTAAGTACAGAAACAGTGTCGTGGACTAAGTGCAGAAACAGCGTCGTGGACTAAGTACAGAAATATTGTCATGGACTAAGTACAGAAACTGTGTCGTGGACTAAGTACAGAAACAGCGTCGTGGACTAAGTGTAGAAACAGCGTCATGGACTAAGTACAGAAATATTGTCATGGACTAAGTACAGAAACAGTGTCGTGGACTAAGTACAGAAACAGCGTCGTGGATTAAGTACAGAAATAGCATCGTGGACTAAGTACAGTAACAGTGTCGTGGACAGAGCACTGAAACAGTGTCGTGGACTAAGTACAGAAACAGCATCGTGGACGAAGTACAGAAAGAGTGTTGTGGACTAAGTACAGAAACAGCGTCGTGGACTATATACAGAAACAGTGTTGTGGACTAAGTACAGAAACAGCGTCGTGGACTAAGTACAGAAACAGTGTCGTGGACTAAGTGCAGAAACAGCGTCGTGGACTAAGTACAGAAACAGTGTCGTGGACTAAGTACAGAAACAGTGTCGTGGATTAAGTACAGAAACAGTGTCGTGGACTAAGTACAGAAACAGCATCATGGACTAAGTACAGAAACAGTGTCCTGGACTAAGTACAGAAACAGCATCATGGACTAAGTACAGAAACAGTGTCGTGGACTAAGTGCAGAAACAGTGTCGTGGACTAAGTACAGAAACAGTGTCGTGGATTAAGTACAGAAACAGTGTCGTGGACTAAGTACAGAAACAGCATCATGGACTAAGTACAGAAACAGTGTCCTGGACTAAGTACAGAAACAGCATCATGGACTAAGTACAGAAACAGTGTCGTGGAATAAGTACAGAAACAGCCTCTTGGGTAAGTGCAGAAACAGCGTCGTGGACTAAGTACAGAAACAGTGTCGCGGACTAATTACAGAAACAGTGTCATGGACTAAGTACAGAAGCAGCATCATGGACTAAGTATTAGAAACAGTGTCGTGGACTAAGTGCAGAAAGAGTGTCGTGGACTAAGTGCAGAAACAGTGTTGTGGACTAAGTACAGAAACAGCGTCGTGGACTAAGTACAGAAACAGTGTCGTGGACTAAGTACAGAAAGAGTGTCGGGGACTAAGTACAGAAAGAGTGTCGCGGACTAATTACTGAAACAGTGTCGTAGACTAAGTTCAGAAACAGTGTCATGGACTAAGTACTGGAACAGCATCATGGACTAAGTACTGAAACAGTGTCGTGGACTAAGTACAGAAAGAGTGTCGGGGACTAAGTACAGAAAGAGTGTCGGGGTCTAAGTACTGAAAGAGTGTCGCGGACTAATTACTGAAACAGTGTCGTGGACTAAGTACTGAAACAGCATCGTGGACTAAGTACAGAAACAGTGTCGTGGACTAAGTACAGAAAGAGTGCCTTGGACTAAGTACAGAAACACTGTCGTGGACTAAGTACAGAAACTTTACAGGACCCTCGTCAGGCCTCATTTGGAGTACTGTGCGCAGTTCTGGTCGCCTCACTATAGGAAAATCGTAGAAGCTATTGAAAGGGTGCAGAGGAGATTTACAAGGATGTTGCCTAGACTGGGAGGCATGCCTTATGAAGATAGGTTGAGGGAGCTGGGACTCTTTTCCCTGGAGAGGCGAAGGTTGAGAGGCGACCTGATAGAAGTTTATAAAATGTTGGGAGGAATAGATAGGGTGGACTCTCAGAGGCTATTTCCCCGGGTTGAAATGGTCGCTACGAGAGGACACAGATTTAAGGTGCGGGGAGGGAAGTACAGAGGTGATGTTAGGGGTAAGTTTTTCACTCAGAGCGTGGTGAGTGAATGGAATCGGCAGCCGTCGTCGGTGGTGGAGGCGAACTCGCTGGGGTCTTTTAAAAGACGTCTGGATGAGTATATGGGGTTTAATGGGATTGGGGGTTATGGATAGGTCTATAGATTGGTGGGGTTGATGCGATCGGCGCAACTCGAGGGCCGAAGGGCCTGTTTGTGCTGTAATGTTCCATGTTCTATGTTCTATGAAACAGTGTCGTGGACTAAGTACAGAAAGAGTGTCGTGGACTAAGTACAGAAAGAGTGTCGTGGTCTAAGTACAGAAAGAGTGTCATGGACTCAGTACAGAAAGAGTGTCTTTGACTAAGCAGAGAAACAGCATCGTGGATTAAGTGCAGAAACAGCGTCGTGGACTAAGTACAGAAACAGCGTCGTGGACTAAGTACAGAAACAGCGTCGTGGACTAAGTACTGAAATAGCGTCGTGGACTAAGTACTGAAACAGTGTCGTGGACTGAGTACTGAAACAGCATCGTGGACTAAGTACAGAAACAGCATCGTGGACTAAGTACTGAAATAATGTCGTGGACTAAGTACAGAAACAGTGTCTTGGACTAAGTACCGAAACGGTGTCGTGGACTAAGTACAGAAACAGTGTCTTGGACTAAGTACCGAAACAGTGTCGTGGACTAAGTACACAAACAGTGTCGTGGACTAAGTACCGAAACGGTGTCGTGGACTAAGTACAGAAACAGTGTCTTGGACTAAGTACCGAAACAGTGTCGTGGACTAAGTACACAAACAGTGTCGTGGACTAAGTACAGAAACAGTCTCGTGGACTAAGAACAGAAACAGTGTCGTGGACTAAGTACAGAAACAGTGTCGTGGACTAAGTGCAGAAACAGTGTCGTGGACTAAGTACAGAAAGAGTGTCGGGGACTAAGTACAGAAAGAGTGTCGCGGACTAAGTACTGAAACAGCATCGTGGACTAAGTACAGAAACAGCATCGTGGACTAAGTACAGAAACAGTGTCGTGGACTAAGTACTGAAATAATGTCGTGGACTAAGTACAGAAACAGTGTCTTGGACTAAGGACCGAAACAGTGTCGTGGACTAAGGACATAAACAGTGTCGTGGACTAAGTACACAAACAGTGTCGTGGACTAAGAACAGAAACAGCGTCGTGGACTAAGTACTGAAACAGTGTCGTGGACTAAGTACACAAACAGTGTCGTGGACTAAGTACAGAAACAGCATCGTGGACTAAGTACTGAAACAGTTTCGTGGACTAAGTACAGAAACAGTGTCGTGGACTAAGTACAGAAACAGTTTCATGGACTAAGTACAGAAAGAGTGTCGTGGACTAAGTACACAAACAGTGTCGTGGACTAAGTACAGAAACAGTGTCGTGGACTAAGTACAGAAACAGTGTCGTGGACTGTGCACTGAAACAGTGTCGTGGACGAAGTACAGAAACAGCATCGTGGACTAAGTACAGAAAGAGTGTTGTGGACTAAGTACAGAAAGAGTGTCGTGGACTAAGTACAGAAACAGTGTCGTGGACTAAGTGCAGAAACAGCGTCGTGGACTAAGTACAGAAATATTGTCATGGGCTAAGTACAGAAACAGTGTCGTGGACTAAGTACAGAAACAGCGTCGTGGACTAAGTGCAGAAACATCGTCATGGACTAAGTACAGAAATATTGTCATGGACTAAGTACAGAAACAGTGTCGTGGACTAAGTACAGAAACAGCGTCGTGGATTAAGTACAGAAACAGCATCGTGGACTAAGTACAGAAACAGTGTCGTGGACTGAGCACAGAAACAGCATCGTGGACAAAGTACAGAAAGAGTGTTGTGGACTAAGTACAGAAAGGGTGTCGTGGACTAAGTACAGAAACAGCGTCGTGGACTATATACAGAAACAGTGTCGTGGACTAAGTACAGAAACAGCGTCGTGGACTAAGTACAGAAACAGTGTCGTGGACTAAGTGCAGAAACAGCGTCGTGGACTAAGTACAGAAACAGTGTCGTGGACTAAGTACAGAAAGAGCATCATGGACTAAGTACAGAAACAGTGTCCTGGACTAAGTACAGAAACAGCATCATGGACTAAGTACAGAAACAGTGTCGTGGAATAAGTACAGAAACAGCGTCGTGGAGTAAGTGCAGAAACAGCGTCGTGGACTAAGTACAGAAACAGGGTCGCGGACTAATTACAGAAACAGTGTCATGGACTAAGTACAGAAACAGCATCATGGACTAAGTACAGAAACAGTGTCGTGGACTAAGTGCAGAAAGAGTGTCGTGGACTAAGTGCAGAAACAGTGTTGTGGACTAAGTACAGGAACAGAGTCGTGGACTAAGTACAGAAACAGTGTCGTGGACTAAGTACAGAAAGAGTGTCGGGGACTAAGTACAGAAAGAGTGTCGCGGACTAATTACTGAAACAGTGTCGTGGACTAAGTACTGAAACAGCATCGTGGACTAAGTAAAGAAACAGTGTCGTGGACTAAGTACAGAAATAGTGTCGTGGACTAAGTACAGAAACAGTGTCGTGGACTAAGTACAGATACAGTGTCGTGGACTATATACAGAAAGAGTGTTGTGGACTAAGTACAGAAACAGTGTCGTGGACTAAGTACTGAAACAGCATCATGGACTAAGTACAGAAAGAGTGCCTTGGACTAAGTACAGAAACACTGTCGTGGACTAAGTACAGAAACTTTACAGGACCCTCGTCAGGCCTCATTTGGAGGACTGTGCGCAGTTCTGGTCGCCTCACCATAGGAAAGACGTAGAAGCTATTGAAAGGGTGCAGAGGAGATTTACAAGGATGTTGCCTGGACTGGGAGGCATGCCTTATGAAGATAGGTTGAGGGAGCTGGGACTCTTTTCCCTGGAGAGGCGAAGGTTGAGAAGCGACCTGATAGAAGTTTATAAAATGTTGGGAGGAATAGATAGGGTGGACTCTCAGAGGCTAGTTCCCCGGGTTGAAATGGTCGCTACGAGAGGACACAGATTTAAGGTGCGGGGAGGGAAGTACAGAGGTGATGTTAGGGGTAAGTTTTTCACTCAGAGGGTGGTGAGTGAATGGAATCGGCAGCCGTCGTCGGTGGTGGAGGCGAACTCGCTGGGGTCTTTTAAAAGACTTCTGGATGAGTATATGGGGTTTAATGGGATTGGGGGTTATGGATAGGTCTATAGATTGGTGGGGTTGATGCGATCGGCGCAACTCGAGGGCCGAAGGGCCTGTTTGTGCTGTAATGTTCTATGTTCTATGTTCTATGAAACAGTGTCGTGGACTAAGTACAGAAAGAGTGTCGTGGTCTAAGTACAGAAAGAGTGTCATGGACGAAGTACAGAAAGAGTGTCGTGCACTAAGCACAGAAACAGCATCGTGGATTAAGTGCAGAAACAGCGTCGTGGACTAAGTACAGAAACAGCGTCGTGGACTAAGTACAGAAACAGCGTCGTGGACTAAGTACTGAAATAGCGTCGTGGACTAAGTACTGAAACAGTGTCGTGGACTAAGTACTGAAACAGCATCGTGGACTAAGTACTGAAATAATGTCGTGGACTAAGTACAGAAACAGTGTCTTGGACTAAGTACCGAAACGGTGTCGTGGACTAAGTACAGAAACAGTGTCTTGGACTAAGTACCGAAACAGTGTCGTGGACTAAGTACACAAACAGTGTCGTGGACTAAGTACCGAAACGGTGTCGTGGACTAAGTACAGAAACAGTGTCTTGGACTAAGTACCGAAACAGTGTCGTGGACTAAGTACACAAACAGTGTCGTGGACTAAGTACAGAAACAGTGTCGTGGACTAAGAACAGAAACAGTGTCGTGGACTAAGTACAGAAACAGTGTCGTGGACTAAGAACAGAAACAGTGTCGTGGACTAAGTACAGAAACAGTGTCGTGGACTAAGTGCAGAAACAGTGTCGTGGACTAAGTACAGAAAGAGTGTCGGGGACTAAGTACAGAAAGAGTGTCGCGGACTAAGTACTGAAACAGCATCGTGGACTAAGTACAGAAACAGCATCGTGGACTAAGTACAGAAACAGTGTCGTGGACTAAGTACTGAAATAATGTCGTGGACTAAGTACAGAAACAGTGTCTTGGACTAAGGACCGAAACAGTGTCGTGGACTAAGGACAGAAACAGTGTCGTGGACTAAGTACACAAACAGTGTCGTGGACTAAGAACAGAAACAGCGTCGTGGACTAAGTACTGAAACAGTGTCGTGGACTAAGTACACAAACAGTGTCGTGGACTAAGTACCGAAACGGTGTCGTGGACTAAGTACAGAAACAGTGTCTTGGACTAAGTACCGAAACAGTGTCGTTGACTAAGTACAGAAACAGTGTCGTGGACTAAGTACAGAAACAGTGTCGTGGAATAAGTACACAAACAGTGTCGTGGACTAAGTACACAAACAGTATCGTGGACTAAGTACAGAAACAGCGTCGTGGACTAAGTACTGAAACAGTGTCGTGGACTAAGTACACAAACAGTGTCGTGGACTAAGTACAGAAACAGCGTCGTGGACTAAGTTCTGAAACAGTTTCGTGGACTAAGTACAGAAACAGTGTCGTGGACTAAGTACAGAAACAGTGTCATGGACTAAGTACAGAAAGAGTGTCGTGGACTAAGTACAGAAACAGTGTCGTGGACTAAGTACAGAAACAGTGTCGTGGACTAAGTACAGAAACAGTGTCGTGGACTGAGCACTGAAACAGTGTCGTGGACTAAGTACAGAAACAGCATCGTGGACTAAGTACAGAAAGAGTGTTGTGGACTAAGTACTGAAACAGTGTCGTGGACTGAGTACTGAAACAGCATCGTGGACTAAGTACAGAAACAGCATCGTGGACTAAGTACTGAAATAATGTCGTGGACTAAGTACAGAAACAGTGTCTTGGACTAAGTACCGAAACGGTGTCGTGGACTAAGTACAGAAACAGTGTCTTGGACTAAGTACCGAAACAGTGTCGTGGACTAAGTACACAAACAGTGTCGTGGACTAAGTACCGAAACGGTGTCGTGGACTAAGTACAGAAACAGTGTCTTGGACTAAGTACCGAAACAGTGTCGTGGACTAAGTACACAAACAGTGTCGTGGACTAAGTACAGAAACAGTCTCGTGGACTAAGAACAGAAACAGTGTCGTGGACTAAGTACAGAAACAGTGTCGTGGACTAAGTGCAGAAACAGTGTCGTGGACTAAGTACAGAAAGAGTGTCGGGGACTAAGTACAGAAAGAGTGTCGCGGACTAAGTACTGAAACAGCATCGTGGACTAAGTACAGAAACAGCATCGTGGACTAAGTACAGAAACAGTGTCGTGGACTAAGTACTGAAATAATGTCGTGGACTAAGTACAGAAACAGTGTCTTGGACTAAGGACCGAAACAGTGTCGTGGACTAAGGACAGAAACAGTGTCGTGGACTAAGTACACAAACAGTGTCGTGGACTAAGAACAGAAACAGCGTCGTGGACTAAGTACTGAAACAGTGTCGTGGACTAAGTACACAAACAGTGTCGTGGACTAAGTACAGAAACAGCATCGTGGACTAAGTACTGAAACAGTTTCGTGGACTAAGTACAGAAACAGTGTCGTGGACTAAGTACAGAAACAGTTTCATGGACTAAGTACAGAAAGAGTGTCGTGGACTAAGTACACAAACAGTGTCGTGGACTAAGTACAGAAACAGTGTCGTGGACTAAGTACAGAAACAGTGTCGTGGACTGAGCACTGAAACAGTGTCGTGGACGAAGTACAGAAACAGCATCGTGGACTAAGTACAGAAAGAGTGTTGTGGACTAAGTACAGAAAGAGTGTCGTGGACTAAGTACAGAAACAGTGTCGTGGACTAAGTGCAGAAACAGCGTCGTGGACTAAGTACAGAAATATTGTCATGGGCTAAGTACAGAAACAGTGTCGTGGACTAAGTACAGAAACAGCGTCGTGGACTAAGTGCAGAAACATCGTCATGGACTAAGTACAGAAATATTGTCATGGACTAAGTACAGAAACAGTGTCGTGGACTAAGTACAGAAACAGCGTCGTGGATTAAGTACAGAAACAGCATCGTGGACTAAGTACAGAAACAGTGTCGTGGACTGAGCACAGAAACAGCATCGTGGACAAAGTACAGAAAGAGTGTTGTGGACTAAGTACAGAAAGAGTGTCGTGGACTAAGTACAGAAACAGCGTCGTGGACTATATACAGAAACAGTGTCGTGGACTAAGTACAGAAACAGCGTCGTGGACTAAGTACAGAAACAGTGTCGTGGACTAAGTGCAGAAACAGCGTCGTGGACTAAGTACAGAAACAGTGTCGTGGACTAAGTACAGAAAGAGCATCATGGACTAAGTACAGAAACAGTGTCCTGGACTAAGTACAGAAACAGCATCATGGACTAAGTACAGAAACAGTGTCGTGGAATAAGTACAGAAACAGCGTCGTGGAGTAAGTGCAGAAACAGCGTCGTGGACTAAGTACAGAAACAGGGTCGCGGACTAATTACAGAAACAGTGTCATGGACTAAGTACAGAAACAGCATCATGGACTAAGTACAGAAACAGTGTCGTGGACTAAGTGCAGAAAGAGTGTCGTGGACTAAGTGCAGAAACAGTGTTGTGGACTAAGTACAGAAACAGCGTCGTGGACTAAGTACAGAAACAGTGTCGTGGACTAAGTACAGAAAGAGTGTCGGGGACTAAGTACAGAAAGAGTGTCGCGGACTAATTACTGAAACAGTGTCGTGGACTAAGTACTGAAACAGCATCGTGGACTAAGTAAAGAAACAGTGTCGTGGACTAAGTACAGAAATAGTGTCGTGGACTAAGTACAGAAACAGTGTCGTGGACTAAGTACAGATACAGTGTCGTGGACTATATACAGAAAGAGTGTTGTGGACTAAGTACAGAAACAGTGTCGTGGACTAAGTACTGAAACAGCATCATGGACTAAGTACAGAAAGAGTGCCTTGGACTAAGTACAGAAACACTGTCGTGGACTAAGTACAGAAACTTTACAGGACCCTCGTCAGGCCTCATTTGGAGGACTGTGCGCAGTTCTGGTCGCCTCACCATAGGAAAGACGTAGAAGCTATTGAAAGGGTGCAGAGGAGATTTACAAGGATGTTGCCTGGACTGGGAGGCATGCCTTATGAAGATAGGTTGAGGGAGCTGGGACTCTTTTCCCTGGAGAGGCGAAGGTTGAGAAGCGACCTGATAGAAGTTTATAAAATGTTGGGAGGAATAGATAGGGTGGACTCTCAGAGGCTAGTTCCCCGGGTTGAAATGGTCGCTACGAGAGGACACAGATTTAAGGTGCGGGGAGGGAAGTACAGAGGTGATGTTAGGGGTAAGTTTTTCACTCAGAGGGTGGTGAGTGAATGGAATCGGCAGCCGTCGTCGGTGGTGGAGGCGAACTCGCTGGGGTCTTTTAAAAGACTTCTGGATGAGTATATGGGGTTTAATGGGATTGGGGGTTATGGATAGGTCTATAGATTGGTGGGGTTGATGCGATCGGCGCAACTCGAGGGCCGAAGGGCCTGTTTGTGCTGTAATGTTCTATGTTCTATGTTCTATGAAACAGTGTCGTGGACTAAGTACAGAAAGAGTGTCGTGGTCTAAGTACAGAAAGAGTGTCATGGACGAAGTACAGAAAGAGTGTCGTGCACTAAGCACAGAAACAGCATCGTGGATTAAGTGCAGAAACAGCGTCGTGGACTAAGTACAGAAACAGCGTCGTGGACTAACTACAGAAACAGCGTCGTGGACTAAGTACTGAAATAGCGTCGTGGACTAAGTACTGAAACAGTGTCGTGGACTAAGTACTGAAACAGCATCGTGGACTAAGTACTGAAATAATGTCGTGGACTAAGTACAGAAACAGTGTCTTGGACTAAGTACCGAAACGGTGTCGTGGACTAAGTACAGAAACAGTGTCTTGGACTAAGTACCGAAACAGTGTCGTGGACTAAGTACACAAACAGTGTCGTGGACTAAGTACCGAAACGGTGTCGTGGACTAAGTACAGAAACAGTGTCTTGGACTAAGTACCGAAACAGTGTCGTGGACTAAGTACACAAACAGTGTCGTGGACTAAGTACAGAAACAGTGTCGTGGACTAAGAACAGAAACAGTGTCGTGGACTAAGTACAGAAACAGTGTCGTGGACTAAGAACAGAAACAGTGTCGTGGACTAAGTACAGAAACAGTGTCGTGGACTAAGTGCAGAAACAGTGTCGTGGACTAAGTACAGAAAGAGTGTCGGGGACTAAGTACAGAAAGAGTGTCGCGGACTAAGTACTGAAACAGCATCGTGGACTAAGTACAGAAACAGCATCGTGGACTAAGTACAGAAACAGTGTCGTGGACTAAGTACTGAAATAATGTCGTGGACTAAGTACAGAAACAGTGTCTTGGACTAAGGACCGAAACAGTGTCGTGGACTAAGGACAGAAACAGTGTCGTGGACTAAGTACACAAACAGTGTCGTGGACTAAGAACAGAAACAGCGTCGTGGACTAAGTACTGAAACAGTGTCGTGGACTAAGTACACAAACAGTGTCGTGGACTAAGTACCGAAACGGTGTCGTGGACTAAGTACAGAAACAGTGTCTTGGACTAAGTACCGAAACAGTGTCGTTGACTAAGTACAGAAACAGTGTCGTGGACTAAGTACAGAAACAGTGTCGTGGAATAAGTACACAAACAGTGTCGTGGACTAAGTACACAAACAGTATCGTGGACTAAGAACAGAAACAGCGTCGTGGACTAAGTACTGAAACAGTGTCGTGGACTAAGTACACAAACAGTGTCGTGGACTAAGTACAGAAACAGCGTCGTGGACTAAGTTCTGAAACAGTTTCGTGGACTAAGTACAGAAACAGTGTCGTGGACTAAGTACAGAAACAGTGTCATGGACTAAGTACAGAAAGAGTGTCGTGGACTAAGTACAGAAACAGTGTCGTGGACTAAGTACAGAAACAGTGTCGTGGACTAAGTACAGAAACAGTGTCGTGGACTGAGCACTGAAACAGTGTCGTGGACTAAGTACAGAAACAGCATCGTGGACTAAGTACAGAAAGAGTGTTGTGGACTAAGTACAGAAAGAGTGTCGTGGACTAAGTACAGAAACAGTGTCGTGGACTAAGTGCAGAAACAGCGTCGTGGACTAAGTACAGAAATATTGTCATGGACTAAGTACAGAAACAGTGCCGTGGAATAAGTACAGAAACAGCGTCGTGGACTAAGTCCAGAAACAGCGTCATGGACTAAGTACAGAAATATTGTCATGGACTAAGTACAGAAACAGTGTCGTGGACTAAGTACAGAAACAGCGTCGTGGATTAAGTACAGAAACAGCAGCGTGGACTAAGTACAGAAACAGTGTCGTGGACTGAGCACTGAAACAGTGTCGTGGACTAAGTAAAGAAACAGCATCGTGGACGAAGTACAGAAAGAGTGTTGTGGACTAAGTACAGAAAGAGTGTCGTGGACTAAGTACAGAAACAGCGTCGTGGACTATATACAGAAACAGTGTCGTGGACTAAGTACAGAAACAGCGACGTGGACTGAGTACAGAAACAGTGTCGTGGACTAAGTGCAGAAACAGCGTCGTGGACTAAGTACAGAAACAGTGTCGTGGACTAAGTACAGAAAGAGCATCATGGACTAAGTACAGAAACAGTGTCCTGGACTAAGTACAGAAACAGCATCATGGACTAAGTACAGAAACAGTGTCGTGGAATAAGTACAGAAACAGCGTCGTGGAGTAAGTGCAGAAACAGCGTCGTGGACTAATTACAGAAACAGTGTCGCGGACTAATTACAGAAACAGTGTCATGGACTAAGTACAGAAACAGCATCATGGACTAAGTATTAGAAACAGTGTCGTGGACTAAGTGCAGAAAGAGTGTCGTGGACTAAGTGCAGAAACAGTGTTGTGGACTAAGTACAGAAACAGCATCGTGGACTAAGTACAGAAACAGTGTCGTGGACTAAGTACAGAAAGAGTGTCGGGGACTAAGTACAGAAAGAGTGTCGCGGACTAATTACTGAAACAGTGTCGTGGACTAAGTTCAGAAACAGTGTCATGGACTAAGTACTGGAACAGCATCATGGACTAAGTACTGAAACAGTGTCGTGGACTAAGTACAGAAAGAGTGTCGGGGACTAAGTACAGACAGAGTGTCGGGGTCTAATTACTGAAAGAGTGTCGCGGACAAATTACTGAAACAGTGTCGTGGACTAAGTACTGAAACAGCATCGTGGACTAAGTAAAGAAACAGTGTCGTGGACTAAGTACAGAAATAGTGTCGTGGACTAAGTACAGAAACAGTGTCGTGGACTAAGTACAGATACAGTGTCGTGGACTATATACAGAAAGAGTGTCGTGGACTAAGTACAGAAACAGTGTCGTGGACTAAGTACTGAAACAGCATCATGGTCTAAGTACAGAAAGAGTGCCTTGGACTAAGTACAGAAACACTGTCGTGGACTAAGTACAGAAACTTTACAGGACCCTCGTCAGGCCTCATTTGGAGTACTGTGCGCAGTTCTGGTCGCCTCACTATAGGAAAGACGTAGAAGCTATTGAAAGGGTGCAGAGGAGATTTACAAGGATGTTGCCTGGACTGGGAGGCATGCCTTATGAAGATAGGTTGAGGGAGCTGGGACTCTTTTCCCTGGAGAGGCGAAGGTTGAGAGGCGACCTGATAGAAGTTTCTAAAATGTTGAGAGGAATAGATAGGGTGGACTCTCAGAGGCTATTTCCCCGGGTTGAAATGGTCGCTACGAGAGGACACAGATTTAAGGTGCGGGGAGGGAAGTACAGAGGTGATGTTAGGGGTAAGTTTTTCACTCAGAGCGTGGTGAGTGAATGGAATCGGCTGCCGTCGTCGGTGGTGGAGGCGAACTCGCTGGGGTCTTTTAAAAGACTTCTGGATGAGTATATGGGGTTTAATGGGATTGGGGGTTATAGATAGGTCGATAGATTGGTGGGGTTGATGTGATCGGCGCAACTCGAGGGCCGAAGGGCCTGTTTGTGCTGTAATGTTCTATGTTCTATGTTCTATGAAACAGTGTCGTGGACGAAGTACAGAAAGAGTGTCGTGGACTAAGTACAGAAAGAGTGTCGTCGTGTAAGTACAGAAAGAGTGTCATGGACTAAGTATAGAAAGAGTGTCGTGGACTAAGCACAGAAACAGCATCGTGGATTAAGTGCAGAAACAGCGTCGTGGACTAAGTACAGAAACAGCGTCGTGGACTAAGTGCAGAAACAGCGTCGTGGACTAAGTACAGAAACAGCATCGTGGACTAAGTACTGAAATAGTGTCGTGGACGAAGTACTGAAACAGTGTCGTGGACTAAGTACTGAAACAGCATCGTGGACTAAGTACAGAAACAGCATCGTGGACTAAGTACTGAAATAATGTCGTGGACTAAGTACAGAAACAGTGTCTTGGACTAAGTACCGAAACGGTGTCGTGGACTAAGTACAGAAACAGTGTCTTGGACTAAGTACCGAAACAGTGTCGTGGACTAAGTACAGAAACAGTGTCGTGGAATAAGTACACAAACAGTGTCATGGACTAAGTACAGAAACAGCGTCGTGGACTAAGTACAGAAAGAGTGTCGTGGACTAAGTACAGAAAGAGTGTCGTGGACTATTTACAGAAACAGTGTCGTGGACTAAGTACAGAAACAGTGTCGTGGACTAAGTACAGAAACAGTGTCGTGGACTGAACACTGAAACAGTGTCGTGGACTAAGTACAGAAACAGCATCGTGGACTAAGTACAGAAGCAGTGTCATGGACTAAGTACAGAAACAGTGTCGTGGACTAAGTACAGAAACAGCATCATGGACTAAGTACAGAAACAGTGTCCTGGACTAAGTACAGAAATATTGTCATGGACTAAGTACAGAAACAGTGTCGTGGACTAAGTACAGAAACAGCGTCGTGGACTAAGTACAGAAACAGCATCGTGGACTAAGTACAGAAACAGTGTCGTGGACTGAGCACTGAAACAGTGTCGTGGACTAAGTACAGAAACAGCATCGTGGACTAAGTACAGAAAGAGTGTTGTGCACTAAGTACAGAAACAGCGTCGTGGACTAAGTACAGAAATATTGTCATGGACTAAGTACAGAAACAGTGTCGTGGACTAAGTACAGAAACAGCGTCGTGGACTAAGTACAGAAACAGTGTCGTGGACTAAGTGCAGAAACAGCGTCGTGTACTAAGTACAGAAACAGTGTCGTGGACTAAGTACAGAAACAGCATCATGGACTAAGTACAGAAACAGTGTCGTGGACTAAGTGCAGAAAGAGTGTCGTGGACTAAGTGCAGAAACAGTGTAGTGGACTAAGTGCAGAAACAGCGTCGTGGACTAAGTACAGAGACAGTGTCCTGGACTAAGTACAGAAACAGCATCATGGACTAAGTACAGAAACAGTGTCGTGGAATAAGTACAGAAACAGCGTCGTGGACTAAGTGCAGTAACAGCGTCGTGGACTAATTACAGAAACAGTGTCATGGACTAAGTACAGAAACAGCATCATGGACTAAGTACAGAAACAGTGTCGTGGACTAAGTGCAGAAAGAGTGTCGTGGACTAAGTGCAGAAACAGTGTAGTGGACTAAGTACAGAAACAGCGTCGTGGACTAAGTACAGAAACAATGTCGTGGACTAAGTACAGAAACAGTGTCGTGGACTAAGTACAGAAAGAGTGTCGGGGACTAAGTACAGAAAGAGTGTCGCGGACTAATTACTGAAACAGCATCATGGACTAAGTACTGAAACAGTGTCGGGGACTAAGTACAGAAAGAGTGTCGGGGACTAAGTACAGAAAGCGTGTCGGGGACTAAGTACAGAAAGAGTTTCGGGGTCTAAGTACTGAAAGAGTGTCGCGGACTAATTACTGAAACAGTGTCATGGACTAAGTACAGAAACAGTGTCGTGGACTAAGTACAGAAACAGTGTCGTGGACTAAGTACAGAAACAGTGTCGTGGACTGAGCACTGAAACACTGTCGTGGACTAAGTACAGAAACAGTGTCGTGGACTAAGTACAGAAACAGTGTCGTGGACTAAGTACAGAAACAGTGTCGTGGACTAATTACTGAAACAGTGTCGTGGACTAAGTACAGAAACAGTGTCGTGGACTAAGTGCAGAAACAGTGTCGTGGACTAAGTACAGAAACAGTGTCGTGGACTGAGCACTGAAACAGTGTCGTGGACTAAGTACAGAAACAGTGTCGTGGACTAAGTACAGAAACAGTGTCGTGGACTAAGTACAGAAACAGTGTCGTGGACTAAGTACAGAAACAGTGTCGTGGACTAAGTACAGAAACAGTGTCGTGGACTGAGCACTGAAACAGTGTCGTGGACTAAGTACTGAAACAGCATCGTGGACTAAGTGAAGAAACAGCATCGTGGACTAAGTACAGAAAGAGTGTTGTGGACTAAGTACAGAAAGAGTGTCGTGGACTAAGTACAGAAACAGTGTCGTGGACTAAGTGCAGAAACAGCGTCGTGGACTAAGTACAGAAATATTGTCATGGACTAAGTACAGAAACAGTGTCGTGGACTAAGTACAGAAACAGCGTCGTGGATTAAGTACAGAAACAGCATCGTGGACTAAGTACAGAAACAGTGTCGTGGACTGAGCACTGAAACAGTGTCGTGGACTAAGTAAAGAAACAGCATCGTGGACGAAGTACAGAAAGAGTGTCGTGGACTAAGTACAGAAACAGCGTCGTGGACTATATACAGAAACAGTGTCGTGGACTAAGTACAGAAACAGCGTCGTGGACTAAGTACAGAAACAGTGTCGTGGACTAAGTGCAGAAACAGCGTCGTGGACTAAGTACAGAAACAGTGTCGTGGACTAAGTACAGAAAGAGCATCATGGACTAAGTACAGAAACAGTGTCCTGGACTAAGTACAGAAACAGCATCATGGACTAAGTACAGAAACAGTGTCGTGGAATAAGTACAGAAACAGCGTCGTGGAGTAAGTGCAGAAACAGCGTCGTGGACTAATTACAGAAACAGTGTCGCGGACTAATTACAGAAACAGTGTCATGGACTAAGTACAGAAACAGCATCATGGACTAAGTATTAGAAACAGTGTCGTGGACTAAGTGCAGAAAGAGTGTCGTGGACTAAGTGCAGAAACAGTGTTGTGGACTAAGTACAGAAACAGCATCGTGGACTAAGTACAGAAACAGTGTCGTGGACTAAGTACAGAAAGAGTGTCGGGGACTAAGTACAGAAAGAGTGTCGCGGACTAATTACTGAAACAGTGTCGTGGACTAAGTTCAGAAACAGTGTCATGGACTAAGTACTGGAACAGCATCATGGACTAAGTACTGAAACAGTGTCGTGGACTAAGTACAGAAAGAGTGTCGGGGACTAAGTACAGACAGAGTGTCGGGGTCTAATTACTGAAAGAGTGTCGCGGACAAATTACTGAAACAGTGTCGTGGACTAAGTACTGAAACAGCATCGTGGACTAAGTAAAGAAACAGTGTCGTGGACTAAGTACAGAAATAGTGTCGTGGACTAAGTACAGAAACAGTGTCGTGGACTAAGTACAGAAACAGTGTCGTGGACTAAGTACAGATACAGTGTCGTGGACTATATACAGAAAGAGTGTCGTGGACTAAGTACAGAAACAGTGTCGTGGACTAAGTACTGAAACAGCATCATGGACTAAGTACAGAAAGAGTGCCTTGGACTAAGTACAGAAACACTGTCGTGGACTAAGTACAGAAACTTTACAGGACCCTCGTCAGGCCTCATTTGGAGTACTGTGCGCAGTTCTGGTCGCCTCACTATAGGAAAGACGTAGAAGCTATTGAAAGGGTGCAGAGGAGATTTACAAGGATGTTGCCTGGACTGGGAGGCATGCCTTATGAAGATAGGTTGAGGGAGCTGGGACTCTTTTCCCTGGAGAGGCGAAGGTTGAGAGGCGACCTGATAGAAGTTTCTAATATGTTGAGAGGAATAGATAGGGTGGACTCTCAGAGGCTATTTCCCCGGGTTGAAATGGTCGCTACGAGAGGACACAGATTTAAGGTGCGGGGAGGGAAGTACAGAGGTGATGTTAGGGGTAAGTTTTTCACTCAGAGCGTGGTGAGTGAATGGAATCGGCTGCCGTCGTCGGTGGTGGAGGCGAACTCGCTGGGGTCTTTCAAAAGACTTCTGGATGAGTATATGGGGTTTAATGGGATTGGGGGTTATAGATAGGTCGATAGATTGGTGGGGTTGATGTGATCGGCGCAACTCGAGGGCCGAAGGGCCTGTTTGTGCTGTAATGTTCTATGTTCTATGTTCTATGAAACAGTGTCGTGGACGAAGTACAGAAAGAGTGTCGTGGACTAAGTACAGAAAGAGTGTCGTGGTGTAAGTACAGAAAGAGTGTCATGGACTAAGTATAGAAAGAGTGTCGTGGACTAAGCACAGAAACAGCATCGTGGATTAAGTGCAGAAACAGCGTCGTGGACTAAGTACAGAAACAGCGTCGTGGACTAAGTGCAGAAACAGCGTCGTGGACTAAGTACAGAAACAGCATCGTGGACTAAGTACTGAAATAGTGTCGTGGACGAAGTACTGAAACAGTGTCGTGGACTAAGTACTGAAACAGCATCGTGGACTAAGTACAGAAACAGCATCGTGGACTAAGTACTGAAATAATGTCGTGGACTAAGTACAGAAACAGTGTCTTGGACTAAGTACCGAAACGGTGTCGTGGACTAAGTACAGAAACAGTGTCTTGGACTAAGTACCGAAACAGTGTCGTGGACTAAGTACAGAAACAGTGTCGTGGAATAAGTACACAAACAGTGTCATGGACTAAGTACAGAAACAGCGTCGTGGACTAAGTACAGAAAGAGTGTCGTGGACTAAGTACAGAAAGAGTGTCGTGGACTAAGTACAGAAACAGTGTCGTGGACTAAGTACAGAAACAGTGTCGTGGACTAAGTACAGAAACAGTGTCGTGGACTGAGCACTGAAACAGTGTCGTGGACTAAGTACAGAAACAGTGTCGTGGACTAAGTACAGAAACAGCATCGTGGACTAAGTACAGAAGCAGTGTCATGGACTAAGTACAGAAACAGTGTCGTGGACTAAGTACAGAAACAGCATCATGGACTAAGTACTGAAACAGCGTCGTGGACTAAGTACAGAAACAGTGTTGTGGACTAAGTACAGAAATATTGTCATGGACTAAGTACAGAAACAGTGTCGTGGACTAAGTACAGAAACAGCGTCGTGGACTAAGTACAGAAACAGCATCGTGGACTAAGTACAGAAACTGTGTCGTGGACTGAGCACTGAAACAGTGTCGTGGACTAAGTACAGAAACAGCATCGCGGACTAAGTACAGAAAGAGTGTTGTGCACTAAGTACAGAAACAGCGTCGTGGACTAAGTACAGAAATATTGTCATGGACTAAGTACAGAAACAGTGTCGTGGACTAAGTACAGAAACAGCGTCGTGGACTAAGTACAGAAACAGTGTCGTGGACTAAGTGCAGAAACAGCGTCGTGGACTAAGTACAGAAACAGTGTCGTGGACTAAGTACAGAAACAGCATCATGGACTAAGTACAGAGACAGTGTCCTGGACTAAGTACAGAAACAGCATCATGGACTAAGTACAGAAACAGTGTCGTGGAATAAGTACAGAAACAGCGTCGTGGACTAAGTGCAGAAACAGCGTCGTGGACTAAGTACAGAAACAGTGTCGCGGACTAATTACAGAAACAGTGTCATGGACTAAGTACAGAAACAGCATCATGGACTAAGTACAGAAACAGTGTCGTGGACTAAGTGCAGAAAGAGTGTCGTGGACTAAGTGCAGAAACAGTGTAGTGGACTAAGTACAGAAACAGCGTCGTGGACTAAGTACAGAAACAATGTCGTGGACTAAGTACAGAAAGAGTGTCGGGGACTAAGTACAGAAAGAGTGTCGCGGACTAATTACTGAAACAGCATCATGGACTAAGTACTGAAACAGTGTCGGGGACTAAGTACAGAAAGAGTGTCGGGGACTAAGTACAGAAAGCGTGTCGGGGACTAAGTACAGAAAGAGTTTCGGGGTCTAAGTACTGAAAGAGTGTCGCGGACTAATTACTGAAACAGTGTCGTGGACTAAGTACTGAAACAGCATCGTGGACTAAGTGAAGAAACAGTGTCGTGGACTAAGTACAGAAATAGTGTTGTGGACTAAGTACAGAAACAGTGTTGTGGACTAAGTACAGATACAGTGTCGTGGACTATATACAGAAAGAGTGTCGTGGACTAAGTACAGAAACAGTGTCGTGGACTAAGTACTGAAACAGCATCATGGACTAAGTACAGAAAGAGTGCCTTGGACTAAGTACAGAAACACTGTCGTGGACTAAGTACAGAAACTTTACAGGACCTTCGTCAGGCCTCATTTGGAGTACTGTGCGCAGTTCTGGTCGCCTCACTATAGGAAAGACGTAGAAGCTATTGAAAGGGTGCAGAGGAGATTTACAAGGATGTTGCCTGGACTGGGAGGCATGCCTTATGAAGATAGGTTGAGGGAGCTGGGACTCTTTTCCCTGGAGAGGCGAAGTTTGAGAGGCGACCTGATAGAAGTTTCTAAAATGTTGAGAGGAATAGATAGGGTGGACTCTCAGAGGCTATTTCCCCGGGTTGAAATGGTCGCTACGAGAGGACACAGATTTAAGGTGCGGGGAGGGAAGTACAGAGGTGATGTTAGGGGTAAGTTTTTCACTCAGAGGGTGGTGAGTGAATGGAATCGGCTGCCGTCGTCGGTGGTGGAGGCGAACTCGCTGGGGTCTTTTAAAAGACTTCTGGATGAGTATATGGGGTTTAATGGGATTGGGGGTTATAGATAGGTCTATAGATTGGTGGGGTTGATGCGATCGGCGCAACTCGAGGGCCGAAGGGCCTGTTTGTGCTGTAATGTTCTATTTTCTATGTTCTATGAAACAGTGTCGTGGACGAAGTACAGAAAGAGTGTCGTGGACTAAGTACAGAAAGAGTGTCGTGGTCTGAGTACAGAAAGAGTGTCGTGGACTAAGTATAGAAAGAGTGTCGTGGACTAAGCACAGAAACAGCATCGTGGATTAAGTGCAGAAACAGCGTCGTGGACTAAGTACAGAAACAGCGTCGTGGACTAAGTACTGAAACAGCATCGTGGACTAAGTACAGAAACAGCATCGTGGACTAAGTACTGAAATAATGTCGTGGACTAAGTACAGAAACAGTGTCTTGGACTAAGTACCGAAACGGTGTCGTGGACTAAGTACAGAAACAGTGTCTTGGACTAAGTACCGAAACAGTGTCATGGACTAAGTACAGAAACAGTGTCGTGGAATAAGTACACAAACAGTGTCATGGACTAAGTACAGAAACAGCGTCGTGGACTAAGTCCAGAAAGAGTGTCGTGGACTAAGTACAGAAAGAGTGTCGTGGACTAAGTACAGAAACTGTGTCGTGGACTAAGTACAGAAACAGTGTCGTGGACTAAGTACAGAAACAGTGTCGTGGACTGAGCACTGAAACAGTGTCGTGGACTAAGTACAGAAACAGTGTCGTGGACTAAGTACAGAAACAGCATCGTGGACTAAGTACAGAAGCAGTGTCGTAGACTAAGTACAGAAACAGTGTCGTGGACTAAGTACAGAAAGAGTGTCGTGGTCTAAGTACAGAAAGAGTGTCATGGACTAAGTACAGAAAGAGTGTCGTGGACTAAGCACAGAAACAGCATCGTGGATTAAGTGCAGAAACAGCGTCGTGGACTAAGTACAGAAACAGCGTCGTGGACTAAGTACAGAAACAGCGTCGTGGACTAAGTACTGAAATAGCGTCGTGGACTAAGTACTGAAACAGTGTCGTGGACTGAGTACAGAAACAGCATCGTGGACTAAGTACTGAAATAATGTCGTGGACTAAGTACAGAAACAGTGTCTTGGACTAAGTACCGAAACGGTGTCGTGGACTAAGTACAGAAACAGTGTCTTGGACTAAGTACCGAAACAGTGTCGTGGACTAAGTACACAAACAGTGTCGTGGACTAAGTACCGAAACGGTGTCGTGGACTAAGTACGGAAACAATGTGTTGGACTAAGTACCGAAACAGTGTCGTGGACTAAGTACACAAACAGTGTCGTGGACTAAGTACAGAAAGAGTCTCGTGGACTAAGAACAGAAACAGTGTCGTGGACTAAGTACAGAAACAGTGTCGTGGACTAAGTGCAGAAACAGTGTCGTGGACTAAGTACAGAAAGAGTGTCGGGGACTAAGTACAGAAAGAGTGTCGCGGACTAAGTACTGAAACAGCATCGTGGACTAAGTACAGAAACAGCATCGTGGACTAAGTACAGAAACAGTGTCGTGGACTAAGTACTGAAATAATGTCGTGGACTAAGTACAGAAACAGTGTCTTGGACTAAGGACCGAAACAGTGTCGTGGACTAAGGACAGAAACAGTGTCGTGGACTAAGTACACAAACAGTGTCGTGGACTAAGAACAGAAACAGCGTCGTGGACTAAGTACTGAAACAGTGTCGTGGACTAAGTACACAAACAGTGTCGTGGACTAAGTACAGAAACAGCATCGTGGACTAAGTACAGAAACAGTGTCGTGGACTGAGCACTGAAACAGTGTCGTGGACGAAGTACAGAAACAGCATCGTGGACTAAGTACAGAAACAGTGTCGTGTACTAAGTACTGAAATAATGTCGTGGACTAAGTACAGAAACAGTGTCTTGGACTAAGGACCGAAACAGTGTCGTGGACTCAGGACAGAAACAGTGTCGTGGACTAAGTACACAAACAGTGTCGTGGACTAAGAACAGAAACAGCGTCGTGGACTAAGTACTGAAACAGTGTCGTGGACTAAGTACACAAACAGTGTCGTGGACTAAGTACAGAAACAGCATCGTGGACTAAGTACTGAAACAGTTTCGTGGACTAAGTACAGAAACAGTGTCGTGGACTAAGTACAGAAACAGTGTCATGGACTAAGTACAGAAAGAGTGTCGTGGACTAAGTACACAAACAGTGTCGTGGACTAAGTACAGAAACAGTGTCGTGGACTAAGTACAGAAACAGTGTCGTGGACTGAGCACTGAAACAGTGTCGTGGACGAAGTACAGAAACAGCATCGTGGACTAAGTACAGAAAGAGTGTTGTGGACTAAGTACAGAAAGAGTGTCGTGGACTAAGTACAGAAACAGTGTCGTGGACTAAGTGCAGAAACAGCGTCGTGGACTAAGTACAGAAATATTGTCATGGACTAAGTACAGAAACAGTGTCGTGGACTAAGTACAGAAACAGCGTCGTGGACTAAGTGCAGAAACATCGTCATGGACTAAGTACAGAAATATTGTCATGGACTAAGTACAGAAACAGTGTCGTGGACTAAGTACAGAAACAGCGTCGTGGATTAAGTACAGAAACAGCATCGTGGACTAAGTACAGAAACAGTGTCGTGGACTGAGCACTGAAACAGTGTCGTGGACTAAGCACAGAAACAGCATCGTGGACGAAGTACAGAAAGAGTGTTGTGGACTAAGTACAGAAAGAGTGTCGTGGACTAAGTACAGAAACAGTGTCGTGGACTAAGTACAGAAACAGTGTCGTGGACTAAGTACAGAAACAGCGTCGTGGACTAAGTACAGAAACAGTGTCGTGGACTAAGTGCAGAAACAGCGTCGTGGACTAAGTACAGAAACAGTGTCGTGGACTAAGTACAGAAAGAGCATCATGGACTAAGTACAGAAACAGTGTCCTGGACTAAGTACAGAAACAGCATCATGGACTAAGTACAGAAACAGTGTCGTGGAATAAGTACAGAAACAGCGTCGTGGAGTAAGTGCAGAAACAGCGTCGTGGACTAAGTACAGAAACAGTGTCGCGGACTAATTACAGAAACAGTGTCATAGACTAAGTACAGAAACAGCATCATGGACTAAGTACAGAAACACTGTCGTGGACTAAGTGCAGAAAGAGTGTCGTGGACTAAGTGCAGAAACAGTGTTGTGGACTAAGTACAGAAACAGCGTCGTGGACTAAGTACAGAAACAGTGTCGTGGACTAAGTACAGAAAGAGTGTCGGGGACTAAGTACAGAAAGAGTGTCGCGGACTAATTACTGAAACAGTGTCGGGGTCTAAGTACTGAAAGAGTGTCGCGGACTAATTACTGAAACAGTGTCGTGGACTAAGTACTGAAACAGCATCGTGGACTAAGTAAAGAAACAGGTTCGTGGACTATATACAGAAAGAGTGTTGTGGACTAAGTACAGAAACAGTGTCGTGGACTAAGTACTGAAACAGCATCATGGACTAAGTACAGAAAGAGTGCCTTGGACTAAGTACAGAAACACTGTCGTGGACTAAGTACAGAAACTTTACAGGACCCTCGTCAGGCCTCATTTGGAGTACTGTGCGCAGTTCTGGTCGCCTCACTATAGGAAAGACGTAGAAGCTATTGAAAGGGTGCAGAGGAGATTTACAAGGATGTTGCCTGGACTGGGAGGCATGCCTTATGAAGATAGGTTGAGGGAGCTGGGACTCTTTTCCCTGGAGAGGCGAAGGTTGAGACGCGACCTGATAGAAGTTTATAAAATGTTGGGAGGAATAGATAGGGTGGACTCTCAGAGGCTAGTTCCCCGGGTTGAAATGGTCGCTACGAGAGGACACAGATTTAAGGTGCGGGGAGGGAAGTACAGAAGTGATGTTAGGGGTAAGTTTTTCACTCAGAGGGTGGTGAGTGAATGGAATCGGCAGCCGTCGTCGGTGGTGGAGGCGAACTCGCTGGGGTCTTTTAAAAGACTTCTGGATGAGTATATGGGGTTTAATGGGATTGGGGGTTATGGATAGGTCTATAGATTGGTGGGGTTGATGCGATCGGCGCAACTCGAGGGCCGAAGGGCCTGTTTGTGCTGTAATGTTCTATGTTCTATGTTCTATGAAACAGTGTCGTGGACTAAGTACAGAAAGAGTGTCGTGGTCTAAGTACAGAAAGAGTGTCATGGACTAAGTACAGAAAGAGTGTCGTGGACTAAGCACAGAAACAGCATCGTGGATTAAGTGCAGAAACAGCGTCGTGGACTAAGTACAGAAACAGCGTCGTGGACTAAGTACAGAAACAGCGTCGTGGACTAAGTACTGAAATAGCGTCGTGGACTAAGTACTGAAACAGTGTCGTGGACTAAGTACTGAAACAGCATCGTGGACTAAGTACAGAAACAGCATCGTGGACTAAGTACTGAAATAATGTCGTGGACTAAGTACAGAAACAGTGTCTTGGACTAAGTACCGAAACGGTGTCGTGGACTAAGTACAGAAACAGTGTCATGGACTATGTACAGAAACAGCGTCGTGGACTAAGTACAGAAACAGTGTCGTGGATTAAGTACAGAAACAGTGACGTGGACGAAGTACAGAAACAGCATCATGGACTAAGTACAGAAACAGTGTCCTGGACTAAGTACAGAAACAGCATCATGGACTAAGTACAGAAACAGTGTCGTGGAATAAGTACAGAAACAGCGTCGGGGAATATGTACAAAAACAGCGTCGTGGACTAAGTGTAGAAATAGCGTCGTGGAATATGTACAAAAACAGCGTCGTGGACTAAGTGCAGAAACAGCGTCGTGGACTAAGTACAGTAACAGTGTCATGGACTAAGTACAGAAACAGCATCATGGACTAAGTACAGAAACAGTGTCGTGGACTAAGTACAGAAACAGTGTCGTGGACTAAGTACTGAAACAGCATCGTGGACTAAGTAAAGAAACAGTGTCGTGTTCTAAGTGCAGAAACAGTGTCGTGGACTAAGTACAGAAAGAGTGTCGGGGACTAAGTACAGAAAGAGTGTCGTGGACTAAGTACAGGAAGAGTGTCGTGGACGAAGTACAGAAACAGTGTCGTGGACTAAGTACAGAAACAGTGTCCTGGACTAAGTACAGAAACTGCATCATGGACTAAGTACAGAAACAGTGTCGTGGAATAAGTACAGAAACAGCGTCGTGGACTAAGTACAGAAACAGTGTCGTGGACTAAGTGCAGAAACAGCGTCGTGGACTAAGTACAGAAACAGTGTCGTGGACTAAGTACAGAAACAGTGTCGTAGACTAAGTGCAGAAACAGTGTCATGGACTAAGTACAGAAACACTGTCGTGCACTAAGTGCAGACACAGCGTCCTGGACTAAGTACAGAAAGAGTGTCGTGGACTAAGTACAGGAAGAGTGTCGTGGACGAAGTACAGAAACAGTGTCGTGGACTATGTACAGAAAGAGTGTCGTGGACTAAGTACAGAAACAGCATCGTGGACTAAGTACAGAATGAGTGTCGTGGACTAAGTACAGAAAGAGTGTCGTGGTCTAAGTACAGAAAGAGTGTCATGGACTAAGTACAGAAAGAGTGTCGTGGACTAAGCACAGAAACAGCATCGTGGATTAAGTGCAGAAACAGCGTCGTGGACTAAGTACAGAAACAGCGTCGTGGACTAAGTACAGAAACAGCGTCGTGGACTAAGTACTGAAATAGCGTCGTGGACTAAGTACTGAAACAGTGTCGTGGACTAAGTACTGAAACAGCATCGTGGACTAAGTACAGAAACAGCATCGTGGACTAAGTACTGAAATAATGTCATGGACTAAGTACAGAAACAGTGTCTTGGACTAAGTACCGAAACGGTGTCGTGGACTAAGTACAGAAACAGTGTCTTGGACTAAGTACCGAAACAGTGTCGTGGACTAAGTACACAAACAGTGTCGTGGACTAAGTACCGAAACGGTGTCGTGGACTAAGTACAAAAACAGTGTCTTGGACTAAGTACCGAAACAGTGTCGTGGACTAAGTACACAAACAGTGTCGTGGACTAAGTACAGAAACAGTGTCGTGGACTAAGAACAGAAACAGCGTCGTGGACTAAGTACAGAAACAGTGTCATGGACTAAGTGCAGAAACAGTGTCGTGGACTAAGTACAGAAAGAGTGTCGGGGACTAAGTACAGAAAGAGTGTCGCGGACTAAGTACTGAAACAGCATCGTGGACTAAGTACAGAAACAGCATCGTGGACTAAGTACTGAAATAATGTCGTGGACTAAGTACAGAAATATTGTCATGGACAAAGTACAGAAACAGTGTCGTGGACTAAGTACAGAAACAGCGTCGTGGACTAAGTAACGAAACAGTGTCGTAGACTAAGTGCAGAAACAGTGTCGTGGACTAAGTACAGAAAGAGTGTCGCGGACTAAGTACTGAAACAGCATCGTGGACTAAGTACAGAAACAGCATCGTGGACTAAGCACACAAACGGTGTCGTGGACTAAGAACAGAAACAGCGTCGTGGACTAAGTACTGAAACAGTGTCGTGGACTAAGTACACAAACAGTGTCGTGGACTAAGTACAGAAACAGCGTCGTGGATTAAGTACTGAAACAGTTTCGTGGACTAAGTACAGAAACAGTGTCATGGACTAAGTACAGGAAGAGTGTCGTGGACTAAGTACTGAAACAGTATCGTGGACTAAGTACAGAAACAGTGTCGTGGACTCAGTACAGAAACAGTGTCGTGGACTAAGTACAGAAACAGTGTCGTGGACTGAGCACTGAAACAGTGTCGTGGACTAAGTACAGAAACAGCATCGTGGACTAAGTACAGAATGAGTGTCGTGGACTAAGTACAGAAAGAGTGTCGTGGACTAAGTACTGAAACAGTATCGTGGACTAAGTACAGAAACAGTGTCGTGGACTCAGTACAGAAACAGTGTCGTGGACTAAGTACAGAAACAGTGTCGTGGACTGAGCACTGAAACAGTGTCGTGGACTAAGTACAGAAACAGCATCGTGGACTAAGTACAGAAAGAGTGTTGTGGACGAAGTACAGAAAGAGTGTCGTGGACTAAGTACAGAAACAGTGTCGTGGACTAAGTGCAGAAACAGCGTCGTGGACTAAGTACAGAAAGAGTGTTGTGGACCAAGTACAGAAAGAGTGTTGTGGACTAAGTACAGAAATATTGTCATGGACTAAGTACAGAAACAGTGTCGTGGACTAAGTACAGAAACAGCGTCGTGGACTAAGTACAGAAACAGCATCGTGGACTAAGTACAGAAAGAGTGTTGTGGACCAAGTACAGAAAGAGTGTTGTGGACTAAGTGCAGAAACAGAGTCGTGGACTAAGTACAGAAATATTGTCATGGACTAAGTACAGAAACAGTATCGTGGACTAAGTACAGAAACAGCGTCGTGGACTAAGTACAGAAACAGCCTCGTGGACTAAGTGCAGAAACAGCGTCGTGGACTAAGTACAGAAACAGTGTCGTGGACTAAGTACAGAAACAGCATCATGGACTACGTACAGAAACAGCGTCGTGGACTAAGTGCAGAAACAGCGTCGTGGACTAAGTACAGAAACAGTGTCGTGGAATAAGTACAGAAACAGCGTCGTGGAGTAAGTGCAGAAACAGCGTCGTGGACTAAGTACAGAAACAGTGTCGCGGACTAATTACAGAAACAGTGTCGTGGACTAAGTACAGAAAGAGTGTCGGGGACTAAGGACAGAAAGAGTGTCGCGGACTAATTACTGAAACAGTGTCGTGGACTAAGTTCAGAAACAGTGTCGTGGACTAAGTACTGAAACAGCATCATGGACTAAGTACTGAAACAGTGTCGTGGACTAAGTACAGAAAGAGTGTCGGGGACTAAGTACAGAAAGAGTGTCGGGGTCTAAGTACTGAAAGAGTGTCGCGGACTAATTACTGAAACAGTGTCGTGGACTAAGTACTGAAACAGCATCGTGGAATAAGTAAAGAAACAGTGTCGTGGACTAAGTACAGAAATAGTGTCGTGGACTAAGTACTGAAATAATGTCGTGGACTAAGTACAGAAACAGTGTCTTGGACTAAGTACCGAAACGGTGTCGTGGACTAAGTACAGAAACAGTGTCTTGGACTAAGTACCGAAACAGTGTCGTGGACTAAGTACACAAACAGTGTCGTGGACTAAGTACCGAAACGGTGTCGTGGACTAAGTACAAAAACAGTGTCTTGGACTAAGTACCGAAACAGTGTCGTGGACTAAGTACACAAACAGTGTCGTGGACTAAGTACAGAAACAGTGTCGTGGACTAAGAACAGAAACAGCGTCGTGGACTAAGTACAGAAACAGTGTCATGGACTAAGTGCAGAAACAGTGTCGTGGACTAAGTACAGAAAGAGTGTCGGGGACTAAGTACAGAAAGAGTGTCGCGGACTAAGTACTGAAACAGCATCGTGGACTAAGTACAGAAACAGCATCGTGGACTAAGTACTGAAATAATGTCGTGGACTAAGTACAGAAATATTGTCATGGACAAAGTACAGAAACAGTGTCGTGGACTAAGTACAGAAACAGCGTCGTGGACTAAGTAACGAAACAGTGTCGTAGACTAAGTGCAGAAACAGTGTCGTGGACTAAGTACAGAAAGAGTGTCGCGGACTAAGTACTGAAACAGCATCGTGGACTAAGTACAGAAACAGCATCGTGGACTAAGCACACAAACGGTGTCGTGGACTAAGAACAGAAACAGCGTCGTGGACTAAGTACTGAAACAGTGTCGTGGACTAAGTACACAAACAGTGTCGTGGACTAAGTACAGAAACAGCGTCGTGGATTAAGTACTGAAACAGTTTCGTGGACTAAGTACAGAAACAGTGTCATGGACTAAGTACAGGAAGAGTGTCGTGGACTAAGTACTGAAACAGTATCGTGGACTAAGTACAGAAACAGTGTCGTGGACTCAGTACAGAAACAGTGTCGTGGACTAAGTACAGAAACAGTGTCGTGGACTGAGCACTGAAACAGTGTCGTGGACTAAGTACAGAAACAGCATCGTGGACTAAGTACAGAATGAGTGTCGTGGACTAAGTACAGAAAGAGTGTCGTGGACTAAGTACTGAAACAGTATCGTGGACTAAGTACAGAAACAGTGTCGTGGACTCAGTACAGAAACAGTGTCGTGGACTAAGTACAGAAACAGTGTCGTGGACTGAGCACTGAAACAGTGTCGTGGACTAAGTACAGAAACAGCATCGTGGACTAAGTACAGAAAGAGTGTTGTGGACGAAGTACAGAAAGAGTGTCGTGGACTAAGTACAGAAACAGTGTCGTGGACTAAGTGCAGAAACAGCGTCGTGGACTAAGTACAGAAAGAGTGTTGTGGACCAAGTACAGAAAGAGTGTTGTGGACTAAGTACAGAAATATTGTCGTGGACTAAGTACAGAAACAGTGTCGTGGACTAAGTACAGAAACAGCGTCGTGGACTAAGTACAGAAACAGCATCGTGGACTAAGTACAGAAAGAGTGTTGTGGACCAAGTACAGAAAGAGTGTTGTGGACTAAGTGCAGAAACAGAGTCGTGGACTAAGTACAGAAATATTGTCATGGACTAAGTACAGAAACAGTATCGTGGACTAAGTACAGAAACAGCGTCGTGGACTAAGTACAGAAACAGCCTCGTGGACTAAGTGCAGAAACAGCGTCGTGGACTAAGTACAGAAACAGTGTCGTGGACTAAGTACAGAAACAGCATCATGGACTACGTACAGAAACAGCGTCGTGGACTAAGTGCAGAAACAGCGTCGTGGACTAAGTACAGAAACAGTGTCGTGGAATAAGTACAGAAACAGCGTCGTGGAGTAAGTGCAGAAACAGCGTCGTGGACTAAGTACAGAAACAGTGTCGCGGACTAATTACAGAAACAGTGTCGTGGACTAAGTACAGAAAGAGTGTCGGGGACTAAGGACAGAAAGAGTGTCGCGGACTAATTACTGAAACAGTGTCGTGGACTAAGTTCAGAAACAGTGTCGTGGACTAAGTACTGAAACAGCATCATGGACTAAGTACTGAAACAGTGTCGTGGACTAAGTACAGAAAGAGTGTCGGGGACTAAGTACAGAAAGAGTGTCGGGGTCTAAGTACTGAAAGAGTGTCGCGGACTAATTACTGAAACAGTGTCGTGGACTAAGAACTGAAACAGCATCGTGGAATAAGTAAAGAAACAGTGTCGTGGACTAAGTACAGAAATAGTGTCGTGGACTAAGTACAGAAACAGTGTCGTGGACTAAGTACAGGTACAGTGTCGTGGACTAAGTACAGATACAGTGTCGTGGACTATATACAGAAAGAGTGTCGTGGACTAAGTACAGAAACAGTGTCGTGGATTAAGTACTGAAACAGCATCATGGACTAAGTACAGAAAGAGTGCCTTGGACTAAGTACAGAAACACTGTCGTGGACTAAGTACAGAAACTTTACAGGACGCTCATCAGGCCTCATTTGGAGTACTGTGCGCAGTTCTGGTCGCCTCACTATAGGAAAGACGTAGAAACTACTGAAAGGGTGCAGAGGAGATTTACAAGGATGTTGCCTGGACTGGGAGGCATGCCTTATGAAGATAGGTTGAGGGAGCTGGGACTCTTTTCCCTGGAGAGGCGAAGGTTGAGAGGCGACCTGATAGAAGTTTATAAAATGTGGAGAGGAATAGATAGGGTGGACTCTCAGAGGCTATTTCCCCGGGTTGAAATGGTCGCTACGAGAGGACACAGATTTAAGGTGCGGGGAGGGAAGTACAGAGGTGATGTTAGGGGTAAGTTTTTCACTCAGAGGGTGGTGAGTGAATGGAATCGGCTGCCGTCGTCGGTGGTGGAGGCGAACTCGCTGGGGTCTTTTAAAAGACTTCTGGATGAGTATATGGGGTTTAATGGGATTTAGGGTTATAGATAGGTCTATAGATTGGTGGGGTTGATGCGATCGGCGCAACTCGAGGGCCGAAGGGCCTGTTTGTGCTGTAATGTTCTATTTTCTATGTTCTATGAAACAGTGTCGTGGACGAAGTACAGAAAGAGTGTCGTGGACTAAGTTCAGAAAGAGTGTCGTGGTCTAAGTACAGAAAGAGTGTCATGGACTAAGTACAGAAAGAGTGTCGTGGACTAAGCAGAGAAACAGCATCGTGGATTAAGTGCAGAAACAGCGTCGTGGACTAAGTACAGAAACAGCGTCGTGGACTAAGTGCAGAAACAGCGTCGTGGACTAAGTACAGAAACAGCATCGTGGACTAAGTACTGAAATAGTGTCGTGGACTAAGTACTGAAACAGTGTCGTGGACTAAGTACTGAAACAGCATCGTGGACTAAGTACTGAAATAATGTCGTGGACTAAGTACAGAAACAGTGTCGTGGACTAAGTACAGAAACAGTGTCTTGGACTAAGTACCGAAACGGTGTCGTGGACTAAGTACAGAAACAGTGTCTTGGACTAAGTACCGAAACAGTGTCGTGGACTAAGTACACAAACAGTGTCGTGGACTAAGTACACAACCAGTGTCGTGGACTAAGTACAGAAACAGCGTCATGGACGAAGTACTGAAACAGTGTCGTGGAATACGTACACAAACAGTGTCATGGACTAAGTACAGAAACAGCGTCGTGGACTAAGTACAGAAAGAGTTTCGTGGACTAAGTACAGAAAGCGTGTCGTGGACTAAGTACAGAAACAGTGTCGTGGACTAAGTACAGAAACAGTGTCGTGGACTAAGTACAGAAACAGTGTCGTGGACTAAGTACAGAAACAGTGTCGTGGACTAAGTACAGAAACAGCGTCGTGGACTAAGTACAGAAACAGTGTCGTGGACTAAGAACAGAAACAGCGTCGTGGACTAAGTACAGAAACAGTGTCGTGAACTAAGTGCAGAAACAGTGTCGTGGACTAAGTACAGAAAGAGTGTCGGGGACTAAGTACAGAAAGAGTGTCGCGGACTAAGTACTGAAACAGCATCGTGGACTAAGTACAGAAACAGCATCGTGGACTAAGTACAGAAACAGTGTCGTGGACTAAGTACTGAAATAATGTCGTGGACTAAGTACAGAAACAGTGTGTGGACTAAGGACCGAAACAGTGTCGTGGACTAAGGACAGAAACAGTCCACGACGCTGTTTCTGTTCTTAGTGTCGTGGACTGAGCACTGAAACAGTGTCGTGGACTAAGTACAGAAACAGCATCGTGGACTAAGTACAGAAAGAGTGTTGTGGACTAAGTACAGAAAGAGTGTCGTGGACTAAGTACAGAAACAGTGTCGTGGACTAAGTGCAGAAACAGCGTCGTGGACTAAGTACAGAAATATTGTCATGGACTAAGTACAGAAACAGTGTCGTGGACTAAGTACAGAAACAGCGTCGTGGACTAAGTGTAGAAACAGCGTCATGGACTAAGTACAGAAATATTGTCATGGACTAAGTACAGAAACAGTGTCGTGGACTAAGTACAGAAACAGCGTCGTGGATTAAGTACAGAAATAGCATCGTGGACTAAGTACAGTAACAGTGTCGTGGACAGAGCACTGAAACAGTGTCGTGGACTAAGTACAGGAACAGCATCGTGGACGAAGTACAGAAAGAGTGATGTGGACTAAGTACAGAAACAGCGTCGTGGACTATATACAGAAACAGTGTTGTGGACTAAGTACAGAAACAGCGTCGTGGACTAAGTACAGAAACAGTGTCGTGGACTAAGTGCAGAAACAGTGTCGTGGAATAAGTACAGAAACAGCGTCTTGGGTAAGTGCAGAAACAGCGTCGTGGACTAAGTACAGAAACAGTGTCGCGGACTAATTACAGAAACAGTGTCATGGACTAAGTACAGAAGCAGCATCATGGACTAAGTATTAGAAACAGTGTCGTGGACTAAGTGCAGAAAGAGTGTCGTGGACTAAGTGCAGAAACAGTGTTGTGGACTAAGTACAGAAACAGCGTCGTGGACTAAGTACAGAAACAGTGTCGTGGACTAAGTACAGAAAGAGTGTCGGGGACTAAGTACAGAAAGAGTGTCGCGGACTAATTACTGAAACAGTGTCGTGGACTAAGTTCAGAAACAGTGTCATGGACTAAGTACTGAAACAGTGTCGTGGACTAAGTACAGAAAGAGTGTCGGGGACTAAGTACAGAAAGAGTGTCGGGGTCTAAGTACTGAAAGAGTGTCGCGGACTAATTACTGAAACAGTGTCGTGGACTAAGTACTGAAACAGCATCGTGGACTAAGTAAAGAAACAGTGTCGTGGACTATATACAGAAAGAGTGTCGTGGACTAAGTACAGAAACAGTGTCGTGGACTAAGTACAGAAAGAGTGCCTTGGACTAAGTACAGAAACACTGTCGTGGACTAAGTACAGAAACTTTACAGGACCCTCGTCAGGCCTCATTTGGAGTACTGTGCGCAGTTCTGGTCGCCTCACTATAGGAAAATCGTAGAAGCTATTGAAAGGGTGCAGAGGAGATTTACAAGGATGTTGCCTGGACTGGGAGGCATGCCTTATGAAGATAGGTTGAGGGAGCTGGGACTCTTTTCCCTGGAGAGGCGAAGGTTGAGAGGCGACCTGATAGAAGTTTATAAAATGTTGGGAGGAATAGATAGGGTGGACTCTCAGAGGCTATTTCCCCGGGTTGAAATGGTCGCTACGAGAGGACACAGATTTAAGGTGCGGGGAGGGAAGTACAGAGGTGATGTTAGGGGTAAGTTTTTCACTCAGAGGGTGGTGAGTGAATGGAATCGGCAGCCGTCGTCGGTGGTGGAGGCGAACTCGCTGGGGTCTTTTAAAAGACGTCTGGATGAGTATATGGGGTTTAATGGGATTGGGGGTTATGGATAGGTCTATAGATTGGTGGGGTTGATGCGATCGGCGCAACTCGAGGGCCGAAGGGCCTGTTTGTGCTGTAATGTTCCATGTTCTATGTTCTATGAAACAGTGTCGTGGACTAAGTACAGAAAGAGTGTCGCGGACTAAGTTCAGAAAGAGTGTCGTGGTCTAAGTACAGAAAGAGTGTCATGGACTAAGTACAGAAAGAGTGTCGTGGACTAAGCAGAGAAACAGCATCGTGGATTAAGTGCAGAAACAGCGTCGTGGACTAAGTACAGAAACAGCGTCGTGGACTAAGTGCAGAAACAGCGTCGTGGACTAAGTACAGAAACAGCATCGTGGACTAAGTACTGAAATAGTGTCGTGGACTAAGTACTGAAACAGTGTCGTGGACTAAGTACTGAAACAGCATCGTGGACTAAGTACAGAAACAGCATCGTGGACTAAGTACTGAAATAATGTCGTGTACTAAGTACAGAAACAGTGTCTTGGACTAAGTACCGAAACGGTGTCGTGGACTAAGTACAGAAACAGTGTCTTGGACTAAGTACCGAAACAGTGTCGTGGACTAAGTACACAAACAGTGTCGTGGACTAAGTACACAACCAGTGTCGTGGACTAAGTACAGAAACAGCGTCATGGACGAAGTACTGAAACAGTGTCGTGGAATACGTACACAAACAGTGTCATGGACTAAGTACAGAAACAGCGTCGTGGACTAAGTACAGAAAGAGTTTCGTGGACTAAGTACAGAAAGAGTGTCGTGGACTAAGTACAGAAACAGTGTCGTGGACTAAGTACAGAAACAGTGTCGTGGACTAAGTACAGAAACAGTGTCGTGGACTAAGTACAGAAACAGTGTCGTGGACTAAGTACAGAAACAGCGTCGTGGACTAAGTACAGAAACAGTGTCGTGGACTAAGAACAGAAACAGCGTCGTGGACTAAGTACAGAAACAGTGTCGTGGACTAAGTGCAGAAACAGTGTCGTGGACTAAGTACAGAAAGAGTGTCGGGGACTAAGTACAGAAAGAGTGTCGCGGACTAAGTACTGAAACAGCATCGTGGACTAAGTACAGAAACAGCATCGTGGACTAAGTACAGAAACAGTGTCGTGGACTAAGTACTGAAATAATGTCGTGGACTAAGTACAGAAACAGTGTGTGGACTAAGGACCGAAACAGTGTCGTGGACTAAGGACAGAAACAGTCCACGACACTGTCCACGACGCTGTTTCTGTTCTTAGTGTCGTGGACTGAGCACTGAAACAGTGTCGTGGACTAAGTACAGAAACAGCATCGTGGACTAAGTACAGAAAGAGTGTTGTGGACTAAGTACAGAAAGAGTGTCGTGGACTAAGTACAGAAACAGTGTCGTGGACTAAGTGCAGAAACAGCGTCGTGGACTAAGTACAGAAATATTGTCATGGACTAAGTACAGAAACAGTGTCGTGGACTAAGTACAGAAACAGCGTCGTGGACTAAGTGTAGAAACAGCGTCATGGACTAAGTACAGAAATATTGTCATGGACTAAGTACAGAAACAGTGTCGTGGACTAAGTACAGAAACAGCGTCGTGGATTAAGTACAGAAATAGCATCGTGGACTAAGTACAGTAACAGTGTCGTGGACAGAGCACTGAAACAGTGTCGTGGACTAAGTACAGGAACAGCATCGTGGACGAAGTACAGAAAGAGTGATGTGGACTAAGTACAGAAACAGCGTCGTGGACTATATACAGAAACAGTGTTGTGGACTAAGTACAGAAACAGCGTCGTGGACTAAGTACAGAAACAGTGTCGTGGACTAAGTGCAGAAACAGCGTCGTGGATTAAGTACAGAAACAGTGTCGTGGACTAAGTACAGAAACAGCATCATGGACTAAGTACAGAAACAGCGTCGTGGACTAAGTACAGAAACAGTGTCGCGGACTAATTACAGAAACAGTGTCATGGACTAAGTACAGAAGCAGCATCATGGACTAAGTATTAGAAACAGTGTCGTGGACTAAGTGCAGAAAGAGTGTCGTGGACTAAGTGCAGAAACAGTGTTGTGGACTAAGTACAGAAACAGCGTCGTGGACTAAGTACAGAAACAGTGTCGTGGACTAAGTACAGAAAGAGTGTCGGGGACTAAGTACAGAAAGAGTGTCGCGGACTAATTACTGAAACAGTGTCGTGGACTAAGTTCAGAAACAGTGTCATGGACTAAGTACTGAAACAGTGTCGTGGACTAAGTACAGAAAGAGTGTCGGGGACTAAGTACACAAAGAGTGTCGGGGTCTAAGTACTGAAAGAGTGTCGCGGACTAATTACTGAAACAGTGTCGTGGACTAAGTACTGAAACAGCATCGTGGACTAAGTAAAGAAACAGTGTCGTGGACTATATACAGAAAGAGTGTCGTGGACTAAGTACAGAAACAGTGTCGTGGACTAAGTACAGAAAGAGTGCCTTGGACTAAGTACAGAAACACTGTCGTGGACTAAGTACAGAAACTTTACAGGACCCTCGTCAGGCCTCATTTGGAGTACTGTGCGCAGTTCTGGTCGCCTCACTATAGGAAAATCGTAGAAGCTATTGAAAGGGTGCAGAGGAGATTTACAAGGATGTTGCCTGGACTGGGAGGCATGCCTTATGAAGATAGGTTGAGGGAGCTGGGACTCTTTTCCCTGGAGAGGCGAAGGTTGAGAGGCGACCTGATAGAAGTTTATAAAATGTTGGGAGGAATAGATAGGGTGGACTCTCAGAGGCTATTTCCCCGGGTTGAAATGGTCGCTACGAGAGGACACAGATTTAAGGTGCGGGGAGGGAAGTACAGAGGTGATGTTAGGGGTAAGTTTTTCACTCAGAGGGTGGTGAGTGAATGGAATCGGCAGCCGTCGTCGGTGGTGGAGGCGAACTCGCTGGGGTCTTTTAAAAGACGTCTGGATGAGTATATGGGGTTTAATGGGATTGGGGGTTATGGATAGGTCTATAGATTGGTGGGGTTGATGCGATCGGCGCAACTCGAGGGCCGAAGGGCCTGTTTGTGCTGTAATGTTCCATGTTCTATGTTCTATGAAACAGTGTCGTGGACTAAGTACAGAAAGAGTGTCGTGGACTAAGTACAGAAAGAGTGTCGTGGTCTAAGTACAGAAAGAGTGTCATGGACTAAGTACAGAAAGAGTGTCGTGGACTAAGCAGAGAAACAGCATCGTGGATTAAGTGCAGAAACAGCGTCGTGGACTAAGTACAGAAACAGCGTCGTGGACTAAGTACAGAAACAGCGTCGTGGACTAAGTACTGAAATAGCGTCGTGGACTAAGTACTGAAACAGTGTCGTGGACTGAGTACTGAAACAGCATCGTGGACTAAGTTCAGAAACAGCATCGTGGACTAAGTACTGAAATAATGTCGTGGACTAAGTACAGAAACAGTGTCTTGGACTAAGTACCGAAACGGTGTCGTGGACTAAGTACAGAAACAGTGTCTTGGACTAAGTACCGAAACAGTGTCGTGGACTAAGTACACAAACAGTGTCGTGGACTAAGTACCGAAACGGTGTCGTGGACTAAGTACAGAAACAGTGTCTTGGACTAAGTACCGAAACAGTGTCGTGGACTAAGTACACAAACAGTGTCGTGGACTAAGTACAGAAACAGTCTCGTGGACTAAGAACAGAAACAGTGTCGTGGACTAAGTACAGAAACAGTGTCGTGGACTAAGTGCAGAAACAGTGTCGTGGACTAAGTACAGAAAGAGTGTCGGGGACTAAGTACAGAAAGAGTGTCGCGGACTAAGTACTGAAACAGCATCGTGGACTAAGTACAGAAACAGCATCGTGGACTAAGTACAGAAACAGTGTCGTGGACTAAGTACTGAAATAATGTCGTGGACTAAGTACAGAAACAGTGTCTTGGACTAAGGACCGAAACAGTGTCGTGGACTAAGGACAGAAACAGTGTCGTGGACTAAGTACACAAACAGTGTCGTGGACTAAGAACAGAAACAGCGTCGTGGACTAAGTACTGAAACAGTGTCGTGGACTAAGTACACAAACAGTGTCGTGGACTAAGTACAGAAACAGCATCGTGGACTAAGTACTGAAACAGTTTCGTGGACTAAGTACAGAAACAGTGTCGTGGACTAAGTACAGAAACAGTGTCATGGAGTAAGTACAGAAAGAGTGTCGTGGACTAAGTACACAAACAGTGTCGTGGACTAAGTACAGAAACAGTGTCGTGGACTAAGTACAGAAACAGTGTCGTGGACTGAGCACTGAAACAGTGTCGTGGACGAAGTACGGAAACAGCATCGTGGACTAAGTACAGAAAGAGTGTTGTGGACTAAGTACAGAAAGAGTGTCGTGGACTAAGTACAGAAACAGTGTCGTGGACTAAGTGCAGAAACAGCGTCGTGGACTAAGTACAGAAATATTGTCATGGACTAAGTACAGAAACAGTGTCGTGGACTAAGTACAGAAACAGCGTCGTGGACTAAGTGCAGAAACATCGTCATGGACTAAGTACAGAAATATTGTCATGGACTAAGTACAGAAACAGTGTCGTGGACTAAGTGCAGAAACAGCGTCGTGGACTAAGTACAGAAATATTGTCATGGACTAAGTACAGAAACAGTGTCGTGGACTAAGTACAGAAACAGCGTCGTGGACTAAGTGCAGAAACATCGTCATGGACTAAGTACAGAAACATCGTCATGGACTAAGTACAGAAACAGTGTCGTGGACTAAGTACAGAAACAGCGTCGTGGATTAAGTACAGAAACAGCATCGTGGACTAAGTACAGAAACAGTGTCGTGGACTGAGCACTGAAACAGTGTCGTGGACTAAGCACAGAAACAGCATCGTGGACAAAGTACAGAAAGAGTGTTGTGGACTAAGTACAGAAAGAGTGTACTGGACTAAGTACAGAAACAGCGTCGTGGACTATATACAGAAACAGTGTCGTGGACTAAGTACAGAAACAGCGTCGTGGACTAAGTACAGAAACAGTGTCGTGGACTAAGTGCAGAAACAGCGTCGTGGACGAAGTACAGAAACAGTGTCGTGGACTAAGTACAGAAAGAGCATCATGGACTAAGTACAGAAACAGTGTCCTGGACTAAGTACAGAAACAGCATCATGGACTAAGTACAGAAACAGTGTCGTGGAATAAGTACAGAAACAGCGTCGTGGAGTAAGTGCAGAAACAGCGTCGTGGACTAAGTACAGAAACAGGGTCGCGGACTAATTACAGAAACAGTGTCATGGACTAAGTACAGAAACAGCATCATGGACTAAGTACAGAAACAGTGTCGTGGACTAAGTGCAGAAAGAGTGTCGTGGACTAAGTGCAGAAACAGTGTTGTGGACTAAGTACAGAAACAGCGTCGTGGACTAAGTACAGAAACAGTGTCGTGGACTAAGTACAGAAAGAGTGTCGGGGACTAAGTACAGAAAGAGTGTCGCGGACTAATTACTGAAACAGTGTCGTGGACTAAGTACTGAAACAGCATCGTGGACTAAGTAAAGAAACAGTGTCGTGGACTAAGTACAGAAATAGTGTCGTGGACTAAGTACAGAAACAGTGTCGTGGACTAAGTACAGATACAGTGTCGTGGACTATATACAGAAAGAGTGTTGTGGACTAAGTACAGAAACAGTGTCGTGGACTAAGTACTGAAACAGCATCATGGACTAAGTACAGAAAGAGTGCCTTGGACTAAGTACAGAAACACTGTCGTGGACTAAGTACAGAAACTTTACAGGACCCTCGTCAGGCCTCATTTGGAGTACTGTGCGCAGTTCTGGTCGCCTCACTATAGGAAAGACGTAGAAGCTATTGAAAGGGTGCAGAGGAGATTTACAAGGATGTTGCCTGGACTGGGAGGCATGCCTTATGAAGATAGGTTGAGGGAGCTGGGACTCTTTTCCCTGGAGAGGCGAAGGTTGAGACGCGACCTGATAGAAGTTTATAAAATGTTGGGAGGAATAGATAGGGTGGACTCTCAGAGGCTAGTTCCCCGGGTTGAAATGGTCGCTACGAGAGGACACAGATTTAAGGTGCGGGGAGGGAAGTACAGAGGTGATGTTAGGGGTAAGTTTTTCACTCAGAGGGTGGTGAGTGAATGGAATCGGCAGCCGTCGTCGGTGGTGGAGGCGAACTCGCTGGGGTCTTTTAAAAGACTTCTGGATGAGTATATGGGGTTTAATGGGATTGGGGGTTATGGATAGGTCTATAGATTGGTGGGGTTGATGCGATCGGCGCAACTCGAGGGCCAAAGGGCCTGTTTGTGCTGTAATGTTCTATGTTCTATGTTCTATGAAACAGTGTCGTGGACTAAGTACAGAAAGAGTGTCGTGGTCTAAGTACAGAAAGAGTGTCATGGACTAAGTACAGAAAGAGTGTCGTGCACTAAGCACAGAAACAGCATCGTGGATTAAGTGCAGAAACAGCGTCGTGGACTAAGTACAGAAACAGCGTCGTGGACTAAGTACAGAAACAGCGTCGTGGACTAAGTACTGAAATAGCGTCGTGGACTAAGTACTGAAACAGTGTCGTGGACTAAGTACTGAAACAGCATCGTGGACTAAGTACAGAAACAGCATCGTGGACTAAGTACTGAAATAATGTCGTGGACTAAGTACAGAAACAGTGTCTTGGACTAAGTACCGAAACGGTGTCGTGGACTAAGTACAGAAACAGTGTCTTGGACTAAGTACCGAAACAGTGAAGTGGACTAAGTACACAAACAGTGTCGTGGACTAAGTACCGAAACGGTGTCGTGGACTAAGTACAGAAACAGTGTCTTGGACTAAGTACCGAAACAGTGTCGTGGACTAAGTACACAAACAGTGTCGTGGACTAAGTACAGAAACAGTGTCGTGGACTAAGAACAGAAAGAGTGTCGGGGCCTAAGTACAGAAAGAGTGTCGCGGACTAAGTACTGAAACAGCATCGTGGACTAAGTACAGAAACAGCATCGTGGACTAAGTACAGAAACAGTGTCGTGGACTAAGTACTGAAATAATGTCGTGGACTAAGTACAGAAACAGTGTCTTGGACTAAGGACCGAAACAGTGTCGTGGACTAAGGACAGAAACAGTGTCGTGGACTAAGTCCACAAACAGTGTCGTGGACTAAGAACAGAAACAGCGTCGTGGACTAAGTACTGAAACAGTGTCGTGGACTAAGTACACAAACAGTGTCGTGGACTAAGTACCGAAACGGTGTCGTGGACTAAGTACAGAAACAGTGTCTTGGACTAAGTACCGAAACAGTGTCGTTGACTAAGTACAGAAACAGTGTCGTGGACTAAGTACAGAAACAGTGTCGTGGAATAAGTACACAAACAGTGTCGTGGACTAAGTACACAAACAGTATCGTGGACTAAGAACAGAAACAGCGTCGTGGACTAAGTACTGAAACAGTGTCGTGGACTAAGTACACAAACAGTGTCGTGGACTAAGTACAGAAACAGCGTCGTGGACTAAGTTCTGAAACAGTTTCGTGGACTAAGTACAGAAACAGTGTCGTGGACTAAGTACAGAAACAGTGTCATGGACTAAGTACAGAAAGAGTGTCGTGGACTAAGTACAGAAACAGTGTCGTGGACTAAGTACAGAAACAGTGTCGTGGACTAAGTACAGAAACAGTGTCGTGGACTGAGCACTGAAACAGTGTCGTGGACTAAGTACAGAAACAGCATCGTGGACTAAGTACAGAAAGAGTGTCGTGGACTAAGTACAGAAACAGTGTCGTGGACTAAGTGCAGAAACAGCGTCGTGGACTAAGTACAGAAATATTGTCATGGACTAAGTACAGAAACAGTGCCGTGGAATAAGTACAGAAACAGCGTCGTGGACTAAGTGCAGAAACAGCGTCATGGACTAAGTACAGAAATATTGTCATGGACTAAGTACAGAAACAGCGTCGTGGATTAAGTACAGAAACAGCATCGTGGACTAAGTACAGAAACAGTGTCGTGGACTGAGCACTGAAACAGTGTCGTGGACTAAGTAAAGAAACAGCATCGTGGACGAAGTACAGAAAGAGTGTTGTGGACTAAGTACAGAAAGAGTGTCGTGGACTAAGTACAGAAACAGCGTCGTGGACTATATATAGAAACAGTGTCGTGGACTAAGTACAGAAACAGCGTCGTGGACTAAGTACAGAAACAGTGTCGTGGACTAAGTGCAGAAACAGCGTCGTGGACTAAGTACAGAAACAGTGTCGTGGACTAAGTACAGAAAGAGCATCATGGACTAAGTACAGAAACAGTGTCCTGGACTAAGTACAGAAACAGCATCATGGACTAAGTACAGAAACAGTGTCGTGGAATAAGTACAGAAACAGCGTCGTGGAGTAAGTGCAGAAACAGCGTCGTGGACTAATTACAGAAACAGTGTCGCGGACTAATTACAGAAACAGTGTCATGGACTAAGTACAGAAACAGCATCATGGACTAAGTATTAGAAACAGTGTCGTGGACTAAGTGCAGAAAGAGTGTCGTGGACTAAGTGCAGAAACAGTGTTGTGGACTAAGTACAGAAACAGCATCGTGGACTAAGTACAGAAACAGTGTCGTGGACTAAGTACAGAAAGAGTGTCGGGGACTAAGTACAGAAAGAGTGTCGCGGACTAATTACTGAAACAGTGTCGTGGACTAAGTTCAGAAACAGTGTCATGGACTAAGTACTGGAACAGCATCATGGACTAAGTACTGAAACAGTGTCGTGGACTAAGTACAGAAAGAGTGTCGGGGACTAAGTACAGACAGAGTGTCGGGGTCTAATTACTGAGAGACTGTCGCGGACAAATTACTGAAACAGTGTCGTGGACTAAGTACTGAAACAGCATCGTGGACTAAGTAAAGAAACAGTGTCGTGGTCTAAGTACAGAAATAGTGTCGTGGACTAAGTACAGAAACAGTGTCGTGGACTAAGTACAGATACAGTGTCGTGGACTATATACAGAAAGAGTGTCGTGGACTAAGTACAGAAACAGTGTCGTGGACTAAGTACTGAAACAGCATCATGGACTAAGTACAGAAAGAGTGCCTTGGACTAAGTACAGAAACACTGTCGTGGACTAAGTACAGAAACTTTACAGGACCCTCGTCAGGCCTCATTTGGAGTACTGTGCGCAGTTCTGGTCGCCTCACTATAGGAAAGACGTAGAAGCTATTGAAAGGGTGCAGAGGAGATTTACAAGGATGTTGCCTGGACTGGGAGGCATGCCTTATGAAGATAGGTTGAGGGAGCTGGGACTCTTTTCCCTGGAGAGGCGAAGGTTGAGAGGCGACCTGATAGAAGTTTCTAAAATGTTGAGAGGAATAGATAGGGTGGACTCTCAGAGGCTATTTCCCCGGGTTGAAATGGTCGCTACGAGAGGACAGAGATTTAAGGTGCGGGGAGGGAAGTACAGAGGTGATGTTAGGGGTAAGTTTTTCACTCAGAGCGTGGTGAGTGAATGGAATCGGCTGCCGTCGTCGGTGGTGGAGGCGAACTCGCTGGGGTCTTTTAAAAGACTTCTGGATGAGTATATGGGGTTTAATGGGATTGGGGGTTATAGATAGGTCGATAGATTGGTGGGGTTGATGTGATCGGCGCAACTCGAGGGCCGAAGGGCCTGTTTGTGCTGTAATGTTCTATGTTCTATGTTCTATGAAACAGTGTCGTGGACGAAGTACAGAAAGAGTGTCGTGGACTAAGTACAGAAAGAGTGTCGTGGTGTAAGTACAGAAAGAGTGTCATGGACTAAGTATAGAAAGAGTGTCGTGGACTAAGCACAGAAACAGCATCGTGGATTAAGTGCAGAAACAGCGTCGTGGACTAAGTGCAGAAACAGCGTCGTGGACTAAGTACAGAAACAGCATCGTGGACTAAGTACTGAAATAGTGTCGTGGACGAAGTACTGAAACAGTGTCGTGGACTAAGTACTGAAACAGCATCGTGGACTAAGTACAGAAACAGCATCGTGGACTAAGTACTGAAATAATGTCGTGGACTAAGTACAGAAACAGTGTCTAGGACTAAGTACCGAAACGGTGTCGTGGACTAAGTACAGAAACAGTGTCTTGGACTAAGTACCGAAACAGTGTCGTGGAATAAGTACAGAAACAGTGTCTTGGACTAAGTACAGAAACAGTGTCTTGGACTAAGTACAGAAACAGTGTCGTGGACTAAGTACAGAAACAGTGTCGTGGAATAAGTACACAAACAGTGTCATGGACTAAGTACAGAAACAGCGTCGTGGACTAAGTACAGAAAGAGTGTCGTGGACTAAGTACAGAAAGAGTGTCGTGGACTAAGTACAGAAACAGTGTCGTGGACTAAGTACAGAAACAGTGTCGTGGACTAAGTACAGAAACAGTGTCGTGGACTGAGCACTGAAACAGTGTCGTGGACTAAGTACAGAAACAGTGTCGTGGACTAAGTACAGAAACAGCATCGTGGACTAAGTACAGAAGCAGTGTCATGGACTAAGTACAGAAACAGTGTCGTGGACTAAGTACAGAAACAGCATCATGGACTAAGTACTGAAACAGCGTCGTGGACTAAGTACAGAAACAGTGTCGTGGACTAAGTACAGAAACAGCGTCGTGGACTAAGTACAGAAATATTGTCATGGACTAAGTACAGAAACAGTGTCGTGGACTAAGTACAGAAACAGCATCGTGGACTAAGTACAGAAACAGTGTCCTGGACTAAGTACAGAAACAGCATCATGGACTAAGTACAGAAACAGTGTCGTGGAATAAGTACAGAAACAGCGTCGTGGACTAAGTGCAGAAACAGCGTCGTGGACTAAGTACAGAAACAGTGTCGCGGACTAATTACAGAAACAGTGTCATGGACTAAGTACAGAAACAGTGTCGTGGACTAAGTGCAGAAAGAGTGTCATGGACTAAGTACAGAAACAGCGTCGTGGACTAAGTACAGAAACAATGTCGTGGAATAAGTACAGAAACAGTGTCGTGGAATAAGTACAGAAACAGCGTCGTGGACTAAGTACAGAAACAGTGTCGTGGAATAAGTACAGAAACAGCGTCGTGGACTAAGTACAGAAACAATGTCGTGGACTAAGTACAGAAACAGTGTCGTGGACTAAGTGCAGAAACAGTGTCGTGGAATAAGTACAGAAACAGCGTCGTGGACTAAGTACAGAAAGAGTGTCGGGGACTAAGTACAGAAACAATGTCGGGGACTAAGTACAGAAAGAGTGTCGTGGACTAAGTACAGAAACAGCATCATGGACTAAGTACAGAAACAGTGTCGTGGACTAAGTGCAGAAACAGTGTAGTGGACTAAGTACAGAAACAGCGTCGTGGACTAAGTACAGAAAGAGTGTCGGGGACTAAGTACAGAAACAGTGTAGTGGTCTAAGTACAGAAACAGCGTCGTGGACTAAGTACAGAAACAATGTCGTGGACTAAGTACAGAAACAGTGTCTTGGACTAAGTACAGAAATATTGTCATGGACTAAGTACAGAAACAGTGTCGTGGACTAAGTACAGAAACAGCATCGTGGACTAAGTACAGAAACAGTGTCCTGGACTAAGTACAGAAACAGCATCATGGACTAAGTACAGAAACAGTGTCGTGGAATAAGTACAGAAACAGCGTCGTGGACTAAGTGCAGAAGCAGCGTCGTGGACTAAGTACAGAAACAGTGTCGCGGACTAATTACAGAAACAGTGTCATGGACTAAGTACAGAAACAGTGTCGTGGACTAAGTGCAGAAAGAGTGTCATGGACTAAGTACAGAAACAGCGTCGTGGACTAAGTGCAGAAACAGCGTCATGGACTAAGTACAGAAACAGTGTCGCGGACTAATTACAGAAACAGTGTCATGGACTAAGTACAGAAAGAGTGTTGTGGACTAAGTACAGAAAGAGTGTCGTGGACTAAGTACAGAAACAGCGTCGTGGACTATATATAGAAACAGTGTCGTGGACTAAGTACAGAAACAGCGTCGTGGACTAAGTACAGAAACAGTGTCGTGGACTAAGTGCAGAAACAGCGTCGTGGACTAAGTGCAGAAACAGCGTCGTGGACTAAGTACAGAAACAGTGTCGCGGACTAATTACAGAAACAGTGTCATGGACTAAGTACAGAAAGAGTGTTGTGGACTAAGTACAGAAAGAGTGTCGTGGACTAAGTACAGAAACAGCGTCGTGGACTATATATAGAAACAGTGTCGTGGACTAAGTACAGAAACAGCGTCGTGGACTAAGTACAGAAACAGTGTCGTGGACTAAGTACAGAAACAGCGTCGTGGACTAAGTACAGAAACAGTGTCGTGGACTAAGTACAGAAAGAGCATCATGGACTAAGTACAGAAACAGTGTCCTGGACTAAGTACAGAAACAGCATCATGGACTAAGTACAGAAACAGTGTCGTGGAATAAGTACAGAAACAGCGTCGTGGAGTAAGTGCAGAAACAGCGTCGTGGACTAATTACAGAAACAGTGTCGCGGACTAATTACAGAAACAGTGTCATGGACTAAGTACAGAAACAGCATCATGGACTAAGTATTAGAAACAGTGTCGTGGACTAAGTGCAGAAAGAGTGTCGTGGACTAAGTGCAGAAACAGTGTTGTGGACTAAGTACAGAAACAGCGTCGTGGACTAAGTACAGAAAGAGTGTCGGGGACTAAGTACAGAAAGAGTGTCGCGGACTAATTACTGAAACAGTGTCGTGGACTAAGTTCAGAAACAGTGTCATGGACTAAGTACTGGAACAGCATCATGGACTAAGTACTGAAACAGTGTCGTGGACTAAGTACAGAAAGAGTGTCGGGGACTAAGTACAGACAGAGTGTCGGGGTCTAATTACTGAGAGACTGTCGCGGACAAATTACTGAAACAGTGTCGTGGACTAAGTACTGAAACAGCATCGTGGACTAAGTAAAGAAACAGTGTCGTGGTCTAAGTACAGAAATAGTGTCGTGGACTAAGTACAGAAACAGTGTCGTGGACTAAGTACAGATACAGTGTCGTGGACTATATACAGAAAGAGTGTCGTGGACTAAGTACAGAAACAGTGTCGTGGACTAAGTACTGAAACAGCATCATGGACTAAGTACAGAAAGAGTGCCTTGGACTAAGTACAGAAACACTGTCGTGGACTAAGTACAGAAACTTTACAGGACCCTCGTCAGGCCTCATTTGGAGTACTGTGCGCAGTTCTGGTCGCCTCACTATAGGAAAGACGTAGAAGCTATTGAAAGGGTGCAGAGGAGATTTACAAGGATGTTGCCTGGACTGGGAGGCATGCCTTATGAAGATAGGTTGAGGGAGCTGGGACTCTTTTCCCTGGAGAGGCGAAGGTTGAGAGGCGACCTGATAGAAGTTTCTAAAATGTTGAGAGGAATAGATAGGGTGGACTCTCAGAGGCTATTTCCCCGGGTTGAAATGGTCGCTACGAGAGGACAGAGATTTAAGGTGCGGGGAGGGAAGTACAGAGGTGATGTTAGGGGTAAGTTTTTCACTCAGAGCGTGGTGAGTGAATGGAATCGGCTGCCGTCGTCGGTGGTGGAGGCGAACTCGCTGGGGTCTTTTAAAAGACTTCTGGATGAGTATATGGGGTTTAATGGGATTGGGGGTTATAGATAGGTCGATAGATTGGTGGGGTTGATGTGATCGGCGCAACTCGAGGGCCGAAGGGCCTGTTTGTGCTGTAATGTTCTATGTTCTATGTTCTATGAAACAGTGTCGTGGACGAAGTACAGAAAGAGTGTCGTGGACTAAGTACAGAAAGAGTGTCGTGGTGTAAGTACAGAAAGAGTGTCATGGACTAAGTATAGAAAGAGTGTCGTGGACTAAGCACAGAAACAGCATCGTGGATTAAGTGCAGAAACAGCGTCGTGGACTAAGTACAGAAACAGCGTCGTGGACTAAGTGCAGAAACAGCGTCGTGGACTAAGTACAGAAACAGCATCGTGGACTAAGTACTGAAATAGTGTCGTGGACGAAGTACTGAAACAGTGTCGTGGACTAAGTACTGAAACAGCATCGTGGACTAAGTACAGAAACAGCATCGTGGACTAAGTACTGAAATAATGTCGTGGACTAAGTACAGAAACAGTGTCTTGGACTAAGTACCGAAACGGTGTCGTGGACTAAGTACAGAAACAGTGTCATGGACTAAGTACAGAAACAGTGTCGTGGACTAAGTGCAGAAAGAGTGTCATGGACTAAGTACAGAAACAGCGTCGTGGACTAAGTACAGAAACAATGTCGTGGAATAAGTACAGAAACAGTGTCGTGGAATAAGTACAGAAACAGCGTCGTGGACTAAGTACAGAAACAGTGTCGTGGAATAAGTACAGAAACAGCGTCGTGGACTAAGTACAGAAACAATGTCGTGGACTAAGTACAGAAACAGTGTCGTGGACTAAGTGCAGAAACAGTGTCGTGGAATAAGTACAGAAACAGCGTCGTGGACTAAGTACAGAAAGAGTGTCGGGGACTAAGTACAGAAACAATGTCGGGGACTAAGTACAGAAAGAGTGTCGTGGACTAAGTACAGAAACAGCATCATGGACTAAGTACAGAAACAGTGTCGTGGACTAAGTGCAGAAACAGCGTCGTGGACTAAGTACAGAAAGAGTGTCGGGGACTAAGTACAGAAACAGTGTAGTGGTCTAAGTACAGAAACAGCGTCGTGGACTAAGTACAGAAACAATGTCGTGGACTAAGTACAGAAACAGTATCTTGGACTAAGTACAGAAATATTGTCATGGACTAAGTACAGAAACAGCGTCGTGGACTAAGTACAGAAACAATGTCGTGGAATAAGTACAGAAACAGTGTCGTGGAATAAGTACAGAAACAGCGTCGTGGACTAAGTACAGAAACAGTGTCGTGGAATAAGTACAGAAACAGCGTCGTGGACTAAGTACAGAAACAATGTCGTGGACTAAGTACAGAAACAGTGTCGTGGACTAAGTGCAGAAACAGTGTCGTGGAATAAGTACAGAAACAGCGTCGTGGACTAAGTACAGAAAGAGTGTCGGGGACTAAGTACAGAAACAATGTCGGGGACTAAGTACAGAAAGAGTGTCGTGGACTAAGTACAGAAACAGCATCATGGACTAAGTACAGAAACAGTGTCGTGGACTAAGTGCAGAAACAGCGTCGTGGACTAAGTACAGAAAGAGTGTCGGGGACTAAGTACAGAAACAGTGTAGTGGTCTAAGTACAGAAACAGCGTCGTGGACTAAGTACAGAAACAATGTCGTGGACTAAGTACAGAAACAGTATCTTGGACTAAGTACAGAAATATTGTCATGGACTAAGTACAGAAACAGTGTCGTGGACTAAGTACAGAAACAGCATCGTGGACTAAGTACAGAAACAGTGTCCTGGACTAAGTACAGAAACAGCATCATGGACTAAGTACAGAAACAGTGTCGTGGAATAAGTACAGAAACAGCGTCGTGGACTAAGTGCAGAAACAGCGTCGTGGACTAAGTACAGAAACAGTGTCGCGGACTAATTACAGAAACAGTGTCATGGACTAAGTACAGAAACAGTGTCGTGGACTAAGTGCAGAAAGAGTGTCATGGACTAAGTACAGAAACAGCGTCGTGGACTAAGTGCAGAAACAGCGTCGTGGACTAAGTACAGAAACAGTGTCGCGGACTAATTACAGAAACAGTGTCATGGACTAAGTACAGAAAGAGTGTTGTGGACTAAGTACAGAAAGAGTGTCGTGGACTAAGTACAGAAACAGCGTCGTGGACTATATATAGAAACAGTGTCGTGGACTAAGTACAGAAACAGCGTCGTGGACTAAGTACAGAAACAGTGTCGTGGACTAAGTGCAGAAACAGCGTCGTGGACTAAGTGCAGAAACAGCGTCGTGGACTAAGTACAGAAACAGTGTCGCGGACTAATTACAGAAACAGTGTCATGGACTAAGTACAGAAAGAGTGTTGTGGACTAAGTACAGAAAGAGTGTCGTGGACTAAGTACAGAAACAGCGTCGTGGACTATATATAGAAACAGTGTCGTGGACTAAGTACAGAAACAGCGTCGTGGACTAAGTACAGAAACAGTGTCGTGGACTAAGTACAGAAACAGCGTCGTGGACTAAGTACAGAAACAGTGTCGTGGACTAAGTACAGAAAGAGCATCATGGACTAAGTACAGAAACAGTGTCCTGGACTAAGTACAGAAACAGCATCATGGACTAAGTACAGAAACAGTGTCGTGGAATAAGTACAGAAACAGCGTCGTGGAGTAAGTGCAGAAACAGCGTCGTGGACTAATTACAGAAACAGTGTCGCGGACTAATTACAGAAACAGTGTCATGGACTAAGTACAGAAACAGCATCATGGACTAAGTATTAGAAACAGTGTCGTGGACTAAGTGCAGAAAGAGTGTCGTGGACTAAGTGCAGAAACAGTGTTGTGGACTAAGTACAGAAACAGCATCGTGGACTAAGTACAGAAACAGTGTCGTGGACTAAGTACAGAAAGAGTGTCGGGGACTAAGTACAGAAAGAGTGTCGCGGACTAATTACTGAAACAGTGTCGTGGACTAAGTTCAGAAACAGTGTCATGGACTAAGTACTGGAACAGCATCATGGACTAAGTACTGAAACAGTGTCGTGGACTAAGTACAGAAAGAGTGTCGGGGACTAAGTACAGACAGAGTGTCGGGGTCTAATTACTGAGAGACTGTCGCGGACAAATTACTGAAACAGTGTCGTGGACTAAGTACTGAAACAGCATGGTGGACTAAGTAAAGAAACAGTGTCGTGGTCTAAGTACAGAAATAGTGTCGTGGACTAAGTACAGAAACAGTGTCGTGGACTAAGTACAGATACAGTGTCGTGGACTATATACAGAAAGAGTGTCGTGGACTAAGTACAGAAACAGTGTCGTGGACTAAGTACTGAAACAGCATCATGGACTAAGTACAGAAAGAGTGCCTTGGACTAAGTACAGAAACACTGTCGTGGACTAAGTACAGAAACTTTACAGGACCCTCGTCAGGCCTCATTTGGAGTACTGTGCGCAGTTCTGGTCGCCTCACTATAGGAAAGACGTAGAAGCTATTGAAAGGGTGCAGAGGAGATTTACAAGGATGTTGCCTGGACTGGGAGGCATGCCTTATGAAGATAGGTTGAGGGAGCTGGGACTCTTTTCCCTGGAGAGGCGAAGGTTGAGAGGCGACCTGATAGAAGTTTCTAAAATGTTGAGAGGAATAGATAGGGTGGACTCTCAGAGGCTATTTCCCCGGGTTGAAATGGTCGCTACGAGAGGACAGAGATTTAAGGTGCGGGGAGGGAAGTACAGAGGTGATGTTAGGGGTAAGTTTTTCACTCAGAGCGTGGTGAGTGAATGGAATCGGCTGCCGTCGTCGGTGGTGGAGGCGAACTCGCTGGGGTCTTTTAAAAGACTTCTGGATGAGTATATGGGGTTTAATGGGATTGGGGGTTATAGATAGGTCGATAGATTGGTGGGGTTGATGTGATCGGCGCAACTCGAGGGCCGAAGGGCCTGTTTGTGCTGTAATGTTCTATGTTCTATGTTCTATGAAACAGTGTCGTGGACGAAGTACAGAAAGAGTGTCGTGGACTAAGTACAGAAAGAGTGTCGTGGTGTAAGTACAGAAAGAGTGTCATGGACTAAGTATAGAAAGAGTGTCGTGGACTAAGCACAGAAACAGCATCGTGGATTAAGTGCAGAAACAGCGTCGTGGACTAAGTACAGAAACAGCGTCGTGGACTAAGTGCAGAAACAGCGTCGTGGACTAAGTACAGAAACAGCATCGTGGACTAAGTACTGAAATAGTGTCGTGGACGAAGTACTGAAACAGTGTCGTGGACTAAGTACTGAAACAGCATCGTGGACTAAGTACAGAAACAGCATCGTGGACTAAGTACTGAAATAATGTCGTGGACTAAGTACAGAAACAGTGTCTTGGACTAAGTACCGAAACGGTGTCGTGGACTAAGTACAGAAACAGTGTCTTGGACTAAGTACAGAAACAGTGTCTTGGACTAAGTACAGAAACAGTGTCGTGGACTAAGTACAGAAACAGTGTCGTGGAATAAGTACACAAACAGTGTCATGGACTAAGTACAGAAACAGCGTCGTGGACTAAGTACAGAAAGAGTGTCGTGGACTAAGTACAGAAAGAGTGTCGTGGACTAAGTACAGAAACAGTGTCGTGGACTAAGTACAGAAACAGTGTCGTGGACTAAGTACAGAAACAGTGTCGTGGACTGAGCACTGAAACAGTGTCGTGGACTAAGTACAGAAACAGTGTCGTGGACTAAGTACAGAAACAGCATCGTGGACTAAGTACAGAAGCAGTGTCATGGACTAAGTACAGAAACAGTGTCGTGGACTAAGTACAGAAACAGCATCATGGACTAAGTACTGAAACAGCGTCGTGGACTAAGTACAGAAACAGTGTCGTGGACTAAGTACAGAAACAGCGTCGTGGACTAAGTACAGAAATATTGTCATGGACTAAGTACAGAAACAGTGTCGTGGACTAAGTACAGAAACAGCATCGTGGACTAAGTACAGAAACAGTGTCCTGGACTAAGTACAGAAACAGCATCATGGACTAAGTACAGAAACAGTGTCGTGGAATAAGTACAGAAACAGCGTCGTGGACTAAGTGCAGAAACAGCGTCGTGGACTAAGTACAGAAACAGTGTCGCGGACTAATTACAGAAACAGTGTCATGGACTAAGTACAGAAACAGTGTCGTGGACTAAGTGCAGAAAGAGTGTCATGGACTAAGTACAGAAACAGCGTCGTGGACTAAGTACAGAAACAATGTCGTGGAATAAGTACAGAAACAGTGTCGTGGAATAAGTACAGAAACAGCGTCGTGGACTAAGTACAGAAACAATGTCGTGGACTAAGTACAGAAACAGTGTCGTGGACTAAGTGCAGAAACAGTGTCGTGGAATAAGTACAGAAACAGCATCATGGACTAAGTACAGAAACAGTGTCGTGGAATAAGTACAGAAACAGCGTCGTGGACTAAGTACAGAAAGAGTGTCGGGGACTAAGTACAGAAACAGTGTAGTGGACTATATACAGAAAGAGTGTCGTGGACTAAGTACACAAACAGTGTCGTGGACTAAGTACAGAAACAGTGTAGTGGACTAAGTACAGAAAGAGTGTCGGGGACTAAGTACAGAAACAATGTCGGGGACTAAGTACAGAAAGAGTGTCGTGGACTAAGTACAGAAACAATGTCGGGGACTAAGTACAGAAAGAGTGTCGTGGACTAAGTACAGAAACAGTGTAGTGGACTAAGTACAGAAAGAGTGTCGTGGACTAAGTACAGAAACAGTGTAGTGGACTAAGTACAGAAAGAGTGTCGTGGACTAAGTACAGAAACAGTGTAGTGGACTAAGTACAGAAAGAGTGTCGTGGACTAAGTACAGAAACAATGTCGGGGACTAAGTACAGAAAGAGTGTCGCGGACTAAGTACAGAAACAGCATCATGGACTAAGTACAGAAACAGTGTCGTGGACTAAGTGCAGAAAGAGTGTCGTGGACTAAGTGCAGAAACAGTGTAGTGGACTAAGTACAGAAACAGCGTCGTGGACTAAGTACAGAAAGAGTGTCGGGGACTAAGTACAGAAACAGTGTAGTGGTCTAAGTACAGAAACAGCGTCGTGGACTAAGTACAGAAAGAGTGTCGGGGACTAAGTACAGAAACAATGTCGGGGACTAAGTACAGAAACAGTGTCGTGGACTAAGTACAGAAAGAGTGTCGGGGACTAAGTACAGAAACAATGTCGGGGACTAAGTACAGAAAGAGTTTCGGGGTCTAAGTACTGAAAGAGTGTCGGGGACTAAGTACAGAAACAGTGTAGTGGACTAAGTACAGAAACAGCGTCGCGGACTAATTACTGAAACAGTGTCGTGGACTAAGTACAGAAACAATGTCGAGGACTAAGTACAGAAACAGTGTCGTGGACTAAGTACAGAAAGAGTGTCGGGGTCTAAGTACAGAAACAGCGTCGCGGACTAAGTACAGAAAGAGTTTCGGGGACTAAGTACAGAAACAGTGTCGTGGACTAAGTACAGAAACAGCGTCGTGGACTAAGTACAGAAACAGCGTCGTGGACTAAGTACAGAAACAATGTCGGGGACTAAGTACAGAAAGAGTTTCGGGGACTAAGTACTGAAACAGCATCGTGGACTAAGTGAAGAAACAGTGTCGTGGACTAAGTACAGAAATAGTGTTGTGGACTAAGTACAGATACAGTGTCGTGGACTATATACAGAAAGAGTGTCGTGGACTAAGTACAGAAACAGTGTCGTGGACTAAGTACAGATACAGTGTCGTGGACTATATACAGAAAGAGTGTCGTGGACTAAGTACAGAAACAGTGTCGTGGACTAAGTACAGAAACAGTGTCGGGGACTAAGTACAGAAACAATGTCGGGGACTAAGTACAGAAACAGTGTCGTGGACTAAGTACAGAAAGAGTGTCGGGGACTAAGTACAGAAAGCGTGTCGTGGACTAAGTACAGAAACAGCATCATGGACTAAGTACAGAAAGAGTGCCTTGGACTAAGTACAGAAACACTGTCGTGGACTAAGTACAGAAACTTTACAGGACCTTCGTCAGGCTTCATTTGGAGTACTGTGCGCAGTTCTGGTCGCCTCACTATAGGAAAGACGTAGAAGCTATTGAAAGGGTGCAGAGGAGATTTACAAGGATGTTGCCTGGACTGGGAGGCATGCCTTATGAAGATAGGTTGAGGGAGCTGGGACTCTTTTCCCTGGAGAGGCGAAGGTTGAGAGGCGACCTGATAGAAGTTTCTAAAATGTTGAGAGGAATAGATAGGGTGGACTCTCAGAGGCTATTTCCCCGGGTTGAAATGGTCGCTACGAGAGGACACAGATTTAAGGTGCGGGGAGGGAAGTACAGAGGTGATGTTAGGGGTAAGTTTTTCACTCAGAGGGTGGTGAGTGAATGGAATCGGCTGCCGTCGTCGGTGGTGGAGGCGAACTCGCTGGGGTCTTTTAAAAGACTTCTGGATGAGTATATGGGGTTTAATGGGATTGGGGGTTATAGATAGGTCTATAGATTGGTGAGGTTGATGCGATCGGCGCAACTCGAGGGCCGAAGGGCCTGTTTGTGCTGTAATGTTCTATGTTCTATGTTCTATGAAACAGTGTCGTGGACGAAGTACAGAAAGAGTGTCGTGGACTAAGTACAGAAAGAGTGTCGTGGTCTGAGTACAGAAAGAGTGTCGTGGACTAAGTATAGAAAGAGTGTCGTGGACTAAGCACAGAAACAGCATCGTGGATTAAGTGCAGAAACAGCGTCGTGGACTAAGTACAGAAACAGCGTCGTGGACTAAGTACTGAAACAGCATCGTGGACTAAGTACAGAAACAGCATCGTGGACTAAGTACTGAAATAATGTCGTGGACTAAGTACAGAAACAGTGTCTTGGACTAAGTACCGAAACGGTGTCGTGGACTAAGTACAGAAACAGTGTCTTGGACTAAGTACCGAAACAGTGTCGTGGACTAAGTACAGAAACAGTGTCGTGGAATAAGTACACAAACAGTGTCATGGACTAAGTACAGAAACAGCGTCGTGGACTAAGTCCAGAAAGAGTGTCGTGGACTAAGTACAGAAAGAGTGTCGTGGACTAAGTACAGAAACAGTGTCGTGGACTAAGTACAGAAACAGTGTCGTGGACTAAGTACAGAAACAGTGTCGTGGACTAAGCACTGAAACAGTGTCGTGGACTAAGTACAGAAACAGTGTCGTGGACTAAGTACAGAAACAGCATCGTGGACTAAGTACAGAAGCAGTGTCGTAGACTAAGTACAGAAACAGTGTCGTGGACTAAGTACAGAAAGAGTGTCGTGGTCTAAGTACAGAAAGAGTGTCATGGACTAAGTACAGAAAGAGTGTCGTGGACTAAGCACAGAAACAGCATCGTGGATTAAGTGCAGAAACAGCGTCGTGGACTAAGTACAGAAACAGCATCGTGGACTAAGTACAGAAACAGCGTCGTGGACTAAGTACTGAAATAGCGACGTGGACTAAGTACTGAAACAGTGTCGTGGACTGAGTACAGAAACAGCATCGTGGACTAAGTACTGAAATAATGTCGTGGACTAAGTACAGAAACAGTGTCTTGGACTAAGTACCGAAACGGTGTCGTGGACTAAGTACAGAAACAGTGTCTTGGACTAAGTACCGAAACAGTGTCGTGGACTAAGTACACAAACAGTGTCGTGGACTAAGTACCGAAACGGTGTCGTGGACTAAGTACAGAAACAGTGTCTTGGACTAAGTACCGAAACAGTGTCGTGGACTAAGTACACAAACAGTGTCGTGGACTAAGTACAGAAACAGTCTCGTGGACTAAGAACAGAAACAGTGTCGTGGACTAAGTACAGAAACAGTGTCGTGGACTAAGTGCAGAAACAGTGTCGTGGACTAAGTACAGAAAGAGTGTCGAGGACTAAGTACAGAAAGAGTGTCGCGGACTAAGTACTGAAACAGCATCGTGGACTAAGTACAGAAACAGCATCGTGGACTAAGTACAGAAACAGTGTCGTGGACTAAGTACTGAAATAATGTCGTGGACTAAGTACAGAAACAGTGTCTTGGACTAAGGACCGAAACAGTGTCGTGGACTAAGGACAGAAACAGTGTCGTGGACTAAGTACAGAAACAGTGTCGTGGAATAAGTACACAAACAGTGTCATGGACTAAGTACAGAAACAGCGTCGTGGACTAAGTACAGAAAGAGTGTCGTGGACTAAGTACAGAAAGAGTGTCGTGGACTAAGTACAGAAACAGTGTCGTGGACTAAGTACAGAAACAGTGTCGTGGACTAAGTACAGAAACAGTGTCGTGGACTGAGCACTGAAACAGTGTCGTGGACTAAGTACAGAAACAGTGTCGTGGACTAAGTACAGAAACAGCATCGTGGACTAAGTACAGAAGCAGTGTCATGGACTAAGTACAGAAACAGTGTCGTGGACTAAGTACAGAAACAGCATCATGGACTAAGTACTGAAACAGCGTCGTGGACTAAGTACAGAAACAGTGTCGTGGACTAAGTACAGAAACAGCGTCGTGGACTAAGTACAGAAATATTGTCATGGACTAAGTACAGAAACAGTGTCGTGGACTAAGTACAGAAACAGCATCGTGGACTAAGTACAGAAACAGTGTCCTGGACTAAGTACAGAAACAGCATCATGGACTAAGTACAGAAACAGTGTCGTGGAATAAGTACAGAAACAGCGTCGTGGACTAAGTACAGAAACAGTGTCGCGGACTAATTACAGAAACAGTGTCATGGACTAAGTACAGAAACAGTGTCGTGGACTAAGTGCAGAAAGAGTGTCATGGACTAAGTACAGAAACAGCGTCGTGGACTAAGTACAGAAACAATGTCGTGGAATAAGTACAGAAACAGTGTCGTGGAATAAGTACAGAAACAGCGTCGTGGACTAAGTACAGAAACAATGTCGTGGACTAAGTACAGAAACAGTGTCGTGGACTAAGTGCAGAAACAGTGTCGTGGAATAAGTACAGAAACAGCATCATGGACTAAGTACAGAAACAGTGTCGTGGAATAAGTACAGAAACAGCGTCGTGGACTAAGTACAGAAAGAGTGTCGGGGACTAAGTACAGAAACAGTGTAGTGGACTATATACAGAAAGAGTGTCGTGGACTAAGTACACAAACAGTGTCGTGGACTAAGTACAGAAACAGTGTAGTGGACTAAGTACAGAAAGAGTGTCGGGGACTAAGTACAGAAACAATGTCGGGGACTAAGTACAGAAAGAGTGTCGTGGACTAAGTACAGAAACAATGTCGGGGACTAAGTACAGAAAGAGTGTCGTGGACTAAGTACAGAAACAGTGTAGTGGACTAAGTACAGAAAGAGTGTCGTGGACTAAGTACAGAAACAGTGTAGTGGACTAAGTACAGAAAGAGTGTCGTGGACTAAGTACAGAAACAGTGTAGTGGACTAAGTACAGAAAGAGTGTCGTGGACTAAGTACAGAAACAATGTCGGGGACTAAGTACAGAAAGAGTGTCGCGGACTAAGTACAGAAACAGCATCATGGACTAAGTACAGAAACAGTGTCGTGGACTAAGTGCAGAAAGAGTGTCGTGGACTAAGTGCAGAAACAGTGTAGTGGACTAAGTACAGAAACAGCGTCGTGGACTAAGTACAGAAAGAGTGTCGGGGACTAAGTACAGAAACAGTGTAGTGGTCTAAGTACAGAAACAGCGTCGTGGACTAAGTACAGAAAGAGTGTCGGGGACTAAGTACAGAAACAATGTCGGGGACTAAGTACAGAAACAGTGTCGTGGACTAAGTACAGAAAGAGTGTCGGGGACTAAGTACAGAAACAATGTCGGGGACTAAGTACAGAAAGAGTTTCGGGGTCTAAGTACTGAAAGAGTGTCGGGGACTAAGTACAGAAACAGTGTAGTGGACTAAGTACAGAAACAGCGTCGCGGACTAATTACTGAAACAGTGTCGTGGACTAAGTACAGAAACAATGTCGAGGACTAAGTACAGAAACAGTGTCGTGGACTAAGTACAGAAAGAGTGTCGGGGTCTAAGTACAGAAACAGCGTCGCGGACTAAGTACAGAAAGAGTTTCGGGGACTAAGTACAGAAACAGTGTCGTGGACTAAGTACAGAAACAGCGTCGTGGACTAAGTACAGAAACAGCGTCGTGGACTAAGTACAGAAACAATGTCGGGGACTAAGTACAGAAAGAGTTTCGGGGACTAAGTACTGAAACAGCATCGTGGACTAAGTGAAGAAACAGTGTCGTGGACTAAGTACAGAAATAGTGTTGTGGACTAAGTACAGATACAGTGTCGTGGACTATATACAGAAAGAGTGTCGTGGACTAAGTACAGAAACAGTGTCGTGGACTAAGTACAGATACAGTGTCGTGGACTATATACAGAAAGAGTGTCGTGGACTAAGTACAGAAACAGTGTCGTGGACTAAGTACAGAAACAGTGTCGGGGACTAAGTACAGAAACAATGTCGGGGACTAAGTACAGAAACAGTGTCGTGGACTAAGTACAGAAAGAGTGTCGGGGACTAAGTACAGAAAGCGTGTCGTGGACTAAGTACAGAAACAGCATCATGGACTAAGTACAGAAAGAGTGCCTTGGACTAAGTACAGAAACACTGTCGTGGACTAAGTACAGAAACTTTACAGGACCTTCGTCAGGCCTCATTTGGAGTACTGTGCGCAGTTCTGGTCGCCTCACTATAGGAAAGACGTAGAAGCTATTGAAAGGGTGCAGAGGAGATTTACAAGGATGGTGCCTGGACTGGGAGGCATGCCTTATGAAGATAGGTTGAGGGAGCTGGGACTCTTTTCCCTGGAGAGGCGAAGGTTGAGAGGCGACCTGATAGAAGTTTCTAAAATGTTGAGAGGAATAGATAGGGTGGACTCTCAGAGGCTATTTCCCCGGGTTGAAATGGTCGCTACGAGAGGACACAGATTTAAGGTGCGGGGAGGGAAGTACAGAGGTGATGTTAGGGGTAAGTTTTTCACTCAGAGGGTGGTGAGTGAATGGAATCGGCTGCCGTCGTCGGTGGTGGAGGCGAACTCGCTGGGGTCTTTTAAAAGACTTCTGGATGAGTATATGGGGTTTAATGGGATTGGGGGTTATAGATAGGTCTATAGATTGGTGAGGTTGATGCGATCGGCGCAACTCGAGGGCCGAAGGGCCTGTTTGTGCTGTAATGTTCTATGTTCTATGTTCTATGAAACAGTGTCGTGGACGAAGTACAGAAAGAGTGTCGTGGACTAAGTACAGAAAGAGTGTCGTGGTCTGAGTACAGAAAGAGTGTCGTGGACTAAGTATAGAAAGAGTGTCGTGGACTAAGCACAGAAACAGCATCGTGGATTAAGTGCAGAAACAGCGTCGTGGACTAAGTACAGAAACAGCGTCGTGGACTAAGTACTGAAACAGCATCGTGGACTAAGTACAGAAACAGCATCGTGGACTAAGTACTGAAATAATGTCGTGGACTAAGTACAGAAACAGTGTCTTGGACTAAGTACCGAAACGGTGTCGTGGACTAAGTACAGAAACAGTGTCTTGGACTAAGTACCGAAACAGTGTCGTGGACTAAGTACAGAAACAGTGTCGTGGAATAAGTACACAAACAGTGTCATGGACTAAGTACAGAAACAGCGTCGTGGACTAAGTCCAGAAATAGTGTCGTGGACTAAGTACAGAAAGAGTGTCGTGGACTAAGTACAGAAACAGTGTCGTGGACTAAGTACAGAAACAGTGTCGTGGACTAAGTACAGAAACAGTGTCGTGGACTAAGCACTGAAACAGTGTCGTGGACTAAGTACAGAAACAGTGTCGTGGACTAAGTACAGAAACAGCATCGTGGACTAAGTACAGAAGCAGTGTCGTAGACTAAGTACAGAAAGAGTGTCGTGGTCTAAGTACAGAAAGAGTGTCATGGACTAAGTACAGAAAGAGTGTCGTGGACTAAGCACAGAAACAGCATCGTGGATTAAGTGCAGAAACAGCGTCGTGGACTAAGTACAGAAACAGCATCGTGGACTAAGTACAGAAACAGCGTCGTGGACTAAGTACTGAAATAGCGACGTGGACTAAGTACTGAAACAGTGTCGTGGACTGAGTACAGAAACAGCATCGTGGACTAAGTACTGAAATAATGTCGTGGACTAAGTACAGAAACAGTGTCTTGGACTAAGTACCGAAACGGTGTCGTGGACTAAGTACAGAAACAGTGTCTTGGACTAAGTACCGAAACAGTGTCGTGGACTAAGTACACAAACAGTGTCGTGGACTAAGTACCGAAACGGTGTCGTGGACTAAGTACAGAAACAGTGTCTTGGACTAAGTACCGAAACAGTGTCGTGGACTAAGTACACAAACAGTGTCGTGGACTAAGTACAGAAACAGTCTCGTGGACTAAGAACAGAAACAGTGTCGTGGACTAAGTACAGAAACAGTGTCGTGGACTAAGTGCAGAAACAGTGTCGTGGACTAAGTACAGAAAGAGTGTCGAGGACTAAGTACAGAAAGAGTGTCGCGGACTAAGTACTGAAACAGCATCGTGGACTAAGTACAGAAACAGCATCGTGGACTAAGTACAGAAACAGTGTCGTGGACTAAGTACTGAAATAATGTCGTGGACTAAGTACAGAAACAGTGTCTTGGACTAAGGACCGAAACAGTGTCGTGGACTAAGGACAGAAACAGTGTCGTGGACTAAGTACACAAACAGTGTCGTGGACTAAGAACAGAAACAGCGTCGTGGACTAAGTACTGAAACAGTGTCGTGGACTAAGTACAGAAACAGCATCGTGGACTAAGTACTGAAACAGTTTCGTGGACTAAGTACAGAAACAGTGTCGTGGACTAAGTACAGAAAGAGTGTCGAGGACTAAGTACAGAAAGAGTGTCGTGGTCTGAGTACAGAAAGAGTGTCGTGGACTAAGTACAGAAGGAGTGTCGTGGACTAAGCACAGAAACAGCGTCGTGGATTAAGTGCAGAAACAGCGTCGTGGACTAAGTACAGAAACAGCGTCGTGGACTAAGTACTGAAACAGCGTCGTGGACTAAGTACTGAAACAGCATCGTGGACTAAGTACCGAAACGGTGTCGTGGACTAAGTACAGAAACAGTGTCTTGGACTAAGTACCGAAACGGTGTCGTGGACTAAGTACAGAAACAGTGTCTTGGACTAAGTACCGAAACAGTGTCGTGGACTAAGTACAGAAACAGTGTCGTGGAATAAGTACACAAACAGTGTCATGGACTAAGTACAGAAACAGCGTCGTGGACTAAGTCCAGAAAGAGTGTCGTGGACTAAGTACAGAAAGAGTGTCGTGGACTAAGTACAGAAACAGTGTCGTGGACTAAGTACAGAAACAGTGTCGTGGACTAAGTACAGAAACAGTGTCGTGGACTGAGCACTGAAACAGTGTCGTGGACTAAGTACAGAAACAGCATCATGGACTAACAACAGAAACAGTGTCGTGGACAAAGTACAGAAACAGTGTTGTGGACTAAGTACAGAAATATTGTCATGGACTAAGTACAGAAACAGTGTCGTGGACTAAGTACAGAAAGAGTGTCGGGGATTAAGTACAGAAAGAGTGTCGTGGACTAAGTACAGAAAGAGTGTTGTGGACTAAGTACAGAAAGAGTGTCGTGGACTAAGTACAGAAACAGCATCGTGGACTAAGTACAGAAAGAGTGTTGTGGACTAAGTACAGAAAGAGTGTCGTGGACTAAGTGCAGAAACCCCGTCGTGGACTAAGTACAGAAATATTGTCATGGACTAAGTACACAAAGAGTGTCGTGGACTAAGTACAGAAACAGCATCGTGGACTAAGTACAGAAACAGTGTCGTGGACTAAGTACAGAAACAGTGTCGTGGACTAAGTACTGAAACAGCATCATGGACTAAGTACTGAAACAGTGTCGGGGACTAAGTACAGAAAGAGTGTCGGGGACTAAGTACAGAAAGAGTGTCGGGGTCTAAGTACTGAAAGAGTGTCGCGGACTAATTACTGAAACAGTGTCGTGGACTAAGTACTGAAACAGCATCGTGGACTAAGTAAAGAAACAGTGTCGTGGACTAAGTACAGAAATAGTGTTGTGGACTAAGTACAGAAACAGTGTCGTGGACTAAGTACAGATACAGTGTCGTGGACTATATACAGAAACAGTGTCGTGGACTAAGTACAGAAATAGTGTCGTGGACTAAGTACAGAAACAGTGTCGTGGACTAAGTACAGATACAGTGTCGTGGACTATATACAGAAACAGTGTCGTGGACTAAGTACAGAAACAGTGTCGTGGACTAAGTACTGAAACAGCATCATGGACTAAGTACAGAAAGAGTGCCTTGGACTAAGTACAGAAACACTGTCGTGGACTAAGTACAGAAACTTTACAGGACCCTCGTCAGGCCTCATTTGGAGTACTGTGCGCAGTTCTGGTCGCCTCACTATAGGAAAGACGTAGAAGCTATTGAAAGCATGCAGAGGAGATTTACAAGGATGTTGCCTGGACTGGGAGGCATGCCTTATGAAGAAAGGTTGAGGGAGCTGGGACTCTTTTCCCTGGAGAGGCGAAGGTTGAGAGGCGACCTGATAGAAGTTTCTAAAATGTTGAGAGGAATAGATAGGGTGGACTCTCAGAGGCTATTTCCCCGGGTTGAAATGGTCGCTACGAGAGGACACAGATTTAAGGTGCGGGGAGGGAAGTACAGAGGTGATGTTAGGGGTAAGTTTTTCACTCAGAGGGTGGTGAGTGAATGGAATCGGCTGCCGTCGTCGGTGGTGGAGGCGAACTCGCTGGGGTCTTTTAAAAGACTTCTGGATGAGTATATGGGGTTGAATGGGATTGGGGGTTATAGATAGGTCTATAGATTGGTGGGGTTGATGCGATCGGCGCAACTCGAGGGCCGAAGGGCCTGTTTGTGCTGTAATGTTCTATGTTCTATGTTCTATGAAACAGTGTCGTGGACGAAGTACAGAAAGAGTGTCGTGGACTAAGTACAGAAAGAGTGTCGTGGTCTAAGTACAGAAAGAGTGTCGTGGACTAAGTATAGAAAGAGTGTCGTGGACTAAGCACAGAAACAGCATCGTGGATTAAGTGCAGAAACAGCGTCGTGGACTAAGTACAGAAACAGCGTCGTGGACTAAGTGCAGAAACAGCGTCGTGGACTAAGTACAGAAACAGCATCGTGGACTAAGTACTGAAATAGTGTCGTGGACGAAGTACTGAAACAGTGTCGTGGACTAAGTACTGAAACAGCATCGTGGACTAAGTACAGAAACAGCATCGTGGACTAAGTACTGAAATAATGTCGTGGACTAAGTACAGAAACAGTGTCTTGGACTAAGTACCGAAACGGTGTCGTGGACTAAGTACAGAAACAGTGTCTTGGACTAAGTACCGAAACAGTGTCGTGGACTAAGTACAGAAACAGTGTCGTGGAATAAGTACACAAACAGTGTCATGGACTAAGTACAGAAACAGCGTCGTGGACTAAGTACAGAAAGAGTGTCGTGGACTAAGTACAGAAAGAGTGTCGTGGACTAAGTACAGAAACAGTGTCGTGGACTAAGTACAGAAACAGTGTCGTGGACTAAGTACAGAAACAGTGTCGTGGACTGAGCACTGAAACAGTGTCGTGGACTAAGTACAGAAACAGTGTCGTGGACTAAGTACAGAAACAGCATCATGGACTAAGTACAGAAAGAGTGTCGTGGACTAAGTGCAGAAACAGCGTCGTGGACTAAGTACAGAAACAGCGTCGTGGACTAAGTACAGAAACAGCATCGTGGACTAAGTACAGAAAGAGTGTTGTGGACTAAGTACAGAAAGAGTGTCGTGGACTAAGTGCAGAAACAGCGTCGTGGACTAAGTACAGAAATATTGTCATGGACTAAGTACAGAAACAGTGTCGTGGACTCAGTACAGAAACAGTGTCGTGGACTAAGTACAGAAACAGTTTCGTGGACTAAGTACAGAAACAGCATCATGGACTAAGTACAGAAACAGTGTCCTGGACTAAGTACAGAAACAGCATCATGGTCTAAGTACAGAAACAGTGTCGTGGAATAAGTACAGAAACTTATAGGTGTATGTGTACATAGATCCCTGAAAGTTGGGAATCAAGTAGATAAAGTTGTTAAGAAGGCATACGGAGTTTTGGCGTTTATTGGTAGGGGGATTGAATTTAGGAGTCGCAGCGTCATGATGCAACTGTACACATCTCTGGTGCGGCCGCACTTGGAGTTTTGTGTGCAGTTCTGGTCCCCACATTACAGGAAGGATGTAGAGGCTTTGGAGAGGGTGCAGAGGAGGTTTACCAGGATGTTGCCTGGTATGGAGGGGAGATCCTATGAGGAGAGATTGAGAGATTTGGGGTTGTTTTCGCTGGAAAGAAGGCGGCTAAGAGGGGATCTCATTGAAACATATAAGATCATTAGAGGTTTAGATAGGGTAGATAGTGATAGCCTTTTTCCTAGGATGGAGAAAGCTAACACGAGGGGGCACGATTTTAAATTAAGGGGGGGTAGTTATAAAGAAAGAACAAAGAACAATCCAGCACGGGAAACAGGCCCTTCGGCCCAACGAGCCCGCGCCGCCACATCACCCTACACCTATTTTACCCTGCATGGCTACGAATGGAACCCTACTCAGTCAGATTCAGGGAAGAAATAGTGTCAATTTGGTAAAAACCGATTAGCCTGAGAGCACATCTTTGGGGTGTGGGAGGAAACCGGAGCGCCTGGAGGAAACCCACGCAACCACAGGGAGAATGCGCAAACTCCCACAGACACAGGCCCAAATCCATGTGCCTGCACAGCCAGCAGTGCTAGTCACTGAGCTGTTGCGGCGCCCATCTACCAGTCCAGGATCAAGCACACACACCGACACGAAGTTCTAGGCCACTCCTGGAACTTCCAAGAGCAGCCCAGGCACGACCCGTCGTGTGAATGCCCCTCGTTTGACACGAGGTGGACCTCCACCTGTGGAATAAAGTCAAAATATTAATCTTACAGCCTGCCTTTCCGGTGTCTCCCGAGGTTTAACCCTATTTAATATCCCCTACCATATCCCTCCATTCTCGTTTCACTCATGTGCCTATCTAACTGCATCTTAAAAGAGTCCAATGTTCCTGCCTCCACCACCCTACTCGGTAGCGCGTTCCAGACCCCTACAACTCTCTGCGTAAAGAACCTTCCTCTCACCTCCAAATTATACCTCTCCCCCCTCACCCTTAAATGATGACTTCTCGTGTTTGTATCTAGTCTAGGGAGCAGTCTCTCACTATTAACTCTATCCATTCCCTTCATTATCTTATATACTTCTATCATGTCCCCTCTCAATCTCCGCCTTTCCAAGGAGAATAGTCCCAGTTTCTTCAACCTCTCCTCGTAACCCAGTCCCCCCATGCCAGGCAACATCCTGGTAAACCTCCTCTGCACCCTTTCCAGAGACTCCACGTCCTTCCGGTAGTAAGGTGACCAGAACTGTTCGCAGTACTCCAAATGCGGTCTAACCAATGTTCTGTACAACTGAAGCATTAGACAGCAGCTTTTATACTCTATGCCCCTTCCTATAAAGGCCAACATCCCATAAGCCTTCCTAACGACCTTCTCCACTTGTGATGCAACCTTCATGGATTTGTGAACCTGCACTCCCAGGTCCCTCTGTATGTCAATACTCCTAATCGGCCTCCCTTTAATCTCATAGCTCCTCTCTGCATTATTCCGTCCAAAATGCATCACCTCGCATTTGTCAGGATTAAATGCCATCTGCCACCTATCTGCCCACTGCACCAACCTATCTATATCCTGTTGTATCACCTGACAATCCAGTTCCGTACCCGCCAACCCTGCCATCTTGGTGTCATCAGCAAACTTGCTAATCACACCACCTACGCCCTCTTCCAAGTCATTTATGTAGACTACAAAGAGGAGAGGTCCCAGTACTGAGCCCTGCGGCACACCACTGGTCACTGACCTCCAGCCCGACAAGGTCCCTTCCACAATTACCCTCTGTCTCCTCTTTCCCAGCCAGTTCTCAATCCACCTAGCTACCTTGCCTCGTATCCCATGCGCCTTAACCTTTTCTACCAGCCTACCGTGAGGGACTTTGTCAAACGCCTTACTGAAATCCATATAGATGACATCAACGGTTCTCCCATCGTCAACCGTTTTTGTCACCTCCTCAAAGAATTCCACCAGATTCGTAAGGCAAGACCTCCCTCTAACAAAGCCATGTTGCGTATCCCTAATCAGATCGCAACGCTCCAAATGCTCATACATCCTACCCCTAAGTATTTTTTCCATTAACTTCCCTACCACCGACGTCAAACTCACCGGTCTATAATTCCCAGGGTTATCCTTACTGCCTTTTTTGAACAACGGGACCACATTTGCTACCCTCCAGTCTTCTGGGACCTCACCTGTGTCCAAAGAAGAGACAAAGATTTGCGCCAGAGGCCCAGCAATTTCATCTTTCGCCTCCCTAAGCAGCCTGGGATAAATACCATCAGGCCCCGGAGCTTTATCCGTCTTTACGCTACCTAAAAGCCCTAGCACTTCCTCTCTCGTAATAACTATATCCTGCAGATAAACCTCCACTCCCTCCAAGAGACCACACGATTCCGAACCCCTCTCCTTTGTGAATACCGACGCAAAGTATTCATTCAGGAGCTCCCCCATCCCCTCCGACTCAATACACAACTCACCACTCTTGTCCCTAAGAGGACCAATTTTCCCTCTAACTACTCTCTTGCCTCTGATATAGGAATAAAATGCCTTTGGATTTTCCTTAATCCTACCAGCCAAAGCCATCTCATGCCCTCTCTTTGCCCTTCTAATTCCCCTTTTTAGCTCCCTCCTACTCTCGCTGTATTCTTCCAGCGCACTCTCCGTACCCATTTGTTTTGACCTAACATACGCCTCCCTCTTCTTCCTGACCAAGTCTTCAATATCCTCCGTAATCCACGGCTGTCTAATCCTTCCTTTCCCATCCTTTCGCTTAACCGGAACATACCTCCCCTGCAACCATTTCATTTTGTCCCTAAATGCCTCCCACTTGCCAACCGTGGACTTGCCAGCTAACAGTCCCTCCCAATCAGTTTGCTGCAGCTCCCTCCTAATCCTGCCATAGCTCGCCTTTCCCCAATTCAACACACTCCCACTCGGACGGCACTCGTCCCTTTCCATTTTTATCCTAAAGTAGACGGACTTGTGATCACTGTTCGCCACATGTTCGCCTACCTCTACCTCACCCACCTGCCCAGGTTCGTTTCCCAACACTAGATCCAATATAGCCCCTCCCCTAGTCGGGCTAGTTACATACTGCTCTAGCGACCCTTCCATAACACAGTTCACAAACTCCTCTCCCTCCATACCCCCAGCTCTAGGCCCCCTCCAATTCACTCCAGGAAAATTAAAATTATCCACTACAACCACTCTGTTCTTCCTGCACCTGTCCAAAATGCCCCTGCAAATGCCTTCCTCCACTGACTTTGGGCTGTTGGGTGGCCTATAGTACACCCCTAGCAATGTGATCTCTCCCTTTTTACTCCTCAACTCCACCCACACTGACTCAATCCCTATCTCTTCCCTATTGTCCTCCCTCTGCACTACTGTGATGCTTTCCTTGACTAACAGTGCCACCCCTCCTCCTCTCTTCATCCCTCCTCTGTCACACCTAAAACACTTGTACCCAGGAACATTCAGCTGCCAGTCCTGTCCCTCCCGTAACCACGTCTCCGTTACAGCCACCACATCTAACTGCCTCACAAACATCAAGGTCCCAAGCTCATCCGTTTTCCCTGCCACACTCCTAGCATTGAAACAGACACAGTTCAACCCACAAGTGTCCCTCAGAACCACCTTCTCCCTGATACTTTTTCTTTCACTCGACTCTCTCCCAGCCACCTCCCCACCCCCCCTCCATATTAGTTTAAACCCTTCGTAAACACCCCAGCTAACCTCCCCGCTAAGACATTAGTTCCCCTCCCATTCAAATTCTCCTCACCCTTCCTGTACAATTGCCCTTCTCTCTTAAACACCTCCCAGTGATCCACAAAAGTAAAGCCCTCTACCCTACACCAATCCCTCAACCATGCATTCAGCTGCATGATCTCTTCATTCTTCGCCCTGCTGGTACCGGGCAGCAACCCAGAGAGTGCCACCCTGGAGGTCCTACTCTTTAGTTTGACCCCCAACTCCTTAAATTGCCTACGTACCTCTACCCTACTCCTCCTTCCTATGTCCCCCTCCCCTACATGTACTATGACCTCAGCCTGTGCCCCCTCCCCTTTCAAAATTCCCTCTACCCTGTCCGACACATCCTTTACCCCTGCTCCAGGGAAGCAGACCACCATCCTGGAATCACGCCTCTGTCCACAGAACCTCCTATCGATACCTCTGACCCTCCCGTCCCCTACCACTATCACCTTACCAGCCCTCTTCTGTCCCTGTAAGTTAGTCTCCCCCTCCTGCCTATCTTTCAGTCCCCTTGTCGACGAACCCTGGGAGGCCTCTGGGGAGGCTGGGGGACCCTGACTGCTCTTCTTCTTCCTCTTTCCTCTCCTCACAGTCGTCCATCTGCCCTTCCCTTCAGCCCTTGAGACCTCCTCCTTCTCATGGTTCCCAGCCATTATCTCCTCGTTCTCCCTTACTAAAAAAGCGTCCTCCAGCCGCCCTTCGAGTTGCCTGACCCGGGCCCTCAAGCGCTGCAGTTCCAAACATTTACTGCAGATGTGGACCTTGGGGACACGTGACACCACCATGAACTCCCACATGTGGCACCTGATACAACTTATGTTCCTACCTATATTCCCTGCCATATCCCAACTTCTTGTAAGCTCCCAAAGGTAGAAATCTGTCACTCACCTTCTCTAAGCCTACTCTCCCCTAAGCCCAGCGAGCCAAAGCCCTTCTCACTCTGTTCCCCACTCACTCCGCTGCCCGCTCCCGACGCTGCCCGCTCTATGCTGCTACCCCTTTTTTATACCCCCCGCTCCCCCTTAACGACTATCCCCTGGCCTAACTTCCGGTACGGAAGTAAACTACACTCTAACAAGCCCCGAGAACCGGAAGTACAGGAAAATAACGGTTTTTAATTCAAATCAGTCACTCACCACAGCAACAGCCACCAGGTTCAGTGCTCCGGAGAACAATATAGGACAGATGTCAGGGGTAGGTTCTTTACCCAGAGGGTGGTGGGGGACTGGAATGCCCTGCCAGCTGCAGTTGTAAATGCACCTCGTTTGGGGGCGTTTAAAAGATGTGTGGATAGGTTTATGGATGAAAAGGGATTGGTTTAGGCTAGTGGGTCATTGTTTTGTAACTGGTCGGCGCAACATCGTGGGCCGAAGGGCCTGTTCTGCGCTGTAATGTTCTATGTTCTATGAAACAGCGTCGTGGACTAAGTGCAGAAACAGCGTCGTGGACTAAGTACAGAAACAGTGTCGCGGACTAATTACAGAAACAGTGTCATGGACTAAGTACAGAAACAGCATCATGGACTAAGTACAGAAACAGTGTCGTGGACTAAGTACAGAAAGAGTGTCGGGGACTAAGTACAGAAAGAGTGTCGCGGACTAATTACTGAAACAGTGTCGTGGACTAAGTACTGAAACAGCATCATGGACTAAGTACTGAAACAGTGTCGTGGACTAAGTACAGAAAGAGTGTCGGGGACTAAGTACAGAAAGAGTGTCGGGGACTAAGTACAGAAAGAGTGTCTGGGTCTAAGTACTGAAAGAGTGTCGCGGACTAATTACTGAAACAGTGTCGTGGACGAAGTACTGAAACAGCATCGTGGACTAAGTAAAGAAACAGTGTCGTGGACTAAGTACAGAAATAGTGTCGTGGACTAAGTACAGAAACAGTGTCGTGGACTAAGTACAGATACAGTGTCGTGGACTATATACAGAAAGAGTGTCGTGGACTAAGTACAGAAACAGTGTCGTGGACTAAGTACTGAAACAGCATCATGGACTAAGTACAGAAAAAGTGTCGTGGACTAAGTACAGAAACACTGTCGTGGACTAAGTACAGAAACTTTACAGGACCTTCGTCAGGCCTCATTTGGAGTACTGTGCGCAGTTCTGGTCGCCTCACTATAGGAAAGACGTAGAAGCTATTGAAAGGGTGCAGAGGAGATTTACAACGATGTTGCCTGGACTGGGAGGCATGCCTTATGAAGATAGGTTGAGGGAGCTGGGATTCTTTTCCCTGGAGAGGCGAAGGTTGAGAGGCGACCTGATAGAAGTTTCTAAAATGTTGAGAGGAATAGATAGGGTGGACTCTCAGAGGCTATTTCCCCGGGTTGAAATGGTCGCTACGAGAGCACACAGATTTAAGGTGCGGGGAGGGAAGTACAGAGTTGATGTTAGGGGTGGTGAGTGAATGGAATCGGCTGCCGTCGTCGGTGGTGGAGGCGAACTCGCTGGGGTCTTTTAAAAGACTTCTGGATGAGTATATGGGGTTTAATGGGATTGGGGGTTATAGATAGGTCTATAGATTGGTGGGGTTGATGCGATCGGCGCAACTCGAGGGCCGAAGGGCCTGTTTGTGCTGTAATGTTCTATGTTCTATGTTCTATGAAACAGTGTCGTGGACTAAGTACAGAAAGAGTGTCGTGGACTAAGTACAGAAAGAGTGTCATGGACTAAGTACAGAAAGAGTGTCATGGACTAAGTACAGAAAGAGTGTCGTGGACTAAGCACAGAAACAGCATCATGGATTAAGTGCAGAAACAGCGTCGTGGACTAAGTACAGAAACAGCGTCGTGGACTAAGTGCAGAAACAGCGTCGTGGACTAAGTACAGAAACAGCATCGTGGACTAAGTACTGAAATAATGTCGTGGACTAAGTACAGAAACAGTGTCTTGGACTAAGTACCGAAACGGTGTCGTGGACTAAGTACAGAAACAGTGTCTTGGACTAAGTACCGAAACAGTGTCGTGGACTAAGTACAGAAACAGTGTCTTGGACTAAATACCGAAACGGTGTCGTGGACTAAGGACAGAAACAGTGTCTTGGACTAAGTACCGAAACAGTGTCGTGGACTAAGTACAGAAATAGTGTCTTGGACTAAGTACCGAAACAGTGTCTTGGACTAAGTACCGAAACAGTGTCGTGGAATAAGTACAGAAACAGCGTCGAGGACTAAGTACAGAAACAGCGTCGTGGACTAAGTACAGAAAGAGTGTCGTGGACTAAGTACAGAAAGAGTGTCGTGGTCTAAGTACAGAAACAGTGTCGTGGACTAAGTACAGAAGGAGTGTCGTGGACTAACTACAGAAACAGTGTCGTGGACTGAGCACTGAAACAGTGTCGTGGACTAAGTACAGAAACAGTGTCGTGGACTAAGTACACAAACAGCATCGTGGACTAAGTACAGAAGCAGTGTCGTGGACTAAGTACACAAACAGTGTCGTGGACTAAGTACCGAAACAGTGTCGTGGACTAAGTACAGAAACAGTGTCTTGGACTAAGTACAGAAACAGTGTCTTGGACTAAGTACCGAAACAGTGTCTTGGACTAAGTACCGAAACAGTGTCGTGGAATAAGTACAGAAACAGTGTCGTGGACTAAGCACAGAAACAGCATCATGGACTAAGTACAGAAACAGTGTCGTGGACTAAGTACAGAAACAGCATCATGGACTAAGTACAGTAACAGTGTCGTGGACTAAGTACAGAAACAGTGTCGTGGACTAAGTGCAGAAACAGTGTCGTGGACTAAGTACAGAAACAGCATCATGGACTAAGTACAGAAACAGTGTCGTGGACTAAGTACAGAAACAGTGTCGTGGACTAAGTACAGAAACAGCTTCGTGGACTAAGTACGGAAACAGTGTCGTGGACTAAGTACAGAAAGAATGTCGGGGACTAAGTACAGAAAGAGTGTCGCGGACTAATTACTGAAACAGTGTCATGGACTAAGGACAGAAACAGTGTCGTGGACTAAGTACTGAAACAGCATCATGGACTAAGTACTGAAACAGTGTCGTGGACTAAGTTCAGAAAGAGTGTCGGGGACTAAGTACAGAAAGAGTGTCGTGGACTAAGCACAGAAACAGCATCGTGGATTAAGTGCAGAAACAGCGTCGTGGACTAAGTACAGAAACAGCGTCGTGGACTCAGTGCAGAAACAGCGTCGTGGACTAAGTACAGAAACAGCATCGTGGACTAAGTACTGAAATAGTGTCGTGGACGAAGTACTGAAACAGTGTCGTGGACTAAGTTCTCAAACAGCATCGTGGACTAAGTACAGAAACAGCATCGTGGACTAAGTACTGAAATAATGTCGTGGACTAAGTACAGAAACAGTGTCTTGGACTAAGTACCGAAACGGTGTCCTGGACTAAGTACAGAAACAGTGTCTTGGACTAAGTACCGAAACAGTGTCGTGGACGAAGTACAGAAACAGTGTCTTGGACTAAGTACAGAAACAGCGTCGTGGACTAAGTACAGAAAGAGTGTCGTGGACTAAGTACAGAAACAGTGTCTTGGACTAAGTACCGAAACAGTGTCGTGGAATAAGTACAGAAACAGCGTCGAGGACTAAGTACAGAAACAGCGTCGTGGACTAAGTACAGAAAGAGTGTCGTGGACTAAGTACAGAAATAGTGTCTTGGACTAAGTACCGAAACAGTGTCTTGGACTAAGTACCGAAACAGTGTCGTGGAATAAGTACAGAAACAGCGTCGAGGACTAAGTACAGAAACAGCGTCGTGGACTAAGTACAGAAAGAGTGTCGTGGACTAAGTACAGAAAGAGTGTCGTGGTCTAAGTACAGAAACAGTGTCGTGGACTAAGTACAGAAGGAGTGTCGTGGACTAAGTACAGAAACAGTGTCGTGGACTGAGCACTGAAACAGTGTCGTGGACTAAGTACAGAAACAGTGTCGTGGACTAAGTACACAAACAGCATCGTGGACTAAGTACAGAAGCAGTGTCGTGGACTAAGTACACAAACAGTGTCGTGGACTAAGTACCGAAACAGTGTCGTGGACTAAGTACAGAAACAGTGTCTTGGACTAAGTACAGAAACAGTGTCTTGGACTAAGTACCGAAACAGTGTCTTGGACTAAGTACCGAAACAGTGTCGTGGAATAAGTACAGAAACAGTGTCGTGGACTAAGTACAGAAACAGCCTCATGGACTAAGTACAGAAACAGTGTCGTGGACTAAGTACAGAAACATCATCATGGACTAAGTACAGAAACAGTGTCCTGGACTAAGTACAGAAACAGCATCGTGGACTAAGTACAGAAGCAGTGTCGTGGACTAAGTACAGAAACAGTGTCGTGGACTAAGTACAGAAACAGCCTCATGGACTATGTACAGAAACAGTGTCGTGGACTAAGTACAGAAACATCATCATGGACTAAGTACAGAAACAGTGTCTTGGACTAAGTGCAGAAACAGCGTCGTGGACGAAGTACAGAAATACTGTCGTGGACTAAGTACAGAAACAGTGTCGTGGGCTAAGTACAGAAACAGCATCATGGACTAAGTACAGAAATACTGTCGTGGACTAAGTACAGAAACAGCATCATGGACTAAGTACAGAAACAGTGTCGTGGACTAAGTACAGAAATAGTGTCGTGGACTAAGTACAGAAACAGTGTCGTGGACTAAGTACAGATACAGTGTCGTGGACTATATACAGAAAGAGTGTCGTGGACTAAGTACAGAAACAGTGTCGTGGACTAAGTACTGAAACAGCATCATGGACTAAGTACAGAAAAAGTGTCGTGGACTAAGTACAGAAACACTGTCGTGGACTAAGTACAGAAACTTTACAGGACCTTCGTCATGCCTCATTTGGAGTACTGTGTGCAGTTCTGGTCGCCTCACTATAGGAAAGACGTAGAAGCTATTGAAAGGGTGCAGAGGAGATTTACAAGGATGTTGCCTGGACTGGGAGGCATGCCTTATGAAGATAGGTTGAGGGAGCTGGGATTCTTTTCCCTGGAGAGGCGAAGGTTGAGAGGCGACCTGATAGAAGTTTCTAAAATGTTGAGAGGAATAGATAGGGTGGACTCTCAGAGGCTATTTCCCCGGGTTGAAATGGTCGCTACGAGAGCACACAGATTTAAGGTGCGGGGAGGGAAGTACAGAGTTGATGTTAGGGGTGGTGAGTGAATGGAATCGGCTGCCGTCGTCGGTGGTGGAGGCGAACTCGCTGGGGTCTTTTAAAAGACTTCTGGATGAGTATATGGGGTTTAATGGGATTGGGGGTTATAGATTGGTCTATAGATTGGTGGGGTTGATGCGATCGGCGCAACTCGAGGGCCGAAGGGCCTGTTTGTGCTGTAATGTTCTATGTTCTATGTTCTATGAAACAGTGTCGTGGACTAAGTACAGAAAGAGTGTCGTGGACTAAGTACAGAAAGAGTGTCGTGGTCTAAGTACAGAAAGAGTGTCATGGACTAAGTACAGAAAGAGTGTCATGGACTAAGTACAGAAAGAGTGTCGTGGACTAAGCACAGAAACAGCATCGTGGATTAAGTGCAGAAACAGCGTCGTGGACTAAGTACAGAAACAGCGTCGTGGACTAAGTGCAGAAACAGCGTCGTGGACTAAGTACAGAAACAGCATCGTGGACTAAGTACTGAAATAGTGTCGTGGACAAAGTACTGAAACAGTGTCGTGGACTAAGTAGTGAAACAGCATCGTGGACTAAGTACAGAAACAGCATCGTGGACTAAGTACTGAAATAATGTCGTGGACTAAGTACAGAAACAGTGTCTTGGACTAAGTACCGAAACGGTGTCGTGGACTAAGTACAGAAACAGTGTCTTGGACTAAGTACCGAAACAGTGTCGTGGACTAAGTACAGAAACAGTGTCTTGGACTAAGTACCGAAACGGTGTCGTGGACTAAGGACAGAAACAGTGTCTTGGACTAAGTACCGAAACAGTGTCGTGGACTAAGTACAGAAACAGTGTCGTGGAATAAGTACAGAAACAGCGTCGAGGACTAAGTACAGAAACAGCGTCGTGGACTAAGTACAGAAAGAGTGTCGTGGAATAAGTACAGAAAGAGTGTCGTGGTCTAAGTACAGAAACAGTGTCGTGGACTAAGTACAGAAAGAGTGTCGTGGACTAAGTACACAAACAGCATCGTGGACTGAGCACTGAAACAGTGTCGTGGACTAAGTACAGAAACAGCCTCATGGACTAAGTACAGAAACAGTGTCGTGGACTAAGTACAGAAACAGCCTCATGGACTAAGTACAGAAACAGTGTCGTGGACTAAGTACAGAAACAGCCTCATGGACTAAGTACAGAACCAGTGTCGTGGACTAAGTACAGAAACAGTGTCGTGGACTAAGTACAGAAACAGCCTCATGGACTAAGTACAGAAACAGTGTCGTGGACTAAGTACAGAAACAGCCTCATGGACTAAGTACAGAAACAGTGTCGTGGACTAAGTACAGAAACAGCCTCATGGACTAAGTACAGAAACAGTGTCGTGGACTAAGTACAGAAACAGCCTCAGGGACTAAGTACAGAAACAGTGTCGTGGACTAAGTACAGAAACATCATCATGGACTAAGTACAGAAACAGTGTCCTGGACTAAGTACAGAAACAGCATCGTGGACTAACTACAGAAACAGTGTCGTGGACTTAGTACAGAAACAGTGTCGTGGACTAAGTACAGAAACAGCATCATGGACTAAGTACAGAAACAGTGTCCTGGACTAAGCACAGAAACAGCATCATGGACTAAGTACACAAACACTGTCCTGGACTAAGCACAGAAACAGCATCATGCACTAAGTACAGAAACAGTGTCCTGGACTAAGTACAGAAACAGCATCATGGACTAAGTACAGAAACAGTGTCGTGGACTAAGTACAGAAACAGCATCATGGACTAAGTACACAAACACTGTCCTGGACTAAGCACAGAAACAGCATCATGGACTAAGTACAGAAACAGTGTCGTGGACTAAGTACAGAAACAGTGTCGTGGACTAAGTACAGAAACAGTGTCGTGGACTAAGTACAGAAACAGTGTCGTGGACTAAGTACAGAAACAGCCTCATGGACTAAGGACAGAAACAGTGTCGTGGACTAAGTACAGAAACAGCCTCATGGACTAAGTACAGAAACAGTGTCGTGGACTAAGTACAGAAACAGTCTCATGGACTAAGTACAGAACCAGTGTCGTGGACTAAGTACAGAAACAGTGTCGTGGACTAAGTACAGAAACAGCCTCATGGACTAAGTACAGAAACAGTGTCGTGGACTAAGTACAGAAACAGCCTCATGGACTAAGTACAGAAACAGTGTCGTGGACTAAGTACAGAAACAGCCTCATGGATTAAGTACAGAAACAGTGTCGTGGACTAAGTACAGAAACAGTGTCGTGGACTAAGTACAGAAACAGCCTCATGGACTAAGTACAGAAACAGTGTCGTGGACTAAGTACAGAAACATCATCATGGACTAAGTACAGAAACAGTGTCCTGGACTAAGTACAGAAACAGCATCGTGGACTAACTACAGAAACAGTGTCGTGGACTAAGTACAGAAACAGCATCATGGACTTAGTACAGAAACAGTGTCGTGGACTAAGTACAGAAACAGCATCATGGACTAAGTACAGAAACAGTGTCCTGGACTAAGCACAGAAACAGCATCATGCACTAAGTACAGAAACAGTGTCCTGGACTAAGTACAGAAACAGCATCGTGGACTAACTACAGAAACAGTGTCGTGGACTAAGTACAGAAACAGCATCATGGACTAAGTACAGAAACAGTGTCGTGGACTAAGTACAGAAACAGCATCATGGACTAAGTACACAAACACTGTCCTGGATTAAGCACAGAAACAGCATCATGGACTAAGTACAGAAACAGTGTCCTGGACTAAGTACAGAAACAGTGTCGTGGACTAAGTACAGAAACAGCATCATGGACTAAGTACAGAAACAGTGTCCTGGACTAAGCACAGAAACAGCATCATGGACTAAGTACAGAAACAGTGTCCTGGACTAAGCACAGAAACAGCATCATGGACTAAGTACAGAAACAGTGTCGTGGACTAAGTACAGAAACAGCATCATGGACTAAGTACAGAAACAGTGTCCTGGACTAAGCACAGAAACAGCATCATGGACTAAGTACAGAAACAGTGTCCTGGACTAAGCACAGAAACAGCATCATGGACTAAGTACAGAAACAGTGTCCTGGACTAAGTACAGAAACAGCATCATGGACTAAGTACAGTAACAGTGTCGTGGACGAAGTACAGAAACAGTGTCGTGGACTAAGTGCAGAAACAGTGTTGTGGACTAAGTACAGAAACAGCTTCGTGGACTAAGTACGGAAACAGTGTCGTGGACTAAGTACAGAAACAGCATCATGGACTAAGTACAGAAACAGTGTCGTGGACTAAGTACAGAAACAGTGTCGTGGACTAAGTACAGAAACAGCTTCGTGGACTAAGTACGGAAACAGTGTCGTGGACTAAGTACAGAAAGAGTGTCGGGGACTAAGTACAGAAAGAGTGTCGCGGACTAATTACTGAAACAGTGTCATGGACTAAGGACAGAAACAGTGTCGTGGACTAAGTACTGAAACAGCATCATGGACTAAGTACTGAAACAGTGTCGTGGACTAAGTTCAGAAAGAGTGTCGGGGACTAAGTACAGAAAGAGTGTCGTGGACTAAGCACAGAAACAGCATCGTGGATTAAGTGCAGAAACAGCGTCGTGGACTAAGTACAGAAACAGCGTCGTGGACTCAGTGCAGAAACAGCGTCGTGGACTAAGTACAGAAACAGCATCGTGGACTAAGTACTGAAATAGTGTCGTGGACGAAGTACTGAAACAGTGTCGTGGACTAAGTTCTCAAACAGCATCGTGGACTAAGTACAGAAACAGCATCGTGGACTAAGTACTGAAATAATGTCGTGGACTAAGTACAGAAACAGTGTCTTGGACTAAGTACCGAAACGGTGTCGTGGACTAAGTACAGAAACAGTGTCTTGGACTAAGTACCGAAACAGTGTCGTGGACTAAGTACAGAAACAGTGTCTTGGACTAAGTACAGAAACAGCGTCGTGGACTAAGTACAGAAAGAGTGTCGTGGACTAAGTACAGAAACAGTGTCTTGGACTAAGTACCGAAACAGTGTCGTGGAATAAGTACAGAAACAGCGTCGAGGACTAAGTACAGAAACAGCGTCGTGGACTAAGTACAGAAAGAGTGTCGTGGACTAAGTACAGAAATAGTGTCTTGGACTAAGTACCGAAACAGTGTCTTGGACTAAGTACCGAAACAGTGTCGTGGAATAAGTACAGAAACAGCGTCGAGGACTAAGTACAGAAACAGCGTCGTGGACTAAGTACAGAAAGAGTGTCGTGGACTAAGTACAGAAAGAATGTCGTGGTCTAAGTACAGAAACAGTGTCGTGGACTAAGTACAGAAGGAGTGTCGTGGACTAAGTACAGAAACAGTGTCGTGGACTGAGCACTGAAACAGTGTCGTGGACTAAGTACAGAAACAGTGTCGTGGACTAAGTACACAAACAGCATCGTGGACTAAGTACAGAAGCAGTGTCGTGGACTAAGTACACAAACAGTGTCGTGGACTAAGTACCGAAACAGTGTCGTGGACTAAGTACAGAAACAGTGTCTTGGACTAAGTACAGAAACAGTGTCTTGGACTAAGTACCGAAACAGTGTCTTGGACTAAGTACCGAAACAGTGTCGTGGAATAAGTACAGAAACAGTGTCGTGGACTAAGCACAGAAACAGCATCATGGACTAAGTACAGAAACAGTGTCGTGGACTAAGTACAGAAACAGCATCATGGACTAAGTACAGAAACAGTGTCGTGGACTAAGTACAGAAACAGTGTCGTGGACTAAGTGCAGAAACAGTGTCGTGGACTAAGTACAGAAACAGCTTCGTGGACTAAGTACAGAAACAGCATCATGGACTAAGTACAGAAACAGTGTCGTGGACTAAGTACAGAAACAGTGTCGTTGACTAAGTACAGAAACAGCTTCGTGGACTAAGTACGGAAACAGTGTCGTGGACTAAGTACAGAAAGAGTGTCGGGGACTAAGTACAGAAAGAGTGTCGCGGACTAATTACTGAAACAGTGTCATGGACTAAGGACAGAAACAGTGTCGTGGACTAAGTACTGAAACAGCATCATGGACTAAGTACTGAAACAGTGTCGTGGACTAAGTTCAGAAAGAGTGTCGGGGACTAAGTACAGAAAGAGTGTCGTGGACTAAGCACAGAAACAGCATCGTGGATTAAGTGCAGAAACAGCGTCGTGGACTAAGTACAGAAACAGCGTCGTGGACTCAGTGCAGAAACAGCGTCGTGGACTAAGTACAGAAACAGCATCGTGGACTAAGTACTGAAATAGTGTCGTGGACTAAGTACAGAAACAGTGTCTTGGACTAAGTACCGAAACGGTGTCGTGGACTAAGTTCTCAAACAGCATCGTGGACTAAGTACAGAAACAGCATCGTGGACTAAGTACTGAAATAGTGTCGTGGACTAAGTACAGAAACAGTGTCTTGGACGAAGTTCTCAAACAGCATCGTGGACTAAGTACAGAAACAGCATCGTGGACTAAGTACTGAAATAATGTCGTGGACTAAGTACAGAAACAGTGTCTTGGACTAAGTACCGAAACGGTGTCGTGGACTAAGTACAGAAACAGTGTCTTGGACTAAGTACCGAAACAGTGTCGTGGACGAAGTACAGAAACACTGTCTTGGACTAAGTACAGAAACAGCGTCGTGGACTAAGTACAGAAAGAGTGTCGTGGACTAAGTACAGAAACAGTGTCTTGGACTAAGTACCGAAACAGTGTCGTGGAATAAGTACAGAAACAGCGTCGAGGACTAAGTACAGAAACAGCGTCGTGGACTAAGTACAGAAAGAGTGTCGTGGACTAAGTACAGAAATAGTGTCTTGGACTAAGTACCGAAACAGTGTCTTGGACTAAGTACCGAAACAGTGTCGTGGAATAAGTACAGAAACAGCGTCGAGGACTAAGTACAGAAACAGCGTCGTGGACTAAGTACAGAAAGAGTGTCGTGGACTAAGTACAGAAAGAGTGTCGTGGTCTAAGTACAGAAACAGTGTCGTGGACTAAGTACAGAAGGAGTGTCGTGGACTAAGTACAGAAACAGTGTCGTGGACTGAGCACTGAAACAGTGTCGTGGACTAAGTACAGAAACAGTGTCGTGGACTAAGTACACAAACAGCATCGTGGACTAAGTACAGAAGCAGTGTCGTGGACTAAGTACACAAACAGTGTCGTGGACTAAGTACCGAAACAGTGTCGTGGACTAAGTACAGAAACAGTGTCTTGGACTAAGTACAGAAACAGTGTCTTGGACTAAGTACCGAAACAGTGTCTTGGACTAAGTACCGAAACAGTGTCGTGGAATAAGTACAGAAACAGTGTCGTGGACTAAGTACAGAAACAGCCTCATGGACTAAGTACAGAAACAGTGTCGTGGACTAAGTACAGAAACATCATCATGGACTAAGTACAGAAACAGTGTCCTGGACTAAGTACAGAAACAGCATCGTGGACTAAGTACAGAAGCAGTGTCGTGGACTAAGTACAGAAACAGTGTCGTGGACTAAGTACAGAAACAGCCTCATGGACTATGTACAGAAACAGTGTCGTGGACTAAGTACAGAAACATCATCATGGACTAAGTACAGAAACAGTGTCTCGGACTAAGTGCAGAAACAGCGTCGTGGACGAAGTACAGAAATACTGTCGTGGACTAAGTACAGAAACAGTGTCGTGGACTAAGTACAGAAACAGCATCATGGACTAAGTACAGAAATACTGTCGTGGACTAAGTACAGAAACAGCATCATGGACTAAGTACAGAAACAGTGTCGTGGACTAAGTACAGAAACAGCATCATGGACTAAGTACAGAAACAGTGTCGTGGACTAAGTACAGAAACAGCATCATGGACTAAGTACAGAAACAGTGTCGTGGACTAAGTACAGAAACAGCATCATGGATTAAGTACAGAAACAGTGTGCTGGACTAAGTACAGAAACAGCATCATGGACTAAGTACAGTAACAGTGTCGTGGACTAAGTACAGAAACAGTGTCGTGGACTAAGTGCAGAAACAGTGTTGTGGACTAAGTACAGAAACAGCTTCGTGGACTAAGTACAGAAAGAGTGTCGCGGACTAATTACTGAAACAGTGTCATGGACTAAGTACAGAAACAGTGTCGTGGACTAAGTACTGAAACAGCATCATGGACTAAGTACTGAAACAGTGTCGTGGACTAAGTTCAGAAAGAGTGTCGGGGACTAAGTACAGAAAGAATGTCGTGGACTAATTACTGAAACAGTGTCGTGGACTAATTACAGAAACAGTGTCGTGGACTAAGTACAGAAACAGCATCGTGGGCTAAGTAAAGAAACAGTGTCGTGGAATAAGAACAGAAAGAGTGTCGAGGACTATGTACAGAAACAGTGTCGTGGACTAAGTACAGAAACAGTGTCGTAGACTATATACAGAAAGAGTGTCGAGGACTAAGTACAGAAAACGTGTTGTGGACTAAGTACAGAAACAGTGTCGTGGACTATATACAGAAAGAGTGTCGTGGACTAAGTACAGAAAGAGTGTCGTGGACTAAGTATTGAAACAGCATCGTGAACTAAGTAGAGAAACAGCGTCGTGAACTAAGTGCAGAGACAGCGTTGTGGACTAAGTACAGAAACAGCGTCGTGGACTAAGTACAGAAATAGTGTCGTGGACTAAGTGCTGAAAGAGTGTCGAGAACTAAGTACAGAAACAGTGTCGTGGACTAAGTACAGAAACATTGTCGTGGACTAAGTACAGAAAGAGTGTCGTGGACTATATACAGAAAGAGTGTCGTGGACTATATACAGAAAGAGTGTCGTGGACTAAGTACAGAAAGAGTTTCGTGGACTAAGTACAGAAAGAGTTTCGAGGACTAAGTACAGAAACAGCGTCGTGGACTAAGTACGGAAACAGCGTCGTGGACTAAGTACAGAAACAGCATCGTGGACTAAGTAAAGAAACAGCATCGTGGACTAAGTACAGAAAGAGTGTCGACGACTAAGTACGGAAACAGCGTCGTGGACTAAGTACGGAAACAGCGTCGTGGACTAAGTAAAGAAACAGCATCGTGGACTAAGTGCAGAAAGAGCGTCAAGGACTAAGTACGGAAACAGCGTCGTGGACTAAGTACGGAAACAGCGTCGTGGACTAAGTACAGAAACAGTCTTGTGGATTATGTACAGAAAGAGTGTCGAGGACTAAGTACAGAAACAGCATCGTGGACTAAGTAAAGAAACAGTGTCGTGGACTAAGTACAGAAGGAGTGTCATGCACTAAGTACAGAAACAGCATCGTGGACTAAGTAAAGAAACTGTCGTGGACTCAGTACAGAAAGAGTGTCGAGGACTAAATATAGAAACAGTGTCGTGGACTAAGTACAGAAAGAGTGTCGTGGACTAAGTACAGAAACAGCATCGTGGACTAAGTAAAGAAACTGTCGTGGACTAAGTACAGAAAGAGTGTCGTGGACTAAGTACAGAAACAGCGTCGTGGACTAAGTAAAGAAACAGTGTCGTGGACTAAGTACAGAAAGAGTGTCGAGGACTAAGTACAGAAACAGTGTCGTGGACTAAGTACAGAAACAGTGTCATGGACTAAGTACAGAAAGAGTTTCGAGGAATAAGTACAGAAAGAGTGTCGAGGACTAAGTACAGAAACAGTGTCGTGGACTAAGTACAGAAACAGTGTCATGGACTAAGTACACAAACAGCATCATGGACTAAGTACAGAAACAGTGTCCTGGACTAAGTACAGAATGAGTGTCGGGGACTAAGTACAGAAAGAGTGTCGGGGACTAAGTACAGAAAGAGTGTCGCGGACTAATTACTGAAACAGTGTCGTGGACTAAGTACAGAAACAGTGTCGTGGACTAAGTACTGAAACAGCATCATGGACTAAGTACTGAAACAGTGTCGTGGACTAAGTACAGAAAGAGTGTCGGGGACTAAGTACAGAAAGAGTGTCGCGGACTAATTACTGAAACAGTGTCGTGGACTAAGTACAGAAACAGTGTCGTGGACTAAGTACTGAAACAGCATCATGGACTAAGTACTGAAACAGTGTCGTGGACTAAGTACAGAAAGAGTGTCGTGGACTAAGTACAGAAAGAGTGTCGGGGACTAAGTACAGAAAGAGTGTCGGGGACTAAGTACAGAAAGAGTGTCTGGGTCTAAGTACTGAAAGAGTGTCGCGGACTAATTACTGAAACAGTGTCGTGGACTAAGTACTGAAACAGCATCGTGGACTAAGTAAAGAAACAGTGTCGTGGACTAAGTACAGAAATAGTGTCGTGGACTAAGTACAGAAACAGTGTCGTGGACTAAGTACAGATACAGTGTCGTGGACTATATACAGAAAGAGTGTCGTGGACTAAGTACAGAAACAGTGTCGTGGACTAAGTACTGAAACAGCATCATGGACTAAGTACAGAAAGAGTGCCTTGGACTAAGTACAGAAACACTGTCGTGGACTAAGTACAGAAACTTTACAGGACCTTCGTCAGGCCTCATTTGGAGTACTGTGCGCAGTTCTGGTCGCCTCACTATAGGAAAGACGTAGAAGCTATTGAAAGGGTGCAGAGGAGATTTAAAAAGGATGTTGCCTGGACTGGGAGGCATGCCTTATGAAGATAGGTTGAGGGAGCTGGGATTCTTTTCCCTGGAGAGGCGAAGGTTAAGAGGCGACCTGATAGAAGTTTCTAAAATGTTGAGAGGAATAGATAGGGTGGACTCTCAGAGGCTATTTCCCCGGGTTGAAATGGTCGCTACGAGAGGACACAGATTTAAGGTGCGGGGAGGGAAGTACAGAGTTGATGTTAGGGGTGGTGAGTTAATGGAATCGGCTGCCGTCGTCGGTGGTGGAGGCGAACTCGCTGGGGTCTTTTAAAAGACTTCTGGATGAGTATATGGGGTTTAATGGGATTGGGGGTTATAGACAGGTCTATAGATTGGTGGGGTTGATGCGATCGGCGCAACTCGAGGGCCGAAGGGCCTGTTTGTGCTGTAATGTTCTATGTTCTATGTTCTATGAAACAGTGTCGTGGACGAAGTACAGAAAGAGTGTCGTGGACTAAGTACAGAAAGAGTATCGTGGACTAAGTACAGAAAGAGTGTCGTGGTCTAAGTACAGAAAGAGTGTCATGGACTAAGTACAGAAAGAGTGTCGTGGACTAAGCACAGAAACAGCATCGTGGATTAAGTGCAGAAACAGCGTCGTGGACTAAGTACAGAAACAGCGTCGTGGACTAAGTGCAGAAACAGCGTCGTGGACTAAGTACAGAAACAGCATCGTGGACTAAGTACTGAAATAGTGTCGTGGACGAAGTACTGAAACAGTGTCGTGGACTAAGTACTGAAACAGCATCGTGGACTAAGTACAGAAACAGCATCGTGGACTAAGTACTGAAATAATGTCGTGGACTAAGTACAGAAACAGTGTCTTGGACTAAGTACCGAAACGGTGTCGTGGACTAAGTACAGAAACAGTGTCTTGGACTAAGTACCGAAACAGTGTCGTGGACTAAGTACAGAAACAGTGTCGTGGAATAAGTACAGAAACAGCGTCGAGGACTAAGTACAGAAACAGCGTCGTGGACTAAGTACAGAAAGAGTGTCGTGGACTAAGTACAGAAAGAGTGTCGTGGTCTAAGTACAGAAACAGTGTCGTGGACTAAGTACAGAAAGAGTGTCGTGGACTAAGTACAGAAACAGTGTCGTGGACTGAGCACTGAAACAGTGTCGTGGACTAAGTACAGAAACAGTGTCGTGGACTAAGTACACAAACAGCATCGTGGACTAAGTACAGAAGCAGTGTCGTGGACTAAGTACAGAAACAGTGTCGTGGACTAAGTACAGAAACAGCCTCATGGACTAAGTACAGAAACAGTGTCGTGGACTAAGTACAGAAACATCATCATGGACTAAGTACAGAAACAGTGTCCTGGACTAAGTACAGAAACAGCATCGTGGACTAACTACAGAAACAGTGTCGTGGACTAAGTACAGAAACAGCATCATGGACTAAGTACAGAAACAGTGTCGTGGACTAAGTACAGAAACAGCGTCATGGACTAAGTACAGAAACAGTGTCCTGGACTAAGCACAGAAACAGCATCATGGACTAAGTGCACAAACACTGTCCTGGACTAAGCACAGAAACAGCATCATGGACTAAGTACAGAAACAGTGTCCTGGACTAAGTACAGAAACAGTGTCGTGGACTAAGTACAGAAACAGCATCATGGACTAAGTACAGAAACAGTGTCCTGGACTAAGCACAGAAACAGCATCATGGACTAAGTACAGAAACAGTGTCCTGGACTAAGCACAGAAACAGCATCATGGACTAAGTACACAAACACTGTCCTGGACTAAGCACAGAAACATCATCAGGGACTAAGTACAGAAACAGTGTCCTGGACTAAGCACAGAAACAGCATCATGGACTAAGTACAGAAACAGTGTCCTGGACTAAGTACAGAAACAGTGTCGTGGACTATTTGCAGAAACAGCGTCGTGGAGTAAGTACAGAAGCATTGTCGTGGACTAAGTACAGAAACAGTGTCGTGGACTAAGTACAGAAACAGCATCATGGACTAAGTACCGAAATACTGTCGTGGACTAAGTACAGAAACAGCATCATGGACTAAGTACAGAAACAGTGTCCTGGACTAAGTACAGAAACAGCATCATGGACTAAGTACAGAAACAGTGTCGTGGACTAAGTACAGAAACAGCATCATGGACTAAGTACAGAAACAGTGTCGTGGACTAAGTACAGAAACAGCATCATGGACTAAGTACAGAAAAAGTGTCGTGGACTAAGTACAGAAACAGCATCATGGACTAAGTACAGAAACAGTGTCGTGGACTAAGTACAGAAACAGCATCATGGATTAAGTACAGAAACAGTGTCCTGGACTAAGCACAGAAACAGCATCATGGACTAAGTACAGAAACAGTGTCCTGGACTAAATACAGAAACAGCATCATGGACTATGTACAGAAACAGTGTCGTGGACTAAGTACAGAAACAGCATCATGGACTAAGTACTGAAACAGTGTCGTGGACTAAGTACAGAAAGAGTGTCGGGGACTAAGTACAGAAAGAGTGTCGCGGACTAATTACTGAAACAGTGTCATGGACTAAGGACAGAAACAGTGTCGTGGACTAAGTACTGAAACAGCATCATGGACTAAGTACTGAAACAGTGTCGTGGACTAAGTTCAGAAAGAGTGTCGGGGACTAAGTACAGAAAGAGTGTCGTGGACTAAGCACAGAAACAGCATCGTGGATTAAGTGCAGAAACAGCGTCGTGGACTAAGTACAGAAACAGCGTCGTGGACTCAGTGCAGAAACAGCGTCGTGGACTAAGTACAGAAACAGCATCGTGGACTAAGTACTGAAATAGTGTCGTGGACGAAGTACTGAAACAGTGTCGTGGACTAAGTTCTCAAACAGCATCGTGGACTAAGTACAGAAACAGCATCGTGGACTAAGTACTGAAATAATGTCGTGGACTAAGTACAGAAACAGTGTCTTGGACTAAGTACCGAAACGGTGTCGTGGACTAAGTACAGAAACAGTGTCTTGGACTAAGTACCGAAACAGTGTCGTGGACTAAGTACAGAAACAGTGTCTTGGACTAAGTACAGAAACAGCGTCGTGGACTAAGTACAGAAAGAGTGTCGTGGACTAAGTACAGAAACAGTGTCTTGGACTAAGTACCGAAACAGTGTCGTGGAATAAGTACAGAAACAGCGTCGAGGACTAAGTACAGAAACAGCGTCGTGGACTAAGTACAGAAAGAGTGTCGTGGACTAAGTACAGAAATAGTGTCTTGGACTAAGTACCGAAACAGTGTCTTGGACTAAGTACCGAAACAGTGTCGTGGAATAAGTACAGAAACAGCGTCGAGGACTAAGTACAGAAACAGCGTCGTGGACTAAGTACAGAAAGAGTGTCGTGGACTAAGTACAGAAAGAATGTCGTGGTCTAAGTACAGAAACAGTGTCGTGGACTAAGTACAGAAGGAGTGTCGTGGACTAAGTACAGAAACAGTGTCGTGGACTGAGCACTGAAACAGTGTCGTGGACTAAGTACAGAAACAGTGTCGTGGACTAAGTACACAAACAGCATCGTGGACTAAGTACAGAAGCAGTGTCGTGGACTAAGTACACAAACAGTGTCGTGGACTAAGTACCGAAACAGTGTCGTGGACTAAGTACAGAAACAGTGTCTTGGACTAAGTACAGAAACAGTGTCTTGGACTAAGTACCGAAACAGTGTCTTGGACTAAGTACCGAAACAGTGTCGTGGAATAAGTACAGAAACAGTGTCGTGGACTAAGCACAGAAACAGCATCATGGACTAAGTACAGAAACAGTGTCGTGGACTAAGTACAGAAACAGCATCATGGACTAAGTACAGAAACAGTGTCGTGGACTAAGTACAGAAACAGTGTCGTGGACTAAGTGCAGAAACAGTGTCGTGGACTAAGTACAGAAACAGCTTCGTGGACTAAGTACAGAAACAGCATCATGGACTAAGTACAGAAACAGTGTCGTGGACTAAGTACAGAAACAGTGTCGTTGACTAAGTACAGAAACAGCTTCGTGGACTAAGTACGGAAACAGTGTCGTGGACTAAGTACAGAAAGAGTGTCGGGGACTAAGTACAGAAAGAGTGTCGCGGACTAATTACTGAAACAGTGTCGTGGACTAAGGACAGAAACAGTGTCGTGGACTAAGTACTGAAACAGCATCATGGACTAAGTACTGAAACAGTGTCGTGGACTAAGTTCAGAAAGAGTGTCGGGGACTAAGTACAGAAAGAGTGTCGTGGACTAAGCACAGAAACAGCATCGTGGATTAAGTGCAGAAACAGCGTCGTGGACTAAGTACAGAAACAGCGTCGTGGACTCAGTGCAGAAACAGCGTCGTGGACTAAGTACAGAAACAGCATCGTGGACTAAGTACTGAAATAGTGTCGTGGACTAAGTACAGAAACAGTGTCTTGGACTAAGTACCGAAACGGTGTCGTGGACTAAGTTCTCAAACAGCATCGTGGACTAAGTACAGAAACAGCATCGTGGACTAAGTACTGAAATAGTGTCGTGGACTAAGTACAGAAACAGTGTCTTGGACGAAGTTCTCAAACAGCATCGTGGACTAAGTACAGAAACAGCATCGTGGACTAAGTACTGAAATAATGTCGTGGACTAAGTACAGAAACAGTGTCTTGGACTAAGTACCGAAACGGTGTCGTGGACTAAGTACAGAAACAGTGTCTTGGACTAAGTACCGAAACAGTGTCGTGGACGAAGTACAGAAACACTGTCTTGGACTAAGTACAGAAACAGCGTCGTGGACTAAGTACAGAAAGAGTGTCGTGGACTAAGTACAGAAACAGTGTCTTGGACTAAGTACCGAAACAGTGTCGTGGAATAAGTACAGAAACAGCGTCGAGGACTAAGTACAGAAACAGCGTCGTGGACTAAGTACAGAAAGAGTGTCGTGGACTAAGTACAGAAATAGTGTCTTGGACTAAGTACCGAAACAGTGTCTTGGACTAAGTACCGAAACAGTGTCGTGGAATAAGTACAGAAACAGCGTCGAGGACTAAGTACAGAAACAGCGTCGTGGACTAAGTACAGAAAGAGTGTCGTGGACTAAGTACAGAAAGAGTGTCGTGGTCTAAGTACAGAAACAGTGTCGTGGACTAAGTACAGAAGGAGTGTCGTGGACTAAGTACAGAAACAGTGTCGTGGACTGAGCACTGAAACAGTGTCGTGGACTAAGTACAGAAACAGTGTCGTGGACTAAGTACACAAACAGCATCGTGGACTAAGTACAGAAGCAGTGTCGTGGACTAAGTACACAAACAGTGTCGTGGACTAAGTACCGAAACAGTGTCGTGGACTAAGTACAGAAACAGTGTCTTGGACTAAGTACAGAAACAGTGTCTTGGACTAAGTACCGAAACAGTGTCTTGGACTAAGTACCGAAACAGTGTCGTGGAATAAGTACAGAAACAGTGTCGTGGACTAAGTACAGAAACAGCCTCATGGACTAAGTACAGAAACAGTGTCGTGGACTAAGTACAGAAACATCATCATGGACTAAGTACAGAAACAGTGTCCTGGACTAAGTACAGAAACAGCATCGTGGACTAAGTACAGAAGCAGTGTCGTGGACTAAGTACAGAAACAGTGTCGTGGACTAAGTACAGAAACAGCCTCATGGACTATGTACAGAAACAGTGTCGTGGACTAAGTACAGAAACATCATCATGGACTAAGTACAGAAACAGTGTCTCGGACTAAGTGCAGAAACAGCGTCGTGGACGAAGTACAGAAATACTGTCGTGGACTAAGTACAGAAACAGTGTCGTGGACTAAGTACAGAAACAGCATCATGGACTAAGTACAGAAATACTGTCGTGGACTAAGTACAGAAACAGCATCATGGACTAAGTACAGAAACAGTGTCGTGGACTAAGTACAGAAACAGCATCATGGACTAAGTACAGAAACAGTGTCGTGGACTAAGTACAGAAACAGCATCATGGACTAAGTACAGAAACAGTGTCGTGGACTAAGTACAGAAACAGCATCATGGATTAAGTACAGAAACAGTGTCCTGGACTAAGTACAGAAACAGCATCATGGACTAAGTACAGTAACAGTGTCGTGGACTAAGTACAGAAACAGTGTCGTGGACTAAGTGCAGAAACAGTGTTGTGGACTAAGTACAGAAACAGCTTCGTGGACTAAGTACAGAAAGAGTGTCGCGGACTAATTACTGAAACAGTGTCATGGACTAAGTACAGAAACAGTGTCGTGGACTAAGTACTGAAACAGCATCATGGACTAAGTACTGAAACAGTGTCGTGGACTAAGTTCAGAAAGAGTGTCGGGGACTAAGTACAGAAAGAATGTCGTGGACTAATTACTGAAACAGTGTCGTGGACTAATTACAGAAACAGTGTCGTGGACTAAGTACAGAAACAGCATCGTGGGCTAAGTAAAGAAACAGTGTCGTGGAATAAGAACAGAAAGAGTGTCGAGGACTATGTACAGAAACAGTGTCGTGGACTAAGTACAGAAACAGTGTCGTAGACTATATACAGAAAGAGTGTCGAGGACTAAGTACAGAAAACGTGTTGTGGACTAAGTACAGAAACAGTGTCGTGGACTATATACAGAAAGAGTGTCGTGGACTAAGTACAGAAAGAGTGTCGTGGACTAAGTATTGAAACAGCATCGTGAACTAAGTAGAGAAACAGCGTCGTGAACTAAGTGCAGAGACAGCGTCGTGGACTAAGTACAGAAACAGCGTCGTGGACTAAGTACAGAAATAGTGTCGTGGACTAAGTGCTGAAAGAGTGTCGAGAACTAAGTACAGAAACAGTGTCGTGGACTAAGTACAGAAACATTGTCGTGGACTAAGTACAGAAAGAGTGTCGTGGACTATATACAGAAAGAGTGTCGTGGACTATATACAGAAAGAGTGTCGTGGACTAAGTACAGAAAGAGTTTCGTGGACTAAGTACAGAAAGAGTTTCGAGGACTAAGTACAGAAACAGCGTCGTGGACTAAGTACGGAAACAGCGTCGTGGACTAAGTACAGAAACAGCATCGTGGACTAAGTAAAGAAACAGCATCGTGGACTAAGTACAGAAAGAGTGTCGACGACTAAGTACGGAAACAGCGTCGTGGACTAAGTACGGAAACAGCGTCGTGGACTAAGTAAAGAAACAGCATCGTGGACTAAGTGCAGAAAGAGCGTCAAGGACTAAGTACGGAAACAGCGTCGTGGACTAAGTACGGAAACAGCGTCGTGGACTAAGTACAGAAACAGTCTTGTGGATTATGTACAGAAAGAGTGTCGAGGACTAAGTACAGAAACAGCATCGTGGACTAAGTAAAGAAACAGTGTCGTGGACTAAGTACAGAAGGAGTGTCATGCACTAAGTACAGAAACAGCATCGTGGACTAAGTAAAGAAACTGTCGTGGACTCAGTACAGAAAGAGTGTCGAGGACTAAATATAGAAACAGTGTCGTGGACTAAGTACAGAAAGAGTGTCGTGGACTAAGTACAGAAACAGCATCGTGGACTAAGTAAAGAAACTGTCGTGGACTAAGTACAGAAAGAGTGTCGTGGACTAAGTACAGAAACAGCGTCGTGGACTAAGTAAAGAAACAGTGTCGTGGACTAAGTACAGAAAGAGTGTCGAGGACTAAGTACAGAAACAGTGTCGTGGACTAAGTACAGAAACAGTGTCATGGACTAAGTACAGAAAGAGTTTCGAGGAATAAGTACAGAAAGAGTGTCGAGGACTAAGTACAGAAACAGTGTCGTGGACTAAGTACAGAAACAGTGTCATGGACTAAGTACACAAACAGCATCATGGACTAAGTACAGAAACAGTGTCCTGGACTAAGTACAGAATGAGTGTCGGGGACTAAGTACAGAAAGAGTGTCGGGGACTAAGTACAGAAAGAGTGTCGCGGACTAATTACTGAAACAGTGTCGTGGACTAAGTACAGAAACAGTGTCGTGGACTAAGTACTGAAACAGCATCATGGACTAAGTACTGAAACAGTGTCGTGGACTAAGTACTGAAACAGCATCATGGACTAAGTACTGAAACAGTGTCGTGGACTAAGTACAGAAAGAGTGTCGGGGACTAAGTACAGAAAGAGTGTCGGGGACTAAGTACAGAAAGAGTGTCGGGGACTAAGTACAGAAAGAGTGTCTGGGTCTAAGTACTGAAAGAGTGTCGCGGACTAATTACTGAAACAGTGTCGTGGACTAAGTACTGAAACAGCATCGTGGACTAAGTAAAGAAACAGTGTCGTGGACTAAGTACAGAAATAGTGTCGTGGACTAAGTACAGAAACAGTGTCGTGGACTAAGTACAGATACAGTGTCGTGGACTATATACAGAAAGAGTGTCGTGGACTAAGTACAGAAACAGTGTCGTGGACTAAGTACTGAAACAGCATCATGGACTAAGTACAGAAAGAGTGCCTTGGACTAAGTACAGAAACACTGTCGTGGACTAAGTACAGAAACTTTACAGGACCTTCGTCAGGCCTCATTTGGAGTACTGTGCGCAGTTCTGGTCGCCTCACTATAGGAAAGACGTAGAAGCTATTGAAAGGGTGCAGAGGAGATTTAAAAAGGATGTTGCCTGGACTGGGAGGCATGCCTTATGAAGATAGGTTGAGGGAGCTGGGATTCTTTTCCCTGGAGAGGCGAAGGTTGAGAGGCGACCTGATAGAAGTTTCTAAAATGTTGAGAGGAATAGATAGGGTGGACTCTCAGAGGCTATTTCCCCGGGTTGAAATGGTCGCTACGAGAGGACACAGATTTAAGGTGCGGGGAGGGAAGTACAGAGTTGATGTTAGGGGTGGTGAGTTAATGGAATCGGCTGCCGTCGTCGGTGGTGGAGGCGAACTCGCTGGGGTCTTTTAAAAGACTTCTGGATGAGTATATGGGGTTTAATGGGATTGGGGGTTATAGACAGGTCTATAGATTGGTGGGGTTGATGCGATCGGCGCAACTCGAGGGCCGAAGGGCCTGTTTGTGCTGTAATGTTCTATGTTCTATGTTCTATGAAACAGTGTCGTGGACGAAGTACAGAAAGAGTGTCGTGGACTAAGTACAGAAAGAGTATCGTGGACTAAGTACAGAAAGAGTGTCGTGGTCTAAGTACAGAAAGAGTGTCATGGACTAAGTACAGAAAGAGTGTCGTGGACTAAGCACAGAAACAGCATCGTGGATTAAGTGCAGAAACAGCGTCGTGGACTAAGTACAGAAACAGCGTCGTGGACTAAGTGCAGAAACAGCGTCGTGGACTAAGTACAGAAACAGCATCGTGGACTAAGTACTGAAATAGTGTCGTGGACGAAGTACTGAAACAGTGTCGTGGACTAAGTACTGAAACAGCATCGTGGACTAAGTACAGAAACAGCATCGTGGACTAAGTACTGAAATAATGTCGTGGACTAAGTACAGAAACAGTGTCTTGGACTAAGTACCGAAACGGTGTCGTGGACTAAGTACAGAAACAGTGTCTTGGACTAAGTACCGAAACAGTGTCGTGGACTAAGTACAGAAACAGTGTCGTGGAATAAGTACAGAAACAGCGTCGAGGACTAAGTACAGAAACAGCGTCGTGGACTAAGTACAGAAAGAGTGTCGTGGACTAAGTACAGAAAGAGTGTCGTGGTCTAAGTACAGAAACAGTGTCGTGGACTAAGTACAGAAAGAGTGTCATGGACTAAGTACAGAAACAGTGTCGTGGACTGAGCACTGAAACAGTGTCGTGGACTAAGTACAGAAACAGTGTCGTGGACTAAGTACACAAACAGCATCGTGGACTAAGTACAGAAGCAGTGTCGTGGACTAAGTACAGAAACAGTGTCGTGGACTAAGTACAGAAACAGCCTCATGGACTAAGTACAGAAACAGTGTCGTGGACTAAGTACAGAAACATCATCATGGACTAAGTACAGAAACAGTGTCCTGGACTAAGTACAGAAACAGCATCGTGGACTAACTACAGAAACAGTGTCGTGGACTAAGTACAGAAACAGCATCATGGACTAAGTACAGAAACAGTGTCGTGGACTAAGTACAGAAACAGCGTCATGGACTAAGTACAGAAACAGTGTCCTGGACTAAGCACAGAAACAGCATCATGGACTAAGTGCACAAACACTGTCCTGGACTAAGCACAGAAACAGCATCATGGACTAAGTACAGAAACAGTGTCCTGGACTAAGTACAGAAACAGTGTCGTGGACTAAGTACAGAAACAGCATCATGGACTAAGTACAGAAACAGTGTCCTGGACTAAGCACAGAAACAGCATCATGGACTAAGTACAGAAACAGTGTCCTGGACTAAGCACAGAAACAGCATCATGGACTAAGTACACAAACACTGTCCTGGACTAAGCACAGAAACATCATCAGGGACTAAGTACAGAAACAGTGTCCTGGACTAAGCACAGAAACAGCATCATGGACTAAGTACAGAAACAGTGTCCTGGACTAAGTACAGAAACAGTGTCGTGGACTATTTGCAGAAACAGCGTCGTGGAGTAAGTACAGAAGCATTGTCGTGGACTAAGTACAGAAACAGTGTCGTGGACTAAGTACAGAAACAGCATCATGGACTAAGTACCGAAATACTGTCGTGGACTAAGTACAGAAACAGCATCATGGACTAAGTACAGAAACAGTGTCCTGGACTAAGTACAGAAACAGCATCATGGACTAAGTACAGAAACAGTGTCGTGGACTAAGTACAGAAACAGCATCATGGACTAAGTACAGAAACAGTGTCGTGGACTAAGTACAGAAACAGCATCATGGACTAAGTACAGAAAAAGTGTCGTGGACTAAGTACAGAAACAGCATCATGGACTAAGTACAGAAACAGTGTCGTGGACTAAGTACAGAAACAGCATCATGGATTAAGTACAGAAACAGTGTCCTGGACTAAGCACAGAAACAGCATCATGGACTAAGTACAGAAACAGTGTCCTGGACTAAATACAGAAACAGCATCATGGACTATGTACAGAAACAGTGTCGTGGACTAAGTACAGAAACAGCATCATGGACTAAGTACAGTAACAGTGTCGTGGACTAAGTACAGAAACAGTGTCGTGGACTAAGTGCAGAAACAGTGATGTGGACTAAGTACAGAAACAGATTCGTGGACTAATTACAGAAACAGTGTCGTGGACTAAGTACAGAAACAGCATCGTGGGCTAAGTAAAGAAACAGTGTCGTGGAATAAGAAGAGAAAGAGTGTCGGGGACTAAGTACAGAAAGAGTGTCGTGGACTAAGTACAGAAACAGTGTCGTAGACTATATACAGAAAGAGTGTCGAGGACGAAGTACAGAAAACGTGTTGTGGACTAAGTACAGAAACAGCATCGTGGACTAAGTACTGAAATAGTGTCGTGGACGAAGTACTGAAACAGTGTCGTGGACTAAGTACTGAAACAGCATCGTGGACTAAGTACAGAAACAGCATCGTGGACTAAGTACTGAAATAATGTCGTGGACTAAGTACAGAAACAGTGTCTTGGACTAAGTACCGAAACGGTGTCGTGGACTAAGTACAGAAACAGTGTCTTGGACTAAGTACCGAAACAGTGTCGTGGACTAAGTACAGAAACAGTGTCGTGGAATAAGTACAGAAACAGCGTCGAGGACTAAGTACAGAAACAGCGTCGTGGACTAAGTACAGAAAGAGTGTCGTGGACTAATTACTGAAACAGTGTCGTGGACTAAGTACAGAAACAGTGTCGTGGACTAAGTACTGAAACAGCATCATGGACTAAGTACTGAAACAGTGTCGTGGACTAAGTACAGAAAGAGTGTCGTGGACTAAGTACAGAAAGAGTGTCGGGGACTAAGTACAGAAAGAGTGTCGGGGACTAAGTACAGAAAGAGTGTCTGGGTCTAAGTACTGAAAGAGTGTCGCGGACTAATTACTGAAACAGTGTCGTGGACTAAGTACTGAAACAGCATCGTGGACTAAGTAAAGAAACAGTGTCGTGGACTAAGTACAGAAATAGTGTCGTGGACTAAGTACAGAAACAGTGTCGTGGACTAAGTACAGATACAGTGTCGTGGACTATATACAGAAAGAGTGTCGTGGACTAAGTACAGAAACAGTGTCGTGGACTAAGTACTGAAACAGCATCATGGACTAAGTACAGAAAGAGTGCCTTGGACTAAGTACAGAAACACTGTCGTGGACTAAGTACAGAAACTTTACAGGACCTTCGTCAGGCCTCATTTGGAGTACTGTGCGCAGTTCTGGTCGCCTCACTATAGGAAAGACGTAGAAGCTATTGAAAGGGTGCAGAGGAGATTTAAAAAGGATGTTGCCTGGACTGGGAGGCATGCCTTATGAAGATAGGTTGAGGGAGCTGGGATTCTTTTCCCTGGAGAGGCGAAGGTTGAGAGGCGACCTGATAGAAGTTTCTAAAATGTTGAGAGGAATAGATAGGGTGGACTCTCAGAGGCTATTTCCCCGGGTTGAAATGGTCGCTACGAGAGGACACAGATTTAAGGTGCGGGGAGGGAAGTACAGAGTTGATGTTAGGGGTGGTGAGTTAATGGAATCGGCTGCCGTCGTCGGTGGTGGAGGCGAACTCGCTGGGGTCTTTTAAAAGACTTCTGGATGAGTATATGGGGTTTAATGGGATTGGGGGTTATAGACAGGTCTATAGATTGGTGGGGTTGATGCGATCGGCGCAACTCGAGGGCCGAAGGGCCTGTTTGTGCTGTAATGTTCTATGTTCTATGTTCTATGAAACAGTGTCGTGGACGAAGTACAGAAAGAGTGTCGTGGACTAAGTACAGAAAGAGTATCGTGGACTAAGTACAGAAAGAGTGTCGTGGTCTAAGTACAGAAAGAGTGTCATGGACTAAGTACAGAAAGAGTGTCGTGGACTAAGCACAGAAACAGCATCGTGGATTAAGTGCAGAAACAGCGTCGTGGACTAAGTACAGAAACAGCGTCGTGGACTAAGTGCAGAAACAGCGTCGTGGACTAAGTACAGAAACAGCATCGTGGACTAAGTACTGAAATAGTGTCGTGGACGAAGTACTGAAACAGTGTCGTGGACTAAGTACTGAAACAGCATCGTGGACTAAGTACAGAAACAGCATCGTGGACTAAGTACTGAAATAATGTCGTGGACTAAGTACAGAAACAGTGTCTTGGACTAAGTACCGAAACGGTGTCGTGGACTAAGTACAGAAACAGTGTCTTGGACTAAGTACCGAAACAGTGTCGTGGACTAAGTACAGAAACAGTGTCGTGGAATAAGTACAGAAACAGCGTCGAGGACTAAGTACAGAAACAGCGTCGTGGACTAAGTACAGAAAGAGTGTCGTGGACTAAGTACAGAAAGAGTGTCGTGGTCTAAGTACAGAAACAGTGTCGTGGACTAAGTACAGAAAGAGTGTCGTGGACTAAGTACAGAAACAGTGTCGTGGACTGAGCACTGAAACAGTGTCGTGGACTAAGTACAGAAACAGTGTCGTGGACTAAGTACACAAACAGCATCGTGGACTAAGTACAGAAGCAGTGTCGTGGACTAAGTACAGAAACAGTGTCGTGGACTAAGTACAGAAACAGCCTCATGGACTAAGTACAGAAACAGTGTCGTGGACTAAGTACAGAAACATCATCATGGACTAAGTACAGAAACAGTGTCCTGGACTAAGTACAGAAACAGCATCGTGGACTAACTACAGAAACAGTGTCGTGGACTAAGTACAGAAACAGCATCATGGACTAAGTACAGAAACAGTGTCGTGGACTAAGTACAGAAACAGCGTCATGGACTAAGTACAGAAACAGTGTCCTGGACTAAGCACAGAAACAGCATCATGGACTAAGTGCACAAACACTGTCCTGGACTAAGCACAGAAACAGCATCATGGACTAAGTACAGAAACAGTGTCCTGGACTAAGTACAGAAACAGTGTCGTGGACTAAGTACAGAAACAGCATCATGGACTAAGTACAGAAACAGTGTCCTGGACTAAGCACAGAAACAGCATCATGGACTAAGTACAGAAACAGTGTCCTGGACTAAGCACAGAAACAGCATCATGGACTAAGTACACAAACACTGTCCTGGACTAAGCACAGAAACATCATCAGGGACTAAGTACAGAAACAGTGTCCTGGACTAAGCACAGAAACAGCATCATGGACTAAGTACAGAAACAGTGTCCTGGACTAAGTACAGAAACAGTGTCGTGGACTATTTGCAGAAACAGCGTCGTGGAGTAAGTACAGAAGCATTGTCGTGGACTAAGTACAGAAACAGTGTCGTGGACTAAGTACAGAAACAGCATCATGGACTAAGTACCGAAATACTGTCGTGGACTAAGTACAGAAACAGCATCATGGACTAAGTACAGAAACAGTGTCCTGGACTAAGTACAGAAACAGCATCATGGACTAAGTACAGAAACAGTGTCGTGGACTAAGTACAGAAACAGCATCATGGACTAAGTACAGAAACAGTGTCGTGGACTAAGTACAGAAACAGCATCATGGACTAAGTACAGAAAAAGTGTCGTGGACTAAGTACAGAAACAGCATCATGGACTAAGTACAGAAACAGTGTCGTGGACTAAGTACAGAAACAGCATCATGGATTAAGTACAGAAACAGTGTCCTGGACTAAGCACAGAAACAGCATCATGGACTAAGTACAGAAACAGTGTCCTGGACTAAATACAGAAACAGCATCATGGACTATGTACAGAAACAGTGTCGTGGACTAAGTACAGAAACAGCATCATGGACTAAGTACAGTAACAGTGTCGTGGACTAAGTACAGAAACAGTGTCGTGGACTAAGTGCAGAAACAGTGATGTGGACTAAGTACAGAAACAGATTCGTGGACTAATTACAGAAACAGTGTCGTGGACTAAGTACAGAAACAGCATCGTGGGCTAAGTAAAGAAACAGTGTCGTGGAATAAGAAGAGAAAGAGTGTCGGGGACTAAGTACAGAAAGAGTGTCGTGGACTAAGTACAGAAACAGTGTCGTAGACTATATACAGAAAGAGTGTCGAGGACGAAGTACAGAAAACGTGTTGTGGACTAAGTACAGAAACAGCATCGTGGACTAAGTACTGAAATAGTGTCGTGGACGAAGTACTGAAACAGTGTCGTGGACTAAGTACTGAAACAGCATCGTGGACTAAGTACAGAAACAGCATCGTGGACTAAGTACTGAAATAATGTCGTGGACTAAGTACAGAAACAGTGTCTTGGACTAAGTACCGAAACGGTGTCGTGGACTAAGTACAGAAACAGTGTCTTGGACTAAGTACCGAAACAGTGTCGTGGACTAAGTACAGAAACAGTGTCGTGGAATAAGTACAGAAACAGCGTCGAGGACTAAGTACAGAAACAGCGTCGTGGACTAAGTACAGAAAGAGTGTCGTGGACTAAGTACAGAAAGAGTGTCGTGGTCTAAGTACAGAAACAGTGTCGTGGACTAAGTACAGAAAGAGTGTCGTGGACTAAGTACAGAAACAGTGTCGTGGACTGAGCACTGAAACAGTGTCGTGGACTAAGTACAGAAACAGTGTCGTGGACTAAGTACACAAACAGCATCGTGGACTAAGTACAGAAGCAGTGTCGTGGACTAAGTACAGAAACAGTGTCGTGGACTAAGTACAGAAACAGCCTCATGGACTAAGTACAGAAACAGTGTCGTGGACTAAGTACAGAAACATCATCATGGACTAAGTACAGAAACAGTGTCCTGGACTAAGTACAGAAACAGCATCGTGGACTAACTACAGAAACAGTGTCGTGGACTAAGTACAGAAACAGCATCATGGACTAAGTACAGAAACAGTGTCGTGGACTAAGTACAGAAACAGCGTCATGGACTAAGTACAGAAACAGTGTCCTGGACTAAGCACAGAAACAGCATCATGGACTAAGTGCACAAACACTGTCCTGGACTAAGCACAGAAACAGCATCATGGACTAAGTACAGAAACAGTGTCCTGGACTAAGTACAGAAACAGTGTCGTGGACTAAGTACAGAAACAGCATCATGGACTAAGTACAGAAACAGTGTCCTGGACTAAGCACAGAAACAGCATCATGGACTAAGTACAGAAACAGTGTCCTGGACTAAGCACAGAAACAGCATCATGGACTAAGTACACAAACACTGTCCTGGACTAAGCACAGAAACATCATCAGGGACTAAGTACAGAAACAGTGTCCTGGACTAAGCACAGAAACAGCATCATGGACTAAGTACAGAAACAGTGTCCTGGACTAAGTACAGAAACAGTGTCGTGGACTAATTGCAGAAACAGCGTCGTGGAGTAAGTACAGAAGCATTGTCGTGGACTAAGTACAGAAACAGTGTCGTGGACTAAGTACAGAAACAGCATCATGGACTAAGTACAGAAATACTGTCGTGGACTAAGTACAGAAACAGCATCATGGACTAAGTACAGAAACAGTGTCCTGGACTAAGTACAGAAACAGCATCATGGACTAAGTACAGAAACAGTGTCGTGGACTAAGTACAGAAACAGCATCATGGACTAAGTACAGAAACAGTGTCGTGGACTAAGTACAGAAACAGCATCATGGACTAAGTACAGAAAAAGTGTCGTGGACTAAGTACAGAAACAGCATCATGGACTAAGTACAGAAACAGTGTCGTGGACTAAGTACAGAAACAGCATCATGGATTAAGTACAGAAACAGTGTCCTGGACTAAGCACAGAAACAGCATCATGGACTAAGTACAGAAACAGTGTCCTGGACTAAGTACAGAAACAGCATCATGGACTATGTACAGAAACAGTGTCGTGGACTAAGTACAGAAACAGCATCATGGACTAAGTACAGTAACAGTGTCGTGGACTAAGTACAGAAACAGTGTCGTGGACTAAGTGCAGAAACAGTGATGTGGACTAAGTACAGAAACAGATTCGTGGACTAAGTACGGAAACAGTGTCGTGGACTAAGTACAGAAAGAGTGTCGGGGACTTAGTACAGAAAGAGTGTCGCGGACTAATTACTGAAACAGTGTCATGGACTAAGTACAGAAACAGTGTCGTGGATTAAGTACTGAAACAGCATCATGGACTAAGTACTGAAACAGTGTCGTGGACTAAGTACAGAAACAGTGTCGGGGACTAAGTACAGAAAGAGTGTCGTGGACTAATTACTGAAACAGTGTCGTGGACTAATTACAGAAACAGTGTCGTGGACTAAGTACAGAAACAGCATCGTGGGCTAAGTAAAGAAACAGTGTCGTGGAATAAGAAGAGAAAGAGTGTCGAGGACTATGTACAGAAACAGTGTCGTGGACTAAGTACAGAAACAGTGTCGTAGACTATATACAGAAAGAGTGTCGAGGACGAAGTACAGAAAACGTGTTGTGGACTAAGTACAGAAACAGTGTCGTGGACTATATACAGAAAGAGTGTCGGGGACTAAGTACAGAAAGAGTGTCGTGGACTAATTACCGAAACAGTGTCGTGGACTAATTACAGAAACAGTGTCGTGGACTAAGCACAGAAACAGCATCGTGGGCTAAGTAAAGAAACAGTGTCGTGGAATAAGAACAGAAAGAGTGTCGAGGACTATGTACAGAAACAGTGTCGTGGACTAAGTACAGAAACAGTGTCGTAGACTATATACAGAAAGAGTGTCGAGGACTAAGTACAGAAAACGTGTTGTGGACTAAGTACAGAAAGAGTGTCGTGGTCTAAGTACAGAAAGAGTGTCGGGGACTAAGTACAGGAGGAGTGTCGTGGACTAAGTACGGAAACAGTGTCGTGGACTAAGTACAGAAAGAGTGTCGGGGACTAAGTACAGAAAGAGTGTCGCGGACTAATTACTGAAACAGTGTCATGGACTAAGTACAGAAACAGTGTCGTGGACTAAGTACTGAAACAGCATCATGGACTAAGTACTGAAACAGTGTCGTGGACTAAGTTCAGAAAGAGTGTCGGGGACTAAGTACAGAAAGAGTGTCGTGGACTAAGCACAGAAACAGCATCGTGGATTAAGTGCAGAAACAGCGTCGTGGACTAAGTACAGAAACAGCGTCGTGGACTAAGTGCAGAAACAGCGTCGTGGACTAAGTACAGAAGCAGCATCGTGGACTAATTAATGAAATAGTGTCGTGGACGAAGTACTGAAACAGTGTCGTGGACTAAATACTGAAACAGCATCGTGGACTAAGTACAGAAACAGCATCGTGGACTAAGTACTGAAATAATGTCGTGGACTAAGTACAGAAACAGTGTCTTGGACTAAGTACCGAAACGGTGTCGTGGACTAAGTACAGAAACAGTGTCTTGGACTAAGTACCGAAACAGTGTCGTGGACTAAGTACAGAAACAGTGTCTTGGACTAAGTACCGAAACGGTGTCGTGGACTAAGTACAGAAACAGTGTCTTGGACTAAGTACCGAAACAGTGTCGTGGACTAAGTACAGAAACAGTGTCGTGGAATAAGTACAGAAACAGCGTCGAGGACTAAGTACAGAAACAGCGTCGTGGACTAAGTACAGAAAGAGTGTCGTGGACTAAGTACAGAAAGAGTGTCGTGGTCTAAGTACAGAAACAGTGTCGTGGACTAAGTACAGAAAGAGTGTCGTGGACTAAGTACAGAAACAGTGTCGTGGACTGAGCACTGAAACAGTGTCGTGGACTAAGTACAGAAACAGTGTCGTGGACTAAGTACACAAAAGCATCGTGGACTAAGTACAGAAGCAGTGTCGTGGACTAAGTACAGAAACAGTGTCGTGGACTAAGTACAGAAACAGCCTCATGGACTAAGTACAGAAACAGTGTCGTGGACTAAGTACAGAAACATCATCATGGACTAAGTACAGAAACAGTGTCCTGGACTAAGTACAGAAACAGCATCGTGGACTAACTACAGAAACAGTGTCGTGGACTAAGTACAGAAACAGCATCATGGACTAAGTACAGAAACAGTGTCGTGGACTAAGTACAGAAACAGCATCATGGACTAAGTACAGAAACAGTGTCCTGGACTAAGCACAGAAACAGCATCATGGACTAAGTACACAAACACTGTCCTGGACTAAGCACAGAAACAGCATCATGGACTAAGAACAGAAACAGTGTCCTGGACTAAGTACAGAAACAGTGTCGTGGACTAAGTACAGAAACAGCATCATGGACTAAGTACAGAAACAGTGTCCTGGACTAAGCACAGAAACAGCATCATGGACTAAGTACAGAAACAGTGTCCTGGACTAAGCACAGAAACATCATCATGGACTAAGTACAGAAACAGTGTCCTGGACTAAGTACAGAAACAGTGTCGTGGACTAAGTACAGAAACAGCATCATGGAATAAGTACAGAAACAGTGTCCTGGACTAAGTACAGAAACAGTGTCGTGGACTAAGTACAGAAACAGCATCATGGACTAAGTACAGAAACAGTGTCCTGGACTAAGTACAGAAACAGCATCGTGGACTAAGTACAGAAACAGTGTCGTGGACTAAGTACAGAAACAGCATCATGGACTAAGTACAGAAACAGTGTCGTGGACTAAGCACAGAAACAGCATCGTGGACTAAATACAGAAACAGTGTCCTGGACTAAGCACAGAAACAGCATCATGGACTAAGTAAAGAAACAGTGTCCTGGACTAAGCACAGAAACAGCATCATGGACTAAGTACAGAAACAGTGTCCTGGACTAAGTACAGAAACAGTGTCGTGGACTAAGTACAGAAACAGCGTCGTGGACTAAGTGCAGAAACAGCGTCGTGGACTAAGTACAGAAACAGTGTCGTGGACTAAGTACAGAAACAGCATCATGGACTAAGTACAGAAACAGTGTCCTGGACTAAGTACAGAAACAGTGTCGTGGACTAAGCACAGAAACAGCATCGTGGACTAAGTACAGAAACAGTGTCCTGGACTAAGTACAGAAACAGTGTCGTGGACTAAGTACAGAAACAGCATCATGGAATAAGTACAGAAACAGTGTCCTGGACGAAGCACAGAAACAGCATCATGGACTAAGTACAGAAACAGTGTCCTGGACTAAGCACAGAAACAGCATCATGGACTAAGTACAGAAACAGTGTCCTGGACTAAGTACAGAAACAGTGTCGTGGACTAAGTACAGAAACAGCGTCGTGGACTAAGTGCAGAAACAGCATCATGGACTAAGTACAGAAACAGTGTCCTGGACTAAGTACAGAAACAGTGTCGTGGACTAAGTACAGAAACAGCATCATGGACTAAGTACAGAAACAGTGTCCTGGACTAAGCACAGAAACATCATCATGGACTAAGTACAGAAACAGTGTCCTGGACTAAGTACAGAAACAGTGTCGTGGACTAAGTACAGAAACAGCATCATGGACTAAGTACAGAAACAGTGTCCTGGACTAAGCACAGAAACAGCATCATGGACTAAGTACAGAAACAGTGTCCTGGACTAAGCACAGAAACAGCATCATGGACTAAGTACAGAAACAGTGTCCTGGACTAAGTACAGAAACAGTGTCGTGGACTAAGTACAGAAACAGCGTCGTGGACTAAGTGCAGAAACAGCGTCGTGGACTAAGTACAGAAGCATTGTCGTGGACTAAGTACAGAAACAGTGTCGTGGACTAAGTACAGAAACAGCATCATGGACTAAGTACAGAAATACTGTCGTGGACTAAGTACAGAAACAGCATCATGGACGAAGTACAGAAACAGTGTCCTGGACTAAGTACAGAAACAGCATCATGGACTAAGTACAGAAACAGTGTCGTGGACTAAGTACAGAAACAGCATCATGGACTAAGTACAGAAACAGTGTCGTGGACTAAGTACAGAAACAGCATCATGGACTAAGTACAGAAACAGTGTCGTGGACTAAGTACAGAAACAGCATCATGGATTAAGTACAGAAACAGTGTCCTGGACTAAGCACAGAAACAGCATCATGGACTAAGTACAGAAACAGTGTCCTGGACTAAGTACAGAAACAGCATCATGGACTAAGTACAGTAACAGTGTCGTGGACGAAGTACAGAAACAGTGTCGTGGACTAAGTGCAGAAACAGTGTTGTGGACTAAGTACAGAAACAGCTTCGTGGACTAAGTACGGAAACAGTGTCGTGGACTAAGTACAGAAAGAGTGTCGGGGACTAAGTACAGAAAGAGTGTCGCGGACTAATTACTGAAACAGTGTCATGGACTAAGTACAGAAACAGTGTCCTGGACTAAGCACAGAAACAGCATCATGGACTAAGTACACAAACACTGTCCTGGACTAAGCACAGAAACAGCATCATGGACTAAGAACAGAAACAGTGTCCTGGACTAAGTACAGAAACAGTGTCGTGGACTAAGTACAGAAACAGCATCATGGACTAAGTACAGAAACAGTGTCCTGGACTAAGCACAGAAACAGCATCATGGACTAAGTACAGAAACAGTGTCCTGGACTAAGTACAGAAACAGCATCATGGACTAAGTATAGAAATAGTGTCCTGGACTAAGCACAGAAACAGCATCATGGACTAAGTACAGAAACAGTGTCGTGGACTAAGTACAGAAACGGCATCATGGACTAAGTACAGAAACAGTGTCCTGGACTAAGCACAGAAACAGCATCATGGACTAAGTACAGAAACAGTGTCCTGGACTAAGCACAGAAACAGCATCATGGACTAAGTACAGAAACAGTGTCCTGGACTAAGTACAGAAACAGTGTCGTGGACTAAGTACAGAAACAGCGTCGTGGACTAAGTGCAGAAACAGCATCATGGACTAAGTACAGAAACAGTGTCCTGGACTAAGTACAGAAACAGTGTCGTGGACTAAGTACAGAAACAGCATCATGGACTAAGTACAGAAACAGTGTCCTGGACTAAGCACAGAAACAGCATCATGGACTAAGTACAGAAACAGTGTCCTGGACTAAGTACAGAAACAGCATCATGGACTAAGTACAGAAACAGTGTCCTGGACTAAGCACAGAAACAGTGTCGTGGAATAAGTACAGAAACAGTGTCATGGACTAAGTACAGAAACAGTGTCCTGGACTAAGCACAGAAACAGCATCATGGACTAAGTACAGAAACAGTGTCCTGGACTAAGCACAGAAACATCATCATGGACTAAGTACAGAAACAGTGTCGTGGACTAAGTACAGAAACAGTGTCGTGGACTAAGTACAGAAACAGCATCATGGACTAAGTACAGAAACAGTGTCCTGGACTAAGCACAGAAACATCATCATGGACTAAGTACAGAAACAGTGTCGTGGACTAAGTACAGAAACAGTGTCGTGGACTAAGTACAGAAACAGCATCATGGACTAAGTACAGAAACAGTGTCCTGGACTAAGCACAGAAACAGCATCATGGACTAAGTACAGAAACAGTGTCCTGGACTAAGTACAGAAACAGTGTCGTGGACTAAGTACAGAAACAGCGTCGTGGACTAAGTGCAGAAACAGCGTCGTGGACTAAGTACAGAAGCATTGTCGTGGACTAAGTACAGAAACAGTGTCGTGGACTAAGTACAGAAACAGCATCATGGACTAAGTACAGAAATACTGTCGTGGACTAAGTACAGAAACAGCATCATGGAGTAAGTACAGAAACAGTGTCCTGGACTAAGTACAGAAACAGCATCATGGACTAAGTACAGAAACAGTGTCGTGGACTAAGTACAGAAACAGCATCATGGACTAAGTACAGAAACAGTGTCGTGGACTAAGTACAGAAACAGCATCATGGATTAAGTACAGAAACAGTGTCGTGGACTAAGTACAGAAACAGCATCATGGATTAAGTACAGAAACAGTGTCGTGGACTAAGCACAGAAACAGCATCATGGACTAAGTACAGAAACAGTGTCCTGGACTAAGTACAGAAACAGCATCATGGACTAAGTACAGTAACAGTGTCGTGGACGAAGTACAGAAACAGTATCGTGGACTAAGTGCAGAAACAGTGTTGTGGACTAAGTACAGAAACAGCTTCGTGGACTAAGTACGGAAACAGTGTCGTGGACTAAGTACAGAAAGAGTGTCGGGGACTAAGTACAGAATGAGTGTCGCGGACTAATTACTGAAACAGTGTCATGGACTAAGTACAGAAACAGTGTCGTGGACTAAGTACTGAAACAGCATCATGGACTAAGTACAGAAAGAGTGTCCTGGACTAAGTACAGAAACAGTGTCGGGGACTAAGTACAGAAAGAGTGTCGGGGACTAAGTACAGAAAGAGTGTCGTGGACGAATTACTGAAACAGTGTCGTGGACTAATTACAGAAACAGTGTCGTGGACTAAGTTCAGAAAGAGTGTCGGGGACTAAGTACAGAAAGAGTGTCGTGGACGAATTACTGAAACAGTGTCGTGGACTAATTACAGAAACAGTGTCGTGGACTAAGTACAGAAACAGCATCGTGGGCTAAGTAAAGAAACAGTGTCGTGGAATAAGAACAGAAAGAGTGTCGAGGACTATGTACAGAAACAGTGTCGTGGACTAAGTACAGAAACAGCATCATGGACTAAGTACAGAAACAGTGTCCTGGACTAAGTACAGAAACAGCATCGTGGACTAACTACAGAAACAGTGTCGTGGACTAAGTACAGAAACAGCATCATGGACTAAGTACAGAAACAGTGTCGTGGACTAAGTACAGAAACAGCATCATGGACTAAGTACAGAAACAGTGTCCTGGACTAAGCACAGAAACAGCATCATGGACTAAGTACAGAAACAGTGTCCTGGACTAAGCACAGAAACATCATCATGGACTAAGTACAGAAACAGTGTCCTGGACTAAGTACAGAAACAGTGTCGTGGACTAAGTACAGAAACAGCATCATGGAATAAGTACAGAAACAGTGTCCTGGACTAAGCACAGAAACAGCATCATGGACTAAGTACAGAAACAGTGTCCTGGACTAAGCACAGAAACAGCATCATGGACTAAGTACAGAAACAGTGTCCTGGACTAAGTACAGAAACAGTGTCGTGGACTAAGTACAGAAACAGCGTCGTGGACTAAGTGCAGAAACAGCATCATGGACTAAGTACAGAAACAGTGTCCTGGACTAAGTACAGAAACAGTGTCGTGGACTAAGTACAGAAACAGCATCATGGACTAAGTACAGAAACAGTGTCCTGGACTAAGTACAGAAACAGTGTCGTGGACTAAGCACAGAAACAGCATCGTGGACTAAGTACAGAAACAGTGTCCTGGACTAAGCACAGAAACAGCATCATGGACTAAGTACAGAAACAGTGTCCTGGACTAAGCACAGAAACAGCATCATGGACTAAGTACAGAAACAGTGTCCTGGACTAAGTACAGAAACAGTGTCGTGGACTAAGTACAGAAACAGCGTCGTGGACTAAGTGCTGAAACAGCGTCGTGGACTAAGTACAGAAACAGTGTCGTGGACTAAGTACAGAAACAGCATCATGGACTAAGTACAGAAACAGTGTCCTGGACTAAGTACAGAAACAGTGTCGTGGACTAAGCACAGAAACAGCATCGTGGACTAAGTACAGAAACAGTGTCCTGGACTAAGTACAGAAACAGTGTCGTGGACTAAGTACAGAAACAGCATCATGGAATAAGTACAGAAACAGTGTCCTGGACTAAGCACAGAAACAGCATCGTGGACTAAGTACAGAAACAGTGTCCTGGACTAAGCACAGAAACAGCATCATGGACTAAGTACAGAAACAGTGTCCTGGACTAAGTACAGAAACAGTGTCGTGGACTAAGTACAGAAACAGCGTCGTGGACTAAGTGCAGAAACAGCATCATGGACTAAGTACAGAAACAGTGTCCTGGACTAAGTACAGAAACAGTGTCGTGGACTAAGTACAGAAACAGCATCATGGATTAAGTACAGAAACAGTGTCCTGGACTAAGCACAGAAACATCATCATGGACTAAGTACAGAAACAGTGTCCTGGACTAAGTACAGAAACAGTGTCGTGGACTAAGTACAGAAACAGCATCATGGACTAAGTACAGAAACAGTGTCCTGGACTAAGCACAGAAACAGCATCATGGACTAAGTACAGAAACAGTGTCCTGGACTAAGCACAGAAACAGCATCATGGACTAAGTACAGAAACAGTGTCCTGGACTAAGTACAGAAACAGTGTCGTGGACTAAGTACAGAAACAGCGTCGTGGACTAAGTGCAGAAACAGCGTCGTGGACTAAGTACAGAAGCATTGTCGTGGACTAAGTACAGAAACAGTGTCGTGGACTAAGTACAGAAACAGCATCATGGACTAAGTACAGAAATACTGTCGTGGACTAAGTACAGAAACAGCATCATGGACGAAGTACAGAAACAGTGTCCTGGACTAAGTACAGAAACAGCATCATGGACTAAGTACAGAAACAGTGTCGTGGACTAAGTACAGAAACAGCATCATGGACTAAGTACAGAAACAGTGTCGTGGACTAAGTACAGAAACAGCATCATGGACTAAGTACAGAAACAGTGTCGTGGACTAAGTACAGAAACAGCATCATGGATTAAGTACAGAAACAGTGTCCTGGACTAAGCACAGAAACAGCATCATGGACTAAGTACAGAAACAGTGTCCTGGACTAAGTACAGAAACAGCATCATGGACTAAGTACAGTAACAGTGTCGTGGACGAAGTACAGAAACAGTGTCGTGGACTAAGTGCAGAAACAGTGTTGTGGACTAAGTACAGAAACAGCTTCGTGGACTAAGTACGGAAACAGTGTCGTGGACTAAGTACAGAAAGAGTGTCGGGGACTAAGTACAGAAAGAGTGTCGCGGACTAATTACTGAAACAGTGTCATGGACTAAGTACAGAAACAGTGTCCTGGACTAAGCACAGAAACGGCATCATGGACTAAGTACACAAACACTGTCCTGGACTAAGCACAGAAACAGCATCATGGACTAAGTACAGAAACAGTGTCCTGGACTAAGTACAGAAACAGTGTCGTGGACTAAGTACAGAAACAGCATCATGGACTAAGTACAGAAACAGTGTCCTGGACTAAGCACAGAAACAGCATCATGGACTAAGTACAGAAACAGTGTCCTGGACTAAGTACAGAAACAGCATCATGGACTAAGTATAGAAATAGTGTCCTGGACTAAGCACAGAAACAGCATCATGGACTAAGTACAGAAACAGTGTCGTGGACTAAGTACAGAAACGGCATCATGGACTAAGTACAGAAACAGTGTCGTGGACTAAGTACAGAAACAGCATCATGGACTAAGTACAGAAACAGTGTCCTGGACTAAGTACAGAAACAGCATCGTGGACTAACTACAGAAACAGTGTCGTGGACTAAGTACAGAAACAGCATCATGGACTAAGTACAGAAACAGTGTCGTGGACTAAGTACAGAAACAGCATCATGGACTAAGTACAGAAACAGTGTCCTGGACTAAGCACAGAAACAGCATCATGGACTAAGTACAGAAACAGTGTCCTGGACTAAGCACAGAAACATCATCATGGACTAAGTACAGAAACAGTGTCCTGGACTAAGTACAGAAACAGTGTCGTGGACTAAGTACAGAAACAGCATCATGGAATAAGTACAGAAACAGTGTCCTGGACTAAGCACAGAAACAGCATCATGGACTAAGTACAGAAACAGTGTCCTGGACTAAGCACAGAAACAGTGTCGTGGACTAAGTACAGAAACAGTGTCCTGGACTAAGTACAGAAACAGTGTCCTGGACTAAGTACAGAAACAGTGTCGTGGACTAAGTACAGAAACAGCGTCGTGGACTAAGTGCAGAAACAGCATCATGGACTAAGTACAGAAACAGTGTCCTGGACTAAGTACAGAAACAGTGTCGTGGACTAAGTACAGAAACAGCATCATGGACTAAGTACAGAAACAGTGTCCTGGACTAAGTACAGAAACAGTGTCGTGGACTAAGCACAGAAACAGCATCGTGGACTAAGTACAGAAACAGTGTCCTGGACTAAGCACAGAAACAGCATCATGGACTAAGTACAGAAACAGTGTCCTGGACTAAGCACAGAAACAGCATCATGGACTAAGTACAGAAACAGTGTCCTGGACTAAGTACAGAAACAGTGTCGTGGACTAAGTACAGAAACAGCGTCGTGGACTAAGTGCTGAAACAGCGTCGTGGACTAAGTACAGAAACAGTGTCGTGGACTAAGTACAGAAACAGCATCATGGACTAAGTACAGAAACAGTGTCCTGGACTAAGTACAGAAACAGTGTCGTGGACTAAGCACAGAAACAGCATCGTGGACTAAGTACAGAAACAGTGTCCTGGACTAAGTACAGAAACAGTGTCGTGGACTAAGTACAGAAACAGCATCATGGAATAAGTACAGAAACAGTGTCCTGGACTAAGCACAGAAACAGCATCGTGGACTAAGTACAGAAACAGTGTCCTGGACTAAGCACAGAAACAGCATCATGGACTAAGTACAGAAACAGTGTCCTGGACTAAGTACAGAAACAGTGTCGTGGACTAAGTACAGAAACAGCGTCGTGGACTAAGTGCAGAAACAGCATCATGGACTAAGTACAGAAACAGTGTCCTGGACTAAGTACAGAAACAGTGTCGTGGACTAAGTACAGAAACAGCATCATGGATTAAGTACAGAAACAGTGTCCTGGACTAAGCACAGAAACATCATCATGGACTAAGTACAGAAACAGTGTCCTGGACTAAGTACAGAAACAGTGTCGTGGACTAAGTACAGAAACAGCATCATGGACTAAGTACAGAAACAGTGTCCTGGACTAAGCACAGAAACAGCATCATGGACTAAGTACAGAAACAGTGTCCTGGACTAAGCACAGAAACAGCATCATGGACTAAGTACAGAAACAGTGTCCTGGACTAAGTACAGAAACAGTGTCGTGGACTAAGTACAGAAACAGCGTCGTGGACTAAGTGCAGAAACAGCGTCGTGGACTAAGTACAGAAGCATTGTCGTGGACTAAGTACAGAAACAGTGTCGTGGACTAAGTACAGAAACAGCATCATGGACTAAGTACAGAAATACTGTCGTGGACTAAGTACAGAAACAGCATCATGGACGAAGTACAGAAACAGTGTCCTGGACTAAGTACAGAAACAGCATCATGGACTAAGTACAGAAACAGTGTCGTGGACTAAGTACAGAAACAGCATCATGGACTAAGTACAGAAACAGTGTCGTGGACTAAGTACAGAAACAGCATCATGGACTAAGTACAGAAACAGTGTCGTGGACTAAGTACAGAAACAGCATCATGGATTAAGTACAGAAACAGTGTCCTGGACTAAGCACAGAAACAGCATCATGGACTAAGTACAGAAACAGTGTCCTGGACTAAGTACAGAAACAGCATCATGGACTAAGTACAGTAACAGTGTCGTGGACGAAGTACAGAAACAGTGTCGTGGACTAAGTGCAGAAACAGTGTTGTGGACTAAGTACAGAAACAGCTTCGTGGACTAAGTACGGAAACAGTGTCGTGGACTAAGTACAGAAAGAGTGTCGGGGACTAAGTACAGAAAGAGTGTCGCGGACTAATTACTGAAACAGTGTCATGGACTAAGTACAGAAACAGTGTCCTGGACTAAGCACAGAAACGGCATCATGGACTAAGTACACAAACACTGTCCTGGACTAAGCACAGAAACAGCATCATGGACTAAGTACAGAAACAGTGTCCTGGACTAAGTACAGAAACAGTGTCGTGGACTAAGTACAGAAACAGCATCATGGACTAAGTACAGAAACAGTGTCCTGGACTAAGCACAGAAACAGCATCATGGACTAAGTACAGAAACAGTGTCCTGGACTAAGTACAGAAACAGCATCATGGACTAAGTATAGAAATAGTGTCCTGGACTAAGCACAGAAACAGCATCATGGACTAAGTACAGAAACAGTGTCGTGGACTAAGTACAGAAACGGCATCATGGACTAAGTACAGAAACAGTGTCGTGGACTAAGTACAGAAACAGCATCATGGACTAAGTACAGAAACAGTGTCCTGGACTAAGCACAGAAACAGCATCATGGACTAAGTACAGAAACAGTGTCCTGGACTAAGCACAGAAACATCATCATGGACTAAGTACAGAAACAGTGTCGTGGACTAAGTACAGAAACAGTGTCGTGGACTAAGTACAGAAACAGCATCATGGACTAAGTACAGAAACAGTGTCCTGGACTAAGCACAGAAACAGCATCATGGACTAAGTACAGAAACAGTGTCCTGGACTAAGTACAGAAACAGTGTCGTGGACTAAGTACAGAAACAGCGTCGTGGACTAAGTGCAGAAACAGCGTCGTGGACTAAGTACAGAAGCATTGTCGTGGACTAAGTACAGAAACAGTGTCGTGGACTAAGTACAGAAACAGCATCATGGACTAAGTACAGAAATACTGTCGTGGACTAAGTACAGAAACAGCATCATGGAGTAAGTACAGAAACAGTGTCCTGGACTAAGTACAGAAACAGCATCATGGACTAAGTACAGAAACAGTGTCGTGGACTAAGTACAGAAACAGCATCATGGACTAAGTACAGAAACAGTGTCGTGGACTAAGTACAGAAACAGCATCATGGATTAAGTACAGAAACATTGTCGTGGAGTAAGTACAGAAACAGCATCATGGATTAAGTACAGAAACAGTGTCGTGGACTAAGCACAGAAACAGCATCATGGACTAAGTACAGAAACAGTGTCCTGGACTAAGTACAGAAACAGCATCATGGACTAAGTACAGTAACAGTGTCGTGGACGAAGTACAGAAACAGTATCGTGGACTAAGTGCAGAAACAGTGTTGTGGACTAAGTACAGAAACAGCTTCGTGGACTAAGTGCAGAAACAGTGTCGTGGACTAAGTACAGAAACAGTGTTGTGGACTAAGTACAGAAACAGCTTCGTGGACTAAGTACGGAAACAGTGTCGTGGACTAAGTACAGAAAGAGTGTCGGGGACTAAGTACAGAATGAGTGTCGCGGACTAATTACTGAAACAGTGTCATGGACTAAGTACAGAAACAGTGTCGTGGACTAAGTACTGAAACAGCATCATGGACTAAGTACTGAAACAGTGTCGTGGACTAAGTTCAGAAAGAGTGTCGGGGACTAAGTACAGAAAGAGTGTCGTGGACGAATTACTGAAACAGTGTCGTGGACTAATTACAGAAACAGTGTCGTGGACTAAGTACAGAAACAGCATCGTGGGCTAAGTAAAGAAACAGTGTCGTGGAATAAGAACAGAAAGAGTGTCGAGGACTATGTACAGAAACAGTGTCGTGGACTAAGTACAGAAACAGTGTCGTAGACTATATACAGAAAGAGTGTCGAGGACTAAGTACAGAAAACGTGTTGTGGACTAAGTACAGAAACAGCATCATGGACTAAGTACAGAAACAGTGTCGTGGACTAAGTACAGAAACAGCATCATGGACTAAGTACAGAAACAGTGTCGTGGACTAAGTACAGAAACAGCATCATGGATTAAGTACAGAAACAGTGTCCTGGACTAAGCACAGAAACAGCATCATGGACTAAGTACAGAAACAGTGTCCTGGACTAAGTACAGAAACAGCATCATGGACTAAGTACAGTAACAGTGTCGTGGACGAAGTACAGAAACAGTGTCGTGGACTAAGTGCAGAAACAGTGTTGTGGACTAAGTACAGAAACAGCTTCGTGGACTAAGTACGGAAACAGTGTCGTGGACTAAGTACAGAAAGAGTGTCGGGGACTAAGTACAGAAAGAGTGTCGCGGACTAATTACTGAAACAGTGTCATGGACTAAGTACAGAAACAGTGTCCTGGACTAAGCACAGAAACAGCATCATGGACTAAGTACAGAAACAGTGTCCTGGACTAAGCACAGAAACAGCATCATGGACTAAGTACAGAAACAGTGTCCTGGACTAAGTACAGAAACAGTGTCGTGGACTAAGTACAGAAACAGCGTCGTGGACTAAGTGCAGAAACAGCATCATGGACTAAGTACAGAAACAGTGTCCTGGACTAAGTACAGAAACAGTGTCGTGGACTAAGTACAGAAACAGCATCATGGACTAAGTACAGAAACAGTGTCCTGGACTAAGCACAGAAACAGCATCATGGACTAAGTACAGAAACAGTGTCCTGGACTAAGTACAGAAACAGCATCATGGACTAAGTACAGAAACAGTGTCCTGGACTAAGCACAGAAACAGTGTCGTGGAATAAGTACAGAAACAGTGTCATGGACTAAGTACAGAAACAGTGTCCTGGACTAAGCACAGAAACAGCATCATGGACTAAGTACAGAAACAGTGTCCTGGACTAAGCACAGAAACATCATCATGGACTAAGTACAGAAACAGTGTCGTGGACTAAGTACAGAAACAGTGTCGTGGACTAAGTACAGAAACAGCATCATGGACTAAGTACAGAAACAGTGTCCTGGACTAAGCACAGAAACATCATCATGGACTAAGTACAGAAACAGTGTCGTGGACTAAGTACAGAAACAGTGTCGTGGACTAAGTACAGAAACAGCATCATGGACTAAGTACAGAAACAGTGTCCTGGACTAAGCACAGAAACAGCATCATGGACTAAGTACAGAAACAGTGTCCTGGACTAAGTACAGAAACAGTGTCGTGGACTAAGTACAGAAACAGCGTCGTGGACTAAGTGCAGAAACAGCGTCGTGGACTAAGTACAGAAGCATTGTCGTGGACTAAGTACAGAAACAGTGTCGTGGACTAAGTACAGAAACAGCATCATGGACTAAGTACAGAAATACTGTCGTGGACTAAGTACAGAAACAGCATCATGGAGTAAGTACAGAAACAGTGTCCTGGACTAAGTACAGAAACAGCATCATGGACTAAGTACAGAAACAGTGTCGTGGACTAAGTACAGAAACAGCATCATGGACTAAGTACAGAAACAGTGTCGTGGACTAAGTACAGAAACAGCATCATGGATTAAGTACAGAAACAGTGTCGTGGACTAAGTACAGAAACAGCATCATGGATTAAGTACAGAAACAGTGTCGTGGACTAAGCACAGAAACAGCATCATGGACTAAGTACAGAAACAGTGTCCTGGACTAAGTACAGAAACAGCATCATGGACTAAGTACAGTAACAGTGTCGTGGACGAAGTACAGAAACAGTATCGTGGACTAAGTGCAGAAACAGTGTTGTGGACTAAGTACAGAAACAGCTTCGTGGACTAAGTACGGAAACAGTGTCGTGGACTAAGTACAGAAAGAGTGTCGGGGACTAAGTACAGAATGAGTGTCGCGGACTAATTACTGAAACAGTGTCATGGACTAAGTACAGAAACAGTGTCGTGGACTAAGTACTGAAACAGCATCATGGACTAAGTACTGAAACAGTGTCGTGGACTAAGTTCAGAAAGAGTGTCGGGGACTAAGTACAGAAAGAGTGTCGTGGACGAATTACTGAAACAGTGTCGTGGACTAATTACAGAAACAGTGTCGTGGACTAAGTACAGAAACAGCATCGTGGGCTAAGTAAAGAAACAGTGTCGTGGAATAAGAACAGAAAGAGTGTCGAGGACTATGTACAGAAACAGTGTCGTGGACTAAGTACAGAAACAGCATCATGGACTAAGTACAGAAACAGTGTCCTGGACTAAGTACAGAAACAGCATCGTGGACTAACTACAGAAACAGTGTCGTGGACTAAGTACAGAAACAGCATCATGGACTAAGTACAGAAACAGTGTCGTGGACTAAGTACAGAAACAGCATCATGGACTAAGTACAGAAACAGTGTCCTGGACTAAGCACAGAAACAGCATCATGGACTAAGTACAGAAACAGTGTCCTGGACTAAGCACAGAAGCATCATCATGGACTAAGTACAGAAACAGTGTCCTGGACTAAGTACAGAAACAGTGTCCTGGACTAAGTACAGAAACAGCATCATGGAATAAGTACAGAAACAGTGTCCTGGACTAAGCACAGAAACAGCATCATGGACTAAGTACAGAAACAGTGTCCTGGACTAAGCACAGAAACAGCATCATGGACTAAGTACAGAAACAGTGTCCTGGACTAAGTACAGAAACAGTGTCGTGGACTAAGTACAGAAACAGCGTCGTGGACTAAGTGCAGAAACAGCATCATGGACTAAGTACAGAAACAGTGTCCTGGACTAAGTACAGAAACAGTGTCGTGGACTAAGTACAGAAACAGCATCATGGACTAAGTACAGAAACAGTGTCCTGGACTAAGTACAGAAACAGTGTCGTGGACTAAGCACAGAAACAGCATCGTGGACTAAGTACAGAAACAGTGTCCTGGACTAAGCACAGAAACAGCATCATGGACTAAGTACAGAAACAGTGTCCTGGACTAAGCACAGAAACAGCATCATGGACTAAGTACAGAAACAGTGTCCTGGACTAAGTACAGAAACAGTGTCGTCGACTAAGTACAGAAACAGCGTCGTGGACTAAGTGCAGAAACAGCGTCGTGGACTAAGTACAGAAACAGTGTCGTGGACTAAGTACAGAAACAGCATCATGGACTAAGTACAGAAACAGTGTCCTGGACTAAGTACAGAAACAGTGTCGTGGACTAAGCACAGAAACAGCATCGTGGACTAAGTACAGAAACAGTGTCCTGGACTAAGTACAGAAACAGTGTCGTGGACTAAGTACAGAAACAGCATCATGGAATAAGTACAGAAACAGTGTCCTGGACTAAGCACAGAAACAGCATCATGGACTAAGTACAGAAACAGTGTCCTGGACTAAGCACAGAAACAGCATCATGGACTAAGTACAGAAACAGTGTCCTGGACTAAGTACAGAAACAGTGTCGTGGACTAAGTACAGAAACAGCGTCGTGGACTAAGTGCAGAAACAGCATCATGGACTAAGTACAGAAACAGTGTCCTGGACTAAGTACAGAAACAGTGTCGTGGACTAAGTACAGAAACAGCATCATGGATTAAGTACAGAAACAGTGTCCTGCACTAAGCACAGAAACATCATCATGGACTAAGTACAGAAACAGTGTCCTGGACTAAGTACAGAAACAGTGTCGTGGACTAAGTACAGAAACAGCATCATGGACTAAGTACAGAAACAGTGTCCTGGACTAAGCACAGAAACAGCATCATGGACTAAGTACAGAAACAGTGTCCTGGACTAAGCACAGAAACAGCATCATGGACTAAGTACAGAAACAGTGTCCTGGACTAAGTACAGAAACAGTGTCGTGGACTAAGTACAGAAACAGCGTCGTGGACTAAGTGCAGAAACAGCGTCGTGCACTAAGTACAGAAGCATTGTCGTGGACTAAGTACAGAAACAGTGTCGTGGACTAAGTACAGAAACAGCATCATGGACTAAGTACAGAAATACTGTCGTGGACTAAGTACAGAAACAGCATCATGGACGAAGTACAGAAACAGTGTCCTGGACTAAGTACAGAAACAGCATCATGGACTAAGTACAGAAACAGTGTCGTGGACTAAGTACAGAAACAGCATCATGGACTAAGTACAGAAACAGTGTCGTGGACTAAGTACAGAAACAGCATCATGGACTAAGTACAGAAACAGTGTCGTGGACTAAGTACAGAAACAGCATCATGGATTAAGTACAGAAACAGTGTCCTGGACTAAGCACAGAAACAGCATCATGGACTAAGTACAGAAACAGTGTCCTGGACTAAGTACAGAAACAGCATCATGGACTAAGTACAGTAACAGTGTCGTGGACGAAGTACAGAAACAGTGTCGTGGACTAAGTGCAGAAACAGTGTTGTGGACTAAGTACAGAAACAGCTTCGTGGACTAAGTACGGAAACAGTGTCGTGGACTAAGTACAGAAAGAGTGTCGGGGACTAAGTACAGAAAGAGTGTCGCGGACTAATTACTGAAACAGTGTCATGGACTAAGTACAGAAACAGTGTCCTGGACTAAGCACAGAAACAGCATCATGGACTAAGTACACAAACACTGTCCTGGACTAAGCACAGAAACAGCATCATGGACTAAGAACAGAAACAGTGTCGTGGAATAAGTACAGAAACAGTGTCGTGGACTAAGTACAGAAACAGCATCATGGACTAAGTACAGAAACAGTGTCCTGGACTAAGCACAGAAACAGCATCATGGACTAAGTACAGAAACAGTGTCCTGGACTAAGCACAGAAACAGTGTCGTGGAATAAGTACAGAAACAGTGTCATGGACTAAGTACAGAAACAGTGTCCTGGACTAAGCACAGAAACAGCATCATGGACTAAGTACAGAAACAGTGTCCTGGACTAAGCACAGAAACATCATCATGGACTAAGTACAGAAACAGTGTCGTGGACTAAGTACAGAAACAGTGTCGTGGACTAAGTACAGAAACAGCATCATGGACTAAGTACAGAAACAGTGTCCTGGACTAAGCACAGAAACATCATCATGGACTAAGTACAGAAACAGTGTCGTGGACTAAGTACAGAAACAGTGTCGTGGACTAAGTACAGAAACAGCATCATGGACTAAGTACAGAAACAGTGTCCTGGACTAAGCACAGAAACAGCATCATGGACTAAGTACAGAAACAGTGTCCTGGACTAAGTACAGAAACAGTGTCGTGGACTAAGTACAGAAACAGCGTCGTGGACTAAGTGCAGAAACAGCGTCGTGGACTAAGTACAGAAGCATTGTCGTGGACTAAGTACAGAAACAGTGTCGTGGACTAAGTACAGAAACAGCATCATGGACTAAGTACAGAAATACTGTCGTGGACTAAGTACAGAAACAGCATCATGGAGTAAGTACAGAAACAGTGTCCTGGACTAAGTACAGAAACAGCATCATGGACTAAGTACAGAAACAGTGTCGTGGACTAAGTACAGAAACAGCATCATGGACTAAGTACAGAAACAGTGTCGTGGACTAAGTACAGAAACAGCATCATGGATTAAGTACAGAAACAGTGTCGTGGACTAAGTACAGAAACAGCATCATGGATTAAGTACAGAAACAGTGTCGTGGACTAAGCACAGAAACAGCATCATGGACTAAGTACAGAAACAGTGTCCTGGACTAAGTACAGAAACAGCATCATGGACTAAGTACAGTAACAGTGTCGTGGACGAAGTACAGAAACAGTATCGTGGACTAAGTGCAGAAACAGTGTTGTGGACTAAGTACAGAAACAGCTTCGTGGACTAAGTACGGAAACAGTGTCGTGGACTAAGTACAGAAAGAGTGTCGGGGACTAAGTACAGAATGAGTGTCGCGGACTAATTACTGAAACAGTGTCATGGACTAAGTACAGAAACAGTGTCGTGGACTAAGTACTGAAACAGCATCATGGACTAAGTACTGAAACAGTGTCGTGGACTAAGTTCAGAAAGAGTGTCGGGGACTAAGTACAGAAAGAGTGTCGTGGACGAATTACTGAAACAGTGTCGTGGACTAATTACAGAAACAGTGTCGTGGACTAAGTACAGAAACAGCATCGTGGGCTAAGTAAAGAAACAGTGTCGTGGAATAAGAACAGAAAGAGTGTCGAGGACTATGTACAGAAACAGTGTCGTGGACTAAGTACAGAAACAGCATCATGGACTAAGTACAGAAACAGTGTCCTGGACTAAGTACAGAAACAGCATCGTGGACTAACTACAGAAACAGTGTCGTGGACTAAGTACAGAAACAGCATCATGGACTAAGTACAGAAACAGTGTCGTGGACTAAGTACAGAAACAGCATCATGGACTAAGTACAGAAACAGTGTCCTGGACTAAGCACAGAAACAGCATCATGGACTAAGTACAGAAACAGTGTCCTGGACTAAGCACAGAAGCATCATCATGGACTAAGTACAGAAACAGTGTCCTGGACTAAGTACAGAAACAGTGTCCTGGACTAAGTACAGAAACAGCATCATGGAATAAGTACAGAAACAGTGTCCTGGACTAAGCACAGAAACAGCATCATGGACTAAGTACAGAAACAGTGTCCTGGACTAAGCACAGAAACAGCATCATGGACTAAGTACAGAAACAGTGTCCTGGACTAAGTACAGAAACAGTGTCGTGGACTAAGTACAGAAACAGCGTCGTGGACTAAGTGCAGAAACAGCATCATGGACTAAGTACAGAAACAGTGTCCTGGACTAAGTACAGAAACAGTGTCGTGGACTAAGTACAGAAACAGCATCATGGACTAAGTACAGAAACAGTGTCCTGGACTAAGTACAGAAACAGTGTCGTGGACTAAGCACAGAAACAGCATCGTGGACTAAGTACAGAAACAGTGTCCTGGACTAAGCACAGAAACAGCATCATGGACTAAGTACAGAAACAGTGTCCTGGACTAAGCACAGAAACAGCATCATGGACTAAGTACAGAAACAGTGTCCTGGACTAAGTGCAGAAACAGTGTTGTGGACTAAGTACAGAAACAGCTTCGTGGACTAAGTACGGAAACAGTGTCGTGGACTAAGTACAGAAAGAGTGTCGGGGACTAAGTACAGAAAGAGTGTCGCGGACTAATTACTGAAACAGTGTCATGGACTAAGTACAGAAACAGTGTCCTGGACTAAGCACAGAAACAGCATCATGGACTAAGTACACAAACACTGTCCTGGACTAAGCACAGAAACAGCATCATGGACTAAGAACAGAAACAGTGTCGTGGAATAAGTACAGAAACAGTGTCGTGGACTAAGTACAGAAACAGCATCATGGACTAAGTACAGAAACAGTGTCCTGGACTAAGCACAGAAACAGCATCATGGACTAAGTACAGAAACAGTGTCCTGGACTAAGCACAGAAACAGTGTCGTGGAATAAGTACAGAAACAGTGTCATGGACTAAGTACAGAAACAGTGTCCTGGACTAAGCACAGAAACAGCATCATGGACTAAGTACAGAAACAGTGTCCTGGACTAAGCACAGAAACATCATCATGGACTAAGTACAGAAACAGTGTCGTGGACTAAGTACAGAAACAGTGTCGTGGACTAAGTACAGAAACAGCATCATGGACTAAGTACAGAAACACTGTCCTGGACTAAGCACAGAAACATCATCATGGACTAAGTACAGAAACAGTGTCGTGGACTAAGTACAGAAACAGTGTCGTGGACTAAGTACAGAAACAGCATCATGGACTAAGTACAGAAACAGTGTCCTGGACTAAGCACAGAAACAGCATCATGGACTAAGTACAGAAACAGTGTCCTGGACTAAGTACAGAAACAGTGTCGTGGACTAAGTACAGAAACAGCGTCGTGGACTAAGTGCAGAAACAGCGTCGTGGACTAAGTACAGAAGCATTGTCGTGGACTAAGTACAGAAACAGTGTCGTGGACTAAGTACAGAAACAGCATCATGGACTAAGTACAGAAATACTGTCGTGGACTAAGTACAGAAACAGCATCATGGAGTAAGTACAGAAACAGTGTCCTGGACTAAGTACAGAAACAGCATCATGGACTAAGTACAGAAACAGTGTCGTGGACTAAGTACAGAAACAGCATCATGGACTAAGTACAGAAACAGTGTCGTGGACTAAGTACAGAAACAGCATCATGGATTAAGTACAGAAACAGTGTCGTGGACTAAGTACAGAAACAGCATCATGGATTAAGTACAGAAACAGTGTCGTGGACTAAGCACAGAAACAGCATCATGGACTAAGTACAGAAACAGTGTCCTGGACTAAGTACAGAAACAGCATCATGGACTAAGTACAGTAACAGTGTCGTGGACGAAGTACAGAAACAGTATCGTGGACTAAGTGCAGAAACAGTGTTGTGGACTAAGTACAGAAACAGCTTCGTGGACTAAGTACGGAAACAGTGTCGTGGACTAAGTACAGAAAGAGTGTCGGGGACTAAGTACAGAATGAGTGTCGCGGACTAATTACTGAAACAGTGTCATGGACTAAGTACAGAAACAGTGTCGTGGACTAAGTACTGAAACAGCATCATGGACTAAGTACTGAAACAGTGTCGTGGACTAAGTTCAGAAAGAGTGTCGGGGACTAAGTACAGAAAGAGTGTCGTGGACGAATTACTGAAACAGTGTCGTGGACTAATTACAGAAACAGTGTCGTGGACTAAGTACAGAAACAGCATCGTGGGCTAAGTAAAGAAACAGTGTCGTGGAATAAGAACAGAAAGAGTGTCGAGGACTATGTACAGAAACAGTGTCGTGGACTAAGTACAGAAACAGCATCATGGACTAAGTACAGAAACAGTGTCCTGGACTAAGTACAGAAACAGCATCGTGGACTAACTACAGAAACAGTGTCGTGGACTAAGTACAGAAACAGCATCATGGACTAAGTACAGAAACAGTGTCGTGGACTAAGTACAGAAACAGCATCATGGACTAAGTACAGAAACAGTGTCCTGGACTAAGCACAGAAACAGCATCATGGACTAAGTACAGAAACAGTGTCCTGGACTAAGCACAGAAGCATCATCATGGACTAAGTACAGAAACAGTGTCCTGGACTAAGTACAGAAACAGTGTCCTGGACTAAGTACAGAAACAGCATCATGGAATAAGTACAGAAACAGTGTCCTGGACTAAGCACAGAAACAGCATCATGGACTAAGTACAGAAACAGTGTCCTGGACTAAGCACAGAAACAGCATCATGGACTAAGTACAGAAACAGTGTCCTGGACTAAGTACAGAAACAGTGTCGTGGACTAAGTACAGAAACAGCGTCGTGGACTAAGTGCAGAAACAGCATCATGGACTAAGTACAGAAACAGTGTCCTGGACTAAGTACAGAAACAGTGTCGTGGACTAAGTACAGAAACAGCATCATGGACTAAGTACAGAAACAGTGTCCTGGACTAAGTACAGAAACAGTGTCGTGGACTAAGCACAGAAACAGCATCGTGGACTAAGTACAGAAACAGTGTCCTGGACTAAGCACAGAAACAGCATCATGGACTAAGTACAGAAACAGTGTCCTGGACTAAGCACAGAAACAGCATCATGGACTAAGTACAGAAACAGTGTCCTGGACTAAGTACAGAAACAGTGTCGTCGACTAAGTACAGAAACAGCGTCGTGGACTAAGTGCAGAAACAGCGTCGTGGACTAAGTACAGAAACAGTGTCGTGGACTAAGTACAGAAACAGCATCATGGACTAAGTACAGAAACAGTGTCCTGGACTAAGTACAGAAACAGTGTCGTGGACTAAGCACAGAAACAGCATCGTGGACTAAGTACAGAAACAGTGTCCTGGACTAAGTACAGAAACAGTGTCGTGGACTAAGTACAGAAACAGCATCATGGAATAAGTACAGAAACAGTGTCCTGGACTAAGCACAGAAACAGCATCATGGACTAAGTACAGAAACAGTGTCCTGGACTAAGCACAGAAACAGCATCATGGACTAAGTACAGAAACAGTGTCCTGGACTAAGTACAGAAACAGTGTCGTGGACTAAGTACAGAAACAGCGTCGTGGACTAAGTGCAGAAACAGCATCATGGACTAAGTACAGAAACAGTGTCCTGGACTAAGTACAGAAACAGTGTCGTGGACTAAGTACAGAAACAGCATCATGGATTAAGTACAGAAACAGTGTCCTGCACTAAGCACAGAAACATCATCATGGACTAAGTACAGAAACAGTGTCCTGGACTAAGTACAGAAACAGTGTCGTGGACTAAGTACAGAAACAGCATCATGGACTAAGTACAGAAACAGTGTCCTGGACTAAGCACAGAAACAGCATCATGGACTAAGTACAGAAACAGTGTCCTGGACTAAGCACAGAAACAGCATCATGGACTAAGTACAGAAACAGTGTCCTGGACTAAGTACAGAAACAGTGTCGTGGACTAAGTACAGAAACAGCGTCGTGGACTAAGTGCAGAAACAGCGTCGTGCACTAAGTACAGAAGCATTGTCGTGGACTAAGTACAGAAACAGTGTCGTGGACTAAGTACAGAAACAGCATCATGGACTAAGTACAGAAATACTGTCGTGGACTAAGTACAGAAACAGCATCATGGACGAAGTACAGAAACAGTGTCCTGGACTAAGTACAGAAACAGCATCATGGACTAAGTACAGAAACAGTGTCGTGGACTAAGTACAGAAACAGCATCATGGACTAAGTACAGAAACAGTGTCGTGGACTAAGTACAGAAACAGCATCATGGACTAAGTACAGAAACAGTGTCGTGGACTAAGTACAGAAACAGCATCATGGATTAAGTACAGAAACAGTGTCCTGGACTAAGCACAGAAACAGCATCATGGACTAAGTACAGAAACAGTGTCCTGGACTAAGTACAGAAACAGCATCATGGACTAAGTACAGTAACAGTGTCGTGGACGAAGTACAGAAACAGTGTCGTGGACTAAGTGCAGAAACAGTGTTGTGGACTAAGTACAGAAACAGCTTCGTGGACTAAGTACGGAAACAGTGTCGTGGACTAAGTACAGAAAGAGTGTCGGGGACTAAGTACAGAAAGAGTGTCGCGGACTAATTACTGAAACAGTGTCATGGACTAAGTACAGAAACAGTGTCCTGGACTAAGCACAGAAACAGCATCATGGACTAAGTACACAAACACTGTCCTGGACTAAGCACAGAAACAGCATCATGGACTAAGAACAGAAACAGTGTCGTGGAATAAGTACAGAAACAGTGTCGTGGACTAAGTACAGAAACAGCATCATGGACTAAGTACAGAAACAGTGTCCTGGACTAAGCACAGAAACAGCATCATGGACTAAGTACAGAAACAGTGTCCTGGACTAAGTACAGAAACAGCATCATGGACTAAGTATAGAAATAGTGTCCTGGACTAAGCACAGAAACAGCATCATGGACTAAGTACAGAAACAGTGTCGTGGACTAAGTACAGAAACGGCATCATGGACTAAGTACAGAAACAGTGTCCTGGACTAAGCACAGAAACAGCATCATGGACTAAGTACAGAAACAGTGTCCTGGACTAAGCACAGAAACAGCATCATGGACTAAGTACAGAAACAGTGTCCTGGACTAAGTACAGAAACAGTGTCGTGGACTAAGTACAGAAACAGCGTCGTGGACTAAGTGCAGAAACAGCATCATGGACTAAGTACAGAAACAGTGTCCTGGACTAAGTACAGAAACAGTGTCGTGGACTAAGTACAGAAACAGCATCATGGACTAAGTACAGAAACAGTGTCCTGGACTAAGCACAGAAACAGCATCATGGACTAAGTACAGAAACAGTGTCCTGGACTAAGCACAGAAACATCATCATGGACTAAGTACAGAAACAGTGTCGTGGACTAAGTACAGAAACAGTGTCGTGGACTAAGTACAGAAACAGCATCATGGACTAAGTACAGAAACAGTGTCCTGGACTAAGTACAGAAACAGTGTCGTGGACTAAGTACAGAAACAGCGTCGTGGACTAAGTGCAGAAACAGCGTCGTGGACTAAGTACAGAAGCATTGTCGTGGACTAAGTACAGAAACAGTGTCGTGGACTAAGTACAGAAACAGCATCATGGACTAAGTACAGAAATACTGTCGTGGACTAAGTACAGAAACAGCATCATGGAGTAAGTACAGAAACAGTGTCCTGGACTAAGTACAGAAACAGCATCATGGACTAAGTACAGAAACAGTGTCGTGGACTAAGTACAGAAACAGCATCATGGACTAAGTACAGAAACAGTGTCGTGGACTAAGTACAGAAACAGCATCATGGATTAAGTACAGAAACAGTGTCGTGGAGTAAGTACAGAAACAGCATCATGGATTAAGTACAGAAACAGTGTCGTGGACTAAGCACAGAAACAGCATCATGGACTAAGTACAGAAACAGTGTCCTGGACTAAGTACAGAAACAGCATCATGGACTAAGTACAGTAACAGTGTCGTGGACGAAGTACAGAAACAGTATCGTGGACTAAGTGCAGAAACAGTGTTGTGGACTAAGTACAGAAACAGCTTCGTGGACTAAGTACGGAAACAGTGTCGTGGACTAAGTACAGAAAGAGTGTCGGGGACTAAGTACAGAATGAGTGTCGCGGACTAATTACTGAAACAGTGTCATGGACTAAGTACAGAAACAGTGTCGTGGACTAAGTACTGAAACAGCATCATGGACTAAGTACTGAAACAGTGTCGTGGACTAAGTTCAGAAAGAGTGTCGGGGACTAAGTACAGAAAGAGTGTCGTGGACGAATTACTGAAACAGTGTCGTGGACTAATTACAGAAACAGTGTCGTGGACTAAGTACAGAAACAGCATCGTGGGCTAAGTAAAGAAACAGTGTCGTGGAATAAGAACAGAAAGAGTGTCGAGGACTATGTACAGAAACAGTGTCGTGGACTAAGTACAGAAAGAGTGTCGGGGACTAAGTACAGAATGAGTGTCGCGGACTAATTACTGAAACAGTGTCATGGACTAAGTACAGAAACAGTGTCGTGGACTAAGTACTGAAACAGCATCATGGACTAAGTACTGAAACAGTGTCGTGGACTAAGTTCAGAAAGAGTGTCGGGGACTAAGTACAGAAAGAGTGTCGTGGACGAATTACTGAAACAGTGTCGTGGACTAATTACAGAAACAGTGTCGTGGACTAAGTACAGAAACAGCATCGTGGGCTAAGTAAAGAAACAGTGTCGTGGAATAAGAACAGAAAGAGTGTCGAGGACTATGTACAGAAACAGTGTCGTGGACTAAGTACAGAAACAGTGTCGTAGACTATATACAGAAAGAGTGTCGAGGACTAAGTACAGAAAACGTGTTGTGGACTAAGTACAGAAACAGCATCATGGACTAAGTACAGAAACAGTGTCGTGGACTAAGTACAGAAACAGCATCATGGACTAAGTACAGAAACAGTGTCGTGGACTAAGTACAGAAACAGCATCATGGATTAAGTACAGAAACAGTGTCCTGGACTAAGCACAGAAACAGCATCATGGACTAAGTACAGAAACAGTGTCCTGGACTAAGTACAGAAACAGCATCATGGACTAAGTACAGTAACAGTGTCGTGGACGAAGTACAGAAACAGTGTCGTGGACTAAGTGCAGAAACAGTGTTGTGGACTAAGTACAGAAACAGCTTCGTGGACTAAGTACGGAAACAGTGTCGTGGACTAAGTACAGAAAGAGTGTCGGGGACTAAGTACAGAAAGAGTGTCGCGGACTAATTACTGAAACAGTGTCATGGACTAAGTACAGAAACAGTGTCCTGGACTAAGCACAGAAACAGCATCATGGACTAAGTACACAAACACTGTCCTGGACTAAGCACAGAAACAGCATCATGGACTAAGAACAGAAACAGTGTCCTGGACTAAGTACAGAAACAGTGTCGTGGACTAAGTACAGAAACAGCATCATGGACTAAGTACAGAAACAGTGTCCTGGACTAAGTACAGAAACAGTGTCGTGGACTAAGTACAGAAACAGCGTCGTGGACTAAGTGCAGAAACAGCGTCGTGGACTAAGTACAGAAGCATTGTCGTGGACTAAGTACAGAAACAGTGTCGTGGACTAAGTACAGAAACAGCATCATGGACTAAGTACAGAAATACTGTCGTGGACTAAGTACAGAAACAGCATCATGGAGTAAGTACAGAAACAGTGTCCTGGACTAAGTACAGAAACAGCATCATGGACTAAGTACAGAAACAGTGTCGTGGACTAAGTACAGAAACAGCATCATGGACTAAGTACAGAAACAGTGTCGTGGACTAAGTACAGAAACAGCATCATGGATTAAGTACAGAAACAGTGTCGTGGAGTAAGTACAGAAACAGCATCATGGATTAAGTACAGAAACAGTGTCGTGGACTAAGCACAGAAACAGCATCATGGACTAAGTACAGAAACAGTGTCCTGGACTAAGTACAGAAACAGCATCATGGACTAAGTACAGTAACAGTGTCGTGGACGAAGTACAGAAACAGTATCGTGGACTAAGTGCAGAAACAGTGTTGTGGACTAAGTACAGAAACAGCTTCGTGGACTAAGTACGGAAACAGTGTCGTGGACTAAGTACAGAAAGAGTGTCGGGGACTAAGTACAGAATGAGTGTCGCGGACTAATTACTGAAACAGTGTCATGGACTAAGTACAGAAACAGTGTCGTGGACTAAGTACTGAAACAGCATCATGGACTAAGTACTGAAACAGTGTCGTGGACTAAGTTCAGAAAGAGTGTCGGGGACTAAGTACAGAAAGAGTGTCGTGGACGAATTACTGAAACAGTGTCGTGGACTAATTACAGAAACAGTGTCGTGGACTAAGTACAGAAACAGCATCGTGGGCTAAGTAAAGAAACAGTGTCGTGGAATAAGAACAGAAAGAGTGTCGAGGACTATGTACAGAAACAGTGTCGTGGACTAAGTACAGAAAGAGTGTCGGGGACTAAGTACAGAATGAGTGTCGCGGACTAATTACTGAAACAGTGTCATGGACTAAGTACAGAAACAGTGTCGTGGACTAAGTACTGAAACAGCATCATGGACTAAGTACTGAAACAGTGTCGTGGACTAAGTTCAGAAAGAGTGTCGGGGACTAAGTACAGAAAGAGTGTCGTGGACGAATTACTGAAACAGTGTCGTGGACTAATTACAGAAACAGTGTCGTGGACTAAGTACAGAAACAGCATCGTGGGCTAAGTAAAGAAACAGTGTCGTGGAATAAGAACAGAAAGAGTGTCGAGGACTATGTACAGAAACAGTGTCGTGGACTAAGTACAGAAACAGTGTCGTGGACTAAGTACAGAAAACGTGTTGTGGACTAAGTACAGAAACAGCATCATGGACTAAGTACAGAAACAGTGTCGTGGACTAAGTACAGAAACAGCATCATGGACTAAGTACAGAAACAGTGTCGTGGACTAAGTACAGAAACAGCATCATGGATTAAGTACAGAAACAGTGTCCTGGACTAAGCACAGAAACAGCATCATGGACTAAGTACAGAAACAGTGTCCTGGACTAAGTACAGAAACAGCATCATGGACTAAGTACAGTAACAGTGTCGTGGACGAAGTACAGAAACAGTGTCGTGGACTAAGTGCAGAAACAGTGTTGTGGACTAAGTACAGAAACAGCTTCGTGGACTAAGTACGGAAACAGTGTCGTGGACTAAGTACAGAAAGAGTGTCGGGGACTAAGTACAGAAAGAGTGTCGCGGACTAATTACTGAAACAGTGTCATGGACTAAGTACAGAAACAGTGTCCTGGACTAAGCACAGAAACAGCATCATGGACTAAGTACACAAACACTGTCCTGGACTAAGCACAGAAACAGCATCATGGACTAAGAACAGAAACAGTGTCCTGGACTAAGTACAGAAACAGTGTCGTGGACTAAGTACAGAAACAGCATCATGGACTAAGTACAGAAACAGTGTCCTGGACTAAGCACAGAAACAGCATCATGGACTAAGTACAGAAACAGTGTCCTGGACTAAGTACAGAAACAGCATCATGGACTAAGTATAGAAATAGTGTCCTGGACTAAGCACAGAAACAGCATCATGGACTAAGTACAGAAACAGTGTCGTGGACTAAGTACAGAAACGGCATCATGGACTAAGTACAGAAACAGTGTCCTGGACTAAGCACAGAAACAGCATCATGGACTAAGTACAGAAACAGTGTCCTGGACTAAGCACAGAAACAGCATCATGGACTAAGTACAGAAACAGTGTCCTGGACTAAGTACAGAAACAGTGTCGTGGACTAAGTACAGAAACAGCGTCGTGGACTAAGTGCAGAAACAGCATCATGGACTAAGTACAGAAACAGTGTCCTGGACTAAGTACAGAAACAGTGTCGTGGACTAAGTACAGAAACAGCATCATGGACTAAGTACAGAAACAGTGTCCTGGACTAAGCACAGAAACAGCATCATGGACTAAGTACAGAAACAGTGTCCTGGACTAAGCACAGAAACATCATCATGGACTAAGTACAGAAAGAGTGTCGAGGACTAAGTACAGAAAACGTGTTGTGGACTAAGTACAGAAACAGCATCATGGACTAAGTACAGAAACAGTGTCGTGGACTAAGTACAGAAACAGCATCATGGACTAAGTACAGAAACAGTGTCGTGGACTAAGTACAGAAACAGCATCATGGATTAAGTACAGAAACAGTGTCCTGGACTAAGCACAGAAACAGCATCATGGACTAAGTACAGAAACAGTGTCCTGGACTAAGTACAGAAACAGCATCATGGACTAAGTACAGTAACAGTGTCGTGGACGAAGTACAGAAACAGTGTCGTGGACTAAGTGCAGAAACAGTGTTGTGGACTAAGTACAGAAACAGCTTCGTGGACTAAGTACGGAAACAGTGTCGTGGACTAAGTACAGAAAGAGTGTCGGGGACTAAGTACAGAAAGAGTGTCGCGGACTAATTACTGAAACAGTGTCATGGACTAAGTACAGAAACAGTGTCCTGGACTAAGCACAGAAACAGCATCATGGACTAAGTACACAAACACTGTCCTGGACTAAGCACAGAAACAGCATCATGGACTAAGAACAGAAACAGTGTCCTGGACTAAGTACAGAAACAGTGTCGTGGACTAAGTACAGAAACAGCATCATGGACTAAGTACAGAAACAGTGTCCTGGACTAAGTACAGAAACAGTGTCGTGGACTAAGTACAGAAACAGCGTCGTGGACTAAGTGCAGAAACAGCGTCGTGGACTAAGTACAGAAGCATTGTCGTGGACTAAGTACAGAAACAGTGTCGTGGACTAAGTACAGAAACAGCATCATGGACTAAGTACAGAAATACTGTCGTGGACTAAGTACAGAAACAGCATCATGGAGTAAGTACAGAAACAGTGTCCTGGACTAAGTACAGAAACAGCATCATGGACTAAGTACAGAAACAGTGTCGTGGACTAAGTACAGAAACAGCATCATGGACTAAGTACAGAAACAGTGTCGTGGACTAAGTACAGAAACAGCATCATGGATTAAGTACAGAAACAGTGTCGTGGAGTAAGTACAGAAACAGCATCATGGATTAAGTACAGAAACAGTGTCGTGGACTAAGCACAGAAACAGCATCATGGACTAAGTACAGAAACAGTGTCCTGGACTAAGTACAGAAACAGCATCATGGACTAAGTACAGTAACAGTGTCGTGGACGAAGTACAGAAACAGTATCGTGGACTAAGTGCAGAAACAGTGTTGTGGACTAAGTACAGAAACAGCTTCGTGGACTAAGTACGGAAACAGTGTCGTGGACTAAGTACAGAAAGAGTGTCGGGGACTAAGTACAGAATGAGTGTCGCGGACTAATTACTGAAACAGTGTCATGGACTAAGTACAGAAACAGTGTCGTGGACTAAGTACTGAAACAGCATCATGGACTAAGTACTGAAACAGTGTCGTGGACTAAGTTCAGAAAGAGTGTCGGGGACTAAGTACAGAAAGAGTGTCGTGGACGAATTACTGAAACAGTGTCGTGGACTAATTACAGAAACAGTGTCGTGGACTAAGTACAGAAACAGCATCGTGGGCTAAGTAAAGAAACAGTGTCGTGGAATAAGAACAGAAAGAGTGTCGAGGACTATGTACAGAAACAGTGTCGTGGACTAAGTACAGAAAGAGTGTCGGGGACTAAGTACAGAATGAGTGTCGCGGACTAATTACTGAAACAGTGTCATGGACTAAGTACAGAAACAGTGTCGTGGACTAAGTACTGAAACAGCATCATGGACTAAGTACTGAAACAGTGTCGTGGACTAAGTTCAGAAAGAGTGTCGGGGACTAAGTACAGAAAGAGTGTCGTGGACGAATTACTGAAACAGTGTCGTGGACTAATTACAGAAACAGTGTCGTGGACTAAGTACAGAAACAGCATCGTGGGCTAAGTAAAGAAACAGTGTCGTGGAATAAGAACAGAAAGAGTGTCGAGGACTATGTACAGAAACAGTGTCGTGGACTAAGTACAGAAACAGTGTCGTAGACTATATACAGAAAGAGTGTCGAGGACTAAGTACAGAAAACGTGTTGTGGACTAAGTACAGAAACAGCATCATGGACTAAGTACAGAAACAGTGTCGTGGACTAAGTACAGAAACAGCATCATGGACTAAGTACAGAAACAGTGTCGTGGACTAAGTACAGAAACAGCATCATGGATTAAGTACAGAAACAGTGTCCTGGACTAAGCACAGAAACAGCATCATGGACTAAGTACAGAAACAGTGTCCTGGACTAAGTACAGAAACAGCATCATGGACTAAGTACAGTAACAGTGTCGTGGACGAAGTACAGAAACAGTGTCGTGGACTAAGTGCAGAAACAGTGTTGTGGACTAAGTACAGAAACAGCTTCGTGGACTAAGTACGGAAACAGTGTCGTGGACTAAGTACAGAAAGAGTGTCGGGGACTAAGTACAGAAAGAGTGTCGCGGACTAATTACTGAAACAGTGTCATGGACTAAGTACAGAAACAGTGTCCTGGACTAAGCACAGAAACAGCATCATGGACTAAGTACACAAACACTGTCCTGGACTAAGCACAGAAACAGCATCATGGACTAAGTACAGAAACAGTGTCCTGGACTAAGTACAGAAACAGTGTCGTGGACTAAGTACAGAAACAGCGTCGTGGACTAAGTGCAGAAACAGCGTCGTGGACTAAGTACAGAAGCATTGTCGTGGACTAAGTACAGAAACAGTGTCGTGGACTAAGTACAGAAACAGCATCATGGACTAAGTACAGAAATACTGTCGTGGACTAAGTACAGAAACAGCATCATGGAGTAAGTACAGAAACAGTGTCCTGGACTAAGTACAGAAACAGCATCATGGACTAAGTACAGAAACAGTGTCGTGGACTAAGTACAGAAACAGCATCATGGATTAAGTTCAGAAACAGTGTCGTGGACTAAGTACAGAAACAGCATCATGGATTAAGTACAGAAACAGTGTCGTGGACTAAGCACAGAAACAGCATCATGGACTAAGTACAGAAACAGTGTCCTGGACTAAGTACAGAAACAGCATCATGGACTAAGTACAGTAACAGTGTCGTGGACGAAGTACAGAAACAGTATCGTGGACTAAGTGCAGAAACAGTGTTGTGGACTAAGTACAGAAACAGCTTCGTGGACTAAGTACGGAAACAGTGTCGTGGACTAAGTACAGAAAGAGAGTCGGGGACTAAGTACAGAATGAGTGTCGCGGACTAATTACTGAAACAGTGTCATGGACTAAGTACAGAAACAGTGTCGTGGACTAAGTACTGAAACAGCATCATGGACTAAGTACTGAAACAGTGTCGTGGACTAAGTTCAGAAAGAGTGTCGGGGACTAAGTACAGAAAGAGTGTCGTGGACGAATTACTGAAACAGTGTCGTGGACTAATTACAGAAACAGTGTCGTGGACTAAGTACAGAAACAGCATCGTGGGCTAAGTAAAGAAACAGTGTCGTGGAATAAGAACAGAAAGAGTGTCGAGGACTATGTACAGAAACAGTGTCGTGGACTAAGTACAGAAACAGTGTCGTAGACTATATACAGAAAGAGTGTCGAGGACTAAGTACAGAAAACGTGTTGTGGACTAAGTACAGAAACAGCGTCGTGAACTAAGTGCAGAGACAGCGTCGTGGACTAAGTACAGAAATAGTGTCGTGGACTAAGTGCTGAAAGAGTGTCGAGAACTAAGTACAGAAACAGTGTCGTGGACTAAGTACAGAAACAGTGTCGTAGACTATATACAGAAAGAGTGTCGAGGACTAAGTACAGAAAACGTGTTGTGGACTAAGTAGAGAAACAGCGTCGTGAACTAAGTGCAGAGACAGCGTCGTGGACTAAGTACAGAAATAGTGTCGTGGACTAAGTGCTGAAAGAGTGTCGAGAACTAAGTACAGAAACAGTGTCGTGGACTAAGTACAGAAACATTGTCGTGGACTAAGTACAGAAAGAGTGTCGTGGACTATATACAGAAAGAGTGTCGTGGACTATATACAGAAAGAGTGTCGTGGACTAAGTACAGAAAGAGTTTCGTGGACTAAGTACAGAAAGAGTTTCGAGGACTAAGTACAGAAACAGCGTCGTGGACTAAGTACGGAAACAGCGTCGTGGACTAAGTACAGAAACAGCATCGTGGACTAAGTAAAGAAACAGCATCGTGGACTAAGTACAGAAAGAGTGTCGACGACTAAGTACGGAAACAGCGTCGTGGACTAAGTACGGAAACAGCGTCGTGGACTAAGTAAAGAAACAGCATCATGGACTAAGTACAGAAACAGTGTCCTGGACTAAGTACAGAAACAGCATCATGGACTAAGTACAGTAACAGTGTCGTGGACGAAGTACAGAAACAGTGTCGTGGACTAAGTGCAGAAACAGTGTTGTGGACTAAGTACAGAAACAGCTTCGTGGACTAAGTACGGAAACAGTGTCGTGGACTAAGTACAGAAAGAGTGTCGGGGACTAAGTACAGAAAGAGTGTCGCGGACTAATTACTGAAACAGTGTCATGGACTAAGTACAGAAACAGTGTCCTGGACTAAGCACAGAAACAGCATCATGGACTAAGTACACAAACACTGTCCTGGACTAAGCACAGAAACAGCATCATGGACTAAGAACAGAAACAGTGTCCTGGACTAAGTACAGAAACAGTGTCGTGGACTAAGTACAGAAACAGCATCATGGACTAAGTACAGAAACAGTGTCCTGGACTAAGCACAGAAACAGCATCATGGACTAAGTACAGAAACAGTGTCCTGGACTAAGTACAGAAACAGCATCATGGACTAAGTATAGAAATAGTGTCCTGGACTAAGCACAGAAACAGCATCATGGACTAAGTACAGAAACAGTGTCGTGGACTAAGTACAGAAACGGCATCATGGACTAAGTACAGAAACAGTGTCCTGGACTAAGCACAGAAACAGCATCATGGACTAAGTACAGAAACAGTGTCCTGGACTAAGCACAGAAACAGCATCATGGACTAAGTACAGAAACAGTGTCCTGGACTAAGTACAGAAACAGTGTCGTGGACTAAGTACAGAAACAGCGTCGTGGACTAAGTGCAGAAACAGCATCATGGACTAAGTACAGAAACAGTGTCCTGGACTAAGTACAGAAACAGTGTCGTGGACTAAGTACAGAAACAGCATCATGGACTAAGTACAGAAACAGTGTCCTGGACTAAGCACAGAAACAGCATCATGGACTAAGTACAGAAACAGTGTCCTGGACTAAGCACAGAAACATCATCATGGACTAAGTACAGAAACAGTGTCGTGGACTAAGTACAGAAACAGTGTCGTGGACTAAGTACAGAAACAGCATCATGGACTAAGTACAGAAACAGTGTCCTGGACTAAGCACAGAAACAGCATCATGGACTAAGTACAGAAACAGTGTCCTGGACTAAGTACAGAAACAGTGTCGTGGACTAAGTACAGAAACAGCGTCGTGGACTAAGTGCAGAAACAGCGTCGTGGACTAAGTACAGAAGCATTGTCGTGGACTAAGTACAGAAACAGTGTCGTGGACTAAGTACAGAAACAGCATCATGGACTAAGTACAGAAATACTGTCGTGGACTAAGTACAGAAACAGCATCATGGAGTAAGTACAGAAACAGTGTCCTGGACTAAGTACAGAAACAGCATCATGGACTAAGTACAGAAACAGTGTCGTGGACTAAGTACAGAAACAGCATCATGGATTAAGTACAGAAACAGTGTCGTGGACTAAGTACAGAAACAGCATCATGGATTAAGTACAGAAACAGTGTCGTGGACTAAGCACAGAAACAGCATCATGGACTAAGTACAGAAACAGTGTCCTGGACTAAGTACAGAAACAGCATCATGGACTAAGTACAGTAACAGTGTCGTGGACGAAGTACAGAAACAGTATCGTGGACTAAGTGCAGAAACAGTGTTGTGGACTAAGTACAGAAACAGCTTCGTGGACTAAGTACGGAAACAGTGTCGTGGACTAAGTACAGAAAGAGAGTCGGGGACTAAGTACAGAATGAGTGTCGCGGACTAATTACTGAAACAGTGTCATGGACTAAGTACAGAAACAGTGTCGTGGACTAAGTACTGAAACAGCATCATGGACTAAGTACTGAAACAGTGTCGTGGACTAAGTTCAGAAAGAGTGTCGGGGACTAAGTACAGAAAGAGTGTCGTGGACGAATTACTGAAACAGTGTCGTGGACTAATTACAGAAACAGTGTCGTGGACTAAGTACAGAAACAGCATCGTGGGCTAAGTAAAGAAACAGTGTCGTGGAATAAGAACAGAAAGAGTGTCGAGGACTATGTACAGAAACAGTGTCGTGGACTAAGTACAGAAACAGTGTCGTAGACTATATACAGAAAGAGTGTCGAGGACTAAGTACAGAAAACGTGTTGTGGACTAAGTACAGAAACAGTGTCGTGGACTATATACAGAAAGAGTGTCGTGGACTAAGTACGGAAAGAGTGTCGTGGACTAAGTATTGAAACAGCATCGTGGACTAAGTAGAGAAACAGCGTCGTGAACTAAGTGCAGAGACAGCGTCGTGGACTAAGTACAGAAATAGTGTCGTGGACTAAGTGCTGAAAGAGTGTCGAGAACTAAGTACAGAAACAGTGTCGTGGACTAAGTACAGAAACATTGTCGTGGACTAAGTACAGAAAGAGTGTCGTGGACTATATACAGAAAGAGTGTCGTGGACTATATACAGAAAGAGTGTCGTGGACTAAGTACAGAAAGAGTTTCGTGGACTAAGTACAGAAAGAGTTTCGAGGACTAAGTACAGAAACAGCGTCGTGGACTAAGTACGGAAACAGCGTCGTGGACTAAGTACAGAAACAGCATCGTGGACTAAGTAAAGAAACAGCATCGTGGACTAAGTACAGAAAGAGTGTCGACGACTAAGTACGGAAACAGCGTCGTGGACTAAGTACAGAAACAGCGTCGTGGACTAAGTAAAGAAACAGCATCGTGGACTAAGTGCAGAAAGAGCGTCGAGGACTAAGTACGGAAACAGCGTCGTGGACTAAGTACGGAAACAGCGTCGTGGACTAAGTACAGAAACAGTCTTGTGGATTATGTACAGAAAGAGTGTCGAGGACTAAGTACAGAAACAGCATCGTGGACTAAGTAAAGAAACTGTCGTGGACTAAGTACAGAAAGAGTGTCGAGGACTAAGTATAGAAACAGTGTCGTGGACTAAGTACAGAAAGAGTGTCGTGGACTAAGTACAGAAACAGCATCGTGGACTAAGTAAAGAAACTGTCGTGGACTAAGTACAGAAAGAGTGTCGAGGACTAAGTATAGAAACAGTGTCGTGGACTAAGTACAGAAAGAGTGTCGTGGACTAAGTACAGAAACAGCATCGTGGACTAAGTAAAGAAACTGTCGTGGACTAAGTACAGAAAGAGTGTCGTGGACTAAGTACAGAAACAGTGTCGTGGACTAAGTACAGAAACAGTGTCGTGGACTAAGTAAAGAAACAGTGTCGTGGACTAAGTACAGAAAGAGTTTCGAGGAATAAGTACAGAAAGAGTGTCGTGGACTATATACAGAATGAGTGTCGGGGACTAAGTACAGAAAGAGTGTCATGGACTAATTACTGAAACAGTGTCGTGGACTAAGTACAGAAACAGTGTCATGGACTAAGTACAGAAACAGTGTCGTGGACTAAGTACAGAAAGAGTGTCGGGGACTAAGTACAGAAAGAGTGTCGGGGACTAAGTACAGAAAGAGTGTCATGGACTAAGTACAGAAACAGTGTCGTGGACTAAGTACAGAAACAGTGTCATGGACTAAGTACAGAAACAGCATCATGGACTAAGTACAGAAACAGTGTCGTGGACTAAGTACAGAAAGAGTGTCGGGGACTAAGTACAGAAAGAGTGTCGGGGACTAAGTACAGAAAGAGTGTCTGGGTCAAAGTACTGAAAGAGTGTCGCGGACTAATTACTGAAACAGTGTCGTGGACTAAGTACTGAAACAGCATCGTGGACTAAGTAAAGAAACAGTGTCGTGGACTAAGTACAGAAATAGTGTCGTGGACTAAGTACAGAAACAGTGTCGTGGACTAAGTACAGATACAGTGTCGTGGACTATATACAGAAAGAGTGTCGTGGACTAAGTACAGAAACAGTGTCGTGGACTAAGTACTGAAACAGCATCATGGACTAAGTACAGAAAGAGTGTCGTGGTCTAAGTACAGAAAGAGTGTCATGGACTAAGTACAGAAAGAGTGTCGTGGACTAAGCACAGAAACAGCATCGTGGATTAAGTGCAGAAACAGCGCCGTGGACTAAGTACAGAAACAGCGTCGTGGACTAAGTGCAGAAACAGCGTCGTGGACTAAGTACAGAAACAGCATCGTGGACTAAGTACTGAAATAGTGTCGTGGACTAAGTACTGAAACAGTGTCGTGGACTAAGTACTGAAACAGCATCGTGGACTAAGTACAGAAACAGCATCGTGGACTAAGTACTGAAATAATGTCGTGGACTAAGTACAGAAACAGTGTCTTGGACTAAGTACCGAAATGGTGTCGTGGACTAAGTACCGAAACGGTGTCGTGGACTAAGTACAGAAACAGTGTCTTGGACTAAGTACCGAAACAGTGTCGTGGACTAAGTACAGAAACAGTGTCGTGGAATAAGTACACAAACAGTGTCTTGGACTAAGTACCGAAACAGTGTCGTGGACTAAGTACCGAAACAGTGTCGTGGACTAAGTACAGAAACAGTGTCTTGGACTAAGGACCGAAACAGTGTCGTGGACTAAGTACAGAAACAGTGTCGTGGAATAAGTACACAAACAGTGTCATGGACTAAGTACAGAAAGAGTGTCGTGGACTAAGTATTGAAACAGCATCGTGGACTAAGTGCAGAGACAGCGTCGTGGACTAAGTACAGAAACAGCGTCGTGGACTAAGTACAGAAATAGTGTCGTGGACTAAGTGCTGAAAGAGTGTCGAGGACTAAGTACAGAAACAGTGTTGTGGACTAAGTACAGAAACAGTGTCGTGGACTAAGTACTGAAAGAGTGTCGTGGACTTTATACAGAAAGAGTGTCGTGGACTATGTACAGAAAGAGTGTCGTGGACTAAGTACAGAAAGAGTTTCGTGGACTAAGTACAGAAAGAGTTTCGAGGACTAAGTACAGAAACAGCATCGTGGACTAAGTGCACAAACAGCGTCGTGGACTAAGTACAGAAATATCGTCATGGACTAAGTACAGAAACAGTGTCGTGGACTAAGTACAGAAACAGCGTCGTGGACTAAGTACAGAAACAGTGTCGTGGACTAAGTGCAGAAACAGCGTCGTGGACTAAGTACAGAAACAGTGTCGTGGACTAAGTACAGAAACAGCATCATGGACTAAGTACAGAAATAGTGTCCTGGACTAAGTACAGAAACAGCATCATGGACTAAGTACAGAAACAGTGTCGTGGACTAAGTACAGAACGAGTGTCGTGGAATAAGCACAGAAACAGCGTCGTGGACTAAGTGCAGAAACAGCGTCGTGGACTAAGTACAGAAACAGCATCATGGACTAAGTACAGAAACAGTGTCGTGGACTAAGTACAGAACGAGTGTCGTGGAATAAGCACAGAAACAGCGTCGTGGATTAAGTGCAGAAACAGCGTCGTGGACTAAGTACAGAAACAGCGTCGTGGACTAAGTGCAGAAACAGCGTCGTGGACTAAGTACAGAAACAGCATCGTGTTCTAAGTACTGAAATAGTGTCTTTGACGAAGTACTGAATCAGTGTCGTGGACTAAGTACTGAAACAGCATCGTGGACTAAGTACTGAAATAATGTCGTGGACTAAGTACAGAAACAGTGTCTTGGACTAAGTACCGAAACGGTGTCGTGGACTAAGTACAGAAAGAGTGTCGTGGACTAAGTACAGAAAGAGTGTCGTGGACTAAGTACAGAAACAGTGTCGTGGACTAAGTACAGAAAGAGTGTCGTGGACTAAGTACAGAAACAGTGTCGTGGACTGAGCACTGAAACAGTGTCGTGGACTAAGTACAGAAAGAGTGTCGTGGACTAAGTACAGAAAAAGTATCGTGGACTAAGTACAGAAACAGTGTCGTGGACTAAGTACAGAAACAGCCTCATGGACTAAGTACAGAAACAGTGTCGTGGACTAAGTACAGAAACAGCATCATGGACTAACTACAGAAACAGTGTCGTGGACTAAGTACAGAAACAGCATCATGGACTAAGTACAGAAACAGTGTCGTGGACTAAGTACAGAAACAGCATCATGGACTAAGTACAGAAACAGTGTCCTGGACTAAGCACAGAAACAGCATCATGGACTAAGTACACAAACACTGTCCTGGACTAAGCACAGAAACAGCATCATGAACTAAGTACAGAAACAGTGTCCTGGACGAAGTACAGAAACAGTGTCGTGGACTAAGTACAGAAACAGCATCATGGACTAAGTACAGAAACAGTGTCCTGGACTAAGCACAGAAACAGCATCATGGACTAAGTACAGAAACAGTGTCCTGGACTAAGCACAGAAACATCATCATGGACTAAGTACAGAAACAGTGTCCTGGACTAAGTACAGAAACAGTGTCGTGGACTAAGTACAGAAACAGCGTCATGGACTAAGTACAGAAACAGTGTCCTGGACTAAGCACAGAAACAGCATCATGGACTAAGTACAGAAACAGTGTCCTGGACTAAGCACAGAAACAGCATCATGGACTAAGTACAGAAACAGTGTCCTGGACTAAGTACAGAAACAGTGTCGTGGACTAAGTACAGAAACAGCGTCGTGGACTAAGTGCAGAAACAGCGTCGTGGACTAAGTACAGAAGCATTATCGTGGACTAAGTACAGAAACAGTGTCGTGGACTAAGTACAGAAACAGCATCATGGACTAAGTACAGAAATACTGTCGTGGACTAAGTACAGAAACAGTATCATGGACTAAGTACAGAAACAGTGTCCTGGACTAAGTACAGAAACAGCATCATGGACTAAGTACAGAAACAGTGTCGTGGACTCAGTACAGAAACAGCATCATGGACTAAGTACAGAAACAGTGTCGTGGACTAAGTACAGAAACAGCATCATGGACTAAGTACAGAAACAGTGTCGTGGACTAAGTACAGAAACAGCATCATGGATTAAGTACAGAAACAGTGTCCTGGACTAAGCACAGAAACAGCATCATGGACTAAGTACAGAAACAGTGTCGTGGACTCAGTACAGAAACAGTGTTGTGGACTAAGTACAGAAACAGTGTCCTGGACTAAGTACAGAAACAGCATCATGGACTATGTACAGAAACAGTGTCGTGGACTAAGTACAGAAACAGCATCATGGACTAAGTACAGTAACAGTGTCGTGGACTAAGTGCAGAAACAGTGTTGTGGACTAAGTACAGAAACAGCTTCGTGGTCTAAGTACGGAAACAGCGTCGTGGACTAAGTAGAGAAACAGTGTCGTGAACTAAGTGCAGAGACAGCGTCGTGGACTAAGTACAGAAACAGCGTCGTGGACTAAGTACAGAAATAGTGTCGTGGACTAAGTGCTGAAAGAGTGTCGAGAACTAAGTACAGAAACAGTGTCGTGGACTAAGTACAGAAACAGTGTCGTGGACTAAGTACTGAAAGAGTGTCGTGGACTATATACAGAAAGAGTGTCGTGGACTATATACAGAAAGAGTGTCGTGGACTAAGTACAGAAAGAGTTTCGTGGACTAAGTACAGAAAGAGTTTCGAGGACGAAGTACAGAGACAGCGTCGTGGACTAAGTGCAGAAACAGCGTCGTGGACTAAGTACAGAAATATCGTCATGGACTAAGTACAGAAACAGTGTCGTGGACTAAGTAGAGAAACAGCGTCGTGGACTAAGTACAGAAACAGTGTCGTGGACTAAGTGCAGAAACAGCGTCGTGGACTAAGTACAGAAACAGTGTCGTGGACTAAGTACAGAAACAGCATCATGGACTAAGTACAGAAATAGTGTCCTGGACTAAGTACAGAAACAGCATCATGGACTAAGTACAGAAACAGTGTCGTGGACTAAGTACAGAACGAGTGTCGTGGACTAAGCACAGAAACAGCATCGTGGATTAAGTGCAGAAACAGCGTCGTGGACTAAGTGCAGAAACAGCGTCGTGGACTAAGTACAGAAACAGCATCGTGGACTAAGTACAGAAACAGCATCGTGGACTAAGTACTGAAACAGCATCGTGGACAAAGTACTGAAATAATGTCGTGGACTAAGTACAGAAACAGTGTCTTGGACTAAGTACCGAAACGGTGTCGTGGACTAAGTACAGAAACAGTGTCTTGGACTAAGTACCGAAACAGTGTCGTGGAATAAGTACAGAAACAGTGTCGTGGAATAAGTACAGAAACAGCGTCGAGGACTAAGTACAGAAACAGCGTCGTGGACTAAGTGCAGAAAGAGTGTCGTGGACTAAGTACAGAAAGAGTGTCGTGGACTAAGTACAGAAACAGTGTCGTGGACTAAGTACAGAAAGAGTGTCGTGGACTAAGTACAGAAACAGTGTCGTGGACTGAACACTGAAACAGTGTCGTGGACTAAGTACAGAAACAGTGTCGTGGACTAAGTACAGAAACAGCATCGTGGCCTTAGTACAGAAGCAGTGTCGTGGACTAAGTACAGAAACAGTGTCGTGGACTAAGTACAGAAACAGCCTCATGGACTAAGTACAGAAACAGTGTCGTGGACTAAGTACAGAAACAGCATCATGTACTAAGTACAGAAACAGTGTCCTGGACTAAGTACAGAAACAGCATCATGGACTAAGTACAGAAACAGTGTCGTGGACTAAGTACAGAAACAGCATCATGAACTAAGTACAGAAACAGTGTCCTGGACTAAGCACAGAAACAGCATCATGGACTAAGTACAGAAACAGTGTCCTGGACTAAGCACAGAAACAGCATCATGGACTAAGTGCACAAACACTGTCCTGGACTAAGCACAGAAACAGCATCATGGACTAAGTACAGAAACAGTGTCCTGGACTAAGTACAGAAACAGTGTCGTGGACTTAGTACAGAAACAGCATCATGGACTAAGTACAGAAACAGTGTCCTGGACTAAGCACAGAAACAGCATCATGGACTAAGTACAGAAACAGTGTCCTGGACTAAGCACAGAAACAGCATCATGGACTATGTACAGAAACAGTGTCCTGGACTAAGCACAGAAACAGCATCATGGACTAAGTGCACAAACACTGTCCTGGACTAAGCACAGAAACAGCATCATGGACTAAGTACAGAAACAGTGTCCTGGACTAAGTACAGAAACAGTGTCGTGGACTTAGTACAGAAACAGCATCATGGACTAAGTACAGAAACAGTGTCGTGGACTAAGTACAGAAACAGTGTCCTGGACTAAGCACAGAAACATCATCATGGACTAAGTACAGAAACAGTGTCCTGGACTAAGTACAGAAACAGTGTCGTGGACTAAGTACAGAAACAGCATCATGGACTAAGTACAGAAACAGTGTCCTGGACTAAGCACAGAAACAGCATCATGGACTAAGTACAGAAACAGTGTCCTGGACTAAGTACAGAAACAGTGTCGTGGACTAAGTACAGAAACAGCGTCGTGGACTAAGTGCAGAAACAGCGTCGTGGACTAAGTACAGAAGCATTGTTGTGGACTAAGTACAGAAACAGTGTCGTGGACTAAGTACAGAAACAGCATCATGGACTAAGTACAGAAATACTGTCGTGGACTAAGTACAGAAACAGCATCATGGACTAAGTACAGAAACAGTGTCCTGGACTAAGTACAGAAACAGCATCATGGACTAAGTACAGAAACAGTGTCGTGGACTAAGTACAGAAACAGCATCATGGACTAAGTACAGAAACAGCGTCGTGGACTAAGTACAGAAGCATTGTTGTGGACTAAGTACAGAAACAGTGTCGTGGACTAAGTACAGAAACAGCATCATGGACTAAGTACAGAAATACTGTCGTGGACTAAGTACAGAAACAGCATCATGGACTAAGTACAGAAACAGTGTCCTGGACGAAGTACAGAAACAGCATCATGGACTAAGTACAGAAACAGTGTCGTGGACTAAGTACAGAAACAGCATCATGGACTAAGTACAGAAACAGTGTCGTGGACTAAGTACAGAAACAGCATCATGGACTAAGTACAGAAACAGTGTCGTGGACTAAGTACAGAAACAGCATCATGGATTAAGTACAGAAACAGTTTCCTGGACTAAGCACAGAAACAGCATCATGGACTAAGTACAGAAACAGTGTCCTGGACTAAGTACAGAAACAGCATCATGGACTATGTACAGAAACAGTGTCGTGGACTAAGTACAGAAACAGCATCATGGACTAAGTACAGTAACAGTGTCGTGGACTAAGTACAGAAACAGTGTCGTGGACTAAGTGCAGAAACAGTGTTGTGGACTAAGTACAGAAACAGCTTCGTGGACTAAGTACGGAAACAGTGTCGTGGACTAAGTAGAGAAAGAGTGTCGGGGACTATGTACAGACAGAGTGTCGCGGACTAATTACTGAAACAGTGTCAGGGACTAAGTACAGAAACAGTGTCGTGGACTAAGTACTGAAACAGCATCATGGACTAAGTACTGAAACAGTGTCGTGGACTAAGTACAGAAAGAGTGTCGGGGACTAAGTACAGAAAGAGTGTCGTGGACTAATTACTGAAACAGTGTCGTGGACTAATTACAGAAACAGTGTCGTGGACTAAGTACAGAAACAGCATCGTGGGCTAAGTAAAGAAACAGTGTCGTGGAATAAGAACAGAAAGAGTGTCGAGGACTATGTACAGAAACAGTGTCGTGGACGAAGTACAGAAACAGTGTCGTGGACTATATACAGAAAGAGTGTCGTGGACTAAGTACAGAAAGAGTGTCGTGGACTAAGTATTGAAACAGCATCGTGGACTAAGTAGAGAAACAGCGTCGTGAACTAAGTGCAGAGACAGCGTCGTGGACTAAGTACAGAAACAGCGTCGTGGATCTAAGTACAGAAATAGTGTCGTGGACTAAGTGCTGAAAGAGTGTCGAGAACTAAGTACAGAAATAGTGTCGTGGACTAAGTACAGAAACAGTGTCGTGGACTAAGTACAGAAACAGTGTCGTGGACTAAGTACAGAAAGAGTGTCGTGGACTATATACAGAAAGAGTGTCGTGGACTATATACAGAAAGAGTGTCGTGGACTAAGTACAGAAAGAGTTTCGTGGACTAAGTACAGAAAGAGTTTCGAGGACTAAGTACAGAAACAGCGTCGTGGACTAAGTACGGAAACAGCGTCGTGGACTAAGTACAGAAACAGCGTCGTGGACTAAGTAAAGAAACAGCATCGTGGACTAAGTACAGAAAGAGTGTCGACGACTAAGTACGGAAACAGCGTCGTGGATTAAGTACGGAAACAGTGTCGTGGACTAAGTAAAGAAACAGCATCGTGGACTAAGTACAGAAAGAGCGTCGAGGACTAAGTACGGAAACAGCGTCGTGGACTAAGTACGGAAACAGCGTCGTGGACTAAGTACAGAAACAGTCTTGTGGATTATGTACAGAAAGAGTGTCGAGGACTAAGTACAGAAACAGCATCGTGGACTAAGTAAAGAAACAGTGTCGTGGACTAAGTACAGAAAGAGTGTCGTGCACTAAGTACAGAAACAGCATCGTGGACTCAGTAAAGAAACTGTCGTGGACTAAGTACAGAAAGAGTGTCGAGGACTAAGTACAGAAACAGTGTTGTGGACTAAGTACAGAAAGAGTGTCGTGGACTAAGTACAGAAACAGCATCGTGGACTAAGTAAATAAACTGTCGTGGACTTAGTACAGAAAGAGTGTCGTGGACTAAGTACAGAAACAGCATCGTGGACTAAGTAAAGAAACAGTGTCGTGGACTAAATACAGAAAGAGTGTTGAGGACTAAGTACAGAAACAGCATCGTGGACTAAGTAAAGAAACAGTGTCGTGGACTAAATACAGAAATAGTGTCGAGGACTAAGTACAGAAACAGTGTCGTGGACGAAGTACAGAAACAGTGTCATGGACTAAGTACAGAAAGAGTTTCGAGGAATAAGTACAGAAAGAGTTTCGAGGACTAAGTACAGAAACAGTGTCGTGGACTAAATACAGAAAGAGTGTTGAGGACTAAGTACAGAAACAGCGTCGTGGACTAAATACAGAAAGAGTGTTGAGGACTAAGTACAGAAACAGCGTCGTGGACTAAGTACAGAAACAGTGTCATGGACTAAATACAGAAAGAGTGTCGAGGACTAAGTACAGAAACAGTGTCGTGGACTAAGTAAAGAAACAGTGTCGTGGACTAAGTCCAGAAAGAGTGTCGAGGACTAAGTACAGAAACAGTGTCGTGGACTAAGTACAGAAACAGTGTCATGGACTAAGTACAGAAAGAGTGTCGTGGACTAAGTAGAGGAAGAGTTTCGAGGACTAAGTACAGAAAGAGTGTCGTGGACTAAGTACAGAAACAGTGTCCTGGACTAAGCACAGAAACAGCATCATGGACTAAGTACAGAAACAGTGTCATGGACTAAGCACAGAAACAGCATCATGGACTAAGTACAGAAACAGTGTCATGGACTAAATACAGAAAGAGTGTCGAGGACTAAGTACAGAAACAGTGTCGTGGACTAAGTAAAGAAACAGTGTCGTGGACTAAGTCCAGAAAGAGTGTCGAGGACTAAGTACAGAAACAGTGTCGTGGACTAAGTACAGAAACAGTGTCATGGACTAAGTACAGAAAGAGTGTCGTGGACTAAGTAGAGGAAGAGTTTCGAGGACTAAGTACAGAAACAGCGTCGTGGACTAAGTACAGAAACAGTGTCCTGGACTAAGCACAGAAACAGCATCATGGACTAAGTACAGAAACAGTGTCCTGGAATAAGTACAGAAACAGTGTCGTGGAATAAGTACAGAAACAGCGTCGTGGACTAAGTGCAGAAACAGCGTCGTGGACTAAGTACAGAAGCAGTGTCGTGGACGAAGCACAGAAACAGCATCATGGACTAAGTACAGAAACAGTGTCCTGGAATAAGTACAGAAACAGTGTCCTGGAATAAGTACAGAAACATTGTCGTGGACTATGTACAGAAACAGTGTCGTGGAATAAGTACAGAAACAGCGTCGTGGACTAAGTGCAGAAACAGCGTCGTGGACTAAGTACAGAAGCAGTGTCGTGGACTATGTACAGAAACAGTGTCGTGGACTAAGTACAGAAACAGCATCATGGACTAAGTACAGAAACAGTGTCGTGGACTAAGTACAGAAACAGCATCATGGACTAAGTACAGAAACAGTGTCGTGGACTAAGTACAGAAACAGCATCATGGACTAAGTACAGAAACAGTGTCGTGGACTAAGTACAGAAACAGCATCATGGACTAAGTACAGAAACAGTGTCGTGGACTAAGTACAGAAACAGCATCATGGACTAAGTACAGAAACAGTGTCGTGGACTAAGTACAGAAACAGCATCATGGACTAAGTACAGAAACAGTATCTTGGACTAAGCACAGAAACAGCATCATGGACTAAGTACGGAAACAGTGTCCTGGACTAAGTACAGAAACAGTGTCGTGGAATAAGTACAGAAACAGCGTCGTGGACTAAGTGCAGAAACAGTGTTGTGGACGAAGTACAGAAACAGCTTCGTGGACTAAGTACGGAAACAGTGTCGTGGACTAAGTACAGAAAGAGTGTCGGGGACTAAGTACCGAAAGAGTGTCGCGGACTAATTACTGAAACAGTGTCATGGACTAAGTACAGAAACAGCATCGTGGACTAAGTACAGAAAGAGCGTCGTGGATTAAGTGCAGAAACAGCGTCGTGGACTAAGTACAGAAATATTGTCATGGACTAAGTACAGAAACAGTGTCGTGGACTAAGTACAGAAACAGTGTCGTGGACTGAGTACAGAAACAGCGTCGTGGACTGAGCACTGAAACAGTGTCGTGGACTAAGTACAGAAACAGTGTCATGGACTAAATACAAAAAGAGTGTCGTGGACTAAGTACAGAAATATTGTCATGGACTAAGTACAGAAACAGTGTCGTGGACTAAGTACAGAAATATTGTCATGGACTAAGTACAGAAACAGTGTTGTGGACTAAGTGCAGAAATATTGTCATGGACTAAGTACAGAAACAGTGTCGTGGACTAAGTACAGAAATATTGTCATGGACTAAGTACAGAAACAGTGTCGTGGACTAAGTGCAGAAACAGCATCATGGACTAAGTACAGAAACAGTGTCGTGGACTAAGTACAGAAACAGTGTCGTGGACTAAGTGCAGAAACAGTGTTGTGGACTAAGTACAGAAACAGCGTCGTGGACTAAGTACAGAAACAGTGTCGTGGACTAAGTACAGAAAGAGTGTCGGGGACTAAGTACAGAAAAGAGTGTCGCGGACTAATTACTGAAACAGTGTCATGGACTGAGTACAGAAACAGTGTCGTGGACTAAGTACTGAAACAGCATCATGGACTAAGTACTGAAACAGTGTTGTGGACTAAGTACAGAAAGAGTGTCGGGGACTAAGTACAGAAAGAGTGTCGGGGTCCACGTACTGAAAGAGTGTCGCGGACTAATTACTGAAACAGTGTCGTAGACTAAGTACTGAAACAGCATCGTGGACTAAGTAAAGAAACAGTGTCGTGGACTAAGTACAGAAATTGTGTCATGGTCTAAGTACAGAAACAGTGTCGTGGACTAAGTACAGATACAGTGTCGTGGACTATATACAGAAAGAGTGTCGTGGGCTAAGTACAGAAACAGTGTCGTGGACTAAGTACTGAAACAGCATCATGGACTAAGTACAGAAAGAGTGCCTTGGACTAAGTACAGAAACACTGTCGTGTACTAAGTACAGAAACTTTACAGGACCCTCGTCAGGCCTCATTTGGAGTACTGTGCGCAGTTCTGGTCGCCTCACTATAGGAAAGACGTAGAAGCTATTGAAAGGGTGCAGAGGAGATTTACAAGGATGTTGCCTGGACTGGGAGGCATGCCTTATGAAGATAGGTTGAGGGAGCTGGGACTCTTTTCCCTGGAGAGGCGAAGGTTGAGAGGCGACCTGATAGAAGTTTCTAAAATGTTGAGAGGAATAGATAGGGTGGACTCTCAGAGGCTATTTCCCTGGGTTGAAATGGTCGCTACGAGAGGACACAGATTTAAGGTGCGGGGAGGCACAGAGGTGATGTTAGGGGTAAGTTTTTCACTCAGAGGGTGGTGAGTGAATGGAATCGGCTGCTGTCGTCGGTGGTGCAGGCGAACTCGCTGGGGTCTTTTAAAAGACTTCTGGATGAGTATATGGGGTTTAATGGGATTGGGGGTTATACATAGGTCTATATATTGGTGGGGTTGATGCGATCAGCGCAACTCGAGGGCCGAAGGGCCTGTTTGTGCTGTAATGTTCTATGTTCTATGTTCGATGAAACAGTGTCGTGGACGAAGTACAGAAAGAGTGTCGTGGACTAAGTTCAGAAAGAGTGTCGTGGTCTAAGTACAGAAAGAGTGTCATGGACTAAGTACAGAAAGAGTGTCGTGGACTAAGCACAGAAACAGCATCGTGGATTAAGTGCAGAAACAGCGCCGTGGACTAAGTACAGAAACAGCGTCGTGGACTAAGTGCAGAAACAGCGTCGTGGACTAAGTACAGAAACAGCATCGTGGACTAAGTACTGAAATAGTGTCGTGGACTAAGTACTGAAACAGTGTCGTGGACTAAGTACTGAAACAGCATCGTGGACTAAGTACAGAAACAGCATCGTGGACTAAGTACTGAAATAATGTCGTGGACTAAGTACAGAAACAGTGTCTTGGACTAAGTACCGAAATGGTGTCGTGGACTAAGTACCGAAACGGTGTCGTGGACTAAGTACAGAAACAGTGTCTTGGACTAAGTACCGAAACAGTGTCGTGGACTCAGTACAGAAACAGTGTCGTGGAATAAGTACACAAACAGTGTCATGGACTAAGTACAGAAAGAGTGTCGTGGACTAAGTATTGAAACAGCATCGTGGACTAAGTAGAGAAACAGCGTCGTGGACTAAGTGCAGAGACAGCGTCGTGGACTAAGTACAGAAACAGCGTCGTGGACTAAGTACAGAAATAGTGTCGTGGACTAAGTACAGAAATAGTGTCGTGGACTAAGTGCTGAAAGAGTGTCGAGGACTAAGTACAGAAACAGTGTTGTGGACTAAGTACAGAAACAGTGTCGTGGACTAAGTACTGAAAGAGTGTCGTGGACTATATCCAGAAAGAGTGTCGTGGACTATATACAGAAAGAGTGTCGTGGACTAAGTACAGAAAGAGTTTCGTGGACTAAGTACAGAAAGTTTCGAGGACTAAGTACAGAAACAGCGTCGTGGACTAAGTGCAGAAACTGCGTCGTGGACTAAGTACAGAAATATCGTCATGGACTAAGTACAGAAACAGTGTCGTGGACTAAGTACAGAAACAGTGTCGTGGACTAAGTGCAGAAACAGCGTCGTGGAATAAGTACAGAAACAGTGTCGTGGACTAAGTACAGAAACAGCATCATGGACTAAGTACAGAAATAGTGTCCTGGACTAAGTACAGAAACAGCATCATGGACTAAGTACAGAAACAGTGTCGTGGAATAAGTACAGAAACAGCGTCGTGGATTAAGTACTGAAAGAGTGTCGTGGACTAAGTACAGAAACAGTGTCGTGGACTAAGTACAGAAAGAGTCTCGTGGACTAAGTGCAGAAACAGCGTCGTGGACTAAGTACTGAAAGAGTGTCGTGGACTAAGTACAGAAACAGTGTCGTGGACTAAGTACAGAAACAGTGTCGTGGACTAAGTGCAGAAACAGCGTCGTGGACTAATTACAGAAACAGTGTCATGGACTAAATACAGAAACAGCATCATGGACTAAGTACAGAAACAGTGTCGTGGACTAAGTACAGAAACAGTGTCGTGGACTGAGCACTGAAACAGTGTCGTGGACTAAGTACAGAAACAGTGTCGTGGACTAAGTACAGAAACAGCATCGTGGACTAAGTACAGAAGCAGTGTCGTGGACTAAGTACAGAAACAGTGTCGTGGACTAAGTACAGAAACAGCCTCAAGGACTAAGTACAGAAACAGTGTCGTGGACTAAGTACAGAAACAGCATCGTGGACTAACTACAGAAACAGTGTCGTGGACTAAGTACAGAAACAGCATCATGGACTAAGTACAGAAACAGTGTCGTGGACTAAGTACAGAAACAGCATCATGGACTAAGTACAGAAACAGTGTCCTGGACTAAGCACAGAAACAGCATCATGGACTAAGTGCACAAACACTGTCCTGGACTAAGCACAGAAACAGCATCATGGACTAAGTACAGAAACAGTGTCCTGGACTAAGTACAGAAACAGTGTCGTGGACTTAGTACAGAAACAGCATCATGGACTAAGTACAGAAACAGTGTCCTGGACTAAGCACAGAAACAGCAGCATGGACTAAGTACAGAAACAGTGTCCTGGACTAAGCACAGAAACAGCATCATGGACTATGTACAGAAACAGTGTCCTGGACTAAGCACAGAAACAGCATCATGGACTAAGTGCACAAACACTGTCCTGGACTAAGCACAGAAACAGCATCATGGACTAAGTACAGAAACAGTGTCCTGGACTAAGTACAGAAACAGTGTCGTGGACTTAGTACAGAAACAGCATCATGGACTAAGTACAGAAACAGTGTCGTGGACTAAGTACAGAAACAGTGTCCTGGACTAAGCACAGAAACATCATCATGGACTAAGTACAGAAACAGTGTCCTGGACTAAGTACAGAAACAGTGTCGTGGACTAAGTACAGAAACAGCATCATGGACTAAGTACAGAAACAGTGTCCTGGACTAAGCACAGAAACAGCATCATGGACTAAGTACAGAAACAGTGTCCTGGACTAAGTACAGAAACAGTGTCGTGGACTAAGTACAGAAACAGCGTCGTGGACTAAGTGCAGAAACAGCGTCGTGGACTAAGTACAGAAGCATTGTTGTGGACTAAGTACAGAAACAGTGTCGTGGACTAAGTACAGAAACAGCATCATGGACTAAGTACAGAAATACTGTCGTGGACTAAGTACAGAAACAGCATCATGGACTAAGTACAGAAACAGTGTCCTGGACTAAGTACAGAAACAGCATCATGGACTAAGTACAGAAACAGTGTCGTGGACTAAGTACAGAAACAGCATCATGGACTAAGTACAGAAACAGCGTCGTGGACTAAGTACAGAAGCATTGTTGTGGACTAAGTACAGAAACAGTGTCGTGGACTAAGTACAGAAACAGCATCATGGACTAAGTACAGAAATACTGTCGTGGACTAAGTACAGAAACAGCATCATGGACTAAGTACAGAAACAGTGTCCTGGACGAAGTACAGAAACAGCATCATGGACTAAGTACAGAAACAGTGTCGTGGACTAAGTACAGAAACAGCATCATGGACTAAGTACAGAAACAGTGTCGTGGACTAAGTACAGAAACAGCATCATGGACTAAGTACAGAAACAGTGTCGTGGACTAAGTACAGAAACAGCATCATGGATTAAGTACAGAAACAGTTTCCTGGACTAAGCACAGAAACAGCATCATGGACTAAGTACAGAAACAGTGTCCTGGACTAAGTACAGAAACAGCATCATGGACTATGTACAGAAACAGTGTCGTGGACTAAGTACAGAAACAGCATCATGGACTAAGTACAGTAACAGTGTCGTGGACTAAGTACAGAAACAGTGTCGTGGACTAAGTGCAGAAACAGTGTTGTGGACTAAGTACAGAAACAGCTTCGTGGACTAAGTACGGAAACAGTGTCGTGGACTAAGTAGAGAAAGAGTGTCGGGGACTATGTACAGACAGAGTGTCGCGGACTAATTACTGAAACAGTGTCAGGGACTAAGTACAGAAACAGTGTCGTGGACTAAGTACTGAAACAGCATCATGGACTAAGTACTGAAACAGTGTCGTGGACTAAGTACAGAAAGAGTGTCGGGGACTAAGTACAGAAAGAGTGTCGTGGACTAATTACTGAAACAGTGTCGTGGACTAATTACAGAAACAGTGTCGTGGACTAAGTACAGAAACAGCATCGTGGGCTAAGTAAAGAAACAGTGTCGTGGAATAAGAACAGAAAGAGTGTCGAGGACTATGTACAGAAACAGTGTCGTGGACGAAGTACAGAAACAGTGTCGTGGACTATATACAGAAAGAGTGTCGTGGACTAAGTACAGAAAGAGTGTCGTGGACTAAGTATTGAAACAGCATCGTGGACTAAGTAGAGAAACAGCGTCGTGAACTAAGTGCAGAGACAGCGTCGTGGACTAAGTACAGAAACAGCGTCGTGGATCTAAGTACAGAAATAGTGTCGTGGACTAAGTGCTGAAAGAGTGTCGAGAACTAAGTACAGAAATAGTGTCGTGGACTAAGTACAGAAACAGTGTCGTGGACTAAGTACAGAAACAGTGTCGTGGACTAAGTACAGAAAGAGTGTCGTGGACTATATACAGAAAGAGTGTCGTGGACTATATACAGAAAGAGTGTCGTGGACTAAGTACAGAAAGAGTTTCGTGGACTAAGTACAGAAAGAGTTTCGAGGACTAAGTACAGAAACAGCGTCGTGGACTAAGTACGGAAACAGCGTCGTGGACTAAGTACAGAAACAGCGTCGTGGACTAAGTAAAGAAACAGCATCGTGGACTAAGTACAGAAAGAGTGTCGACGACTAAGTACGGAAACAGCGTCGTGGATTAAGTACGGAAACAGTGTCGTGGACTAAGTAAAGAAACAGCATCGTGGACTAAGTACAGAAAGAGCGTCGAGGACTAAGTACGGAAACAGCGTCGTGGACTAAGTACGGAAACAGCGTCGTGGACTAAGTACAGAAACAGTCTTGTGGATTATGTACAGAAAGAGTGTCGAGGACTAAGTACAGAAACAGCATCGTGGACTAAGTAAAGAAACAGTGTCGTGGACTAAGTACAGAAAGAGTGTCGTGCACTAAGTACAGAAACAGCATCGTGGACTCAGTAAAGAAACTGTCGTGGACTAAGTACAGAAAGAGTGTCGAGGACTAAGTACAGAAACAGTGTTGTGGACTAAGTACAGAAAGAGTGTCGTGGACTAAGTACAGAAACAGCATCGTGGACTAAGTAAAGAAACAGTGTCGTGGACTAAATACAGAAAGAGTGTTGAGGACTAAGTACAGAAACAGCATCGTGGACTAAGTAAAGAAACAGTGTCGTGGACTAAATACAGAAATAGTGTCGAGGACTAAGTACAGAAACAGTGTCGTGGACGAAGTACAGAAACAGTGTCATGGACTAAGTACAGAAAGAGTTTCGAGGAATAAGTACAGAAAGAGTTTCGAGGACTAAGTACAGAAACAGCATCGTGGACTAAGTACAGAAACAGTGTCATGGACTAAATACAGAAAGAGTGTCGAGGACTAAGTAAAGAAACTGTCGTGGACTAAGTAAAGAAACAGTGTCGTGGACTAAGTCCAGAAAGAGTGTCGAGGACTAAGTACAGAAACAGTGTCGTGGACTAAGTACAGAAACAGTGTCATGGACTAAGTACAGAAAGAGTGTCGTGGACTAAGTAGAGGAAGAGTTTCGAGGACTAAGTACAGAAAGAGTGTCGTGGACTAAGTACAGAAACAGTGTCCTGGACTAAGCACAGAAACAGCATCATGAACTAAGTACAGAAACAGTGTCCTGGACGAAGCACAGAAACAGCATCATGGACTAAGTACAGAAAGAGTGTCGTGGACTAAGTACAGAAGCAGCGTCCTGGACTAAGTACAGAAACAGTGTCGTGGAATAAGTACAGAAACAGCGTCGTGGACTAAGTGCAGAAACAGCGTCGTGGACTAAGTACAGAAGCAGTGTCGTGGACTATGTACAGAAACAGTGTCGTGGACTAAGTACAGAAACAGCATCATGGACTAAGTACAGAAACAGTGTCGTGGACTAAGTACAGAAACAGCATCATGGACTAAGTACAGAAACAGTGTCGTGGACTAAGTACAGAAACAGCATCATGGACTAAGTACAGAAACAGTGTCGTGGACTAAGTACAGAAACAGCATCATGGACTAAGTACAGAAACAGTGTCGTGGACTAAGTACAGAAACAGCATCATGGACTAAGTACAGAAACAGTGTCGTGGACTAAGTACAGAAACAGCATCATGGACTAAGTACAGAAACAGTGTCGTGGACTAAGTACAGAAACAGCATCATGGACTAAGTACAGAAACAGTATCTTGGACTAAGCACAGAAACAGCATCATGGACTAAGTACGGAAACAGTGTCCTGGACTAAGTACAGAAACAGTGTCGTGGAATAAGTACAGAAACAGCGTCGTGGACTAAGTGCAGAAACAGCGTCGTGGACTAAGTACAGAAACAGCGTCGTGGACTAAGTGCAGAAACAGTGTTGTGGACGAAGTACAGAAACAGCTTCGTGGACTAAGTACGGAAACAGTGTCGTGGACTAAGTACAGAAAGAGTGTCGGGGACTAAGTACCGAAAGAGTGTCGCGGACTAATTACTGAAACAGTGTCATGGACTAAGTACAGAAACAGTGTCGTGGACTGAGCACTGAAACAGTGTCGTGGACTAAGTACAGAAACAGCATCGTGGACTAAGTACAGAAAGAGCGTCGTGGATTAAGTGCAGAAACAGCGTCGTGGACTAAGTACAGAAATATTGTCATGGACTAAGTACAGAAACAGTGTCGTGGACTAAGTACAGAAACAGTGTCGTGGACTGAGTACAGAAACAGCGTCGTGGACTGAGCACTGAAACAGTGTCGTGGACTAAGTACAGAAACAGTGTCATGGACTAAATACAAAAAGAGTGTCGTGGACTAAGTACAGAAATATTGTCATGGACTAAGTACAGAAACAGTGTCGTGGACTAAGTACAGAAATATTGTCATGGACTAAGTACAGAAACAGTGTTGTGGACTAAGTGCAGAAATATTGTCATGGACTAAGTACAGAAACAGTGTCGTGGACTAAGTACAGAAATATTGTCATGGACTAAGTACAGAAACAGTGTCGTGGACTAAGTGCAGAAACAGCATCATGGACTAAGTACAGAAACAGTGTCGTGGACTAAGTACAGAAACAGTGTCGTGGACTAAGTGCAGAAACAGTGTTGTGGACTAAGTACAGAAACAGCGTCGTGGACTAAGTACAGAAACAGTGTCGTGGACTAAGTACAGAAAGAGTGTCGGGGACTAAGTACAGAAAAGAGTGTCGCGGACTAATTACTGAAACAGTGTCATGGACTGAGTACAGAAACAGTGTCGTGGACTAAGTACTGAAACAGCATCATGGACTAAGTACTGAAACAGTGTTGTGGACTAAGTACAGAAAGAGTGTCGGGGACTAAGTACAGAAAGAGTGTCGGGGTCCACGTACTGAAAGAGTGTCGCGGACTAATTACTGAAACAGTGTCGTGGACTAAGTACTGAAACAGCATCGTGGACTAAGTAAAGAAACAGTGTCGTGGACTAAGTACAGAAATTGTGTCATGGTCTAAGTACAGAAACAGTGTCGTGGACTAAGTACAGATACAGTGTCGTGGACTATATACAGAAAGAGTGTCGTGGGCTAAGTACAGAAACAGTGTCGTGGACTAAGTACTGAAACAGCATCATGGACTAAGTACAGAAAGAGTGCCTTGGACTAAGTACAGAAACACTGTCGTGTACTAAGTACAGAAACTTTACAGGACCCTCGTCAGGCCTCATTTGGAGTACTGTGCGCAGTTCTGGTCGCCTCACTATAGGAAAGACGTAGAAGCTATTGAAAGGGTGCAGAGGAGATTTACAAGGATGTTGCCTGGACTGGGAGGCATGCCTTATGAAGATAGGTTGAGGGAGCTGGGACTCTTTTCCCTGGAGAGGCGAAGGTTGAGAGGCGACCTGATAGAAGTTTCTAAAATGTTGAGAGGAATAGATAGGGTGGACTCTCAGAGGCTATTTCCCTGGGTTGAAATGGTCGCTACGAGAGGACACAGATTTAAGGTGCGGGGAGGCACAGAGGTGATGTTAGGGGTAAGTTTTTCACTCAGAGGGTGGTGAGTGAATGGAATCGGCTGCTGTCGTCGGTGGTGCAGGCGAACTCGCTGGGGTCTTTTAAAAGACTTCTGGATGAGTATATGGGGTTTAATGGGATTGGGGGTTATACATAGGTCTATATATTGGTGGGGTTGATGCGATCAGCGCAACTCGAGGGCCGAAGGGCCTGTTTGTGCTGTAATGTTCTATGTTCTATGTTCGATGAAACAGTGTCGTGGACGAAGTACAGAAAGAGTGTCGTGGACTAAGTTCAGAAAGAGTGTCGTGGTCTAAGTACAGAAAGAGTGTCATGGACTAAGTACAGAAAGAGTGTCGTGGACTAAGCACAGAAACAGCATCGTGGATTAAGTGCAGAAACAGCGCCGTGGACTAAGTACAGAAACAGCGTCGTGGACTAAGTGCAGAAACAGCGTCGTGGACTAAGTACAGAAACAGCATCGTGGACTAAGTACTGAAATAGTGTCGTGGACTAAGTACTGAAACAGTGTCGTGGACTAAGTACTGAAACAGCATCGTGGACTAAGTACAGAAACAGCATCGTGGACTAAGTACTGAAATAATGTCGTGGACTAAGTACAGAAACAGTGTCTTGGACTAAGTACCGAAATGGTGTCGTGGACTAAGTACCGAAACGGTGTCGTGGACTAAGTACAGAAACAGTGTCTTGGACTAAGTACCGAAACAGTGTCGTGGACTCAGTACAGAAACAGTGTCGTGGAATAAGTACACAAACAGTGTCATGGACTAAGTACAGAAAGAGTGTCGTGGACTAAGTATTGAAACAGCATCGTGGACTAAGTAGAGAAACAGCGTCGTGGACTAAGTGCAGAGACAGCGTCGTGGACTAAGTACAGAAACAGCGTCGTGGACTAAGTACAGAAATAGTGTCGTGGACTAAGTACAGAAATAGTGTCGTGGACTAAGTGCTGAAAGAGTGTCGAGGACTAAGTACAGAAACAGTGTTGTGGACTAAGTACAGAAACAGTGTCGTGGACTAAGTACTGAAAGAGTGTCGTGGACTATATCCAGAAAGAGTGTCGTGGACTATATACAGAAAGAGTGTCGTGGACTAAGTACAGAAAGAGTTTCGTGGACTAAGTACAGAAAGTTTCGAGGACTAAGTACAGAAACAGCGTCGTGGACTAAGTGCAGAAACTGCGTCGTGGACTAAGTACAGAAATATCGTCATGGACTAAGTACAGAAACAGTGTCGTGGACTAAGTACAGAAACAGTGTCGTGGACTAAGTGCAGAAACAGCGTCGTGGAATAAGTACAGAAACAGTGTCGTGGACTAAGTACAGAAACAGCATCATGGACTAAGTACAGAAATAGTGTCCTGGACTAAGTACAGAAACAGCATCATGGACTAAGTACAGAAACAGTGTCGTGGAATAAGTACAGAAACAGCGTCGTGGATTAAGTACTGAAAGAGTGTCGTGGACTAAGTACAGAAACAGTGTCGTGGACTAAGTACAGAAAGAGTCTCGTGGACTAAGTGCAGAAACAGCGTCGTGGACTAAGTACTGAAAGAGTGTCGTGGACTAAGTACAGAAACAGTGTCGTGGACTAAGTACAGAAACAGTGTCGTGGACTAAGTGCAGAAACAGCGTCGTGGACTAATTACAGAAACAGTGTCATGGACTAAATACAGAAACAGCATCATGGACTAAGTACAGAAACAGTGTCGTGGAATAAGTACAGAAACAGTGTCGCGGACTACTTACAGAAACAGTGTCATGGACTAAGTACAGAAACAGCATCATGGACTAAGTACAGAAACAGTGTCGTGGACTAAGTGCAGAAAGAGTGTCGTGGACTAAGTGCAGAAACAGTGTTGTGGACTAAGTACAGAAACAATGTCGTGGATTAAGTACAGAAAGAGTGTCGGGGACTAAGTACAGAAAAGAGTGTCGCGGACTAATTACTGAAACAGTGTCATGGACTAAGTACAGAAACAGTGTCGTGGACTAAGTACTGAAACAGCATCATGGACTAAGTACTGAAACAGTGTTGTGGGCTAAGTACAGAAAGAGTGTCGGGGACTAAGTACAGAAAGAGTGTCGGGGTCTAAGTACTGAAAGAGTGTCGCGGACTAATTACTGAAACAGTGTCGTGGACTAAGTACAGAAACAGCATCGTGGACTAAGTAAAGAAACAGTGTGGTGGACTAAGTACTGAAACAGCATCGTGGACTAAGTAAAGAAACAGTGTCGTGGACTAAGTACAGAAATAGTGTCGTGGACTAAGTACAGAAACAGTGTCGTGGACTAAGTACAGATACAGTGTCGTGGACTATATACAGAAAGAGTGTCGTGGGCTAAGTACAGAAACAGTGTCGTGGACTAAGTACTGAAACAGCATCATGGACTAAGTACAGAAAGAGTGCCTTGGACTAAGTACAGAAACACTGTCGTGGACTAAGTACAGAAACTTTACAGGACCCTCGTCAGGCCTCATTTGGAGTACTGTGCTCAGTTCTGGTCGCCTCACTATAGGAAAGACGTAGAAGCTATTGAAAGGGTGCAGAGGAGATTTACAAGGATGTTGCCTGGACTGGGAGGCATGCCTTATGAAGATAGGTTGAGGGAGCTGGGACTCTTTTCCCTGGAGAGGCGAAGGTTGAGAGGCGACCTGATAGAAGTTTCTAAAATGTTGAGAGGAATAAATAGGGTAGACTCTCAGAGGCTATTTCCCCGGGTTGAAATGGTCGCTACGAGAGGACACAGATTTAAGGTGCGGGGAGGCACAGAGGTGATGTTAGGGGTAAGTTTTTCACTCAGAGGGTGGTGAGTGAATGGAATCGGCTGCTGTCGTCGGTGGTGCAGGCGAACTCGCTGGGGTCTTTTAAAAGACTTCTGGATGAGTATATGGGGTTTAATGGGATTGGGGGTTATACATAGGTCTATATATTGGTGGGGTTGATGCGATCGGCGCAACTCGAGGGCCGAAGGGCCTGTTTGTGCTGTAATGTTCTATGTTCTATGTTCTATGAAACAGTGTCGTGGACTAAGTACAGAAACAGTGTCGTGGAATAAGTACACAAACAGTGTCTTGGACCAAGTACAGAAACAGCGTCGTGGACTAAGTACAGAAACAGTGTCGTGGACTAAGTGCAGAAAGAGTTTCGTGGACGAAGTACAGAAAGAGTTTCGAGGACTAAGTACAGAAACAGCGTCGTGGACGAAGTGCAGAAACTGCGTCGTGGACTAACTACAGAAATATCGTCATGGACTAAGTACAGAAACAGTGTCGTGGACTAAGTACAGAAACAGCGTCGTGGACTAAGTACAGAAACAGTGTCGTGGACTAAGTGCAGAAACAGCGTCGTGGACTAAGTACAGAAACAGTGTCGTGGACTAAGTACAGAAACAGCATCATGGACTAAGTACAGAAATAGTGTCCTGGACTAAGTACAGAAACAGCATCATGGACTAAGTACAGAAACAGTGTCGTGGAATAAATACAGAAACAGCGTCGTGGACTAAGTGCAGAAACAGCGTCGTGGACTAAGTACTGAAAGAGTGTCGTGGACTATATACAGAAAGTGTGTCGTGGACTAAGTGCAGAAACAGCGTCGTGGACTAATTACAGAAACAGTGTCATGGACTAAGTACAGAAACAGCATCATGGACTAAGTACAGAAACAGTGTCGTGGACTAAGTGCAGAAAGAGTGTCGTGGACTAAGTGCAGAAACAGTGTTGTGGACTAAGTACAGAAACAGCGTCGTGGACTAAGTACAGAAACAGTGTCGTGGACTAAGTACAGAAACAGCATCATGGACTAAGTACAGAAACAGTGTCCTGGACTAAGCACAGAAACAGCATCATGGACTAAGTACAGAAACAGTGTCCTGGACTAAGTACAGAAACAGTGTCGTGGAATAAGTACAGAAACAGCGTCGTGGACTAAGTGCAGAAACAGTGTCGTGGACTAAGTGCAGAAACAGCGTCGTGGACTAAGTACAGAAACAGTGTCGTGGACTAAGTGCAGAAACAGTGTTGTGGACTAAGTACAGAAACAGCTTCGTGGACTAAGTACAGAAACAGTGTTGTGGACTAAGTACAGAAAGAGTGTCGCGGACTAATTACTGAACCAGTGTCATGGACTAAGTACAGGAAGAGTGTCATGGACTAAGTACAGAAACAGTGTCGTGGACTAAGTACAGAAACAGTGTCATGGACTAAGTACAGAAAGAGTGTCGTGGACGAAGTACAGAAACAGTGTCGTGGACTAAGTACAGAAAGAGTGTCATGGACTAAGTACAGAAACAGTGTCGTGGACTAAGTACAGAAACAGTGTCGTGGACTCAGTACAGACACAGCGTCGTGGACTAAGTGCAGAAACAGCGTCGTGGACTAAGTACAGAAGCAGTGTCGTGGACTATGTACAGAAACAGTGTCGTGGACTAAGTACAGAAACAGCATCATGGACTAAGTACAGAAACAGTGTCGTGGACTAAGTACAGAAACAGCATCATGGACTAAGTACAGAAGCAGTGTCGTGGACTAAGTACAGAAACAGCATCATGGACTAAGTACAGAAACAGTGTCGTGGACTAAGTACAGAAACAGCATCATGGACTAAGTACAGAAACAGTGTCGTGGACTAAGTACAGAAACAGCATCATGGACTAAGTACAGAAACAGTGTCGTGGACTAAGTACAGAAACAGCATCATGGACTAAGTACAGAAACAGTGTCTTGGACTAAGCACAGAAACAGCATCATGGACTAAGTACAGAAACAGTGTCCTGGACTAAGTACAGAAACAGTGTCGTGGAATAAGTACAGAAACAGCGTCGTGGACTAAGTGCAGAAACAGCGTCGTGGACTAAGTACAGAAACAGTGTCGTGGAATAATTGCAGAAACAGTGTCGTGGACTAAGTACAGAAACAGCTTCGTGGACTAAGTACGGAAACAGTGTCGTGGACTAAGTACAGAAAGAGTGTCGGGGACTCAGTACAGAAAGAGTGTCGCGGACTAATTACTGAAACAGTGTCATGGACTAAGTACAGAAACAGTGTCATGGACTCAGTACAGAAACAGCGTCGTGGACTAAGTACTGAAACAGTGTCGTGGACTAAGTACAGAAACAGCATCGTGGACTAAGTACAGAAACAGCATCGTGGACTAAGTACAGAAAGAGTGTTGTGGACTAAGTACAGAAAGAGTGTCGTGGACTAAGTGCAGAAACAGCGTCGTGGACTAAGTACAGAAATATTGTCAAGGACTATGTACAGAAACAGTGTCGTGGACTAAGTACAGAAACAGCGTGGTGGACTAAGTACAGAAACAGCGTCGTGGACTAAGTACAGAAACAGTGTCGTGGACTAAGTACAGAAACAGCGTGGTGGACTAAGTACAGAAACAGCGTCGTGGACTAAGTACAGAAACAGTGTCGCGGACTACTTACAGAAACAGTGTCATGGACTAAGTACAGAAACAGTGTCATGGACTAAGTACAGAAACAGTGTCGTGGACTGAGTGCAGAAAGAGTGTCGTGGACTAAGTGCAGAAACAGTGTTGTGGACTAAGTACAGAAACAGTGTCGTGGACTAAGTACAGAAAGAGTGTCGGGGACTAAGTACAGAAAAGAGTGTCGCGGACTAATTACTGAAACAGTGTCATGGACTAAGTACAGAAACAGTGTCGTGGACTAAGTACTGAAACAGCATCATGGACTAAGTATTGAAACAGTGTTGTGGACTAAGTACAGAAAGAGTGTCGGGGACTAAGTACAGAAAGAGTGTCGGGGTCTAAGTACTGAAAGAGTGTCGCGGACTAATTACTGAAACAGTGTCGTGGACTAAGTACTGAAACAGCATCGTGGACTAAGTAAAGAAACAGTGTCGTGGACTAAGTACAGAAATAGTGTCGTGGACTAAGTACAGAAACAGTGTCGTGGACTAAGTACAGATACAGTGTCGTGGACTGTATACAGAAAGAGTGTCGTGGGCTAAGTACAGAAACAGTGTCGTGGACTAAGTACTGAAACAGCATCATGGACTAAGTACAGAAAGAGTGCCTTGGACTAAGTACAGAAACACTGTCGTGGACTAAGTACAGAAACTTTACAGGACCCTCGTCAGGCCTCATTTGGAGTACTGTGCGCAGTTCTGGTCGCCTCACTATAGGAAAGACGTAGAAGCTATTGAAAGGGTGCAGAGGAGATTTACAAGGATGTTGCCTGGACTGGGAGGCATGCCTTATGAAGATAGGTTGAGGGAGCTGGGACTCTTTTCCCTGGAGAGGCGAAGGTTGAGAGGCGACCTGATAGAAGTTTCTAAAATGTTGAGAGGAATAGATAGGGTGGACTCTCAGAGGCTATTTCCCCGGGTTGAAATGGTCGCTACGAGAGGACACAGATTTAAGGTGCGGGGAGGCACAGAGGTGATGTTAGGGGTAAGTTTTTCACTCAGAGGGTGGTGAGTGAATGGAATCGGCTGCTGTCGTCAGTGGTGCAGGCGAACTCGCTGGGGTCTTTTAAAAGACTTCTGGATGAGTATATGGGGTTTAATGGGATTGGGGGTTATACATAGGTCTATATATTGGTGGGGTTGATGCGATCGGCGCAACTCGAGGGCCGAAGGGCCTGTTTGTGCTGTAATGTTCTATGTTCTATGTTCTATGAAACAGTGTCGTGGACGAAGTACAGAAAGAGTGTCGTGGACGAAGGTCAGAAAGAGTGTCGTGGTCTAAGTACAGAAAGAGTGTCATGGACTAAGTATAGAAAGAGTGTCGTGGTCTAAGCACAGAAACAGCATCGTGGATTAAGTGCAGAAACAGCGCCGTGGACTAAGTACAGAAACAGCGTCGTGGACTAAGTACAGAAACAGCATCGTGGATTAAGTGCAGAAACAGCGCCGTGGACTATGTACAGAAACAGCGTCGTGGACTAAGTACAGAAACAGTGTCGTGGACTAAGTACAGAAACAGCGTCGTGGACTAAGTACAGAAACAGTGTCGTGGACTAAGTACAGAAAGAGTGTCGTGGACTAAGCACAGAAACAGCATCGTGGATTAAGTGCAGAAACAGCGCCGTGGACTAAGTACAGAAACAGCGTCGTGGACTAAGTACAGAAACAGTGTCGTGGACTAAGTACAGAAACAGCATCGTGGACTAAGTACTGAAATAGTGTCGTGGACTAAGTACTGAAACAGCGTCGTGGACTAAGTACTGAAACAGCATCGTGGACTAAGTACAGAAACAGTGTCGTGGACTAAGTACAGAAACAGCGTCGTGGACTAAGTACAGAAACAGTGTCGTGGACTAAGTACAGAAACAGCATCATGGACTAAGTACTGAAATAGTGTCGTGGACTAAGTACTGAAACAGTGTCCTGGACTAAGTACTGAAACAGCATCGTGGACTAAGTACAGAAACAGCATCGTGGACTAAGTACTGAAATAATGTCGTGGACTAAGAACAGAAACAGTGTCTTGGACTAAGTACCGAAATGGTGTCGTGGACTAAGTACCGAAACGGTGTCGTGGACTAAGTACAGAAACAGTGTCTTGGACTAAGTACCGAAACAGTGTCGTGGACTAAGTACAGAAACAGTGTCGTGGAATAAGTACACAAACAGTGTCTTGGACTAAGTACCGAAACAGTGTCGTGGACTAAGTACCGAAACAGTGTCGTGGACTAAGTACAGAAACAGTGTCTTGGACTAAGTACCGAAACAGTGTCGTGGACTAAGTACAGAAACAGTGTCGTGGAATAAGTACACAAACAGTGTCATGGACTAAGTACAGAAAGAGTGTCGTGGACTAAGTATTGAAACAGCATCGTGGACTAAGTAGAGAAACAGCGTCGTGGACTAAGTGCAGAGACAGCGTCGTGGACTAAGTACAGAAACAGCGTCGTGGACTAAGTACAGAAATAGTGTCGTGGACTAAGTGCTGAAAGAGTGTCGAGGACTAAGTACAGAAACAGTGTTGTGGACTAAGTACAGAAACAGTGTCGTGGACTAAGTACTGAAAGAGTGTCGTGGACTATATCCAGAAAGAGTGTCGTGGACTATATACAGAAAGAGTGTCGTGGACTAAGTACAGAAAGAGTTTCGTGGACTAAGTACAGAAAGAGTTTCGAGGACTAAGTACAGAAACAGCGTCGTGGACTAAGTGCAGAAACTGCGTCGTTGACTAAGTACAGAAATATCGTCATGGACTAAGTACAGAAACAGTGTCGTGGACTAAGTACAGAAACAGCGTCGTGGACTAAGTACAGAAACAGTGTCGTGGACTAAGTAGAGAAACAGCGTCGTGGACTAAGTGCAGAGACAGCGTCGTGGACTAAGTACAGAAACAGCGTCGTGGACTAAGTACAGAAATAGTGTCGTGGACTAAGTGCTGAAAGAGTGTCGAGGACTAAGTACAGAAACAGTGTTGTGGACTAAGTACAGAAACAGTGTCGTGGACTAAGTACTGAAAGAGTGTCGTGGACTATATCCAGAAAGAGTGTCGTGGACTATATACAGAAAGAGTGTCGTGGACTAAGTACAGAAAGAGTTTCGTGGACTAAGTACAGAAAGAGTTTCGAGGACTAAGTACAGAAACAGCGTCGTGGACTAAGTGCAGAAACTGCGTCGTTGACTAAGTACAGAAATATCGTCATGGACTAAGTACAGAAACAGTGTCGTGGACTAAGTACAGAAACAGCGTCGTGGACTAAGTACAGAAACAGTGTCGTGGACTAAGTGCAGAAACAGCGTCGTGGACTAAGTACAGAAACAGTGTCGTGGACTAAGTACAGAAACAGCATCATGGACTAAGTACAGAAATAGTGTCCTGGACTAAGTACAGAAACAGCATCATGGACTAAGTACAGAAACAGTGTCGTGGAATAAGTACAGAAACAGCGTCGTGGACTAAGTTCAGAAACAGCATCGTGGACTAAGTACTGAAAGAGTGTCGTGGACTAAGTACAGAAAGAGTGTCGTGGACTAAGTACAGAAACAGTGTCGTGGACTAATTACAGAAACAGTGTCGTGGACTAAGTGCAGAAACAGCGTCGTGGACTAATTACAGAAACAGTGTCATGGACTAAGTACAGAAACAGCATCATGGACTAAGTACAGAAACAGTGTCGTGGACTAAGTGCAGAAAGAGTGTCGTGGACTAAGTGCAGAAACAGTGTTGTGGACTAAGTACAGAAACAGCGTCGTGGACTAAGTACACAAACAGTGTCGTGGACTAAGTGCAGAAAGAGTTTCGTGGACTAAGTACAGAAATATCGTCATGGACTAAGTACAGAAACAGTGTCGTGGACTAAGTACAGAAACAGCGTCGTGGACTAAGTACAGAAACAGTGTCGTGGACTAAGTGCAGAAACAGCGTCGTGGACTAAGTACAGAAACAGTGTCGTGGACTAAGTACAGAAACAGCATCATGGACTAAGTGCAGAAATAGTGTCCTGGACTAAGTACAGAAACAGCATCATGGACTAAGTACAGAAACAGTGTCGTGGAATAAGTACAGAAACAGCGTCGTGGACTAAGTGCAGAAACAGCGTCGTGGACTAAGTACTGAAAGAGTGTCGTGGACTAAGTACAGAAAGAGTGCCGTGGACTAAGTACAGAAACAGTGTCGTGGACGAAGTACAGAAACAGTGTCGTGGACTAAGTGCAGAAACAGCGTCGTGGACTAATTACAGAAACAGTGTCATGGACTAAGTACAGAAACAGCATCATGGACTAAGTACAGAAACAGTGTCGTGGACTAAGTGCAGAAAGAGTGACGTTGACGAAGTGCAGAAACAGTGTTGTGGACTAAGTACAGAAACAGCGTCGTGGACTAAGTACAGAAACAGTGTCGTGGACTAAGTACAGAAACAGCATCATGGACTAAGTACAGAAACAGTGTCCTGGACTAAGCACAGAAACAGCATCATGGACTAAGTACAGAAACAGCGTCGTGGACTAAGTACAGAAACAGTGTCGTGGACTAAGTGCAGAAACAGCGTCGTGGACTAAGTACAGAAACAGTGTCGTGGACTAAGTACAGAAACAGCATCATGGACTAAGTACAGAAATAGTGTCCTGGACTAAGTACAGAAACAGCATCATGGACTAAGTACAGAAACAGTGTCGTGGAATAAGTACAGAAACAGCATCGTGGACTAAGTGCAGAAACAGCGTCGTGGACTAAGTACTGAAAGAGTGTCGTGGACTAAGTACAGAAAGAGTGTCGTGGACTAAGTACAGAAACAGTGTCGTGGACGAAGTACAGAAACAGTGTCGTGGACTAAGTGCAGAAACAGCGTCGTGGACTAATTACAGAAACAGTGTCATGGACTAAGAACAGAAACAGCATCATGGACTAAGTACAGAAACAGTGTCGTGGACTAAGTGCAGAAAGAGTGTCGTTGACGAAGTGCAGAAACAGTGTTGTGGACTAAGTACAGAAACAGCGTCGTGGACTAAGTACAGAAACAGTGTCGTGGACTAAGTACAGACACAGCATCATGGACTAAGTACAGAAACAGTGTCCTGGACTAAGCACAGAAACAGCATCATGGACTAAGTACAGAAACAGTGTCCTGGACTAAGTACAGAAACAGTGTCGTGGAATAAGTACAGAAACAGCGTCGTGGACTAAGTGCAGAAACAGCGTCGTGGACTAAGTACAGAAACAGTGTCGTGGACTAAGTGCAGAAACAGTGTTGTGGACTAAGTACAGAAACAGCTTCGTGGACTAAGTACGGAAACAGTGTCGTGGACTAAGTACAGAAACAGTGTCGGGGACTAAGTACAGAAAGAGTGTCGCGGACTAATTACTGAAACAGTGTCATGGACTAAGTACAGGAAGAGTGTCATGGACTAAGTACAGAAACAGTGGCGTGGACTAAGTACAGAAACAGTGTCGTGGACTCAGTACAGAAACATTGTCGTGGACTAAGTACAGAAAGAGTGTCGTGGACTAAGTACAGAAACAGTGTCGTGGACTAAGTACAGAAAGAGTGTCATGGACTAAGTACAGAAACAGTGTCGTGGACTAAGTACAGAAACAGTGTCGTGGACTCAGTACAGACACAGTGTCATGGACTAAGTACAGAAAGAGTGTCGTGGACTAAGTACTGAAACAGTTTCGTGGACTAAGTACAGAAACAGCGTCGTGGACTAAGTACAGAAACAGCATCGTGGACTAAGTACAGAAACAGCGTCGTGGACTGAACACTGAAACAGTGTCGTGGACTAAGTACAGAAACAGCATCGTGGACTAAGTACAGAAAGAGTGTTGTGGACTAAGTACAGAAAGAGTGTCGTGGACTAAGTGCAGAAACAGCGTCGTGGACTAAGTACAGAAATATTGTCATGGACTATGTACAGAAACAGTGTCGTGGACTAAGTACAGAAACAGTGTCGTGGAATAAGTACAGAAACAGTGTCGCGGACTACTTACAGAAACAGTGTCATGGACTAAGTACAGAAACAGCATCATGGACTAAGTACAGAAACAGTGTCGTGGACTAAGTGCAGAAAGAGTGTCGTGGACTAAGTGCAGAAACAGTGTTGTGGACTAAGTACAGAAACAGCGTCGTGGACTAAGTACAGAAACAGTGTCGTGGACTAAGTACTGAAAGAGAGTCGGGGACTAAGTACAGAAAAGAGTGTCGCGGACTAATTACTGAAACAGTGTCATGGACTAAGTACAGAAACAGTGTCGAGGACTAAGTACAGAAAGAGTGTCGGGGACGAAGTACAGAAAGAGTGTCGGGGTCTAAGTACTGAAAGAGTGTCGCGGACTAATTACTGAAACAGTGTCGTGGACTAAGTACTGAAACAGCATCGTGGACTAAGTAAAGAAACAGTGTCGTGGACTAAGTACAGAAATTGTGTCGTGGACTAAGTACAGAAACAGTGTCGTGGACTAAGTACAGAAACAGTGTCGTGGACTAAGTACAGAAATAGTGTCGGGGACTAAGTACTGAAACAGCATCATGGACTAAGTACAGAAAGAGTGCCTTGGACTAAGTACAGAAACACTGTCGTGGACTAAGTACAGAAACAGTGTCGTGGGCTAAGTACAGAAACAGTGTCGTGGACTAAGTACTGAAACAGCATCATGGACTAAGTACAGAAAGAGTGCCTTGGACTAAGTACAGAAACACTGTCGTGGACTAAGTACAGAAACTTTACAGGACCCTCGTCAGGCCTCATTTGGAGTACTGTGCGCAGTTCTGGTCGCCTCACTATAGGAAAGACGTAGAAGCTATTGAAAGGGTGCAGAGGAGATTTACAAGGATGTTGCCTGGACTGGGAGGCATGCCTTATGAAGATAGGTTGAGGGAGCTGGGACTCTTTTCCCTGGAGAGGCGAAGGTTGAGAGGCGACCTGATAGAAGTTTCTAAAATGTTGAGAGGAATAGATAGGGTGGACTCTCAGAGGCTATTTCCCCGGGTTGAAATGGTCGCTACGAGAGGACACAGATTTAAGGTGCGGGGAGCCACAGAGGTGATGTTAGGGGTAAGTTTTTCACTCAGAGGGTGGTGAGTGAATGGAATCGGCTGCCGTCGTCGGTGGTGGAGGCGAACTCGCTGGGGTCTTTTAAAAGACTTCTGGATTAGTATATGGGGTTTAATGGGATTGGGGGTTATAGGTAGGTCTATAGATTGGTGGGGTTGATGCGATCGGCGCAACTCGAGGGCCGAAGGGCCTGTTTGTGCTGTAATGTTCTATGTTCTATGTTCTATGAAACAGTGTCGTGGACAAAGTACAGAAAGAGTGTCATGGACTAAGTTCAGAAAGAGAGTCGTGGTCTAAGTACAGAAAGAGTGTCATGGACTAAGTACAGAAACAGTGTCGTGGACTAAGTACAGAAACAGCATCATGGACTAAGTACAGAAACAGTGTCGTGGACTAAGTACAGAAACAGCATCATGGACTAAGTACAGAAAGAGTGTCGTGGACTAAGTACAGAAACAGTGTCGTGGAATAAGTACAGAAACAGCGTCGTGGACTAAGTGCAGAAACAGCGTCGTGGACTAAGTACTGAAAGAGTGTCGTGGACTAAGTACAGAAAGAGTGCCGTGGACTAAGTACAGAAACAGTGTCGTGGACGAAGTACAGAAACAGTGTCGTGGACTAAGTGCAGAAACAGCGTCGTGGACTAATTACAGAAACAGTGTCATGGACTAAGTACAGAAACAGCATCATGGACTAAGTACAGAAACAGTGTCGTGGACTAAGTGCAGAAAGAGTGACGTTGACGAAGTGCAGAAACAGTGTTGTGGACTAAGTACAGAAACAGCGTCGTGGACTAAGTACAGAAACAGTGTCGTGGACTAAGTACAGAAACAGCATCATGGACTAAGTACAGAAACAGTGTCCTGGACTAAGTACAGAAACAGTGTCGTGGACTAAGTACAGAAACAGCATCATGGACTAAGTACAGAAACAGCGTCGTGGACTAAGTACAGAAACAGTGTCGTGGACTAAGCACAGAAACAGCATCATGGACTAAGTACAGAAACAGCGTCGTGGACTAAGTACAGAAACAGTGTCGTGGACTAAGTGCAGAAACAGCGTCGTGGACTAAGTACAGAAACAGTGTCGTGGACTAAGTACAGAAACAGCATCATGGACTAAGTACAGAAATAGTGTCCTGGACTAAGTACAGAAACAGCATCATGGACTAAGTACAGAAACAGTGTCGTGGAATAAGTACAGAAACAGCATCGTGGACTAAGTGCAGAAACAGCGTCGTGGACTAAGTACTGAAAGAGTGTCGTGGACTAAGTACAGAAAGAGTGTCGTGGACTAAGTACAGAAACAGTGTCGTGGACGAAGTACAGAAACAGTGTCGTGGACTAAGTGCAGAAACAGCGTCGTGGACTAATTACAGAAACAGTGTCATGGACTAAGAACAGAAACAGCATCATGGACTAAGTACAGAAACAGTGTCGTGGACTAAGTGCAGAAAGAGTGTCGTTGACGAAGTGCAGAAACAGTGTTGTGGACTAAGTACAGAAACAGCGTCGTGGACTAAGTACAGAAACAGTGTCGTGGACTAAGTACAGAAACAGCATCATGGACTAAGTACAGAAACAGTGTCCTGGACTAAGCACAGAAACAGCATCATGGACTAAGTACAGAAACAGTGTCCTGGACTAAGTACAGAAACAGTGTCGTGGAATAAGTACAGAAACAGCGTCGTGGACTAAGTGCAGAAACAGCGTCGTGGACTAAGTACAGAAACAGTGTCGTGGACTAAGTGCAGAAACAGTGTTGTGGACTAAGTACAGAAACAGCTTCGTGGACTAAGTACGGAAACAGTGTCGTGGACTAAGTACAGAAACAGTGTCGGGGACTAAGTACAGAAAGAGTGTCGCGGACTAATTACTGAAACAGTGTCATGGACTAAGTACAGGAAGAGTGTCATGGACTAAGTACAGAAACAGTGGCGTGGACTAAGTACAGAAACAGTGTCGTGGACTCAGTACAGAAACATTGTCGTGGACTAAGTACAGAAAGAGTGTCGTGGACTAAGTACAGAAACAGTGTCGTGGACTAAGTACAGAAAGAGTGTCATGGACTAAGTACAGAAACAGTGTCGTGGACTAAGTACAGAAACAGTGTCGTGGACTCAGTACAGACACAGTGTCATGGACTAAGTACAGAAAGAGTGTCGTGGACTAAGTACTGAAACAGTTTCGTGGACTAAGTACAGAAACAGCGTCGTGGACTAAGTACAGAAACAGCATCGTGGACTAAGTACAGAAACAGCGTCGTGGACTGAACACTGAAACAGTGTCGTGGACTAAGTACAGAAACAGCATCGTGGACTAAGTACAGAAAGAGTGTTGTGGACTAAGTACAGAAAGAGTGTCGTGGACTAAGTGCAGAAACAGCGTCGTGGACTAAGTACAGAAATATTGTCATGGACTATGTACAGAAACAGTGTCGTGGACTAAGTACAGAAACAGTGTCGTGGAATAAGTACAGAAACAGTGTCGCGGACTACTTACAGAAACAGTGTCATGGACTAAGTACAGAAACAGCATCATGGACTAAGTACAGAAACAGTGTCGTGGACTAAGTGCAGAAAGAGTGTCGTGGACTAAGTGCAGAAACAGTGTTGTGGACTAAGTACAGAAACAGCGTCGTGGACTAAGTACAGAAACAGTGTCGTGGACTAAGTACTGAAAGAGAGTCGGGGACTAATTACAGAAAAGAGTGTCGCGGACTAATTACTGAAACAGTGTCATGGACTAAGTACAGAAACAGTGTCGTGGACTAAGTACTGAAACAGTGTCGTGGACTAAGTACAGAAAGAGTGTCGGGGACGAAGTACAGAAAGAGTGTCGGGGTCTAAGTACTGAAAGAGTGTCGCGGACTAATTACTGAAACAGTGTCGTGGACTAAGTACTGAAACAGCATCGTGGACTAAGTAAAGAAACAGTGTCGTGGACTAAGTACAGAAATTGTGTCGTGGACTAAGTACAGAAACAGTGTCGTGGACTAAGTACAGAAACAGTGTCGTGGACTAAGTACAGAAATAGTGTCGGGGACTAAGTACTGAAACAGCATCATGGACTAAGTACAGAAAGAGTGCCTTGGACTAAGTACAGAAACACTGTCGTGTACTAAGTACAGAAACAGTGTCGTGGGCTAAGTACAGAAACAGTGTCGTGGACTAAGTACTGAAACAGCATCATGGACTAAGTACAGAAAGAGTGCCTTGGACTAAGTACAGAAACACTGTCGTGGACTAAGTACAGAAACTTTACAGGACTCTCGTCAGGCCTCATTTGGAGTACTGTGCGCAGTTCTGGTCGCCTCACTATAGGAAAGACGTAGAAGCTATTGAAAGGGTGCAGAGGAGATTTACAAGGATGTTGCCTGGACTGGGAGGCATGCCTTATGAAGATAGGTTGAGGGAGCTGGGACTCTTTTCCCTGGAGAGGCGAAGGTTTAGAGGCGACCTGATAGAAGTTTCTAAAATGTTGAGAGGAATAGATAGGGTGGACTCTCAGAGGCTATTTCCCCGGGTTGAAATGGTCGCTACGAGAGGACACAGATTTAAGGTGCGGGGAGCCACAGAGGTGATGTTAGGGGTAAGTTTTTCACTCAGAGGGTGGTGAGTGAATGGAATCGGCTGCCGTCGTCGGTGGTGGAGGCGAACTCGCTGGGGTCTTTTAAAAGACTTCTGGATTAGTATATGGGGTTTAATGGGATTGGGGGTTATAGGTAGGTCTATAGATTGGTGGGGTTGATGCGATCGGCGCAACTCGAGGGCCGAAGGGCCTGTTTGTGCTGTAATGTTCTATGTTCTATGTTCTATGAAACAGTGTCGTGGACAAAGTACAGAAAGAGTGTCATGGACTAAGTTCAGAAAGAGAGTCGTGGTCTAAGTACAGAAAGAGTGTCATGGACTAAGTACAGAAACAGTGTCGTGGACTAAGTACAGAAACAGCATCATGGACTAAGTACAGAAACAGTGTCGTGGACTAAGTACAGAAACAGCATCATGGACTAAGTACAGAAACAGCATCATGGACTAAGTACAGAAACAGTGTCGTGGACTAAGTACAGAAACAGCATCATGGACTAAGTACAGAAACAGTGTCGTGGACTAAGTACAGAAACAGCATCATGGACTAAGTACAGAAACAGTGTCTTGGACTAAGCACAGAAACAGCATCATGGACTAATTACAGAAACAGTGTCCTGGACTAAGTACAGAAACAGTGTCGTGGAATAAGTACAGAAACAGCGTCGTGGACTAAGTGCAGAAACAGCGTCGTGGACTAAGTACAGAAACAGTGTCGTGGACTAAGTGCAGAAACAGTGTTGTGGACTAAGTACAGAAACAGCGTCGTGGACTAAGTACGGAAACAGTGTCGTGGACTAAGTACAGAAAGAGTGTCGTGGACTAAGTGCAGAAACAGTGTTGTGGACTAAGTACAGAAACAGCTTCGTGGACTAAGTACGGAAACAGTGTCGTGGACTAAGTACAGAAACAGCGTCGTGGACTAAGTACAGAAAGAGTGTCGCGGACTAATTACTGAAACAGTGTCATGGACTAAGTACAGAAACAGTGTCATGGACTCAGTACAGAAACAGTGTCGTGGACTCAGTACAGAAACTGTGTCGTGGACTGAGCACTGAAACAGTGTCGTGGACTAAGTACAGAAAGAGCGTCGTGGACTGAGTACAGAAACAGCGTCGTGGACTGAGCACTGAAACAGTGTCGTGGACTAAGTACAGAAACAGCATCGTGGACTAAGTACAGAAAGAGTGTTGTGGACTAAGTACAGAAAGAGTGTCGTGGATTAAGTGCAGAAACAGCGTCGTGGACTAAGTACAGAAATATTGTCGTGGACTAAGTACAGAAACAGTGTCATGGACTAAGTACAGAAACAGCGTCGTGGACTAAGTACAGAAACAGCGTCGTGGACTGAGCACTGAAACAGTGTCGTGGACTAAGTACAGAAAGAGTGTTGTGGACTAAGTACAGAAAGAGTGTCGTGGACTAAGTGCAGAAACAGCGTCGTGGACTAAGTACAGAAATATTGTCATGGACTATGTACAGAAACAGTGTCGTGGACTAAGTACAGAAACAGCGTGGTGGACTACGTACAGAAACAGTGTCGTGGACTAAGTACAGAAGCAGTGTCGTGGACTAAGTACAGAAATATTGTCATGGACTATGTACAGAAACAGTGTCATGGACTAAGTACAGAAACAGCGTGGTGGACTACGTACAGAAACAGTGTCGTGGACTAAGTACAGAAGCAGTGTCGTGGACTAAGTACAGAAACAGCATCATGGACTAAGTACAGAAACAGTGTCGTGGACTAAGTACAGAAACAGCGTCGTGGACTGAGTACAGAAACAGCGTCGTGGACTGAGCACTGAAACAGTGTCGTGGACTAAGTACAGAAACAGCATCGTGGACTAAGTACAGAAAGAGTGTTGTGGACTAAGTACAGAAAGAGTGTCGTGGACTAAGTGCAGAAACAGCGTCGTCGACTAAGTACAGAAATATTGTCATGGACTATGTACAGAAACAGTGTCGTGGACTAAGTACAGAAACAGCGTGGTGGACTACGTACAGAAACAGTGTCGTGGACTAAGTACAGAAACAGTGTCGTGGAATAAGTACAGAAACAGTGTCGCGGACTACTTACAGAAACAGTGTCATGGACTAAGTACAGAAACAGCATCATGGACTAAGTACAGAAAGAGTGTCGTGGACTAAGTACAGAAACAGTGTCGTGGACTAAGTACAGAAACAGTGTCGTGGACTAAGTGCAGAAACAGCGTCGTGGACTAAGTACAGAAACAGTGTCGCGGACTAATTACAGAAACAGTGTCGTGGACTAAGTACAGAAACAGTGTCGTGGACTAAGTACAGAAACAGTGTCGTGGACTAAGTACAGAAACAGTGTCGTGGAATAAGTACAGAAACAGTGTCGCGGACTACTTACAGAAACAGTGTCATGGACTAAGTACAGAAACAGCATCATGGACTAAGTACAGAAAGAGTGTCGTGGACTAAGTACAGAAACAGTGTCGTGGACTAAGTACAGAAACAGTGTCGTGGACTAAGTGCAGAAACAGCGTCATGGACTAAGTACAGAAACAGTGTCGCGGACTAATTACAGAAACAGTGTCATGGACTGAGTACAGAAACAGCATCATGGACTAAGTACAGAAACAGTGTCGTGGACTAAGTGCAGAAAGAGTGTCGTGGATTAAGTGCTGAAACAGTGTTGTGGACTATGTACAGGAACAGCGTCGTGGACTAAGTACAGAAACAGTGTCGTGGACTACGTACAGAAAGAGTGTCGGGGACTAAGTACAGAAAGAGTGTCGCGGACTAATTACTGAAACAGTGTCATGGACTAAGTACAGAAACAGTGTCGTGGACTAAGTACTGAAACAGCATCATGGACTAAGTACTGAAACAGTGTCGTGGACTAAGTACAGAAAGAGTGTCGGGGTCTACGTACTGAAAGAGTGTCGCGGACTAATTACTGAAACAGTGTCGTGGACTAATTACTGAAACAGCATCGTGGACTAAGTAAAGAAACAGTGTCGTGGACTAAGTACAGAAATAGTGTCGTGGACTAAGTACAGAAACAGTGTCGTGGACTAAGTACAGATACAGTGTCGTGGACTATATACAGAAAGAGTGTCGTGGACTAAGTGCAGAAACAGTGTTGTGGACTACGTACAGAAACATCGTCGTGGACTAAGTACAGAAACAGTGTCGTGGACTAAGTACAGAAATAGTGTCGTGGACTAAGTACAGAAACAGTGTCGTGGACTAAGTACAGATACAGTGTCGTGGACTAAGTACAGAAATAGTGTCGTGGACTAAGTACAGAAACAGTGTCGTGGACTAAGTACAGATACAGTGTCGTGGACTATATACACAAAGAGTGTCGTGGGCTAAGTACAGAAACAGTGTCGTGGACTAAGTACAGAAACAGTGTCGTGGACTAAGTACAGAAACAGTGTCGTGGACTAAGTACAGAAACAGTGTCGTGGAATAAGTACACAAACAGTGTCATGGACTAAGTACAGAAACGGCGTCGTGGACTAAGTACAGAAACAGTGTCCTGGACTAAGTACAGAAACAGCATCATGGACTAAGTACAGAAAGAGTGTCGTGGACTAAGTGCAGAAACAGCGTCGTGGACTAAGTACAGAAATATTGTCATGGACTAAGTACAGAAACAGTGTCGTGGACTAAGTACAGAAACAACGTCGTGGACTAAGTACAGAAACAGCATCGTGGACTAAGTACAGAAACAGTGTCGTGGACTGAGCACTGAAACAGTGTCGTGGACTAAGTACAGAAACAGCATCGTGGACTAAGTACAGAAAGAGTGTTGTGGACTAAGTACAGAAAGAGTGTCGTGGACTAAGTGCAGAAACAGCGTCGTGGACTAAGTACAGAAATATTGTCATGGACTAAGTACAGAAACAGTGTCGTGGACTAAGTACAGAAACAGCGTCGTGGACTAAGTACAGAAACAGTGTCGTGGGCTAAGTACAGAAACAGTGTCGTAGACTAAGTACAGAAACAGCATCATGGTCTATGCACAGAAACAGTGTCGTGGAATAAGTACAGAAACAGCGTCGTGGACTAAGTGCAGAAACAGCGTCGTGGACTAAGTACAGAAACAGTGTCGCGGACTAATTACAGAAACAGTGTCATGGACTAAGTACAGAAACAGCATCATGGACTAAGTACAGAAACAGTGTCGTGGACTAAGTACAGAAAGAGTGTCGGGGACTAAGTACAGAAAGAGTGTCGCGGACTAATTACTGAAACAGTGTCGTGGACTAAGTACAGAAACAGTGTTGTGAACGAAGTACTGAGACATCATCATGGACTAAGTACTGAAACAGTGTCGTGGACTAAGTACAGAAAGAGTGTCGGGGACTAAGTACAGAAAGAGTGTCGGGGACTAAGTATAGAAAGAGTGTCTGGGTCTAAGTACTAAAAGAGTGTCGCGGACTAATTACTGAAAAAGTGTCGTGGACTAAGTACTGAAACAGCATCGTGGACTAAGTAAAGAAACAGTGTCGTGGACTAAGTACAGAAATAGTGTCGTGGACTAAGTACAGAAATAGTGTCGTGGACTAAGTACAGAAACTGTGTCGTGGACTAAGTACAGATACAGTGTCGTGGACTATATACAGAAAGAGTGTCGTGGACTAAGTACAGAAACATTGTCGTGGACTAAGTACTGAAACAGTGTAATGGACTAAGTACAGAAACAGCATCGTGGACTAAGTACAGAAAGAGTGTCGTGGACTAAGTACAGAAACAGTGTCATGGACTAAGTAAAGAAACAGTGTCGTGGACTAAGTACAGAAATAGTGTCGTGGACTAAGTACAGAAATAGTGTCGTGGACTAAGTACAGAAACTGTGTCGTGGACTAAGTACAGAAACAGTGTCATGGACTAAGTAAAGAAACAGTGTCGTGGACTAAGTACAGAAATAGTGTCGTGGACTAAGTACAGAAACAGCATCGTGGACTAAGTACAGAAAGAGTGTCGTGGACTAAGTGCAGAAACAGTGTCGTGGACTAAGTACAGAAACATTGTCGTGGACTAAGTACTGAAACAGCATCATGGACTAAGTACAGAAAGAGTGTCGTGGACTAAGTACAGAAACAGTGTCGTGGACTAAGTACAGAAAGTGTGTCATGGACTAAGTACACAAACAGTGTCGTGGACTAAGTACAGAAAGTGTGTCGTGGACTATGTACAGAAAGAATGTCGTGGAATAAGTACAGAAAGAATGTCGTGGACTAAGTACAGAAACAGCGTCGTGGACTAAGTACTGAAACAGCGTCGTGGACTAAGTACAGAAAGAGTGTCATGGACTAAGTACAGAAAGAGTGTCATGGACTAAGTACAGAAAGAGTGTCATGGACTAAGTACAGAAACAGCGTCGTGGACTAAGTACAGAAAGAGTGTCGTGGACTAAGTACAGAAACAGCGTCGTGGAATAAGTACAAAAACAGTGTCGTGGACTAAGTCCAGAAACAGCATCGGGGACTAAGTACAGAAACAGCATCGTGGACTAAGTACAGAAAGAGTGTCGTGGACAAAGTACAGAAAGAGTGTCGTGGACAAAGTACAGAAACAGTGTCGTGGACTAAGTACAGAAACAGTGTCGTGGACTAAGTACAGATACAGTGTCGTGGACTAAGTACAGAAAGAGTGTCGTCGACTAAGTACAGAAAGAGTGTCATGGACTAAGTACAGAAAGAGTGTCATGGACTAAGTACAGAAACAGTGTCGTGGACTAAGTACACAAACAGTGTTGTGGACTAAGTACAGAAACAGCATCGTGGACTACGTACAGTAAGAGTGTCGTGGACGAAGTACAGAAAGAGTGTCGTGGACTAAGTACAGAAACAATGACGTGGACTAAGTACAGAAACAGCATCGTGGACTAAGTACAGCAAGTGTGTCGTGGTCTAAGTACAGAAAGAGTGTTGTGGACTAAGTACAGAAAGAGTGTCGTGGAATAAGTACAGAAACAGTGTCGTGGACTAAGTACAGAAAGAGTGTCGTGGACTAAGTACACAAACAGTGTCGTGGACAAAGTACAGAAAGAGTGTCGTGGACTAAGTACAGAAACAGTGTCGTGGACTAAGTACAGAAAGAGTGTCATGGACTAAGTACACAAACAGTGTCGTGGACTAAGTACAGAAAGAGTGTCGTGGACTAAGTACAGAAAGAATGTCGTGGACTAAGTACACAAACAGTGTCGTGGACTAAGTACAGAAAGAGTGTCGTGGACTAAGTACAGAAAGAGTGTCGTGGACTAAGTACAGAAACAGTGTCGTGGACTAGGTACAGAAAGAGTGTTATGGACTAAGTACACAAACAGTGTCGTGGACTAAGTACAGAAAGAGTGTCGTGGACTATGTACAGAAAGAGTGTCGTGGACTAAGTACAGAAAGAATGTCGAGGACCAAGTACAGAAACAGCGTCGTGGACTAAGTACTGAAACAGCGTCGTGGACTAAGTACAGAAAGAGTGTCATGGACTAAGTACAGAAAGAGTGTCATGGACTAAGTACAGAAAGAGTGTCGTGGACTTAGTACAGAAACAGTGCCATGGACTAAGTACAGAAACAGCATCGTGGACTAAGTACAGAAAGAGTGTCATGGACTAAGTACAGAAAGAGTGTCGTGGACTATGTACAGAAACAGTGTCGTGGACTAAGTACAGAATGAGTGTCGTGGACTAAGTACAGAAAGAATGTCGAGGACCAAGTACAGAAACAGCGTCGTGGACTAAGTACTGAAACAGCGTCGTGGACTAAGTACAGAAACAGTGTCGTGGACTAAGTACAGAAAGAGTGTCATGGACTAAGTACAGAAAGAGTGTCATGGACTAAGTACAGAAAGAGTGTCGTGGACTAAGTACAGAAACAGTGCCATGGACTAAGTACAGAAACAGCATCGTGGACTAAGTACAGAAAGAGTGTCATGGACTAAGTACAGAAAGAGTGTCGTGGACTATGTACAGAAACAGTGTCGTGGACTAAGTACAGAATGAGTGTCGTGGACTAAGTACAGAAAGAGCGTCGTGGACTAAGTACAGAAAGAGTGTCGTGGACTAAGTACAGAAACAGTGTCGTGGACTAAGTACAGAAAGAGTGTCGTGGACTAAGTACAGAAACAGTGTCGTGGACTAAGTACAGAAAGAGTGTCATGGACTAAGTACAGAAAGAGTCTCATGGACTAAGTACAGAAAGAGTGTCGTGGACTAAGTACAGAAACAGTGTCGTGGACTAAGTACAGAAAGAGTGTCGTGGACTAAGTACAGAAACAGTGTCGTGGACTAAGTACAGAATGAGTGTCGTGGACTAAGTACAGAAAGAGCGTCGTGGAGTAAGTACAGAAAGAGTCTCGTGGACTAAGTACAGAAACAGTGTCGTGGACTGAGTACAGAAAGAGTGTCGTGGACTAAGTACAGAAACAGTGTCGTGGACTAAGTACAGAAACAGTGTCGTTGACTAAGTACAGAAAGAGTGTCGTGGACTAAGTACAGAAACAGTGTCGTGGACTAAGTACAGAAAGAGTGTCATGGACTAAGTACACAAACAGTGTCGTGGACTAAGTACAGAAAGAGTGTCGTGGACGAAGTACAGAAAGAGTGTCGTGGACTAAGTACACAAACAGTGTCGTGGACTAAGTGCAGAAAGAGTGTCGTGGACTAAGTACAGAAAGAGTGTCGTGGACTAAGTACAGAAACAGTGTCGTGGACTCAGTACAGAAACATTGTCGTGGACTAAGTACAGAAAGAGTGTCGAGGACGAAGTACAGAAACAGTGTCGTGGACTAAGTACAGAAAGAGTGTCATGGACTAAGTACAGAAACAGTGTCGTGGACTAAGTACAGAAACAGTGTCGTGGACTCAGTACAGACACAGCGTCGTGGACTAAGTGCAGAAACAGCGTCGTGGACTAAGTACAGAAGCAGTGTCGTGGACTATGTACAGAAACAGTGTCGTGGACTAAGTACAGAAACAGCATCATGGACTAAGTACAGAAACAGTGTCGTGGACTAAGTACAGAAACAGCATCATGGACTAAGTACAGAAGCAGTGTCGTGGACTAAGTACAGAAACAGCATCATGGACTAAGTACAGAAACAGTGTCGTGGACTAAGTACAGAAACAGCATCATGGACTAAGTACAGAAACAGTGTCGTGGACTAAGTACAGAAACAGCATCATGGACTAAGTACAGAAACAGTGTCGTGGACTAAGTACAGAAACAGCATCATGGACTAAGTACAGAAACAGTGTCTTGGACTAAGCACAGAAACAGCATCATGGACTAAGTACAGAAACAGTGTCCTGGACTAAGTACAGAAACAGTGTCGTGGAATAAGTACAGAAACAGCGTCGTGGACTAAGTGCAGAAACAGCGTCGTGGACTAAGTACAGAAACAGTGTCGTGGAATAAGTACAGAAACAGCGTCGTGGACTAAGTACAGAAACAGCTTCGTGGACTAAGTACGGAAACCGTGTCGTGGACGAAGTACAGAAACAGTGTCGTGGACTAAGTACAGAAAGAGTGTCGGGGACTCAGTACAGAAAGAGTGTCGCGGACTAATTACTGAAACAGTGTCATGGACTAAGTACAGAAACAGTGTCATGGACTCAGTACAGAAACAGTGTCGTGGACTCAGTACAGAAACTGTGTCGTGGACTGAGCACTGAAACAGTGTCGTGGACTAAGTACAGAAACAGCATCGTGGACTAAGTACAGAAACAGCATCGTGGACTAAGTACAGAAAGAGTGTTGTGGACTAAGTACAGAAAGAGTGTCATGGACTAAGTGCAGAAACAGCGTCGTGGACTAAGTACAGAAATATTGTCAAGGACTATGTACAGAAACAGTGTCGTGGACTAAGTACAGAAACAGTGTGGTGGACTAAGTACAGAAACAGCGTCGTGGACTAAGTACAGAAACAGTGTCGTGGACTAAGTACAGAAACATCGTGGTGGATTAAGTACAGAAACAGCGTCGTGGACTAAGTACAGAAACAGTGTCGCGGACTACTTACAGAAACAGTGTCATGGACTAAGTACAGAAACAGTGTCATGGACTGAGTGCAGAAAGAGTGTCGTGGACTAAGTGCAGAAACAGTGTTGTGGACTAAGTACAGAAACAGTGTCGTGGACAAAGTACAGAAAGAGTGTCGGGGACTAAGTACAGAAAAGAGTGTCGCGGACTAATTACTGAAACAGTGTCATGGACTAAGTACAGAAACAGTGTCGTGGACTAAGTACTGAAACAGCATCATGGACTAAGTATTGAAACAGTGTTGTGGACTAAGTACAGAAAGAGTGTCGGGGACTAAGTACAGAAAGAGTGTCGGGGTCTAAGTACTGAAAGAGTGTCGCGGACTAATTACTGAAACAGTGTCGTGGACTAAGTACTGAAACAGCATCGTGGACTAAGTAAAGAAACAGTGTCGTGGACTAAGTACAGAAATAGTGTCGTGGACTAAGTACAGAAACAGTGTCGTGGACTAAGTACAGATACAGTGTCGTGGACTGTATACAGAAAGAGTGTCGTGGGCTAAGTACAGAAACAGTGTCGTGGACTAAGTACTGAAACAGCATCATGGACTAAGTACAGAAAGAGTGCCTTGGACTAAGTACAGAAACACTGTCGTGGACTAAGTACAGAAACTTTACAGGACCCTCGTCAGGCCTCATTTGGAGTACTGTGCGCAGTTCTGGTCGCCTCACTATAGGAAAGACGTAGAAGCTATTGAAAGGGTGCAGAGGAGATTTACAAGGATGTTGCCTGGACTGGGAGGCATGCCTTATGAAGATAGGTTGATGGAGCTGGGACTCTTTTCCCTGGAGAGGCGAAGGTTGAGAGGCGACCTGATAGAAGTTTCTAAAATGTTGAGAGGAATAGATAGGGTGGACTCTCAGAGGCTATTTCCCCGGGTTGAAATGGTCGCTACGAGAGGACACAGATTTAAGGTGCGGGGAGGCACAGAGGTGATGTTAGGGGTAAGTTTTTCACTCAGAGGGTGGTGAGTGAATGGAATCGGCTGCTGTCGTCAGTGGTGCAGGCGAACTCGCTGGGGTCTTTTAAAAGACTTCTGGATGAGTATATGGGGTTTAATGGGATTGGGGGTTATACATAGGTCTATATATTGGTGGGGTTGATGCGATCGGCGCAACTCGAGGGCCGAAGGGCCTGTTTGTGCTGTAATGTTCTATGTTCTATGTTCTATGAAACAGTGTCGTGGACGAAGTACAGAAAGAGTGTCGTGGACGAAGGTCAGAAAGAGTGTCGTGGTCTAAGTACAGAAAGAGTGTCATGGACTAAGTATAGAAAGAGTGTCGTGGTCTAAGCACAGAAACAGCATCGTGGATTAAGTGCAGAAACAGCGCCGTGGACTAAGTACAGAAACAGCGTCGTGGACTAAGTACAGAAACAGCATCGTGGATTAAGTGCAGAAACAGCGCCGTGGACTATGTACAGAAACAGCGTCGTGGACTAAGTACAGAAACAGTGTCGTGGACTAAATACAGAAACAGCGTCGTGGACTAAGTACAGAAACAGTGTCGTGGACTAAGTACAGAAAGAGTGTCGTGGACTAAGCACAGAAACAGCATCGTGGATTAAGTGCAGAAACAGCGCCGTGGACTAAGTACAGAAACAGCGTCGTGGACTAAGTACAGAAACAGTGTCGTGGACTAAGTACAGAAACAGCATCGTGGACTAAGTACTGAAATAGTGTCGTGGACTAAGTACTGAAACAGTGTCGTGGACTAAGTACTGAAACAGCATCGTGGACTAAGTACAGAAACAGTGTCGTGGACTAAGTACAGAAACAGCGTCGTGGACTAAGTACAGAAACAGTGTCGTGGACTAAGTACAGAAACAGCATCGTGGACTAAGTACTGAAATAGTGTCGTGGACTAAGTACTGAAACAGTGTCGTGGACTAAGTACTGAAACAGCATCGTGGACTAAGTACAGAAACAGCATCGTGGACTAAGTACTGAAATAATGTCGTGGACTAAGAACAGAAACAGTGTCTTGGACTAAGTACCGAAATGGTGTCGTGGACTAAGTACCGAAACGGTGTCGTGGACTAAGTACAGAAACAGTGTCTTGGACTAAGTACCGAAACAGTGTCGTGGACTAAGTACAGAAACAGTGTCGTGGAATAAGTACACAAACAGTGTCTTGGACTAAGTACCGAAACAGTGTCGTGGACTAAGTACCGAAACAGTGTCGTGGACGAAGTACAGAAACAGTGTCTTGGACTAAGTACCGAAACAGTGTCGTGGACTAAGTACAGAAACAGTGTCGTGGAATAAGTACACAAACAGTGTCATGGACTAAGTACAGAAAGAGTGTCGTGGACTAAGTATTGAAACAGCATCGTGGACTAAGTAGAGAAACAGCGTCGTGGACTAAGTGCAGAGACAGCGTCGTGGACTAAGTACAGAAACAGCGTCATGGACTAAGTACAGAAATAGTGTCGTGGACTAAGTGCTGAAAGAGTGTCGAGGACTAAGTACAGAAACAGTGTTGTGGACTAAGTACAGAAACAGTGTCGTGGACTAAGTACTGAAAGAGTGTCGTGGACTATATCCAGAAAGAGTGTCGTGGACTATATACAGAAAGAGTGTCGTGGACTAAGTACAGAAAGAGTTTCGAGGACTAAGTACAGAAACAGCGTCGTGGACTAAGTGCAGAAACTGCGTCGTTGACTAAGTACAGAAATATCGTCATGGACTAAGTACAGAAACAGTGTCGTGGACTAAGTACAGAAACAGCGTCGTGGACTAAGTACAGAAACAGTGTCGTGGACTAAGTACTGAAACAGCATCGTGGACTAAGTAAAGAAACAGTGTCGTGGACTAAGTACAGAAATAGTGTCGTGGACTAAGTACAGAAATAGTGTCGTGGACTAAGTACAGAAACTGTGTCGTGGACTAAGTACAGATACAGTGTCGTGGACTATATACAGAAAGAGTGTCGTGGACTAAGTACAGAAACATTGTCGTGGACTAAGTACTGAAACAGTGTAATGGACTAAGTACAGAAACAGCATCGTGGACTAAGTACAGAAAGAGTGTCGTGGACTAAGTACAGAAACAGTGTCATGGACTAAGTAAAGAAACAGTGTCGTGGACTAAGTACAGAAATAGTGTCGTGGACTAAGTACAGAAATAGTGTCGTGGACTAAGTACAGAAACTGTGTCGTGGACTAAGTACAGAAACAGTGTCATGGACTAAGTAAAGAAACAGTGTCGTGGACTAAGTACAGAAATAGTGTCGTGGACTAAGTACAGAAACAGCATCGTGGACTAAGTACAGAAAGAGTGTCGTGGACTAAGTGCAGAAACAGTGTCGTGGACTAAGTACAGAAACATTGTCGTGGACTAAGTACTGAAACAGCATCATGGACTAAGTACAGAAAGAGTGTCGTGGACTAAGTACAGAAACAGTGTCGTGGACTAAGTACAGAAAGTGTGTCATGGACTAAGTACACAAACAGTGTCGTGGACTAAGTACAGAAAGTGTGTCGTGGACTATGTACAGAAAGAATGTCGTGGAATAAGTACAGAAAGAATGTCGTGGACTAAGTACAGAAACAGCGTCGTGGACTAAGTACTGAAACAGCGTCGTGGACTAAGTACAGAAAGAGTGTCATGGACTAAGTACAGAAAGAGTGTCATGGACTAAGTACAGAAAGAGTGTCATGGACTAAGTACAGAAACAGCGTCGTGGACTAAGTACAGAAAGAGTGTCGTGGACTAAGTACAGAAACAGCGTCGTGGAATAAGTACAAAAACAGTGTCGTGGACTAAGTCCAGAAACAGCATCGGGGACTAAGTACAGAAACAGCATCGTGGACTAAGTACAGAAAGAGTGTCGTGGACAAAGTACAGAAAGAGTGTCGTGGACAAAGTACAGAAACAGTGTCGTGGACTAAGTACAGAAACAGTGTCGTGGACTAAGTACAGATACAGTGTCGTGGACTAAGTACAGAAAGAGTGTCGTCGACTAAGTACAGAAAGAGTGTCATGGACTAAGTACAGAAAGAGTGTCATGGACTAAGTACAGAAACAGTGTCGTGGACTAAGTACACAAACAGTGTTGTGGACTAAGTACAGAAACAGCATCGTGGACTACGTACAGTAAGAGTGTCGTGGACGAAGTACAGAAAGAGTGTCGTGGACTAAGTACAGAAACAATGACGTGGACTAAGTACAGAAACAGCATCGTGGACTAAGTACAGCAAGTGTGTCGTGGTCTAAGTACAGAAAGAGTGTTGTGGACTAAGTACAGAAAGAGTGTCGTGGAATAAGTACAGAAACAGTGTCGTGGACTAAGTACAGAAAGAGTGTCGTGGACTAAGTACACAAACAGTGTCGTGGACAAAGTACAGAAAGAGTGTCGTGGACTAAGTACAGAAACAGTGTCGTGGACTAAGTACAGAAAGAGTGTCATGGACTAAGTACACAAACAGTGTCGTGGACTAAGTACAGAAAGAGTGTCGTGGACTAAGTACAGAAAGAATGTCGTGGACTAAGTACACAAACAGTGTCGTGGACTAAGTACAGAAAGAGTGTCGTGGACTAAGTACAGAAAGAGTGTCGTGGACTAAGTACAGAAACAGTGTCGTGGACTAGGTACAGAAAGAGTGTTATGGACTAAGTACACAAACAGTGTCGTGGACTAAGTACAGAAAGAGTGTCGTGGACTATGTACAGAAAGAGTGTCGTGGACTAAGTACAGAAAGAATGTCGAGGACCAAGTACAGAAACAGCGTCGTGGACTAAGTACTGAAACAGCGTCGTGGACTAAGTACAGAAAGAGTGTCATGGACTAAGTACAGAAAGAGTGTCATGGACTAAGTACAGAAAGAGTGTCGTGGACTTAGTACAGAAACAGTGCCATGGACTAAGTACAGAAACAGCATCGTGGACTAAGTACAGAAAGAGTGTCATGGACTAAGTACAGAAAGAGTGTCGTGGACTATGTACAGAAACAGTGTCGTGGACTAAGTACAGAATGAGTGTCGTGGACTAAGTACAGAAAGAATGTCGAGGACCAAGTACAGAAACAGCGTCGTGGACTAAGTACTGAAACAGCGTCGTGGACTAAGTACAGAAACAGTGTCGTGGACTAAGTACAGAAAGAGTGTCATGGACTAAGTACAGAAAGAGTGTCATGGACTAAGTACAGAAAGAGTGTCGTGGACTAAGTACAGAAACAGTGCCATGGACTAAGTACAGAAACAGCATCGTGGACTAAGTACAGAAAGAGTGTCATGGACTAAGTACAGAAAGAGTGTCGTGGACTATGTACAGAAACAGTGTCGTGGACTAAGTACAGAATGAGTGTCGTGGACTAAGTACAGAAAGAGCGTCGTGGACTAAGTACAGAAAGAGTGTCGTGGACTAAGTACAGAAACAGTGTCGTGGACTAAGTACAGAAAGAGTGTCGTGGACTAAGTACAGAAACAGTGTCGTGGACTAAGTACAGAAAGAGTGTCATGGACTAAGTACAGAAAGAGTCTCATGGACTAAGTACAGAAAGAGTGTCGTGGACTAAGTACAGAAACAGTGTCGTGGACTAAGTACAGAAAGAGTGTCGTGGACTAAGTACAGAAACAGTGTCGTGGACTAAGTACAGAATGAGTGTCGTGGACTAAGTACAGAAAGAGCGTCGTGGAGTAAGTACAGAAAGAGTCTCGTGGACTAAGTACAGAAACAGTGTCGTGGACTGAGTACAGAAAGAGTGTCGTGGACTAAGTACAGAAACAGTGTCGTGGACTAAGTACAGAAACAGTGTCGTTGACTAAGTACAGAAAGAGTGTCGTGGACTAAGTACAGAAACAGTGTCGTGGACTAAGTACAGAAAGAGTGTCATGGACTAAGTACACAAACAGTGTCGTGGACTAAGTACAGAAAGAGTGTCGTGGACGAAGTACAGAAAGAGTGTCGTGGACTAAGTACACAAACAGTGTCGTGGACTAAGTGCAGAAAGAGTGTCGTGGACTAAGTACAGAAAGAGTGTCGTGGACTAAGTACAGAAACAGTGTCGTGGACTCAGTACAGAAACATTGTCGTGGACTAAGTACAGAAAGAGTGTCGAGGACGAAGTACAGAAACAGTGTCGTGGACTAAGTACAGAAAGAGTGTCATGGACTAAGTACAGAAACAGTGTCGTGGACTAAGTACAGAAACAGTGTCGTGGACTCAGTACAGACACAGCGTCGTGGACTAAGTGCAGAAACAGCGTCGTGGACTAAGTACAGAAGCAGTGTCGTGGACTATGTACAGAAACAGTGTCGTGGACTAAGTACAGAAACAGCATCATGGACTAAGTACAGAAACAGTGTCGTGGACTAAGTACAGAAACAGCATCATGGACTAAGTACAGAAGCAGTGTCGTGGACTAAGTACAGAAACAGCATCATGGACTAAGTACAGAAACAGTGTCGTGGACTAAGTACAGAAACAGCATCATGGACTAAGTACAGAAACAGTGTCGTGGACTAAGTACAGAAACAGCATCATGGACTAAGTACAGAAACAGTGTCGTGGACTAAGTACAGAAACAGCATCATGGACTAAGTACAGAAACAGTGTCTTGGACTAAGCACAGAAACAGCATCATGGACTAAGTACAGAAACAGTGTCCTGGACTAAGTACAGAAACAGTGTCGTGGAATAAGTACAGAAACAGCGTCGTGGACTAAGTGCAGAAACAGCGTCGTGGACTAAGTACAGAAACAGTGTCGTGGAATAAGTACAGAAACAGCGTCGTGGACTAAGTACAGAAACAGCTTCGTGGACTAAGTACGGAAACCGTGTCGTGGACGAAGTACAGAAACAGTGTCGTGGACTAAGTACAGAAAGAGTGTCGGGGACTCAGTACAGAAAGAGTGTCGCGGACTAATTACTGAAACAGTGTCATGGACTAAGTACAGAAACAGTGTCATGGACTCAGTACAGAAACAGTGTCGTGGACTCAGTACAGAAACTGTGTCGTGGACTGAGCACTGAAACAGTGTCGTGGACTAAGTACAGAAACAGCATCGTGGACTAAGTACAGAAACAGCATCGTGGACTAAGTACAGAAAGAGTGTTGTGGACTAAGTACAGAAAGAGTGTCATGGACTAAGTGCAGAAACAGCGTCGTGGACTAAGTACAGAAATATTGTCAAGGACTATGTACAGAAACAGTGTCGTGGACTAAGTACAGAAACAGCGTGGTGGACTAAGTACAGAAACAGCGTCGTGGACTAAGTACAGAAACAGTGTCGTGGACTAAGTACAGAAACATCGTGGTGGATTAAGTACAGAAACAGCGTCGTGGACTAAGTACAGAAACAGTGTCGCGGACTACTTACAGAAACAGTGTCATGGACTAAGTACAGAAACAGTGTCATGGACTGAGTGCAGAAAGAGTGTCGTGGACTAAGTGCAGAAACAGTGTTGTGGACTAAGTACAGAAACAGTGTCGTGGACAAAGTACAGAAAGAGTGTCGGGGACTAAGTACAGAAAAGAGTGTCGCGGACTAATTACTGAAACAGTGTCATGGACTAAGTACAGAAACAGTGTCGTGGACTAAGTACTGAAACAGCATCATGGACTAAGTATTGAAACAGTGTTGTGGACTAAGTACAGAAAGAGTGTCGGGGACTAAGTACAGAAAGAGTGTCGGGGTCTAAGTACTGAAAGAGTGTCGCGGACTAATTACTGAAACAGTGTCGTGGACTAAGTACTGAAACAGCATCGTGGACTAAGTAAAGAAACAGTGTCGTGGACTAAGTACAGAAATAGTGTCGTGGACTAAGTACAGAAACAGTGTCGTGGACTAAGTACAGATACAGTGTCGTGGACTGTATACAGAAAGAGTGTCGTGGGCTAAGTACAGAAACAGTGTCGTGGACTAAGTACTGAAACAGCATCATGGACTAAGTACAGAAAGAGTGCCTTGGACTAAGTACAGAAACACTGTCGTGGACTAAGTACAGAAACTTTACAGGACCCTCGTCAGGCCTCATTTGGAGTACTGTGCGCAGTTCTGGTCGCCTCACTATAGGAAAGACGTAGAAGCTATTGAAAGGGTGCAGAGGAGATTTACAAGGATGTTGCCTGGACTGGGAGGCATGCCTTATGAAGATAGGTTGATGGAGCTGGGACTCTTTTCCCTGGAGAGGCGAAGGTTGAGAGGCGACCTGATAGAAGTTTCTAAAATGTTGAGAGGAATAGATAGGGTGGACTCTCAGAGGCTATTTCCCCGGGTTGAAATGGTCGCTACGAGAGGACACAGATTTAAGGTGCGGGGAGGCACAGAGGTGATGTTAGGGGTAAGTTTTTCACTCAGAGGGTGGTGAGTGAATGGAATCGGCTGCTGTCGTCAGTGGTGCAGGCGAACTCGCTGGGGTCTTTTAAAAGACTTCTGGATGAGTATATGGGGTTTAATGGGATTGGGGGTTATACATAGGTCTATATATTGGTGGGGTTGATGCGATCGGCGCAACTCGAGGGCCGAAGGGCCTGTTTGTGCTGTAATGTTCTATGTTCTATGTTCTATGAAACAGTGTCGTGGACGAAGTACAGAAAGAGTGTCGTGGACGAAGGTCAGAAAGAGTGTCGTGGTCTAAGTACAGAAAGAGTGTCATGGACTAAGTATAGAAAGAGTGTCGTGGTCTAAGCACAGAAACAGCATCGTGGATTAAGTGCAGAAACAGCGCCGTGGACTAAGTACAGAAACAGCGTCGTGGACTAAGTACAGAAACAGCATCGTGGATTAAGTGCAGAAACAGCGCCGTGGACTATGTACAGAAACAGCGTCGTGGACTAAGTACAGAAACAGTGTCGTGGACTAAATACAGAAACAGCGTCGTGGACTAAGTACAGAAACAGTGTCGTGGACTAAGTACAGAAAGAGTGTCGTGGACTAAGCACAGAAACAGCATCGTGGATTAAGTGCAGAAACAGCGCCGTGGACTAAGTACAGAAACAGCGTCGTGGACTAAGTACAGAAACAGTGTCGTGGACTAAGTACAGAAACAGCATCGTGGACTAAGTACTGAAATAGTGTCGTGGACTAAGTACTGAAACAGTGTCGTGGACTAAGTACTGAAACAGCATCGTGGACTAAGTACAGAAACAGTGTCGTGGACTAAGTACAGAAACAGCGTCGTGGACTAAGTACAGAAACAGTGTCGTGGACTAAGTACAGAAACAGCATCGTGGACTAAGTACTGAAATAGTGTCGTGGACTAAGTACTGAAACAGTGTCGTGGACTAAGTACTGAAACAGCATCGTGGACTAAGTACAGAAACAGCATCGTGGACTAAGTACTGAAATAATGTCGTGGACTAAGAACAGAAACAGTGTCTTGGACTAAGTACCGAAATGGTGTCGTGGACTAAGTACCGAAACGGTGTCGTGGACTAAGTACAGAAACAGTGTCTTGGACTAAGTACCGAAACAGTGTCGTGGACTAAGTACAGAAACAGTGTCGTGGAATAAGTACACAAACAGTGTCTTGGACTAAGTACCGAAACAGTGTCGTGGACTAAGTACCGAAACAGTGTCGTGGACGAAGTACAGAAACAGTGTCTTGGACTAAGTACCGAAACAGTGTCGTGGACTAAGTACAGAAACAGTGTCGTGGAATAAGTACACAAACAGTGTCATGGACTAAGTACAGAAAGAGTGTCGTGGACTAAGTATTGAAACAGCATCGTGGACTAAGTAGAGAAACAGCGTCGTGGACTAAGTGCAGAGACAGCGTCGTGGACTAAGTACAGAAACAGCGTCATGGACTAAGTACAGAAATAGTGTCGTGGACTAAGTGCTGAAAGAGTGTCGAGGACTAAGTACAGAAACAGTGTTGTGGACTAAGTACAGAAACAGTGTCGTGGACTAAGTACTGAAAGAGTGTCGTGGACTATATCCAGAAAGAGTGTCGTGGACTATATACAGAAAGAGTGTCGTGGACTAAGTACAGAAAGAGTTTCGAGGACTAAGTACAGAAACAGCGTCGTGGACTAAGTGCAGAAACTGCGTCGTTGACTAAGTACAGAAATATCGTCATGGACTAAGTACAGAAACAGTGTCGTGGACTAAGTACAGAAACAGCGTCGTGGACTAAGTACAGAAACAGTGTCGTGGACTAAGTGCAGAAACAGCGTCGTGGACTAAGTACAGAAACAGTGTCGTGGACTAAGTACAGAAACAGCATCATGGACTAAGTACAGAAATAGTGTCCTGGACTAAGTACAGAAACAGCATCATGGACTAAGTACAGAAACAGTGTCGTGGAATAAGTACAGAAACAGCGTCGTGGACTAAGTTCAGAAACAGCATCGTGGACTAAGTACTGAAAGAGTGTCGTGGACTAAGTACAGAAAGAGTGTCGTGGACTAAGTACAGAAACAGTGTCGTGGACTAAGTACAGAAACAGTGTCGTGGACTAATTACAGAAACAGTGTCATGGACTAAGTACAGAAACAGCATCATGGACTAAGTACAGAAACAGTGTCGTGGACTAAGTGCAGAAAGAGTGTCGTGGACTAAGTGCAGAAACAGTGTTGTGGACTAAGTACAGAAACAGCGTCGTGGACTAAGTACAGAAACAGTGTCGTGGACTAAGTGCAGAAAGAGTTTCGTGGACTAAGTACAGAAAGAGTTTCGAGGACTAAGTACAGAAACAGCGTCGTGGACTAAGTGCAGAAACTGCGTCGTGGACTAAGTACAGAAATATCGTCATGGACTAAGTACAGAAACAGTGTCGTGGACTAAGTACAGAAACAGCGTCGTGGACTAAGTACAGAAACAGTGTCGTGGACTAAGTGCAGAAACAGCGTCGTGGACTAAGTACAGAAACAGTGTCGTGGACTAAGTACAGAAACAGCATCATGGACTAAGTACAGAAATAGTGTCCTGGACTAAGTACAGAAACAGCATCATGGACTAAGTACAGAAACAGTGTCGTGGAATAAGTACAGAAACAGCGTCGTGGACTAAGTGCAGAAACAGCGTCGTGGACTAAGTACTGAAAGAGTGTCGTGGACTAAGTACAGAAAGAGTGCCGTGGACTAAGTACAGAAACAGTGTCATGGACGAAGTACAGAAACAGTGTCGTGGACTAAGTGCAGAAACAGCGTCGTGGACTAATTACAGAAACAGTGTCATGGACTAAGTACAGAAACAGCATCATGGACTAAGTACAGAAACAGTGTCGTGGACTAAGTGCAGAAAGAGTGTCGTTGACGAAGTGCAGAAACAGTGTTGTGGACTAAGTACAGAAACAGCGTCGTGGACTAAGTACAGAAACAGTGTCGTGGACTAAGTACAGAAACAGCATCATGGACTAAGTACAGAAACAGTGTCCTGGACTAAGCACAGAAACAGCATCATGGACTAAGTACAGAAACAGCGTCGTGGACTAAGTACAGAAACAGTGTCGTGGACTAAGTGCAGAAACAGCGTCGTGGACTAAGTACAGAAACAGTGTCGTGGACTAAGTACAGAAACAGCATCATGGACTAAGTACAGAAATAGTGTCCTGGACTAAGTACAGAAACAGCATCATGGACTAAGTACAGAAACAGTGTCGTGGAATAAGTACAGAAACAGCATCGTGGACTAAGTGCAGAAACAGCGTCGTGGACTAAGTACTGAAAGAGTGTCGTGGACTAAGTACAGAAAGAGTGTCGTGGACTAAGTACAGAAACAGTGTCGTGGACGAAGTACAGAAACAGTGTCGTGGACTAAGTGCAGAAACAGCGTCGTGGACTAATTACAGAAACAGTGTCATGGACTAAGAACAGAAACAGCATCATGGACTAAGTACAGAAACAGTGTCGTGGACTAAGTGCAGAAAGAGTGTCGTTGACGAAGTGCAGAAACAGTGTTGTGGACTAAGTACAGAAACAGCGTCGTGGACTAAGTACAGAAACAGTGTCGTGGACTAAGTACAGAAACAGCATCATGGACAAAGTACAGAAACAGTGTCCTGGACTAAGCACAGAAACAGCATCATGGACTAAGTACAGAAACAGTGTCCTGGACTAAGTACAGAAGCAGTGTCGTGGAATAAGTACAGAAACAGCGTCGTGGACTAAGTGCAGAAACAGCGTCGTGGACTAAGTACAGAAACAGTGTCGTGGACTAAGTGCAGAAACAGTGTTGTGGACTAAGTACAGAAACAGCTTCGTGGACTAAGTACGGAAACAGTGTCGTGGACTAAGTACAGAAACAGTGTCGGGGACTAAGTACAGAAAGAGTGTCGCGGACTAATTACTGAAACAGTGTCATGGACTAAGTACAGGAAGAGTGTCATGGACTAAGTACAGAAACAGTGGCGTGGACTAAGTACAGAAACAGTGTCGTGGACTCAGTACAGAAACATTGTCGTGGACTAAGTACAGAAAGAGTGTCGTGGACTAAGTACAGATACAGTGTCGTGGACTAAGTACAGAAAGAGTGTCATGGACTAAGTACAGAAACAGTGTCGTGGACTAAGTACAGAAACAGTGTCGTGGACTCAGTACAGACACAGTGTCATGGACTAAGTACAGAAAGAGTGTCGTGGACTAAGTACTGAAACAGTTTCGTGGACTAAGTACAGAAACAGCGTCGTGGACTAAGTACAGAAACAGCATCGTGGACTAAGTACAGAAACAGCGTCGTGGACTGAACACTGAAACAGTGTCGTGGACTAAGTACAGAAACAGCATCGTGGACTAAGTACAGAAAGAGTGTTGTGGACTAAGTACAGAAAGAGTGTCGTGGACTAAGTGCAGAAACAGCGTCGTGGACTAAGTACAGAAATATTGTCATGGACTATGTACAGAAACAGTGTCGTGGACTAAGTACAGAAACAGTGTCGTGGAATAAGTACAGAAACAGTGTCGCGGACTACTTACAGAAACAGTGTCATGGACTAAGTACAGAAACAGCATCATGGACTAAGTACAGAAACAGTGTCGTGGACTAAGTGCAGAAAGAGTGTCGTGGACTAAGTGCAGAAACAGTGTTGTGGACTAAGTACAGAAACAGCGTCGTGGACTAAGTACAGAAACAGTGTCGTGGACTAAGTACTGAAAGAGAGTCGGGGACTAAGTACAGAAAAGAGTGTCGCGGACTAATTACTGAAACAGTGTCGTGGACTAAGTACAGAAAGAGTGTCGGGGACGAAGTACAGAAAGTGTGTCGGGGTCTAAGTACTGAAAGAGTGTCGCGGACTAATTACTGAAACAGTGTCGTGGACTAAGTACTGAAACAGCATCGTGGACTAAGTAAAGAAACAGTGTCGTGGACTAAGTACAGAAATTGTGTCGTGGACTAAGTACAGAAACAGTGTCGTGGACTAAGTACAGAAACAGTGTCGTGGACTAAGTACAGAAATAGTGTCGGGGACTAAGTACTGAAACAGCATCATGGACTAAGTACAGAAAGAGTGCCTTGGACTAAGTACAGAAACACTGTCGTGGACTAAGTACAGAAACAGTGTCGTGGGCTAAGTACAGAAACAGTGTCGTGGACTAAGTACTGAAACAGCATCATGGACTAAGTACAGAAAGAGTGCCTTGGACTAAGTACAGAAACACTGTCGTGGACTAAGTACAGAAACTTTACAGGACCCTCGTCAGGCCTCATTTGGAGTACTGTGCGCAGTTCTGGTCGCCTCACTATAGGAAAGACGTAGAAGCTATTGAAAGGGTGCAGAGGAGATTTACAAGGATGTTGCCTGGACTGGGAGGCATGCCTTATGAAGATAGGTTGAGAGAGCTGGGACTCTTTTCCCTGGAGAGGCGAAGGTTGAGAGGCGACCTGATAGAAGTTTCTAAAATGTTGAGAGGAATAGATAGGGTGGACTCTCAGAGGCTATTTCCCCGGGTTGAAATGGTCGCTACGAGAGGACACAGATTTAAGGTGCGGGGAGCCACAGAGGTGATGTTAGGGGTAAGTTTTTCACTCAGAGGGTGGTAAGTGAATGGAATCGGCTGCCGTCGTCGGTGGTGGAGGCGAACTCGCTGGGGTCTTTTAAAAGACTTCTGGATTAGTATATGGGGTTTAATGGGATTGAGGGTTATAGGTAGGTCTATAGATTGGTGGGGTTGATGCGATCGGCGCAACTCGAGGGCCGAAGGGCCTGTTTGTGCTGTAATGTTCTATGTTCTATGTTCTATGAAACAGTGTCGTGGACGAAGTACAGAAAGAGTGTCGTGGACGAAGGTCAGAAAGAGTGTCGTGGTCTAAGTACAGAAAGAGTGTCATGGACTAAGTATAGAAAGAGTGTCGTGGTCTAAGCACAGAAACAGCATCGTGGATTAAGTGCAGAAACAGCGCCGTGGACTAAGTACAGAAACAGCGTCGTGGACTAAGTACAGAAACAGCATCGTGGATTAAGTGCAGAAACAGCGCCGTGGACTATGTACAGAAACAGCGTCGTGGACTAAGTACAGAAACAGTGTCGTGGACTAAATACAGAAACAGCGTCGTGGACTAAGTACAGAAACAGTGTCGTGGACTAAGTACAGAAAGAGTGTCGTGGACTAAGCACAGAAACAGCATCGTGGATTAAGTGCAGAAACAGCGCCGTGGACTAAGTACAGAAACAGCGTCGTGGACTAAGTACAGAAACAGTGTCGTGGACTAAGTACAGAAACAGCATCGTGGACTAAGTACTGAAATAGTGTCGTGGACTAAGTACTGAAACAGTGTCGTGGACTAAGTACTGAAACAGCATCGTGGACTAAGTACAGAAACAGTGTCGTGGACTAAGTACAGAAACAGCGTCGTGGACTAAGTACAGAAACAGTGTCGTGGACTAAGTACAGAAACAGCATCGTGGACTAAGTACTGAAATAGTGTCGTGGACTAAGTACTGAAACAGTGTCGTGGACTAAGTACTGAAACAGCATCGTGGACTAAGTACAGAAACAGCATCGTGGACTAAGTACTGAAATAATGTCGTGGACTAAGAACAGAAACAGTGTCTTGGACTAAGTACCGAAATGGTGTCGTGGACTAAGTACCGAAACGGTGTCGTGGACTAAGTACAGAAACAGTGTCTTGGACTAAGTACCGAAACAGTGTCGTGGACTAAGTACAGAAACAGTGTCGTGGAATAAGTACACAAACAGTGTCTTGGACTAAGTACCGAAACAGTGTCGTGGACTAAGTACCGAAACAGTGTCGTGGACGAAGTACAGAAACAGTGTCTTGGACTAAGTACCGAAACAGTGTCGTGGACTAAGTACAGAAACAGTGTCGTGGAATAAGTACACAAACAGTGTCATGGACTAAGTACAGAAAGAGTGTCGTGGACTAAGTATTGAAACAGCATCGTGGACTAAGTAGAGAAACAGCGTCGTGGACGAAGTGCAGAGACAGCGTCGTGGACTAAGTACAGAAACAGCGTCATGGACTAAGTACAGAAATAGTGTCGTGGACTAAGTGCTGAAAGAGTGTCGAGGACTAAGTACAGAAACAGTGTTGTGGACTAAGTACAGAAACAGTGTCGTGGACTAAGTACTGAAAGAGTGTCGTGGACTATATCCAGAAAGAGTGTCGTGGACTATATACAGAAAGAGTGTCGTGGACTAAGTACAGAAAGAGTTTCGAGGACTAAGTACAGAAACAGCGTCGTGGACTAAGTGCAGAAACTGCGTCGTTGACTAAGTACAGAAATATCGTCATGGACTAAGTACAGAAACAGTGTCGTGGACTAAGTACAGAAACAGCGTCGTGGACTAAGTACAGAAACAGTGTCGTGGACTAAGTGCAGAAACAGCGTCGTGGACTAAGTACAGAAACAGTGTCGTGGACTAAGTACAGAAACAGCATCATGGACTAAGTACAGAAATAGTGTCCTGGACTAAGTACAGAAACAGCATCATGGACTAAGTACAGAAACAGTGTCGTGGAATAAGTACAGAAACAGCGTCGTGGACTAAGTTCAGAAACAGCATCGTGGACTAAGTACTGAAAGAGTGTCGTGGACTAAGTACAGAAAGAGTGTCGTGGACTAAGTACAGAAACAGTGTCGTGGACTAAGTACAGAAACAGTGTCGTGGACTAATTACAGAAACAGTGTCATGGACTAAGTACAGAAACAGCATCATGGACTAAGTACAGAAACAGTGTCGTGGACTAAGTGCAGAAAGAGTGTCGTGGACTAAGTGCAGAAACAGTGTTGTGGACTAAGTACAGAAACAGCGTCGTGGACTAAGTACAGAAACAGTGTCGTGGACTAAGTGCAGAAAGAGTTTCGTGGACTAAGTACAGAAAGAGTTTCGAGGACTAAGTACAGAAACAGCGTCGTGGACTAAGTGCAGAAACTGCGTCGTGGACTAAGTACAGAAATATCGTCATGGACTAAGTACAGAAACAGTGTCGTGGACTAAGTACAGAAACAGCGTCGTGGACTAAGTACAGAAACAGTGTCGTGGACTAAGTGCAGAAACAGCGTCGTGGACTAAGTACAGAAACAGTGTCGTGGACTAAGTACAGAAACAGCATCATGGACTAAGTACAGAAATAGTGTCCTGGACTAAGTACAGAAACAGCATCATGGACTAAGTACAGAAACAGTGTCGTGGAATAAGTACAGAAACAGCGTCGTGGACTAAGTGCAGAAACAGCGTCGTGGACTAAGTACTGAAAGAGTGTCGTGGACTAAGTACAGAAAGAGTGCCGTGGACTAAGTACAGAAACAGTGTCGTGGACGAAGTACAGAAACAGTGTCGTGGACTAAGTGCAGAAACAGCGTCGTGGACTAATTACAGAAACAGTGTCATGGACTAAGTACAGAAACAGCATCATGGACTAAGTACAGAAACAGTGTCGTGGACTAAGTGCAGAAAGAGTGTCGTTGACGAAGTGCAGAAACAGTGTTGTGGACTAAGTACAGAAACAGCGTCGTGGACTAAGTACAGAAACAGTGTCGTGGACTAAGTACAGAAACAGCATCATGGACTAAGTACAGAAACAGTGTCCTGGACTAAGCACAGAAACAGCATCATGGACTAAGTACAGAAACAGCGTCGTGGACTAAGTACAGAAACAGTGTCGTGGACTAAGTGCAGAAACAGCGTCGTGGACTAAGTACAGAAACAGTGTCGTGGACTAAGTACAGAAACAGCATCATGGACTAAGTACAGAAATAGTGTCCTGGACTAAGTACAGAAACAGCATCATGGACTAAGTACAGAAACAGTGTCGTGGAATAAGTACAGAAACAGCATCGTGGACTAAGTGCAGAAACAGCGTCGTGGACTAAGTACTGAAAGAGTGTCGTGGACTAAGTACAGAAAGAGTGTCGTGGACTAAGTACAGAAACAGTGTCGTGGACGAAGTACAGAAACAGTGTCGTGGACTAAGTGCAGAAACAGCGTCGTGGACTAATTACAGAAACAGTGTCATGGACTAAGAACAGAAACAGCATCATGGACTAAGTACAGAAACAGTGTCGTGGACTAAGTGCAGAAAGAGTGTCGTTGACGAAGTGCAGAAACAGTGTTGTGGACTAAGTACAGAAACAGCGTCGTGGACTAAGTACAGAAACAGTGTCGTGGACTAAGTACAGAAACAGCATCATGGACAAAGTACAGAAACAGTGTCCTGGACTAAGCACAGAAACAGCATCATGGACTAAGTACAGAAACAGTGTCCTGGACTAAGTACAGAAGCAGTGTCGTGGAATAAGTACAGAAACAGCGTCGTGGACTAAGTGCAGAAACAGCGTCGTGGACTAAGTACAGAAACAGTGTCGTGGACTAAGTGCAGAAACAGTGTTGTGGACTAAGTACAGAAACAGCTTCGTGGACTAAGTACGGAAACAGTGTCGTGGACTAAGTACAGAAACAGTGTCGGGGACTAAGTACAGAAAGAGTGTCGCGGACTAATTACTGAAACAGTGTCATGGACTAAGTACAGGAAGAGTGTCATGGACTAAGTACAGAAACAGTGGCGTGGACTAAGTACAGAAACAGTGTCGTGGACTCAGTACAGAAACATTGTCGTGGACTAAGTACAGAAAGAGTGTCGTGGACTAAGTACAGATACAGTGTCGTGGACTAAGTACAGAAAGAGTGTCATGGACTAAGTACAGAAACAGTGTCGTGGACTAAGTACAGAAACAGTGTCGTGGACTCAGTACAGACACAGTGTCATGGACTAAGTACAGAAAGAGTGTCGTGGACTAAGTACTGAAACAGTTTCGTGGACTAAGTACAGAAACAGCGTCGTGGACTAAGTACAGAAACAGCATCGTGGACTAAGTACAGAAACAGCGTCGTGGACTGAACACTGAAACAGTGTCGTGGACTAAGTACAGAAACAGCATCGTGGACTAAGTACAGAAAGAGTGTTGTGGACTAAGTACAGAAAGAGTGTCGTGGACTAAGTGCAGAAACAGCGTCGTGGACTAAGTACAGAAATATTGTCATGGACTATGTACAGAAACAGTGTCGTGGACTAAGTACAGAAACAGTGTCGTGGAATAAGTACAGAAACAGTGTCGCGGACTACTTACAGAAACAGTGTCATGGACTAAGTACAGAAACAGCATCATGGACTAAGTACAGAAACAGTGTCGTGGACTAAGTGCAGAAAGAGTGTCGTGGACTAAGTGCAGAAACAGTGTTGTGGACTAAGTACAGAAACAGCGTCGTGGACTAAGTACAGAAACAGTGTCGTGGACTAAGTACTGAAAGAGAGTCGGGGACTAAGTACAGAAAAGAGTGTCGCGGACTAATTACTGAAACAGTGTCGTGGACTAAGTACAGAAAGAGTGTCGGGGACGAAGTACAGAAAGTGTGTCGGGGTCTAAGTACTGAAAGAGTGTCGCGGACTAATTACTGAAACAGTGTCGTGGACTAAGTACTGAAACAGCATCGTGGACTAAGTAAAGAAACAGTGTCGTGGACTAAGTACAGAAATTGTGTCGTGGACTAAGTACAGAAACAGTGTCGTGGACTAAGTACAGAAACAGTGTCGTGGACTAAGTACAGAAATAGTGTCGGGGACTAAGTACTGAAACAGCATCATGGACTAAGTACAGAAAGAGTGCCTTGGACTAAGTACAGAAACACTGTCGTGGACTAAGTACAGAAACAGTGTCGTGGGCTAAGTACAGAAACAGTGTCGTGGACTAAGTACTGAAACAGCATCATGGACTAAGTACAGAAAGAGTGCCTTGGACTAAGTACAGAAACACTGTCGTGGACTAAGTACAGAAACTTTACAGGACCCTCGTCAGGCCTCATTTGGAGTACTGTGCGCAGTTCTGGTCGCCTCACTATAGGAAAGACGTAGAAGCTATTGAAAGGGTGCAGAGGAGATTTACAAGGATGTTGCCTGGACTGGGAGGCATGCCTTATGAAGATAGGTTGAGAGAGCTGGGACTCTTTTCCCTGGAGAGGCGAAGGTTGAGAGGCGACCTGATAGAAGTTTCTAAAATGTTGAGAGGAATAGATAGGGTGGACTCTCAGAGGCTATTTCCCCGGGTTGAAATGGTCGCTACGAGAGGACACAGATTTAAGGTGCGGGGAGCCACAGAGGTGATGTTAGGGGTAAGTTTTTCACTCAGAGGGTGGTAAGTGAATGGAATCGGCTGCCGTCGTCGGTGGTGGAGGCGAACTCGCTGGGGTCTTTTAAAAGACTTCTGGATTAGTATATGGGGTTTAATGGGATTGAGGGTTATAGGTAGGTCTATAGATTGGTGGGGTTGATGCGATCGGCGCAACTCGAGGGCCGAAGGGCCTGTTTGTGCTGTAATGTTCTATGTTCTATGTTCTATGAAACAGTGTCGTGGACAAAGTACAGAAAGAGTGTCGTGGACTAAGTTCAGAAAGAGAGTCGTGGTCTAAGTACAGAAAGAGTGTCATGGACTAAGTACAGAAACAGTGTGGTGGACTAAGTACAGAAACAGCATCATGGACTAAGTACAGAAACAGTGTCGTGGACTAAGTACAGAAACAGCATCATGGACTAAGTACAGAAACAGCATCATGGACTAAGTACAGAAACAGTGTCGTGGACTAAGTACAGAAACAGCATCATGGACTAAGTACAGAAACAGTGTCGTGGACTAAGTACAGAAACAGCATCATGGACTAAGTACAGAAACAGTGTCTTGGACTAAGCACAGAAACAGCATCATGGACTAATTACAGAAACAGTGTCCTGGACTAAGTACAGAAACAGTGTCGTGGAATAAGTACAGAAACAGCGTCGTGGACTAAGTGCAGAAACAGCGTCGTGGACTAAGTACAGAAACAGTGTCGTGGACTAAGTGCAGAAACAGTGTTGTGGACTAAGTACAGAAACAGCGTCGTGGACTAAGTACGGAAACAGTGTCGTGGACTAAGTACAGAAAGAGTGTCGTGGACTAAGTGCAGAAACAGTGTTGTGGACTAAGTACAGAAACAGCTTCGTGGACTAAGTACGGAAACAGTGTCGTGGACTAAGTACAGAAAGAGTGTCGGGGACTAAGTACAGAAAGAGTGTCGCGGACTAATTACTGAAACAGTGTCATGGACTAAGTACAGAAACAGTGTCATGGACTCAGTACAGAAACAGTGTCGTGGACTCAGTACAGAAACTGTGTCGTGGACTGAGCACTGAAACAGTGTCGTGGACTAAGTACAGAAACAGCATCGTGGACTCAGTACAGAAACAGCGTCGTGGACTGAGCACTGAAACAGTGTCGTGGACTAAGTACAGAAACAGCATCGTGGACTAAGTACAGAAAGAGTGTAGTGGACTAAGTACAGAAAGAGTGTCGTGGATTAAGTGCAGAAACAGCGTCGTGGACTAAGTACAGAAATATTGTCATGGACTATGTACAGAAACAGTGTCGTGGACTAAGTACAGAAATATTGTCGTGGACTAAGTACAGAAACAGTGTTGTGGACTAAGTACAGAAATATTGTCGTGGACTAAGTACAGAAACAGTGTCGTGGACTAAGTACAGAAACAGCGTCGTGGACTAAGTACAGAAACAGCATCGTGGACTGAGCACTGAAACAGTGTCGTGGACTAAGTACAGAAACAGCATCGTGGACTAAGTACAGAAACAGCATCGTGGACTGAGCACTGAAACAGTGTCGTGGACTAAGTACAGAAAGAGTGTTGTGGACTAAGTACAGAAAGAGTGTCGTGGACTAAGTGCAGAAACAGCGTCGTGGACTAAGTACAGAAATATTGTCATGGACTATGTACAGAAACAGTGTCGTGGACTAAGTACAGAAACAGCATCGTGGACTAAGTACAGAAATATTGTCATGGACTATGTACAGAAACAGTGTCGTGGACTAAGTACAGAAACAGCATCGTGGACTAAGTACAGAAATATTGTCATGGACTATGTACAGAAACAGTGTCGTGGACTACGTACAGAAACAGTGTCGTGGAATAAGTACAGAAACAGTGTCGCGGACTACTTACAGAAAGAGTGTCGTGGACTAAGTACAGAAACAGTGTCGTGGACTAAGTACAGAAACAGCATCATGGACTAAGTACAGAAAGAGTGTCGTGGACTAAGTACAGAAACAGTGTCGTGGACTAAGTACAGAAACAGTGTCGTGGACTAAGTGCAGAAACAGCGTCGTGGACTAAGTACAGAAACAGTGTCGCGGACTAATTACGGAAACAGTGTCATGGACTAAGTACAGAAACAGCATCATGGACTAAGTACAGAAACAGTGTCGTGGACTAAGTACAGAAACAGTGTCGTGGAATAAGTACAGAAACAGTGTCGCGGACTACTTACAGAAACAGTGTCATGGACTAAGTACAGAAACAGCATCATGGACTAAGTACAGAAAGAGTGTCGTGGACTAAGTACAGAAACAGTGTCGTGGACTAAGTACAGAAACAGTGTCGTGGACTAAGTGCAGAAACAGCGTCATGGACTAAGTACAGAAACAGTGTCGCGGACTAATTACAGAAACAGTGTCATGGACTAAGTACAGAAACAGCATCATGGACTAAGTACAGAAACAGTGTCGTGGACTAAGTGCAGAAAGAGTGTCGTGGATTAAGTGCTGAAACAGTGTTGTGGACTATGTACAGGAACAGCGTCGTGGACTAAGTACAGAAACAGTGTCGTGGACTAAGTACAGAAAGAGTGTCGGGGACTAAGTACAGAAAGAGTGTCGCGGACTAATTACTGAAACAGTGTCATGGACTAAGTACAGAAACAGTGTCGTGGACTAAGTACTGAAACAGCATCATGGACTAAGTACTGAAACAGTGTCGTGGACTAAGTACAGAAAGAGTGTCGGGGTCTACGTACTGAAAGAGTGTCGCGGACTAATTACTGAAACAGTGTCGTGGACTAATTACTGAAACAGCATCGTGGACTAAGTAAAGAAACAGTGTCGTGGACTAAGTACAGAAATAGTGTCGTGGACTAAGTACAGAAACAGTGTCGTGGACTAAGTACAGATACAGTGTCGTGGACTATATACAGAAAGAGTGTCGTGGACTAAGTGCAGAAACAGTGTTGTGGACTAAGTACAGAAACAGCGTCGTGGACTAAGTACAGAAACAGTGTCGTGGACTAAGTACAGAAATAGTGTCGTGGACTAAGTACAGAAACAGTGTCGTGGACTAAGTACAGATACAGTGTCGTGGACTAAGTACAGAAATAGTGTCGTGGACTAAGTACAGAAACAGTGTCGTGGACTAAGTACAGATACAGTGTCGTGGACTATATACAGAAAGAGTGTCGTGGGCTAAGTACAGAAACAGTGTCGTGGACTAAGTACAGAAACAGTGTCGTGGACTAAGTACAGAAACAGTGTCGTGGACTAAGTAGAGAAACAGTGTCGTGGAATAAGTACACAAACAGTGTCATGGACTAAGTACAGAAACGGCGTCGTGGACTAAGTACAGAAACAGTGTCCTTGACTAAGTACAGAAACAGCATCATGGACTAAGTACAGAAAGAGTGTCGTGGACTAAGTGCAGAAACAGCGTCGTGGACTAAGTACAGAAATATTGTCATGGACTAAGTACAGAAACAGTGTCGTGGACTAAGTACAGAAACAACGTCGTGGACTAAGTACAGAAACAGTGTCGTGGACTGAGCACTGAAACAGTGTCGTGGACTAAGTACAGAAACAGCATCGTGGACTAAGTACAGAAAGAGTGTTGTGGACTAAGTACAGAAAGAGTGTCGTGGACTAAGTGCAGAAACAGCGTCGTGGACTAAGTACAGAAATATTGTCATGGACTAAGTACAGAAACAGTGTCGTGGACTAAGTACAGAAACAGCGTCGTGGACTAAGTACAGAAACAGTGTCGTGGGCTAAGTACAGAAACAGTGTCGTAGACTAAGTACAGAAACAGCATCATGGTCTATGCACAGAAACAGTGTCGTGGAATAAGTACAGAAACAGCGTCGTGGACTAAGTACAGAAACAGCGTCGTGGACTAAGTACAGAAACAGTGTCGCTGACTAATTACAGAAACAGTGTCATGGACTAAGTACAGAAACAGCATCATGGACTAAGTACAGAAACAGTGTCGTGGACTAAGTACAGAAAGAGTGTCGGGGACTAAGTACAGAAAGAGTGTCGCGGACTAATTACTGAAACAGTGTCGTGGACTAAGTACAGAAACAGTGTTGTGGACGAAGTACTGAGACATCATCATGGACTAAGTACTGAAACAGTGTCGTGGACTAAGTACAGAAAGAGTGTCGGGGACTAAGTACAGAAAGAGTGTCGGGGACTAAGTATAGAAAGAGTGTCTGGGTCTAAGTACTAAAAGAGTGTCGCGGACTAATTACTGAAAAAGTGTCGTGGACTAAGTACTGAAACAGCATCGTGGACTAAGTAAAGAAACAGTGTCGTGGACTAAGTACAGAAATAGTGTCGTGGACTAAGTACAGAAATAGTGTCGTGGACTAAGTACAGAAACTGTGTCGTGGACTAAGTACAGATACAGTGTCGTGGACTATATACAGAAAGAGTGTCGTGGACTAAGTACAGAAACATTGTCGTGGACTAAGTACTGAAACAGCATCATGGACTAAGTACAGAAAGAGTGTCGTGGACTAAGTACAGAAAGAGTGTCGTGGACTAAGTACAGAAACATTGTCGTGGACTAAGTACTGATACAGTGTCATGGACTAAGTACAGAAACAGCATCGTGGACTAAGTACAGAAAGAGTGTCGTGGACTAAGTACAGAAACAGTGTCATGGACTAAGTAAAGAAACAGTGTCGTGGACTAAGTACAGAAATAGTGTCGTGGACTAAGTACAGAAATAGTGTCGTGGACTAAGTACAGAAACTGTGTCGTGGACTAAGTACAGATACAGTGTCGTGGACTATATACAGAAAGAGTGTCGTGGACTAAGTACAGAAACATTGTCGTGGACTAAGTACTGAAACAGCATCATGGACTAAGTACAGAAAGAGTGTCGTGGACTAAGTACAGAAACAGTGTCGTGGACTAAGTACAGAAAGTGTGTCATGGACTAAGTACACAAACAGTGTCGTGGACTAAGTACAGAAAGTGTGTCGTGGACTATGTACAGAAAGAATGTCGTGGAATAAGTACAGAAAGAATGTCGTGGACTAAGTACAGAAACAGCGTCGTGGACTAAGTACTGAAACAGCGTCGTGGACTAAGTACAGAAAGAGTGTCATGGACTAAGTACAGAAAGAGTGTCGTGGACTAAGTACAGAAAGAGTGTCGTGGACTAAGTACAGAAACAGTGTCGTGGACTAAGTACAGAAAGAGTGTCGTGGACTAAGTACAGAAAGAGTGTCATGGACTAAGTACAGAAAGAGTGTCATGGACTAAGTACAGAAACAGTGTCGTGGACTAAGTACACAAACAGTGTCGTGGACTAAGTACAGAAACAGCATCGTGGACTACGTACAGTAAGAGTGTCGTGGACGAAGTACAGAAAGAGTGTCGTGGACTAAGTACAGAAACAATGACGTGGACTAAGTACAGAAACAGCATCGTGGACTAAGTACAGCAAGTGTGTCGTGGAATAAGTACAGAAACAGTGTCGTGGACTAAGTACAGAAAGAGTGTCGTGGACTAAGTACACAAACAGTGTCGTGGACTAAGTACAGAAAGAGTGTCGTGGACTAAGTACAGAAACAGTGTCGTGGACTAAGTACAGAAAGAGTGTCATGGATTAAGTACACAAACAGTGTCGTGGACTAAGTACAGAAAGAGTGTCGTGGACTAAGTACAGAAAGAATGTCGTGGACTAAGTACACAAACAGTGTCGTGGACTAAGTACAGAAAGAGTGTCGTGGACTAAGTACAGAAAGAGTGTCGTGGACTAAGTACAGAAACAGTGTCGTGGACTAGGTACAGAAAGAGTGTTATGGACTAAGTACACAAACAGTGTCGTGGACTAAGTACAGAAAGAGTGTCGTGGACTATGTACAGAAAGTGTGTCGTGGACTAAGTACAGAAAGAATGTCGAGGACCAAGTACAGAAACAGCGTCGTGGACTAAGTACTGAAACAGCGTCGTGGACTAAGTACAGAAACAGTGTCGTGGACTAAGTACAGAAAGAGTGTCATGGACTAAGTACAGAAAGAGTGTCATGGACTAAGTACAGAAAGAGTGTCGTGGACTAAGTACAGAAACAGTGCCATGGACTAAGTACAGAAACAGCATCGTGGACTAAGTACAGAAAGAGTGTCATGGACTAAGTACAGAAAGAGTGTCGTGGACTATGTACAGAAACAGTGTCGTGGACTAAGTACAGAATGAGTGTCGTGGACTAAGTACAGAAAGAGCGTCGTGGACTAAGTACAGAAAGAGTGTCGTGGACTAAGTACAGAAACAGTGTCGTGGACTAAGTACAGAAAGAGTGTCGTGGACTAAGTACAGAAACAGTGTCGTGGACTAAGTACAGAAAGAGTGTCATGGACTAAGTACAGAAAGAGTGTCATGGACTAAGTACAGAAAGAGTGTCGTGGACTAAGTACAGAAACAGTGTCGTGGACTAAGTACAGAAAGAGTGTCGTGGACTAAGTACAGAAACAGTGTTGTGGACTAAGTACAGAATGAGTGTCGTGGACTAAGTACAGAAAGAGCGTCGTGGAGTAAGTACAGAAAGAGTCTCGTGGACTAAGTACAGAAACAGTGTCGTGGACTGAGTACAGAAAGAGTGTCGTGGACTAAGTACAGAAACAGTGTCGTGGACTAAGTACAGAAACAGTGTCGTTGACTAAGTACAGAAACAGTGTCGTGGACTAAGTACAGAAACAGTGTCGTGGACTAAGTACAGAAAGAGTGTCATGGACTAAGTACACAAACAGTGTCGTGGACTAAGTACAGAAAGAGTGTCGTGGACGAAGTACAGAAAGAGTGTCGTGGACTAAGTACACAAACAGTGTCGTGGACTAAGTACAGAAAGAGTGTCGTGGACTAAGTACAGAAAGAGTGTCGTGGACTAAGTACAGAAACAGTGTCGTGGACTAAGTACAGAAAGTGTGTCATGGACTAAGTACCCAAACAGTGTCGTGGACTAAGTACAGAAAGAGTGTCGTGGACTATGTACAGAAAGAATGTCGTGGAATAAGTACAGAAAGAATGTCGTGGACTAAGTACAGAAACAGCGTCGTGGACTAAGTACTGAAACAGCGTCGTGGACTAAGTAAAGAAAGAGTGTCGTGGACGAAGTACAGAAAGAGTGTCGTGGACTAAGTACAGAAAGAGTGTCGTGGACTAAGTACAGAAACAGTGTCATGGACTAAGTACAGAAACAGCATCGTGGACTAAGTACAGAAAGAGTGTCGTGGACTAAGTACAGAAACAGTGTCATGGACTAAGTACAGAAACAGCATCATGGACTAAGTACAGAAAGAGTGTCGTGGACTAAGTGCAGAAACAGCGTCGTGGACTAAGTACAGAAATATTGTCATGGACTAAGTACAGAAACAGTGTCGTGGACTAAGTACAGAAACAACGTCGTGGACTAAGTACAGAAACAGTGTCGTGGACTGAGCACTGAAACAGTGTCGTGGACTAAGTACAGAAACAGCATCGTGGACTAAGTACAGAAAGAGTGTTGTGGACTAAGTACAGAAAGAGTGTCGTGGACTAAGTGCAGAAACAGCGTCGTGGACTAAGTACAGAAATATTGTCATGGACTAAGTACAGAAACAGTGTCGTGGACTAAGTACAGAAACAGCGTCGTGGACTAAGTACAGAAACAGTGTCGTGGGCTAAGTACAGAAACAGTGTCGTAGACTAAGTACAGAAACAGCATCATGGTCTATGCACAGAAACAGTGTCGTGGAATAAGTACAGAAACAGCGTCGTGGACTAAGTACAGAAACAGCGTCGTGGACTAAGTACAGAAACAGTGTCGCTGACTAATTACAGAAACAGTGTCATGGACTAAGTACAGAAACAGCATCATGGACTAAGTACAGAAACAGTGTCGTGGACTAAGTACAGAAAGAGTGTCGGGGACTAAGTACAGAAAGAGTGTCGCGGACTAATTACTGAAACAGTGTCGTGGACAAAGTACAGAAACAGTGTTGTGGACGAAGTACTGAGACATCATCATGGACTAAGTACTGAAACAGTGTCGTGGACTAAGTACAGAAAGAGTGTCGGGGACTAAGTACAGAAAGAGTGTCGGGGACTAAGTATAGAAAGAGTGTCTGGGTCTAAGTACTAAAAGAGTGTCGCGGACTAATTACTGAAAAAGTGTCGTGGACTAAGTACTGAAACAGCATCGTGGACTAAGTAAAGAAACAGTGTCGTGGACTAAGTACAGAAATAGTGTCGTGGACTAAGTACAGAAATAGTGTCGTGGACTAAGTACAGAAACTGTGTCGTGGACTAAGTACAGATACAGTGTCGTGGACTATATACAGAAAGAGTGTCGTGGACTAAGTACAGAAACATTGTCGTGGACTAAGTACTGAAACAGCATCATGGACTAAGTACAGAAAGAGTGTCGTGGACTAAGTACAGAAAGAGTGTCGTGGACTAAGTACAGAAACATTGTCGTGGACTAAGTACTGATACAGTGTCATGGACTAAGTACAGAAACAGCATCGTGGACTAAGTACAGAAAGAGTGTCGTGGACTAAGTACAGAAACAGTGTCATGGACTAAGTAAAGAAACAGTGTCGTGGACTAAGTACAGAAATAGTGTCGTGGACTAAGTACAGAAATAGTGTCGTGGACTAAGTACAGAAACTGTGTCGTGGACTAAGTACAGATACAGTGTCGTGGACTATATACAGAAAGAGTGTCGTGGACTAAGTACAGAAACATTGTCGTGGACTAAGTACTGAAACAGCATCATGGACTAAGTACAGAAAGAGTGTCGTGGACTAAGTACAGAAACAGTGTCGTGGACTAAGTACAGAAAGTGTGTCATGGACTAAGTACACAAACAGTGTCGTGGACTAAGTACAGAAAGTGTGTCGTGGACTATGTACAGAAAGAATGTCGTGGAATAAGTACAGAAAGAATGTCGTGGACTAAGTACAGAAACAGCGTCGTGGACTAAGTACTGAAACAGCGTCGTGGACTAAGTACAGAAAGAGTGTCATGGACTAAGTACAGAAAGAGTGTCGTGGACTAAGTACAGAAAGAGTGTCGTGGACTAAGTACAGAAACAGTGTCGTGGACTAAGTACAGAAAGAGTGTCGTGGACTAAGTACAGAAAGAGTGTCATGGACTAAGTACAGAAAGAGTGTCATGGACTAAGTACAGAAACAGTGTCGTGGACTAAGTACACAAACAGTGTCGTGGACTAAGTACAGAAACAGCATCGTGGACTACGTACAGTAAGAGTGTCGTGGACGAAGTACAGAAAGAGTGTCGTGGACTAAGTACAGAAACAATGACGTGGACTAAGTACAGAAACAGCATCGTGGACTAAGTACAGCAAGTGTGTCGTGGAATAAGTACAGAAACAGTGTCGTGGACTAAGTACAGAAAGAGTGTCGTGGACTAAGTACACAAACAGTGTCGTGGACTAAGTACAGAAAGAGTGTCGTGGACTAAGTACAGAAACAGTGTCGTGGACTAAGTACAGAAAGAGTGTCATGGACTAAGTACACAAACAGTGTCGTGGACTAAGTACAGAAAGAGTGTCGTGGACTAAGTACAGAAAGAATGTCGTGGACTAAGTACACAAACAGTGTCGTGGACTAAGTACAGAAAGAGTGTCGTGGACTAAGTACAGAAAGAGTGTCGTGGACTAAGTACAGAAACAGTGTCGTGGACTAGGTACAGAAAGAGTGTTATGGACTAAGTACACAAACAGTGTCGTGGACTAAGTACAGAAAGAGTGTCGTGGACTATGTACAGAAAGTGTGTCGTGGACTAAGTACAGAAAGAATGTCGAGGACCAAGTACAGAAACAGCGTCGTGGACTAAGTACTGAAACAGCGTCGTGGACTAAGTACAGAAACAGTGTCGTGGACTAAGTACAGAAAGAGTGTCATGGACTAAGTACAGAAAGAGTGTCATGGACTAAGTACAGAAAGAGTGTCGTGGACTAAGTACAGAAACAGTGCCATGGACTAAGTACAGAAACAGCATCGTGGACTAAGTACAGAAAGAGTGTCATGGACTAAGTACAGAAAGAGTGTCGTGGACTATGTACAGAAACAGTGTCGTGGACTAAGTACAGAATGAGTGTCGTGGACTAAGTACAGAAAGAGCGTCGTGGACTAAGTACAGAAAGAGTGTCGTGGACTAAGTACAGAAACAGTGTCGTGGACTAAGTACAGAAAGAGTGTCGTGGACTAAGTACAGAAACAGTGTCGTGGACTAAGTACAGAAAGAGTGTCATGGACTAAGTACAGAAAGAGTGTCATGGACTAAGTACAGAAAGAGTGTCGTGGACTAAGTACAGAAACAGTGTCGTGGACTAAGTACAGAAAGAGTGTCGTGGACTAAGTACAGAAACAGTGTCGTGGACTAAGTACAGAATGAGTGTCGTGGACTAAGTACAGAAAGAGCGTCGTGGAGTAAGTACAGAAAGAGTCTCGTGGACTAAGTACAGAAACAGTGTCGTGGACTGAGTACAGAAAGAGTGTCGTGGACTAAGTACAGAAACAGTGTCGTGGACTAAGTACAGAAACAGTGTCGTTGACTAAGTACAGAAAGAGTGTCGTGGACTAAGTACAGAAACAGTGTCGTGGACTAAGTACAGAAAGAGTGTCATGGACTAAGTACACAAACAGTGTCGTGGACTAAGTACAGAAAGAGTGTCGTGGACGAAGTACAGAAAGAGTGTCGTGGACTAAGTACACAAACAGTGTCGTGGACTAAGTACAGAAAGAGTGTCGTGGACTAAGTACAGAAAGAGTGTCGTGGACTAAGTACAGAAACAGTGTCGTGGACTAAGTACAGAAAGTATGTCATGGACTAAGTACCCAAACAGTGTCGTGGACTAAGTACAGAAAGAGTGTCGTGGACTATGTACAGAAAGAATGTCGTGGAATAAGTACAGAAAGAATGTCGTGGACTAAGTACAGAAACAGCGTCGTGGACTAAGTACTGAAACAGCGTCGTGGACTAAGTAAAGAAAGAGTGTCGTGGACGAAGTACAGAAAGAGTGTCGTGGACTAAGTACAGAAAGAGTGTCGTGGACTAAGTACAGAAACAGTGTCATGGACTAAGTACAGAAACAGCATCGTGGACTAAGTACAGAAAGAGTGTCGTGGACTAAGTACAGAAACAGTGTCATGGACTAAGTACAGAAACAGCATCGTGGACTAAGTACAGAAAGAGTGTCGTGGACTAAGTACAGAAAGAGTGTCGTGGACTAAGTACAGAAACAGTGTCGTGGACTAAGTACAGAAACACTGTCGTGGACTAAGTACAGAAAGAGAGTCGTGGACTAAGTACAGAAACAGTGTCGTGGACTAAGTACAGAATGAGTGTCGTGGACTAAGTACAGAAAGAGCGTCGTGGACTAAGTACAGAAAGAGTGACGTGGACTAAGTACAGAAACAGTGTCGTGGACTACGTACAGAAAGAGTGTCGTGGACTAAGTACAGAAAGAGTGTCGTGGACTAAGTACAGAAACAGTGTCGTGGACTAAGTACAGAAAGCGTGTCGTGGACTAAGTACAGAAAGAGTGTCGTGGACTAAGTACAGAATGAGTGTCGTGGACTAAGTACAGAAAGAGTGTCGTGGACTAAGTACAGAAAGAGTGTCGTGGACTGAGTACAGAAACAGTGTAGTGGACTAAGTACAGAATGAGTGTCGTGGACTAAGTACAGAAAGAGTGTCGTGGACTAAGTACAGAAAGAGTGTCGTGGACTAAGTACAGAAACAGTGTCGTGGACTAAGGACAGAAAGAGTGTCGTGGACTAAGTACAGAAAGTGTATCGTGGACTAAGTGCAGAAACAACATCGTGGACTATGTACAGAAACAGTGTCGTGGACTAAGTACAGAAATAGTGTCATGGACTAAGTACAGAAAGAGTGTCGTGGACTAAGTACTGAAATAGTGTCATGGACTAAGTACAGAAACAGCATCGTGGACTAAGTACAGAAAGAGTGTCATGGACTAAGTACAGAAAGAGTGTCGTGGACTATGTACAGAAACAGTGTCGTGGACTAAGTACAGAAAGAATGTCGAGGACCAAGTACAGAAACAGCGTCGTGGACTAAGTACTGAAACAGCGTCGTGGACTAAGTACAGAAACAGTGTCGTGGACTAAGTACAGAAAGAGTGTCATGGACTAAGTACAGAAAGAGTGTCATGGACTAAGTACAGAAAGAGTGTCGTGGACTAAGTACAGAAACAGTGCCATGGACTAAGTACAGAAACAGCATCGTGGACTAAGTACAGAAAGAGTGTCATGGACTAAGTACAGAAAGAGTGTCGTGGACTATGTACAGAAACAGTGTCGTGGACTAAGTACAGAATGAGTGTCGTGGACTAAGTACAGAAAGAATGTCGAGGACCAAGTACAGAAACAGCGTCGTGGACTAAGTACTGAAACAGCGTCGTGGACTAAGTACAGAAACAGTGTCGTGGACTAAGTACAGAAAGAGTGTCATGGACTAAGTACAGAAAGAGTGTCATGGACTAAGTACAGAAAGAGTGTCGTGGACTAAGTACAGAAACAGTGCCATGGACTAAGTACAGAAACAGCATCGTGGACTAAGTACAGAAAGAGTGTCATGGACTAAGTACAGAAAGAGTGTCGTGGACTATGTACAGAAACAGTGTCGTGGACTAAGTACAGAATGAGTGTCGTGGACTAAGTACAGAAAGAGCGTCGTGGACTAAGTACAGAAAGAGTGTCGTGGACTAAGTACAGAAACAGTGTCGTGGACTAAGTACAGAAAGAGTGTCGTGGACTAAGTACAGAAACAGTGTCGTGGACTAAGTACAGAAAGAGTGTCATGGACTAAGTACAGAAAGAGTGTCATGGACTAAGTACAGAAAGAGTGTCGTGGACTAAGTACAGAAACAGTGTCGTGGACTAAGTACAGAAAGAGTGTCGTGGACTAAGTACAGAAACAGTGTCGTGGACTAAGTACAGAATGAGTGTCGTGGACTAAGTACAGAAAGAGCGTCGTGGAGTAAGTACAGAAAGAGTCTCGTGGACTAAGTACAGAAACAGTGTCGTGGACTGAGTACAGAAAGAGTGTCGTGGACTAAGTACAGAAACAGTGTCGTGGACTAAGTACAGAAACAGTGTCGTTGACTAAGTACAGAAAGAGTGTCGTGGACTAAGTACAGAAAGAGTGTCATGGACTAAGTACACAAACAGTGTCGTGGACTAAGTACAGAAAGAGTGTCGTGGACGAAGTACAGAAAGAATGTCGTGGACTAAGTACACAAACAGTGTCTTGGACTAAGTACAGAAAGAGTGTCGTGGACTAAGTACAGAAAGAGTGTCGTGGACTAAGTACAGAAACAGTGTCGTGGACTAAGTACAGAAAGTGTGTCATGGACTAAGTACCCAAACAGTGTCGTGGACTAAGTACAGAAAGAGTGTCGTGGACTATGTACAGAAAGAATGTCGTGGAATAAGTACAGAAAGAATGTCGTGGACTAAGTACAGAAACAGCGTCGTGGACTAAGTACTGAAACAGCGTCGTGGACTAAGTAAAGAAAGAGTGTCGTGGACGAAGTACAGAAAGAGTGTCGTGGACTAAGTACAGAAAGAGTGTCGTGGACTAAGTACAGAAAGAGTGTCGTGGACTAAGTACAGAAACAGTGTCATGGACTAAGTACAGAAACAGCATCGTGGACTAAGTACAGAAAGAGTGTCGTGGACTAAGTACAGAAACAGTGTCATGGACTAAGTACAGAAACAGCATCGTGGACTAAGTACAGAAAGAGTGTCGTGGACTAAGTACAGAAAGAGTGTCGTGGACTAAGTACAGAAACAGTGTCGTGGACTAAGTACAGAAACACTGTCGTGGACTAAGTACAGAAAGAGAGTCGTGGACTAAGTACAGAAACAGTGTCGTGGACTAAGTACAGAATGAGTGTCGTGGACTAAGTACAGAAAGAGTGTCGTGGACTAAGTACAGAAAGAGTGTCGTGGACTAAGTACAGAAACAGTGTCGTGGACTAAGTACAGAAAGAGTGACATGGACTAAGTACAGAAACAGTGTCGTGGACTACGTACAGAAAGAGTGTCGTGGACTAAGTACAGAAAGAGTGTCGTGGACTAAGTACAGAAACAGTGTCGTGGACTAAGTACAGAAAGAGTGTCGTGGACTAAGTACAGAAAGAGTGTCGTGGACTAAGTACAGAATGAGTGTCGTGGACTAAGTACAGAAAGAGTGTCGTGGACTAAGTACAGAAAGAGTGTCGTGGACTAAGTACAGAAACAGTGTAGTGGACTAAGTACAGAATGAGTGTCGTGGACTAAGTACAGAAAGAGTGTCGTGGACTAAGTACAGAAAGAGTGTCGTGGACTAAGTACAGAAAGAGTGTCGTGGACTAAGGACAGAAAGAGTGTCGTGGACTAAGTACAGAAAGTGTATCGTGGACTAAGTGCAGAAACAACATCATGGACTATGTACAGAAACAGTGTCGTGGACTAAGTACAGAAATAGTGTCATGGACTAAGTACAGAAACACTGTCGTGGACTAAGTACTGAAACAGCGTCATGGACTAAGTACAGAAACTGTGTCGTGGACTAAGTACAGAAACAGTGTCGTGGACTAAGTAAAGAAAGAGTGTCGTGGACTAAGTACAGAAACAGTGTCGTGGACTTAGTACTGAAACAGTGTCGTGGACTAAGTACTGAAACAGTGTCGTGGACTAAGTACAGAAAGTGTGTCGTGGACTAAGTGCAGAATCAACATCGTGGACTATGTACAGAAACAGTTTCATGGACTAAGTACAGAAATAGTGTCATGGACTAAGTACAGAAAGCGTGTCGTGGACTAAGTACAGAAAGAGTGTCGTGGACTAAGTACAGAAACAGCGTCGTGGACTAAGTACAAAAACAGTGTCGTGGACTAAGTACAGAAAAAGCGTCGTGGACTAAGTACAGAAAGAGTGTCGTGGACTAAGTACAGAAACAGCGTCGTGGACTAAGTACAAAAACAGTGTCGTGGACTAAGTACAGAAACAGCATCGGGGACTAAGTACAGAAACAGCATTGTGGACTAAGTACAGAAAGAGTGTCGTGGACAAAGTACAGAAAGAGTGTCGTGGACTAAGTACAGAAACAGTGTCGTGGACTAAGTACACAAACAGTGTCGTGGACTAAGTACAGAAACAGCATCGTGGACTACGTACAGAAAGAGTGTCGTGGACTAAGTACAGAAAGAGTGTCGTGGACTAAGTACAGAAACAGTGACGTGGACTAAGTACAGAAACTGCATCGTGGACTAAGTACAGAAAGTGTGTCGTGGACTAAGTACAGAAAGAGTGTTGTGGACTAAGTACAGAAAGAGTGTCGTGGAATAAGTACAGAATGAGTGTCGTGGACTAAGTACAGAAATAATGTCGTGGACTAAGTACAGAAAGAGTGTCATGGACTAAGTACACAAACAGTGTCGTGGACTAAGTACAGAAACAGTGTCGTGGACGAAGTACAGAAAGAGTATCGTGGACTAAGTACAGAAAGAGTGTCGTGGACTAAGTACAGAAACAGTGTCGTGGACTAGGTACAGAAAGAGTGTTATGGACTAAGTACACAAACAGTGTCGTGGACTTAGTACAGAAAGAGTGTCGTGGACGATGTAGAGAAAGAGTGTCGTGGACTAAGTACAGAAAGAATGTCGTGGACTAAGTACAGAAACAGCGTCGTGGACTAAGTACTGAAACAGCGTCGTGGACTAAGTACAGAAAGAGTGTCATGGACTAAGTACAGAAAGAGTGTCATGGACTAAGTACAGAAAGAGTGTCGTGGACTAAGTACAGAAAGAGTGTCATGGACTAAGTACAGAAAGAGTATCGTGGACTAAGTACAGAAAGAGTGTCATGGACTAAGTACAGAAAGAGTATCGTGGACTAAGTACACAAACAGTGTCGTGGACTAAGTACAGAAACACTGTCGTGGACTAAGTACAGAAAGAGTGTCGTGGACTATGTACAGAAACAGTGTCGTGGACTAAGTACTGAAACAGTGTCGTGGACTAAGTACAGGAAGAGTGTCGTGGACTAAGTACAGAAAGAGTGTCGTGGACTAAGTACAGAAACAGTGTCGTGGACTAAGTACAGAAAGAGTGTCGTGGACTAAGTACAGAAAGAGTGTCGTGGACTAAGTACAGAAACAGTGTCGTGGACTAAGTACAGAAAGAGTGTCGTGGACTAAGTACAGAAACAGTGTCGTTGACTAAGTACAAAATGAGTGTCGTGGACGAAGTACAGAAACAGTGTCGTGGACTCAGTACAGAAAGAGTGTCGTGGACTAAGTACAGAAACAGTGTTGTGGACTAATTACAGAATGAGTGTAGTGGACTAAGTACAGAAAGAGTGTCGTGGACTAAGTACAGAAAGTGTATCGTGGACTAAGTGCAGAAACAACATCGTGGACTATGTACAGAAACAGTGTCGTGGACTAAGTACAGAAATAGTGTCATAGAACATAGAACATAGAACATTACAGCGCAGAACAGGCCCTTCGGCCCACGATGTTGCGCCGACCAGTTACAAAACAATGACCCACTAGCCTAAACCAATCCCTTATCATCCATAAACCTATCCACAGATCTTTTAAACGCCCCCAAACTAGGTGCATTTACAACTGCAGCTGGCAGGGCATTCCAGTCCCTCACCACCCTCTGTGTAAAGAACCTACCCCTGACATCTGTCCTATAACTACCCCCCCTTAATTTAAAATCGTGCCCCCTCGTGTTAGCTTTCTCCATCCTAGGAAAAAGGCTATCACTATCTACCCTGTCTAAACCTCTAATCATCTTATATGTTTCAATGAGATCCCCTCTTAGCCGCCTTCTTTCCAGCGAAAACAACCCCAAATCTCTCAATCTCTCCTCATAGGATCTCCCCTCCATACCAGGCAACATCCTGGTAAACCTCCTCTGCACCCTCTCCTAAGCCTCTACATCCTTCTTGTAATGTGGGGACCAGAACTGCACACAAAACTCCAAGTGCGGCCGCACCAGAGATGTGTACAGTTGCATCATGACGCTACGACTCCTAAATTCAATCCCCCTACCAATAAACGCCAAAACTCCGTATGCCTTCTTAACAACTTTATCTACTTGATTCCCAACTTTCAGGGATCTATGTACACATACACCTAGATCCCTCTGCTCCTCCACACTATTCAAAGTCCTCCCGTTAGCCCTATACTCAACACATCTGTTATTCCTACCGAAATGAATTACCTCACACTTCTCCACATTAAACTCCATTCGCCACCTCTCAGCCCAGCTCTGCAATCTTTCCAAGTCATCCTGCAAACTATGACACCCTTCCTCACAATCTACCACACCTCCGACTTTGGTGTCATCAGCAAACTTACTAATCCACCCAACTATACCCTCATCCAGATCATTAATAAAAATTACAAACAGCAGTGGCCCCAAAACAGATCCCTGAGGCACACCACTTGTAACCGAACTCCATGACGAGTATTTCCCATCAACCACCACTCTCTGTCTCCTATCTGCTAGCCAATTCCTGATCCAATTACCTAGATCACCCCCAATCCCATACATCTGCATTTTCTGCAGAAGCCTACCATGGTGAACCTTATCAAACGATAAGGACTAAGTACAGAAAGAGTGGCGTGGACTAAGTACAGAAAGAGTGTCGTGGACTAAGTACAGAAACAGTGTCGTGGACTAAGTACAGAAAGAGTGTCGTGGACTAAGTACAGAAAGAGTGTCGTGGACTAAGTACAGAAACAGTGTCGTGGACTAAGTACTGAAACAGTGTCATGGACTGAGTACAGAAAGTGTGTCGTGGACTAAGTGCAGAAACAACATCGTGGACTATGTACAGAAACAGTGTCGTGGACTAAGTACAGATATAGTGTCATGGACTAAGTACAGAAAGCGTGTCGTGGACTAAGTACAGAAACAGTGTCGTGGACTAAGTGCAGAAACAGTGTCGTGGACTAAGTACAGAATCGGTGTCGTGGACTAAGTACAGAAAGAGCGTCGTGGACTAAGTGCAGAAACAGTGTCGTGGACTAAGTACAGAAAGAGTGTCGTGAACTAAGTACAGAAACAGCGTCGTGGACTAAGTACAGAAAGAGTGTCATGGACTAAGTACAGAAACAGCGTCGTGGATTAAGTACAGAAACAGCGTCGTGGACTAAGTACAGAAACAGTGTCGTGGACTAAGTACAGAAAGAGTGTCGTGGACTAAGTACAGAAACAGTGTCGTGGACTAAGTACAGAATGAGTGTCGTGGACTAAGTACAGAAACAGTGTCGTGGACTAAGTACAGAAACAGTGTCGTGGACTAAGTACAGAAACAGTGTCGTGGACTAAGTACAGAAAGAGTGTCGTGGACTAAGTACAGAAACAGTGTCGTGGACTAAGTACAGAATGAGTGTCGTGGACTAAGTACAGAAAGAGCGTCGTGGACTAAGTACAGAAACAGTGTCGTTGACTAAGTACAGAAAGAGTGTCGTGGACTAAGTACAGAAACAGTGTCGTGGACGAAGTACAGAAAGAGTGTCGTGGACTAAGTACAGAAACAGTGTCGTGGACTAAGTACTGAAACAGTGTCGTGGACTAAGTACAGGAAGAGTGTCGTGGACTAAGTACAGAAATAGTGTCGTGGACTAAGTACCGAAACGGCATCGTGGACTAAGTACAGGAAGAGTGTCGTGGACTATGTACAGGAAGAATGTCGTGGACTATGTACAGAAACAGTGTCGTGGACTAAGTACCGAAACGGCATCGTGGACTAAGTACAGAAACAGTGTCGTGGACTATGTACAGGAAGAATGTCGTGGACTATGTACAGAAACAGTGTCGTGGACTAAGTACAGAAACAGTGTCGTGGACTAAGTACAGAAACAGTGTCGTGGACTAAGTACAGAATGAGTGTCGTGGACTAAGTACAGAAAGAATGTCGTGGACTAAGTACAGAATGAGTGTCGTGGACTAAGTACAGAAAGAATGTCATGGACTCAGTACAGAAAGAGTGTCGTGGACTAAGTACAGAAACAGTGTCATGGACTACTACAGAAAAAGTGTCGTGGACTAAGTACACAAACAGTGTCGTGGACTAAGTACAGAAAGAGTGTCGTGGTCTAAGTACAGAAACAGTGTTGTGGACTAAGTACAGAAAGAGTGTCATGGACTAAGTACACAAACAGTGTCGTGGACTAAGTACAGAAAGAGTGTCGTGGACTAAGTACAGAAAGAGTGTCGTGGACTAAGTACACAAACAGTGTCGTGGACTAAGTCCAGAAAGAGTGTCGTGGACTAAGTACAGAAAGAGTGTCGTGGACTAAGTACAGAAACTGTGTCGTGGACTAAGTACAGAAAGAGTGTCGTGGACTATGTACAGAAAGAGTGTCGTTGACTAAGTACAGAAAGAATGTCGTGGACTAAGTACAGAAACAGCGTCGTGGACTAAGTACTGAAACAGTGTCGTGGACTAAGTACAGAAAGAGTGTCATGGACTAAGTACAGAAACAGCATCGTGGACTAAGTACAGAAAGAGTGTCATGGACTAAGTACAGAAAGAGTGTCGTGGACTAAGTACAGAAACAGTGTCGTGGACTAAGTACAGAAACACTGTCGTGGACTAAGTACAGAAAGAGTGTCGTGGACTAAGTACAGAAACAGTGTCGTGGACTAAGTACAGAATGAGTGTCGTGGACTATGTACAGAAAGAGCGTCGTGGACTAAGTACAGAAAGAGTCTCGTGGACTAAGTACAGAAACAGTGTCGTGGACTAAGTACAGAAAGAGTGTCGTGGACTAAGTACAGAAAGAGTGTCGTGGACTAAGTACAGAAACAGTGTCGTGGACTAAGTACAGAAACAGTGTCGTGGACTAAGTACAGAATGAGTGTCGTGGACTAAGTACAGAAAGAGTGTCGTGGACTAAGTACAGAAACAGTGTCGTGGACTAAGTACAGAAACAGTGTCGTGGACTAAGTACAGAAAGAGTGTCGTGGACTAAGTACAGAAAGAGTGTCGTGGACTAAGTACAGAAACAGTGTCGTGGACTAAGTACAGAAACAGTGTCGTGGACTAAGTACAGAAAGAGCATCGGGGACTAAGTACAGAAACAGTGTCGTGGACTAAGTACAGAAAGAGCGTCGTGGACTAAGTACGGAAAGAGTCTCGTGGACTAAGTACAGAAACAGTGTCGTGGACTAAGTACATGAAGAGTGTCGTGGACTCAGTACAGAATGAGTGTCGTGGACTAAGTACAGAAACAGTGTCGTGGACTAAGTACAGAAACAGTGTCGTGGACTAAGTACAGAATGAGTGTCATGTACTAAGTACAGAATGAGTGTCGTGGACTAAGTAAAGAAAGAGTGTCGTGGACTAAGTACAGAAACAGTGTCGTGGACTAAGTACAGAAACAGTGTCGTGGACTAAGTACTGAAAAAGTGTCGTGGACTAAGAACAGGAAGAGTGTCGTGGACTAAGTACAGAAATAGTGTCGTGGACTAAGTACAGGAAGAGTGTCGTGGACTAAGTACAGAAACAGTGTCGTGGTCTAAGTACAGAAAGACTGTCGTGGACTAAGTACAGAAAGAGTGTCATTGACTAAGTACAGAAAGAGTGTCGTGGACTAAGTACAGAAAGAGTGTCGTGGACTAAGTACAGAAAGAGTGTCGTGGACTAAGTCCAGAAACAGTATCGTGGACTAAGTACAGAAAGAGTGTCGTGGACTAAGTACAGAAACAGTGTCGTGGACTAAGTACAGAAACAGTATTGTGGACTAAGTACAGAAACAGCATCGTGGACTAAGTACAGAAAGAGTCTCGTGGACTAAGTACAGAACAGTGTCGTGGACTAAGTACAGAAAGAGTGTCGTGGACTAAGTACAGAAACAGTGTCGTGGACTAAGTGCAGAAACAGTGTCGTGGACTAAGTACAGAATCAGTGTCGTGGACTAAGTACAGAAAGAGTGTCGTGGACTAAGTGCAGAAACAGTGTCGTGGACTAAGTACAGAAAGAGTGTCGTGGACTAAGTACAGAAAAAGCGTCGTGGACTAAGTACAGAAAGAGTGTCGTGGACTAAGTACAGAAACAGCGTCGTGGACTAAGTACAAAAACAGTGTCGTGGACTAAGTACAGAAACAGCATCGGGGACTAAGTACAGAAACAGCATTGTGGACTAAGTACAGAAAGAGTGTCGTGGACAAAGTACAGAAAGAGTGTCGTGGACTAAGTACAGAAACAGTGTCGTGGACTAAGTACACAAACAGTGTCGTGGACTAAGTACAGAAACAGCATCGTGGACTACGTACAGAAAGAGTGTCGTGGACTAAGTACAGAAAGAGTGTCGTGGACTAAGTACAGAAACAGTGACGTGGACTAAGTACAGAAACTGCATCGTGGACTAAGTACAGAAAGTGTGTCGTGGACTAAGTACAGAAAGAGTGTTGTGGACTAAGTACAGAAAGAGTGTCGTGGAATAAGTACAGAATGAGTGTCGTGGACTAAGTACAGAAATAATGTCGTGGACTAAGTACAGAAAGAGTGTCATGGACTAAGTACACAAACAGTGTCGTGGACTAAGTACAGAAACAGTGTCGTGGACGAAGTACAGAAAGAGTATCGTGGACTAAGTACAGAAAGAGTGTCGTGGACTAAGTACAGAAACAGTGTCGTGGACTAGGTACAGAAAGAGTGTTATGGACTAAGTACACAAACAGTGTCGTGGACTTAGTACAGAAAGAGTGTCGTGGACGATGTAGAGAAAGAGTGTCGTGGACTAAGTACAGAAAGAATGTCGTGGACTAAGTACAGAAACAGCGTCGTGGACTAAGTACTGAAACAGCGTCGTGGACTAAGTACAGAAAGAGTGTCATGGACTAAGTACAGAAAGAGTGTCATGGACTAAGTACAGAAAGAGTGTCGTGGACTAAGTACAGAAAGAGTGTCATGGACTAAGTACAGAAAGAGTATCGTGGACTAAGTACAGAAAGAGTGTCATGGACTAAGTACAGAAAGAGTATCGTGGACTAAGTACACAAACAGTGTCGTGGACTAAGTACAGAAACACTGTCGTGGACTAAGTACAGAAAGAGTGTCGTGGACTATGTACAGAAACAGTGTCGTGGACTAAGTACTGAAACAGTGTCGTGGACTAAGTACAGGAAGAGTGTCGTGGACTAAGTACAGAAAGAGTGTCGTGGACTAAGTACAGAAACAGTGTCGTGGACTAAGTACAGAAAGAGTGTCGTGGACTAAGTACAGAAAGAGTGTCGTGGACTAAGTACAGAAACAGTGTCGTGGACTAAGTACAGAAAGAGTGTCGTGGACTAAGTACAGAAACAGTGTCGTTGACTAAGTACAAAATGAGTGTCGTGGACGAAGTACAGAAACAGTGTCGTGGACTCAGTACAGAAAGAGTGTCGTGGACTAAGTACAGAAACAGTGTTGTGGACTAATTACAGAATGAGTGTAGTGGACTAAGTACAGAAAGAGTGTCGTGGACTAAGTACAGAAAGTGTATCGTGGACTAAGTGCAGAAACAACATCGTGGACTATGTACAGAAACAGTGTCGTGGACTAAGTACAGAAATAGTGTCATAGAACATAGAACATAGAACATTACAGCGCAGAACAGGCCCTTCGGCCCACGATGTTGCGCCGACCAGTTACAAAACAATGACCCACTAGCCTAAACCAATCCCTTATCATCCATAAACCTATCCACAGATCTTTTAAACGCCCCCAAACTAGGTGCATTTACAACTGCAGCTGGCAGGGCATTCCAGTCCCTCACCACCCTCTGTGTAAAGAACCTACCCCTGACATCTGTCCTATAACTACCCCCCCTTAATTTAAAATCGTGCCCCCTCGTGTTAGCTTTCTCCATCCTAGGAAAAAGGCTATCACTATCTACCCTGTCTAAACCTCTAATCATCTTATATGTTTCAATGAGATCCCCTCTTAGCCGCCTTCTTTCCAGCGAAAACAACCCCAAATCTCTCAATCTCTCCTCATAGGATCTCCCCTCCATACCAGGCAACATCCTGGTAAACCTCCTCTGCACCCTCTCCTAAGCCTCTACATCCTTCTTGTAATGTGGGGACCAGAACTGCACACAAAACTCCAAGTGCGGCCGCACCAGAGATGTGTACAGTTGCATCATGACGCTACGACTCCTAAATTCAATCCCCCTACCAATAAACGCCAAAACTCCGTATGCCTTCTTAACAACTTTATCTACTTGATTCCCAACTTTCAGGGATCTATGTACACATACACCTAGATCCCTCTGCTCCTCCACACTATTCAAAGTCCTCCCGTTAGCCCTATACTCAACACATCTGTTATTCCTACCGAAATGAATTACCTCACACTTCTCCACATTAAACTCCATTCGCCACCTCTCAGCCCAGCTCTGCAATCTTTCCAAGTCATCCTGCAAACTATGACACCCTTCCTCACAATCTACCACACCTCCGACTTTGGTGTCATCAGCAAACTTACTAATCCACCCAACTATACCCTCATCCAGATCATTAATAAAAATTACAAACAGCAGTGGCCCCAAAACAGATCCCTGAGGCACACCACTTGTAACCGAACTCCATGACGAGTATTTCCCATCAACCACCACTCTCTGTCTCCTATCTGCTAGCCAATTCCTGATCCAATTACCTAGATCACCCCCAATCCCATACATCTGCATTTTCTGCAGAAGCCTACCATGGTGAACCTTATCAAACGATAAGGACTAAGTACAGAAAGAGTGGCGTGGACTAAGTACAGAAAGAGTGTCGTGGACTAAGTACAGAAACAGTGTCGTGGACTAAGTACAGAAAGAGTGTCGTGGACTAAGTACAGAAAGAGTGTCGTGGACTAAGTACAGAAACAGTGTCGTGGACTAAGTACTGAAACAGTGTCATGGACTGAGTACAGAAAGTGTGTCGTGGACTAAGTGCAGAAACAACATCGTGGACTATGTACAGAAACAGTGTCGTGGACTAAGTACAGATATAGTGTCATGGACTAAGTACAGAAAGCGTGTCGTGGACTAAGTACAGAAACAGTGTCGTGGACTAAGTGCAGAAACAGTGTCGTGGACTAAGTACAGAATCGGTGTCGTGGACTAAGTACAGAAAGAGCGTCGTGGACTAAGTGCAGAAACAGTGTCGTGGACTAAGTACAGAAAGAGTGTCGTGAACTAAGTACAGAAACAGCGTCGTGGACTAAGTACAGAAAGAGTGTCATGGACTAAGTACAGAAACAGCGTCGTGGATTAAGTACAGAAACAGCGTCGTGGACTAAGTACAGAAACAGTGTCGTGGACTAAGTACAGAAAGAGTGTCGTGGACTAAGTACAGAAACAGTGTCGTGGACTAAGTACAGAATGAGTGTCGTGGACTAAGTACAGAAACAGTGTCGTGGACTAAGTACAGAAACAGTGTCGTGGACTAAGTACAGAAACAGTGTCGTGGACTAAGTACAGAAAGAGTGTCGTGGACTAAGTACAGAAACAGTGTCGTGGACTAAGTACAGAATGAGTGTCGTGGACTAAGTACAGAAAGAGCGTCGTGGACTAAGTACAGAAACAGTGTCGTTGACTAAGTACAGAAAGAGTGTCGTGGACTAAGTACAGAAACAGTGTCGTGGACGAAGTACAGAAAGAGTGTCGTGGACTAAGTACAGAAACAGTGTCGTGGACTAAGTACTGAAACAGTGTCGTGGACTAAGTACAGGAAGAGTGTCGTGGACTAAGTACAGAAATAGTGTCGTGGACTAAGTACCGAAACGGCATCGTGGACTAAGTACAGGAAGAGTGTCGTGGACTATGTACAGAAACAGTGTCGTGGACTAAGTACAGAAACAGTGTCGTGGACTATGTACAGGAAGAATGTCGTGGACTATGTACAGAAACAGTGTCGTGGACTAAGTACAGAAACAGTGTCGTGGACTATGTACAGGAAGAATGTCGTGGACTATGTACAGAAACAGTGTCGTGGACTAAGTACAGAAACAGTGTCGTGGACTAAGTACAGAAACAGTGTCGTGGACTAAGTACAGAATGAGTGTCGTGGACTAAGTACAGAAAGAATGTCGTGGACTAAGTACAGAATGAGTGTCGTGGACTAAGTACAGAAAGAATGTCATGGACTCAGTACAGAAAGAGTGTCGTGGACTAAGTACAGAAACAGTGTCATGGACTACTACAGAAAAAGTGTCGTGGACTAAGTACACAAACAGTGTCGTGGACTAAGTACAGAAAGAGTGTCGTGGTCTAAGTACAGAAACAGTGTTGTGGACTAAGTACAGAAAGAGTGTCATGGACTAAGTACACAAACAGTGTCGTGGACTAAGTACAGAAAGAGTGTCGTGGACTAAGTACAGAAAGAGTGTCGTGGACTAAGTACACAAACAGTGTCGTGGACTAAGTCCAGAAAGAGTGTCGTGGACTAAGTACAGAAAGAGTGTCGTGGACTAAGTACAGAAACAGTGTCGTGGACTAAGTACAGAAACAGTGTCGTGGACTAAGTACAGAATGAGTGTCGTGGACTAAGTACAGAAAGAGTGTCGTGGACTAAGTACAGAAACAGTGTCGTGGACTAAGTACAGAAACAGTGTCGTGGACTAAGTACAGAAAGAGTGTCGTGGACTAAGTACAGAAAGAGTGTCGTGGACTAAGTACAGAAACAGTGTCGTGGACTAAGTACAGAAACAGTGTCGTGGACTAAGTACAGAAAGAGCATCGGGGACTAAGTACAGAAACAGTGTCGTGGACTAAGTACAGAAAGAGCGTCGTGGACTAAGTACGGAAAGAGTCTCGTGGACTAAGTACAGAAACAGTGTCGTGGACTAAGTACATGAAGAGTGTCGTGGACTCAGTACAGAATGAGTGTCGTGGACTAAGTACAGAAACAGTGTCGTGGACTAAGTACAGAAACAGTGTCGTGGACTAAGTACAGAATGAGTGTCATGTACTAAGTACAGAATGAGTGTCGTGGACTAAGTAAAGAAAGAGTGTCGTGGACTAAGTACAGAAACAGTGTCGTGGACTAAGTACAGAAACAGTGTCGTGGACTAAGTACTGAAAAAGTGTCGTGGACTAAGAACAGGAAGAGTGTCGTGGACTAAGTACAGAAATAGTGTCGTGGACTAAGTACAGGAAGAGTGTCGTGGACTAAGTACAGAAACAGTGTCGTGGTCTAAGTACAGAAAGACTGTCGTGGACTAAGTACAGAAAGAGTGTCATTGACTAAGTACAGAAAGAGTGTCGTGGACTAAGTACAGAAAGAGTGTCGTGGACTAAGTACAGAAAGAGTGTCGTGGACTAAGTCCAGAAACAGTATCGTGGACTAAGTACAGAAAGAGTGTCGTGGACTAAGTACAGAAACAGTGTCGTGGACTAAGTACAGAAACAGTATTGTGGACTAAGTACAGAAACAGCATCGTGGACTAAGTACAGAAAGAGTCTCGTGGACTAAGTACAGAACAGTGTCGTGGTCTAAGTACAGAAAGAGTGTCGTGGACTAAGTACAGAAACAGTGTCGTGGACTAAGTGCAGAAACAGTGTCGTGGACTAAGTACAGAATCAGTGTCGTGGACTAAGTACAGAAAGAGTGTCGTGGACTAAGTGCAGAAACAGTGTCGTGGACTAAGTACAGAAAGAGTGTCGTGGACTAAGTACAGAAAAAGCGTCGTGGACTAAGTACAGAAAGAGTGTCGTGGACTAAGTACAGAAACAGCGTCGTGGACTAAGTACAAAAACAGTGTCGTGGACTAAGTACAGAAACAGCATCGGGGACTAAGTACAGAAACAGCATTGTGGACTAAGTACAGAAAGAGTGTCGTGGACAAAGTACAGAAAGAGTGTCGTGGACTAAGTACAGAAACAGTGTCGTGGACTAAGTACACAAACAGTGTCGTGGACTAAGTACAGAAACAGCATCGTGGACTACGTACAGAAAGAGTGTCGTGGACTAAGTACAGAAAGAGTGTCGTGGACTAAGTACAGAAACAGTGACGTGGACTAAGTACAGAAACTGCATCGTGGACTAAGTACAGAAAGTGTGTCGTGGACTAAGTACAGAAAGAGTGTTGTGGACTAAGTACAGAAAGAGTGTCGTGGAATAAGTACAGAATGAGTGTCGTGGACTAAGTACAGAAATAATGTCGTGGACTAAGTACAGAAAGAGTGTCATGGACTAAGTACACAAACAGTGTCGTGGACTAAGTACAGAAACAGTGTCGTGGACGAAGTACAGAAAGAGTATCGTGGACTAAGTACAGAAAGAGTGTCGTGGACTAAGTACAGAAACAGTGTCGTGGACTAGGTACAGAAAGAGTGTTATGGACTAAGTACACAAACAGTGTCGTGGACTTAGTACAGAAAGAGTGTCGTGGACGATGTAGAGAAAGAGTGTCGTGGACTAAGTACAGAAAGAATGTCGTGGACTAAGTACAGAAACAGCGTCGTGGACTAAGTACTGAAACAGCGTCGTGGACTAAGTACAGAAAGAGTGTCATGGACTAAGTACAGAAAGAGTGTCATGGACTAAGTACAGAAAGAGTGTCGTGGACTAAGTACAGAAAGAGTGTCATGGACTAAGTACAGAAAGAGTATCGTGGACTAAGTACAGAAAGAGTGTCATGGACTAAGTACAGAAAGAGTATCGTGGACTAAGTACACAAACAGTGTCGTGGACTAAGTACAGAAACACTGTCGTGGACTAAGTACAGAAAGAGTGTCGTGGACTATGTACAGAAACAGTGTCGTGGACTAAGTACTGAAACAGTGTCGTGGACTAAGTACAGGAAGAGTGTCGTGGACTAAGTACAGAAAGAGTGTCGTGGACGAAGTACAGAAACAGTGTCGTGGACTAAGTACAGAAAGAGTGTCGTGGACTAAGTACAGAAAGAGTGTCGTGGACTAAGTACAGAAACAGTGTCGTGGACTAAGTACAGAAAGAGTGTCGTGGACTAAGTACAGAAACAGTGTCGTTGACTAAGTACAAAATGAGTGTCGTGGACGAAGTACAGAAACAGTGTCGTGGACTCAGTACAGAAAGAGTGTCGTGGACTAAGTACAGAAACAGTGTTGTGGACTAATTACAGAATGAGTGTAGTGGACTAAGTACAGAAAGAGTGTCGTGGACTAAGTACAGAAAGTGTATCGTGGACTAAGTGCAGAAACAACATCGTGGACTATGTACAGAAACAGTGTCGTGGACTAAGTACAGAAATAGTGTCATAGAACATAGAACATAGAACATTACAGCGCAGAACAGGCCCTTCGGCCCACGATGTTGCGCCGACCAGTTACAAAACAATGACCCACTAGCCTAAACCAATCCCTTATCATCCATAAACCTATCCACAGATCTTTTAAACGCCCCCAAACTAGGTGCATTTACAACTGCAGCTGGCAGGGCATTCCAGTCCCTCACCACCCTCTGTGTAAAGAACCTACCCCTGACATCTGTCCTATAACTACCCCCCCTTAATTTAAAATCGTGCCCCCTCGTGTTAGCTTTCTCCATCCTAGGAAAAAGGCTATCACTATCTACCCTGTCTAAACCTCTAATCATCTTATATGTTTCAATGAGATCCCCTCTTAGCCGCCTTCTTTCCAGCGAAAACAACCCCAAATCTCTCAATCTCTCCTCATAGGATCTCCCCTCCATACCAGGCAACATCCTGGTAAACCTCCTCTGCACCCTCTCCTAAGCCTCTACATCCTTCTTGTAATGTGGGGACCAGAACTGCACACAAAACTCCAAGTGCGGCCGCACCAGAGATGTGTACAGTTGCATCATGACGCTACGACTCCTAAATTCAATCCCCCTACCAATAAACGCCAAAACTCCGTATGCCTTCTTAACAACTTTATCTACTTGATTCCCAACTTTCAGGGATCTATGTACACATACACCTAGATCCCTCTGCTCCTCCACACTATTCAAAGTCCTCCCGTTAGCCCTATACTCAACACATCTGTTATTCCTACCGAAATGAATTACCTCACACTTCTCCACATTAAACTCCATTCGCCACCTCTCAGCCCAGCTCTGCAATCTTTCCAAGTCATCCTGCAAACTATGACACCCTTCCTCACAATCTACCACACCTCCGACTTTGGTGTCATCAGCAAACTTACTAATCCACCCAACTATACCCTCATCCAGATCATTAATAAAAATTACAAACAGCAGTGGCCCCAAAACAGATCCCTGAGGCACACCACTTGTAACCGAACTCCATGACGAGTATTTCCCATCAACCACCACTCTCTGTCTCCTATCTGCTAGCCAATTCCTGATCCAATTACCTAGATCACCCCCAATCCCATACATCTGCATTTTCTGCAGAAGCCTACCATGGTGAACCTTATCAAACGATAAGGACTAAGTACAGAAAGAGTGGCGTGGACTAAGTACAGAAAGAGTGTCGTGGACTAAGTACAGAAACAGTGTCGTGGACTAAGTACAGAAAGAGTGTCGTGGACTAAGTACAGAAAGAGTGTCGTGGACTAAGTACAGAAACAGTGTCGTGGACTAAGTACTGAAACAGTGTCATGGACTGAGTACAGAAAGTGTGTCGTGGACTAAGTGCAGAAACAACATCGTGGACTATGTACAGAAACAGTGTCGTGGACTAAGTACAGATATAGTGTCATGGACTAAGTACAGAAAGCGTGTCGTGGACTAAGTACAGAAACAGTGTCGTGGACTAAGTGCAGAAACAGTGTCGTGGACTAAGTACAGAATCGGTGTCGTGGACTAAGTACAGAAAGAGCGTCGTGGACTAAGTGCAGAAACAGTGTCGTGGACTAAGTACAGAAAGAGTGTCGTGAACTAAGTACAGAAACAGCGTCGTGGACTAAGTACAGAAAGAGTGTCATGGACTAAGTACAGAAACAGCGTCGTGGATTAAGTACAGAAACAGCGTCGTGGACTAAGTACAGAAACAGTGTCGTGGACTAAGTACAGAAAGAGTGTCGTGGACTAAGTACAGAAACAGTGTCGTGGACTAAGTACAGAATGAGTGTCGTGGACTAAGTACAGAAACAGTGTCGTGGACTAAGTACAGAAACAGTGTCGTGGACTAAGTACAGAAACAGTGTCGTGGACTAAGTACAGAAAGAGTGTCGTGGACTAAGTACAGAAACAGTGTCGTGGACTAAGTACAGAATGAGTGTCGTGGACTAAGTACAGAAAGAGCGTCGTGGACTAAGTACAGAAACAGTGTCGTTGACTAAGTACAGAAAGAGTGTCGTGGACTAAGTACAGAAACAGTGTCGTGGACGAAGTACAGAAAGAGTGTCGTGGACTAAGTACAGAAACAGTGTCGTGGACTAAGTACTGAAACAGTGTCGTGGACTAAGTACAGGAAGAGTGTCGTGGACTATGTACAGGAAGAATGTCGTGGACTATGTACAGAAACAGTGTCGTGGACTAAGTACCGAAACGGCATCGTGGACTAAGTACAGAAACAGTGTCGTGGACTAAGTACAGAAACAGTGTCGTGGACTAAGTACAGAAACAGTGTCGTGGACTAAGTACAGAATGAGTGTCGTGGACTAAGTACAGAAAGAATGTCGTGGACTAAGTACAGAAACAGTGTCGTGGACTAAGTACAGAAACAGTGTCGTGGACTAAGTACAGAAACAGTGTCGTGGACTAAGTACAGAATGAGTGTCGTGGACTAAGTACAGAAAGAATGTCGTGGACTAAGTACAGAATGAGTGTCGTGGACTAAGTACAGAAAGAATGTCATGGACTCAGTACAGAAAGAGTGTCGTGGACTAAGTACAGAAACAGTGTCATGGACTACTACAGAAAAAGTGTCGTGGACTAAGTACACAAACAGTGTCGTGGACTAAGTACAGAAAGAGTGTCGTGGTCTAAGTACAGAAACAGTGTTGTGGACTAAGTACAGAAAGAGTGTCATGGACTAAGTACACAAACAGTGTCGTGGACTAAGTCCAGAAAGAGTGTCGTGGACTATGTACAGAAAGAGTGTCGTTGACTAAGTACAGAAAGAATGTCGTGGACTAAGTACAGAAACAGCGTCGTGGACTAAGTACTGAAACAGTGTCGTGGACTAAGTACAGAAAGAGTGTCATGGACTAAGTACAGAAACAGCATCGTGGACTAAGTACAGAAAGAGTGTCATGGACTAAGTACAGAAAGAGTGTCGTGGACTAAGTACAGAAACAGTGTCGTGGACTAAGTACAGAAACACTGTCGTGGACTAAGTACAGAAAGAGTGTCGTGGACTAAGTACAGAAACAGTGTCGTGGACTAAGTACAGAATGAGTGTCGTGGACTATGTACAGAAAGAGCGTCGTGGACTAAGTACAGAAAGAGTCTCGTGGACTAAGTACAGAAACAGTGTCGTGGACTAAGTACAGAAAGAGTGTCGTGGACTAAGTACAGAAAGAGTGTCGTGGACTAAGTACAGAAACAGTGTCGTGGACTAAGTACAGAAACAGTGTCGTGGACTAAGTACAGAATGAGTGTCGTGGACTAAGTACAGAAAGAGTGTCGTGGACTAAGTACAGAAACAGTGTCGTGGACTAAGTACAGAAACAGTGTCGTGGACTAAGTACAGAAAGAGTGTCGTGGACTAAGTACAGAAAGAGTGTCGTGGACTAAGTACAGAAACAGTGTCGTGGACTAAGTACAGAAACAGTGTCGTGGACTAAGTACAGAAAGAGCATCGGGGACTAAGTACAGAAACAGTGTCGTGGACTAAGTACAGAAAGAGCGTCGTGGACTAAGTACGGAAAGAGTCTCGTGGACTAAGTACAGAAACAGTGTCGTGGACTAAGTACATGAAGAGTGTCGTGGACTCAGTACAGAATGAGTGTCGTGGACTAAGTACAGAAACAGTGTCGTGGACTAAGTACAGAAACAGTGTCGTGGACTAAGTACAGAATGAGTGTCATGTACTAAGTACAGAATGAGTGTCGTGGACTAAGTAAAGAAAGAGTGTCGTGGACTAAGTACAGAAACAGTGTCGTGGACTAAGTACAGAAACAGTGTCGTGGACTAAGTACTGAAAAAGTGTCGTGGACTAAGAACAGGAAGAGTGTCGTGGACTAAGTACAGAAATAGTGTCGTGGACTAAGTACAGGAAGAGTGTCGTGGACTAAGTACAGAAACAGTGTCGTGGTCTAAGTACAGAAAGACTGTCGTGGACTAAGTACAGAAAGAGTGTCATTGACTAAGTACAGAAAGAGTGTCGTGGACTAAGTACAGAAAGAGTGTCGTGGACTAAGTACAGAAAGAGTGTCGTGGACTAAGTCCAGAAACAGTATCGTGGACTAAGTACAGAAAGAGTGTCGTGGACTAAGTACAGAAACAGTGTCGTGGACTAAGTACAGAAACAGTATTGTGGACTAAGTACAGAAACAGCATCGTGGACTAAGTACAGAAAGAGTCTCGTGGACTAAGTACAGAACAGTGTCGTGGACTAAGTACAGAAAGAGTGTCGTGGACTAAGTACAGAAACAGTGTCGTTGACTAAGTACAGAAAGAGTGTCGTGGACTAAGTACAGAAAGAGTGTCGTGGACTAAGTACAGAAAGAGTGTCGTGGGCTAAGTACAGAAAGAGTGTCGTGGACTAAGTGTTGAAACAGTGTCGTGGACTAAATACTTAAACGGCATCATGGACTCAGAACAAGAGCAGCATCTGCTGCTGTTGAAGACTCTGTCTTCACATGCTGGGATAAACATCTCCCTGTCTCACCAATGGTTGAGACCCTTTGGCCAACCTCATCTGATTTAGCTGTTTTGTCGAAACCACTGCCCATGCTGTGGCGATTGTTGCACGCAAACAGCTATGGGGAGCCACAGATGAAAGCTGAGTATCAGGTGAGGACAAAGGGTAGACATACTGCCCTGAAAGAACATGACATTTTCCCCCACCAGAGGTACTACCCCTCCCTGACACCCCATACGCACCATTGAAGGCAGTGATGGAGGAAAAATTTTCAGACTGGAGGCCAGTTATCCCGGTGTTTCACAGTGATCAGTGCTGGGTCCTCTGCTAGTTGTGATTTTTATCAATGACTTGGAAGAGGGGGCTGAAGGGTGGGTTTGTAAATTTGCTGATGACACCAAGATTGATGGAGTAGTGGATAAGGTGGAGGTCTCTTGCAGGCTGCAAAGAGACATTGATAGGATGCAGAGCTGGGCCAAAAAGTGGCAGATGGAGTTTAACCCTGATAAGTGCAAGGTGATTCATTTTGGTAGGACAAAGTTGAATGTGGATTACAGGGTCAAAGGCAGGGTTCTGAGGACTCTGGAGGAACAGAGAGATCTTAGAGTTCATATCCACAGATCTCTGAAGGTTGACACTTTAGTGGATAGAGCTGTGAAGAAGGCTTATAGTGTGTTAGCATTTATTAACAAAGGGTTTGTGTTTAGCAGTTGCGGGGTTATGCTGCAACAATACAGGACCTTGGTGAGACCACATTTGGAATATTGTGTTCAGTTCTGGTTACCTCACTATAAGCAGGATGTGGAAGCATTGGAGAGAGTGCAGAGGAGATTTACCAGGATGCTGTCTGGTTTGGAGGGTAGGTCTTCTGAGGAAAGGTTGAGGGAGTTGGAGCTTTTCTCTTTAGAGCAGAGGAGGATGAGAGGTTACTTAATAGATGATGAGGGGGATAGATAGAATGGACGTTCAGAGACTATTTCCTCGGGTGGATGTAGTCGTTACTAGGGGGCATAACTATAAGGTTCATGGTGGGAGATATAGGAGGGATGTCCGAAGTAGAGTGGTTGGGGTGTGGAATACACTGCATGCTGTGATAGTGGAGTCGGACACTTTAGGAACTTTCAAGCGGTTATTGGATAGGCACATGGAGCACACCAGAATAATAGGGAATGGGATAGCAATGCCCAGTAACTGGACATTGCCTGTGTGCTAATAACTGGAATATTTTGTACTGATTGTGGGAAGGGCAATGTGTAGTAATTACTGGAACAGTGTTGTATACTAATTACTGGAACAGTTCTGTGTACTAATTATAGGAACAATGCTGTGTACTAATTAAAAAAATAGCACTATGTATTCATTGCAGAAACATTGTTCTTTAAAAATTACTGGAACAGTGCTGAGAAATATAGAAACTGTGGTGTACTAATTGTAGTGCTGCGTGCTAATTGCTGGAACATTACTCTGTACTGAATACTGAAATAGTGTTCTATAACAATTGCAGATCTTTGTTTGTGTTAATGATTAAAACAATGATGGGTACTAATTATTGGAAGACATCTATTTGCTAATCACTGGAATACTTTGTACTGATTGTAGGAAGAGCACTGGAGTAATTACTGGAACAATGTTTTGTACTAATTACTGGAACAATGCTGTGTACTAATTACTGGAACAATGCTGTGCACAAAGTACTGAACAGTGCTGCTTATTAATTACATGAACAGTGCTGGGTACTGATAACAAAATATCACTTTGTATACATTACAGAAACATTGTTCTGTACTAGTTACAGGAATAATGTTGGTTAATTGCTGGAACATTGTTGTGGTCTCATTACTGGAACAGTGCTGTGCACTGATTACTGAATAGTTTTGTGAATTAATTACTGGAATAGTGCTGTGTACTAATTACTGGATATTGCTATGCACTAATTACTTGAGCAGTGCTGTGTACTAAGTACAGAAACATGTGTACCAATTCATGGAACAATTGTGTATGTTAATTAGAGGAACAGTGATCAGTACTAATTATTGGAAAGTTGTTGCGTACTAGCTAATGGAACAGTGTTGTGTCTAAGTGAGTGGGCAAGGGTCTGGCAGATGGAGTACAATGTTGGTAAATGTGAGGTCATCCATTTTGGTAGGAATAACAGGAAAATGGACTATTATTTAAATGGTAAAAAATTGCATCACGGGTGTCCTTGTGCAGGAATCTCAAGGAGTTGGTTTACAGATACAGCAGGTAAATAAGAAGGCAAATGGAATTTTGTCCTTTATTGCTAAAGCAATGGAGTTTAAAAACAGCGAGGTTATGTTGTAGCTGTATAAGGTGCTGGTGAAGCCACAAATGGAATATTGTGTACAGTTTTTGTCTCCTTATTGAAAAAGGATATACTGGCACTGGAGGGGGTGCAAAGGAGATTCACTAGGTTGATTCCGGAGTTGAGAGTGTTGGCTTATGAGGAGAGACTGGGGCTATACTCTTGGGAATTCAGAAGAATGAGGGGAGATCTTACAGGAACATATAAGATTATGAAGGGAATAGATAAGATAGAAGCAGGGAAGTTGTTTCCACTGGCAGGTGAAACTAGAACCTGGAGCATAGCCTCAAAATAAGGGGAAGCAGATTTAAGACTGAGTTGAGGAGGAACTTCTTCACACAAAGGGTTGTGAATCTATGGAATTCCCTGCCCAGTAAAGCAGTTGAATGTTTTTAAAGCAAAAATAGATAAATGTTTGAACAGTAAAAGAATAAAGGTGAGCTGGCGGGTAAGTGGGGCTGAACCCACGAAAAGATCAGCCATGATCTATTGAATGGTGGAGCAGGCTCAAGGGCCAGATGGCCTCTTCCTAATCCTAGTTTTTAAATTCTTATGTGTCCTAATTACTGGAACAGTGCTGAGTACTAATTTCTTGAATTGTGCTAATTACTAGTATTGTGCTGTTTAATTATTGCAGGAACAGCTTTTTGTACTCCTTACTGAATCAGTGCTGTATGCTAATTATTAGAACAATGTGTGCTAATTACTGGAACAGTGTTGTATCCTAATCACTGGAACAACGCTGTGCACTAATTACTGGAACAGTGTTGTGCAGTGATTACTGGAATAGTGTTGTGCACTAATTACTGGAACAGCGCTGTGCAGTAATTACTGGAAGAGTGTTGTGTGTTAATTGCAGAAGTAGTGGTGTGTGCTAATTACTGAAACATCGCTGTGTACTAAATAGAGTTACTGGAACAGTGTTGTGTGTTAATTGAAGGAACATTACAGTGTTCTAATTATTGGAAGGGTGCTGAGTACAAATTATTGGAATGAATTTGTGCTAATAACTGGAATATTTATTTCTGATTGTAGGAGGAACACTATATAATTACAGGAACTAAACTAGTGGTTTGAACTAAATATAGTATTAATTCTGTGTATGGTTTCCAGAAATGGCTGCATAATGATTACTAAATTTATGTTGTGTATGAATTACAGGGAAAGTGTTGCGTCCTAATTACTGGGACAATGTTGTATACTAATTGTGGAAACTGTGGTGTACCAATTACTGCAACAGTATTGTATGTTCATTGCTTGAACATTGCTGTGTACTAAATACTGAAATAGTGTTGTGCACCAATTACATAACTGTGTTGAATTCTAATTATTGGAAGAGTGCTGAGTAAATATTATTGGAACAAATCTGTGTGCTAATAACTGGAATACTTTGTACTGATTGTAGGGAGACCACTGTAGTAATTACTGGAACAGTGCTGTGTAATAATTCCTGGAACAGTGCTATGTACTAATTACTGGAACGGTGCTGCTTTCCAATTACTGAAAAGTTCTGTGAACCAATTACTTGAACAGGGCTGTGCAAATTACAGGAATAGCACTATGCACTCATTACAGGAACATTGTTCTGTACTACTTACTGGAACAGTGCTATGTAATAATCACTGGAACAGTGCTGTCTGATAAATGCTGAATAGTTCTGTAAACTAATTACTTGAATGATGCTGTGTACTAATTACAGGAATAGTACTATGTATTCATTACAAAAACATTATTCTATATTAATTACTGGAACAGTACTGTGTACTAAATATGGAAACTGTGGTGTACTAATTAATGGAACAGGGTTGTGTGCTAATTACAGAAGCAGCTTTGTGTACAAGTAACCGGAACAATGTTTTGTGCTAATTGCTGGAACATTACTGAAATAGTTTTCTGTACTAATAACAGAACTGATCATTGGAACAGTGGTGAATACTAATTATTGAAACAAATCTGTGTACTCACAACTTGAATATTTTGTACTGGTTGTAGGAAGAGTACTGTAGTACTTACTGGAACAGGGCTGTGTACTAATTACTGGAACAGGGCTGTGTACTAATTACTGGAACAGGGCTGTGTACTAATTACTGGAACAGGGCTATGGAATAATTACCGGAACAGCGCTGTTCCTCAATTACTGGGACAGTGCTGCTTCCTAATTACTGGAAGAGGGCTGTGTACTATTTACTGGAACAGCGTTGTTTATTAATTAGTAGAAAACTGCTGTGCACTAATTACTGAATATTTCTGTAAACTAATTACTTGAACAGTGTTGTGTTCTCATTACAGGGAAAGTGCTGTATACTAATTACATAAGCAGTACTTTGTCCTGATTGCTGGTGCTAATACTGTGTGTGAATGACAGGAAATACCCTGTCCTAATTACTGCAACAGTAGTTATGTAACAGTAATTAATTGTGAACTCATTACAGAAACAGTGTTGTATACCAATTAATGGAATAGTTGTGTATTAATTATAGGAGCTGCGATCAGTACTAATTGCTGGAAGATTATTGTGTACGAGTTACTGGGATATTGTTGTGTACTAATTACTGGAAGGTTGTTGTGTACTGATTACAGGAACAGTGTTGTGTCCGAATTACTGGAGCAGTGTTGAGTATTAATTGTTGGAATTATACGAATTACTAGTGTCGCCCTATCAATTTAGTGGAGCAATGCTGTGTACTATAGAACATAGAACATAATAGCACAGTACAGGCTCTTTGGCCCTCGATGTTGCACTGACCTGTGAAAGCAATCTAAAGCCTATCTAACCTACACTATTCCAAAGTCATCCATAGGCTTATGCAATGACCCTTTAAATGCCCTTAATGTTGACAAGTCCACTACTATTGCAGAAAGGACATTCTACGCCCTTACTACTCGGAGTAAAGAAACTACCTCTGACACCTGGCCTATATCTTTCACCCCTCAATTTAAAGCTATGTCCCCTCGTACTAGCCATCACCATTCGAGGAAAAAGGTTCACATTGTCCGCTCTATTTAATCCTCTGATCATCTTGTATGCCTCAATTAAGTCAGACCTTCTTCTCTCTAATGAAATAAGGTCAGGGGACATGGAGTTGGGGGTAGGGTATTAGCGTGGATAGAGGATTGGTTGTCAAATAGGAGGCAGAGAGTGAGGGTCAATGGGTGCTATTCAGATTGGCGGATGGTGACTAGTGGAGTGCCCCAGGGGTCGGTGCTGGGGCCTCAGCTATTTACCATTTATATAGATGATCTGGAGGAGGGAACCGAGTGTATGGTATTGAAATTTGCTGATGACACCAAGATTGGTGGAACGGCAAATTGTATGGAAGATGTGGAGAGTCTACAGAAGGAACTAGATAGGCTGGGCGAATAGAACCCTACAGTGCAGAAACAGGCCCTTCGGCCCACTTTTCTTTTAAAGAACAACCCAGCACGGGAAACAGGCCCTTCGGCCCAACGAGCCCACGCCGCCACATCACCCCACACCTATTCTATCTTGAATGGGCCAGGAACTGGCAAATGGGATTTAATGTTGGCAAGTGCGAGGTGGTCCACTTTGGTAGGAATAATGGTAGGAAGGACTATTACTTACGTGGCGAAAAATTGCAGCAGGCGACGGTGCAGAGGGACCTCGGGGTCCTTGTGCATGAGTCGCAAAAACCCAGCCTGCAGGTGCAGCAGGTGGTCAGGAAGGCGAATGGGATGCTGGCCTTCATAGCGAGGGGGATTGAATATAAAAGTAGGGAGGTCTTGCTGCAGCTGAATAGGGCATTGGTGAGGCCGCAGCTGGAGTACTGTGTGCAGTTTTGGGCGCCGTACTTACGGCAAGGATATTTTGGCCTTGGAGGGAGTGCAGAGGAGGTTTACTAGGCTGATGCCGGAGTTGAGGGGGTTGAGCTATGAGGAGAGGCTGAATGAACTAGGCTTGCACTCGTTAGAGTTTAGAAGAATGAGGGGAGATCTCATTGAGACATATAAGATGATGAATGGGATGGATAGGATAGAGGTGGAGAGACTCTTCCCGCTCAAAAAAGACAGTAGGACTAGGGGGCACAGCCTCCAGATAAAGGGGGGGGGGGCAGTTTAGAACGGAGTTGAGGAAGAACTTCTTCACTCAAAGGGTGGTAAATCTCTGGAATTCTCTGCCCATTGAAGTGATGGAGGCTACCTCGCTAAATATTTTTAAGACGCAGGTTGATGGGTTTTTGATAGACAAGGGGATTAAGGGTTATGGGGAGAGGGCGGGAATGTGGAACTGAGCCATGACAGATCAGCCATGATCTTATGGAATGGCGGGGCAGGCTCAAAGGGCAAGATGGCCTACTCCTGCTCCTATTTCTTATGTTCTTATGTTCTTATAAGACCTTCCCCCCATACCATGCAACATCCTGGTAAACCTCCTCTGCACCCTTTCCAATGCTTCCACATCTTTCCTATAATGCGGTGACCAGAACCGTAAGCAATACTCCAAGTGCGGCCACACCAGAGTTTGGTACAGCTGCAACATGACATCATGGCTCCAAAACTCAATCCCTCTACCAATAAAAGCTAACACACTGTACGCTCTCTTAACAACCCTATCAACCTGGGTGCCAATTTTCATGGATCTATGCACATGGACACCGAGATCTCTCTGCTCATCGACATACCAAGTAACTTACCATTAGCCCAGTACTCTGTAGAACATAGAACATTACAGCGCAGAACAGGCCCTTTGGCCCACGATGTTGCGCCGACCAGTTTTTTTTAAAAAAAACACTGACCCTGTTACTGTATTCCTGTTACTCCTCCCAAAGTGAATCACCTCACACTTTTCTGCATTATATTTCATCTGCCAGCTCTCAGCCCCGCTCTTCAGCTTACCTATGTCCCTCTGTAACCTGCAACATCCTACCACACTGTCCACAACTGACTTTAGTGTCGTCCTCAAATTTACTAACCCATCCTTCTACGCCCTCATCCAGGTCATTTATAAAAATGACAAACAGCAGTGGCCCCAAAACAGATCCTTGAGGTACACCACTAGTAACTGAACTCCAGGGTGAACATTTCCCAACAACCACCACCCTCTGTCTTCTTGCAGCTAACCAATTTCTGATCCAAATCACAAAATCACACTCAATCCCATGCCTCCATATTTTCTGCAATAGCCTACTGTGGGGAACCTTATCAAACGCTTTACTAAAATCCATATACACCACTCAACTGCTTTACCCTCATCCACCTCTTTGTTCACCTTGTCAAAGAACTCAATAAGGTTTGTGAGGCATGACCAACCCTTCACAAAACCGTATTGACTATCCCTAATCAAATTGTTCCTTTCTAAATGATTATAAATCCTATCTTTTATAATCCTTTCCAAAACTTTGCCCACAACAGAAGTAAGGCTCACTGGTCTATGATTACCAGGGTTGTCTCTACTCCCCTTCTTGAACGAGGGAATAACATTTGTTATCCTCCAGTCTTCTAGCACTATTCCTGTAGACAATGATGACATAAAGATCAAAGCCAAAGGTTCTGTAATCTCCTCCCTAGCTTCCCAGAGAATCCTAGGATAAATCCCATCCGGCCCAGGGGACTTAATTATTTTCACACTTTCAAGAACTCTACTGAGTGGGTGCAGAAGAGATTTACAACGATGGTGCCTGGATTGGGAGGCATGCCTTATGAAGGTTGAGGGAGCTACGTCTCTTCTCCCTGGAGAGACGAAAGTTGAGACGCAACCGGATAGAGGTTTATAAGATGTTGAGAGGAATAGATAGGGTGGGTTCTCGGAGGCTATTTCCCAGAGCTGAAATAGTTGCTACGAGAGGACACAGGTTTAAGGTGCTGGGAAGCAAGTACAGAGGAGATGTTAGGGGTAAGTTTTTCACTCAGAGGGTGGTGAGTGGAATCGACTGCCGTCGGTGGTGATAGAGGCGAACTCGCTGGGGTCTTTTAAAAGACTTCTGGATGAGTATATGGGATCTAATGGCATTGGGAGTTACAGATAGTTCTATGGCTTGGTAGGTATAGATGTGATCGGTGCAACTTGTGGGCCGAAGGACCTGTTTGTGCTGTACTGTTCTATGTTCTATGTAATTGCTAACATCTCCTCCTTATGAACCTCAATTCCATCTAGTCTAGTAGCCTGTATCTCAGTATTCTCTTTGATAATTAACAATATTGATCACTGGAAGTGTTTAATTATTGCAGGAACAATTTTCTGTACTATTTACTGGATCTGTGCTGTGCACTAATTATTAAAACAGGATGTTCTTAATACTGGAACAGTGTTATATTCTAATTACTGGAACAAAGTGTACTAATTACTGGGACAGTGCTGTGCACTAATTACTGGAAGAGTGCTCTGTGCTAATTACAGAGACAGTGATGTGTGCTAATTACTCAATAGTTCTGTGAACTAATTACATGAACAGTGTTATGTACTAATTATAGAATAATACAGTGTACCAATTACAGAAACAGTGTCGTGTGCTATTTATTGGAACAGCAGTGCACCAATTGCAGGAATAGTGTGTCTGAATTTCTGGAAGTGTTGTTGTATTAATTACTGAAACAGAGCCGTGTAACAGAGCTGGAAGAGTGTTGGGGACTAATTATTGGAACAGTGCTGTGCACTAATTACTGAAACAGTACTCTGTGCTAATTACAGAAGCAGTGTTGTGTACTAGTCATGGGAACAGTGTTGTGTGGTAATTGCTGGACCATCGCTGTGTACTAAATAATGAAAAAGTGTTCTCTTCTAATTACAGAATGAATATTGTGTACTAATTGCAGGAATCATATTAATTGCTGGTATTATGCTGAATAATTAGAGAACGAGTGTTGTGTACTAATTTCAGAAACAGTGCTCTGTACAAATTACAAGGAAAGTGTTCTTTCTGTCCTAATTACTGAAAGAATGTTGTGTTCTAATTTCGGAAACAGCGCTGTATACCAATTGTTGGAACAGTGCTGTGTACTAATTACAGAAAGAGTGCTGTGTGATAATTACTGGAACAGTTCTGTGAACAATGTAGTGTACCATTTAGAGAAACACTGTAACCCAATTTACAGGAAGGAATGTCTAATATCTAATGGTTGCTGCAACAGTGTCCTAGTTACTAGAACAGTGCTGTGTACCTTTTGCAGCAACAGTTTTGTGTTCTAATTACTGGAGCAATGTTTTCAATTGGATAATAATCTCAGATAATAGATTAAGGGTATGGAAGGAGCTGGATTATAAGGTGCGCTAAGTGCGGTAGAGGTGATAGATGAGATGTCCTCCTGTGCTCTAACCATTCTCAAATTCTCTAATTCTTGGGATGTTTACTATGCAAGAGGCAGTGAAAGCATTATCTACTATTTACAAGATGATTGTTATCTGCCATTCTAATAATATGGCCTATTTACAGGGGCAGTGTTGTGTACTAATTATTGGAACACTTGTTCTGAGGGCTGTGTATCACTTGCTTCAGTTGGTGTTTATCATTTGCAGACAGAACTGTCATAGAAGAAACCACAGAAATCATAGAAACTCTGCAGTAAATAATAGGCCATTCGGCCCATCGAGTCTGCACTGACCACAATCCCACCCAAGCCCTATCCCTATATGCATACATATTTTACCCACTAATCCTCTAACCTATGCATCTACGGTCAATTTAGCATGGCCAATCAACCTAACCCACGCATCTTGGGACGGTGGGAGGAAAACAGAGCACCCAGACGAAACCCACGCAGACACGAGGAGAATGTGCAAACTCCACAGAGCCAGTGACCAAGCCGGGAATTGAACCCAGGACCCTGGAGCTGTGAAGCAGCAGTGCGAACCACTGTGCTACCCTACCGTGTACTGTGTTTAATTGTGTACCAATTAAACGAAGGAGACAGTCTTGAAGCCATACTCACCATCCATAGGAATGGCAGTGGAGACTCAAGGTACATAAATATCCAATTTTTGCCATCCCCTTGCCAGCGACATAATCAGGTTCATGCTCACATAGGGTTTGATATTATGTTGGTTAGGTTTTAACGAGTTCATCCAGATGTGAGATACCCCAGAAGTGGGTAATGGTGACTATAGTCCTGGAGGTCAGTCAGTGGACTAGCACTAGCACAGGTTGATTCTGCTAGGTGGCACAGTGCCAACATGGCAGTGCCAACCTGTGCCAGGGCAGACCCTAGTGGGAGCCTCATTTGGGGGGGGTGGGGTAGGGTTTGCATGGGGAGGTGGGGGAAGGACTCATTTATTCTGATGGCGGGGGGGTAGGAACGTTGAAAACATTAGAATGCCAATGTTGGGAGAGGATGATGTTGGCGTTGATAATAAAGTGAGGAGGGGGATGGCAGGGGTGCCCCTGAGAGCTTTGTGGGGGAGGTTATTTTTTCTTTTGATCAGTATCCTATAAAAAGACCAGTAAAAATCCCATGACAGTCTGACTTTAACAGCGTGTTTAGGTCTTGTTCCCATTTTCCTTTTGACAAAGTGCCATAAGATCCAAAGAGAAAACTGGCCTGTTTCTCTCCGAGAAACACATCGTTTTCAGTCAGATCACTTTGCCGTCATTTGGTAAGATCCCAAAATGAGTAGTGTACCAACTAATGAATTGGGTGTGTCCTAATTGCAGAACATTTCTAGGAATTAGATTACCAGGTGTCATTATCTCCATATAATGCAATGATCAGAACTTTCACACAGCACTCCTTAAATGTGGTCAAATCAAGGTTCAATGCAGGTTTGTCATGATTTCTCTACTTTTCAATTCTAACCCTTGAAATATAGCCCAGTGTTTGATCTGCTTCTATGGCTATGATTACCCATGGTGCAGCTTGTAGAACCATAGAAACATAGAACATCACAGCACAGAAACAGGCCTTTTGGCCCTTCTTGGCTGTGCTGAACCATTTTTCTGCCTAGTCCCACTGACCTGCACCTGGACCATATCCCTCCACACCCCTCTCATCCATGTACCTGTCCAAGTTTATCTTAAATGTTAAAAGTGAGCCTGCTTTCACCACTTCATCTGGCAGCTCATTCCACACTCCCACCACTCTCTGTGTGAAGAACCCCCCCTAATATTCCCTTTAAACTTTTCCCTTTCACCCTTAACCCATGTCCTGTAGTTTTTTTCTCCCCTAGCCTCAGTGGAAAAAGTCTACTTGCATTCACTCTATCTATACTCATCATAATTTTATACACCTCTATCAAATCTCCCCTCATTCGGCACGGTACGGTACGGTACAGGGCAGCACGGTAGCACAGTGGTTAGCACTGCTGCTTCACAGCTCCAGGGTCCTGGGTTCGATTCCCGGCTCGGGTCACTGCCTGTGTGGAGTTTGCACATTCTCCTCGTGTCTGCGTGGGTTTTCTCCGGGTGCTCCGGTTTCCTCCCACAGTCCAAAGATGTGCGGGTTAGGTTCATTGGCTATGCTAAAATTGCCCCTTAGTGTCCTGGGATGTGTAGGTTAGAGGGATTAGCAGGTAAATGTGTAGCGATATGGGGATAGGGTCTGGGTGGGACTGTGTTCGGTGCAGACTCGATGGGCCGAAGGGCCTGTTTCTGCACTGTAGGGTTCTATGGTTCATTCTTCTACACTCCAGGGAATGAAGTCCTAATCTATTCAACCTTTCTCCATAACTCAGTTTCTCAAGTCCCGGCAACATCCCTGTGAACCTTCTCTGCACTCTTTCAACCTTATTAATATCCTTCCTGTAATTAGGTGACCAAAACTGCACACAATACTTTAAATTCGGCCTCACCAATGTCTTATACAACCTCAACATAACATTCCAACTCTTATACTCAATACTTTGATTTATAAAGACCAACATACCAAAAGCACTCTTTACGACCCTATCTACCTGTGAAGCCACTTTCAGGGAATGATGTATCTGTATTCCCAAATCCCTCTGCTCTACTGCACTCTTCAGGTCCTACCATTTACCTTGTATGTTCTACCTTGGTTTGTCCTTCCAAAGTGCAATACCTCACACTTGTCTGCATTAAACTCCATCTGCCATTTTTCTAGCTGATCCAAATCCCCCTGCAAGCTTTGAAAACCACCCTCACTGTCCACTACAACTGTCTACAAACTGCCTAGTTTGGGGGCGTTTAAGAGATCCGTGGATAGGTTTATGGACGAAAAGGGATTGGTTTAGATTAGTGGGTCATTGTTTTTTAACTGGTTGGCGCAACATCGTGGGCCGAAGGGCCTAATCTGAGCTGTAATGTTCTATGTTCTATGTACACCTCCAATCTTTGTATCATCAGCAACCTTGCTGATCCAATTTACCACACTATCATCCAGATCATTGATATAGACGACAAACAACAATGGACCCAGCACTGATCCCTGTGGCATACCACTAGTAAGTTATCAAGTAAATCGGTTGGATTAAAACCTGGTGTTGTCAGACTTTTTACTGTGTTTACGCCAGTCCAACGCCGGCATACCCAGATCATGCATACCACTAGTCACAGGCCTCCACTCAGAGATGCAATCCTCCACTACCACTCTCTGGATTCTTCCGTTGAGCCAATGTCTGATCCAATTTACTACCTCTCCATGTATACCTAGCGACTGAACCTTCCTAACTAACCTTCTATGTGGGACCTTGTCAAAGGCCTTACTGAAGTCCATGTAGACAACATCCACTGCCTTCCTTTCATCCACTTTCCTGATAACTTCTTCAAAAAACACTAATAGAGTGGTTAAACATGACCTACCATGCACAAAGCCATGTTGACTCTCCCTAATAAGTCCCTGTCCATCCAAGTATTTGTAGATCCTATTTCTTTGTACTCCTTCCAATAATTTACCTACTACCGATGTCAAACTTACTGCCCTATAATTTCCTGGATTACTTTTAGAGCCTTTTTTAAACAATGGAATAACATGAGCTATCCTCCAATCATCCGGCACCTCACCCGTGGATACCGACTTTTTAAATATACCTGCTAGGACCCCTGCAATCTCAACACTAGTCTCCTTCAAGGTCCAAGGGAATACCCTATCCGATCCTGGGGATTTATCTACTCTGATTTGCCTCAAGACAGCAAGCACCTCCTCTCCTTTAATCTGTATAGGTTCCATGACCTCCCTACTTGTTTGCCTTATTTCCAGAGTCTCAATACCATTTTCCTTAGTAAATACAGATGCAAAAAATCCATTTAATATCTCCCCTATTTCTTTTGGTTCTATACATAGCCAACCACTCTGATCTTCAAGAGGGCCAATTTTATCCCTTACTATTCTTATGCTCTTAATATACCTGTAGAAGATCTTAGGATTATCCTTCACCTTGACTGCGTAAACAACCTCATGTCTTCTTTTAGCCCTTCTGATTCCTTTCTTAAGTAGTTTCTTGCATTTTTCATACTCCTCAAGCATTTTATTTGTTCCCTGTTTCCTATACATGTCATACATCTCTTCTTCTTTATCAGAGTTCCTATATCCCTGGAGAACCAAAGTTCCTTATTCACTTTGCCTTTAATCCTGACAGGAACATACAAACTCTGCATTCTCAAAATTTCTGTCCTATCTCACAACGGTCTGTTTTGAAATTGACTTCTACAAGTTTAATTATATCATCCTGTTTTCTGTTGAAGTCATCATCAGTATTCCTTCAATTTGGTATAATCTGCATTTAGAATTTGTGGCATAAAGTGATGTTTTGGACGGGAATAGCGAGAGGCAGGCAGCCAGCTGCCTTGCCGGCTTTTCCTGCCAAATATTTAAGGACTTTCAGAGTAGAGGTGGAAGGGCAGGACACAGGAAGTGTCATATTTGCGAGGTGGACTGAGCCAGCCCAGCAACAGCCTTGGCCCCTGATGGATCTTCTTTAAAGGGCACCCCAGTCTGAAAAAGGGGAGGATTCTTTCCATGAAGGGATGATGTAGCATGGAAGCATGGTATTTACATATATGGTAATGAAGTTCCTGACCCTTCATGGCGTGAGTTCTATTATGTTACTGGGGCGGGGACAATATCAACAGGAAATCTCACCAGGACAAAATCTGTTTGGGGACTCCGATTGGATTCTCTATCCCCACTGGCTATCCGACCCACCAGAAACAGAGGCGGAGAAATCCTTAATGTTTTTGGTTCCAAACTCCAAATTGTATGTATAGCTCTGATCCATGTGGAACATTAACTTCCATTTTTGACACTCCAAATAACAACTCTTGATGCCAATCCCTGCTTTCCCTCCTTACACTAGTTAGCAATCCATCCTGTCACCTGTGCCCTGACTGCACATTATCTAACCTTGGTCTATTATGAACATTCAGATAAATTGCGTCTAGAATCATAGAATACCTCCAGTACAGAAGGAGGCCACTTGGCTTATCAAACTGACAACAATTTTACCCATGCCTCATCCCTGTAACCCCACATTATTTGCACTGCTAATCCCCCAAAATCCCCTTAACACTATGGAGCAATTTAGCATGGCCAATGAACCTAACTCACACATTTTTGGAACTGATTCACTTTTCAAATGTGGGATTCTTGGAGTTAACCTGCTCACTGAAATGCAGCTGGCTGGGGACTGCTGCCAACTGGTTTTATTTTAATCTACTTAATCAGCTGCCTTCTTTTTCTTAAACAGTCACTCAGAATGGAGGATGAATTGCTTCCACATTGATTCAATGGGTTTTGAGATAGCTGATAACCTGGGTTGCTCAGTCTGATAGAATCTGTGGAATCCCTAGTGTGCAGAAGGAGGCCATTTGGCCCATTGAGTCTGCACCCACCCTTTGAAAGAGCACTCCCTCACCCTAGCCTGCAGCGCCATACATTGATCATAGCCAATTAATCTAACCAGCATTTTTAGACCATAGGAGGAAACCAGAGCACCCAGAGGAACCCCACATGGACATGTGGAGAATACAAACTCCATGCAGACAGTCACCAAAGGCCGGGAATCGAACCTGGGTCCCTGGCACTGTGAGGCAGCAGTGCTAACTACTGTGACACCGTGCTGCTCCTACTTCATTACCATTCATTACTCTCTCCATTATTGACTCAAAATATTCAATAAAGTTGATCAAATAGGACTTTGCTTTTAAACAAAGAACAAAGAGAATAACAGCACAGGAACAGGCCCTTGGGCCTCCAAGCCTGCACCAACCATGCTGCCCAACTTAACCAGACTGGAGGGGCTGATTGTGGACAAGTCCCCAGGACCGGATGGAATGCATCCGAGGGTTCTGAAAGAAATGGCGGAGGTGATAGTGGATGCCTTGGTGGTTATTTTCCAGACGTCGCTGGATTCCGGGGAAGTGCCGGAAGATTGGAAAACGGCTAATGTTACGCCGTTGTTTAAGAAGGGTGCCAGGCAAAAGGCGGGGAATTATAGGCCGGTTAGTTTAACGTCTGTGGTAGGTAAAATGTTAGAAACCGTCATTAAGGAGGAAATAGCGAGGCATCTTGAGGGGAATTGCTTGATAGGGCGGACGCAACACGGTTTCATTAAAGGGAAGTCGTGTCTGACAAATTTACTGGAGTTCTATGAGGATGTGTCTAAGGCAGTGGATAGAGGAGAGCCGGTGGATGTGGTCTTTCTGGATTTTCAGAAGGCGTTTGACAAGGTACCTCACAAGAGGTTATTGCAGAAGGTCAGGGGACATGGAGTTGGGGGTAGGGTGTTAGCGTGGATAGAGGATTGGTTGTCAAATAGGAGGCAGAGAGTGGGGGTCAATGGATGTTATTCGGATTGGCGGTTGGTGACTAGTGGGGTGCCCCAGGGGTCGGTGCTGGGGCCTCAGCTATTTACCATTTATATAGATGATCTGGAGGAGGAACCGAGTGCAGGGTGTCGAAATTTGCTGATGACACCAAGATTGGGGGAAAGGCAAATTGTGCGGAGGGTGTGGAGAGTCTGCAGAAGGATCTAGATAGGCTGGGCGAATGGGCCAGGAAATGGCAAATGGAATTTAATGTTGGCAAGTGTGAGGTGGTCCACTTTGGTAGGAGGAATGGTAGGAAGGACTATTACTCACGGGGCGAAAAACTGCAGCAGGCGACGGTGCAGAGGGACCTCGGGGTCCTTGTGCATGAGTCGCAAAAACCCAGCTTGCAGGTGCAGCAGGTGGTCAGGAAGGCGAATGGGATGCTGGCCTTCATAGCGAGGGGGATTGAATATAAAAGTAGGGAGGTCTTGCTGCAGCTGTATAGGGCATTGGTGAGGCGGCAGCTGGAGTACTGTGTGCAGTTTTGGGCGCCGCACCTGCGCAAGGATATTTTGGCCCTGGAGGGAGTGCAGAGGAGGTTTACTCGGCTGATACCGGAGTTGAGGGGATTGAGCTATGAGGAGAGGGTGAATAAACTAGGCTTGTACTCGTTAGAGTTTAGAAGAATGAGGGGAGATCTCATTGAGACGTATAAGATGATGAATGGGATGGATAGGATAGAGGTGGAGAGACTCTTCCCGCTCAAAAAAGACAGTAGGACTAGGGGGCACAGCCTCAAGATAAAGGGGGGGCGGTTTAGAACAGAGTTGAGGAGGAACTTCTTCACTCAAAGGGTGGTGAATCTCTGGAATTCTCTGCCCGTTGAAGTGGTGGAGGCTGCCTCGCTAAATATTTTTAAGAAACGGGTTGATGGGTTTTTGATAAGAGAAGGGATTAAGGGTTATGGGGAGAGGGCGGGAAGGTGGAGCTGAGTCACGACAGATCAGCCATGATCTTATTGAATGGCGGGGCAGGCTCGAAGGGCCAGATGGCCTACTCCTCCTATTTCTTATGTTCTTAAAAACCCCCTACCCTTCTGGGGATCATATCCCTCTATTCCCATCTCATTCATGTACTTATCAAGATGCCCATTAAAAGTCACTACCGTATCCTCTTCCACTACCTCCCCTGGCTGAAATCCATGCTAATTATTTATTATTTTGGTTTTTGATTTTAAACTTTCTTTTTAGTAAAGATTCCATTATTTTTCCTATTTACTGATGCAGAGCTATCTGGCCTATTAATCACTGGTTCTGTCCCCTTTCTTAAACACAGGAATTACCTTAGCTATCCTCCACTCTACTACAGCATGATCGTTAATTATTAAATATTAATATAGGAGTGTGATGTATGTAACAAGAATAGGAAGTTAGTTAAAGAACACAAGGCAGAGAGCAGGGGCTGAATCAGGAGTTCAGTTAGAGGGCACAAAGAAGTTGGGGAAGGGGACTGACAGGAGGGTTTACAAAGAGAGGGCACAATATTCCCTTTTCGGATGTTGCTTTTGGGACAGCACAATGGTTAGCACTGCTGCCTCACAGCTTCAGGGACCTGGGTTTGATTCCCAGCTCCTCCGGGTGCTCCGTTTTCCTCACACACTCCAAAGATGTGCGGGTTAGCAATGCTAAATTGCCCCTTAGTGTCCCGATATGTGTAAGTTAGAGGGATTAAGTGGGGTAAATGTATGGGGTTGTGAGGATAGGGTCAGGGGGGGTTGGGCAGGATGGTGGGATTGTTGTCGATACAGACTGGATGGGCTGAATGGCCTTCTTCTGCACTGTAAAGTTTCTATGATTCTATCCTATGAATGTTGAAGATTAAGATCCAGTCATAACACTCTTAAAGGGCCAGTAGTACAGCCGGCCATTGTCCGGTTGATAGCAATGGCAACCAGTAAGTCCTAGAGTTGTGCGTCTCACACCAGAGATTTAGTTGCATAATTCTGGATGACACTCAAGTGCAGTACTGAGGGGGTGCCACATTGTTGGAGGTGCCTGTTTCCAGATGAGATGTTAAACTGAGGCCCTCTCGTGGATATCATAGAATCCTACAAAGGGGAAGACGCTATTTGGTCCATCAAGTCTGTCCTAACTTTCTGACAGGGTGTTTTAGCCAGGTTCTCTCCCCCACCTTATCCATGTAATCCCACACATTTCCCATGACTAATCCATCTAACCTAACCATCTTTGGACTGTGGGAGGAAACAGGAGTACCCAGAGGAAGCCCATTCAGACATTGGGAGAACGCCCAAATTCCATACAGTCACCTGATGCTGGGTCCCTGATGCCATGTAGCAGTAATGCGAACTACTATGCCACCCACATAAAAGATCTATTCATACTAACTTGACAGGAAAGTGCTTTGGCATGGCCTGGGCCCGTGAAAGATGATAAGTTGTTTCCATGGTTGAATCATAACTGTGGCGGGAAAAATGTTCAAATGTTTTTTTACAAGATCCTTAAGTTGCTGACTAGAATATTTACAGTTTCACAGAAAGAAGAAGTGATGCAGAGAGAGAGCTGAACATAACTTTGGAAGTTGTTACAACCTGGAGGTTGATTCCCTTTAAGATGTAACACTGAATCCACCAAAGAGGAATATACGCCTCATAATCTGTTAGAAGTGTGCGGGAAGATGAACTGTCCTTCAGTAATGTTTAGCAGTTAACTAACACCAACCTGACACTCACTTTAAAATGAATATGTAGCAATTTATTTATTTAACTGACAGGGAACTTTAACTGAACAAGTAATATACCAAATAAAATAAGATTCTATTGGAATGTTGTCCAAATAAATACAATACCCATTCATTAACCAAAAATATAATTTTAAAAAACACAACCAGGTTTTGTGGCTTTCAGAAATTTTTGGGGTTCTTCTATGGACTCACTCAGTGAGTTCTTTTTGATTTGGTACCTTTTGCTGGTTAGATTGTGTTTTCTCTTAAGAAATATACGCAGCTGGCAAAGTGAAGCTGCTCTCTCCCTCTTGACTTGAGAGGTGCAGTTGCTAAATAATTCTTTTTCCCTCTTTGCACTCTCTTTAATATGTGTAATGACCTATCAATTTACCCACAATAGGATTGATCTGCTGTTGTCAACAACATCAAATTCAAATCTTATAGGTTCTTGGTAGCTGAGTGCCTGCTTTAAATTGATTGGGCAAAATTCAAACATTCAAATACTTGAAGCCTGTTACCAAGGCAACCCTGTTGTCTGGCCTTGGATTTGGATACAAATGTTTCAGACTGAGTCTCTGTATGTACTTTGCATTTTAAAGCCCGAGTACTGAAAAAAATGGCAGCTTTTAAAGGGGCCATGCAATGTTTTGTCCTTCGAGCATTTTGTTTACATTCTTCGCAACTTTATAAACTCAACTTCGCAACAGAAATGATGGATTATTTAGCTGGAAGTTGCAGAGTGAATTTAATGAGCAGGATTATTTAAATTCAATGATAGGATCACTTTGAGAACCTTATTATTCTCTGGCTGCAGTAGTACAGATGAGTGAAAATATGTAATAGAGAGAAGTGTGTCCCATCATAAACCAGAGATTTGGGACTGACCATAGCTCTGCAACAATGACACAGTTTACTAGCATGGACTCTGTTCAGGGAGCAGGCTGGAAAACCAAGAATTCAACTGGAAGGATACTTGAAGCTAACCGTGGTCAGTGATGAGAGTGGCAATTGTCAATAGCAAGGTCCCCAATTGATCAACTATCCAGCAACTGATATTACAATATCAGTTTATGTGTTCTCCATTATTATGTTAAAGATTTGATTGATAAACAGAAGGATCCAGCAGCTTTGAATCAAAATGTATATCTATATATAGCGTCAGGAAAATGGACTACAGCTTCACCAGGTAAATTGGGACCTTTTGGGGATGATCTGTGTGCTTTTAAATACAATAAAAGATGGCTGATATGTAAAGAGACCAAGTTCTGGAAAATTTCTTTGTGGATTATACTCACAGACCAGTCTTTACAGGACATGAAATTTCTCACTTCAGAGACCCTTGAAATAAAGAGAATGGAAAGTGCAAATGGCTAAACTTTAATCTGTTATATTTGTGAAGACAATGGAGTCAGTTTTCCCAGCTAGCTAATATCAGACGTCCAGAAACCATCTCCTGTTGATTTACATCTCAGAATGTGTCAAAAGTTTGAGATGAAAGTAAAATGGATTTTGGATTTAAAAAAAAACCATCTATTTCTTCACATGGGAATATACAGGAAAAAAAACATGAAACTGGCTGAAGGCTAGTGTTTTGGGAATGACAGAAGCAAGAATATCTGCATAAGTCATTCTCGCAGAGATGTCTCCCTCTCTCTGTGTCACTCTCTCCCTCTTGCTGGAGGCAAGTGTATTTCATCAGGCAGCAGCATGAAACAGGATAGCCGCATCAGTCACTCCCGGAGAAACAAGCAGGTCATCACTGCCATTGCAAACAAACCAACAAGTATCTCCAGAAAACTGCAAAGCTGCCAAAGATAATTCCAGACTTCTACTGAATCGGTTTTCAACCTAACTGCCGCAATGTATCATTATCTCCGCCTGCCCAACAAGCCAAAAATCTACTCATAAATTGTATTTAACTTTTAGTTAGACTTGCAAAGTGTGTATGTCCATCTGTGTATGTAAATCAGTGTCTGTGTATGAGTCAGTGTGTTTAGATCCATAGAACCATAGAACATCACAGCTCAGAAACAGGCCTTTTGGCCCTTCTTGGCTGTGCCGAATCATTTTTCTGCCTAGTCCCACTGACTTGCACCTGGACCATATCCCTCCACACCCTCTCATCCATGTACCTGTCCAAGTTTTCTTAAAAATTAAAAGTGAGCCCACATTCACCACTTTCATCTGGCAGCCCATTTCACATCCCACTGCTCTGTGTGAAGAACTCCCCCCCACCTCACTAATATTCCCTTTAAACTTTTCCCCCTTCACCCTTAACCCATGTCCTCTAGTTTATTTCTCCCCTAGCCTCAGTGGAAAAAGCCTGCTTGCATTCACTCTATCTAAACCCATCATAATTTTATACACCTCTATCAAATCTCCCCTCATACTTCTACACTCCAGGGAATAAAGTCCTAACGTATTCAATCTTTCTCTGTAACTCAGTTTCTCAAGTCCCAGCAACATCATTGTAAATCTTCTCTGCACTCTTTCAACCTTATTAATATCCTTCCTGTAATTAGGTGATCAAAACCACACACAATGCTCCAAATTCAGCCTCACCAATGTCTTATACAACCTCACCAAAACATTCAACTTTTATACTCAATACTTTGATTTATAAAGGCCAATGTACCAAAAGCACTCTTAACAACCCTATCTACCTGTGACTCCACTTTTAGGGAGTTATGCATTTTTATTCCCAGTTCTGCTAGTGTCCTACCATTTACCATGTTCTACCTTGGTTTGTCCTTCCAAAGTGCAATACTTCACACTTGTCTGCATTAAACTCCATCTGCCATTTTTTCAGCCCATTTTTCCATCTGGTCTAAATCCCTCTGCAAGCTTTGAAAACCTTCCTCACTGTCCATTACACCTCCAATCTTTGTGTCATCAGCAAATTTGCTGATCCAATTTACCACATTATCATCCAGATCATTGATATAGATGACAAAAACAATGGATCCAGCACACGACTCGTCACAGGCCTCCACTCAGAGAAGCAATCCTCCACTACCACTCTCTGGATTCTTCCATTGAGCCAATGTCTAATCCAATTTACTACCTCTCCATGTATACCTAGTGACTGAACCTTCCTAACTAACCTTCCATGCGGGACCTTGTCAGATGTCTTACTGAAGTCCATATAGTCAACATCCACTGCCTTCCCTTCATCCACTTTCCTGGTAACCTCCTTGAAAATCTCTAATAGATTGGACAAACGTGACCTACCATGCATAAAGCCATGTTGATGCTCCCTAGTAAGTCCCTGTCCATCCAAGTATTTGTAGATACTATCTCTTAGTACTCCTTTCAATAACTTACCTACTACTGATGTCATACTTACTGGCCTATAATTTCCTGGATTACTTTTTGAGCCTCTTTTAAATAACAGAACAACATTGGCTATTCTCCAATCATCCGGCACCTCACTCGTGGATACCGACATTTTAAATATACCTGCTAGGACCCCTGCAATTTCAACACTAGTCTCCTTCAAGGTCCGAGGGAATACCCTGTATGGTCCTGGAGATTTATCTACTCTGATTTGCCTCAAGACAGCAAGCACCTCTCCCCTTTTAACCTGTATAAGTTCCATGACCTCCCTACTTGTTTGTCTTATTTCCATAGACGCCATGCCAATTTCCTTAGTAAATACAGATGCAAAAAATCCATTTAATATCTCCCCTATTTCTTTTGGTTTCATACATAGCCGACCACTCTGATCTTCAAGAGGACCAATTTTATCCCTTACTATCCTTTTGCTCTTAATATACCTGTAGAAACACTTAGGATTATCCTTCACCTTGACTGCCAAAGCAACCTCACGCCCTCCTGATTTCCTTCTTAAGTAGTTTCTTGCACTTTTTATACTCCTCAAGCATCTTATTTGTTCCCTGTTGCCTATACATGTCATACATCTCTCTCTTCTTCTTTATCAGAGTTGCAATATCCCTCGAGAACCAAGGTTCCTTATTCTTATTCACTTTGCCTTTAATCCTGACAAGAACATACAAACTCTGCACTCTCAAAATTTCTCCTTTGAAGGCCTCCCACTTACCAATCACATCCTTGCCAGAGAACAGTCTGTCCCAATCTATGCTTTTTAGATCCTTTCTCATTTCTTCAAATTTGGCCTTTTTCCAGTTTAGAACCTCAACCCGAGGACCAGATCTATCTTTATCTATGATCAAGTCAAAACTAATGGCATTATGATCACTGGAGCCAAAGTGTTCCCCTACACACACTTCCGTCACTTGCCCTAACTCATTTGGGCGGCACGGTAGCACAGTGGTTAGCACTGCTGCTTCACAGCTCCAGGGTCCTGGGTTCGATTCCCGGCTCGGGTCACTGCCTGTGTGGAGTTTGCACATTCTCCTCGTGTCTGCGTGGGTTTTCTCCGGGTGCTCCGGTTTCCTCCCACAGTCCAAAGATGTGCGGGTTAGGTTCATTGGCTATGCTAAAATTGCCCCTTAGTGTCCTGGGATGTGTAGGTTAGAGGGATTAGCAGGTAAATGTGTAGGGATATGGAGATAGGGTCTGGGTGGGATTGTGTTCGGTGCAGACTCGATGGGCCGAAGGGCCTGTTTCTGCACTGTAGGGTTCTATTCTATTCTTGTTCTATTCTATTTCCTAATAGGAGGTATAGTATTGCATACTGTCTAGTTGGTACCTCTGTATATTGATTTAGAAAATTTTCCTGAACACATTTTACAAACTCCATCCCGTCTAGACCTTTAACAGTATGGTTTCTGTGCACGTATCTGTCTGTATGTGACATTATGTGTGTGTGTGTGTGTGTGTGTTTTGTCTTTCCTACTTTTTTCCCTCAAGTTTTAGTCATGAATATATTTGCTCTTTTTTTGTGTCAAGAAAACATGATCTGATTGGCTCCTTATTACGAAGTGGATGAAATGGGGAAACAATTTTAAACAAGCCTTTGTTACAACCATCCAAATGGGTTGAATAAAAAGAGAGCCATTCCTCCTATCCCAGACATAACAAGAGTCACTGTCACAACTACTATCTCCTTATCACCGGAACATTGGAAAGTTCCCCTTCAGCTTTCAACTGTGTGGAGCTAATCATTCATCCCCGGATCAATTCCACCTTGTCGGAGGTCTCTGCTTGCACCTCAGCCACATCCACCCATTTCATACAGTCTCTGTCCAGTTGGTGTGAGCCACATTGCAGAGGCACAGACTGTCAGAGGAGGGGCAAGGTCAGAGGATTGGGCTGACAGTAAGTGTGAGGGGGAATGGGGAAGAAGGTCAGTGTGAGGAAGAGCAGGCAGAAGGTCAGTGTGAGGGTCAGTGTCACAATGTGAGGGAGAGCAGGGGAAAGGTCATTGTGAGGGGGAATGAGGAAGAAGGTCAGTGAGAGGGAGAGGGAGACAGAAGATCAGTTGTGGGGGCAGGGGGATGGGTCAGTATGAGAGGGAGTGAAGCAGATGGTGAGTGTGAGGGGGAGTGAGGGAGAGCAGGTCAGGGTGAGGGGGAGAGGAGAAAAGGGTCAGTGTGAGGGGAAATGGGTCAGTGTGAGGCGAAGTGGATCAGTGTGAGGGTTACTCTGAGAGTCAGTGTGAGGGGAAAGTGGGTCACTGTGAGAGTGTATCCATTCTCATAGTATTATTGTTAATCTGCTATCGGAATGAACAACCTCTGACATCTGTGCCCTCAGTGCTTTTTTAAAATACCTAAAAATAATTTGCCACTCTCAGTGAATGTGCATCTATCGGATCAGGAACCAAGTTGATAATGGAGACAAAATATATGTTAATCTCTGATCTGATTGCATTCCACTCTCAGTGTCGATCACATTTCAGTACAATCCAATCATCGTGTCTGAAATGCTTAGTAATCAGTGACCCATATTGAAGTCCACATAACAAGAATGAATCTTTAAAAATACATCAGAATCATCCTCTTCAAAACCGTGTAAAAAGATATGAGATAGCTAGCTAAGAACTGTGATCATGTTGTCACTTTGAGCTGCTATAGTGATTGATGTGAAGATAAGTAGCAGTTTTCCTGGAAACTGTGATTGTCAAGGTTATTAAAGGGTCACACAGCATTTGGCAGAATTCATTAGAACTCAATTCAGTTATATTTTAATAATTAAAGCAATGAGCAGATTGGGCTGTCAGTGTGAAAGTGTGTTTGAAAGCAGGAGAGCCAGACTGTTAATCACAGCTACTGTCTCTTCAGGAAGGAAACTTTGAAATTTCAATTTCATTTCCGATTATTGATCTGAAACTTGCAGTTGTCTAATTCACTGCATTGTGACAGTAATGTCTTAGATCAGAACTTCCGATCACTGCAACATATCTTTTAGCCCAATCAATATTTTATTCAAATCATAATTGTCGTACAATTGTCAAGAAGATTGAGGAGCTTGAACTGTAAGATACTATTAAATTCAATTCTCTGTATAAAGTGTTTGATTGGTCCAGAAAATGAGTATGACAGTGATCATTAAAACAAACCTCATGGCACAGAAAATCCTTTTTTGTCAACATAATCAGAGAAATCAACAGTCAAGCAGTCAGCACCCTGTCTGCTGGAGATGGATTTCCCGCTGGGGTTGTGGCGATCTCTCGCTGCAATTCTGCAGACCACACACTGATAAATCCAGGGATAACTGTTGTGAAGTTGAGTTTGTGAAGTTGGAATTAGATGTTGGTAAAAATGTAAAAAAAAATGTCAAAATGCTAGAGGGTAAAAAAAATCACAGTGTCCCTTTAAAAGCTGGTGTTTTTTTTCATAGTTTGGAGGTTTAAAATGCAAAGTACATCCAAACTGAAACATTTATGTCAAAAAGTGAAGCAGTAATCTTGACAAGACAGCCTGTTTTTGTTTGAATTTTGCCTGATTGATTTAAAGCAGGCACACAGCTACCACAAACCTATAAGATTTGAATTTGATGATGTTGATAACATCAGACCAATCTATTGTAGGAAAATTCATAGGTAATCACAGATATAAAAGAGAGTACGGGTGGAAACGGGGAAGCAACAGAAGAATTGCCACCTTGCAAGCCTTGAGAGAGAAACAGCAGCTCTCAACTCCGCGATCTTCAAGTACCTCCTAAGTACCATCTAACTAGCAGAAGGAGCCAAATCAGTAAGAACTTACAGACAAAGGAATCAACAGAGGAACACTGAAAGATTCCAAAAGCCACAAACCTGGTTGTATTTTTGAGAGTGACTGAACTATATTATTATTTTTTGGCTAATGAATGAGTTATATTTACTGGAACAGCAATCCATGAGAATCTTTTTTATTCGGTATGTTACTTGTTTAGTTAAAATTCCCTGTAAGTTAAATAAATAAATTGTTAAGTGTTTATCTTAAAGTGAGTGTCAGATATTTCTGTTAGTTAAACAGTTCACACCTTCCCACATACTTTTAACAGATTACAAGGTGTGGTGGGGTTTCGGCATTACTTCTCAAAAGGGGGTCAACCTCCACACTGTAACATAACCTTCACAGAGAGAGCAGTGAGTATTGTGGAACTGGCTAATGCAGGGTAAAAGCAAAATACTGCAGATGCTGGAATCTGAAACAAATGCTCTTAGCTCTGATGAAGTGTCATCTAGATTTGAAACATTGGCTCCATTCTCTCCCCACAGATGGTGTCAGACCTGCTGAGATTTTCCAGTATTTTCTGTTTTTGTTGTGGCTAACACAGGGAGTGGGTGAGGCAATGCTTGATTAGAGCACTGAGGGAGAAAGGAATTGAAAGATAAGCTGATAGTTAAAATTAGCAATGCTGTGTGGAAGCTTTTGAGGACCATAAATATCAGTCTAGACTTGTCAGGTCACAGGCTTGGTTCTGAATTCCATTTCATACATGTCAGATGATAACATGGCTGGAACTTGGCATCATAGAACCAGCATAGAACCAGCATAGAACCCTACAGTGCAGAAACAGGCCCTTCGGCCCATCGAGTCTGCACCGAACACAATCCCACCCAGATCCTATCCCCATATCCCTACACATTTTACCTGCTAATCCCTCTAACCTACACATCCCAGGACACTAAGGGGCAATTTTAGCATAGCCAATGAACCTAACCCGCACATCTTTGGACTGTGGGAGGAAACCGGAGCACCCGGAGAAAACCCACGCAGACACGAGGAGAATGTGCAAACTCCACACAGGCAGTGACCCGAGCCGGGAATCGAATGGGTAACACTACTGCATAAATGATCTTGCTGTAGCAGATTTCCATCCTCAATCCTGATTCCCGAACACTGCAATCCCAGAGCACTCTCATGAGCAGCTGCACTGCAGATGTGTATAATCCTGAGTGATAGCAGATTTAGTAATAAGTGAGGATGTTTTTAGGGTTTTAGATCTGCTGTTTGAGCTGTTGAGAGACAGCACTCGCACTGGTGAGCAGTCTCTGTGTTGAGCACATCTGGCTGTGAATTTTCAGTTATTTCTGATCTGTCAGAGTATATTCTCTGACTCAGCTGTTTTTAAAGAGCTGACTGAATAGAACATAGAACATTACAGTGCAGAACAGGCCCTTCGGCCCACGATGTTGCGCCAACCAATTAAGAAAAAGCAATGACCCTCTAACCTAAACCAATCCCTTTCCATCCATAAACCTATCCACGGACCTCTTAAATGCCCCCAAACTAGGCGCATCTACAACTGCAGCAGGCTGGGCATTTCATTCCCTCACCACCCTCTGGCATCTGTCCTATAACTACCCCCCCTTAATTTAAAGCTATGCCCCCTCATGCTAGCTTTCTCCATCCAAGGAAAAAGGCTATCACTGTCCACCCTATCTAAACCTCTAATCATCCTATATGTTTCAATAAGATCCCCTCTTAGCCGCCTTCTTTCCAGCGAAAACAACCCCAAATCCCTCAGCCTCTCCTCATAGGACCTCCCCTCCATACCAGGCAACATCCTGGTAAACCTCCTCTGCACCCTCTCCAACGCCTCCACATCCTTCCTATAATGTGGGGACCAGAACTGCACACAATACTCCAAGTGCGGCCGCACCAGAGTTGCAACATGACGTTGCGGCTCCGAAATTCAATCCCCCTACCAATAAATGCCAAGACACCGTATGCCTTCCTAACAATCTTATCGACTTGATTTCCAACTTTCAGGGATCTATGCATATATACACCTAGATCCCTCTGTTCGTCGACACTATTCAGAGACTTACCGTTAGCCCTATACTCTACACATCTGTTATTCCTGCCAAAGTGAATTACCTCACACTTTTCCGCATTAAACTTCATCCGCCCCCTCTCGGCCCAGCTCTGCAACTTGTCCAAGTCTCTCTGTAAACTATGATACCCCTCTTCACTATCTAATGGTGCATAAGTTGAGAAATGGTAGAAAATGCAGATGTATGGGATTGGGGGTGATCTAGGGAATTGGATCAGGAATTGGCTAGCAGATAGGAGACAGAGGGTGGTGGTTGATGGTAAATATTCATCATGGAGTTTGGTTACGAGTGGTGTGCCTCAGGGATCTGTTTTGGGGCCACTGCTGTTTGTAATTTTTATTAATGATCTGGATGAGGGTATAGTTGGGTGGATTAGTAAATTTGCTGATGACACCAAAGTCGGAGGTGTGGTAGATAGTGATGAAGGGTGTGCCTAGTTTGGGGGCATTTAAGAGATCCGTGGATAGGTTTATGGACGAAAAGGGATTGGTTTAGGTTAGTGGGTCATTGTTTTGTAACTGGTCGGTGCAACATCGTGGGCCGAAGGGCCTGTTCTGCACTGTAATGTTCTATGTTCTACATGTTCTATGTTCTATGATTCCATGACTCTATCATCTAGCTTCTGTGTATGTGTGCAGCACTCAAAACAACATAATTTGTGTTTGTGTCTCTGCCTGACTTTCAGCACTTTGCATTTTATTCAGCCAGCAGTGTATACTGTGAAATAACAAGCAGAAGCAAGGACTACACCTGGGTTGTTGTTAAATAAGAGATCCAGCTTACATCTGTAAATCAGTTAGACTCTCAAACTGACACATTTATAGAACATAGAACATTACAGCGCAGAACAGGCCCTTCGGCCCACGATGTTGCGCCGACCAGTTACAAAAACAATGACCCACTAACCTAAACCAATCCCTTTTTGTCCATAAACCTATCCACGGATCTCTTAAACGCCCAGCTCTGCAACCTGTCTAAGTCTTCCTGCAAACTATGACACCCTTCATCACTATCTACCACACCTCCGACTTTGGTGTCATCAGCAAATTTACTAATCCACCCAACTATACCCTCATCCAGATCATTAATAAAAATTACAAACAGCAGTGGCCCCAAAACAGATCCCTGAGGCACACCACTCGTAACCAAACTCCATGATGAATATTTACCATCAACCACCACCCTCTGTCTCCTATCCGCTAGCCAATTCCTGATCCAACTCCCTAGATCACCCCCAATCCCATACATCTGCATTTTCTGCAGAAGCCTACCATGGTGAACCTTATCAAACGCCTTACTAAAATCCATATACACCATATCATAATGCAGAAAAGGCCCTTATGTATACAGTTCTGATCACCTTATTACAGAAAGGATATAGAGAAGATACAGAGGAGATTTCTGAGTATCTTGCCAGAATGAAAAATTACAGCTATGAGGAAAGATTGGATAGAACCATAGAACATTACAGCGCAGAAACAGGCCTTTTGGCCCTTCTTGGACGTGCCGAATCATTTTTTTGCCTAGTCCCACCAACCTGCACCTGGACCATATCTCTCCACACCCCTCTCATCCATGTACCTGAACAAGTTTATCTTAAATGTTAAAAGCGAGCCCACATTTACCACTTCATCTGGCAGCTCATTCCACACTCCCACCACTCTCTGTGTGAAGAATCCCCCCCCCAATAGTCTCTTTAAACTTTTCCCCCTTCACCTTTAACCCTTTGCTTTGTTTCTCCCCTAGCCTCAGTGAGAAAAACCTACTTGCATTCACTTTATAAAGAACAACCCAGCACGGGAAACAGGCCCTTCGGCCCAACGAGCCAGCGCCGCCACATCACCCTACACCTATTCTACCCTACATATAGAACCAGCATAGAACCCGACAGTGCAGAAACAGGCCCTTCGGCCCATCGAGTCTGCACCGAACACAATCCCATCCAGACTCTATCCCCATATCCCTACACATTTACCTGCTAATCCCTCTAACCTACACATCCCAGGACACTAAGGGGCAATTTTAGCATAGCCAATGAACCTAACCCGCACATCTTTGGACTGTGGGAGGAAACCGGAGCACCCGGAGAAAACCCGCGCAGACACGAGGAGAATGTGCAAACTCCACACAGGCAGTGACCCGAGCCGGGAATCGAACCCAGGACCCTGGAGCTGTGAAGCAGCAGTGCTAACCACTGTGCTACCGTGCCGCCCATCATACCCATCATTTATCTATACCCATCATTTATCTATACCCATCATAATTATTATCTCTATCAAATCTCCCCTCATTCTTCTACGCTCCAGGGAATAAAGTCCCAACCTATTCAACCTTTCTCTGTAACTCAGTTTCTCTAGTCCTGTCAATATCCTTGTAAAATTGCACTCTTTCTTAGAGAGAAGAAGGTTAAGTGGTGACTTAATAGAGGTATACAAGATGATCAGTGGATTAGATAAGGTGGACAGTGAGAACTTTTTTCATTAGATGGTGATGGCTAGCAAGAGGGGACATAGCATTAAATTGAGGGGTGATAGATATAGGACAGATGTCAAACGTAGGTTCTTTACTCAGAGCGTAGTAAGGGCGTGGAACAGTAGTGGAGTCACTAAAATTAAGGGCATTTAAATGGTCATTGGATAAACATATAGATAATATTGGAATAGTGTAGGTTAGATGGCCTTTATATTGGTTTTACAGGTCAGCGCAACATGAGGGCTGAAGGACCTCTACTGCGCTGTAATGTTCTATGTTCTATGTATCGTGGGAATGAACTGGACACAGTGCTCGAAATGGGACTGAACTGGACACAGTGTTCGAAATGGGACTGAACTGGATACAGTGCCCCTGGTGTAAATGAACTAGAATAGAGCTCAAGGTGGGATTGTATTGCATACAGTGCTCAAGGGGCTCAATTTGACACAGTGTTCAAGGTGAGAATGAAGGTGCATCTTAGCTGGATACTGTGCTTGAGGTGGGACTTAATGATACAGTGTTTGTGGTGGGACTCAACTGGACACAGTGCTCGAAGTGGGAATGAAGTGTACACAGTGTTTGAGATGGGAATGAATTGAACACACTGCTTGATGTGGGACTGAATTAGCCACAGTGATCGAGGAACTGAATTTGACACAGTCCTCGATTGTGAATGAACTGGGCATAGTGCTAAAGATGGGACTGAACTTGATACTGCTCGAGGCTGATTGGCAGTAATAAATTGTCCCTAAATTAGTTTCCCTCAATGTGGATGGCCATAAAACAATAGATAAGGGTCATGGGTGGAGGGGAGGACTGGTAATGTTAAAATGGCGGCGCGGGCTCTTTGGGCCAAAGGGCCTGTTTCCCGGGCTGTTTTTGTTCTTTGTTCTTCTTTGAACTTGACACTGCTCGAGGTGGCAATGAACTGGATGCAGTGCTCGAGGTGGCAATGAACTGGACACAGTGCTCGAGGTGGCAATGAACTGGACACAGTGCTCGAGGGGGCAATGAACTGGACACAGTGCTCGAGGTGGCAATGAACTGGACACAGTGCTCGAGGTGGCAGTGAGCTGGACACAGTGCTCGAGGTGGCAATGAACTGGACACAGTGCTCGAGGTGGCAATGAACTGGACACAGTGCTCGAGGTGGCAATGAACTGGACACAGTGCTCGAGGTGGCAATGAACTGGACACAGTGCTCGAGGTGGCAATGAACTGGACACAGTGCTCGAGGTGGCAATGAACTGGACACAGTGCTCGAGGTGGCAATGAACTGGACGCAGTGCTCAAGGTGGCAATGAACTGGACACAGTGCTCGAGGTGGCAGTGAACTGGACACAGTGCTCGAGGTGGCAATGAACTGGACACAGTGCTCGAGGTGGCAATGAACTGGACACAGTGCTCGAGGTGGGAGTGAACTGGACACAGTGCTCGAGGTGGGAGTGAACTGGACACAGTGCTCGAGGTGGCAATGAACTGGACGCAGTGCTTGAGGTGGCAATGAATTGGACACAGTGCTCGAGGGGGCAATGAACTGGACACAGTGCTCGAGGTGGCAATGAACTGGACACAGTGCTCGAGGTGAGACTGAACTGGACACAGTGCTCGAGGTGGCAATGAACTGGACACAGTGCTCGAGGTGGCAATGAACTGGACACAGTGCTCGAGGTGGCAATGAACTGGACACAGTGCTCGAGGTGGGAGTGAGCAGGACACAGTGCTCGAGGTGGCAATAAACTGGACACAGTGCTCGAAGTGGCAATGAACTGGACACAGTGCTCGAGGTGAGACTGAACTGGACACAGTGCTCGAGGTGGCAATGAACTGGACACAGTGCTCGAGGTGGCAGTGAACTGGACACAGTGCTCGAGGTGGCAATGAACTGGACACAGTGCTCGAGGTGGCAATGAACTGGACACAGTGCTCGAGGTGGCAATGAACTGGACACAGTGCTCGAGGGGGCAATGAACTGGACACAGTGCTCGAGGTGGCAATGAACTGGACACAGTGCTCGAGGTGGCAATGAACTGGACACAGTGCTCGAGGTGGGAGTGAACTGGACACAGTGCTCGAGGTGGCAATGAACTGGACACAGTGCTCGAGGTGGCAGTGAACTGGACACAGTGCTCGAGGTGGCAATGAACTGGACACAGTGCTCGAGGTGGCAATGAACTGGACACAGTGCTCGAGGTGGCAATGAACTGGACACAGTGCTCGAGGTGGCAATGAACTGGACACAGTGCTCGAGGTGGCAATGAACTGGACACAGTGCTCGAGGTGGGAGTGAACTGGACACAGTGCTCGAGGTGGCAATGAACTGGACGCAGTGCTCGAGGTGGCAATGAACTGGACACAGTGCTCGAGGTGGGAGTGAACTGGACATAGTGCTCGAGGTGACAATGAACTGGACGCAGTGCTCGAGGTGGCAATGAACTGGACACAGTTCTCGAGGTGGGAGTGAACTGGACGCAGTGCTCGAGGGGGCAATGAACTGGACACAGTTCTCGAGGTGGAAGTGAACTGGACACAGTGCTCAAGGTGGGAGTGAACTGGACACAGTGCTCGAGGTGGCAATGAACTGGACACAGTTCTCGAGGTGGCAATGAACTGGACACAGTGCTCGAGGTGGCAATGAACTGGACACAGTGCTCGAGGTGGCAATGAACTGGACACAGTGCTCGAGGTGGCAATGAACTGGACACAGTGCTCAAGGTGGCAATGAACTGGACACAGTGCTCGAGGTGGCAATGAACTGGACACAGTGCTCGAGGTGGGAGTGAACTGGACATAGTGCTCGAGGTGGCAATGAACTGGACACAGTGCTCGAGGTGGCAGTGAGCTGGACACAGTGCTCGAGGGGGCAATGAACTGGACACAGTGCTCGAGGTGGCAGTGATCTGGACACAGTGCTCGAGGTGGCAATGAACTGGACACAGTGCTCGAGGTGGCAATGAACTGGATGCAGTGCTCGAGGTGGCAGTGAGCTGGACACAGTGCCCGAGGTGGGAGTGAACTGGACACAGTGCTCGAGGTGGCAATGAACTGGACACAGTTCTCGAGGTGGCAGTGAGCTGGACACAGTGCTCGAGGTGGCAATGAACTGGACACAGTGCTCGAGGTGGCAATGAACTGGACACAGTTCTCGAGGTGGCAGTGAGCTGGACACAGTGCTCGAGGTGGCAGTGAACTGGACACAGTGCTCGAGGTGGCAGTGAGCTGGACACAGTGCTCAAGGTGGCAATGAACTGGACACAGTGCTCAAGGTGGCAATGAACTGGATGCAGTTCTCGAGGTGGCAATGAACTGGACACAGTTCTCGAGGTGGCAGTGAGCTGGACACAGTGCTCAAGGTGGCAATGAACTGGACACAGTGCTCAAGGTGGCAATGAACTGGATGCAGTTCTCGAGGTGGCAGTGAGCTGGACACAGTGCTCGAGGTGGCAATGAACTGGACACAGTGCTCAAGGTGGCAATGAACTGGATGCAGTTCTCGAGGTGGCAATGAACTGGACACAGTTCTCGAGGTGGCAGTGAGCTGGACACAGTGCTCAAGGTGGCAATGAACTGGACACAGTGCTCAAGGTGGCAATGAACTGGATGCAGTGCTCGAGGTGGCAATGAACTGGACACAGTGCTCGAGGTGGCAATGAACTGGATGCAGTTCTAGAGGTGGCAGTGAACTGGACACAGTGCTCGAGGTGGCAATGAACTGGACACAGTGCTCGAGGTGGCAGTGAGCTGGACACAGTGCTCGAGGGGGCAATGAACTGGATGCAGTTCTAGAGGTGGCAGTGAGCTAGACACAGTGCTCGAGGTGGCAATGAACTGGACACAGTGCTCGAGGTGGCAGTGAGCTGGACACAGTGCTCGAGGGGGCAATGAACTGGACACAGTGCTCGAGATGGCAGTGAGCTGGACACAGTGCTCGAGGTGGCAATGAACTGGACACAGTGCTCGAGGTGGCAATGAACTGGACACAGTGCTCGAGGTGGCAATGAACTGGACACAGTGCTCGAGGGGGCAATGAACTGGACACAGTGCTCGAGGTGGCAATGAACTGGATGCAGTGCTCGAGGTGGCAATGAACTGGACACAGTGCTCGAGGTGGCAATGAACTGGACACAGTGCTCGAGGGGGCAATGAACTGGACACAGTGCTCGAGGTGGCAATGAACTGGACACAGTGCTCGAGGTGGCAGTGAGCTGGACACAGTGCTCGAGGTGGCAATGAACTGGACACAGTGCTCGAGGTGGCAATGAACTGGACACAGTGCTCAAGGTGAGACTGAACTGGACACAGTGCTCAAGGTGGAAATGAACTGGACACAGTGCTCAAGGTGAGACTGAACTGGACACAGTGCTCAAGGTGGAAATGAACTGGACACAGTGCTCGAGGTGGAAATGAACTGGACGTAGTGCTCAAGATGGCAATGAACTGGACACAGTGCTTGAGGTGGGAGTGAACTGGACACAGTGCTCGAGGTGGCAATAAACTGGACACAGTGCTTGAGGTGGAAATGAACTGGACACAGTGCTCGAGGTGGGAGTGAACTGGACGTAGTGCTCAAGGTGGCAATGAACTGGACACAGTGCTCGAGGTGGGAGTGAACTGGACACAGTGCTCAATGTGGAAGTGAACTGGATACAGTGCTTGAGGTGGCAATGAACTGGACACAGTGCTCAAGGTGGCAATAAACTGGATACAGTGCTCGAGGTGGCAATAAACTGGATACAGTGCTCGAGGTGGAAATGAACTGGACACAGTGCTCGAGGTGGGAGTGAACTGGACGTAGTGCTCAAGGTGGCAATGAACTGGACACAGTGCTCGAGGTGGCAATGAACTGGACGCAGTGCTCAAGGTGGCAATAAACTGGATACAGTGCTCGAGGTGGCAATAAACTGGATACAGTGCTCGAGGTGGAAATGAACTGGACACAGTGCTTGAGGTGGCAATGAACTGGACACAGTGCTCAAGGTGGCAATAAACTGGATACAGTGCTCGAGGTGGCAATAAACTGGATACAGTGCTCGAGGTGGAAATGAACTGGACACAGTGCTCGAGGTGGGAGTGAACTGGACACAGTGCTCGAGGTGGCAATGAACTGGACACAGTGCTCGAGGTGGCAGTGAGCTGGACACAGTGCTCAATGTGGAAGTGAACTGGATACAGTGCTCGAGGTGGCAGTGAGCTGGACACAGTGCTCAAGGTGGAAGTGAACTGGACACAGTGCTCGAAGGACTGAACTGGACATATTGCTCGAGGTATGACTTAAATGGACACAGTTCTTGAGGTTGAAGCAATCTGGACTTTGTTCTTCAAGAGGGTGTGAATGGGGCACACTGCACGAGGTGGGACTAAAATGGACACAGTGCTCATTGGGCAGAACTGGATATGGTGCTCAAGGTGTGAATGAACTTGACACAGTACTCGAGTGGTAATGAAGTGGACACAGTGCTCGAGTCTTAACTGGACGCAGATCTCGAGATGGGATGGAACGGGACACAGTGCTCGATGGACAGAACTGGACACAGTGCTCAAAGTGGGACAGAACCGGACACAGCCCTCGAGGTAGGTCTGATCAGGACACAGTGCTCGAGGGGATCTGAACTGGACACAGTGCTTGAAGTGGGACTGAACTGGGCACAGTGTTCAAAGATGGAATTCGACACAGTGCTTGAGATGGGATTGAACGTGATACCGTGCTCAAGGGGGGAATAAAGTGGACACAGTTCTCATGGTGACAATGAACTGAACACAGTACTCAAGATGGTAATAAACAGGACACAGTACTCGAGGTGGGAATGAACTGGACACAGTGCTCAAGGGATTGAACCGGACATTATGCTTGAGATTGGAATGATCTGGACACATTTCTCACTGTTTGAACTGGACACAGTGCTCAAAGTGGAACTGAACTGGACACTGCTAGAAGTGGGACTGAACTGGACACAGTGCTTGAGGTGGGACTGAACTGGACACAGTGCTCAAGGTGGGAATGAACTGGACACTGCTAGAAGTAGGACTAAACTGGATACAGTGCTAGAAGTGGGATTCAACTGGACACAGTGCTCAAGGTGGGACTGAACTGGACACAGTGCTCGATGGGCAGAACAGGACACAGTGCTCAAGGTGGGAATGAACTGGACACATTTCTTATGGGTTTGAATTGGACACAGTGCTCAAGGTGGGACTGAACTGGACACAGTGCTCGAGGTGGGACTGAACTGGATACAGTGCTCGAGGGACTAAACTGGACCCAGTGCTCGAGGGACAGAACAGGACACAGTGCTCAAGGTGGCACTGAACTGGATTCAGTGCATGAGGTGCGACTGAATTGGATACAGTGCTTGAGATGGGAATGAATCATAGAATGATAGAATCATAGAACCATTTTTCACAGGTTTGAAATGCCCACAATGCCCAAGGTGAGAATGAACTGGTCACAATCCTTGAGGTGGGACCGAACTGTACACAGTATTCAAGGTAGGAATGAACTGGACTCAGTGCTTGAGGTGGGAATGAACTGCACACAATGCCTGAAGTGGTACTGAAGTGAACATAATGCCATAGATAGGAATGAACTGGTCAGCTTGGTTGCTCAGCTGATTTCCAAGCCTGAATAAACAGATCCTGTGAGATATGTATTATGTTTGGGTCTTGCGTTAGGCATAAATATACCAGGAGTTTTCCCTATAGAACTTAAACAAGGAGCAGTTTATAATAGTTCTCTATAGCTTCACAGTCACTGGACTGACTCTTCATATTAATGATTTGATGAGAATTTAGAAGGCATGGTTAGTAAGTTTGTAGATGACACCAAGATTCGTGGTATAGTGGAGAGTAGAGAAAGTGGACAGAGTGGTGAAGGAGGCATTCAGCATGCCTGGTTTCGTTGGTCAGAACATTAAATACAGGAATTGTGGACGTCCTGCTGAAGTCGTACAAGACATTGGTAAGACCACATTCGGAACACTTGTGCAGTTCTGATCACCCTATTATAGAAAGGATATTAAACTAGAAAGAGTGCAGAAAGAATTTATTAGGATGCTACCAGGACTTGATGATCTGAGAAGGCTGGATAGACTGGGACTTTTTCTCTGGAGCATAGGAGACTTAGGGGCGATCTGAAAGAAGTCTATAAAATAATGAGGGGCATAGATAAGTTTGATAGTCAATATCTTTTCCCAAAGGTAAGGGAGTCTAAAACTAGAGGGCATAGGTTTAAGATGAGGGGGAGAGATATAAAAGGGTCTATTGGGGCAATTTTTTCACACGGAGGTTGGTGAGTGTCTGGAATGATCTGTCAGAGGTAGTAATAGAGGCGGGTACAATTATAATTCTTAAAAAGAGTTTAGACAGTTACATGGGTAAGATGGGTATAGAGGGCCAAACGCAGGCAGTTGGGAGTAGCTTAGTGGTTTAAAGAAAAGACACAGCATGGACAAGTTGGGCCAAAGGACCTGTTTCCATGCTGTAACCCTCTATAACTCTAAGTTGCATGCTGGGGTTCAGCTCGCCCCAGGGTCACCTCATCCACACTCTTCAAAAGGCAGCACACACCCCAATCTACATGTATAACAATATTTTTTGGGGGAGTTATTTATCCAGTACTGTAATTTTTAGAGTGAATAAGAAAGATTGAACAGCCTGTGATCTTGGTTTCAAACATACACTCGCCAAACCTGTGCAAGGTACTAGTCCTCATTCAAAGATATAGGGAGCATCAGTACAAAGCAATTTGTCTTCTTCAGTCTTTCTAACACCCAAGAGAACAGGAAAATGTATTGCTGCTTATCTGACCCAGTTTCTTGCACACGTCTGAACTCCCGTTCCCATTTTCTCATTTCCCCTTTTTGATTTTTTAGTTGGTGCAGAGTAAGTGAATGGTGAGTTGGGAGACGGACAGACTGATTCTATTATGATTGATTCCGGACAGTGTAGTCTCTGTCCAAAACCAGAACTTCACGCCACTCTGATTGTACAGATTTCATCTCTGAATAAATTCGCACCACCATCCGGTCAAACAATTAAATCAATCTCATGTAGATTGTAAGCAGTCCAAGGACTGACCCCTGTAGCACCCTACAAGTTACGTTTTGCCAGCCAGGCAAAGACCCATTTATCTTGACCTCTGCTGACTGTAATAGAATCATAGAACCCTACAGTGCAGAAAGAAGCCTTTCGGCCCATTGAGTCTGCATTGAACATAATCTCACCCAGTCCCTACCCCCCAATTCCCTACATATCATACCCACTAATCCCTCTAACCTACACACCCCTGGACACTAAGGGGCAATTTCTTAGCATGGCCAATCAACCTAACCTGCACATCTTTGGACTGTGGGAGGAAACCGGAGTACCCAGAGGAAACCCACACAGACACGAGGAGAACATGCAAACTCCACACAGACAGTGACCCGAGCCGGGAGTCGAACCCAGGACCCTGGTGCTGTGAAGCAGTCGTGCTAACCACTGTGCTATCATGCCATGTCAGTCAGCCAATCATCACTCCAATCTAGAACTCTACTCACAATCCCCTGCGATCCCACCTTCTGGATCAGTCTTTTATGCAGAACCAATGACTTCTGGAAGTCTATATATACACATCCACAGGTTTTGAAATATCCACCTTGCTGGTTACGGCCTCGAGAGCTCAAGTAAGTTTGTCAAACATGACTTTCCCTTCATAAAACCACAGTGACAATGGTGGATTGATCTTTATCTTTCCAAATGCTTAGTCATCTCTTCCTTAATGATTGATTCCAATAACTTCCCCACCAGAGGTTACACTAGCTGCCCTATAGTTTTTTATTTTTTGCCTCTCTCTTTTTGAATACGGTCATCAGTTTAGTATGTTTCCAATCCACTGGGACTTACCAGAATGCAAGGAATTATGAAATATGACAGCCAATGTATCCCCTATCTCTGCTGTCACTTCCTTTAATACCCTAAAGTACAAGCCATCAAGTCCTGGAGATTATCTGCCTTTAATCCCATTAATTTATTCAATACCCTCTCCCGAGTGGTGGTTACTGAACCAAGTTGTATTAACTACAGTTTTTTGGAAAATCTTCATTATTCCAAATGAATATTGGAATAATGAAGACAGATGGAAAATATTGGTTTAGTACTCCACCATCTCTATGTTCCCCATTAACATACCTTACCAGTATCATCCCCTAAAGGGCCAACATTTACTTTCACAATTCTCTTCCTCTTTATATACTTGTGACCCGAGCCGGGAATCAAACCCAGGACCCTGGTATCTGTATTCATGCTTTCTGCTGGTTTCCTTTCATAGTTCATCTGAGCTCTTTTGATTCTATTTTTAGTAGCCTTTTGCTGAACCTTAAAATTCTCCCAATCCTTAAGTTTGCGACTGGCTTTTGCAGTTTGGTATGCCCTCGGTTTTGCCTTTATGTCCTCGTTGACTTCCTTGTCTAGCCAGCATGGAGTTTTCAAGTGCATGAGTCACCCAAAGTGGCCACCACTATGTGCTGTTAAACAGGCAGAGCTCCATTTAAACACCAACAATGCACCCACAGTCAGTCACACAAGAATATGGCACCTCGTAGAGCTGCTCCATGGTATACAGAGAAAGAGCTGGGATGGCTATTGGGCACTGTGGAGGAGAGGAAGGCCATTCCCTTCCCAAGAGATAGCCAACAGTCAAGAGGTCGGACTGGTGATGCAGCCAGGAAGTGGTGGCAATGGCAGTGAGTCAGCAGTGCCTGGAGGACCGACACCCAGTGCAGAATGAAAATGAGTGACCTTGTTTGGGCTGCAAGAGTGAGTGTGCCTCCCCTCTTGGCATCAATTTTATCTGTTGCACCTGCAATGTCCATGTTCATCCACTCTCTGACACCCCACAGCCTTCCAGCACCTGACCCCCGAGCACTTTCCTGCAATCCTCTGGCATCTCCCATCACAACCCCTGCCTGGCGAAGCATGGTGCCACACGATTGGCCCCACCCCTGAAATCTTACAGTTACCAGTCATCAGGCTTTTGATCTCCCCTTCGATAAGGGTTCACCTCCAGAGGGTCCCTGAACTGCACCTCCTCACCGCGTTCGAGGAGCATACCATGGAGCTGTCAGGAAGTGTGACAAAAGAGTTGTGACAGACAGCCAGATCAGGCTGCACTGTAGAAGTGAGGAGGCACAAACCTTCATTCATATGATAGATCTCAAGTCAACTACAAAGTGCCCAGATACTTGTCTCTCCCTTACACTAAAGCATGTGTCTTGTTTTCCAGAGCCAAAGAAGACAGAGGGAGGGCTGGGCCCTCAGGAGTCCATGTCCCCATTCCAGCCCCCTCTGAGAGTCCTCTGAACCCCTCAGAGGAAAACTCAGACAACACTTCTGAGAAAGGCACCCAGCAGTCAACATGCACCATACACCAGCTAAGATATAGAACATAGAACATTACAGCGCAGAACAGGTCATCTTGATGGCACATGTGAGCGATGAGGCTTCTGGGACACTTTCTGGTAAACATCACACAGCCACAGGGCAGTTGGAGATCTCCTGGAACAAAGGAGACAGCTGGCCCTCAGCCAGGTGCCAGGCTGTCTAGATCAGTAATCCCAAAGCTACTGGAGATCCAGCAGCAAAGGTAGGGATTACGGGAGGGACTGTCAGCAACATTCCAGAATCTACAAGGTTGCTTGGAGCAGTCTTCAGATAGACATAGACATAGAACATTACAGCACAAACAGGCCCTTCGGCCCTCGAGTTGCGCCGATCGCATCAACCCCACCAATCTATAGACCTATCTATAACCCCCAATCCCATTAAACCCCATATACTCATCCAGAAGTCTTTTAAAAGACCCCAGCAAGTTCGCCTCCACCACCGACGACGGCAGCCGATTCCAATCACTCACTACCCTCTGAGTGAAAAACTTACCCCTAACATCACCTCTGTACTTCCCTCCCCGCACCTTAAATCTGTGTCCTCTCGTAGCGACCATTTCAACCCGGGGAAATAGCCTCTGAGAGTCCACCCTATCTATTCCTCTCAACATTTTATAAACTTCTATCAGGTCGCCTCTCAACCTTCGCCTCTCCAGGGAAAAGAGTCCCAGCTCCCTCAACCTATCTTCATAAGGCATGCCTCCCAGTCCAGGCAACATCCTTGTAAATCTCCTCTGCACCCTTTCAATAGCTTCTACGTCTTTCCTATAGTGAGGCGACCAGAACTGCGCACAGTACTCCAAATGAGGCCTGACAAGGGTCCTGTAAAGTTGCAGCATTACCTCCCGACTCCTAAACTCAATCCCTCGATTAATGAAGGCCAGTACACCATACGCCTTCTTGACCACCTCCTCCACCTGCGAGGCCGATTTAAGAGTCCTGTGAACCCGGACCCCGAGATCCTTCTGCTCTTCAACGCTACTAAGACCCCTGCCCTTAATAGTGTACTCGTTCATCCCGTTGGTTCTGCCGAAATGGACTACTACACATTTATCCGCGTTGAAGTCCATCTGCCACTTCTCCGCCCATTCCTGCATCCTATCTATGTCCTGCTGCAACTTTTGACATCCTTCCAGACCATCCACAACACCGCCGACCTTCGTGTCATCAGCGAACTTGCTAACCCATCCCTCCACTTCCTCATCCAGGTCATTTATGAAAATGACAAACAACAAGGGTCCCAGAACAGATCCCTGGGGCACCCCACTGGTGACTGACCTCCATTCCGAAAAAGACCCATCCACAACCACTCTCTGCCTTCTGCAGGCAAGCCAGTTCTGGATCCACAAGGCCAAAGGCCCTTGGATCCCATGCCCTCTCACCTTCTCAAGAAGTCTTGCATGGGGGACCTTATCAAAAGCCTTGCTGAAGTCCATGTACACTACGTCCACGGCACTTCCTTTGTCAATGTGTTCAGTCACATTATCGAAGAACTCAACTAGGCTCGTAAGGCACGACCTGCCCTTGACAAATCCATGCTGACTATTCCTGATCATGTCAAACCTCTCCAAATGGTCGTAAATCTTGTCCCTCAGAAGCCTCTCCATCAGCTTACCAACCACTGAGGTCAGACTCACCGGGCGGTAATTTCCCGGGCTATCTCTGTTCCCTTTCTTGAAAATAGGGACTACATCCGCAATCCTCCAATCTTCCGGAACCTCTCCCGTCTCCATTGACGACGCAAAGATCATCGCCAAGGGCTCTGCAATCACTTCCCTGGCCTCCCACAGTATCCTGGGGTACATCCCATCTGGTCCCGGCGACTTATCTACCTTGATAGAATTCAAAAGTTCTAACACATCCTCCTCTTTAATGTCCACGTACTCAATCTTTTCCACCTGCTGCAAGTCCATAGCAAGATCTCCCAAATCAGCTTCCACTGTGAATACTGATGCAAAGTACTCATTAAGCACCTCCGCCATTTCTTCTGGTTCTACACAGACCTTTCCCCCTCCATCTTTTATAGGTCCTATCCTTTCCCTTCTCACCCTTTTACCTTTCACATACTTATAGAAGGCCTTGGGATTTTCTTTAATCTTACCCGCCAAGGTCTTCTCATGACCCCTTCTGGCTCTCCTAATTTCCCTTTTAACCTCCTTTCTACAGTCCTTATATTCTTCAAGATCCTTAACCTCTCCTAGTTCCCTGAACCTTTTGTATACCTTCCTTTTCCTCCTGACTAGGTTCAACACAGCCTTCGTGCACCACGGTTCCCGCGACCTACCAAAACCCCCTTGCCTTATCGGAACATTGTCATGCAGAGCGCTAGACAAACATTCCTTGAATATCCGCCACCTTCCTTCGGTACTCTTCCCTAAGAATGCCTCCTTCCAGTTTATTTGTCCAAGTAACTTCCTGACTTCTTCGTATCTCCCCTTACTCCAGACAAACACCTTCCTAGCCTGTCTGATCCTATCTCGTTCCAATGCAATTGTGAAGGAGATAGAATTATGATCTCCATTCCCAAGATGCTCTCCTACCGAGAGATCCATCACCTGCCCTGGTTCATTCGCCAGTACCAGGTCAAGTACTGCCTCACCCCTCGTAGGCTTGTCCACATACTGTGTCAGGAAACCTTCCTGAACACACCTAACAAACTCCTCTCCAGCCGAACCCCTTACTCTAGGGATATTCCAGTCGATGTTTGGGAAATTGAAGTCTCCCATCACGACCACTCTGTTTTTAATACATTTCTCCAGAATCTGGTTCCCTATCTGCACTTCAACTTCCCTGTCACTATTGGGCGGCCTATAGAATACACCCAGCAAAGTTTTCGACCCTATGCTGTTCGTAACTTCCACCCACAGAGACTCTGTAGAAAGTCCCTCCACGGCATCCTCTTTCTCTGCAGCCATGACACTGTCCCTTATTAACAGTGCCACTCCACCACCTCTTCCGCCAGCCTCCCTGTCCTTCCTGAAACATCTGAAACCTGGCACCTGAAGTACCCAGTCCTGTCCCTGAGACATCCAAGTCTCCGTAATGGCCACTACATCACATTCCCAAGCAGCTATCCACGCCCTAAGCTCATCTACCTTATTTACTATACTCCTTGCATTAAAATATACACACTTCAGCCCCTCAGTCTGGGCATTTCCCTTCTCCACCTCCTGTCTCACCTCCCTCCCATGTTTCCTGCGGTCCTCCCCTACCTTTAAAGTATCAAAGCACATGCATTTCAAACCCTGCTCTGCCCCACCCCCACTACGCCGTGCCTTGCATTCCCCATCTATGCCCCCCTCCCTTTCACCCCCTCTACTCAATATCCCACCCCCCCCCCCCAAATCAGTTTAAATCTCCCCGCATAGCCTTTGCAAATTTACCCCCCAGGATATTGATTCCCCTCTGGTTCAGGTGTAAACCATCACTCATATAGAGGTCCCGCCTTCCCCAGAATGAGCCCCAATTGCTTAAGTACCTGAACCCCTCCCTCCTGCACCATCCCCTCAGCCACGAGTTCAAACTTTCCCTCTCTCCATTCCTCTCTAAACTATCCCGTGGCACAGGCAAGAGTCCGGATATAACTATTCTTCCAGACTTGGAGGTGGTGCCAGCATTGTGTGGTACCTAAGCCAATACTGTAAGTGTGGTGACTGTGGTGGAAAGCCTGGGGAAGGAAATGATCACCATGGATGGCAGTCTGTCAGCGAACCATGGCTGAGGGCCTTGGAAGCCTGGACCAGTCTCAGAGGGCTATCACTGAGGGCTCACACAACATAATGCTGAGGCAGTTGGGCTTCAGGACTGGCAAAGCCAGGTGATGCTCACATCAGCCTCCCCACCATCCTATGGAGTGTCCAAGGGCCACAGGCTCTCCGAGGGAGAGGGACGGGCTGGAAGTCATGCTGAGGCCTTCCACCAGGAGATCCAGGCTGTCCAAAACCCTTCTGAATCACCTGGAGATACTCAGTAATGTATCTCCTGGGCTGAACAGAATGGTACGGCTACATTTGTGACGAGCAAAAGACGTCAGGGGCCCTTCAGTCATCAAACTCTTCAGATTGGTGAGAAAAGTCTACCAATGTCAATATACAACCGTTTTCACCTGAAAGATATGGGTAGAATTCTCCCAAAAAAAACTGATGAAGGAAATTTTACAAAAGCATTCTTAGTGCCAGATGAATGAGAAAATGGATGAGTTTCAGACCCTTCCTTTGGGCAAGCTTTAAAATGCAACCTTATGGCACATAGTGCAAAAGAAGTGCCAGAGTGTGAGATCTCCTGCAGCTACCCCTTCACCATGTCACAGGTATTGGGACCCACCCCACAGTAATCGGGAGTCCCCCCACCCCCATGGGCCGGAAGAAGGGGGGGTCGGGGCTGGGCGCAGAAATGATCGGGGGGGCCAGCGATCGGGCCACAGGGGTGACAGACAGCCAGCACAGAGTCATAGAGGTTTACAGCATGGAAATAGGCCCGTCGGTCCAACTTGTCCATGCCACCTTTTCCTTTTATACCTCTAATAAGTTAGCCTCAATGCTCACATTAGGCCCTTCATACCCATTTTACCCATGCAACTGTCTAAAGGTTTTTTAAAAGACAAAATTGTATCCTCCTCTACCTTTGGCAGCTTGTTCCAGGCATTCACCACCCTTTGTGTGAAAACATTGTCCCTCTGGACCTTACTGTATCTCTCCCCTTAAACCTATGCCCTCTAGTTTTAGACTTCCCTATCTTTGGGAAAAGATATTGACTCTCTAGCTGATCTATGCTCCTCATTATTTTATAGACCTCTCTTAGATCATCCCTCAGCCTTCTATGTTCCAGAGAAAAAAAGTCCAGTCTATCCAGCCTCTCCTTATAACTCAATCCATCAAATCCCAGTAGCCTCCTAGTAAATCTCTTCTGCACTCTTTCCAGTTTAATAATATCCTTTCTATAATAGAGTAACCAGAACTGTACACAGTATTCCATGTGCAACTTCAACAAGGCATCCCAACTCCTGTATTCAGTGTTCTGATGTGGAGATGCCGACGTTGGATTGGGGTAAACATAGTAAGAAGTCTCACAACACCAGATTAAAGTCCAACATATTTATCTGGTAGCACAAGCTTTTGAAGTGCTGCTACTCCATCAGGTGAGTGGGAGTTCTGTTCACAAACAGGGCATATAAAGATACAAACTCAATTTACAAAATAATGGTTGGCATGCAAGTCTTTACAGATGATCAAGTCTTAAAGCTACAACAATGTGAGTGGAGAGAGGGTTAAGCACAAGTTAAAGAGATGTGTATTGTCTCCAGCCAGGACATTTAGTGAGATTTTACAAGTCCAGGCAAATCGTGGGGGTTACAGATAGTGTGACATGAACCCAAGATCCCAGTTGAAGCTATTCTCATGTGTGTGTGTCAACCCTCTACAACCACCCTCTGGCTTCTGTCATCAAGCCAATTTTATATCCATTTAGCTACCTCACCCCGTGAAATCTCACTGGAATCCCATGAGATTTAACCTTATGCAACAACCTACCATGTGGCACCTTGTCAAAGGCCTTGCTAAAGTCCATGCAGACAGCACTACCCTCATCTAATTTCTTGCTTCAAAATTGTAGGATTCATGGGGCTGGCCAGCAATCAGGAGGCTGGCAATACAGGGGCACTGACAGATCGGCACTTGCACAGTAGCCCGTTCAGTATTCTGAGTTCAGCCTCTCTAGCTCTGTCACCTGAAATTTAATGATATTCATGCTGGTGACCTCTGCATTACACAGAGTGTGGGCGATTCTCCTCTGAAAAAAACAGCGTGAATTACTCCAGTTTTCAGGAGAATTCAACACTTAGAATTTTTTGGGAAAAATTCTGGCCTGATGTTTGCAGTTTTACCCAGGATTTTGACTGAGTTGGGGTGTGGGAGAACAACTATTAACCCTCATGGTTAAATCCTCAGGGTGGATGTACAGTGGGAAGGCTATGAATGGGGTGGGGTTTGTGAGGTCAGGATGAATCAACAAGCAGTGCTGTAAAATCATTTGCAGTGTCCTGAAGTAGTCCTCATCTCACTTCAGCTGCTGAATTTGGGAAATCAGATGTTGCTCATCACAATAAAATGTGTTAATTGCCAAGCTGCTTCTGGAATCAGGTTGGCTGCCCATTCCTTATCCCTCCTCCTTCAACATCAGACCTGTGCAGGTTGGAGATGGGCTCCAGCTTTTCTGGGAATTTTGCCAAATTTAAAACCTGTCCACAATAACACATGTTCATTCAAGTAAAAATTTCCCCCAATATTTTTGATGTGGGCATCACTGATTAGACCAATATTTATTGCTTATCTCCAATTGCCTTTGAGAAGGTGTGGTGAGCTGTCTTCTTGAACCACTGCAGTCTTGTGGTATTGGGTCCATCCACAGTGCTGTTAGAGAGGGAGTTCCAGTATTTTGACCCAGCAACAGTGAATGCATGGTGATATATTTCTAAATGTCATGGTGTGGAGATGCCAGCGTTGGACTGGGGTAAACACAGTAAGAAGTCTGATGTAACAGTAAGAAACCTGGTGTTGTCAGACTTCTTACTGATATATTTCTAAGTCAGGATGGTGAATGACTTGAAGGGGAGCCCCCATGTGGAGGTAATCTCAGTTATCTGCCAGCCTTGACCTTCCAGATGGTGGTGGTGGTATGTTTAGGAGCTGCTGATGAAGCCGTGACAAGTTGCTGCCATCAGTTGGTGTATTCATGTTGCTTGCTGCTCTAATATGCCAATTCATTTTGACCCACCAATTTGTGACTGTCTACAGAGGGGACATGTTGTACTGACAGTTCACCACAAAAGATTAATGCTCAACAAATTCAAGTTGAAAATGGAAGAAAACAAATATTTAGCCTAATGTGTCTCACCTCTCGTTCTTCGAAACTCCAGGGAATATCGGCCTAGTCTACTCAATCTCTCCTTATATGCCAGTGCCCTCACCAAGGAAGCAGGCTGGTGAACTTTCATTACGGTCTCTCTCGGGCAAGTAGATAGGAAACTAACACTGCTTACTTCTGTTGTGGGCAAAGTTTTGGAAAGGATTATAAGAGATAGGATTTATAATCACCTAGAAAGGTATAATTTGATAAGGGATAGTCAGCTCGGTTTTGTGAAGGGTAGGTCGTGCCTCACAAATCTTATTGAGTTCTTTGAGGAGGGGACCAAAGTGGTGGATACGAGTAAAGCAGTTGATGTGGTGTACATGGATTTCAGTAAAGCGTTTGATAAGGTTCCCCACGGTAAGCTATTCCAGAAGATACAGAGGCATGGGATTAAGGGTGATTTAGTGGTTTGGATCAGAAATTGGCTAGCTGCAAGGAGACAGAGGGTGGTGATTGATGGGAAATGTTCATCCTGGAGTTCAGTTACTAGTGGTGTACCACAAGGATCTGTTTTAGTGCCACTGCTGTTTGTCATTTTTATTAATGACCTGGATGAGAGCGTAGAAGGATGGGTTACCAAATTTGCAGATGACACGGAAGTCGGTGGAGTTGTGAACAATGTGGAAGGATGTTGCAGGTTACAGAGGGACATAGATAAGCTGCAGAGCTGAGCTGAGAGGTTACAAATGGAGTTTAATGTAGAAAAGTCTGAAGTGATTCATTTTGGAAGGAGTATCAGGAATACAGAATACTGGGTTAATGGTAAATTATTTGGTAGTGTGGATGAGCAGAGATCTTGGTGTCAATGTGCATAGATCCCTGAGAGCTGGCACCCAGATTGATAAGGGATACAATGTGTTAGCTTTTATTGGTAGAAGGATTGAGTTTCAAAGCCATGAGGTCATGTTGCAGCTGTACAAAACTCTGGTGTGGCCGCACTTGGAGTATTGCGTACAGTTCTGGTTGCCACATTGTAGAAAGGATGTGGAAGCATTGGAAAGGGTGCAGAGGAGGTTTACCAGGATATGGCCTGGTATGGTGGGAAGGTCTTATGAGGAAAGGCTGAGGGATTTGAGGCTGTTTTGTTAGAGAGAAGAAGGTTAAGTGATGACTTAATTGAGGCATACAAGATGATCAGAGGATTAGATAGGGTGGACAGTGAGAGCCTTTTTCCTCGAATGGTGATGGCTAACACGAGGAGACATAGCTTTAAATTGAGGGGTGATAGATAGAGGACGGATGTCAGAGGTAGGTACTTTACTCAGAGAATAATAAGGGCGTGGAATGCCCTGCCTGCAACAGTAGTGAATTCACCAACATTAAGGGCATTTAAATGGTCATTGGATAAACATATGGATGATATACAAATAGTGTAGATTAGATGGGCTTTAGATTGGTTTCACAGGTCAGCACAACATCGAGGGCCGAAAGGACGGCACGGTAGCACAGTGGTTAGCACTGCTGCTTCACAGCTCCAAGGACCTGGGTTTGATTCCGGCTTGGGTCACTGCCTGTGTGGAGTTTGCACAGTATCCTCATGTCTGCACGGGTTATAGAACATAGAACATTACAGCACAAACAGGCCCTTCGGCCCTCGAGTTGCGCCGATCGCATCAACCCCACCAATCTATAGACCTAGGTCTATAGATTGATAACCCCCAATCCCATTAAACCCCATATACTCATCCAGAAGTCTTTTAAAAGACTCCAGTGAGTTCGCCTCCACCACTGATGACGGCAGCCGATTCCATTCACTCACCACCCTCTGAGTGAAAAACTTACCCCTAACATCACCTCTGGTTTCCTCCAGGTGCTCCGGTTTCCTCCCACAGTCCAAAGATGTGCAGGTTAGGTTGATTGGCCATGCTTAAAAATTGCCCCTTAGTGCCCTGAGATGTGTAGGTGAGAGGGATTAGTGGATAAATATGTAGGGAAATGGGAGTTGGGCCTGGGTGGGATTGTGGTCAGTGCAGACTCAATGGGCTGAATGGCCTCTTTCTGTACTGTAGGGTTTCTATGGTTCTATGGCCTGCAGTGCACAGTGGGCGGAATCTTCCGAAAAATATTCTAAGGGCACGATCTTACGACTTTATCCCTCCTGTCACTTGGCAAGGTAAGGTGGCAAGATTGGGTGTGGGGCACAAAGAATCAAGGGGGGTGGCGATTTTCCCACAAAAATTCTAACTGTCAACTTTGTGTAAAAGCTGGAGTAAATCATGTTTTTTTCAGAGTGAGTTTAAAAATGAATCTCCCACACTTTGTGCACTGCTGAATGCACCATTGTAAATCACTAAAAAGCGATGGACTATTCCTGCTGCAGCATAGTGCAGAGTGGGTCATTGCACATGATCTGATCTGTCAGCACTGAGATCGGCGCACGTGCAGTGGCCTCCATCTGCTGGCCTCTCGATCGCTGGCCAGCCCTGCAACCAAGGTTTGAATGCTGCCCCTCTCCCCCCCTCAGACATGCCTGGGCCCAGCCCCGACCACCCCACCCTCACCCCCACACCCAACCCCCCACCCACCCTCCACCCACCCCACTGGCAACCCCAATATCTCTGCCTTCTCCAATAGATTACACACCCCCTCACTGGCACCCCCAATGACTGCCCACCCCTCCATTTGTCTGCATTTGGCCCATGTCCTAGTAAACTTTTCCTATCCATGTATCTGTCTAAATACCTTTTAAATGTTATCAATGTCCTTGCCTCATCCTCTTCTTCTGGTAACTCATTCCACATACGTACCCCACTCTATGTAAAGAATTTGCTCCTCAGATTCCATTAATTCTTTCCCCTCTTAATTTAATCCTATGCCCATGTTCTCGATTCCCCAACCCTAGAAAAAGACTGAGTACATTCACCCTATCCATGCCTCTCCTGATTTTATACATCTCTATAAGATTATCCCTCAGTGTCCTACGCTCCAAAGAAAAAAGTCTTAGCTTGTCCAATGTCTCCCTATAACTCAGTCCCTTGAGTCCTGGCAACATCCTTGTAAATCTCTTTTGCACTCTGTCCAGTTTAATAACATCTTTCCTACAGCAAAGCAACCAAAACTGAACACAGTACTTCATCCAGGTCCTGTACAACTGCAACATAACTTCCCAACTTCTATACTCAACTCAAAGCTCAGTTCTGAAGAAGCATGCAATTTGACATAGCGGGAAAGACTTGAAAACATAGAACATAGAACATTACAGCACAAACAGGCCCTTCGGCCTTCGAGTTGTGCCGATCACATCAACCCCACCAATCTATAGACCTATCTATAACCCCCAATCCCATTAAACCCCATAAAAGACATGTCAGTGTTTGATATGAGGAAGGCAATCAGTTGTAATTAATATTGTTAAGATGCTCTTTCTCGATGTCTCATCCCCATCATAACTGGCATACTTATAGTGCCCAACCAGCACTGCCAGGGTGCCAGGTGGTACTACCCAGCCATGCCCCTGACCACCCAGAGGCTTCATTGACCTCTGAGCCCACTAGCTATGCACTTGGTCCCCACTACTGCAGAGTAGTAGTGATTCTTGCTGGTGTGATGTTTTGCTGATGAGGGGAAGGATTCTGTGTGGCTGGGAGAAGCTCTGTGGAGAACCCTTAAATCCTTTCAACTTACCTTTGTTTTATGTATATAGGCTTCAGACTCTTTCTGCCTACAAAGCTATTCATGCTGGCTAAACAAGGCCAGGAAGGGTGGTGTGAATCAGTTTATTAGCCTTCCATGCAATCTTCCTGGCTTGTCATGCTGATCAAATGGTGTGGCAAGTAGGTAAGATCACATCCAGTTTCCAGGTGTCGCCTTTCTAATCCCTTGTAAAATTGTAGTAAAACTTCCTTCCAATTTCACTCCTCTCATCTTGTAACACAATCAAACATACAATTTGCCTTCCTAATTCCTTGCTGTACCTGCATGTTAGCTTCCTGTGATTCCTGTGTATGAGGACAATCGCTCAGATTGTAAAGGTTTCCCAATCAAAAATATTCAGATTTTTTATTTTCTCTACAGCCTCACTCTTCCCACATTGTATTCCATCCACCAGGTTCTTAGCCAATCATCTAACTGGACTATATTCCTCTACAGGCTCATTACATCCTCCTCACAGCACACCCTCCCAGCTAGTTTTGTATCATCAGCAAAGTCAAAAATGTCCAAAGATGTGTAGGTTAGGTGGATTAATGATGGTAATTCTGTGGAGTTACACAGATAGGGCCAGGGGGAGGGCATAGGTGGGATGCTGTTTCAGAGAGTTGGAAAGATTCAATGGACTGAATGGCCTCTCTCTGCCCTTTAGAAATTCCATGATTCCAAATGTTATACTCAGTTCTGAAGAAGCATGCAACTTGACATAGCGGGAGAGACTCAGAAAGATATGTTAGTGGCTGATATGAGGAAAGCAATCACTTGTAATTAATATTACTCAGTACATAGCCTGTCTTGGTCTTTGATGCGAGACTGATCTGCTTTTAATGAATTGTGGTCAACACATGTGACTGACTTATAAAGTCATGAATGAAAAGCCGATTGAGAGACTTGAATACAAAATCCAGTCAAACTTTATCAGTGCAACACTGAGGGAGTGTTGCTTTGTAGGAGATTTAGGAGATGCTATCTCTTCATGAGACATTTATCCAAAACCCCATCAGACCCCACAGGTAAAGGATCCCATGGCCATTGTATTGAAGAAAGGCAGGGGAGCAATATCTATCTTAAAATCAACAGCACTAAAAATAGATTTTTTGCTCATTTATCTCATTGCTATTTGTGAGATCTTACTGTGCACTCTAACTGCGTAGTCATCAAAAGTACTTCATTTGGTTGGGAACAGGGACATGCTGAAGTTGTGAAATATGCTTTGAAGAGGGAAGGAGAATGGTTACATATCTCTGAAATCTACAGGTGAGATGATTTCATCCTAATCTCCACCTGTCCTCTTTACATAGACAACAAGAATCAGAGTGAAGAACTCCTGCTGTGCCGAAGTTCACCACCTCCCCTCTCAGTTATTATGCCCTAAGAGGGTATGGGAAACTGTGGAATTTCATTGAGCTGGTTGGTCTGTGATTATACTTGGCAAAGTACAGCAGTGGTTACTGTTACTGGAAAACTCAAAACTGTCTTTGTTTCCAAGAAAGAGAGACAATAAGGGAGCAGCAAACTGTGATTCTAAAACTCATTCCAATAAAATTAAATCCATCTAACTGAAGGCAAATCCAAGCCCTATAACTAAGGAAGGAGTTCCAGGACTTGGAGAGTCCTGCTCTCACTGTGTCTCAACAATTCCTTGGAAACAAAGACAGTTTTCTTTCTGGTCCAAATGGTGAATTTTGAGTTTCCTGATCAGCTAAAGACAACGGAAACCATCGCCATACTTTGCCAAGGAGATCAAGAAGTTGGGAGATTTGGGGAAACTGGAGTCATTCTCAGAATGAGGAAAGGAGTGAGTCACTAGAAGCATTCATAATGATGAGTTTCGCTGGAGCAAACAGGAAAAAACACTTCCTCTGACGAATGAGTCACCAGCCAGAATTCATAGATTTAAATTAATTATCAATAGAACTAGATGAGAGTTGTCGAGATCTGGAACATACTAAAAAAAATTCTATTGGAAATTTCAAAAGGCTATTGCGGGCAAGAAGTGGATTTATTTACATGGATGGGGTTGAAAGCTGGGCTTTGGATCTAAATTGCATCGCTGTTTTCAAAGAGTCAGCAGAAACCAACAGGCTGCATGGACTCTATTTGGCTGGAAGTTCTACGATTTTATAACTGATTATAGCCACTTGGTAGTATAGAACTTGGATACTACTGAAAAAAGACATATTGTCACAGCTTTTTATCTTGCACACATCAGATGTAAAGAACATCAGATGTAAAGAGAACAACAATTTATCCTTCCTGAGAAGAGAGTGCTGATTTGTTGTTATGTGTCTTATGCCAATGTGTCTTTTTCAGCAAAAATTCTGATTATATATTTTGAACTCAGCACCTTGGTCTTACACATTGACAGCAGAGGGAAAGATTTTTACTAATTTGAGATGATGATTATCATCTGTTTCATCTTTGTACTTTTCTCAACAGGATTCCTATGAATCCCCAAGCATGGGAGATTAAGGATCAAAGCCTGTGTTGTTATTCTCTGCAAGTGTGGTTTCCCTCACCACACTTGAGCCACCTTTCAGAAGGCAGTGAGGACTAAACTGCTCAGTAGGATTTATTTCCAATAAAACAAAAAAAGGTGAAAATACACTTAAAATAAGATAACATCGGAACAGGAGAGGGACATTCAGGTGATTGCAGGTGAGGGAGGCAATTGTGTCATCGTATTGTCACTGAACTAGTACTCCAGAGACTCAGGGTGAAGTTCTGGGAAGATGGCAGATGGCAGATTCAGTAAAAATCTGGAATTAAAAATCTACTGATGACCATGAAACCCTGTTGATTCCATTGTCAAATGGAATTTCTTTTGTCTGTTCCAGATCTCGACAACCCTCTTCTTGATCTTTTGACAATTATTTTTTAATTCTGTAAATTCTGGTTGGTGACCCACTTGTCAGGGGAAGTGGTTTCCTCCTGTTTGTTCCAGTAAAGTGTTCATGATTCTGAACACTTCTATTGACTCACTCCTTAACTCTCCTCACTCTAAGAATCACTCCAGCTTCTCTCAAATCTCTGCAGTTGAAGGAACTCCTCCTCCCTGGTTTCCCCTGTACTCTCTCCAACTCCTTTCTAAGCTGAAGTGCTTAAAAACTTCAGTTTAAGCCTCAGCGTTACTGAGGCTTAAACAATGATTCATTAAAATTTTGCTTTCATTTGTATTCAATACCCCACTTGGAAAGTCAAGTATTCCAAAGATGTTCTAAACCAATTTTATCAACTTGCCCTACCTATAACATACAAAGATTTATCACCCTTTATTAAGGGTCAGTAAACCCTTAACCCACAGAGTAGTGCCTGTTAACTGATTATCTAACTTTTCCAAGTTGTTCCTTCCAAAATTCATCTTTTCTTACACATCCGCTCCAAATTGTCCATGCAAAAGTGTTCAGCAAAACACAAGTTTCCATGTTAGGTCTCTCATACTTAAAGACAATCTGTTAAGCAAGAACAGTCAAGTTGAGTGTTCACTTTCATTTCTTATTTAAGAACATAAGAAATAGGAGCAGGAGTAGGCCATCTGGCCCTTCGAGCCTGCCCTGCCATTCAATAAGATCATGGCTGATCTGTCGTGACTCAGCTCCACCTTCCCGCCCTCTCCCCATAACCCTTAATCCCTTCTCTTATCAAAAACCCATCAACCCGTTTCTTAAAAATATTTAGCGAGGCAGCCTCCACCACTTCAACGGGCAGAGAATTCCAGAGATTCACCACCCTTTGAGTGAAGAAGTTCCTCCTCAACTCTGTTCTAAACCGCCCCCCCTTTATCTTGAGGCTGTGCCCCCTAGTCCTACTGTCTTTTTTGAGCGGGAACAGTCTCTCCACCTCTATCCTATCCATCCCATTCATCATCTTATACGTCTCAATGAGATCTCCCCTCATTCTTCTAAACTCTAACGAGTACAAGCCTAGTTTATTCAGCCTCTCCTCATAGCTCAATCCCCTCAACTCCGGTATCAGCCGAGTAAACCTCCTCTGCACTCCCTCCAGGGCCAAAATATCCTTGCGCAGGTGCGGCGCCCAAAACTGCACACAGTACTCCAGCTGCGGCCTCACCAATGCCCTATACAGCTGCAGCAAGACCTCCCTACTTTTATATTCAATCCCCCTCGCTATGAAGGCCAGCATTGTTTATAAAATGTTGAGAGGAATAGATAGGGTGGACTCTCAGAGGCTATTTCCCCGGGTTGAAATGGTCGCTACGAGAGGACACAGATTTAAGGTGCGGGGAGGGAAGTACAGAGGTGATGTTAGGGGTAAGTTTTTCACTCAGAGGGTAGTGAGTGATTGAAATCGGCTGCCATCGTCGGTGGTGGAGGCGAACTCGCTGGGGTCTTTTAAAAGACTTCTGGATGAGTATATGGGGTTTAATGGGATTGGGGGTTATAGATAGGTCTATAGATTGGTGGGGTTGATGCGATCGGCGCAACTCGAGGGCCGAAGGGCCTGTTTGTGCTGTAATGTTCTATGTTCTATGTTCTATATCCCATTCGCCTTCCTGACCACCTGCTGCACCTGCAAGCTGGGTTTTTGCGACTCATGCACAAGGACCCCGAGGTCCCTCTGCACCGTCACCTGCTGCAGTTTTTCGCCCCGTAAGTAATAGTCCTTCCTACCATTCCTCCTACCAAAGTGGACCACCTCACACTTGCCAACATTAAATTCCATTTGCCATTTCCTGGCCCATTCGCCCAGCCTATCTAGATCCTTCTGCAGACTCTCCACACCCTCCGCACAATTTGCCTTTCCCCCAATCTTGGTGTCATCAGCAAATTTCGACACCCTGCACTCGGTTCCCTCCTCCAGATCATCTATATAAATGGTAAATAGCTGAGGCCCCAGCACCGACCCCTGGGGCACCCCACTAGTCACCAACCACCAATCCGAATAGCATCCATTGACCCCCACTCTCTGCCTCCTATTTGACAACCAATCCTCTATCCACGCTAACACCCTACCCCCAACTCCATGTCCCCTGACCTTCTGCAATAACCTCTTGTGAGGTACCTTGTCAAACGCCTTCTGAAAATCCAGAAAGACCACATCCACCGGCTCTCCTCCATCCACTGCCCTAGACACATCCTCATAGAACTCCAGTAAATTTGTCAGACACGACTTCCCTTTAATGAAACCGTGTTGCGTCCGCCCTATCAAGCAATTCCCCTCAAGATGCCTCGCTATTTCCTCCTTAATGACGGTTTCTAACATTTTACCTACCACAGACGTTAAACTAACCGGCCTATAATTCCCCGCCTTTTGCCTGGCACCCTTCTTAAACAACGGCGTAACATTAGCCGTTTTCCAATCTTCCGGCACTTCCCCGGAATCCAGCGACGTCTGGAAAATAACCACCAAGGCATCCACTATCACCTAGGCCATTTCTTTCAGAACCCTCGGATGCATTCCATCCGGTCCTGGGGACTTGTCCACAATCAGCCCCTCCAGTCTGTCGAGCACCACCTCTCTAGTAACAGTAATGTCATTAAGACCCTCCATTCCTACCACCTTTCCATCGCTAACACCCGGCAAATTATTCACGTCCTCCTCCGTGAAGACAGAAATAAAGAAGTTATTCAAGACCTTAGCCATATCCCTATCCCCTACCACTAGCTCCCCTTTCTCATCCTCTAAAGGACCAACGTTTACCCTAGCCAGCCTCTTCCTTTTTATATATTTATAAAAACTCTTGCTATCCTTTTTTATATTAAGTGCTAGCCCAGCCTCATAGCTTCTCCTACCCTCCTTTATCAATTTCTTTGTCAATCTTTGTTGACATTTAAACCTTTCCCAATCCTCTTCTCGCCCACTGCTCTTAGCTACTCTAAACTCCTCCGCTTTTAATTTAACACTTTCCTTCACCTCCTTCGTTATCCACGGCTTATTACCTCTCCTCCTACTGTCCTTTTTAACCATTGGAATAAATTTCTGCTGAGCACCAAGAAAGATCTCCTTAAAGATCCTCCACTGCTCCTCAGCAGACCTACCTTCCAACGCGTTCCCCCAGTCCACATTCGCCAATTCTTCTCTCATCCTACCATACTCCCCTCTATTCAAACAAAGGACGCGTGTCTGGGAACCCACTTTCTCCTCCTCCATCTGCACCAGAAACTCCACCATTTGTCACCATTTGCCTGTTCTTCTCACTCTTGGTCACTTTTTCTTTTCTTCATCCACCTCTGCAAAGCTGTGATTCAGCCACCCTTAGCAACCTCTCAAATGGGAAACCTGTTGAAGCTCCTTCTGTGGTAATTTGTTCTGTAGCACAGTGCAAACTCAGAAATCTGTATGAGAAATCTTTATGAGTTCTTATTTGGATTTTGGCCAATCAATGTTTTGCGAGCAGAGAAATTCATATTTCATACAGCAGAGTTTGAAAGTGTATTTAATACTGCTGCTGTGAGAGTGAAATACAGATTTCTGAGTTTGCACTGTGCTACAGAACAAATTACCACAGAGGGAGCTTCAACAGGTTTCCCATTTGAGAGGTTGCTAAGGGTGGCTGAATCACAGCTTTGCAGAGGTGGATGAAGAAAAGAAAAAGTGACCAAGAGTGAGAAGAACAGGCAAATGGTGACAAACAGCAATTCAAGTAGAAACATACTGAGTCAGGATGGGGAGACAATGTCAGAAACAGAGCGAAAGGTAGAGAGTGACAACCAAAGAGAGAAAGTGACGGAACAAACACAAAGAAAGAAAAATATAGAGACAGAGTGAGAGATGAACAACAGTAAGACAGACAGGCATAGAAAGAGAGACATTCGAATAGAAGGAGAATCTGTGAGTGGAGAGAGAGACAGAGAGAGAGAGAGAGAGATGGGGGAACCCAGACCGAAAGTGAGAGAGAGAGAGAAAGACAAGACAATGAGAGGAAGACAAAGAGAGAGGAGTGAAGTCTGAGAGAGTGAAAACAAGGCAGAGAGAGAAAGTGATGAGTGAAAAGGGTGAAGAAGAATATTGGTAGCAGTTTAGAGAGAGAATGCAAAGTAGAACAGGTCTGTGGGATTACACACTGCAGCTTGTCAAGACCGGAAAGCAGCACATCCCAGCGAAGTACTTGGAAGAATGTTGAATATTAAAGGGGAGTCAGAGGGGCTACAGACTTTGGGGATTGTGATGGTAGTGTGTACATCACTGAAGCTTCTACACTTCCTTGGACTCATCGATTTCTCTGATAGTGAGTGAGCCTCTTACTTGTTTCTTTGCCTTTCTTGATCCTTATTTAGGAATCAGTTCAACAAAGTGTTGCTAATTATACTGGAAGCTGCTCTCACCTCTCCCAGGGTCTCCAGCAGCTTTATTCGTTTTTCTGTTTTGAACAGAAGTTGTTGTGCGTGAAGGGGCTGTAACCCCACAGTGCTGACTGTGTTTCTGATTGTGTGGCTGGGACTCCAGCACTCCGACTGTTCCGGATTCTCCTTAATTACACAGAGAAATCGATATTGTTTTTCATTTCAGCACAGTTAATAAGATAATAAAATGCAGCACTTCCTGAAACTGGGACAGATTCATCCTATATCACAATTATACAGCAGTAGCAGTGTTCTTACTGAGGAAGGAAATCCAGGCTTGTGGAGAATCTGACCAGGACACTGCAGAATTTGGGATCCTAAAGGATTACTACAGGCTATGAGGAAAGACAGGCTCAGTTTTTCTGGAAAATGAAAGGGAACAGGGCAGTGTGGTAGCAAAGAGGAAAGCTGTAAATCCCAGGAAGGTGCGGCTCTCTCGGATACTAACAGCGGGAGGTCACTATTATCTGCTTCTACCACTTCAATCCTTGTCAATCCAGCTACCCCCAGGTGAGGAATTCTGTAGCAGAAAGGAAAAGCCACACAATTTAGTGATCAGGGAAAATAAATCACAAAAGGGGGTGGTGGAAATGGGAGAAGGGTTTGGGATTTGTGAATTGGGAAGAAAGTGTCATTGAAATTGACAGAGCAAAGAGATGCTATGATTGGGAAACGGGAAGACAGAGGTCACTTTGTGGGATCAGGGGGAGGAATACCTGGGGTAGTTAGAGTTAGGCAGAGTTAGAGTTGGGTTTTTGGAGATGGTCAGAGAGGGAGGACATGTCCCCTTTTCTCTTTGTTCTGCCTCTTTTCATTCAGCTCACATCCAACCCTTGTTGCCCCCTATGATGCCTTGCCTTCAAATTGTGGCTTGTTGTCTTCTTGTCTCCTGGACCTTTTCCCTTTTTATTAATATTGTTACTCCTATTAGTTTTTTCTTGTGCGGGGTAGTGGATGGGGGCCTATATTCATATGGTGGGGTTGTGGGGGGGAGGGGGGGGCGGGGTTGGTCGGCACCCCTGGAGGAAGAGGGTAGTGGGTTCTTCTGTATTGTAGGTGGTTGGGGAGAGGTGGTTGTTGAGGTGGTTTGTGTTAGCAGGAGGGAGCTTTTGTTGTGTATCCAGGGGTTGGAGTGAGGGTTTTTGAGTTTCCTGACTGGGGAGGTTTTGTGTGCCTGTTGCTGAGTCAATCTCCAGAATAGTTTTTTTTCTGGGAGGTGGGGTTTAGCAGGTGGGCTACTGGGGGGAGACCAGGCGGTGAGTGAAGAGATTCCTGGGGGTTTCCTGATAGGGATGTTGATGGGTAGGTAGTGAGTTGAAGGATGGTTTGTTGTCTCCCCGTGTCTTGTATATGCCTGTTGGGAATGGGGGGGGGGGGGTTACCAGGGTTGGTGGGATCGAATGATCTTTTGTTTGTGAGTGTTTTATGTTGCGGTGGGCAGGATGGTGTGGTGTGGATTGGGATAGTATGTTTCAGGCTGGTGTGGGGACACTAGTTGGTGGAGCAAGAGGGTGGAGAACATCCATGTTTGTCAGGATGATTTATAGGTTTTCCATGAGGCAATAACCTTTGTTGGCAGTACAAAAATTACTTTTTTGACAATTTAATTCATTCATTAATTAATTAGTGTCCCAAGTAGGCTTACATTAACACTGTAGTGAAGTTACAGTGCAAGATTGATTAGAGACAGTCAGCATGGTTTTGTAGCGGGTAGGTCGTGCCTTACTAACCTTATCGAGTTCTTTGAGAAAGTGACCAAAGAGGTGGATAGGGGTAAGGCAGTTGATGTGGTGTATATGGATTTTAGCAAGGCGTTTGATAAGGTTCACCATGGTAGGCTTCTGCAGAAAATGCAGATGTATGGGATTGGGGGTGATCTAGGTAATTGGATCAGGAATTGGCTAGCGGATAGGAGACAGAGGGTGGTGGTTGATGGTAAATATTCGTCATGGAGTTCGGTTACGAGTGGTGTGCCTCAGGGATCTGTTTTGGGGCCACTGCTGTTTGTAATTTTTATTAATGATCTGGATGAGGGTATAGTTGGGTGGATTAGTAAGTTTGCTGATGACACCAAAGTCGGAGGTGTGGTAAATTGTGAGAAAGGGTGTCATAGTTTGCAGGGTGACTTAGAAAGGTTGCAGAGCTGGGCTGTGAGGTGGCGGATGGAGTTTAATGTGGAGAAGTGTGAGGTAATTCATTTCGGTAGGAATAACAGATGTGTTGAGTATAGGGCTAACGGGAGGACTTTGAATAGTGTGGAGGAGCAGAGGGATCTAGGTGTATGTGTACATAGATCCCTGAAAGTTGGGAATCAAGTGGATAAGGTTGTTAAGAAGGCATACGGAGTTTTGGCGTTTATTGGTAGGGGGATTGAATTTAGGAGTCGCAGCGTCATGATGCAACTGTACACAACTCTGGTGCGGCCGCACTTGGAGTTTTGTGTGCAGTTCTGGTCCCCACATTACAGGAAGGATGTGGAGGCTTTGGAGAGGGTGCAGAAGAGGTTTACCAGGATGTTGCCTGGTATGGAGGGGAGGTCCTATGAGGAGAGACTGAGAGATTTGGGGTTGTTTTCGCTGGAAAGAAGGCGGCTAAGAGGGGACCTTATTGAAACATATAAGATGATTAGAGGTTTAGACAGGGTAGATAGTGATAGCCTTTTTCCTAGGATGGAGAAAGCTAGCACGAGGGGGCACGACTTTAAATTAAGGGGGGGTAGTTGTCAGGGGTAGGTTCTTTACCCAGAGGGTGGTGAGGGACTGGAATGCCCTGCCAGCTGCAGTTGTAAATGCGCCTAGTTTGGGGGCATTTAAGAGATCAGTGGATAGGTTTATGGACGAAAAAGGATTGGTTTAGGCTAGTGGGTCATTGTTTTGTAACTGGTCGGCGCAACATCGTGGGCCGAAGGGCCTGTTCTGCGCTGTAATGTTCTATGTTCTATGTTCTAAGAATTTAGCATGGCCAATCTACTTAACTAACTCATCTTTGGAGTGTGGGAAGAAACTGCAGCATCCAGTGGAAACCCATGCAGACAGGAGAGAATGGGCAGACTGCACACAGACAGTGACCCAAGCTGGGAGTCCAGCCCAGATCCCTAGCTCTGTGAGGTAGCAGTGCTAACCACTGGGCCACTGTGCCATCTATAAATGAACAATTTCACGTATTTGGTTTACGTGTTTGTCGTCTCACAGAGGAGGTGTTCTTTTGCTTGTTAGGCACATTGTGGGAGTTGGGGTCAGAGTTCGGGGGTTAGGGTTCATCTGTTAGGGTTCAGGCCTTAAGGTTCAGGGGTTGGGGTTTGGCGAATGCAGTTGGTGATTCGAGTTATGGGAGTGCAGCTCAGCAGGTACATCTGGGAAGGCACATCTGGGGTGGTACCTCTGCAGGGATGCCACTGGGAAAGTACAGATGGGGTGTACAGTCTGGGGGGTATGTGAGGATTGCATCTGGGGGTACAGCTGCTGTGGTACCACCTAGGGGCTACAACTGGGAGGAGGTGTCATGCGGATATCTCTGGGGAGGGGGTTATCTTTGGGGGTGATACAGTGGGGTGTAACTGCTTGGGGGTTACAACTGGAGGGTACAGTTGGTGGATAATGCATTGGGGGTACCGTTGGAGAGTTACTGTGGGGGGTTACAGCTGGCGGGTACAGCTGTGGGGGTGTACCACTGGGTGGGGTTCTATCGCTGGGAGGGGTACCATTGAGGAGGCTATTGCAGGTGTGTACAGTTGGGGAGATACAGCTGTGGAGATACAGCTGAGGGAGTGGGTACCAAGGAGTGTTTGAAAAGTTGCCACTCCAAATTCCTCCCAGGTTTCCAGAGTCTTTGCGATCGCTAGTAACTTTCAATCTGGCACTGATTGATCTATGAAAGCCTGATTTAATGATAGAATCGTAGAATCCCTGCAGTGCAGAAGGAGGCCATTTGGCCCATCAAAGTCTGCACCTACCACAATGCCATCTAGACCCTATCCCCATAATCCCACATTATTATTATTAACCTGCTAATCCTTCTAACCTATCCATCTGGGACATTAAGGGGTAATTTAGCATGACAAATGCATCTAACCAATACATCTTTGGATTGTGGGAGGAAACTGCAGGAAACCCACGCAGACAAGGGAGAACGTACAAACCCCATGCACATACAGTGACCCAAACCAGGAATCGAACCCAGGTCCCTGGGCTTGTGAGACAGCAGTGCTAACCATGGATTGCTCTGTAATGTGAGGCAGACTAGCTAAGGTAAATGCATGGGGTATTGGCATAGGGCCTGGGTGGGACTGTGGTTGGTGTAGACTTGATAGGCCAAATGGTGTCCTTCTGCACTGTCAGGATTCCATGTGGTAGGAATGAAAAGCACCAGGCGGGAGCTCACTTCTTGATTGTTAATCTGAACTGTGCTGTGCATGTAAATCTCAAACCTGACTGAGTGGCACAATAGTTCTAGGCACCATGCTACCTGAAAGAAACTCTGATCCTGTCCCCATGCATCCCCCCCACTTCCCAACCTCCTCTGGACCCCTCCCATTGCATCTCATCAGGCTCGAGGCCACCCCATCCCCAACTCCTCTGGCTCCTTGCCTTGGTGCCCCCATCTCCTTTGGCTCATGATCCCCTCCGACCTCCTCAAGCTTCCTGTACTCCTTGTCTAATGTGTATTCCTTCAGGGAATAGTTGACGGACTGTTGTAGAGTGATCCATCTTTTCAGAAGTGAGGACAGGAGAAGAGTTAAGTTAGTTTTGAAGTCTCAAGTTCCAATGTTCCTGTAGTTCACAGTTATGTGAAGGGTCAGAGTTCTTTTTCTATTGCCATATGGTTGATGTTAAGATGTTAGACAAACACCAGAAGTTACTGTTTCTCTTTTTCTTTGGAGGTCAAACAGTGCTTGACCATAAGAACCAATAGCTTATTAATTGAAGGAATTCAGACAGCTCAAGTCTCGATCATGTGACAGGATTGTTTTGAGTTGACTAAGGAGGCTCCTGGTTGAGATCCATTCTGTTTTGGAGCAGTTAACATTCAGGTCATTAACATCACATTGGAGATTAGAACAAAGAACAAAGAAAACTACAGCACAGGAACGGGCCCGTCGGCCCTCCAAGCCTGCACCGACCATGCTGCCCAACTTAATTAAAACCCTACCCTTCCGGGGACTATATTCCTCTATTCCCATCCTATTCATGTACTTGTAAAGACGCCCCTTAAAAGTCACTACTGTATCTGCTTCCTCTACCTCCCTGGACAACGAATTCCAGGCACCCACTACTCTCAGTGTAAAATACCTGCCTCGTACATCTCCTTTAAACCTTGCCCCTCACATCTTAAATCTATGCCCCCTAATAATTGACTCTTCCACCCTGGGAAAAAGTTTCTGACTATCCACTCTGTCCACGCCTCTCATAATCTTGTAGATTTCTATCGGGTCTCCCTCAATCTCCATCGCTCCAGTGAGAACAAAGCAAGTTTCTCCAACCTCTCCTCATAGATAATGTCCGCCATACCCACACAGCAACATCCTAGTAAATCTTTTCTGTACCCTTTCCAAAGCCTCCACTTCCTTCTCATAGTGCGGCGACCAGAAATGAACACTATATTCCAAATGCGACCTAAGGTCCTATAAAGCTGTAACATGACTTGCCAATTTTTAAACTCAGTACTCTGGCTGATGAAGGCAAGCATGCCTTATGCCTTCTTAACTACCTTCTCCACCTGCATTGCCCCTTTCAGTGATCTGTGTACCTGTACACCCAGATCCTTTGCCTATCAATACTCTTAAGAGTTCTGCCATTAGGGGTGGGATTTTCTGGGCATGCTCACCCTATGACTGGAAAATCCTGCCCAAGGCCAACAGACCTTTGTCTGGTCCACCACCTGCCCACTACAATTCCCATGGTGGTGGGACAGGAAAATTCCACTCCAAGAGTCTCAAATAGCTGCCTTTGTTCATTGCTGGCTAATACACCATCTCCAGTGATGGAGCTCTGCCATAGAAATATACAGAGGCTTTGTGCAGTCCCAGGAAGGGATATGTGTCCTTTTTTTCAGAGACAACAAGACTCTGCTGGTTGTCTGTAGGTTGGGAATTCCTCTGATGAGTTATGGTTAGTCAGGGTAAAGCCTTGCCCGTTTTTAAAATAAATAATTTTATAGAGTAGCCCAGTTGACTGGGATAGGGATGAATATATATTTCTCTACCTGATGCAGCGAGGATACTAAGCATACAGGAAATAGGATTATTTATACAAGTAGGAAGTTTGAAGACATTAAGAGCAGAACTGTGTGTGCTGTATTCTGTTTACATGCCAATCTGAAACTAAGACTGGATCACATTGCCTCTCCGACAGAACTGAACCAGGGATTCACTGCCCCCAATCAGCTCCCTAGCACAAACTCAGTATAAGTAGGACTTAGCAAGGTGCAGGCAAAATGTGTTGGATTAAAAATAGCAGTCAGGTGTAATAGTTTGCTGGATTCATGTGTAGGTGCAGAGCCTGTACTCAATCAAACTGACAACAGAAAGAGTGTGAGGAATGGGGGATGTTTCAATAGGATCCACATTGAGTGTACATTCATCTCAAAAAAAATCTCCTGCACATTCTATTTCTCAGTGAGGTCTATAATTAGAATGACGAATGCTAGATGAAGTGGATTCAGCGGATGGTTTGATCTGCTATCAGCAGAAATCAAGCCTCCACAGATAACACTCATAGTTAGTTATTCAATGTAAAGGAAGTGTTTGGAACCAGTTGCCAGGTTCAAACATTAAACATCTTTCAGCAGAAAGGGAGGCTGTCAAAAAACAGAGTATACGTTCTAACTATAGCTTCTCAAGGAATGTCTGGGTGTTGAATATCAAAGGTGCTGAGAGAGCACTGCACTGTCAGAACTTCAGTACTGAGGGAGTGCTGCACATTAGGGGGATCAGTAGAATGCTGCATTATCTAAGTTCATTAGTGAGAGAGTGCCGCACTGTCAGAGGGTCAGTACCGAGCAGGTGTGGTAATATCAGACAGTCAGACAGTGAGAGAGTACTGCACTGTCAGAGGGTCAGTACCGAGGGAGCACTTCACTGTCGCAGGATCAATATTGAGGGATAGCTGCTCTTTCAATTGTCAGTACTGAGGTTGTCCTGCACTGTTGCAGCATCTGTACTGAGCGAGTGCTGCAGTTTGAGGGTCAGCGTTGAAAGGATGCTGTTCTGTCAGTGAGTCTGAACTGATAGAGTGCAGACAGTCACCACTACAGTACTGAGGGAGTACTGCACTTTTTTTTCTCTTGGCATTGTTGTTGTTCTTCACTTGGCAGGAGACCCCAGACCCATGTCATGCTCCTTCTGTGAGATGTGGGAATTTAGGGACCCTTCTGGTGTCCCTGGCTCCTTTAAATGCAGGAAGTGTGTCCAACTGCAGCTTCTGTCGGACTGCTTGATGGCTCTGGAGCTGCAGACGAATACATTTTGGACCATCCGTGATACTGAGGAATTCATAGATAGCATATTCTGTGAGTTGGTCACACCGCAGATAAAAACTACTGTGGAAGGTAGAAAATGGATGACCATTGGACTGAGGAAGAGTAGGAAGGCTATATAGGGGTTCCCTGTAGTAATCTCCCTCCAGAACAGATATACTGTTTTTGATACTGTTAGAGGAGATGACTCACCAAAGGAAGAAGGCAGCAGCCAAGTTTATGGCAGTGTGGCTGGCTCTACGGCACAGGAGTGCAGGAAAAAGAGTAGTAGAGTTGTAGTGATAGAGGATTCAATTGTAAGGGGATGGAAACCAATGCAGGAAGTCAGAAGGAAGTAAAGCGCAGACAGAAACAAAAGGCAGAAAGGGAAAAAGTAGAAGGCAGAGAAACCAAAGACAAAGAACAAAAAGGGCAATAAATGCCCAAAAAAAGGCTTAGGAGAGATGGAGGGGGCATGGAATGTCCTTGGCAGGTCAGATAAAGGAAAACCCCAAGGCTTTTTACTCTTACGTGAGAATCATAGAATCATAGAACCCTACAGTGTAGAAAGAGGCCCTTCGGCCCATCGAGTCTGCATCGTACACAATCCCACCCAGGCCCTACCCCATATCCCCACATATTATACCCACTGATCCCTCTAATCTACGCATCCCTAGACACTAAAGGGCAATTTCTGAGCATGGCCAATCAACCTAACCCGCATATCTTTGGACTGTGGGAGGAAGTCAGAGTACCCGGAGGAAACCCACGCAGACACGAGGAGAATGTGCAAACTCCACACAGACAGTGACCCGAGCCAGGAATCAAACCCAGGACCCCGGAGCTGTGAAGCAACAGTGCTAACCACTGTGCTATAAATAAAAATAATGAAATAAAAGAATGACCATGATGAGATTAGGGCCAGTCAAGGATAGTAGTGGGAACTTGTGGCATGGAGTCAGAAGTGATAGGTGAGGCGTTGAATGAATACTTTTCTTCAGTGTTCACTAAGGAGAGGGGCCATGTTTTTGAGGAGGAGAGTGTGGTAGAAGAGGTAGATGTTCTGAGGGAAGGTGTATTAGCAATTTTGAAAAACCTGAGGATGAATAAGCCTCCTGGGCCAGATGGGATACATCCTAGGATACTTTGGGTGGCAAGGGATGAGATTGCAGAGCCTTTAGCTTTGATCTTTGGGTCCTCACTGTCCATGGGGATTGTGCCAGAGGACTGGAGAGTGGAGAGTGTTCCTCTCTTCAGGAAAGGAAACAGGAATGACCCTGGTAATTATAGGCCAGTTAGTCTTATTTTGGTAGTCGATAAGTTAATGGAAAGGGTTCTGAGAGATAGGATTTATGACCATATGGAAAGATGCAGTTTAATCCGGGATAGTCAGCATGGTTTCGTGAGAGGTAAGTCCTGCCTCACAAATTTGATTGAATTCTTTGAGGAAGTAACTAAGTGTGTAGACGAAGGTACAGCAGTTGATGTTGAATACATGGATTTTAGTAAGGCATTTGATAAGGTTCCCCATGATAGGCTCATGAAAAAAGTAAGGAGGTGTGGGATAGAAGGAAATTTGGCCAATTGGATAAGTAACTGACTGTCTCATAGAAGTCATCATTGGAGATGCCAGCGTTAGACTGGGGTAAACACAGTAAGAAGTCTCACAAACCTGAAAGCTTATGGGTTTACTATCAAATAAACGTGTTGGACTTTAACCTGGTGTTGTGAGACTTCTTAACTGTGTCTCATAAAAGACAGAGGGTGGTGGTGGAGGGAAAACTTTCAGACTGGAGGCCAGTTACCAGCGGTGTACCACAGGGATCAGTGCTGGGTCCTCTGATACTTCTGATTTTTATCAATGACTTGGAAGAGGGATTGAATTTAGGAGTCGCAGCGTCATGATGCAACTGTACACAACTCTGGTGCGGCCACACTTGGAGTTTTGTGTGCAGTTCTGGTCCCCACATTACAGGAAGGATGTAGAGGCTTTGGAGAGGGTGCAGAGGAGGTTTACCAGGATGTTGCCTGGTATGGAGGGGAGATCCTATGAGGAGAGACTGAGAGATTTGGGGTTGTTTTCGCTGGAAAGAAGGCGGCTAAGAGGGGATCTCATTGAAACATATAAGATGATTAGAGGTTTAGATAGGGTAGATAGTGATAGCCTTTTTCCTAGGATGGAGAAAGCTAGCACAAGGGGGCATGACTTTAAATTAAGGGGGGGTAGTTATAGGACTGATGTCAGGGGTAGGTTCTTTACCCAGAGGGTGGTGAGGGACTGGAATGCCCTGCCAGCTGCAGTTGTAAATGCACCTAGTTTGGGGGCGTTTAAGAGATCTGTGGATAGGTTTATGGATGAAAAGGGATTGGTTTAGGCTAGTGGGTCATTGTTTTGTAACTGGTCGGCGCAACATCGTGGGCCGAAGGGCCTGTTCTGCGCTGTAATGTTCTATGTTCTATGTTCTAAGAGTGGAGTGAAATATGAATTAGTAAATTTGCTGATGACACCAAGATTGATGGAGTAGTGGATAAGGTGGAGGGCTCTTGCAGGCTGCAAAGAGTCATTGATAGGATGCAGAGCTGGGCAGAAAAGTGGCAGATGGAGTTTAACCCTGATACAAAGTGATTCATTTTGGTAGGACAAACTTGAATGCGGATTACAGGGTCCACGGCAGGGTTCTGAGGAATGTGCAGGAACAGAGTGATTTTGGTGTTTGCACCCACAGATCTCTGAAGGGTGCCACTCAAATGGATAGAGCCGTGAAGAAGGCTTATAGTGTGTTAGTGCTTATTAATGGGGGTTTGAGTTTAAGAGCCAGAGGGTTATGCTGCAACTATACTGGACCTTGCTGAGACCACATTTGGAATATTGCGTGCAGTTCTGGTCACCTCACTATAAGAAGGATGTGGAAGCATTGGAGAGAGTACAGAGAGATTTACCAGAATGTTGCCTGGTGTGGAGGGTAGGTCTTATGAGGAAAGGTTGAGGGAGCTGGGGCTTTTCTCTTTGGAGCGGAGGAGGATGAGAGGTGACTTAATTGAGGTTTATAAGATGATGAGAGGGATAGATAGAATGGACGTGCAGAGACTATTTCCTCGGATGGATGTAGCTGTTATTGGGGGACGTAACTATAAGGTTCATGGTGGGAGATATAGGAGGGATGTCCAAGGTAGATTCTTTACTCAGAGAGTGGTTGGGTTGTGGAATGCACTGCCTGCTGTGATAGTGGAGTTGGACACTTTAGGAACTTTCAAGCGATTATTGGATAGACACATGGAGCACACCAGAATGATAGGGAGTGGGATAGCTTGATCTTGGGTTCAGACATAGCTCGGAACAACATTGAGGGCCGAAGGGCCTGTGTGTGCTGTACTGTTCTATGTTCTATGTTCTAACAAGCCTGAAAGCTCTGTGTCTCACTTTGACGAGCATTTGTAACAAGGTGGATGAGTTAATTGCGCAGACAGTTATTAATGGATATGTTGTAATTGGGATCATGGAGACCTAGCTCTAGGGCGGCCAAGCATGGGAACTCAATCTCCAGGAGTATTCATTATTCAGGAAAGATCAATGGAAAGGAAAGGGGGGAGGGGTAGCATTGTTGGTTAAAGAGGAGGTTAACACAGTGGTAAGGCAGGACGTTAACCTGGACAATGTGGATTCTGTAAGTGTGGAGCTGCGGAAAACCAAAGGACAAAAAAGTTAGTGGGAATTGTGTACAGGCAACAGTAATAGTGAGGTTGGGGATGGCATCAAGCAGAAAATTAGAGATGTGTGCAGTAAGTTATTGTAAGTTTCTTCAATCTGCATATTGATTGGTCTCACCAAATTGGTAGGAATACAATGGAGGGAGATTTCATGAATGTATAAGGGATGATTTTCTCAACCAATATGTCAAGGAACCAACTAAAGAGCAAGCCATCCTAGACTGGGTATTGTATAATGAGAGAGGATTAATTAGCAACCTTGTAGTGCGAGATCCTTTGGGAAAGAGTGACCATATTATGGTAGAATTCTTCATTAAGATGGAGAGTGGAAAGCCAACTTTGATGGTATGAGATGTGCATTGGCAAGGATAATCTGGCAAAGGATACTTAAGGGTTGACAGTGAATAGACAATGGCAGATATTTACAAAGAACAAAAAACAAAAACATCCCGGGAAACAGGCCCTTCGGCCCAACGAGCCCGCGCCACCATTTTAACATTACCAGTCCCCCCTCCACCCATGACCCTTATCTATGCTTATGGCATTCCACATTGAGGGAAAACTAATTTAGGGACAATTTATTACCTCCAATCAGCCTAATAGCACATCTTTGGGGTGTAAGAGGAAACCAGAGCACCCGGAGAAAACCCACGCAAGCATGGGGAGAATGCACAAAATCCCACAGACACTGGCTCAAATCCATGTGTCTGCACAGTAAACAGTGATAGTCACTGAGCTGTCGTCTTGCCCAGCATCTGGTCCAGTTTAAGCACACACTAACGACATGAAGCACTAGGCCAATCTCGAACATCCAAGAGCAGTCCAAGTACGACCCATCGCGTGTATGCCCCTCGTTTCACAACAAGGCGGATCGACTTAAAACCTGTGAATTAAAAGAGAAAAACATTAGTATTATTCCACATCCTTATACATCACCAGGAACGTCCTAAGGCTACTGAACCTTACTTAAAACAATCTCCCATATCCTTCCATCTCCAACCCACTCATGTGCCTGTCTACTCTTAAACAACTCCAGCGTGCCTGCCTCCACCATTTTACTTGGCAGAGCATTCCATACCCCCACTACCCTCTGTGAAAAACCTCCCTCTAATATCCATGTTATACCTCTCCCCCCTCACCCTAAGCTCATGGCCCCTCATACTGTGCGTTTCTAACATAGGAAAAAGCTTACCTCTATTTACTCTATCTACACCCTTCATAATCTTATATACGTCTATTAGATCTTCCCTCAGTCGGCGTCTTTCAAGGGAAAACAGCCCCAATTTGCCCAATCTTTCCTCATAACCCAGTCCTTCCATACCAGGCAGCATCTTGGTAAACCTCCTCTGCACTGTCTCCAGGGTCTCCACTTCTTTCCGGTAGTAAGGCGACCAGAACTGGACGCAGTACTCTAAATGCGGCCCAACCAACGTTCTATACAACTGCAACATTAGATTCCAGCTCTTATACTCTGTACCCCTTCCTATAAAGGCTAACATACCATAGGCTTTCTTCACAGCCTTCTCCACTTGTACTACCACCTTCAAAGACTTGTGCACTTGCACCCCCAGGTCTCGCTGCATTTCTATACTCTTTATTGGCTTACCCTTTATCGTATAACTCCCCTCTACATTATTTTGGCCAAAATGCATCGTCTCACATTTATCCAGATTAAACTCCATTTGTCATATATCTGCTCAATATACCAGCCTTTCAATATCCCGTTGTATTGCCAGACACTGCTCCTCATTGCCCGCCAATCCAGCCATCTTAGTGTCATCTGCAAATTTGCTGATCACACCACTTACTCCCTCTTCCAAGTCATTTATATACACTACAAAAAGAGGTCCCAGTACTGAGCCCTGCAGCACACCATTAGTGACAGACCTCCAACACATAACACATGTTAAAGAACACATGGATGAACTTCGACAACTGTACAACCCTGTCTGGCGTAAGAGTTGAAGAGGGAAGGTGGCTTAACTATGGCTAACAAAGGAAATTAGGAATAGTGTTAAAGTCAAAGAGGAGACATATAAATTGTTCAGAAAATGCAGCAAACCTGAGGACAGGGAGAAATTTAAAATCCAGCAGAAGAGGACAAAGAGTTTAGTTTGGAAGGGGAAAATAGAATATGAGAGTAAGCTTGAAGGAAATATGAAAACTGATTGCAAAAGCTTCTATAGATATGTGGAGACAAAAAGACTGGTGAAGACAAATTACAGTTAGAATCAGGTGAATTCATAACGGGCAAAGAAATGGCAGACCAGCTGAGCAAATACTTCGGATCTATCTTCACTAAGGATACAAATAAACTCCCAGAAATAATAAGGGACAGAGGGTCTTGAGGTAGGAACTGAAGGAAGTCTTGATTAGTTAGGAAATTATACTGGGGAAGTTGCTGGGATTAAATCCCCAGGGCCTGATGTTCTGCATCTCAGAGTACTTAAGGAAGTGGCTTAGAAATAATGGACACATTTTTCAGCATTCTATAGACTCTGGAAAAGTTCTAATGGATTGGAGGGCAGTTAATAGAACATAGAACACTACAGCACAAACAGGCCCTTTGGCCCACAAGTTGCGCCGATCACATCAACACCTACCAAGCCATAGAACTGTCTGTAACTTCCAATGCCATTAGATCCCATATACTCATCCAGAAGTCTTTTAAAAGACCCCAGCAAGTTCGCCTCTACCACCGACGGCAGCCGATTCCACTCACTCACCACCCTCTGAGTGAAAAACTTTCCCCTAACATCTCCTCTGTACTTGCTTCCCAGCACTTTAAACCTGTGAGCTCTCATAGCGACAATTTCAGCCCTGGGAAATGACTGGAATATCCCGAGGGTAAGGGGTTTGGCTGGAGAGGAGTTTGTTAGGTGTGTTCAGGAAGGTTTCCTGACACAGTATGTGGACAAGCCTACGAGGGGAGAGGCTGTACTTGACCTGGTACTGGCGAATGAACCAGGGCAGGTGATGGATCTCTCGGTAGGAGAGCATCTTGGGAATGGTGACCATAATTCTATCTCCTTCACAATTGCATTGGAACGAGATAGGATCAGGCAGGCTAGGAAGGTGTTTGTCTGGAGTAAGGGGAGATATGAAGAAGTCAGGAAGTTACTTGGACAAATAAACTGGAAGGAGGCGTTCTTAGGGAAAAGTACCGAAGGAAGGTGGCGGATATTCAAGGAATGTTTGTCTGGCGCTCTGCAAGACAATGTTCCGATGAGACAAGGGGGTTTTGGTAGGTCGCGGGAACCGTGGTGCACGAAGGCTGTGTTGAACCTAGTCAGGAGGAAAAGGAAGGTGTACAAAAGATTCAGGGAATTAGGAGAGGTTAAGGATCTTGAAGAGTATAAGGACTGTAGAAAGGAAGTTAAAAGGGAAATTAGGAGAGCCAGAAGGGGTCATGAGAAGACCTTGGCGGGTAAGATTAAGGAAAATCCCAAGGCCTTCTATAAATATGTGAAAGGTAAAAGGATGGGAAGGGAAAGGATAGGACCTATAAAAGGTGAAGGGGGAAAGGTCTGTGTGGAACTAGAAGAAATGGCGGAGGTGTTTAATGAGTACTTTGCCTCAGTATTCACAGTGGAAGCTGATCTGGAGATCTTGCTATGGAATTGCAGCAGATGGAAAAGATTGAGTACATGGACATTAAGGAGGAGGATGTGTTAGAACTTTTGAATTCTATCAAAATAGATAAGTCGCCGGGACCAGATGGGATGTACCCCAGGATACTGTGGGAGGCGAGGGAAGTGATTGCAGAGCCCCTGGCGATGATCTTTGCGTCGTCAATGGAGACAGGAGAGGTTCCGGAAGATTGGAGGATTGCGGATGTAATCCCTATTTTCAAGAAAGGGAACAGAGATAGCCCGGGAAATTACCGCCCGGTGAGTCTGACCTCAGTAAGCTGATGGAGAGGCTTCTGAGGGACAAGATTTACGAGCATTTGGAGAGGTTTGACATGATCAGGAATAGTCAGCATGGATTTGTCAAGGGCAGGTCGTGCCTTACGAGCCTAGTTGAGTTCTTCGATAATGTGACTGAACACATTGACGAAGGAAGTGCCGTGGACGTAGTGTACATGGACTTCAGCAAGGCGTTTGATAAGGTCCCCCATGCAAGACTTCTTGAGAAGGTGAGAGGGCATGGGATCCAAGGGCCTTTGGCCTTGTGGATCCAGAACTGGCTTGCCTGCAGAAGGCAGAGAGTGGTTGTGGATGGGTCTTTTTCGGAATGGAGGTCAGTCACCAGTGGGGTGCCCCAGGGATCTGTTCTGGGACCCTTGCTGTTTGTCATTTTCATAAATGACCTGGATGAGGAAGTGGAGGGATGGGTTAGCATGTTCGCTGATGACACGAAGGTCGGTGGTGTTGTGGATGGTCTGGAAGGATGTCAAAAGTTGCAGCAGGACATAGATAGGATGCAGGAATGGGCGGAGAAGTGGCAGATGGACTTCAACGCGGATAAATGTGTAGTCGTCCATTTCGGCAGAACCAACGGGATGAACGAGTACACTATCAAGAGCAGGAGTCTTAGTAGCGTTGAAGAGCAGAAGGATCTCGGGGTCCGGGTCCACAGGACTCTTAAATCGGCCTCGCAGGTGGAGGAGGTGGTCAAGAAGGCGTGTGGTGTACTGGCCTTCATTAATCGAGGGATTGAGTTTAGGAGTCGGGAGGTAATGATGCAACTTTATAGGATCCTTGTCAGGCCTCATTTGGAGTACTGTGCGCAGTTCTGGTCGCCTCACTATAGGAAAGACGTAGAAGCTATTGAAAGGGTGCAGAGGAGATTTACAATGATGTTGCCTGGACTGGGAGGCATGCCTTATGAAGATAGGTTGAGGGAGCTGGGACTCTTTTCCCTCGAGAGGCGAATGTTGAGAGGCGACCTGATAGAAGTTTATAAAATGTTGAGAGGAGTAGATAGAATGGACTCTCAGAGGCTATTTCCCCGGGTTGAAATGGTCGCTACGAGAGGACACAGATTTAAGGTGCGGGGAGGGAAGTACAGAGGTGATGTTCGGGGTAAGTTTTTCACTCAGAGGGTGGTGAGTGAATGGAATCGGCTGCCGTCATCGGTGGTGGAGGCGAACTCGCTGGGGTCTTTTAAAAGACTTCTGGATGAGTATATGGGGTTTAATGGGATTGGGGGTTATAGATAGGTCTATGGATTGGTAGGTGTTGATGTGATCGGCGCAACTCGAGGGCCGAAGGGCCTGTTTGTGCTGTAATGTTCTATGTTCTATGCTCTAAATAGCCTCCGATAATCCACCCTATCTATTCCTCTCAACATTTTATAAACCTCTATCAGGTCGCCTCTCATCCTTCGTCTCTCCAGGGAGAAGAGACCTAGCTCCCTCAGCCTAACTTCATAAGGCATGCCTCCCAATCCAGACAACATCCTTGTAAATCTCCTCTGCACCCTCTCAATAGCTTCCACATCCTTCCTGTAGTGAGGCGACCAGAACTGTGCACAATACTCCAAGTGGGGTCTGACAAGGGTCTTATAAAGATAAGTAGTTAATATAACCCCACCTTTTAAAAAAGGAGGGAGAGAGAAACTGGGGAAATTATAGACCAGTTAGCCTGACATCAGTGGTGAGAAAAATGCTGGAGTCAATTATTAAGTATTTGGAAAGCAATGACAGGATCAGTCCAAGCTAGCATGAATTCACAAAGGGGAAATCAGATTTGACAAATCTTCCGAAATGTTTTGAGGATGCGACCAGTAGAATGGACAAAGTTGGATGTTGTGTATCTCGACTTTCAAAAGGCTTTTGACAACGTCCCATGCAAGAGATTAGTGAGTAAAATTAAAGCTCATGGTATTGACAGTAATGTATCCATGTGGACAGAGAACTGGTCAGCAGACAGGAAGCAGAGAGTGGGAATAAATGGGTTCTTTTCAGAGTGGCAGGCTGTGTCTAGCGGGGTACTGCAGGGTTCAGTACTGGAACCCCAGCTATTCAAAATACACATTAATGATTTGGATGAAGGAATTGAATGCAATACCTTCAAATTTGCAGACAACATCAGGCTGGGTGGCAGTGTGAGCTATTAGGAAGATGTTAAAAGGCTGCAAGATGACTGAATGAGAAAATATTTGGCAAATTCAATATGATGTGTATAAATGAGGTTATTGACTTCAGTGGCAAAAACAGGGAGGAAGATTATTATTTCAGTGATGGCAGTTTAGGAAAAGGGGAAATGCAGTGTGACTTGGGTGTCATGGTGGAACAGTCACTGAAGATTGGCACGCAGGTACAGCAGGCGGTCAAGAAACATTGAGACGTATAAGATGATGAATGGGATGGATAGGATAGAGGTGGAGAGACTCTTCCCGCTCAAAAAAAACAGTAGGACTCGGGGGCACAGCCTCAAGATAAAGGGGGGGGCGGTTTAGAACGGAGTTGAGGAGGAACTTCTTCACTCAAAGGGTGGTGAATCTCTGGAATTCTCTGCCCGTTGAAGTGGTGGAGGCTGCCTTGCTAAATATTTTCAAGAAGCGGGTTGATAGGTTTTTGATAAGCGAGGGGATTAAGGGTTATGGGGAGAGGGCCGGAAAGTGGAACTGAGCCACGACAGATCAGCCATGATCTTATTGAATGGCAGGGCAGGCTCGAAGGGCCAGATGGCCTACTCCTGCTCCTATTTCTTATGTTCTTATGTTCTTAAAGCTAATGGCATGCTGGCCTTCACAGCAAGAGGGTTTGAGTACAGGAGCAGTGATGTCTTTCTGCAGTTATACAAGGCCTCGGTGAGGCCACATCTTGAGAATTGTGTGCAGTTTTGATCTCCTAGTCTGAGGAAGAACATTCTTAATATTGAGGGAGTCCAGCGAAGGTTCACCAGACTGATTCCAAGAATGGCAGGGCTGACATATAAAGAAAGATTGGATCAACTGGGCTTTGTACTGACTGGAATTTACAAGAATAAGAGGGGTTCTCTTAGAACATGTAAAATCCTGATGGGACTGGACAGGATAGAAGGGGGAAGAATGTTCCTGATGTTGGGGAAGTCCAGAACTAGGGATTACAGTTGAAGGATAAAGGGTAAGCCAATCAGGACTGAGAGGAGGAAGAATTTCTTCACATGGTTGTGAACCTGTGGAATTCTCTGCCACAGGATGTGCGGGTTAGGTTCATTGACTATGCTAAAATTGCCCCTTAGTGTCCTGGGATGTGTAGGTTAGAGGGATTAGCAGGTAAATGTGTAGGGATATGGGGATAGGGTCTGGGTGGGATTGTGTTCGGTGCAGACTCGATGGGCCGAAGGGCCTGTTTCTGCACTGTAGGGTTCTATTTAAGGTTCTATTTATTTAAGGAAGCTATTGGGGCCAGTTCGTTAAATACGCTCAATAGGAAGCTGGACATGGCCATTGTGGCTAAAGGAATCAAGGGATATGGAGAGAAATTGGGAGTGAGATACTGAAAGTGCATGATCAGCCATGATCGTATTGAATGGTGGTGCAGGTTTGAAGGGTCGAATGGTCTACTCCTGTTCTATTTTCTAGTTTCTAGTTTCTATGTCAGTCCTGAGGACTGCAGCGCTATCAGAGGATCAGTACTGAAGGAGCATTGTACTGTTAATCGGTCAGTTTTGAGGGAGTGGGACACTGTCAGAGGTTCAGTACTGAGGGTGTGCTGCTTTGTCAGAGGGTGTGTGCTGAGAGAGTGCCGTATTGTTGAGAGTTGTTACCGATGGATTGCTGAATAGTCTGAGTGTCATTATTGAATTGAAATGATTTATTCTTGGTGCATGTATTGGATACAGTGAAAAGTGTTGTTTCTTGTGAGCTGTACAGACAAAACATAACATTCATAGAATACATAGAGATGAAGGAAAGGAGAAGGTGCAGAATGTAAAGTTGCAGTTACCAGTAGGGTGAAGAGAAAGATCAGCTTAATATCTGATAGAATCATGCAACAGTCTGGTGGCAGCAGAGAAGAGGTTTTTCTTGTGTTGGTTGCTACATTTTCAGATTTTTGCATCATTTTCCCAACAGATGAAAGTGAAAGAGAATATGTCCAGGATGTGTGAAGACCTTGGCAGATTTCCCAAAGTAGTGGGAAATGTAGACTGAACCTATGGATGGGAGGCTGGTTTGCGTGATAGACTGGGCAATGTTCACAACTCTTTGTAGTTTCTCGAGCAGAGCAGGAGCCATACTAAGCTGTGATGCATCCAGAAAGGATGCTTTCTATGGTATCTGTAAAAATTGGTGAGAGTCGTAATGACATGCCGAATTTCCTTAGATTTCTAAGAATGTAGAGGTGTTGATGAGCTTTCCTAACTATAGTGTTGGCATGGAGAGACCAGGACAGGGTGTTGGTGATCTGGACACCTAGAAACTTGAAGCTCGCCTCATCTTCAATTCACCATCTTTGATCTAGACAGGGGCATGTCCTCTAATATTTTCTGAAGTTGATGACTGTCTCCTTCATTTTATTACAGTGAAAGAGAGATTATTGTCACTGTACCATTTCACCAGATTCTCTATCTCCGTCTCATCATTATTTGAGATCCAACCCACTACAGTGGTGTCATCAGCAAACTTGAAAATTGAGTTGGAGGGGAGTTTGGCCACACAGTCATAGCTATATAAGGACTATAGTAAGGGACTAAGGACACAGCCTTGCAGGGCACCGGGATTGAGGATAATCTTGGAGGAGATGTCATTGTCTATCCTTCCTGATTTCAGTGTGTGGGTTAGGAAATCTAGGATCCAGTTGCAGAGGGAGGAGCTGAGTCTTAGACTACAGAGTTTGGAGATGAGTTTTATTAGGATAATGATGATGAAGGCTGAGCGGTAGTCAATAAATAAGGAGTCTGACATGTGTCCTTGTTATCCAGGAGTTACAGTGTTAAGTGTAGGGCCAGGGAAATGGTGTCATACTGTGGACCTGTTGGGGCAATAGGCGAACTGTAGTGAATCTGGAGTTGGCATGTACTAACCTTAACTAACAGGAAGCACTGGAATGTTAGGAGCTCCAAAGGAACTCTCTACTGTCCAAGGGACAGTACTAAGGATACAGAATTGTCAGCGGGTCAGTACAGAGGGAGTATTTCATTGTCATGGGATCAGTACTGAGGGAGTGCTGCACTGTCAGAGGGTCAGTACTGAGGGAGTGCTGCACTGTCAGAGGGTCAGTACTGAGGGAGTGCTGCACTGTCAGAGGGTTAGTACTGAGGGAGTGTTGCACTGTCAGAGGGTTAGTGCTGAGGGAGCGCTGCACTGTCAGAGGGTGGGTACTGAGGAAGTGCTGCACTGTCAGAGGGTCAGTACTGAGGAAGTATTGATGGAGAGTCTCTACTGAGGGAGCACTGGTACTAACATTAAAATCACATTGAATTTTGGGTGCTGGCCAGATGGATACAGGACTGGCTTGGTTATGGGAGACCGTGAGTAGTGGTGGGAGGGTGTTTTTATGAATGGAGATCTATAGCTAGTGGTGTTAGAACATAGAACATAGAACATAGAACATTACAGCACAAACAGGCCCTTCGGCCCTCGAGTTGCGCCGATCGCATCAACCCCACCAATCTATAGACCTATCTATAACCCCCAATCCCATTAAACCCCATATACTCATCCAGAAGTCTTTTAAAAGACCCCAGTGTTCTGCAGTGATGAGGGCTGGGACCTTTGTTGTTTTTGGTATAAATGACCTGAAAGAAAATGTGGAATGGTCTGATCAGTAAGTTTGCAGATGACACGAAGATTGGTGGAAGTGCTGGGGATTGTCAGAGGATACTTGGACACAGAAAAGTCAGATAGAGTTTAACCCAGACAAATGTGAGGTGATGCATTTTGGAGGATGAAATTTAGGTGTTAATTATACTGTAAACGGAAAAATCCTTATGAATATTAAAAGAAAATCTGGGCTTGCAGGTCCCAGTTCCTTAAAAGTGGCATCACAGGTAGTTAAGATAGCATATGGCATGCTGCCTTTATCAGCTGGGACATTTAGTGTAAGAGTTGGGAAATCATGTTGCAGCTATATAAAACCTTGGTTAGACTGCATTTGGAGTACTGCGTGTAGTTCTGGTCACCATACTTATTAGAAGATGTGGAAGTTTCGGAGAGAGTAAGAAAAGGTTCACCAGGATGTTGCCTGATCTCGAGGGTTTTGGCTACGAGGAGAGGTTGAATAAATTTGGATTGTTTTCACTGGAAAGACAGAGGCTGAGGAAAGACCTGATAAAGGTCTCCAAAATTAAGAGGGGCATCGACAGGGTGGATAATCAGAGGCTTTTTTCAAAAGTGGAAGTGTCAATTGCAAGGGGGCACAGGTTCAAGATGAGAGGGGGAGGTTTAAAGGAAATGTGCTGAGGAAGATTTTCATGCAGAATGCACTGCTAGAGGAGGTGGTGGAAGCCTGCACGTTAGCAACATTTATGAGACGGGTTCATGAATAGGAAGTGAATAGAGGGATATGGACCGAATCAGGGCAGAAGATTTTTAAATTTAGTTAAGACATCATGATCAACAATAGCTTGGAGGACGCTGTACTATCCTATACTCTTTGTTCACTGCACTGTCAAAGAGTCAGTACTGAGGGAGCACTGCATTGTCAGTGGGTCAGTACAGACAGAGAGCTTCACTGTTACTGTGAGGGATAGACAGAAAGAGTGCTGCACTGTCAGAAGTAATGAGGTCAAATAGTAATGAGGGAGTGCTGAACTGTCAAAGGTTCAGCACTGACCGAGTGCTGCAATGTTAGAGTTTCAGCACTGAGGGAGTACTGCACTGTTGGAACATTAGTACTGATGGAATGTTGCATCATCAGAAGGTCAGCACTGAGAGAATGTGGCACTGCTGAAGAGTCAGTACTGTGGGAGTGCAGCACTATCATCAGGTCAATACTGAGAGAGTGCCGCACTGTTGGAGGGTCAGTACTGATGGAGCACTGCAATGTCAGAGGTTCACTGCTGAGAGAACACTGCACTTTCCGAGGGTCAGTAAGGAGGGAAGTGTTGAACTATCACAGGGTCAGTAATGAGGGGATGCTGCACTGTCAGGCATTCAGCACTGAGAGAGCACTGCACTTTCGGAGGATCAGTAATGAGGGAGTGTTGCACTGTCGGAGAGTCAGCACTAGGCAACGCTGCATTGTCCGAAAGTCAGCATGGTTGGAGGGTCAGGCCCGAGGGAAAAGAAGCAACAGAGTACCTGGAGAAAGGAAGGGTCTGAGTTCAGAGGGATATTGGGACAATTATTCACAGATTCCTGAAGATGGCTGGGCAGATGAATGGGGTAATTAAGGAGGTACATGGGATACTTGCTTTCATCAGTCGTGGTATAGAGTATAAGAGCAAGGAGGTACAGAATCATAGAATGTCTACAGTGCAGAAGGAGGCCATTCAGCCCATCTAGTCTACACCGACCACAATCACACTCAGGCCGTATTTCTGGAACCCCACAAATTTATCCTGCCAATCCCCTGACACGGGTCAATTTAACATGGCCAATCAACCTAACCCACACATCTTTGGACTGTGGGAGGAAACTAGAACAGCCGAAGGAAACCCACGCAGACATGGGGAGAATGTGCAAACTCCACACAGCCAGTGACCCAAGCTGGAAATGAATCCAGGCCCCTATAGCTGTAAGGCAGCAATACTAACCACTGTACCGCCAGGCAGGAGATTCAGAGGGAGTTTGAGAAAAACCATTTTCACTCAGAGGATGGTGGGAATCTGGAATGCACTACCTGGCAAGGTAGTGGAGCGTGCCAACCATCTGGCCTTTAAAAGGATATTTGGATGAGCACTTGAACCAATATAACATGGGTCAAGCGCAGGAAAATAGGATTAGTACACTTTTAGTGGCAGTTAATGTTTTCGTGGCAGGGTAATTTACAAGGATGTTGCCTGGACTGGGAGGCATGCCTTATGAAGATAGGTTGAGGGAGCTGGGACTCTTTTCCCTGGAGAGGCGAAGGTTGAGAGGCGACCTGATAGAAGTTTATAAAATGTTGAGAGGAATAGATAGGGTGGACTCTCAGAGGCTATTTCCCCGGGTTGAAATGGTCGCTACGAGAGGACACAGATTTAAGGTGCGGGGAGGGAAGTACAGAGGTGATGTTAGGGGTAAGTTTTTCACTCAGAGGGTGGTGAGTGATTGGAATCGGCTGCCGTCGTCGGTGGTGGAGGCGAACTCGCTGGGGTCTTTTAAAAGACTCCTGGATGAGTATATGGGGTTTAATGGGATTGGGGGTTATAGATAGGTCTATAGATTGGTGGGGTTGATGCGATCGGCGCAACTCGAGGGCCGAAGGGCCTGTTTGTGCTGTGGTGTTCTATGTTCTATGTTCTATGTAATTGTTATGGGGGATTTTAACTTTACTAATATTGATTGGAATTGTTATAGCTCTAGCTCGTTAGAGGGGTCAGTGTTTGTACAAAGCGTGCAGGAAGGTTTTTTGACTCAGTATGTAGATAGGCCAACTAGAGGTGAGGCTATACTGGATTTGGTGCTGGGAAATGAGCCAGAGCAGGTGCTAGACTTGGAAGTTGGTGTGCATTTTGGTGATAGTGACCACAATTTGGCTACGTTCATCTTAGTGATGGAAAGGAATAGGCATGAACCTCAGGCCAGTGGTTTTAGCTGGGGGAAGGGTAATTATGAGGCTATTAGGAGAGAATTAGGAAGCATAGGTTGGACTAGGAGACTACAGAGACTGGGAACATCTGAAATGTGGAGTTTTTCAAGGAGCAGCTACTGCGAGTCCGTGATAGGTATGTCCCTGTCAGGCAAGGAGGAATTGGTAGGGCTACGGAACCGTGGTGCACCAAAAACGTTTTCTCATTGGTTAAGAGGAAAAAGGAGGCTTATGTTCGGATGAGACATGTGGGCTCGGGTAGTGCACTAGAAAACTTTAGATTGGCTAGGAGGGAGTTGAAGAGTGAGCTAAGAAGGGCTAAAAGAGGACATGAGAAGACTTTGGCTGATAGGGTTAAGGAGAATCCTAAGGCGTTCTATAGGTATGTCAAGAACAGAAGGTTGGTTAGGGCAAGATTAGGGCCAGTTATAGACAGCAGAGGGAAGTTATGTGTGGAACCGGAGGAGATTGGAGAGGCATTGAACCAATATTTCTCTTTGATGTTCACGCAGGGGGACATGGATATAGCTGAGGAGGACACTGGGTTGCAGGGGAGTAGAATTGACAGTGTTACAGTTGATAAGGAGGATGTGCTGGATATTTTGGAGGATCTGAAAATAGATAAGTCCCCTGGTCCAGATGGGATTTACCCCAGGTTTCTCTGGGAGGCAAGAGGAGTGATTGCAGAGCCTCTGGCTCTGATCTTCAGGTCGTCGTTGACCTCTGGTATAGTACTGGAAGATTGGAGGTTAGTGAATGTTGTCCCATTGTTTAAGAAGGGAACAGAGACTTCCCCAGGAATTATAGACCGGTGAGTCTCACTTCTGTTGTGGGCAAGGTTTTAGAAAAAATTATTAGGGATAGGATTTATAGTTATTTGGAGAGTAATGAATTGATTGGAGATAGTCAGCATGGTTTTGTGGCGGGTGCCTTACTAACCTTATTGAGTTTTTTGAGAAAGTGACCAAAGAGGTGGATGGGGGTAAGGCAGTGGACGTGGTGTATATGGATTTTAGTAAGGCATTTGATAAGGTTCACCATGGTAGGCTTCTGCAGAAAATGCAGATGTATGGGATTGGGGGTGATCTAGGGAATTGGATCAGGAATTGGCTAGCAGATAGGAGACAGAGGGTGGTGGTTGATGGTAAATATTCATCATGGAGTTCGGTTACGAGTGGTGTGCCTCAGGGATCTGTTTTGGGGCCACTGCTGTTTGTAATTTTTATTAATAATCTGGATGAGGGTATAGTTGGGTGGATTAGAACATAGAACATAGAACATTACAGCACAAACAGGCCCTTCGGCCCTCGAGTTGCGCCGATCGCATCAACCCCACCAATCTATAGACCTATCTATAACCCCCAATCCCAATCTGGCTCTGATCTTCAGGTCGTCATTGGTCTCTGGTGTAGTCCCGGAGGATTGGAGGATAGCGAATGTTGTCCCATTGTTTAAGAAGGGGAACAGAGACTTTGCCGGGAATTATAGACCGGTGAGTCTTACTTCTGTTGTGGGCAAGGTTTTAGAAAAAATTATTAGGGATAGGATTTATAGTTATTTGGAGTGTAATGAATTGATTAGAAATAGTCAGCATGGTTTTGTAGCGGGTAGGTCGTGCCTTACTAACCTTATTGAGTTTTTTGAGAAAGTGACCAAAGAGGTGGATGGGGGTGAGGCAGTGGACGTGGTGTATATGGATTTTAGTAAGGCGTTTGATAAGGTTCACCATGGTAGGCTTCTGCAGAAAATGCAGATGTATGGGATTGCGGGTAATTTAGGAAATTGGATCAGAAATTGGCTATCAGATAGGAGACAGAGGGTGGTGGTTGATGGTAAATATTCATCATGGAGTTCAGTTACGAGTGGTGTGCCTCAGGGATCTGTTTTGGGGCCACTGCTGTTTGTAATCTTTATTAATGATCTGGATGAGGGTATAGTTGGGTGGATTAGTAAATTTGCTGATGACACCAAAGTCGGAGGTGTGGTAGATAGTGATGAAGGGTGTCATAGTTTGCAGGAAGACTTAGACAGGTTGCAGAGCTGGGCCGAGAGGTGGCGGATGGAGTTTAATGCGGAGAAGTGTGAGGTAATTCAATTTGGTAGGAATAACAGATGTGTCGAGTATAGGGCTAACGGGAGGACTTTGAATAGTGTGGATGAGCAGAGGGATCTAGGTGTATGTGTACGTAGATCCCTGAAAGTTGGGAATCAAGTAGATAAGGTTGTTAAGAAGGCATTCGGTGTCTTGGCGTTTATTGGTAGGGGGATTGAATTTAGGAGTCGCAGCGTTATGTTGCAACTGTACACAACTCTGGTGCGGCCGCACTTGGAGTACTGTGTGCAGTTCTGGTCCCCACATTATAGGAAGGATGTGGAGGCTTTGGAGACGGTGTAGAGGAGGTTTACCAGGACGTTGCCTGGTATGGAGGGGAGGTCCTATGAGGAGAGACTGAGAGATTTGGGGTTGTTTTTGCTGGAAAGAAGGCGGCTAAGAGGGGATCTTATTGAAACATATAAAATGATTAGAGGTTTAGATAGGGTGGATAGTGATAGCCTTTTTCCTCTGATGGAGAAATCTAGCACGAGGGGGCATGGCTTTAAATTAAGGGGGGGTAGTTATAGGACGGATGTCAGGGGTAGGTTCTTTACCCAGAGGGTGGTGAGGGATTGGAATGCCCTGCCAGCTGCAGTTGTAAATGCGCCTAGTTTGGGGGCGTTTAAGAGATCTGTGGATAGGTTTATGGACGAAAAGGGATTGGTTTAGGTTAGTGGGTCATTGTTTTGTAACTGGTCAGCGCAACATCGTGGGCCGAAGGGCCTGTTCTGCGCTGTAATGTTCTATGTTCTAATGTTCTCTGTTATCGTCAGTGCAGACTCGATGGGCTCTATGATTCCAGAACAAGAGGAGGGAACTTATGAGTGGAGCCAGAGAAGAATGGGTGAGGTCCTTAATGAATGCTTGATATTGGTATTCACAAAGGAAAAGGACATGGTGGATAGTGAGTCTAGATTGGGGTATGTTGATATTAAAGGGCATGTCAATATAAAAAAGAGTGTTTTGTAAAACATTAAGGTTGACAATCCCCAGGCTGTGATAGGATCTATCCCAAAATACTGAGAGAGGCAAGGGGGGAAATTGCTGGAGCCTTGTACAAAATCTTTGTATCCTCTTTCGTAACAGGAGATCCCAGCGCACTGGAGAATAGCCAATGTTGCTCCTTTGTGTAAGAAAGGCAACAGGGATAATCCAGGAAATTATAGGCTGGTGAACCTTACATCAGTGGTAGGGATGTTATTGGAGAAGATTCTTAGGGGCAGGATTTACTCATATTTGGAAAAATGTGGACTTTTAGTAGTAGACTTTGAGAGGGGGAAGTTGAGTCTCACAAACTTGATTGAGTCTTTTGAAGAAATGACAACAATGTTTGATGAAGGCAGGGCAGTGGATGTTGTCTACATAGACTTTAGTAAGGTCTTTGATAAGGTCCCTAATGGCAGACTGGTGCAGAAGGTGAAGTCACATGGGATCCGCAGTGAGCTGGTAAGATGGATACAGAACTGATTTGGTCATAGAAAAAAGTCTCACAATAACTGGTTAAAGTCCAACAGGTTTATTTGGTAGCAAACGCCACTAGCTTTCGGCGCTTTGCCCCTTTGTCAGGTGAATGGGGAGTTCCGATCACTAACAAAAGCACACACTCAGTTTACAGAATACTGATTAGAATGCGAGTCTTTACAGCTAATCAAGTCTTAAAGGTGCAGACAATGTAAGTGGAGATAGCATGAAGCATAGATTAAAGAGATGTGTATTGTCTCCAGACAGGACAGTTAGTGAGATGTTGTAAGTCCAGGCAAGTCATGGGGGTTACAGATAGTGTGACATGAACCCAAGATCCCAGTTGAGGCCGTCCTCATGCGTGCAGAACTTGGCTATCAGTTTCTGCTCAGCGATTCTGTGCTGTCGTATGTCGTGAAGGCCGCCTTGGAGAACGTTTATCCGAAGATCAGAGGCCGAATGCTCGTGACCGCAGAAGTGTTCCCCAACAGGAAGAGAACCCTTGCCTGGTGATTGTCGAGCGGTGTTCATTCATCCGTTGTCATAGCGTCTGTATGATCTCCCCAGTGTACCATGCCTCAGGACATCCTTTCCTGCAGCATATCAGGTAGACAACATTGGCCAAGTTGCAAGAGTATGTACCGTGTACCCGCTGGATGGTGTTCGCATATGAGATGATGGCATCTGTGTCGATGATCCGGCATGTCTTGCAGAGGTTGCTGTGACAGGGTTGTGTGGTGTTGTGGTCACTGTTCTCCTGAAGGCTGGGTAGTTTGCTGCGGACAATGGTCTGTTTGAGGTTGTGCAGTTGTTTGAAGGCAAGAAGTGGGGGTGTGGGGATGGCCTTGGCAAGATGTTCATTTTCATCAATGACATGTTGAAGGCTCTAGAGAAGATGTCATAGCTTCTCCACTCCGGGAAAGTACTGGATGACGAACGGTACTCTATCCACTGTGTCCTGTGTTTGTCTTCTGAGGAGATCGGTGCAGTTTTTCACTGTGGCGTGTTGGAACTGTTGATCGATGAGTCAAGCATCATATCCTGTTCTTATGAAGGCATCTTTCTGTGTCTGAAGGCGTCTGTTGCAATCTTCCTCATCTGAGCAGATCCTGTGTGTATGGAGGGCTTGTCTGTAGAAGATCACTTCTTTAACGTGTTTAGGGTGGAAGTTGGAGAAGTGAAGCATCATGAGGTTATCCGTGGGCTTGCGGTACAGTGAAGTGCTGAGATGACCGTCCTTAATGGAGATGCACGTGTCCAAGAATGCAACTGATTCCAGAGAGCATTCTCCCCGTGCTTGCGTGGGTTTTCTCCGGGTGCTCCAGTTTCCTCCCACACCCCAAAGATGTGCTGTTAGGCTGATTGGCAATAATAAATTGTCCCTAAATCAGTTTCCCTCAATCTTGATGGCCATAAAACATTAGACAAGGATCGTGGGTGGAGAGGGGGACTGGTGGTGTTGAGATGGCGGCGCGGGTTCGTTGGGCTTAAGGGCCTGTTTCCCGGGCTGTTTTTCTTCTTTGTTCTTTGTTCTTTGAGTAGTCCATGGTGAGTCTGATGGTGGGATGGAACTTGTTAAAGTCATCATATAGTTGTTTCAGTGATTGTTCACCATGAGTCCAAAGGAAGAAAATGTCATCGACATATGTAGTGTATAGCGTCGGTTGAAGGTCCTGTGCGGCGAAGAAGTCTTGTTTGAGCCTGTGCATGAAGATGTTGGCATATTGAGGTGTGAATTTAGTCCCCATGGCTGTTCTGTGTGTCTGGATGAAGAACTGGTTATTGAAGGTGAAGATATTGTGGTCCAGGATGAAGTGGATGAGTTGTAAAATTACATCTGGAAACTGGCAGTTGTTGGCATTGAGAACTGAGGCAGTTGCAGCAATGCCATTGTCATGGGAGATGCTGGTATAGAGCGCTGAGACATCTATTGTGACAAGGAGTGCTCTCGGTTCAACTGCTCCATGTGTGCTGAGTTTCTGTAGGAAGTCTGCAGTGTCACAACAAGAGCTGGGGGTTCTTTGTACAATGGGTTTCAGGATACCCTCGACGTAGCTGGAGAGGTTCTCACACAGGGTCCCATTGCCCGATACGATGGGGCGGCCGGGTGTGTTTGCCTTGTGTATCTTTGGGAGGCAGTAGAGATCTCCAATGCAGGGAGAAAATGGGATGAGAACACGGAGGATGCTCTGAAGGTCCAGATCAAAGTCTTGATCAGAGTTGATGGGTGTGTTCTTTGGTCGGATCTGTGGGTAACTGTCTGTAGTGTTCCTCATTGTTCAGTTGTTGGTACACTGCTTTGCAGTAATCCGTTCTACTATTAATCCGTTCTACGTTCTAATCCAGTCCAGCTATGTCGAGGGTATCCTGAAACCCATTGTACAAAGAACCCCCAGCTTTTGTCGCAATACTATGGGCTTCCTACAGAAACTCAGCACACATGGAGCAGTTGAACCAGAAGCACTCCTTGTCACAATAGATGTCTCAGCACTCTATACCAGCATCCCCCATGACAATGGCGTTACTGCAACTGCCTCAGTTCTCAATGCCAACAACTGCCAGTTTCCAGATGCAATTTTACAACTCATCCGCTTCATCCTGGACCACAATGTCTTCACCTTCAATAACCAGTTCTTCACCCAGATACATGGAACAGTCATGGGGAAGAAATTCACACCTCAATATGCCAACATCTTCATGCACAGGTTTGAACAAGACTTCTTCACCGCACAGGACCTTCAACCGATGCTATACACTAGATACATCAACGACATTTTCTTAATTTGGACTCGTGTCATAGGTAGACTTACATTAACACTGCAATGAAGTTACTGTGAAAATCCCCTAGTCGCCACACTTCTTTACAAGGTGCCTGTTTGGTTACATTGAAGGAGAATTTAGCATGGCCAATGCACCAAACCAGCACATCTTTCGGACTGTGGGAAGAAATCAGAGCAATTGGAGGAAACTCACACAGACACGGAGAGAATGTGCAGACTCCACACAGACAGTGACCAAGCTGGGAATCGAACCCAGGTCCCTGGCAGTGTGAGACAGCGGTGCTGGCCATCGTGCCACGTCATGGCTGATCTGATTATGGTCTTAACTTCACTTTCCTGTCTATCTTCCCATTACCTTAAGCCTTGAATATGTTCACTGAGTCAGTCTCCATTGCCCTCTAGGGGAGAGATTTCCACAGCCTGACCTCAGAGAGAAAAGTTTCCTCTTTATCTCAGTTTTAAATGGGAGGCTGCTTATTTGCCTTTGAGTTGCAAATTGGATCGTGTTTAGGAGTCTCTGGCATGAAGTCGTGACAGGTAATTAAACTCATCTCCCAGCTGAGAATGTATTTCATGGACATGGTCATCCTGCGTTGGCCACTTCACTCTTGTTATTTGTAGATCTACCATTGGCTGTCATGTTTATCTTGGATACGATAATGGTGACAATTTGTTTATAGAGGAACAGCAAATTGTTTCAGTGAGATGTCAAATACCTGAATCCAAAAGAGAGAACACTGGAAAGTCTCAGCAGATCTGGCAGCATCTGTAAAGAGGGAAAAGTTTTGAGTCCAGATGACCCTTTGTCAAAGCTAAAAGGCATAAAAACTCAGAGATATTCTGCAGAGTGGGGGAATGAAAGATGAGTCATAGCCATAGAAACCAGGGGGGAAAAACTGCTAATACAATGCAAAGAGAGAATAAAGCATGTGAATGGCCAAACGGCAGAGACAGGTTTGCTTTTATCCTATATCTGAATGATGTGCTCAGCTGTAACATGAGTACCAAATCTTTCCTTTCCCTCCTGAATGCAAAGTGAAACAATCATAGGCTAATATGTTCATTCCTCTACTGTGATCAGTAACTTTCCAATCTTTCTCATGAAACTTTCTCCAAGTCATCATCCACTTGACTATCCCAAAATCCTCATCCCTTTCAAACCTCTCCCTATCTCTGTAAACCCCAGGTGCCCCTAAATTCTCCCAATCTCTGCAACCTCCTCCCGCCCCCACAATCTTCCCTATCTCTGTAACCTCCTCCAGCCCCACAAGCCTCCCAATCTCTACAATGTCCTCCAACCCTTACATCCTTCTCTAGCTCTGTAAATTCCTGCAGCTCCTACAGCCCTATTTCTGCAGTCTCCTCCAGCCCCCTATCTCTCCCTATCTGTTACCTCCTCCAGCCCCACAATTCTCTGAGATCTCTGCGAACTCTAATTCTGGCTTCCTGGGCATCTTCAGGTTTAATCGCTCTACCATCACTGGTATCTGTGCTTTCAGCTGCCGAGGACCCAAGCTTGGGAATTCTCTCCTTGAACCTTTGCCTCTCTCTTCCCTCCTCTAAAGGTTTGTTTCACGCCTCAGTCCCTTGCCCTTAGTGACAGGTTTTTGAATAGTGCGAAGTGCTCCAATTTCAGCAAAGTTTGATCAATGGAAATTGCTGATGTAGCTTTATCCTTCAGAGATAGAGTTTCTAACAAGAAGTACATCAATCTGAGGAATAATGGACAAGTTGAGTGATGAACTGGATCAGGAATAGTCTTTCTATTCTGTGTTTATTCATGTTTATGAAGAGAGCATGAATAGTTAAGATGCTTATCAGTAATAAATATACCTGGTCCTGACCACAGATCTGTGGAAATATTACACCTATTACCATGTCAAAATGATCAATGCATGCTGGAATGAAAATTTCCAATCTGTATCTGAATGAAGTGAAGCAGAACTTGTCAGAGCATGCTGTTCTGAGATGATGTAGATGCTAAACAGAACTATTCAATCACTAGTGTATACATCAGGATGAAGAACTGAGATTAATGAACCAGCAGAAAGTGAGGGGCACTCTTTAACAGGTTGATGATCTCTCTCTGAGTGAGTGCTCAAAATTAAATATAAACAGGGAATGTCAAAACGTTAATCAGATGAAATGTTTCTATCAGTAGAATGTGTCTGGAAGACACAGCTCTGGGTCAACACACACACATTGAGAGGAATTTATTTATATATTAACTCTGTGTCAGCTCAAGCAGCAAAGGCTCTGTGCTGTCCACAGGCCACATTGCTGGATTTTCCTGCCATATGTTTCAAAACTTAAACAGAAATGCTGGAGGTGGGTCCCATGATATGACAGTGGTGGGGTTGTTCATCCAGTAGCTGAACCCGCCAGCATCCTCAACCTTCAAGAGAAAGGGCACCCCATGTAACAAAATGAAAAATAAAGATTGCCTCCTCCTACAGACACGGATCCTTTCCCACCGCAACCCCACCTCCCCCACCCCACCACAGTGGCCCCCGCCTTCCCCATACCCAAAAGAGACGTGGGAGTGTGGGGACCTTACCAAACAAAATCCAAGTTCAGGATGTGAAAATGGGAGAGTTTCAGATCCATTTTTGGGCAAGTTCAAATCTGCTATATTGTACACTCAACCTGCAGAGGGAGGCCTAAGTTGCCCAAACACTGGCTGAGAGCAACAAAGAGTGTCATTGCGCATATGCAGGTCTCCAGCAGCAGAGACCTGTCACAGAGACTCTGCTGCCCTCAACCAGCCTCCATGGCCTCTACAAAGCACCTCAGCAACTCCCCCACCCACCCCCTCCAGCTACCACAGAGGCCTGCGACCTATCATGACCCTGACCCACCCAGACCAATCCCCCCCTCCCTCCCTGCGATCACCAGCCTGAACCCCGCATGATTGCTGGCCTAACTACACCTCCCCCCCCGCCGACCTGATACCCCCACCATATACTTTATACTTAGCAGGCCTCCCTGCTCTACTTTGCACCCATTCTCCCACACCCCCCACTACTGGCCGGTGTGACATGATGTTGGTGAGGTTTACGACAGGTTATCTGAAAAGGGGTCCTGGAAAATGATCCTTACTAAGGGCACACTGTTAGTCATGCCTGGACAGTACCCTGTCGGTGACCAGACACTGCCAAGGTGCCAGCCTTGTGCCAGGATAATGCAAGGTGCACATCCTTTTGAAGATGTGTGTTTGAGGCGTCAGTTTCCTCGGGTGGGTAGGAGATTTCCTGAACATAGCAGAACTCTCCATTCACTTGACAAAGAGGCAGCCCCCTCGAAAGCTTGTGAGAATATTATCAAATAAATCGGTTGGACTAAAACCTGGTGTTGTCAGACTTTTTACTGTGGTTACCCCCACCAAAGCCAGTGCTGATCATCCCCCTCTGTTCCTCTTCAATCTCTGATGCTGAATGGCAGTGTGCAACCCCCCCCCTTCCCCTACCGACCCCTGAGACAGAGTTAGCAACTGGACCATCCTCCTCCCCCCCGCATCCCCAAAAGACGTAGGGAAACATCCCCAAACAGAGGCCAGGGAACCCCTATCCCCAACACACACACACGGGACCTCTGCAGACACATGGACCCCCTTCTCAATGACACAGGAAACCCCTCCCCCAATAGATACAGGGTACAGTCCCTCTGTGGATTCAGGAAATCTCCTACCCACCCGAGGAAACTGGCGCCTCAAACACACATCTTCAAAAGGATGTGCACCTTGCATTATCCTGGCACAAGGCTGGCACCTTGGCAGTGTCTGGTCACCGACAGGGTACTGTCCAGGCATGACTAACAGTGTGCCTCGAGTAAGGATCATTTTCCAGGACCCCTTTTCAGATAACCTGTCGTAAACCTCACCAACATCATGTCACACCGGCCAGTAGTGGGGGGTGTGGGAGAATGGGTGCAAAGTAGAGCAGGGAGGCCTGCTAAGTATATGGTATTATATGATAATGTGGTTTTTGACTTTCATGATAGGATCTGCATTATGTCATAGAATAACAGAATCCCTACAATGCAAAAGGAGGCCATTTGGCCCATTGAGTCTGCACCAACTCTCTCACAGAGCATGTTACGCAGACCCACCACTATCCCTGCTAATCTCTCTAACCTACATATCTTGGGACACTAAGGGGCAATTTAACATGGCCAGTCCACCCAACCTGCACATTTTTGGAGTTTGGAAGGAAACCAGAGCACCTTGAGGAAACTCATGCAGGAGAATGTGCACACTCCACATAGTCACCCAATGCTGGAATTGAACCCAGGTCCCTGGCACTGTGAGGCAGCAGTGCTAACCATTGTATCACCATGTCATCCTGGCATCATCAGCAGAAGACGGGAACAATCGAGCAGGAAAATATCACTGGCATGAAAAATGTTTCAGGGTTACCCTTTGATTGTCTTTCCCTGCTGCTATTCCCGCCACTGAAAATGGGGATGGAAAATTGTCCCCACATAGAATCCAGGAACACACTAGCAGTAAAAGTAATATCCTACTGATGCTGGAATTCTGAAATAAAACTGACAGTACTGAAAAAACCCAGCTAGTAAAGCAGCATCAATAGAGACAGAGAGAGCAAGAGAGAGTTGCAAATGTAATATGACTATCATGTGACAGCCGCATTTAACATGATCTGTCCTAAGTTTATGCAAGGTGTGTGATGTTGACTGGACATTCTCATTGCTGGATTTCTCTTCTTTCTTCCAGAGACACACCATTCTCATAATGACCTGACATTTTTTATCTGCTTGTTTCTCCAGATAAGGTTGAAGATGAGTTGGAAATGGCTACCGTCTGCCATCGGCCTGAAGGGTTACGACAACTTCAGGCCCAAACCAACTTCACCAAGAGGGAGCTCCAGGTGCTCTACCGGGGCTTTAAGAATGTAAGAGTCTGTTTTTCAATCTCATTCTCACTACACCATCTTTATCTTGTTTGGATTTGCCAGAACTTTATCCATTCACTGAACCTAGCTGTATATTTTTGTAGCTTCCATATTTCCTGATCATAACTTACTTTCCCACCTATCTTTTTGTCATCAGCAAATTTGACAACCATCCCTGCATCAAAGTCATGTAGGCAACTTGTACACAGCTGCGGCATTGATGACTGTAGCACACCACTCAATATATAAGAACATAAGAAATAGGAGCATCTAGCCCTTCGAGCCTGCCCCGCCATTCAATAAGATCATGGCTGATCTGAAGTGGATCAGTTCCGCTTACCCGCTTTCTCCCCATAACCCTTAATTCCCTCACTGATCAGAAATCTATCTACCTGTGACTTAAACACATTTAACGACGTAGCCTCCACCACTTCAATGGGCAGAGAAGTCCAGAGATTCACCATCCTCTGAGAGAATAAGTTCTTTCTCAACTCTGTTCTAAATTGACTCCCTCTTATTTTGAGGCTGTGCCCTCCAGTTCTTGTTTCCTTTCTAAGTGGAAACAACCTGTCTGCCTGTCTACCCTCTTCATTATCTCATATGGCTCTATAAGATCCCCCCCCTCAGCCTTCTAAACTACAATGAGTAGTCAATCTCTCCTCATAAGCTAACCCCCTCATTTACGTTATCAACCTGGTGAACCTCCTCTGCACTCCCTCCAAGGTCAATATATCCTTTCGCAAATAAGGGGACCAAAACTGCACACAGTACTCCAGTTGTGGCCTCACCCATGCCCTGTACAGTTGCAGCAAGACCTCCCTGCTTTTATATTCTATCCCCCTCGCTTTAAAGGCCAGCATCCCATTCACCTTCTTGATCACCTGCTGCACCTGCAGACTGGGTTTTTGTGATTCATGCACAAGGACCCCCAGGTCCCTCTGCACAGTAGCATGTTGTAATTTTTCACCATTTAAATAATATTCCATTTTACTATTATTCCTTCCAAAGTGGATAACCTCACACTTGCCAACGTTATACTCCTCTGCCAGGACCTCGCCCACTCATTTAACTTAACCAAATCTCTCTGCAGACTTTCCTCGTCCTCCACGCAATTCACTTTCCCACTCATCTTTGTGTCATCAGCAAACTTTATTACCCTACACTCAGTCCCCTCCTCCAGATTGTCTGTGTATATGGTAAACAGTTGAGGCCCCAGCACCAATCCCTGTGGCACTCCACTAGTCACCAACTGCCAACTGGAAAAGCACTCATTTATTCCAACTCTCTGCTTCCTGTTAGATAGTCAATCCTTAATCCACACTAACACATTATCCCCAACTCTGTTTACCTTAATCTTTTGCAGCAACCTTTTGTGAGGCATCTTATCGAACACCTTCTGGAAATCTAAAAACACCACATCCACCAGTTCCCCTCTGTCAAACACATTCATTACATCTTCATAAAAATCCAGTAAATTCATCAAAAACGGCTTCCCCTTCATGAATCCATGCTGCATCTGTTTGATTGAACCATTCTTTTCCAGGTGTCCTGCTATTTCTTCTTTAATGATGGATTCCAGCATTTTCCCAACTACTGACGTTAACCTAACTGGCCTGTAGTTACCCACCTTTTGTCTACCTCCATTTTTAAACAGTGGCGTCACATTAACCGTTTTCCAATCAGCTGGCACCTCTCCAGAGTCCAGTGAATTTTGATAAATTACAACTAACACATCTGCTATTCCTTCTGCCATTTCTTTCAGTACCCTGGGATGCATTCCGTCCGGACCCAGGGACTTGTCTACCTTTAGTCCCATTAGTCTACCAAGCACTACCTCTTTAGTAATAGTAATCACTTTAAGGTCCTCACCCCCTACAGTCCCACGACCATCAATTTTCAGTACGCTATTTGTGTCCTCTACCATGAAGACCGACACAAAAAACTTGTTTAAGGCCTTTGCCATTTCCTCATTTTCCATTATTAAATCCCCCTTCTCATCTTCTAGGAGTCCAACGTTTACTTTAGCCACTCTTTTCCTTTTTATACATTTGTAAAAACTTTTACTATCAGTTTTTATATTTTGAGCTAGTTTAGTTTCATAATCTATCTTTCCTTTCTTTATCGCTTTCTTAGTAGTTCTTTGTTGTTTTTTAAAACTTTCCCAATCTTCTAATTCCCCACTAGTTTTAGCCTTGGTTTTTAATTTAATACTCTCCTTTATTTCCTTAGTTATCTACGGCTGGTTATCCTTTTTCTTACATTCCCTCTTTATCACCAGAATATATTTTTTTGCTGAGTACTGAGAAAAATCTCCTTAAAAATCCTCCACACAGCTGTCCTACCAGTCTTCCTCTGCGTGCCTAGTCTACATTAGTCAATTCCACCCTCATCCTATCGTACTCCCCTCTGTTCAAGTAGAGGGCACTGGTTTGGGACCATACTTTCTCACCCTCCATCTGTATTAGAAATTCAACCATATTATGATCACTCATTCCAAGAGGATCCCTCACAAGAAGATCATTAATTTTACCTGCCTCATTACACAGGACCAGATCCAAGATAGCTCGCTCCCTCGTAGGTTCTGTAACATACTGTTCGAGGAAACTATCCCGACAGCATTCTAAGAACTCTTCCTCAAGTCTACCGCGTCCGACTTGAATCAACCAATCAATATGCAGGTTAAAATCCCCCATGATTATTGCCGTTCCGTTTTTGCAGGCATCCATTATTTGTTTGTTTATAGCCCACCCCACCTCGAAGTTATGATTTGGGGGCCTATAGACAACACCCACCAATGACTTTCTCCCTTACTATTCCTTATCTCCACCCACATCGATTCCACATTTTGCTCCTTAGAGCCTATATCATCTCTCACTGCTGCCCTGATGTTATCCTTAATTAACAGAGCCATCCCGCCACCTTTTCCTTCCTGTCTATCCTTCCGAAATGTCTGATACCCCTGGATATTCAGTTCCCAGTCCCAGTCACCCTGCAACCATGTTTCTGTAATAGCCACTAGATCATACCCATTTGTACTGATTTGTGCTGTCAACTCATTCTCTTTGTTTCAAACGCTACGTGCATTCAGGTAAAGTGTCTTTATGCCAGCCTTTATCTGGACCTGATTTGTTAGTGCGTTCTTGTGGTTGCACGCTCTGTCCTTACCTGTCGCAAACTGGTTATCCTTCCCCAGACCATCTCCCTGCACTGCATTGACCACCTCCCTTCTCATGCTTGTCACCTTTTTTACTTTGCCTGAGGTTAGATTCCTGTCACCTTCTATACTGTCTGTCCTATTACATGGTCTGGAAATGTTACTAATCTCTCCTGAGCCCTCGACTCCTTTAACAAGTTGAATGTCCTCATCATTAGCCTGCACTTGTACCCTCTCCTTTACCTTTGATTTTGTAATTCCCCATACCCCTGAACCCTCCCCCCCCCAATTAGTTTAAAGCCCTATCTACAGTCCTAGTTATACGATTTGCCAGGACTCTGGTCCCAGCACGGTTCAGACGAAGACCATCCCAGCAGAACAGGTCCCATCTGCCCCAATACTGGTGCCAATGCCCCATAAATTCAAACCCATTCCTCCCACACCAATCCTTGAGCCACGCATTCACCTCCTTAATCCTACTGACCCTGCACCAATTCACTCATGACTCAGATAGTAATCCAGAGATTACCACCTTGTTGGTCCTGCTTTTTAATTTAGCTCCTAGCTTTTCATATTCCCTTTGCAGAGTCTTTGTTCCCGTTCTACCTATGTCATTGGTACCTACATGAACCACGACAACTGGATTCTTACCTTCCCACTCTGCAGCCCAGATGAGATATCCTGGATCCGAGCACCAGGCAGGCAGCAAAACCTTTGGGATTCTCAATCCTCGTCACAAAGAACAGTGTCAATGCCCCTAACTACACTATCCCCAATTACTACTACATTTCTTTTTGCTTCCTCCACTTGAACGGCTCCCTGCACCATGGTGCCATGGTCAGTTTGCTCATCCTCCTTGCAGTCCCCGATCCCGTCCACACTGGGAGCAAGAGTCTCAAACCTGTTGTACAGGTTCAGGGACTGAGGCTTTTGGAACTCTACCTCCTGGATCCCACTTCCTGCTTTCTTCTTCCTACTTCCTGCCTCACTCACAGCCACACCCTCTTGTCCCTGACCACTGGCTGAATTAGTTAGTCTAAGGGTATGACTGTCTCCTGAAACACAGCGTCCAGGTAACTCTCCCCTTCCCTGATGTGTCAGAGTGTCCGAAGCTCAGAATCCAGCTCGTCAACCTTGAGCCAGAGTTCCTCAAGCAACCAACACTTACTGCAGACATGTTCACTGGGAATCACGTTGTGGTCCACCAGCTCCCACATCCTGCAAGAATAGCACATCACATGACCCTCCATCCTTAATTACTTAGTGTAATCTTTTAACAAACTAAAAATTAATCCTACTTTGCCTCGCCCTTTTCGCCTAAGCCCGATGAGCCAAAGCCTTTTAAGCTCTCAGTCTGCTACCTGCTCACTCTGCTGCCCGCTACTGATGCTGCCTGCTGTATAGTGCCGCCTGCTTTTTAAACCTTGCGCACTAAAAAAACCCTTCCCAGGTCACCCCGCGGCCCACTTCCACTTTACTTTTAAAGTAACTTTTAAAAAACAGAACCCCCACGAAAAAGCTAAAAAAAAGTCAATCCCCTACCTGCCACAAATCAATCCTCCTCTCAGCTTGCTCTGACGAACAATGAGAGCAATTTGCCAGGTGAGTAGCTATATATATTTAAAAAACCCTTCCCAGGTCACCCCGCAGCCCACTTCCACTTTACTTTTAAAGTAACTTTTAAAAAACAGAACCCCCACGAAAAAGCTAAAAAAAAGCCAATCGCTTACCTGCCACAAATCAATCTTCCTCTCAGCTTGCTTGCTCCAATGAACAATTTATCACATTATATAAAAATGTACAATTCTGCCTCCTACTGTTGTATCATTTGCTGGGGTAGCATGGTGGCACATTGGTTAGCACTGCTGCCTCAACTCCGGACCTAGGTTTGATTCCCAGCTTGGATCACTGTCTGTGTGGAGTTTGCACTGTGCGCATGGGTTTCATCCGGGTGCTCCGGTTTCCCCCCACAGTCCGAAGATGTGCAGGTTAAATGCATTGGCCATGCTAAATTGCCCCTTAGTGTCACGGGAAGTGTAGGGTTTGGGAGATTAGTGGGTTAAATATGTGGGATTATGAGGATAGGGCCTGGGTGGGATTGTTGTTGGTGTACACTCAATGGCTTCCTTCTGCACTGTAGGATTTCTATGATTCTATGATTGCCAGCATGAAATTGGTTGGTAGTGATAGTGCCTTGATTTATTCATCATCATCTTAGGCTTCTATATTGGCCAGACACAGAAGAAAATGAGCCATGGAGAACTTTCTCTTTTTTTGGGAGTGGTGCAGAGCCTGCTCATCACTGAGATAACAGTTTAGTCTATGTGGAATCATGAGTGCATGTCCAACAAGTCCATGACCAAAAGCATTGATCAACTGTACCACAGAGCACTTTGGGTTTAGTTTTGCCTCTCCTATTGAAAGGAACAAATAGTAATAGTCATCCTTGTTGATGTCAAAGTAATGAATGTAAATTATATGAAATTTCAACAGAGAGAATTTGTAGATGTTGCAGTTGTTATCATTTTGAATTGTTGCTCTGCGACAATTTCCACAGAGATTGTTTATGTCAATCTCTGTCCGTCTTGGGAATTTGTATTCCCCTCCTGTCAGTAGGCAATGACTCAGCTTCCCCCACACACAAACACAGCTGCCTTCTTCCGGCATCCATATGGTCATCGGTAGCTCATTCCCTCTTCAGTCTTCATTCCTCCTCTTAAGGTGATGACTCATTGAGACATAGTCTAGAGGGGCAGGCTGTCCTTTCATATTTCATGCAAGGTGCCTTTATTCATATCTGATTTTTAGCTTGACCACTTAGGAAGGGGAAAATTGAAGAAAATCAGACTGGGCTACTTTGCATTATCCCCAGTTATCTATTGAAGATAGACACTTGCAAAGCCTGGAGCTCCTCACTAATATTCCCTCGTATAGTCAGCTGATAATTCATCAATCATACCATCTAATTGCCCTGGGAAAGTAGAAGCTACATTGACTATTTCCTGGGTAAGATGCTGTGTCAGAGAGTTGGTGCAGACTCAATGGCCAAGTAGGCTCCTTCCGCACTGTAGGGATTCTTATATTCTTAATATCCTGGCAACCTAGAAGATACCCATGTATGCCAACTCTCTGCTCCCTCTTCGTCAGCCAGTCCCCTATCCATGTTACTCCATACAATCTGAGCTTTTATTTTTCACAATACCTTTAATGTGATATCTTATCAAATGGAAATCTAGTAATAGCTTCTAACATTTTCCCTGTGACATATGTTAAGCTAACTGTAGAAGCAGAGTTGACCTGCCTGGTTTGAACTTAAGCAAAAGCTTGGCAGTTAACTGTTCCCTCGTGCATTCTCCATGCAACATCTCTACCAGTCAGCGCTCTCTTCTCATGCAGTAAAAATTGTTTATCCTGGATGCTGTTTTGAAGAGTCAGGGAAGATTTGATAAGCCAAATGGCCTCTTTCTGCACTGTAGGGATTCTATGATTCAAAAGGTATCTTTGATGAAGTTAGAGCTAGGTACCATGAGAAAACTGGAATGTACAGTTGGAGAACTCCTCATTGTCCAAGTAGCAAAGGGCATGGGCAACCATGGACTTCCATCACATTGGTCGCAGGATGCTTGGCAAAGGCAGTGGTTTGCTATTGTCTTCTGCAGAAACTCTCCTGTTCTTATTGTCAAGTGTTTTATCGGCTGATAGTCAAACTGTTTGGCCACATTGTGAGCATACTGTCCTTGACCATCAAGTCCTGAAGTAGGACTTGAACCTGGAGCTTCTGGTCCAGTGACAGGGGCACTATCCATTGCACCACAAGACTTCATCAGGAATCCCAATGAATTTAATACAGCATTCTCAGTCACTACACAAGGCCAATCACCCTGTACCAACAAGTACACAATCAAGAAACAAGTGTAGCTCATGGTTAATGGTCTTTTAACAGACTTCTGGATGAGTATATGGGGTTTAATGAGATTGAGGGTTATAGATGGGTCTGTAGGTTGATAGGTGTTGATGTGATCAGCGCAACTCGTGGGCCGAAGAGCCTGTTTGTGCTGTAGTGTTCTATGTTCTATGTTCTAATGTTGAATGCACTTCACAATAATCAATAATACAAGCCTGTGAAAACATCACACAAAAGAACAAAAAAGTGTTCTCTTAATAGAGGAAAACAGAAAGAATATAATTCCATAATTCTATATGATGTACTCCAGCAGCGATAGAAATATATGAAGATAAAACACCTTAAAATGTGCATCATCAGTAAAATTTAGCAACAGTATATTTCCACTAAATCAGAGCTACTCAGCAGGACATGCACCATCCACAAGAGAAATAAAGAGAAGAATCCAGATCAATGACCACCCCTTAACTAAGACAACAGACTGATTAAAAGGGATAGTGATAATGAAACAGCAGATAATAAAAGAAAAAAATTTCATTTGGGAAAAAGTAAGTTTAAATATGGTGTGATATATTTTTACAATGCATGTTGGTGTTTGGGGTACGTACTGCCCCTTTAAGAGTGTGGGTCTGGTGACTCCTGGGGGAATTAGCTCCCCCCAGTGAGGGACCCGATTGTACAGTCTGAGGTCTGACTGTGGAACGGGGCACATCTTCAATAAAGAGCCCCCAATGTTCAAGTTACCAAGCCTACCTCGTGGTTCTTTAGGCACCAGAAGTCGATTGGTGCGAACATAACTGGCGAAGAGGCTGCTCTACAGCCTACACATTCTGATGGAATTCTATTCCAGCAAAGGGAGAGGGGATCAAGCATCACCCCAAACTTCATAGGACAGCACTGGAAAGGTACAGAAACAGTGCAAACCTGTGAAGAACATGTAGGAGAAGCATGCTGACCTCCGTTTGCTTCGTTTGAACAGTCATCCAGGGTAAAGATAGTATTTGCTTAGGAGCTGCCTAAAAGCATCAAGGAAGCAGGTGCAGAGGGGACTCAGGCTACAATTGATAGCGGGGAAGGAGTGCTAACCACAGTTGTCGAGGAAGCAGCCATCACAGGGCGCAGGTTCCGAGCTGACTTGGGCTGCAGGCGGCTGACAGCAATGGCAGAAGGAGGCTTCAGACCTAGAGTTGTGTGCAGGAAAAATTCCTACTGGCGGTAAAATAAAATGACCTCCTAATTCAAGGCTAAATGCCCCTTTGACAAAGAGGCAGAGAACTACACACCTTATAGAGCACTTCAGTTCTTATGGACCGCCTATAACATAGATGAAATAGAAATAGAAACACTACAGTGCAGAAAGAGGCCCTTCGGCCCATCCTGTCTGCACCGACCACAGTCCCACCCAGACCCTACCCCCATATCCCTACACATTTTATCCACTAATCCCTCTAACCTAAGCATTTTAGGACACTGAAGGGCAATTTTAGCATGGCCAATCAACCTAACCCGCACATATTTGGACTGTGGGAGAAAACCCACACAGACATGAGGAGAATGTGCAAACTCCACACAGGCAGTGACCCGAGCCGGGAATCGCACCCAGGACCCTGGAGCTGTGAAGCAGCAGTGCTAACCACTGTGCTACCGTACCAGCCAAATGATGACCTGGTTGTACCGATTATCTTAAGTAGTATGGCGAGCAAAACCTTCTCTGTTTTAAGAAGTTTGGTACAACCCAAAAAACCAAGAAATGTGCGATGTATTAAAAGATCACTTTGCTCCCAAGGCATTGATGATTGCAGAGCAATTTAGATGTTATAAGCGAGACCAACTCAAAGGGAGTCCATTGCTCAATTCATGGCAACTCTGAAGAGATGGCAAAGCACTGTGAGTTCGGAAATGTAATCCAGGATGCCTTCTGGAACTGGCTGGTTTGTGCCCTCTGGTGTGAAGCCATTCAGCAGAAGTTATTAGTTGAAAAGAATTTAGAGTTTATAAGTCTGATTTGGAGCTTGCAGCTTCGAAGAGATTACCTGCCAGAGAAAATGCACAGTTGAGTGTCAGCACCTAGGTGTACAAGTTAGCAGAAGCCCCGCAGAGTTCAGCGCTGTCAGCAGAGCATCACCGATGAGGCAGGATAGGCGACAGGGAGTCAAATTGCCGAACACGAGAGGCCCAAAGTCGCAACTGCAAACGAGTTTGCCCGTAATTGCCAGATGCAACTAAGCGCTGAGAAAAGAAAACAAAAAGGAGCTTTTAGAAAGACAAAAGAAATCCATGTTGCCAGCCATGGAGAGGACAGGGAGTCAGCCGGGTCTGCAGGGGAAGCAGATAATCCAAAGAAACAAGGGCTCAAGGTGGCACAGTGACACAGCGGTTAGCACAGGTGCCTCACAACACCAGGGACCTGGGTTCAATCCCCGGCTTGGGTCACTGTCTGTTTGGAGTTTGCACATCTCCCCTTGTCTATGTGGGTTTCCACTGGGTGCTCCGGTTTCCTCCCACAGCTGAAAGATGTATGGGATAGGTTGATTGGCCTTGCTAAATTGCCCCATTTGTGTCAGGGAGATTAGCAGGATAAATACATGGAGTTATGGAGATGGAACCTGAATGGGATCGTTATCAGTGCAAGCTCAATGTGCCCAATGGCTTCTTTCTGCACTATAGGGGATTCTATGATCCTATGAATTCTGTTGATACGGGATGAAGCCGATCGTTTCTGGTTTCTCCCTAAAAGGGTGGGGAGGCGAAACCACGAAAATGGAAGTTGATACGGGGGGGCAACGGTGTCCTTTATACCCAAATCATTATACAGGGAGAAGTTAAAAGCTCTACAATTAAAGCCTGTCAAGACCATACTGTAAACAAGTGGTACCCCTCAAGAGTTATGTATTGGTGAAGGCACAGTTGAGGGACAAATGTGCAGAATTACCACTATTTGTGGTAAAATGCGTTATTCAGATGCTCCTGGTTACAGCAGTTGAAATTGAACTGGGACATGGTTAATAGACCGCGGTTTCAAGATATTTTGGAAAAATTTAAATATATCTTTCAAGAGACAAAGGATGTCGAGGTTAAATTACAGCTGAAGCCAGATGCCTGTTTAAAGGCACGTCTGGTACTTAGGTTTAAGATGGATGCTGAATTGGAATGCTCGTGGATCTGGGGGCATTAGAACCAGTGACCACCAGTGAACTGACCATCCCGATTGTGCCAGTTTTTAAATCAGACAGATCAATGGAAATTTTAAACCCAGCCTTGTGTGTGGATCAATATCTGCTTCTTCTCATTAAGGACCTATCTAGTGGTCTGGAAGGTGGAAAGATATTCTCCAAAATGGGCCTATTGCAGGCCTGTTTGCAGACAGGGGGTACTGAGGGATTCACAGCCACCCCTAACAATCGTCACAGAATAGAACCCTATAGAACCCAACTGTTCTGCTATAAGCAGTTTCCTTTTGGCATCATGTCACCTATCTCTATTCCAGAGGGCCATGGACCTAATATTGTGTGGGTTGACAAGGGTTGAGTGGACGTGCTGCAAAAGCCAATGCAAAATAAAACCTGTATCCTCACTGTTATGACACAGAAACATTTTGGAAAATTCTGCCACCGTGTTGGTTTATGTTACTGAGTTTTTGTAATCCATACAGTGCAAAAAGTGGCCATTCGATCCATCAAGCCTGTACCCACAACAATCTCACCCAGGCCCTATCCCCGTGACTCCATCCTGACACTAAGAAGCAATTTAGCATGGCCAATGCACCTAACCTGTACACCTTTGTAGTGTGGGAGCAAACCAGAGCACCCAGAGGAAACCCACACAGACACGGGGAGAACATACAAACTCCACAGTCATCCGAGGCTGGAATTGAACCTAGATCCATCACACTTTGAGGCAACAGTACTAACTACTGTGCCACCGTGCTGCCCACTGAGTTTATATTCAGTATTTATTGTAGGAAATTCACTACTTCGGAGTCAGACTTGGAGGTTCAACAAAACAATTTTATTCGGACAAAGCTTTGGGAGAAGCGCTGGCACTCCGCAGTACTGGCAGCCACCTCCTCAACTACACAATGGTAGTTAAGCATCTTTTATACTTTTTAGACAACAGACAATATGGACATTAGCCGTTAGCACATCGTCACAAGTTGAGTAGACAGATACGGATGTCGACAGTACAAAGAACAAAGAACAACCCAGCACGGGAAACAGGCCCTTCGGCCCAACGAGCCCGCGCCGCCACATCACCCTACACCTATTCTACCCTGCATGTCTATGAATGGAACCCTACTCAGTCAGATTCAGGGAAGAAATAGTGTCAATTTGGTAAAAACCGATTAGCCTGAGAGCACATCTTTGGGGTGTGGGAGGAAACCGGAGCGCCCGGAGGAAACCCACGCAACCACAGGGAGAACGCGCAAACTCCCACAGACACAGGCCCAAATCCATGTGCCTGCACAGCCAGCAGTGCTAGTCACTGAGCTGTTGCGGCGCCCATCTACCGGTCCAGGATCAAGCACACACACCAACACGAAGTTCTAGGCCACTCCTGGAACTTCCAAGAGCAGCCCAGGCACGACCTGCCGTGTGAATGCCCCTAGTTTGACACGAGGTGGACCTCCACCTGTGGAATAAAGTCAAAAATATTAATCTTACAGCCTGCCTTTCCGGTGTCTCCCGAGGCTTAACCCTATTTAATATCCCCTACCATATCCCTCCATTCTCGTTTCACTCATGTGCCTATCTAACTGCATCTTAAACGAGTCCAATGTTCCTGCCTCCACCACCCTACTCGGTAGCGCGTTCCAGACCCCTACAACTCTCTGCGTAAAGAACCTTCTTCTCACCTCCAAATTATACCTCTCCCCCCTCACCCTTAAATGATGACCTCTCGTGTTTGTATCTTGTCTAGGGAGCAGTCTCTCACTATTAACTCTATCCATTCCCTTCATTATCTTATATACTTCTATCATGTCCCCTCTCAATCTCCGCCTTTCCAAGGAGAATAGTCCCAGTTTCTTCAACCTCTCCTCGTAACCCAGTCCCCCCATGCCAGGCAACATCCTGGCAAACCTCCTCTGCACCCTTTCCAGAGACTCCACGTCCTTCCGGTAGTAAGGTGACCAGAACTGGACGCAGTACTCCAAATGCGGTCTAACCAACGTTCTGTACAACTGAAGCATTAGACAGCAGCTTTTATACTCTATGCCCCTTCCTATAAAGGCCAACATCCCATAAGCCTTCCTAACAACCTTCTCCACTTGTGATGCAACCTTCATGGATTTGTGAACCTGCACTCCCAGGTCCCTCTGTATGGCTATACTCCTAATCGGCCTCCCTTTAATCTCATAGCTCCTCTCTGCATTATTCCGTCCAAAATGCATCATAAAGACATCGTTATAAGCAGATGGGTACAGACATTGACAATGATCACATCATTGTACATAGATTAGGTAGATTTATGCAGTTATGTCTTCTATCAATGGCTGGTTTTGTTATAAACATTTAGCATTTATGTCTTATGTGGGCATTTATGTCTTATGTCTTATGTCTTATGTGGGCGGCATGGTAGCACAGTGGTTAGCACTGCTGCTTCACAGCTCCAGGGTCCTGGGTTCGATTCCCGGCTCGGGTCACTGCCTGTGTGGAGTTTGCACATTCTCCTCGTGTCTGCGTGGGTTTTCTCCGGGTGCTCTGGTTTCCTCCCACAGTCCAAAGATGTGCGGGTTAGGTTCATTGGCTATGCTAAAATTGCCCCTTAGTGTCCTGGGATGTGTAGGTTAGAGGGATTAGCAGGTAAATGTGTAGGGATATGGGGATAGGGTCTGGGTGGGATTGTGTTCGGTGCAGACTCGATGGGCCGAAGGGCCTGTTTCTGCACTGTAGGGTTCTATAGGGTTCTATCAGCGGCTGATCTCGTTATCAAACTCATTGTTCTGGGTCAGCTTCTATCTCAAGTTTTAAGGTGCCTCAAGGTCTGACCAGTTTCCTGCAGTGATTTAAACACTACAGGTTTAACTCTTTATGTAAATGTCTGTGCCCAAAGTCAGTGCCTCTTAGTGTCCCTTCCCAGAGTCCATTTTGTGTACCAAGTAACCATTTTGTGTCCACCACTTGGATTTCACCCTAACAGTATTGTTTGAGTTTTCTTTCAGCATTGGTTTCTGTTTTTGAGTTTGCATTCAGCATACCTCAGTGTGATTTTCAAACAGAGCATTTCATTAATCCTTCTGCTCCATGTCTTCCTTTCATTTCTCTATATTTTTTTTCTTCCAGGAATGTCCCAGTGGTGTTGTCAATGAGGAGACTTTCAAACAGATTTACTCTCAGTTTTTTCCACAGGGAGGTGAGTGACTGAGATTACATAAAATGATTCCAATACCTGAAATAACTGCCTTTGTTTCATATGTCTTTCTTAATCTATGAAGTGAATCACCTTCAGGCATTGGAATTGTTTGATGAAAAATCTCCAACTGCTATACAGTTTATAGTCTGCCACCTTTGAGGCAATGGAGAAGCAGTTTTTTATTAATCAAAGCACCCAGCCTCTTTCACTGCATCTGAACAGACCCAAACATGAGGTGAGGCATCTCTCAGAGGTGGACACCTTTGGGAACCACAGCCCAAATCAACAGTCTCTCCCAAACATTATTTATAGCTGCTGAATGTAATGTCATCTCTCAAACTATCTGATACTGATTCTCAAAGTGTCTTTGCTAAACACAATCTAAAAACCAAGGTCTAACGGCAAATCCTGTAATATCTGCTAAATCCTGCCAGAGGATTTGTGCCGGTGAGATCTCAGAACGAGACCTTACCTGCCACATGCTGGTGATGTAATCAGGTTCACAGGCAGGAAGGATGTGTGTCTTATTTGCATAAATTAACGTTACGTCAGCCGACTTAACAGTGATTGTTCTGTCTTCATCACAACGGGAAGGGGGTTGCCCGTCTGCGTTTGGGGCCTTGATGGCCTTGGTGCCAGGGTATGGTTTCCCCCTTGTCCGTGGATGGTCACGATATCCATTGTGGTGTTCCCCATTTCTGTGGAGGGAGTTTCAGCGCCGTTTAGTTAAATTGGAGATTGGACTGCCCTTTAAGTCTCAGGATTCCTGACGTTTTTGCCAACTTTCTTCAGCCCCACCCCTCCGGCTAACTGTATGAATCTCACCTGAAATTTCACCAAGTGCTGTTCAAATGATGAGATAAGCAGCCTGCCAACTTCACATGGTTCGTCCAAGGCAATTTTGGGAAGATTCCAGGCAATGTTTTGCTGATGGTCCTGATGCCCCACTGGACACAATACCCAGAGGTTTGCCCCTGGTGGAGATCGTAGCAGGAAATCAAACTCCCAGGGTTCAGTCTGATCATAGAATGGAAGCAACTCATTTTGGAGGTTTAGGGCCTGGTGTGGAAAATGCAACTTCTCCTGGTCCAGAAGTTTTTGATTTGATTTGATTTATTTTTGTCACATGTATTAACAGTGAAAACTATTGTTTCTTGTGCGCTATACAGAGGAAACATACCATTCATAGAGAAGGAAATGAGACCGTGCAGAATGTAATGTTGCAGTCATAGCTAGGGTGCACAGAAAGGTCAACTTAATGCAAGGTAAGTCCATTCAAAAGTCTGATGGCAGCAGGGAGGAAGCTGTTCTTGAGTTGGTTGGTACATGACCTCAGACTTTTGTATCTTTTACCCGAAGGAAGAAGGTGGAAGAGAGAATGTCTGGGGTGCGTGGGGTCTTTAATTATGCTGGCTGCTTTGCCAAGGCAGTGGAAAGTGTAAATAGAGTCAATGGATGGGAGGCTGTTTTGCCTGATGGATTGGGCTACATTCATGGCCTTTTGTGGTTCCTTGTGGTCTTGGGCAGAGCAGGAACCATTCCAAGCTGTGCTACAACCAGAAAGAATGCTTTCTATGGAACATCTGTAAAAGTTGATGAGGGTTGTAGCTGACATGCCAAATTTCCTTAGTCTTCTGAGAAAGTAGAGGCGCTAGTGGGCTTTCTTAACTATAGTGTCAACATGGGGGGACCAGGAAGGTTGTTGGTGATCTGGACACCTAAAAACTTGAAGCTGTCAACCCTTTCTACTTTGTCCCCATTGGTGTAAACAGGAGCATGTTCTCCTTTACGCTTCCTGAAGTCAATGACAATCTCCTTCATTTTGTTGACATTGAGGGAGAGATTATTGTTGCTGCACCAGTTCACCAGATTCTCTATCTCATTCCTGTACTTTGTCTCATCATTGTTTGAAATCCGACCCACTATGGTGGTGTCGTCAGCAAACTTGAAAATCAATTTGGAGGGAATTTGACCACAAGGTCACAGGTGTATAAGGAGTATAGTAGGGGGCTGAGAACACAGCCTTGTGGGGCACCAGTGTTAAGGATGATCATAGAGAAGATGTTGCTACCTATCCTTACTGATTGTGGTCTGTGACTTAGGAACTTCAGGATCAGTCACAGAGGGAGGTGCCGAGGCCCAGGCCACAAAGTTTGGAGATGAGTTTTGTGGGAATAATAATGTTGATGGTTGAACTGTGGTCAATAAATAGATGCCTGACATGGGTGTCCTTGTTATCGAGGTGTTCCAGGGTTGAGTGCAGGGCCAGGGCAATGAAGTCTGCTGTGAACCTGTTTCAGCGTTAGGCAAACTGTGATGGATCCAAGTAATCTGGGAGGTGGAATTGATTTGTGCCATGACTAACCTTTCAAAGTATTTCATAATGATGGATGTCAGAGCCACTGGCCAATAGTTATTAAGGCATGCTGCTTGGTTTTTCTTAGGCACTAGGATGATGGTTGTCTTCTTGAAACAGATAGGGACCTCAGATTGTTGGAAAAAGAGGTTGAAGATGTCTGTGAATACCTCCACCAGCTGACCCGCACAGGATCTGAGTGCACATTCGTGTACTCCATCTGGGTTTCCTCCGGGTACTCCAGTTTCCTCCCACAGTCCAAAGATGTGCAGGTTAGGTTGATTGGCCTTGCTAAGAAATTGCCCCTTAGTGTCCTGGGATGCATAGGTTAAAGGGATTAGTGGGTATAATATGTAGGGGTAGGACCTGGGTGGGATTGTGTTTGGTGCAGACTCGATGGGCCGAAGGACCTCTTTCTGCACTGTAGGGTTCTATGATTCTATGGGCCAGTTCCTATCCATGGATTGACCTTCAAGAAAGCTGCTCTGACATCTGAATTGGTGATCCCAGATATAGATTCATTCAGGGTTTCCAGGGTAGAGGACACGCTCTCACTCACTTTTTGCTCAAAACAGGCATAGAATGCATTCAGCTCATCAGGGAGGTATACGTTGGAGCTGACAATTTTACATGCCTTCATGTTGTAGCCTATTATGTTTTGCAGATCTTGCCATTGTCGGCAGGGTTTGGTGTGGCTAGCCTGGGACTCTAGCTTGATCCAGTATTGTCTTTTGGCACCTTTGATGATATCCTTAGATTGTATCTGGCTTTCTTGTACAGACAGTAAGAAGTCTCACAACACCAGGTTAATTTGGTAGCAAAAGCCATTAGCTTTTAGAGTGCTCGCTGCTCCTTCATCAGGCCACTCACTCTGTGTGGAGTTTGCACATTCTCCTCATGCCTGCGTGGGTTTCCTCCGGGTGCTCTGGTTTCCTCCCACAATCCAAAGATGTACATGTTAGGTTGATTGGCCATGCTAAAAATTGCCCCTTATTGTCCTAAGATGCGTAGGTCAGAGGGATTAGCGGATAAAATATGTAGAGATATGGAGGTAGGAACTGGGTGGGATTGTGTTCAATCCAGATTCGATGGACCGAATGGCGTCTTTCCAAGCTGTAAGGTTTCTATGATTCTATGGTTTTTAAATACTGACCAGCCCACTGACTCCAAGCAGCCCCGTCGGAGATCATCCAATTCCTCAGACTAACATTGCACAATTCTCTTTGGTGGATTCTCCTGTTTTTTTCTTGTAAACCAGGAGCAGGAGCACAGTGTTATTGTCTGATTTGCCAAAGTGTGGACAGGTGATAGAGTGGTAGGCATGTTTGATATTTGTGGAGCAGTGATCTAGGATGTTTGGGCCACTGGTGGAGTAGGAGATGTATTGGTGGTAACTTGGTGATGGAAACACAGTTTCCACACAGCAGTCCTTGCTTGACCAGAAATAAAGTCAGAGCTGAGTAAAATCTGAGCCTCACAGCCTCAGTAACGTGGTTACATCAACAGCTGACATCCTGGGAGCAGGTTGGTTCCCCATTAAACATCCTAATTTAATTAAAACAGGAAGTGTGCAGGTTCAAGATGGCATTTGCTTGGGTTTTAAACATTTCAATTATTTAGCACCTGACACCAGCCCACTGTTTATAAGGTTACATTTATTCTGACAGTACTCACTGCTCTGAATTCTCCCCTGTTCTGGAAATTTTCCAAACTCCCCCAGAGACCAACTTCAGGTCTGGGTTACCGCAGTGCAGGCAAACTGACTATTGTTAAAACAACCCAACCCTCACAGATAACTGAACTCTGCCTGGTATCATTTAGGATGTGGAGATGCCGGTGTTGGGCAGTGGTAAACACAGAAAGAAGTCTCATAACACCAGGTTAAAGTCCAGTCAGTTTATTTGATAGTAAACCTTCAAGCTTTCAGAAACGCTGTTCCTTCGCCAGGTGTGTGGAAAGTTCTGTGTGTGGAAAGAACTTTCCACACGCCTGACGAAGGAACAGCATCTCTGAAAGCTTGAGTGTTTACTAGAATGTCAGAGACTGGACATACAACTGAAAATATTGCTGGGACGCAGTGGACATTCTAATGCACTGAGCCTGCAGGAATTGTCCAGGAAGTTTGAATTTACGGGGATCATCCAACAAGGAATTAGAATCTTCAGACAATTTTGCAACTCTGCCTTATCTAAGAAATGTTGGAAAGGTTAAAGATCTTGAGCACACTCCCGCTGTCCAAAGAATGTTGGTGGGAGCTCAAGATTGGAAGTCACAGATCTTGCCAGCAAGATAACGATTTTGGATCTTCCATGCCTCTTACCAGTGACATCATCACGTTCATGCCCACAATGGGTGTGAACCTAATTTACATACATTTTAATATTATTAACATGCCTCCTTGCCAGATATTGACACCCCCAGTCAAACTCTGGGGGGAGCAGGACATAGCCAGAAATGGCTATGCAATGTCCCAGCACTACGTCTTGGCACAGGTTGGCAATGTCAGGTTGGCATGACATGGTGTAGTGGCTGGGAGCAGACGAAGGAGCAGGAGATTCCAGCAATGGCCTCTGAGGAGTGGCAGAGGTGGGGTGGAGGAATATGGCGGATTTAAAAGGTTGGAAGGTGTCAATGATCAGGGGGATGAAGAAGGGGCCCTGTTCAGGTTAGGGTGGGAGTAAGGCTGATGATCCAGGGCTGGGGGGGAGGGGGGGGTAGTGGCAGTTTGAGTCTGTGCTAGAGGAATGTCGACTCCTTCCAGGAAAAAGGAAGGGGACCCCTGAGACCTCTGGATGGGCTGGAAATGAGTTTGGTCAGGTTCTGATCGGGGAGCCCAATCTCTGAGCAGCTGGGTTTTTCCTATATTTTGCCCCATCTCCCTGTATGATTGCCTGAAGCATGCCCTCTTGAACCTTTTATGGCAGAGTGTCATAAGATCTGAAGAGGAAACCAACCGGTTTCGCTGGAGAGAAGCATGCCAATTTTCTCACTGGAAACAACACACTGCCATTTTTTAGTAAGATTTTGCCAACATTCCAGCTGAGATCTAACTCATGTCTTATCTGAGGTCAGCATAACCTCAATGTACTTTATGCCCATATTAATAAAGAATTATTACAGAGAAAGTTACAGAGATGATTTTTGATATTTTTGCTCAGTTACAGGCTGTAGTGCACTATTGCTTCTTTCTTTTTCCAGATGCCAGTATGTATGCTCATTATCTCTTTAATGCTTTTGACAGCGCACACAATGGAGCCATCAAATTTGAGGTAAGTCTTGTCCCATAAAAACCTACCTGTGCATGACAAAGGTATGTAATTGACTCCAGAAGTCTTTTCATGCAAATCATTTGCATTCTGTCTCAAAAATTTTCATATTTACTTTTAATCCTGTGTCTATATCTTAATATTTACTTTTAAACCTGTGGTCATTCCCCTGCAAAACAGATATCCTGCACTGTTGAGGGGAATGACTTCACTGGGGAAAGCAGCAGGAGCCAAACCTTTGCAGTATGGTTAGTTTTGTTGCAGAGGGAAGGGGTAAAAAGTGTGCCAGTGCAATAAGTATAGAGGATTCAATTGTAACGGGGATAGACACGCATTTCTGTGGCCGCAAACGTGGCTCCTAGATGGTAGGTTGCCTCCCTGGTGCTAAGGCTCAAGGATGTCTTGGAGCGGCTGCAGGACATTCTGAAGGGGGAGGCTGAACAGCTAGTGTCCATAGTACACTATGTTGAGAGGAATAGATGTTGAGAGGAATAGATAGGGTGGACTCTCAGAGGCTATTTCCCCGGGTTGAAATGGTTGCTACGAGAGGACACAGATTTAAGGTGCGGGGAGGGAAGTACAGAGGTGATGTTAGGGGTAAGTTTTTCACTCAGAGGGTGGTGAGTGAATGGAATCGGCTGCCGTCGTCGGTGGTGGAGGCGAACTCGCTGGGGTCTTTTAAAAGACTTCTGGATGAGTATATGGGGTTTAATGGGATTGGGGGTTATAGATAGGTCTATAGATTGGTGGGGTTGATGTGATCGGCGCAACTCGAGGGCCAAAGGGCCTGTTTGTGCTGTAATGTTCTATGTTCTATGTACACACTGGTACTATGACATAGGTTTAAAAAAAGGATGAGGCCTTAAAAGCAGAATAGAGGGAGCTACGAATAAAGTTAAGAAATCGGACCTCAAAGATAGTGATCTTAGGATTACTATTAGTGCCGTAGGTTGTCAGAGTAGAAATGACTGGATATATCGGATGAACACGTGGCTAAAGAGATGGTGTCAGGGGAGGGTCAGATTCCTGGGGTATTGGGATTGGTTCAGGAGGAGATGGGTCCTGTAGAAATTGGACGGATTACACCTGGGCAGGATTGGGACTGATGTCCTTAGTATTTGCTAGAGCAGTTGGGGAGGGTTTAAATTAATATGCCGGGGAGTAGTCGGAGGGGGGGCAACCTATGTAAGGAGCCAGAGAAGGAGGGAGCAAGGACAAAAAGAAAAGGTAAGAAAAGAGAATAGAAAAAGTGATAGGCAGAGAAACCAAGGAAAGTTCACACAGGGCTATCGAGGAGAGCAAAGTAGTTGATTCGGAAACTAGGATGCTGAATCTTAATAAAGGAAACTATGAGGATATGAGGCATAAGTTGGTCTTGATAAATTTGGGAGAGTTACTTAAAGGGATGATAATGGGTAGACAATGGCAAACATTCAACAAATATATGGGGGAACTGCAGCAACTGTTTATTCCTGTCTGGTACAAAAGCAAAATGGTTAAGAGACCAATCCATGGCTCACAAAGGAAATTAGAGAGAGTATCTGAGCTAAGGAAGAAGCATACAGATTGACCAAGAAAAATAATAGTTCTGAGGATTGGGAGCAGTTTAGAATTCAGCAAAGAAAGACCAAGGGATTGATTAAGAAGGGGAAAATAAGGACAAAAGTAAGCTTGCAGGGAACATAAAGACTGACACTAAGAGTTTCTATATAGATACATGAAGAGAAAGAGGGTGGTGAAGACAAATGTAGGTCCCCTACAGGCAGCAACAGGGGAAAGCATAATAGAGGACAAAGAAATAGCCGAGCAACTGAATACACACTTTGGTTCTGTCTTCACACAAAGGCACAAATTAGATGCCAAAGATGTTGGAGAATGCAAGATTTAGTGAGAGGGAAGAACTGAGGGAGATCAATATTAGCAGAGAAATGGTTCTGGGAAAGTTGATAGGATTGAAGACGGACAAATCCCCGGGTCCTGATAATCTACATTCCAGAGTACTTTAAGGAAGTGGCTCTCGAAATAGTGGATGGTCATCTTCCAGGATTCTATAGACTCTGGAACAGTCCCTGCAGATTGGAGGATAGCAAATGTTACACCAATATTCAAAATGGGAGGTAGAGAGAAAATAGGGAATTATAGACCAGTAAGCTTAACATCGGTAGTGAGGAAAATTCTCAAATCTAATATCAAGGACTTTATAGTGGATCCTTTGATCGATTAGGTTGATTAGGTTGATTGACCATGCTAAAAATTGCCCCTTTAAGTCTTGAGATGCATAGGTTAGAGGGATTAGCGGGTAAATTTGTAGGGATATGGGGATAGGGTCTGGGTGGGATTGTGTTCGGTGCAGACTCGATGGGCCGAAGGGCCTGTTTCTGCACTGTAGGGTTCTATGCTGGTCTATATGCAGGGTAGAATAGGTGTGGGGTGATGTGGCGGCGCGGGCTCGTTGGGCCGAAGGGCCTGTTTCCCGTGCTGGGTTGTTCTTTGTTCTTTGTTCTTTGTATATTTGAACTTTCAGAAAGCATTTGACACAAGAGATTATCGTGCAAGATTAAAGCACTTGGGATTGGGGGAAGTGTGTTGAGATGGATAGAAAACTGGTTGGCAGAGAGGAAATAAAGGGTAGGAATTAATAGGTGCTTTTCAAATTGGCAGGCAATAATGAGTGGGGTGCCACAGAGATCAGTGCTGGGACCCCAGCCATTCACAGTATATATTAATGATTTGGATGAGGGAACAAAATGTAACATCTCAAAATTTGCAGATGATACCAAGTTGGGTGGGAGGGTGAATGATCTGGAAGGTTGGGTAAGTGGACTGATTAATGGCAGATGCAGTATAATTTGGATAAATGTGAGGCTATTCACTTTGGAAGCAAAAACAAGAAGGCAGATTACTACCTGAATGGCTGTAAATTTGGAGAGGGGAGTGTGCAGTGGAACCAATGGCGCCACTGAAGGTGCAGGTGCAGCAGACGGTAAAGAAGGCAAATGGCGTGTTGGCCTTCATTGTGAGTGGTTTCGAGTACTGGAGCAGGGATGTATTGTTGCAATTATGCAGGATCTTAGTGAGGCCACACCTAGAATATTGTGTGCAGTTTTAGCCTCCTTTTCTGAGGAAGGGTGTTTTTGCTCTCGAGGGAGTGCAACAAAGGTTTACCAGGCTGATTCCATCAGATTGATGTATAGGAGACATTGACTAGGTTAGGATTGCTTTTCCTGGAGTTCAGACAAATGAGGGAGGGTTCTCATAGAGATTTATAAAATTCTAACAGGTTGGGCGGCACGGTAGCACAGTGGTTAGCACTGCTGCTTCACAGCTCCAGGGATCTGGGTTAGATTCTCGGCTTGGGTTACTGTGTGGAGTTTGCACGTTCTCCTTGTATCTGCATGGGTTTCCTCTGGGTGCTTTGGTTTCCTCTCACAGTCCAAAGATGCACGGGTTAGGTTAATTGGTCATGCTAAAATTGCCCTTGTGTCTTGAGATGGGTAGGTTAGAGGGATTAGAAGGTAAATATGTAGGGATATGGGGTAGAGCCTGGGTGAGATTGCTAGGAAGGTGTTTGTCTGGAGTAAGGGAAGATATGAAGAAGTCAGGAAGTTACTTGGACAAATAAACTGGAAGGAGGCGTTCTTGGGAAAAGTACCGAAGGAAGGTGGCGGATATTCAAGGAATGTTTGTCTGGCGCTCTGCATGACAATGTTCCGATGAGGCAAGGGGGTTTTGGTAGGTCGCAGGAACCGTGGTGCACGAAGGCTGTGTTGAACCTAGTCAGGAGGAAAGGGAAGGTGTACAAAAGGTTCAGGGAACTAGGAGAGGTTAAGGATCTTGAGGAGTATAAGGACTGTAGAAAGGAGCTTAAAAGGGAAATTAGGAGAGCCAGAAGGGGTCATGAGAAGACCTTGGCGGGTAAGATTAAGGAAAATCCCAAGGCCTTCTATAAGTATGTGAAAGGTAAAAGGATGAGAAGAGAAGGGATAGGATCTATAAAAGGTGAAGGGGGAAAGGTCTGTGTAGAACCAGAAGAAATGGCGGAGGTGCTCAATGAGTACTTTGCATCAGTATTCACAGTGGAAGTTGATTTGGGAGATCTTGCTATGGAATTGCAGCAGGTGGAAAAGATTGAGCTTGTGGATATTAAGGTGGAGGATGTGTTAGAACTTTTGAATTCTATCAAGATAGATAAGTCGCCGGGACCAGATGGGATATACCCCAGGATACTGTGGGAAGCGAGGGAAGTGATTGCAGAGCCCCTGGCGATGATCTTTGCGTCGTCAATGGAGACGGGAGAGGTTCCGGAAGATTGGAGGATTGCGGATGTAGTCCCTATTTTCAAGAAAGGGAACAGAGATAGCCCGGGAAATTACCGACCGGTGAGTCTGACCTCAGTAAGCTGATGGAGAGGCTTCTGAGGGACAAGATTTATGAGCATTTGGAGAGGTTTGACATGATCAGGAATAGTCAGCATGGATTTGTCAAGGGCAAGTCGTGCCTTACAAGCCTAGTTGAGTTCTTCGATAATGTGACTGAACACATTGACGAAGGTAGTGCCGTGGATGTGGTGTACATGGACTTCAGCAAGGCATTTGATAAGGTCCCCCATGCAAGACTTCTTGAGAAGGTGAGAGGGCATGGGATCCAAGGGACTTTGGCCTTGTGGATCCAGAACTGGCTTGCCTGCAGAAGGCAGAGAGTGGTTGTGGATGGGTCTTTTTCTGAATGGAGGTCAGTCACCAATGGAGTGCCCCAGGGATCTGTTCTAGGACCCTTGCTGTTTGTCATTTTCATAAATGACCTGGATGAGGAAGTGGAGGGATGGGTAAGTAAGTTCGCTGATGACACGAAGGTCGGCGGTGTTGTGGATGGTCTGGAAGGATGTCAAAAGTTGCAGCAGGACATAAATAGGATGCAGGACTGGGCGGAGAAGTGGCAGATGGACTTCAATGTGGATAAATGCGTAGTCGTCCATTTTGGCAGAACCAATGGGATGAACGAGTACACTATCAAGGGCAGGAGTCTTAGTAATGTTGAAGAGCAGAAGGATCTTGGGGTCCGGGTCCACAGGACTCTTAAATCGGCCTCGCAGGTGGAAGAGGTAGTCAAGAAGGCATATGGTGTACTGGCCTTCATTAATCGAGGGATTGAGTTTAGGAGTCAGGAGGTAATGCTGCAACTTTATAAGACCCTTGTCAGGCCTCATTTGGAGTACTGTGCACAGTTCTGGTCGCCTCACTATAGGAAAGACGTAGAAGCTATTGAAAGGGTGCAGAGGAGATTTACAAGGATGTTGCCTGGACTGGGAGGCATGCCTTATGAAGTTAGGTTGAGGGAGCTGGGTCTCTTTTCCCTGGAGAGACGAAGGTTGAGAGGCGACCTGATAGAGGTTTATAAAATGTTGAGAGGAATGGATAGGGTGGATTCTCAGAGGCTATTTCCCCGGGTTGAAATGGTCGCTACGAGAGGACACAGATTTAAGGTGCGGGGAGGCAAGTACAGAAGTGATGTTAGGGGTAAGTTTTTCACTCAGAGGGTGGTGAGTGAATGGAATCAGCTGCCGTCAGTGGTGGTGGAGGCGAACTCGCTGGGGTCTTTTAAAAGACTTCTGGATGAGTATAAGGGGTTTTATGGGATAGGGGGTTATAGATAGGTGTTGATGTGATCGCTGCAATTCATGGGCCGAAGGGCCTGTTTGTGCTGTAGTGTTCTGTGTTCTTTGTTCTATGTTCAAAGAGTGTTGAGCCTGTGGAACTCATTACCACAGGAAGTAGTTGATGCCAAAATATTGAATGCATTCAAGAGATGCCTGGATATAGCACTTGGGGTAAATGGGATCAAAGGTTATGGGAAAAAGCAGATTAGGCTATTGAATTGGATGATCAGCCATGATCTTAATGAATGGCAGAGGAGGCTCAAAAGGCCAAAAGGCCTCCTCCTGCTCCTATCTTCTGTGTTTCTGTATTGAATATAGGGTGGAAGAATTCTTAAACCTAACAGAGTATGAAGGAGATGGATTAAAATTATTAGAGATAGAGGGCCCGATTCTTCCATTTTGAGACTGTACACCCACTGGTGGGAAAACAAAAGTGAATCATTCACAAGCCACTCTGCCTATTCAAATGGACCAGCCTTGCCCCTGCATGAAACTCACAGATTCACCAATTCCACCTGTGGTGAGTTGCTGCAGTGGCCAGCACCTGACTGAGCAACAAGCGGGAGCAGCTTAACAATGCTCCCTTCCCGCTCCACAGTCAAATCACCAGGAAAGATGGCCAGAAGGAGACCAGCCCTGCACTTCCTGGATGCGGATGTTGAACATAATTGAGGAGAGGAAGGTCACCCTGTTCCCCAGGGTGGGCAGGAGACTACCTGCTAACATGGTAACTGAGGCCAGGGAGGCAGTGGCTGAGACCTGGGAAGTGGTGGCCGAGGCCCGGGAGGCAGTGGCCGAGGTCTGGGAAGCGGAAGCCTGGGAGGTGGGGGCCGGGGCCTGGGAGGCAGAGGCCGGGGCCTGGGAGGTGGAGGCTGGGGCCTGGGAGGCAGAGGCCGGGGCCTGGGAAGCGGAGGCCAGAGCCTGGGAGGTGGAGGCCGGGGCCTGGGAAGCGGAGGCCGGGGCCTGGGAGGTGGAGGCTGGGGCCTGTGAGGTGGAGGCCAGAGCCTGGGAGATGGAGGCTGGGGCCTGGGAGGTGGAGGCTAGAGCCTGGGAGATGGAGGCTGGGGCCTGGGAGGCGGTGGCCAGAGCCTGGGAGATGGAGGCTGGGGCCTGGGAGGCGGTGGCCGGAGCCTGGGAGATGGAGGCTGGGGCCTGGGAGGCGGTGGCCAGAGCCTGGGAGATGGAGGCTGGGGCCTGGGAGGCGGTGGCCGGAGCCTGGGAGATGGAGGCTGGGGCCAGGGAGGCGGTGGCCAGAGCCTGGGAGGTGGAGGCCAGAGCCTGGGAGGCGGAGGCCGGGGCCTGGGAGGCGGAGGCCGGAGCCTGGGAGGCAGAGGCCGGGGCCTGGGAGGTGGGGGCCGGGGCCTGGGAGGCGGAGGTCGGGGCCTGGGAGGTGGAGGCCGGGGCCTGGGAGGTGAAGGCCGGAGCCTGGGAGGCAGAGGCCGGGGCCTGGGAGATGGAGGCTGGGGCCTGGGAAGTGGAGGCTGGGGCCTGGGAGGCAGAGGCCGGAGCCTGGGAGATGGAGAGGCAGAGGCCGGGGCCTGGGAGGTGGAGGCCGGGGCCTGGGAGGCGGAGGCCGGAGCCTGGGAGATGGAGTCTGGGGCCTGGGAGGCAGAGGCCAGAGCCTGGGAGGCAGAGGCCAGAGCCTGGGAGGCGGAGGCCGGGGCCTGGGAGGCGGAGGCCGGAGCCTGGGAGATGGAGGCTGGGGCCTGGGAGGCGGAGGCCGGAGCCTGGGAGATGGAGGCCGGGGCCTGGGAGGCAGAGGCCAGAGCCTGGGAGGCAGAGGCCGGAGCCTGGGAGGTGGAGGCTGGGACCTGTGAGGTGGAGGCCGGAGCCTGGGAGGCGGAGGCTGGGACTTGGGAGGTGGAGGCTGTGGCCTGGGAGGTGGAGGCCGGAGCCTGGGAGGCAGAGGCCGGGGCTTGGGAGGTGGGGGCCGGGGCTTGGGAGGTTGGGGCTGGAGTCTGGGAGGTGGAGGCTGGGGCCTGTGAGGTGGAGGCCGGAGCCTGGGAGGCAGAGGCCGGGGCCTGGGAGATGGAGGCTGGGGCCTGGGAGGCAGAGGCCAGAGCCTGGGAGGTGGGGGCTGGGGCCTGGGAGGTGGAGGCCGGAGCCTGGGAGGCAGAGGCCGGGGCCTCGGAGGCGGAGGCCGGGGCCTGGGAGGCGGAGGCCGGGGCCTGGGAAGCGGAGGCTGGAGCCTGGGAGATGGAGGCTGGGGCCTGGGAGGCAGAGGCCAGAGCCTGGGAGGTGGAGGCAGGAGCCTGGGAGGTGGAGGCCGGGGCCTGGGAGGTGGGGGCCGGGGCCTGGGAGGTGGAGGCTGGGGCCTGGGAGGCGGAGGCCGGGGCCTGGGAGGTGGGGGCTGGGGCCTGTGAGGTGGAGGCCGGAGCCTGGGAGGCAGAGGCCGGAGCCTGGGAGTTGGAGGCTGGGGCCTGGGAGATGGAGGCCGGAGCCTGGGAGGTGGAGGCTGGGGCCTGGGAGCTGGGGGCCGCGGCCTGGGAGGTGGAGGCCGAGGCCTGGCAGGCAGAGGCCGGAGCCTGGGAGGTGGAGGCCGGGGCCTGGGAGGTGGGGGCTGGGGCCTGGGAGGTGGGGGCTGGGGCCTGGGAGGTAGGGGCTGGGGCCTGGGAGGTAGGGGCTGGGGCCTGGGAGGCAGAGGCCAGAGCCTGGGAGGTGGAGGCTGAGGCCTGGGAGGTGGGGGCCGGGGCCTGGGAGGTGGAGGCTGGGGCCTGGGAGGTGGGGGCCGGGGCCTGGGAGGTGGGGGCCGGGGCCTGGGAGGTGGAGGCTGGGGCCTGGGAGGTGGGGGCTGGGGCCTGGGAGGTGGGGGCCGGGGCTAGGGCCTGGGAGGCAGGGGCCGGGGCCTGGGAGGTGGAGGCTGGGGCCTGGGAGGTGGAGGCTGGGGCCTGGGAGGTAGGGGCCGGGGCCTGGTAGGTGGGGGCCGGGGCCTGGGAGGTGGGGGCCGGGGCCTGGGAGGTGGAGGCTAGGGCCTGGGAGGCAGGGGCCGGGGCCTGGGAGGTGGAGGCTGGGGCCTGGGAGATGGAGGCCAGGGCCTGGGAGGTGTGGGCCGGGGCCTGGGAGGTGGAGGCTGGGGCCTGGGAGGTGGGGGCTGGGGCCTGGGAGGTGGGGGCCGGGGCCTGGGAGGTAGAGGCTGGGGCCTGGGAGGCGGGGGCTGGGGTCTGGGAGGTGGGAACCGGGGCCTGGGAGGCGGAGGCCGGGGCCTGGGAGGCAGAGGTGTGGAAGGTGGAGGCTGAGGCTGTCAGCAGCAGTAGCACCAGTTTGAGGACAGACGTTCATTGCAGGAAGAAAAGTAACAACCGCCTTACAACTGAAAGAGTGAGTACCCACTTGTCCTCCCTGGTCCTAACCACAATAAGCACTTCTAGCCTTCAACCAACCGGCCTCCCTCCCTCAGAACCCCCATTTCTCCCCTTCCAAACCCCCAATGATCCCCATCAGTTTCACCTCTTCACCCAACATCCATCATGATCATTCACAGGTTTGCCCCAAACCCACACATGGCACTAACGTGAAGCCCCCTAACTCACCTGGTCAGCCGCTCAAAATCTCTGTTCTGTCCCCAAAGGATAAGATCGCATTAACAGGAGGAATAAAGGGAGACAGGTGGGGGGCATACCTGCACTGAGGGCCTTTACCCCCTTCAAATAAAAGACGCTGGAAATTGCAGGGGAGGACCAGACATGGTAAGTAGCCAAAACTGCGAGGGCAGTATGGTCCATACAAGTGAGAATCCAAAGCACATTCATCCATGTCTCGAGTTCTCCACATCATCGAGATTCCCAAAAGCTGACCAACGTCTTCTCTTACAGGATCACCATCCGAGGAGGTCATATCATGTAGTGCCGCACCTCCTCTCCCAACACCACACCACAGCTCCAAGGGTGACAGTGAAGTCTACCTTCACCTGCACCATCCAGCAGCATAGATACACTCACCTCAGTGGGAAATGTGAGCAGTCAGGCTTCTGGGCACTTGGTGGGTGAACACCACACAGCAGCTGCTACACATCCGATGGAGGTAGAAGCTTCAAGGCGAGCCCTGCATTCAGAGAAGTGGGGAGTCCCAGGAACCAACTGTCCACAGGCACATGTCAATCCTCTGGGAAAGTTCATCTCAGCACATTACAGATACAGAAGTAAAGCCATGGTCATTAGGAAGTGGTACTTGGTGGGGTGGTGGGGGCCTGGAATGCACTCCCAAGTAGGGTGGTGGAGGCAGGCACGCTAGAGTTGTTTAAGGCTTACTTAGATAGGCACATGAGCGGACTAGAGATGGAGGGATACAGGAGACTGATCTAAATAAAGACCAAGAGCCATGGGACGTCCCTGGGAATCAATTGATTCTTACAGACCTTCCAACGTATTGTATGGCTCACTTGTCTTACTTCTGAGCTTCAGGGGATTCTGTAAATGTCTGTTAAAGATTTGTGTGTTTATTGATGTCTTTTCTTTTACTTCACAAGTGATTCGGTCCACCTTGTTGTCCAACAAGGGGCATACACGCAGTGGGTCGTGTGAAGGCTGCTCTTGGATGTTGCTTTGAGAGTTGCCTAGTGCTTCACGTCGTTAATGTACACTTAAACTGGACCATTTGACGGGCAACACCACAGCTCAGTGACTATCACTGTTTGCTGTGCAGATACATGGATTTGGGCCGGTGCCTGTGGGAGTTTACACATTCTCCCCATGACTGCGTGGGTTTTCTACAGGTGCTCCGGTTTCCTCCCACACCCCAAAAACGTGCTCTTAGGTTGATTGGTATGACAAATTGTCCCTCAATCTTCCCCAATAGATGCAGACAAAGGTCATAGGTAGAGGAGGGCACTCATAATGTTAAAATGGCGGTGCAGGCTTGTTGGGCCGAAGGGCCTATTTCTTGGGCTGTGTTGTTTTTTGTTCTTTCTTTGTTCTTTGTTCCTGCAACTGCAAGGCCACCTGGAGGAGTCCATCAGGCTTTAGTCACAGGAGATGGTGCCAGCAGTGCATGCAACCCAGGACAACACTGGAGTGGAGAGCCTGTGGCAAGAGGTCCTAGCGATGACCAATGATGTCCACTCTATGCTGTCCATTGCTGAGGGCCAAGAGAGTATGTACAGCATTCTTACAGGCATGTCAAAGGCTGATATGGACATTGCAGAAGTGCTCAAGAGTTTGATCCAGTCACACTGGACAGTGACTGAGGGCATTTCCCACATTGCTCAGACTCTGGAGGGCCTCCGGGCCTGGCATCACAAGATGATAGTGAGGCAGCTAGTTTTCACTCCAACCATCGCTTCAACCCATGGAGTAACCTTGGGGGCCATAGGCATCCTGAGGATGAAGGAAGTGCTGGAGCACAGCCTAGGAATTTTCTCCAGGGAGTTTCTGGCAGTCTGTTGCCTTTCTGAATTCCTCCCTTCCTGACAATGGCAAATCTACTGGGATTTGGGAAAAACTGGGTGACACGGCATCACCAATGACACCTGAAAGTTGATCTGGCCAAACCAGGTCCATGCCCTCAGAGGCTGCATGCCAAGGGCATCGCAGGCCACAAGGTGTGGAACAGGACCACCAGCTGAATGTACACGTTATCCTGCTGCATGATGCTGACATTTTGGCAAACCTGAAGATACCCGGTACTTCAAAGCCAACCCTCAGCCAAAGGTTACCCACTGAAGTTGTGGCTAATGACGCCTGTACGGGAGCCACAGACTGAAGTGGAGGATTGCTATAATGAGGCCCACTGTGCCATCAGGAATGTTGTTGTGCATACACCTTCTAAAGATGAGTTTATTAGTGTCACAAGTGGGCTTACATTAACACTGCAATGAAGTTACTGTGAAAATCCCCTAGTCGCACACTCCATGACCCTTTTGCCTCCAGCACAGCACGCATGACCTCGACAGACCTACCCTTCAGTAGGAAGCCATGTAAACCAGAGTGAGATGCACAAGTTGACAACTGTTGCCTATCCAGAATCCTCTGGGTCCTCTTCGGGCTCTTCCTCAGCACCTCCTGGTCCTCCTCCTCAGGGTCCTCCTCTTCAGGATCTGTCTGTTCCTCCTCCTCCACCATGTTTCCCTGCTGCTGTGCAAGATTATGGGGCACGCAGCAAGCACCACAATCTTTGTGACCATCTCTAGGCTGTATTTCAGAGCCCCATCAGACCAATCCAGACATCTGAGCCACATCTTTAGAAGGTGTATGCACAACAACATTCCTGATGGCACAGTGGGCCTCATTATAGCAATCCTCCACTTCAGTCTGTGGCTCCCGTACAGGCGTCATTAGCCACAACTTCAGTGGGTAACCTTTGGCTGAGGGTTGGCTTTGAAGTACCGGGTATCTTCAGGTTTGCCAAAATGTCAGTATCATGCAGCAGGATAACGTGTACATTCAGCTGGTGGTCCTGTTGATTTAGGACATTCCTTGTTGAGACAGTGCTCTAAGGGTGACATGCATTGTCCATTGATCTGGGGATCCTGGAGATGGCACTGTACACAGCAGCCTAGGCAGCCTGATGTGTCTGGTCCAGGTTGATGGTGATGTAATCTGATATCCAGACATAAAGGGTATCCATGACCTTGCAAATGCCCTGTGCACAATGACCGTGAGATCCCACACAAGTCCCCGCTGGATCGCTAGAAAGATCCCGTGGCAAAGAAGTTGAGGGCGATGGTGACATTTACAGCCATTGGAAGCAGATGTCCTCCTCCTCTTGGTGCTAGGTGATTGAGCACTGTTCATAGGTGCCACATGGTCTCTCTTTACAGGTGCAGTCTTCTGTGGCACATATAGTCTGGCACTCCTCAAAATGTGGAGATGCTGGCGTTGGACTGGGGTAAACACAGTAAGAAGTCTCACAACACCAGGTTAAAGTCCAACAGGTTTATTTGGTAGTAAACACACTAGCTTTCAGAATGCTATTCCTTCGTCAGGTGAGTGGAGAGTTCTGATCACAAACAGGTCATATAAAGGCACACACAGTTTATAGATTACTGATTAGAATGCGAGTCTTTACAGTTAATCTGCTATTCAAGTCTGAAAGGTGCAGACAATGTGAGTGGAGATAGCATTAAGCATAGGTTAAAGAGATGTGTATTGTCTCCAGACAGGACAGTGAGATATTGCAAGTTCACGCAAGTCATGGGGGTTACAGATAGTGTGACATGAACCCAAGATCCCGGCTGAGGCCGTCCTCATGTGTGTGGAACTTGGCTATCAGTCTCTGTTCAGCAATTCTGCGCTGTCATATGTCATGAAGGCTGCCTTGGAGAATGTTTACCTGAAGATCAGAGGCTGAATGCCCGTGACCGCAGAAGTGCTCGCTGATTGTTGAGCGATGTTCATTCATCTGATGACGTAGCGTCTGCATGGTCTCACTAATGTACCATACCTCAGGACGTCCTTTCCTGCAGCATATTAGGTAGACAACATTGGCTGAGTTACAAGAATATGTACAGTATACCTAGTGGACGATGTTCTCACGTGAGATGATGGCATCCATGTCAATGAGTTGTAAAATTGCATCTGGAAACTGACAATTGTCGGCATTGAGAACTGAGGCAGTTGCAACAAAGCCATCGTCATGGGGGATGCTGGTGTAGAGCGCTGAGACATCCATTGTGATGAGTAGTGCCCCTGGTTCAACTGCTCCATGTGTGCTGAGTCCGTAGTGACGCGACAAAAGCTGGGGGTTCTTTGTACAATGGGTTTCAGGATGCCCTCGACGTAGCCGGAGAGGTTCTCGCACAGGGTCCTATTGCCCGATACGATGGGACGGCCAGGTGTGTTTGCCTTGTGTATCTTTGGGAGGCAGTAGAGATCTCCAACGTGGGGAGTACGTGAGATTAGAGCATGGAGGGTGCTCTGACGGTCCAGATCAAAGTTCTTGATCAGAGTGTTGAGTTGGGTGTGTTCTTTGGTCAGATCTGTGGGTCAGATCTGTCTGTAGTTTTCCTCATTGTTCAGTTGCTGGTACACTTCTTTGCAATAATCCGTTCTGTTCAGTATGACAATGGGCCTTCCTTTACCTGCTGGTTTGATGACAATGTTGCAGTTGGTCTTGAGAGCTTGGATGGCATTGCATTGTGCTTGGATGGTGTTCGGGGCTGGTTTATGAGTGTTGATCTGGTGTTGATGCACCTCCTGATGGTTTGGCATACATGTCAAGTCAATGGCAGCGGCCTTCCCGAGGAGTCCAATTGGACTCTTTCCTCTTTGGTTGCTGCATTGCAGATCTCTCTGTCAGCTGTTTTGGTTCATTGGCTGTCTCGTTGTGTTCGCTCATTGGGTTTGTGGAAGACTCCCGCAGCCTCATTCGTCTGATGAATTCCTCTGTGTCCGCTGCGAAACTGATGGGGTCCATTTTGGTGGTGGGGCAGAAATTGAGCCCTCAGCTGAGAACTTCGACTTCATCTAGTTCATCTATTCTCCGGAATCGGTTGCATTCTTGGACCCACGCATCTCCGTTAAAGACGGTCATCTCAGCAACTACTGTACTGCAAGCCCACAGATAATCTCACGATGCTCCGCTTCTCCAGCTTCCACCCTAGATATGTTAAAGAAGCCATCCCCTATGGACAAGCCCTCCATATACACAGATTTGCTCAGATGAGGAGGATCGCAACAGACACCTCCAGACACTGAAAGATGCCCTCATAAAACAGGATATGGCGCTCGACTCATCAATCGATAGTTCCAACGCGCCACAGCTCAACCTCCTCAGAAGACAAACACAGGACACGGTGGACAGAGACTTCATCATGCAGAACTTCCCCGGAGCGGAGAAGCTACAACATCTTCTCCGGAGTCTTCAACATGTCATTGATGAAGACGAACATCTTGCCAGGGCCATCCCCACTTCTTGCCTTCAGACAACTGCACAACCTCAAACAGACCATTGCCCGCAGCAAGCCACCCAGCCTTCAGGAGAAGAGTGACCACAACGCCATACAACCCTGCCACAGCAACCTCTGCAAGACATACCGGATAATGGACACGGATGCCATCGTCTTACGTGAGAACACCATCCACCAGGTAGACGGCACAAACCGTTGCAAATCGGCCAAGTTGTCTACCTAATACACTGCAGGAAAGGATGTCCTGAAGCATGGTACATTGGGGAAACCATACAGATGCTGCGACAACGGATGAATGAACATCGCTCAACAATCGCATGGCAAGACTGTTCTGTTCCTGTTGGCGAACACTTCAGTGGTGATGGGCATTTGGTCTCTGATCTTCAGGTAAGCGTTCTCCAAGGTGGTGTTCATGACACACGACAGCGCAGAGTCGCTGAGCAGAAACTGATAGCCAAGTTCCACACACATGAGGAAGGCCTCAACCGGAATCTAGGGTTCATGTCACACTCTTTGTAACCCCATGACTTGCCTGAACTTGCAATATCTCACTTACTGTCCTGTCTGGAGACAATACACATCTGTTTAATCTATGCTTAATGCTATCTCCACTCACATTGTCTGCACCTTTAAGACTTGAATAGCAGATTAGCTGTAAAAACTCACATTCTAATCAGTATTCTGTAGATAAAGGGGGGGCGGTTTAGAACAGAGTTGAGGAGGAACTTCTTCACTCAAAGGGTGGTGAATCTCTGGAATTCTCTGCCCGTTGAAGTGGTGGAGGCTGCCTCGCTAAATATTTTTAAGAAACGGGTTGATGGGTTTTTGATAAGAGAAGGGATTAAGGGTTATGGGGAGAGGGTGGGAAGGTGGAGCTGAGTCACGACAGATCAGCCATGATCTTATTGAATGGCAGGGCAGGCTCGAAGGGCCAGATGGCCTACTCCTGCTCCTATTTCTTATGTTCTTATGTTCTTAAACTGTGTGCACCTTTATATGCCCCGCTTGTGATCAGAACTCTCCACTCACCTGACAAAGGAACAGTGTTCCGAAAACTAATGTCTTTTACTACCAAATAAACCTGTTGGATTTTAACCTGGTGTGGTGAGACTTCTTACTGTTTTTACTCCTCAAAATGCCAGTGCCTACTGTAAACCCGGGGTCGATGGTCTCACTGTCTTCTTGCCACCCCCCCCCACCTCAACCTAAAGGGTGGCTGGCACTTGAGCCTCTCAATAGTCCCCTGATCTTCGGCTTCCAACTTCTGGTACAGGGTCATGCCTGGGTTGCCCTGGTGCTCTTGCAACCTCCTGCTTGCCTCGGTGGCAACGATCAGAACCATTGCCATCTGAAATGGCTCCAGTCAAAAAACCCTTCCTAGCTGTGAACGGTAAGAAGTCTCACAACACCAGGTTAAAGGCCAACAGGTTTATTTGGAACCTGGCAGTAATGTGACATGAACCCAGGATCCCGGTTAAGAATGTGGAAGAGAGAGAGTTTGAGAGACAGTTAGCAACATTATCCATCTTTTCACTCTTACATATCCCTGTCATCCCTATGTGGTGCAGCAGCTGCAGAGTACCCAATTCTCAACACCACTCCCTCCTTTCGCACAGTGACACGTTACAGCAGCTCCTCTCAATAGCATCTGGCTTGTACAGTGAGGCCTTTGCCCCTTGTCCCTTCTTCTCACCTCAGGGCCTCCTGTCCCATCTGCCCTCCCATCACAGCATCTGAAGATTCCCTTCAGTGGGTGTGGGACATTGACAATAGTCTGAGTTTCCATCACATTCTTTGAGTTTCTGGGAGTGTTAATGTCATCCAGTGGGATAAGGAAGAGACATGAGGAAGCAGCTAGTATGCAGGGGCAGCGAGCATCATTCTTTATGGAGTATCCTTATATGTCTCAGTACTTGGCTGTTTGTGGTATGGTCTACCTGGCAGCACTTCTTTCAGCTGCTCCTGGGTCACATGATCCTTTCCGATTCCTCTCCCTGACCTGGTGTGTTACTGTGAATGAAGGGAATTCCATGAGATGTCCAGTACTCGTGTAGAGTTTGAAGGGAGGGAGTCCCTGGATCAGTGAAGGGATTTAGGACTCAGCTGGTCTGAATTGGGGGTTTCTGTATGATGACAGGACTATGCCAGAACGTGAGAGGTTAACAGGTCCTGATGTCATCAGTATGTGGTTCTCACGGAGCCAGAAGATCAGAGCTGAGCTCAGACACAGAAAGGAAGCAACACTTTTGACATTCAGGTGCCTGGAATTGATGATGGGTCATCTGAAGAGAATGAAGAACTACGACCAGACTCAGATAGATTGTTTCCTCCTTTTGTGGGATTCTTTAATGAAGTATTCGTAATTTGACAGATTCTTTTCGAACAAGTAAACAGAGTGTACAAACCATAAATCAATCAGTCGTGTTACCTTAGTAAGACAAGAGTTAATACAATGCTCATGCTCTCATTTCAGGACTTTGTGATGGCTCTTTCAGTCTTACTGAGGGGTACTGTTCATGAAAAACTCAGATGGACATTTAACCTGTATGATATTAATAAGGATGGATATATCAACAAAGAGGTAAGCAACCTTACAAAGAAGAATGGTCTGAATGTCTGGAGTGATATTTGAGGGATTCTGATCATAGAATCCTCCAGTGCAGATGGAGGCTATTCAGTCCATCAAGTCTGCACCAACAACAACTGGAGAGATAGACTTCAATGGCAAGTTTGTGAACTGGAATAATGGTGTTGAATGGGGCAGCTAGAGGCATTGTCTTCAATGGGGTATTTAGTACTTGAGGGCTGGTCTTCAATGGAGAGTTGGTGTACAGTACAGATGGTTTTAGCCAGGAATTAGTGAATTAGAGAGATGGTTTCAATGAGGACTTAGTGTACTGGAGGGTTTGCTCTTCAATGGAATTAAAGTACTAGACAGGTGGTCTTCAATGGGGAGTGACTGTTCTAGAGTGATACAAAGAACAGTACAGCACAGGAATGGACCCTTCAGCCCGCCAGGGCTGTACCAGTCATGATGCCCTAACTAAACTTAGGGCTGCAGAGTGGCACAGTGGTTAGCACTGCTATCTCAGTGCTCCAAGGACCTGGGTTCGATTCCCTGTTTGGGTCATTGTCTGGGCGGAGTTTGCATGTTCTCCCCATATCTGCGTGAGTTTCCTCCAGGTATCCAGTTTCCTCTCACGGTCCAAAGGTGACTGGGTTAGGTTGATTGTAAAAAGTCTGACAACACCAGATTTTAGTCCAACCGATTTATTTGATAATATTCTCACAAGCAAGCAAGCTTTCGGGGTTAGCCTCTTCGTCAGGTGAATCATGATGGTTGATTGACCATGCTAAATTGTGCCTTAATGTCATGGGATGCATAGGTTAGAGGGATTAGCGGGGTAAATATGTGGGATTACTGGGATAGGGTCTTGGCAGGATTGTTGTTGGTGCAGACCCAAAAGACTGAATGACCTCCTTCTGCACTGTAGGGTCTCTATGATTCTATAAACTGGTCCTCAAACTGGTATTCAAAGGGTTCTTAGTGTATGAGTTGCATGATTTTCAATGGTGTGTTTTTGTACCTAGAGATGGTTTTCAACAGAGTTTCAGTGGTGTGACCTGCAATGGAGAATTTGTGTATTAGTGTTTGATAGACCATGGTTAAGGGGAGACTGAACCTTCTGTTATTGAAACCACAGGAGATGACTGATATTGTGAGAGCCATCTATGACATGATGGGGAAATACACATATCCTGTGCTCAAGGATGATGCTCCTCGGCACCATGTGGATGTCTTTTTTCAGGTAATGTTTTCAGGTATTTAATTGTTAGAATGCCTCATTTAACATGGCCTGAGATCGAGCAGCAGATGTCACCTATCATCTTGGGTCCAGGGTTTGGACCCAAGCTGATGGGAATATTTTGTAAATTTGTGTTGACCTGGGTCAACACTACACCAGGTCATGTGCAGGTCATGTGTTCACAGTGTGGGCAGTGTACTACATTCCTTTATGTGCCCAGATCTTATACTCAGGTTCCAAATTCACCATCTTCATCAGAACAGTTCAATTTACATCAAACTTGCCCAATTTTTCCATGTTGAGGGCCACTTTTTCATTTTTCCCAGACTCTGAAGGCCTTTTTCAAATTTTGGAAAGATTAAGCTGATGAAGAAAAATAAACAAGTTGCTGAACAAAAAAGTCACAGGAATAAATTAACAATTGAAAGAATGAGCAATTAGTGTGTAAAGGTGAGAGTGTGCAGGTCCAACTCACTCCCAGTGAATCTATCAGCTGCAAATCTGAGAGGAACGTGTGATCAAGGGATCACTTTCTTTATCACTAGAGAGATGGTGTTCATTGGGAGTTAGTGTACCAGAGAAATTGTCTTCAATTGGAAGTAATTGTACTAATAAGATTGTCTTTAATGGGGAGCTGGTACTAGGTGAATGGGGAGTTAATGTTCAAGAGGAATAGAGGAATTACCACTGCATTTACTGAGATTTTGGAAACAACCTCCAAGGGCGACATTGTGGCTGGACAAATCTGGCCTTAACAAACTCTTGGTTCTTTGCTGATTGATTTGATCTTCCTGAAGACAAGTACATGACAGGATGCAGCTCAAACTGATAGGCTGCGTTTCAATACTCATTCATACACCTCACTGTCTGACAGTAGTGGACATGGTGCCCATTTCTACCTTAGCATTTCAGTTTCAAATTATTCTTCAGCATTTATTGCCCATCCCCAGTTGCCCTCGAAAAGGTGGAGGTGAGTTGTCTTATTGCAGTCCATGTGATGTAGGTGTACACACAGTGCTGTTAGGGAGGGAGTTCCAGTATTTTGACCCAGCAGCAGTGAATGAACTTGGACTTGGAAGTGGTGGTGTTCCCATGTGCCTCATCGCCTTTATTAGATGTGAACTCCAATTCTCCAAGTCTTGGTGATTGGTGAAGTTGAGCAGACCAGCACCATTCCATGGGTTTCAATTAGTCACAAATGAAAATTCATCATGACCTTTTCATGCACAGAGCAAACTGGTGTAATTTCTCCTGAAACGTTTCCAAATGATCTTTTATGTCAATCTTCACAGAAAATGGACAAGAACAAAGATGGTGTGGTCACGATTGATGAGTTTATAGAATCCTGCCTACAGGTAAGAGTTTGTTTGAGAAACATTCAGCCAGATGGGTAACCACACCATTTCTCCTTTAATTTGAGGGTGATCTCTGGGAGTGAAGCGCACAGGAAGCTAACGCCAGTTCAGGAGAGGTGAACCAATGAGAGCACATAAAACATGGTTCAATCCTGATTTTTAAGGTCACAGGAACTGAACTCTATGACCGCTTGCATCCTGGGTTCAAAATTCAATCCTTGAATTCAGTTCAAGTCACTTACTCTCTTGGATATCTCCAGTGATGAATGGCAATTCATTCTGTTCTTGGGTTTAACTCTTAAGTGGGTAGTATCTTTGCCTCTGAGCCAAAGACTCTGAGTTCAAATCCCACTCCAGGAGTTGCTGGCCAAAGAAAGTATGTTCATAACTTGTCAAACAAATTGAATATCAATGTGTAAATCCTTCTCTGGCAGGTGGTAGGAGCGGGAGAGAATCTTGGCAAGACAGAACCACATGGTAACATCAGTGCAAGGGCCTCCTCATGTTAAAAGACTCCACACATATGTTCTTGCCATGGGATGTATTCTTCACTGTAAGGATAGTTCCTTACAGTGAAGAATACATCAGAGAGAGTTTTAAATTGCTGTTCACATACCACATTGTAAATACACCATCCTTACAATGCTGGCCAACAGCTCCCCTACAGATAGAAGGATATAATTACAAAATGATAGGATTACCTAGGCAACTTCCATTCTAAATGTGGATGTAGCAATTTATAATTGGAAAGAAATGAGACAAGTGTTTAACCATGAGATTATAATTGTCAGACAGAAGTGAAAATTAAATGCAGTCATTGGATTAGTAGGTTTACAGGGGTGGACTGAGGGAACACTTCAATGTGCAAAGGCCAGCTTAAGGTTCTTTAGTTAAATGGCATGAGGGTTCAGAGTTCCAGCATTAATCTGACTAGGCGTGCCTGCTCGTGCTTGCTGTGTTTGAGTTTGCAATGACCCAGATAGGGAGCGTGTAGATGGCAGTGTTGACACTTAAGATGATGGTGAAGCGTGGGTAGGAGTGATTCTTGAGTTGGAGCTAGTGTGTGAGGAGCATGGCACTGAATAGGAAGAACATAGTGATTGGAGGAAGGGGAAGAAGGCCTTGTTACAGATGTTGGCAAAGATCGAAGTGGCTGGCTGAGAGATGGAGGTGGGAGGGGGTCCAGGAAAAGGCTACATTAATGGACACTGGCTGAATGCAGAAGATCGTTCATCTTCTTGTGGCACTGCTGCCCCGTCCTCTTCTGCAGTGAGCTTGCACTCACCAGGGCTGCCACTGCATCCCAGGTGGGGATGGTGAGAACATAAGAACATAAGAAATAGGAGCAGGAGTAGGCCATCTAGCCCTTCGAGCCTGCCCCACCATTCTATAAGATCATGGCTGATCTGAAGTGGATCAGTTCCACTTTCTCACTTTCTCCCCATAACCCTTAATTCCCTGTCTATCAGAAACCTATCTACCCGTGACTTAAATATATTTAGCGAGGTAGCCTCCACCACTTCAACGGACAGAGAATTCCAGAGATTCGCCACCCTTTGAGTGAAGAAGTTCCTCCTCAACTCCGATCTAAACTGCCCTCCCCTTATCTTGAGGCTGTGTCCTCGAGTCCTGCTATCCTTTCTAAGCGGGAAGGATCTCTCTATCTCTACCCTATCCATCCCCTTCATTATCTTATTTGTCCCTATAAGATCCCCCCTCATCCTTCTAAACTCCAACGAGTGCAGACCCAGTCAATTTAGTCGCTATTCATAGGCCAACCCCCTCATCTCCGGTATCAGCCTAGTGAACCTTCTCTGCACTCCCTCCAAGGCCAATATATCCTTGCGCAAGTGCGGCGACCAAAACTGCACACAGTATCCAGCTGCGGCCTCACCAGTACCCTGTACAGTTGCAGCAAGACCTCCCTACTTTTATATTCTATCCCCCTCGCTATAAAGGCCAACATCCCATTCACCTTCTTGATCACCTGCTGCACCTGCAGACTGGGTTTTTGCGACTCGTGCACAAGGACCCCCAGGTCTCTCTGCACTGTAGCATGCTGCAGCTTTTCACCTTTTAAATAGTAATCCCTCCTACTATTATTTCTGCCAAAGTGGATAACCTCACATTTGCTAACATTATACTCCATCTGCCAGATCCTCACCCATTCGCTCAGCCTATCCAGATCTCTCTGCAGACTTTCCACACCCTCCACGCAATTTGCTTTTCTACTCCTCTTCGTGTCATCAGCAAATTTCGTCACCCTACACTCAGCCCCTTCCTCCAGATTGTCTATATAAATGGTAAATAGTTGAGGCCCCAGCAGCACTCCACTAGTCACCAACCGCCAACCAGAATAGCACCCATTGATACCAACTCTCTGCTTCCTATTAGACAACCAATGCTCTATCCACGCTAACACCTTACCCCAACTCCATGCACCCTAATCTTTTGTAGCAACCTTTTATGAGGCACCTTATCAAATGCCTTTTGGAAATCTAAAAGCACCACATCTACTGGTTCCCCTCCATCTATCGCACCAGTCACATCCTCATAGAAATCCAATAAATTCATCAAACACGACTTCCCCTTAACGAATCTGTGCTGCGTCTGCTCTATCAAACCATTATTTTCTAGGTGCCTCGCTATTTCTTCTTTGATGACGAATTCTAGCATTTTTCCAACTACAGACATTAAACTCACTGGCCTATAATTCCCTGCCTTTTGTCTGCTACCTTTTTTAAACAGCAGCGTAACATTAGCCGTTTTCCAATCTTCCGGCACTTCCCCGGAGTCCAGTGTGTTTGATAAATAATTACTAAGGCATCCACTATCACCTCTGCCATTTCTTTCAGAACCCTGGGATGCATTCCATCCTGCCCTGGGGACTTGTCCACCTTCAGTCCCATTAGTCTATCAAGCACTACCTCTCTCGTGACGTAATCGCATTTAGGCCCTCAACTCCTACCATCCTTCTATCTTTAATATCTGGCAAACTATTCGTGTCCTCTTCCGTGAAGACCAAGGCAAAAAACTTATTTAAAGCCTCAGCCATTTCCTCATCTCCCACTGCTAAATCCCCCCTCTCATCCTCCAAGGGTCCCACATTCACTCTAGCCAGCCTCCTCTTTTTTATATATTTGTAAAAACTTTTACTGTCATTTTTTATTATTAGTGCTAGTTTAGCTTCATAGTCTATCCTTCCTTTCTTTATCACCTTCTTAGTCATTCTTTGTTGATTTTTAAATCTTTCCCAATCTTCTTATCGCCCACTATTTTTAGCCACCCTGAACGCATCAGCTTTTAATTTAATACTCTCCTTTATTCCCTTCGATAACCACGGCTGGTTATCCCTTCTCCTACAGTCTGGTGACCAGATTATATCCTAGAGCAGGGCTAGAATGCATCCTGTTCCTGTTCCACTCCATTTCAGAAATCTGGTCAGGGCTCCCTCTGAGGAATGTGGTGCGGGCTTCCTGGCTGCCATTCCCTGCAGTCACTGTGGAGCAAGTGCTGGGGAACCGTTTATATGTAGCGTGCAGTGATTGTCATGATTGAGTGAAGCCATGGCAAGTAAATCGGAGAGATTCTGTTGTGGATACAGCACGATTCTGATGGCCACAAAAGATTTTGTCAATGATCCTTAGGATCCCCAGTCAGAAATTATGCCAGAGCCTTCAATGTGGTACACCATGTTTTTTGCTGGAACCGACACTTTGCCAAATTCTGGTAAGATCACCAAGGGCTCAAAAAGAGATAGTGGCAGAGGCAATAGATGTGCTAAATGTGATTTTCCAAAGTTCCTTACATTTGGGAACTGTCCCATGAGACTGGAAGTTGGAAAATGTTACATCACTTTTCAAGAAAGGAGAAGAGAGAAAACAAAGAAAACAGGCCAGTTAGTCTAGTTATTGGGAAAAGCTTAAATCTATTACTAAAGAAGTCTTAACAGTGCACTTAACAAAAACATCTTATGATTATATCAGTAGTTGGGAAATTATTGGAGAGAATTCTTTGAGACAGGATTTATTCCCACTTGGAAATAAGTAGACATATGAGTGAGGGGCAATATGGTTTTGTGAAGGGGAGGTCGTGTCTTACAAACTTGATTGAGCTTTTCAAGGAAGTGATGAAGATGATTGATGATTGAATTCTATCAAGATAGATAAGTCGTCGGGACCAGATGGGATTTACCCTAGGTTACTGTGGGAGGTGAGGGAGGTGATTGCAGAGCCCCTGGCGATGATCTTTGCGTCGTCAATGAAGACGGGAGAGGTTCCGGAAGATTGGAGGATTGCGGATGTGGTTCCTATTTTCAAGAAAGGGAACAGAGATAGCCTGGGAAATTACCGACCGGTGAGTCTGACCTCAGTGGTTGGTAAGCTGATGGAGAGGCTTCTGAAGGACAAGATTTACGAGTATTTGGAGAGGTTTGGCATGATCAGAAATAGTCAGCATGGTTTTGTCAAGGGCAGGTCGTGCCTTACGAGCCTAGTTGAGTTCTTTGAAAATGTGACTGAACACATTGACGAAGGAAGTGCAGTGGATGTGGTGTACATGGACTTCAGCAAGGCATTTGATAAGGTCCCCCATGCTAGACTTCTTGAGAAAGTGAGAGGGCATGGGGTCCAAGGGCCTTTGGCCTTGTGGATCCAGAACTGGCTTGCCTGCAGAAGGCAGAGAGTGGTTGTGGATGGGTCTTTTTCTGCATGGAGGTCAGTCGCCAGTGGAGTGCCCCAGGGATCTGTTCTAGGACCCTTGCTGTTTGTCATTTTCATAAATAACCTAGATGAGGAAGTGGAGGGATGGATTAGTAAGTTCGCCGATGACACGAAGGTCGGTGGTGTTGTGGATGGTCTGGAAGGATGTCAGAAGTTGCAGCAGGACATAAATAGGATGCAGGACTGGGCGGAGAAGTGGCAGATGGACTTCAACGTGGATAAATGTGTAGTCGTCCATTTTGGCAGGACCAATGGGATGAACAAGTACACTAACAAGGGCAGGAGTCTTAGTAGTGTTGAAGAGCTGAAGGATCTCGGGGTCCGGGTCCACAGGACTCTTAAATCGGCCTCACAGGTGGAAGAGGTGGTCAAGAAAGCGTATGGTGTACTGGCCTTCGTTAATTGAGAGATTGAGTGTAGGAGTCGGGAGGTAATGCTGCAACTTTATAAGACCCTTGTCAGGCCTCACTTGGAGTACTGTGCACAGTTCTGGTCGCCTCACTGTAGAAAGGACGTAGAAGCTATTGAAAGGGTACAGAGAAGATTTACAAGGATGTTGCCTGGATTGGGAGGCATGCCTTATGAAGATAGGTTGAGGGAGCTGGGACTCTTCTCCCTGGAGAGACGAAGGTTGAGAGGTGACCTGATAGAAGTTTATAAAATGTTGAGAGGAATAGATAGGGTGGATTCTCAGAGGCTATTTCCCAGGGCTGAAATGGTCGCTACGAGAGGACACAGATTTAAGGTGCGGGGAGGCAAGTACAGAAGTGATGTTAGGGGTAAGTTTTTCACTCAGAGGGTGGTGAGTGAATGGAATCGGCTGCTGTCAGTGGTGGTGGAGGCGAACTCGCTGGGGTCTTTTAAAAGACTTCTGGATGAGTATATGGGATTTAATGGGGGTTATAGATAGGTCTATGGATTGGTAGGTGTTGAAGTGATCGGCACAACTCGTGGGCCGAAGGGCCTGTTTGTGCTGTAGTGTTCTATGTTCTATGTTCTATGAGGGTAAGGCAGTAGATTTGTCTGAAGTCCAAATCTTCAGTAAGGCCTTACTGAAGATTTGGACTTCAGTAAGGCCTTTGACAAGTTCCTCATGACAGACTGGTGCAGAAGGTGAAGTCACATGGGATCAGAGGTGAGCTAGCAAGGCAGATACAAAACTGGCTCGGTCAAAGAAGACAGAGGGTAGCAGTGGAAGGGTGTGTTTCTGATTGGAGAGCTGTGACAAGTGGTGTCCTCAGGGATTAGTGCTGGGACCTTTGCTGTTTATAACATATATAAATGATTTGGAGGAAAATGTAACTGGATTGATTAGTAAGTTTGTGGATGACACAAAGATTGGTGGATTTGTGGATAGTGATGAGGACCATCAGAGGATACAGCAGGATAGAGATCAGTTGGAGACTTGGGTGGAGAGTAATAGATGGAGTTTAATCCAAACAAATGTGAGATAATGCATTTTGGAAGGTCTAATACAGATAGGAAATATACAGTAAATGGCTCATCGGCTGGGGTAATGAGTTTAAAAATTGGCAAGTCATGTTGCAGCTTTATAGAACCTTAGTTAAACCACACTTAGAATATAGCCTTCAATAGTGTGGTAGTCACCACACTACCTTAAGGATGTGGAGGCTTTGGAGAGGGTACAAAAAAGATTTACCAGGTTGTTGCCTGGTATGGAGGGCATTAGCTATCAGGTGAAACTTGGTTTGTTCTCACTGGAGCGACGGAGTTGAGGGGAGACCTGATAGAAGTCTACAAGATTTTGAGAGGCATGGACAGAGTGGATAGTCAGAAGCTTTTTCCCAGGGTGGAAGAGTCAATTGCTAAGGGGCATAAGTTTAAGATGTGAGGGGTAAGGTTTAAAGGCAGATTTTTCACACAGAGAGTGGTGGGTGCCTGGAATTCATTGCCGGGGGAGGTACTGGAAGTGGATACAGTAGTGACTTTTAAGGAGCATCTTGACGAGTACATGGATAGGATGGGAATAGAGGGATATGGTTCCCAGAAGGTAGGGGGTTTCGGCATGATCGGTGCAGGCTTGGAGGGCTGAAGGGCCTGTTCCTGTGTTGTAATTTTCTTTGTTCTTTGTTTTTTGATTAGAACAGTCAACATTGTTTTGCTAAAGGAAAATACAGTTTAACAACTCATTAGAATTTTTGAAGATGTACCTAGTAGGATTTGGAGAACCAGTAGATGTAAAATAACTGGATTTCCAAAAAGGCATTCAATAAGTTAACACACAAAAACTTAATAGGCAAGATGAGGACTCATGGAGTTGGGGATAATAATTAGCATGGACAGAGGATTGGTTAATGGATAGAAAACAGTGTATGTGGATAAACTCCCAAGTTGGCAGTGAATAATGAAGTGTTGCAAGGATAGATTATCAGCTATTTACAATCTACATTAATGACTCAGATGAAAGGACAAAGAATTGTATCTAAATTACTGATGATGCCATTGCTAGATGGGAGGGTATGCTGGTAGGAGCACACAGAGAGGCTGCAAATCGGTTAAAACAAGTGGGCAACAAGATGGCAGATGGAGCATAAAGCATGAAGTTATTTGCTTTGGTCATGAGAAGAGAAAAACAGAACCTTTTTCAAAAAGTAAGAAACTTCTGATGTTCAAAGAGACATGGCTGGTCCAAAAACACAGAGTTAGCAAGCAATCAGGAAAGAAAATTGTATGTCAGCCTTTACTGCAAGGAGAGTGGAGGAGGGAGAATGGTGGAATAGGGGAGAATGAAGAGGGGGGGAACGAGGGAGAAGGGGGAATGGGGTGAGAGTCAGAATGAAGAAAGAGGGGGAATGGGGTGGAGGGACAATGGGGGGGTAGATGGGGTGGAGAAGGGGCTTGGGGAGGAATTCTGATCGGAATGATAATTGGGACAGCAGTGTTGTCAAATGACCACTTCAGGGAGATCTGTGAGAAGAGCCTTGAATGAAGCCTTGGTTTCCCTCAGCTGTGTAGGCCTCAGATTAAGGACACCTCACTGATTACTGGCTGTTTTTGAGGCTGACCTTTCCTGCTGTTTGTGGCAATCTGTTTGTTGTTTAAACATTATTCATCTGCAACTCTGTCTCTCCCTCAATTTAGGATGAAAATATCATGAGATCTTTGCAGCTCTTTGAAAATGTGATGTAGCTGTTCAGACTGAGGAATGGAACTCCCAGACTGAGAGATTTTATTGGGACCCTTTGAATGAGTAATGCTTGGACCTCCCCTTCCATTTGTGCACGCTTCCTGTCCAGATGGCATGTAGCCCTGAAGAGATCCCATCGCAACAATTTTCTAAAACAAAAAGACTGTAAACTTGCTAAAAAACTGTAAAGAGTCATTATTTGAATTTGTAAAGCATGTTGTACCGTCACAGTGTGTTAATGGGGATCAGAGATCTCTTTCACAACTCATCTGTTAAAATCTAATTACAGTTCAAACTGGAAGCACAAAGACAGAACTCTTTCTCACCTCATTCCATTCCTCTCACTTTAGGTTTCTTGTGTTTTTATTGCTTCTTCTTCACTTTATTTTCCCTGATTTCTCTTTCTCTTGTTCTTTATTCCCTTCAGCTAACCCTGTCATCTATACATCTCTTTTATTTCCCCTTTTCACTATCTTCTGTTTCTCTCATTCCCTTTCATTATTTATTTTCCCCTGGTTTCTTTTCTCTTTCTCCTCTCATTGTTCCTTTTTATTTCTTTCTTTCTAATTCTCTGTTTTACTTTCTCATTCTTTGCTCCACATTCTCTCTCCGCATTCTCATTTCTTGCTGTCTCATTCTCTTTTCTTTCTTTCTTCTCTCTCCTGCCTTCTCTCCTTCCCCCCTCCCCATCTCCTCTCTCTCTTTCCCTCTCTCCTCTCTCTCCTTCCCTCTCTCCTCCTTCCCTCTCTTCTCTCTCTCTCTTCCTTTCTTTGCTCCGCTCTCTCCTCCCTCCGCTCTCTCCTCCCCCCCCCGCTCTCTCCTCCCCCCTCCGCTCTCTCCTCCCCCCAACTCTCTCCTCCCCCCCGCTCTCTCCTCTCCCCCACACTCTCCTCCCCCCTCCACTCTCTCCTCCCCCCCTCTGCTCTCTCCTCCCACCGTTCTCTCCTCCCCCCTCCGCTCTCTCCTCCCCCCTCCGCTCTCTCCTCCCCCTACTCTCTCTTCCCCCCTCCACTCTCTCCTCCCCCCTCTGCTCTCTCCTCCCTCCGCTCTCTCTTCCCCCCCGCTCTCTCCTCCCCCCTCCACTCTCTCCTCCCCCTCCGTTCTCTCCTCCCCCCCCCGCTCTCTCCTCCCCCCCCGCTCTCTCCTCCCCCTACTCTCTCTTCCCCCCTCCACTCTCTCCTCCCCCCCTCTGCTCTCTCCTCCCACCGTTCTCTCCTCCCCCCTCCGCTCTCTCCTCCCCCCTCCGCTCTCTCCTCCCCCTACTCTCTCTTCCCCCCTCCACTCTCTCCTCCCCCCTCTGCTCTCTCCTCCCTCCGCTCTCTCTTCCCCCCCGCTCTCTCCTCCCCCCTCCACTCTCTCCTCCCCTCCGTTCTCTCCTCCCCCCCCGCTCTCTCCTCCCCCCACTCTCTCTTCCACCCCGCTCACTTCCTCCCCCCCGCTCTCTCTTCCCCCCCGCTCTCTCTTCCCCCCCGCTCTCTCTTCCCCCCTGCTCTCTCCTCCCCCCCGCTCTCTCTTCCCCCCCGCTCTCATCTTCCCCCCTGCTCTCTCCTCCCCCCTCCGCTCTCTCCTCCCCCCCTCCGCACTCTCCTCCCCCCGCTCTCTCCTCCCCCCTCCGCTCTCTCCTCCCCCCTCCGCTCTCTCCTCCCCCACTCTCTCCTCCCCCCCACTCTCTCCTCCCCCCTCCACTCTCTCCTCCCCCCTCCGCTCTCTCCTCCCCCCCACTCTCTCTTCCCCTCCGCTCTCTCCTCCCCTCCACTCTCTCCTCTCCCCTCCGCTCTCTGGTCCCCACCACTCTCTCTTCCCCTCTGCTCTCTCCTCCCCTCCACTCCCTCCTCCCCCCTCCGCTCTCTCCTCCCCCCTCCACTCTCTCCTCCCCCTCCGCTCTCTCCTCCCCCCTCCGCACTCTCCTCCCCCTCGCTCTCTCCTCCCCCCCACTCTCTCCTCCCCCCCCGCACTCTCCTCCCCCCTCCACTCTCTCCTCCCCCCTCCGCTCTCTCCCCCCTCCACTCTCTCCTCCCCCCTCCGCTCTCTCCTCCCCCCTCCGCTCTCTCCTCCCCCCTCTGCTCTCTCCTCCCCCCCCGCTCTCTCCTCCCCCCTCCGCTCTCTCCTCCCCCCTCCACTCTCACCTCTCCCTCTCCGCTCTCTCCTCCCGCCGCTCTCTCCTCCCCCCTCCGCTCTCTCCTCCCCTCCACTCTCTCCTCCCCCCTCCCTCTCTCCTCCCCCCCCGCTCTCTCCTCCCCCCGCTCTCCTCCCCCCCACTCTCTCTCCTCCCGCCGCTCTCTCCTCCCCCCTCCGCTCTCTCTTCCTCACGTGCTCACTGTGTCCGCTCTCTCCTCCCCCCCCGCTCTCTCCTCCCCCCTCCGCTCCCTCCTCCCCCCACTCTCGCTCCTCCTCCCGCTCTCTCCTCCCCCCCACTCTCTCTTCCCCTCCGCTCTCTCCTCCCCCCTCCGCTCTCTCTTCCCCCCCCACTCTCTCTCCTCCCCCTGCTCTCTCTCCTCCCCACGCTCTCTCCTCCCCCCATTCTCTCTCCTCCCCCACGCTCTCTCCTCCCCCCCACTCTCTCTTCCCCTCCGTTCTCTCCTCCCCCCTCCGTTCTCTCCTCCCCCCACCCTCTCTCCTCCCCCCGCTCTCTCCTCCCCCCTCCGCTCTCTCCTCCCCCCTCCGCTCTTTCCTCCCCCCCACTCTCTCTTCCCCTCCGTTCTCTCCTCCCCCCTCCGTTCTCTCCTCCCCCCCACCCTCTCTCCTCCCCCCGCTCTCTCTTCCCCTCCGCTCTCTCCTCCACCACACTCTCCTCCCCCCACTCTCTCTTCCCCTCCGTTCTCCTCCCCCTCCCCTCCCTCCGCTCTCTCTCTCCCCCCCCGCTCTCTCCTCCCCCCTCCCGCTCTCTCCTCCCCCCCACTCTCTCTTCCCCCTCCGTTCTCTCCTCCCCCCTCCGTTCTCTCCTCCCCCCCACCCTCTCTCCTCCTCCCGCTCTCTCCTCCCCCCCTCCGCTCTCTCCTCCCCCCTCCGCTCTCTCCTCCCCCCCACTCTCTCTTCCCCTCCGCTCTCTCCTCCCCCCACCCTCTCTCCTCCCCCCGCTCTCTCTTCCCCTCCGCTCTCTCCTCCACCACACTCTCTCCTCCCCCCCACTCTCTCTTCCCCTCCGTTCTCTCCTCCCCCCTCCGCTCTCTCCTCCCCCCTCCGCTCTCTCCTCCCCCCTCCGCTCTCTCCTCCTCCCTCCGCTCTCCTCCCCCCGCTCTCTCCTCCCCCCTCCGCTCTCTCCTCCCCCCTCCGCTCTCTCCTCCCCCCTCCGTTCTCTCCTACCCCCTCCGCTCTCTCCTCCCCCCCACTCTCTCTTCCCCTCCGCTCTCTCTCCTCCTCCACTCTCTCCTCCCCCCTCCGTTCTCTCCTCCCCCCTCCGCTCTCTCCTCGCCCCCACTCTCTCCTCCCCCCCACTATCTCCTCCCCCCCACACTCTCCTCCCCCCCACTCTCTCTTCCCCTCCGCTCTCTCCTCCCCCCCACTCTCTCCTCCTCCCCGGTCTCTCCTCACCCCCGTTCTCTCCTCCCCCCCCCCCCCGCTCTCTCCTCCCCCCTCCGCTCTCTTCTCCCCCCTCCACTCTCTCCTCCCCCCTCCACTCTCTCTTCCCCCCCGCTCTCTCCTCCCCCCCACTCTCTCTTTCCCCCCCGCTCTCTCCACCCCCCCGCTCTCTCCTCCCCCCCACTCTCTCTTCCCCCCCGCTCTCTCCTCCCCCCCGCTCTTTCCACCCCCCCACTCTCTCCTCCCCCCCACTCACTCTTCCCCCCCACTCTCTCCACCCCCCCCACTCTCTATTCCCCCCCACTCTCTCCTCCCCCCCACTCTCTGTCCTCCCTCCGCTCTCTCCTCCCCCCTCCGCTCTCTCCTCCCCCCTCCGCTCTGTCCTCCCCCCCGCTCTCTCCTCCCCCCCCTGCTCTCTCCTCCCCCTCCACTCTCTCCTCCCCCCTCCACTCTCTCCTCCCCCTCCACTCTCTCCTCCCCCCCACTCTCTCTTCCCCCCCACTCTCTCCTCCCCCCTGCTCTCTCCTCCCCCTCCACTCTCTCCTCCCCCCTCCACTCTCTTCTCCCCCTCCACTCTCTCCTCCCCCCCACTCTCTCTTCCCCCCCACTCTCTCCTCCCCCCCTGCTCTCTCCTCCCCCTCCACTCTCTCCTCCCCCCCTGCTCTCTCCCCCCCCTCCACTCTCTCCTCCCCCTCCGCTCTCTCCTCCCCCCTCCGCTCTCTCTTCCCCCCCACTCTCTCTCCTCCCCCCCGCTCTCTCCTCCCCCCACTTTCTCTTCCCCTCCGCTCTCTCCTCCCCCCCAACCTCTCTCCTCCCCCCTCCTCCTCCCTCCCTCCGCTCTCTCCTCCCCCTCCGCTCTCTCCTCCCCCCTCCGTTCTCTCCTCCCACCTCCGCTCTCTCTCCTCCCCCCACTCTCTCCTCCCCCCCACTCTCTCCTCCCCCCCACTCTCTCCTCCCCCCCACTCTCTCCTCCCCCACACTCTCTCTTCCCCTCCGCTCTCTCCTCCCTCCGCTCTCTCTTCCCCTCCGCTCTCTCCTCCCCCCTCCGCTCTCTCCTCCCCCCTCCGTTCTCTCCTCCCACCTCCGCTCTCCCCTCCCTCCACTCTCTCCTCCCCCCCACTCTCACCTCCCCCCCACTCTCTCCTCCCCCACACTCTCTCTTCCCCTCCGCTCTCTCCTCCCTCCGCTCTCTCTTCCCCTCCGCTCTCTCCTCCCTCCACTCTCTCTTCCCCCCCGCTCTCTCCTCCCCCCCACTCTCTCCTCCCCCCCACTCTCTCTCCTCCCCCACACTCTCTCTTCCCCTCCGCTCTCTCCTCCCTCCGCTCTCTCTTCCCCTCCGCTCTCTCCTCCCCCCCCGCTCTCTCCTCCCCCTCCGCTCTCTCCTCCCCCCTCCGCTCTCTCCTCCCCCCGCTCTCTCCTCCCCCCCGCTCTCTCCTCCCACCCACTCTCTCCTTCCCCCCCCCGCACTCTCCTCCCCCCTCCACTCTCTCCTCCCCCCTCCACTCTCTCCTCCCCCCTCCGCTCTCCTCCTCCCCCCTCCGCTCTCTCTTCCCCCCTCCGCTCCCTCCTCCCCCCTCTGCTCTCTCCTCCCCCCCCGCTCTCTCCTCCCCCCTCCGCTCTCTCCTCCCCCCTCTGCTCTCTCCTCCCCCCCCGCTCTCTCCTCCCCCCTACACTCTCTCCTCCCCCCTCCGCTCTCTCCTCCCCCCTCCACTCTGTCCTCTCCCCCTCCGCTCTCTCCTCCCTCCGCTCTCTCCTCCCCCCTCCGTTCTCTCCTCCCCCCTCCGCTCTCTCCTCCCCCCACTCTCTCTCCTCCCCCCACTCTCTCCTCCCCTCTCCGCTCTCTCTTCTCCCCAGCTCTCTCCTCCCCCCTCCACTCTGTCCTCTCCCCCTCTGCTCTCTCCTCCCTCCGCTCTCTCCTCCCTCCGCTCTCTCCTCCCCCCTCCGCTCTCTCCTCCCCCCTCCACTCTCTCCTCCCCTTCCGCTCTCTCCTCCCCCCACTCACTCTCCTCCCCCCACTCTCTCCTCCCCTCTCCGCTCTCTCTTCTCCCCAGCTCTCTCTCCTCCCCCGCTCTCTCCTCCCCCCACTTTCTCTCCTCCCCCCCGCTCTCTCCTCCCCCCCACTCTCTCTTCCCCTCTGCTCTCTCCTCCCTCACGCTCTCTCCTCCCCCCCCACTCTCTCTTCCCCTCCGCACTCTACTCCTCCCCCCGCTCTCTCCTCCCCCCCACTCTCTCCACCCCCCCACTCTCTTCCCCCCCGCTCTCTCCTCCCCCCCCACTCTTTGTCCTCCCTCCGCTCTCTCCTCCCCCCTCCGCTCTCTCCTCCCCCCTCCGTTCTCTCCTCCCCCCTCCACTCTCTCCTCCCCCCTCCACTCTCTCCTCCCCCGCCACTCTCCTCCCCACTCCGCTCTCTCCTCCCCCCCGCTCTCTCCTCCCCCCTCCGTTCTCTCCTCCCCCCTCTGCTCTCTCCTCCCCCCCACCCTCTCTTCCCCTCCGCTCTCACCTCCCCCCCACTCTCTCCTCCCCCTCCACTCCCTCCTCCCCCCCACTCTCCTCCCCCCTCCGCTCTCTCCTCCCTCCACTCTCTCCTCCCCCCTCCGTTCTCTCCTCCCCCCTCTGCTCTCTCCTCCCCCCCACTCTCTCTTCCCCTCCGCTCTCTCTTCCCCCCGCTCTCTCCTCCCCCCCCACTCTCTGTCCTCCCTCCGCTCTCTCCTCCCCCCTCCGCTCTCTCTCCTCCCCCCTCCGTTCTCTCCTCCCCCCTCCGCTCTCTCCTCCCTCCGCTCTCTCCTCCCCTCCCTCTCCCCTCCCACCTCCGCTCTCTCCTCCCCCCCGCTCTCTCCTCCCCCCTCCGCTCTCTCCTCCCCCCCTCCGCTCTCTCCTCCCCCCCGCTCTCTCCTCCCCCCCCGCACTCTCCTCCCCCCTCCACTCTCTCCTCCCCCCTCCGCTCTCTCCTCCCTCCGCTCTCTCCTCCCCCCTCCACTCTCTCCTCCCCCTCCACTCTCTCCTCCCCCCCTCTGCTCTCTCCTCCCACCGTTCTCTCCTCCCCCCTCCGCTCTCTCCTCCCCCCTCCGCTCTCTCCCTCCCCCCACTCTCTCTTCCCCCCTCCACTCTCTCCTCCCCCCCTCTGCTCTCTCCTCCCTCCGCTCTCTCTTCCCCCCCGCTCTCTCCTCCCCCCCTCCGCTCTCTCCTCCCCCCTCCACTCTCTCCTCCCCCTCCGTTCTCTCCTCCCCCCCCCCGCTCTCTCCTCCCCCCACTCTCTCTTCCACCCCGCTCTCTCCTCCCCCTCTGCTCTCTCCTCCCCCCCGCTCTCTCCTCCCCCCTCCGCTCTCTCCTCCCCCCTCTGCTCTCTCCTCCCCCCCGCTCTCTCCTCCCCCCTCCACTCTCTCCTCCCCCCCTCCGCTCTCTCCTCCCCCCTCCACTCTGTCCTCTCCCCCTCCGCTCTCTCCTCCCTCCGCTCTCTCCTCCCCCCTCCGTTCTCTCCTCCCCCCTCCGCTCTCTCCTCCCCCCACTCTCTCTCCTCCCCCCACTCTCTCCGTCCCCTCTCCGCTCTCTCTTCTCCCCAGCTCTCTCCTCCCCCCTCCACTCTGTCCTCTCCCCCTCTGCTCTCTCCTCCCTCCGCTCTCTCCTCCCTCCTCTCTCTCCTCCCCCCCCCGCTCTCTCTTCCCCCCTGCTCTCTCCTCCCCCCCGCTCTCTATTCCCCCCCGCTCTCTCTTCCCCCCTGCTCTCTCCTCCCCCCCCCGCTCTCTCCTCCCCCCTCCGCTCTCTCCTCCCCCCTCCGCTCTCTCCTCCCCCACTCTCTCCTCCCCCCCACTCTCTCTTCCCCCCCGCTCTCTCCTCCCCCCCACTCTCTCCTCCCCCCCGGTCTCTCCTCCCCCCCGTTCTCTCCTCCCCCCCTCCGCTCTCTCCTCCCCCCGCTCTCTAATCCCCCCTCCGTTCTCTCCTCCCCCCCACTCTCTCTTCCCCCCCGCTCTCTCCTCCCCCCCACTCTCTCTTCCCCCCCGCTCTCTCCTCCCCCCCACTCTCTCTTCCCCCCCGCTCTCTCCTCCCCCCCGCTCTTTCCACCCCCCCACTCTCTCCTCCCCCCCACTCTCTCTTCCCCCCCACTCTCTCCACCCCCCCCACTCTCTATTCCCCCCCACTCTCTCCTCCCCCCCACTCTCTGTCCTCCCTCCGCTCTCTCCTCCCCCCTCCGCTCTCTCCTCCCCCCTCCGTTCTCTCCTCCCCCCTCCGCTCTCTCCTCCCTCCGCTCTCTCCTCCCCTCCCCTCTCCCCTCCCACCTCCGCTCTCTCCTCCCCCCCGCTCTCTCCTCCCCCCTCCGCTCTCTCCTCCCCCCCTCCGCTCTCTCCTCCCCCCAGCTCTCTCCTCCCACCCACTCCTCTCTCCCCCCCCGCACTCTCCTCCCCCCTCCACTCTCTCCTCCCCCCTCCGCTCTCTCCTCCCTCCGCTCTCTCCTCCCCCCTCCACTCTCTCCTCCCCCCTCCACTCTCTCCTCCCCCCTCCGCTCTCTCCTCCCCCCTCCGCTCTCTCCTCCCCCCTCCGCTCTCTCCTCCCCCCTCTGCTCTCTCCTCCCCCCCCGCTCTCTCCTCCCCCCTCCGCTCTCTCCTCCCCCCTCTGCTCTCTCCTCCCCCCCGCTCTCTCCTCCCCCCTCCACTCTCTCCTCCCCCCTCCGCTCTCTCCTCCCCCTCCACTCTGTCCTCTCCCCCTCTGCTCTCTCCTCCCTCCGCTCTCTCCTCCTCCTCTCTCTCCTCCCCCCTCCGCTCTCTCCTCCCCCCTCCACTCTCTCCTCCCCCCTCCGCTCTCTCCTCCCCCACTCTCTCTCCTCCCCCCACTCTCTCCTCCCCTCTCCGCTCTCTCTTCTCCCCAGCTCTCTCCTCCCCCCCGCTCTCTCCTCCCCCCCACTTTCTCTCCTCCCCCCGCTCTCTCCTCCCCGCCACTCTCTCTTCCCCTCTGCTCTCTCCTCCCTCACGCTCTCTCCTCCCCCCCCACTCTCTCTTCCCCTCCGCTCTCTCCTCCTCCCCCCGCTCTCTCTCCTCCCCCCCACTCTCTCCTACCCCCACTCTCTCTTCCCCCCCCGCTCTCTCCTCCCCCCTCCGCTCTCTCCTCCCACCCCCGCTCTCTCCTCCCCCCCACTCTCTCTTCCCCCCCGCTCTCTCCTCCCCCCCACTCTCTGTCCTCCCTCCGCTCTCTCCTCCCCCCTCCGCTCTCTCCTCCCCCCTCCGTTCTCTCCTCCCCCCTCCACTCTCTCCTCCCCCTCCACTCTCTCCTCCCCGCCACTCTCCTCCCCACTCCGCTCTCTCCTCCCCCCCGCTCTCTCCTCCCCCCTCCGTTCTCTCCTCCCCCCCTCTGCTCTCTCCTCCCCCCCACCCTCTCTTCCCCTCCGCTCTCACCTCCCCCCCACTCTCTCCTCCCCCTCCACTCCCTCCTCCCCCCCACTCTCTGTCCTCCCTCCGCTCTCTCCTCCCCCCTCCGCTCTCTCCTCCCCCCTCCGTTCTCTCCTCCCCCCTCCACTCTCTCCTCCCCTCCACTCTCTCCTCCCCCCCACTCTCCTCCCCCCTCCGCTCTCTTCCTCCCCCCCGCTCTCTCCTCCCCCTCCGCTCTCTCCTCCCTCCACTCTCTCCTCCCCCCTCCGTTCTCTCCTCCCCCCTCTGCTCTCTCCTCCCCCCCACTCTCTCTTCCCCTCCGCTCTCTCCTCCCCCCCACTCTCTCCGCCCCCCCCGGTCTCTCCTCCCCCCCGTTCTCTCCTCCCCCCCGCTCTCTCCTCCCCTCCGCTCTCTCCTCCCCCCCGCTCTCTCCTCCCCCCTCCGCTCTCTCCTCCCCCCTCCACTCTCTCCTCCCCCCTCCGTTCTCTCCTCCACCCTCCGCTCTCTCCTCCCTCCGCTCTCTCCTCCCCCCTCCGTTCTCTCCTCCCCCCTCCGCTCTCTCCTCACCCCACTCTCTCTCCTCCCCCCACTCTCTCCTCCCCTCTCCGCTCTCTCTTCTCCCCAGCTCTCTCCTCCTCCCCTCCACTCTGTCCTCTCCCCCTCTGCTCTCTCCTCCCTCCGCTCTCTCCTCCCTCCTCTCTCTCCTCCCCCCTCCGCTCTCTCCTCCCCCCTCCACTCTGTCCTCTCCCCCTCTGCTCTCTCCTCCCTCCGCTCTCTCCTCCCTCCGCTCTCTCCTCCCCCTCCGCTCTCTCCTCCCCCCTCCACTCTCTCCTCCCCCTTCCGCTCTCTCCTCCCCCCACTCTCTCTCCTCCCCCCACTCTCTCCTCCCCTCTCCGCTCTCTCTTCTCCCCAGCTCTCTCCTCCCCCCCGCTCTCTCCTCCCCCCACTTTCTCTCCTCCCCCCGCTCTCTCCTCCCCCCCACTCTCTCTTCCCCTCTGCTCTCTCCTCCCTCACGCTCTCTCCTCCCCCCCACTCTCTCTTCCCCTCCGCACTCTACTCCTCCCCCCGCCTCTCCTCCCCCCCACTCTCTCCTACCCCCACTCTCTCTTCCCCCCCGCTCTCTCCTCCCCCCTCCGCTCTCTCCTCTCACCCCCGCTCTCTCCTCCCCCCCACTCTCTCTTCCCCCCCGCTCTCTCCTCCCCCCCCACTCTTTGTCCTCCCTCCGCTCTCTCCTCCCCCCTCCGCTCTCTCCTCCCCCCTCCGTTCTCTCCTCCCCCCTCCACTCTCTCCTCCCCCTCCACTCTCTCCTCCCCCCCACTCTCCTCCCCCCTCCGCTCTCTCCTCCCCCCCGCTCTCTCCTCCCCCCTCCGTTCTCTCCTCCCCCCTCTGCTCTCTCCTCCCCCCCACTCTCTCTTCCCCTCCGCTCTCTCCTCCCCCCCACTCTCTCCTCCCCCCTCCACTCTCTCCTCCCCCCCACTCTCCTCCCCCCTCCGCTCTCTCCTCCCTCCACTCTCTCCTCCCCCCTCCGTTCTCTCCTCCCCCCTCTGCTCTCTCCTCCCCCCCACTCTCTCTTCCCCTCCGCTCTCTCTTCCCCCCCGCTCTCTCCTCCCCCCCACTCTCTGTCCTCCCTCCGCTCTCTCTCCTCCCCCCTCCGCTCTCTCCTCCCCCCTCCGTTCTCTCCTCCCCCCTCCGCTCTCTCCTCCCTCCGCTCTCTCCTCCCCTCCCTCTCCCCTCCCACCTCCGCTCTCTCCTCCCCCCCGCTCTCCTCCCCCCTCCGCTCTCTCCTCCCCCCCTCCGCTCTCTCCTCCCCCCCGCTCTCTCCTCCCACCCACTCTCTACTCCCCCCCCGCACTCTCCTCCCCCCTCCACTCTCTCCTCCCCCCTCCGCTCTCTCCTCCCTCCGCTCTCTCCTCCCCCCTCCACTCTTTCCTCCCCCCCTCCACTCTCTCCTCCCCCCTCCGCTCTCTCCTCCCCCCTCCGCTCTCTCCTCCCCCCTCTGCTCTCTCCTCCCCCCCGCTCTCTCCTCCCCCCTCCGCTCTCTCCTCCCCCCTCTGCTCTCTCCTCCCCCCCGCTCTCTCCTCCCCCCTCCACTCTCTCCTCCCCCCTCCGCTCTCTCCTCCCCCCTCCACTCTGTCCTCTCCCCCTCCGCTCTCTCCTCCCTCCGCTCTCTCCTCCCCCCTCCGTTCTCTCCTCCCCCCTCCGCTCTCTCCTCCCCCCACTCTCTCTCCTCCCCCCACTCTCTCCTCCCCTCTCCGCTCTCTCTTCTCCCCAGCTCTCTCCTCCCCCCTCCGCTCTCTCCTCCCCCCACTCTCTCTCCTCCCCCCACTCTCTCCTCCCCTCTCCGCTCTCTCTTCTCCCCAGCTCTCTCCTCCCCCCCACTCTCTCTTCCCCTCTGCTCTCCTCCTCCCTCACGCTCTCTCCTCCCCCCCACTCTCTCTTCCCCTCCGCTCTCTCCTCCCCCCTCTGCTCTCTCCTCCCCCCCCGCTCTCTCCTCCCCCCTCCACTCTCTCCTCCCCCCTCCGCTCTCTCCTCCCCCCTCCACTCTGTCCTCTCCCCCTCCGCTCTCTCCTCCCTCCGCTCTCTCCTCCCCCCTCCGTTCTCTCCTCCCCCCTCCGCTCTCTCCTCCCCCCACTCTCTCTCCTCCCCCCACTCTCTCCTCCCCTCTCCGCTCTCTCTTCTCCCCAGCTCTCTCCTCCCCCCTCCACTCTGTCCTCTCCCCCTCTGCTCTCTGCTCCCTCCGCTCTCTCCTCCCTCCTCTCTCTCCTCCCCCCCTCCGCTCTCTCCTCCCCCCTCCACTCTCTCCTCCCCCCCTCCGCTCTCTCCTCCCCCCACTCTCTCTCCTCCCCCCACTCTCTCCTCCCCTCTCCGCTCTCTCTTCTCCCCAGCTCTCTCCTCCCCCCCGCTCTCTCCTCCCCCCACTTTCTCTCCTCCCCCCGCTCTCTCCTCCCCCCCACTCTCTCTTCCCCTCTGCTCTCTCCTCCCTCACGCTCTCTCCTCCCCCCCACTCTCTCTTCCCCTCCGCTCTCTCCTCCTCCCCCCGCTCTCTCCTCCCCCCCACTCTCTCCTACCCCCACTCTCTCTTCCCCCCCGCTCTCTCCTCCCCCCTCCGCTCTCTCCTCCCACCCCCGCTCTCTCCTCCCCCCCACTCTCTCTTCCCCCCCGCTCTCTCCTCCCCCCCACTCTCTGTCCTTCCTCCGCTCTCTCCTCCCCCCTCCGCTCTCTCCTCCCCCCTCCGTTCTCTCCTCCCCCCTCCACTCTCTCCTCCCCCTCCACTCTCTCCTCCCCCCCACTCTCCTCCCCCCTCCGCTCTCTCCTCCCCCCCGCTCTCTCCTCCCCCCTCCGCTCTCTCCTCCCTCCACTCTCTCCTCCCCCCTCCGTTCTCTCCTCCCCCCTCTGCTCTCTCCTCCCCCCCACTCTCTCTTCCCCTCCGCTCTCTCCTCCCCCCCACTGTCTCCTCCCCCCCGGTCTCTCCTCCCCCCCCGTTCTCTCCTCCCCCCCGCTCTCTCCTCCCTTCTGCTCTCTCCTCCCCCCGCTCTCTCCTCCCCCCTCCGCTCTCTCCTCCCCCGTCCGTTCTCTCCTCCCCCCTCCGCTCTCTCCTCCCCTCCGCTCTCTCCTCCCCCCCACTCTCTCTTTCCCCCCCGCTCTCTCCTCCCCCCCGCTCTCTCCTCCCCCCCGCTCTCTCCTCCCCCACTCTCTCCTCCCACCCCCGCTCTCTCCTCCCCCCGTTCTCTCCTCCCCCCTCCGCTCTCTCCTCCCCCCCACTCTCTCCTCCCCCCTCCGCTCTCTCCTCCCCTCCGCTCTCTCCTCCCACTGCTCTCTCCTCCCCACCGCTCTCTCCTCCCCCCCCTCCGCTCTCTCCTCCCCCACCTCCACTCTCTCCTCCCCCCCTCCGCTCTCTCCTCCCCTCCGCTCTCTCCTCCCCCCCACTCTCTCTCCTCCCCCCGCTCTCTCCTCCCCCTCCGCTCTCTCCTCCCCCCCGCTCTCTCCTCCCCCCTCCGTTCTCTCCTCCCACTCTCTGCTCTCTCCTCCCACCCCCCGCTCTCTCCTCCCCCCCGCTCTCCCCTCCCCCCCGCTCTCTCCTCCCCCCTCCGTTCTCTCCTCCCACTCTCTGCTCTCTCCTCCCACCCCCCACTCTCTCCTCCCCCCCGCTCTCTCCTCCCCCCGCTCTCTCCTCCCACCCCCACTCTCATTCTCAATTTCTTTCTCCCTTTCTTTATCATTCCTTGTCTTGTTTCTGTCTCATTTTCTTTCTCTCTCTCTTTCTCATTCTCATTCTTTCTCATGATGTCTCTATCTCTCTCACTCTCATTCCCTCACTCTGTCTGTCTCTGTCTCTCTCTGATGACTACTCATTCCTTTGTATACCTCTGCCTTTCTTTGGTCCAAAACCCACCTGCTCCACTCTTCTACAAATTCTATTTCTTACTCTTCAAGATGCCTTGAATTATTGGAGACTTGATAGTTAAAATATTTCACTTTCCATTTTTGGGGCCTATGTTTGTCAGTTGGGCACTTTTTATAAATCCACTCTCTCAAACCAGAATGGAGCAAAGTGGCAAATGTAACTGTGAGTAATAGCTTTAGTTTTACAGACATCCTGTGAACTAATGAGACTGGCATCAGATCCAACAACAGTGTGTTTTCATTAAACAAACATGAAGCCAAATGGTTTCTGTGATGCCATTCATTGCTGGTATCCGTATCATTAAATGAATAAACTCTTGGAATCTTTCTTGGAGATAATGTGAAAAAAAATATTGTTCAGATAGTTCAGTGTTTGTAGTTATTTGCCATATGGCCAAAAGTAAACAGTAACATTCCCTCACAGACACACACCATTCTGATAACCTTTGTATAATATAGATAATCATGGTCTCAGTCAAAAAATGTCTTTTCGACATCTCACTAAATTTACATTTTGAAGTAAATTACTGCATAATTTCCATAAGTTTGGTCTGGATCTCTCACCTTACCAATGCAATACCTTAACAAATGGAGGAATCACTGCTGCAAAAGTGGCCAAAGGTTTTTCTTCCCTTCCTAAACCATCAAGGAAAAGTATATTACCCCTGGTCATCCCTTACATGTTCCTGCTCCAATACCATCTTCCCCTCCCCCAACCTACCCACCACTTCCCCACTAATATCTCTCCTTTGCTTCTGACTACCTCTCCCACCATCTCTCCCTCTCCCTCTTCACCTTGCTCCCACAAGAATTCTTCGTCTCCCACTATCTCTCCATCTCCCTCTCTCACATCTCTCCCTCTCTCACTGACTCTCCTTCTCACTGAGCAGACCCCAATCCTCCCAAACCCCATTTCACGGGGTTACGAATTTCCTGGCCTCCAGTTGTCCCTTGACTTCAGGGCCTGAGCTCCCCAGCCAATCAGCAATTCAATGACTCCTTGCTTCGGTCAACTTTGCTCTGGTCAACCCTTGCTCCAGTGGTATCTTCCACCCCTTCCCTAATCACTGGTGTTGTAGGTAAAATAATACCTCTGAGACTGTTAGTGAGTCAAAATATAGTGGTTTTTATTTCAAAACTATGGCATTTACTCCAGAGCTTTGGGAAAACTGATTCCTTACAATGGGCTACCAGACTTCTCATAGAACACAAACACAAGCAAGCATTTATACATCATGAGTCTTAGTGTCAATCACGGCACGAATTTCCCATTCTGGCCAGAGCTCCGGGTCTTCCTTCCTTGGTCGTGATGCAGCCCCAGATTTAATCACGATTCACAGTCCAGCTGGCAGTTGCTGTCATGTTACAGGCTTAATCCATTCACGATTCGAAACCCTTCTGCAGCAGAACCGCCATCCCTGTCTTTGAAGTTAGTTGTGTGATTGCGGCTGTCCCAGCCGGACTCTTCCTGTTAAAAGCCGGTATCGCGATCTGCCATCAGCAGCTGTCAGAAGTCGGTATCATAAACTACCATCTGTGTAACGATGTCCAACTAACACAAATAGGTAAGATTTACAAAGTCTACAAAATAACAGCCACATTAAACTATCTGTCTTTATAAAAATGAGAGTTAAAGCATGTAAGACATGAACAAATAACTTATTACTGCCAGGAGCAGTATAAGCTTGAGAAGATCAGTCATGATGATGACTGATCAATATGTTTGTGACATATTCTAGGTATAAAATTCATTAACCCTTTCCCTATTTCAACTAGGATCACCTTCTGTCACCCCCAGTCAATGGATATCAGCTGGAAGATGTGCACCTGACCTTGCTCTTCAATCTGCTGATGGATATACATTGAAACTGAACTCTGTGAACCACATCACATGGGCTCAGTGTAGATCACAGCCAGTACCATCCCCCTGACCCCCTGATCACTGGCTCCCAATTCACAAGGTAAAAGGGATCATGCACATAACAAGAGTTTATAATCTTATGTGTGGTCTGGCTGTCTGGTAGGTGTTTAGAATTTGGGAAAGATTAAAAAAAGTAAAAGTAGAGAGTTTATTAGAGGCAGACAGCTGGTGAAATGATGAGATGCGAATAAGTCTATCTGTGGAAAGCAAGTATTTTACATATGTGACTCGAAAGAACAATGGAGCTATAAAGCAGAGAGGAGGAAATTGATACGTACTAGCAAAAAATCCACTCCATAGGGTGGATAAAATCAAAGACAAAGAAGTGGTTTAACTGTGGAACACTGAGAAGAGGAAAGAGGAGCTAACATCAGTACTGCAGCAAGTTGGAGCTATCACTGCCTGAGAGAAATCACAGAATGCCTTGGGTGGATAATGGCCTAATAGTATTTCTGCTACGCTATTAATCCAGGAGCTCAACTAATGTTCTGGGACCCCAGTTCAAATCCCACTGTGGCAGGTGGTGGATTTTTTAGTCAGTGCAGGCTTGGAGGACAGAAGAGCTGTTCCTTGCTGTAATTTTCTTTGTTCTTTGTTTGTCTTTTGCTGCTTAATTCAGGAAATGGATATTCACCTGTTATCAACATGGTGGCAGAGGATTGACCCCCAATCATGTCAGGTGGGAAGATTAGGCAAACAGAGAACAAAAGAGAAAATGCTGGAAAATCTCAGCAGGTCTGGCAGCACCTGTAGGACAGAAACAAGCTCCTTACTCTTGAATTTTATTTCAAGTCCAAATGATCCTTTTTCAAAGCTGAAACAGAAAGCACTTCCTGTTTCTGACTAAAATAAAGCTCCAAATTGCTTTTAAGGTTTGATGTCTGAGTGACACTGCAGGATCAGAAATGATAATTACCCACCAATCTTTTTTTATTCATTCATGGGACATGGACGTCACTAGCTGACCAACATTTATTGCACATCCCATGTTGCCCAAGAGCAGTTGAGAGTCAACCACATGCTATGGCTCTGGAGTCACATGTAGGCCAGTCCAGGAGAATTGCTTCCTTAAAGGACAATAATGTACCAGATAGATTTTTCCAACTATCAACAATGTTTTCATGGTCATCAGTAGGTTCTTAATTCCAGATATTTTTATTCAATTCAAATTCCACCATCTGCCATGGCAGGATTTGAACCCTGGTCCCCAGAACATTAGCTGAATTTCTGGATTAATAATCTAGCAATAATTCCAAGAAGCTATTGCCTCCCTGGAAGTGGAACCTTACAAACAATCAGATGGAAGTATGGATTCAGGTCACTGTTCCAGCCAAAAGACTTTGGCTTTGTTTTTATCAGTAAGAAGGAAGGTTACAAATAAGGTATTTTCAGAGCTGAATTTAATGGTTATATAAACTGGAGAGATTGCCAATTCTACTACAGATTATAGAACAAAGAACAAAGAACAACACAGCACGGGAAACAGGCCCTTCGGCCCAACAAGCCCGCGCCGCCGTCCCATGGTCAGTGACCTATTCATGACTCTAGTCTATGCCTAATGTGTGAGGATCAGGGAGGTCCAATATAGGGACAATTTGTTACCCAATCAATCAGCCTAAAAGCACATTTTTGGGATGTGGGAGGAAACCGGAGCACCCGGAGGAAACCCACGCAACCACGGGGAGAACGCGCAAACTCCCACGGACACAGGCCCAAATCCATGTGTCCGCACAGCAACAGAGATAGCCTCTGAGCTGCCATGATGCCCTCGAGATGGTCCAGTTTACGCACACCAACGACATGAAGCAGTAGGCAACTCCCGAAGCAATATCCAAGAGCAGCCCACCACAACCTGCCGCCCGCATGCCCCTTGCTGGACTTAAGTGCCTGTGGATAAAAATTTCATTATTAAAAGACTCTATATCCCTGAGGCTAAAACTAACCCCAAGCCTACAATGCTTAGTAAGGCCTGCTATATCCCCCTATATGTAGACTGCTCATGTGGCTGTCCAAGTGACTCTTGAACAACCCTAGCGTGCCTGCTTCCACCACCTTACTCGGCAGTGCCGATTATGGACTAAATTTGCAAAAAAGGATGGCTTGTTGGAGGTCTAGGAGGCATTATCACTATTTGATCAATTTAAGAAGATGCATGGAAGAAACCAAAAGAGATAATGCAGGAAAACCTCTTTAGGTCTGGCAGCATCTGTAAAGAGAGAAAACAGCTGATGTGTCACAGATTTTAGGAGACTTTATGAAAGACTAAAGAAATATGATCTAGAAATTCTGGAATCTGTGCTTGTGTTCAGATTGTGCATGAGTTTCACCCATGGGTAGATTTGTAGTTTTGATAGGGTGTTCAATTTCATTCTGAGGATTCTCTTTTTAGAGAATAAATGATCACTGCTCTAAAAAGCAGGGAAGACTTGCAGAAACAAGCCTTTTGAGCAACCTTTGTGAGCGAATGAACCCAAGAAATATGCAGGGAATCATTACCAGGTGTTTTCAGTATGAATTTAAATATCACAATGTATTTGATTAGATTTATTATCACCTGTATGGTACACAGTGAAAAGTATTGTTTCTTGCCCACTGTATAGAAAAGGCATACTGTTCATTGGATAAGGAAATGTGAAAGTGCAGAATGTAATGTTACAGTCATAGCTAGGATGTGGAGGAAGATCAGTTTAATGTGAGGTAGATCCATTCAAAAGTCTGATGGCAGCAGGGAAAAAGCTGTTCTGAGTCAGTTGGTACGTTGGTATGTGGAGAAGTGTGAGGTAATTCATTTCGGTAGGAATAACAGATGTGTTGAGTATAGGGCTAACGGGAGGACTTTGAATAGTGTGGAGGAGCAGAGGGATCTAGGTGTATGTGTACATAGATCCCTGAAAGTTGGGAATCAAATAGATAAGGTTGTTAAGAAGGCGTACGGTGTCTTGGCGTTTATTGGTAGGGGGATTGAATTTAGGAGTCGCAGCGTCATGATGCAACTGTACACAACTCTGGTGCGGCCACACTTGGAGTTTTGTGTGCAGTTCTGGTCCCCACATTACAGGAAGGATGTAGAGGCTTTGGAGAGGGTGCAGAGGAGGTTTACCAGGATGTTGCCTGGTATGGAGGGGAGATCCTATGAGGAGAGACTGAGAGATTTGGGGTTGTTTTCGCTGGAAAGAAGGCGGCTAAGAGGGGATCTCATTGAAACATATAAGATGATTAGAGGTTTAGACAGGGTAGATAGTGATAGCCTTTTTCCTAGGATGGAGAAAGCTAGCACGAGGGGGCACGACTTTAAATTAAGGGGGGGTAATTATAGGACAGATGTCAGGGGCAGGTTCTTTACCCAGAGGGTGGTGAGGGACTGGAATGCCCTGCCAGCTGCAGTTGTAAATGCACCTAGTTTGGGGGCGTTTAAGAGATCTGTGGATAGGTTTATGGATGAAAAGGGATTGGTTTAGGCTAGTGGGTCATTGTTTTGTAACTGGTCGGCGCAACATCGTGGGCCGAAGGGCCTGTTCTGCGCTGTAATGTTCTATGTTCTATGTTCTATGACCTCAGACTTTTGTACCTTTTTCCCAATGGAAGAAGGTGGAATATGTATATCTGAGGTGCATGGGCTCCTTAGTTATGCTGCCAGCTTTTCCAAGACAGCGGGAAGTGTAGATAATGTCAATGATTGGGAGGCTGTTTTGAATGATGGACTGGGCTCCGTTCATGAACCTCTGTTATGACGCTGAGGTGATGTTTCCCTCTGCGCAATTTTGAAAACCCCTCCAAAGGATATGCCTCGCTTTGTAATCTTAAGTAAGCGTGTATGTGAGATAGTAGGAAGCTACTGGTTTTGGTAAATTAAAGCAGGATCTAGCACTCTCTGTCATGAACAATTAACAGGTCTTTATTTTAAAATTGTGACCACCTTATTAAGGCAATTAACAAACTGAATAAACTCTCCAATAGAATGCTGTTCTAATAACACAAGACTCACAAATGAAACAAAAGCTTATAAAAACCAGTCATCCTCAAAAGGATATATAAGCAACCAGGCACTTGTTAGAAGTCTGAAGGTCTTTGCTGTTCAGGTTTAAAACATCTTCCAAATTTATCTATTTTTTAATATGGATGGTAAGTTTGATGAAGACATACATTAAACTGCAGGATTTTATATATAAGCCTAGCCTCTCCCTCCTGTGTAAAGAGGTGGTCAGGTTACTCTGACTGTCATCTCCCTTTGTCGGGGTTTAAATGCCTGGAATTGCCTCAGTATTCCTGTGATTTTAGTGGCTTGGAGCTGTTAACAAACCTCATATTTGGATTCCATTGGTCCTGTGAACTCTGGTTGCTACTTTGGATACAAATGTTGCCAAGTTGGCTTCTGCAGACTGCTTTCTGCAGGTTAAAATCTCAAGCACAAAGATACATTCTTTCTAAAGAGAAAATTCTAAAGGTGATTTCTTTTGGTTTTCTTAACATTTCTTTTCAATATTTGCACTTGTCAAACTCCACATTTTTAACCATAATATACACACATATATATATAACTTTATAACAATACCAAGCTGTGATGCAACCAGAAAGAATGCTTTCTATGGTGCACCTGTAAAAGTTGGTGAGAGTCACAGTGGACATACCAAATTTCCTTAGTCTTCCGAGAAAGTAGAGGTGTTTGGTGGCCTTTCTTAACTATAGTGTCGACATGGGGGACCAGTTCAGGTTGTTGGTGATGTGGACACCTAAGTTCTCTACTCTTTCTATTTCGTCCCTGTTAATGTAGACAGGGACATGTTCTCCTTTACACTTCCTGAAGTTGATGACAATCTGCTTCATTGAGGGAGAAAGTATTATCATCACACCAGTTCGCCAAATTCTGTATCTCTTTCCTGTACTCTTTCTTGTCATTGTTTGAGATCCAACCCACTACGGTGGCATTATCAGCAGCTTGAAAATCGGTTGGAGGGAAATTTGGCCACACACTCCCTTAATACTCTTTATACACCTGTGGCTGAGGACACAGCCTTGTTGAGGATGATCGTGGAGGAGGTGTTGTTGCTTATGAAGGTTAGGAAGTTCAGGATCGAGTAGCAAAGGAAGGAGCCAAGCCCCAGGCCACGGAGTTTGGAGATGTGATTTGTAGGAGGTTGAGCTGTAGTTGATAAATAGAGCTCTGACATAGGTGCCTTTGTTATCGAGGTGTTCCAGGAATTGTCAGGACTTGTCCAAAAATTTGGAATCAAGTGTTTAAAGCAACTCATGAAAGAGATAGTTCGTATGATGATGATCCTCTGGATGAACAGCAAGGAAGTATTATATTGGTGAAGAAATCTTAAGTAGCCCAAGAGTATCTTGGTTGCTAACGCATTCAATTGTGCTGTACTAGGCAGTGGCTGCACCTCAACAGTGTGTGGGGATGATTGGCTATACTGTTATTTGGAAACCTTTGACAAAGCAGATAAAAAGAGAACAGAGGAATTCGAAAGCACTACCTGCTTTCAATCTAGGGATATTAAAGAGAGTGATCCTCCAATGTGAAATTGCAGGAATGGGTCATTTCATTGCATTGATGTGGTTCATTATTGCTGAATACATTCTCAATGAAAACTAGAAAGATGTATTTGGCCATGGAGAATAACAAAGAATTTATCTTTGGCAAAGTGAGGAACTTGCAGTTCACTGGATCCGGACATTATTGTAAACTGGGAGTTTCCTGTCAAAAAGCTTGTTTTATTGAACTTGGGAGGTAAGAATCTGGCAAACAGGAAGGGAATCATCTGGAAATTGCATAAGCAGTTCATATTAAAGCTACTGTTCAAGGATTGCAGCGTTATGGATAACAATTGTGACATTGTGGGTAACAAATATGAATCCTTTGTACAGTGGATCACAACTCAGTGTGATAAATATATTAACTATCAGGCACCACCGTGCCTGGTTGCAAGTGTTCTATTAGCCTAGGAATTTACTGAAATGCTAACATGGACATGAGGTGTGGGACAATGATCTGAATATTTATTTGTTACATTTTGTAGATAAGGCAACAAGTTCTGCATATAGAACATAGAACATAGAACATTACAGCGCAGAACAGGCCCTTCGGCCCACGATGTTACGCCGACCAGTTACAAAACAATGACCCACTAGCCTATACCAATCCCTTTTCGTCCATAAACCTATCCACAGATCTCTTAAACGCCCCCAATCTAGGCGCATTTACAACTGCAGCAGGCAGGGCATTCCAATCCCTCACCACCCTCTGGGTAAAGAACCTACCCCTGACATCCGTCCTGTAGCTACCCCCCCCCCCTTAATTTAAAGCCATGCCCCCTCGTGCTAGCTTTCTCCATCCGAGGAAAAAGGCTATCACTGTCCACCCTATCTAAACCTCTAATCATCTTATATGTTTCAATAAGATCCCCTCTTAGCCGCCTTCTTTCCAACGAAAACAACCCCAAATCCCTCAGTCTCTCCTCATAGGACCTCCCCACCATACCAGACAACATCCTAGTAAACCTCCTCTGCACCCTCTCCAAAGCCTCCACATCCTTCCTGTAATGTGGGGACCAGAACTGCACACAGTACTCCAAGTGCGGCCGTACCAGAGTAGTGTACAGTTAGAACATAGAACATAGAACATTACAGCACAGAACAGGCCCTTCGGCCCACGATGTTGCGCCGACCAGTTACAAAACAATGACCCACTAGCCTAAACCAATCCCTTTTCGTCCATAAACCAATCCACAGATCTCTTAAACGCCCCCAAACTAGGCGCATTTACAACTGCAGCTGGCAGGGCATTCCAGTCCCTCACCACCCTCTGGGTAAAGAACCTACCCCTGACATCAGTCCTATAACTACCCCCCTTTAATTTAAAGTCGTGCCCCCTCGTGCTAGCTTTCTCCATCCTAGGAAAAAGGCTATCACTATCTACCCTATCTAAACCTCTAATCATCTTATATGTTTCAATAAGGTCCCCTCTTAGCCACCTTCTTTCCAGCGAAAACAACCCCGAATCTCTCAGTCTCTCCTCATAGGATCTCCCCTCCATACCAGGCAACATCCTGGTAAACCTCCTCTGCACCCTCTCCAAAGCCTCCACATCCTTCCTGTAATGTGGGGACCAGAACTGCACATAAAACTCCAAGTGCAGCCGCACCAGAGTTGTGTACAGTTGCAACATGACGCTGCGACTCTTAAATTCAATCCCCCTACCAATAAATGCCAAGACACCGTACGCCTTCTTAACAACCTTATCTACTTGATTCCCAACTTTCAGGGATCTATGTACACATACACCTAGATCCCTCTGTTCATCCACACTATTCAAAGTCCTCCTGTTAGCCCTATACTCGACACATCTGTTGCTCCTACCGAAGTGAATTACCTCACACTTCTCCGCATTAAATTCCATCCGCCACCTCTTTATATGTGCCAAAATAAACAACAAGGGCAGATGGACAATAGTGGATAAAGTCATGGAAAAGTAGGTCTAAGCAGGCTTTGGGTCACCAGCAAAATTCATAGCAAATAATGGAGGTGAATTTGCAAATGAAGAGTTTAGGGACATTTATGAGAACTTAACTATTATAGCCATGAACACCACTGCAGAAAGCCCAGCAAGGCTGTGTCCTCAGCCCCTTACTATACTCCATATACACCTATGACTGTGTGGCCAAATTCCCCTCTAGCTCGATTTTCAAGTTTGCTGATGACACTACTGTAGGTCAAATCTCAAACAATGACGAGATGGAGTACAGGAAAGTGGTAGAGAATCTGGTGAAATGGTGCAGTGACAATAATTTCTCCCCCAATATCAGTAAAATAAAAAAGTTAGTCATTGATTTTAGGAAGCACAGTGGAAGCACAGAGAAATACTAAAGGACAAAAAACATTAGTGAGTGTCATATATGCACCCCCAAACAGCAGTGGTGATGATCGGAATGGCATTAAACACAAAATTAGTGATGTATGAGATAAGGAAATATCGGTGATCATGGGTGATTTTAATCTGCACATAGATTGGGCAAATCAAATTAGTCATAATGCCGTAGAGGGGGATTTCTTAGATTGTATACAGGATAGTTTTAAAGAACAAAGAACAAAGAACAACACAGCACGGGAAACAGGCCCTTCGGCCCAACGAGCCCGCGCTGCCGTCCCATGGTCAGTGACCTATTCATGATTTTAGTCTATGCCTCATGTATGAGGATCAGGGAGGTCCAATATAGGGACAATTTGTTACCCAATCAATCAGCCTAAAAGCACATTTTTGGGATGTGGGAGGAAACCGGAGTACCTGGAGCAAACCCACGCAACCATGGGGAGAACGCGCAAACTCCCACGGACACGGCCCAAATCCATGTGTCCGCACAGCAACAGAGATAGCCTCTGAGCTGCCATGATGCCCTCGAGATGGTCCAGTTTACGCACACCAACGACATGAAGCAGTAGGCAACTCCCGATGGAATATCCAAGAGCAGCCCACCACAACCTGCCGCCCGCATGCCCCTTGCTGGACTTAAATGCCTGTGGATAAAAAATTCATTATTAAAAGACTCTATATCCCTGAGGCTAAAACTGAACCCCAAGCCTACAATGTTTAGTAAGGCCTGCTATATCCCCCTATATGTAGACCGCTCATGTGGCTGTCCAAGTGACTCTTGAACAACCCTAGCGTGCCTGCTTCCACCACCTTACTCGGCAGTGCATTCCACATCCCCACTACCCTTTGTGTGAAAAACTGCCCTCTAATATTAGTCTTATATCTAGCCCCCCTCACCCTAAGCCCGTGACCCCTCGTTCTATCCATTTCTAATAGCGGAAAAAGCTTATCACCATTTACTCTATCTATCCCCTTCATAATCTTATAAACCTCTATTAGATCCCCCCTCAGCCAACGTCTCTCAAGGGAAAACAGCCCAAGTGCGTTCAATCTTTCCTCGTAAGACAGCCCTTCCATACCAGGCAACATCCTGGTAAATCTCCTCTGCACTCTCTCCAGGATCTCTACATCCTTCCGGTAGTACGGCGACCAGAACTGGACGCAGTACTCCAGGTGAGGCCTAACCAACGTTCTATACAACTGCAACATCAGACTCCTACTCTTATATTCTATACCCCTTCCTATGAAGGCTAACATGCCATACGCTTTCCTCATCACATTCTGCACCTGCACCAACACCTTCAGGGACTTGTGTACCTGCACCCCCAGGTCTCTCTGCGTATCTATACTCCGGATAGTTCTACCATTTATCATATAACTCCCCTCCACATTATTCCGGCCAAAGTGCATCACCTCGCATTTCTCCGGATTAAATTCCATTTGCCAAGTATCTGCCCAATCTACCAGCCTGTCTATGTCCTGTTGCATTGCCAGGCACTGCTCCTCAGTACCCGCCAATCCAACCATCTTAGTGTCATCAGCAAATTTGCTGATCACACCACCTACCCCCTCTTCCAAGTCATTAATATATACTACAAATAGAGGTCCTAGTACCGAGCCCTGCGGCACCCCACTGGTGACAGACCTCCAATTGGAAAAGGAGCCCTCCACTACTACCCGCTGTCTCCTCCTCCCAAGCCAGTTCTCCACCCATCTACATACCTGGCCTTGTATCCCATGAGCCTTCACCTTTTCTATCAGCCTACCGTGAGGGACCTTGTCAAACGCCTTACTGAAATCCATATAGACAACATCAACGGCTTGTCCTTCGTCAACCGTTTTTGTCACCTCTTCAAAAAATTCCAATACATTCGTAAGGCACGACCTCCCTGTAACGAAGCCATGCTGTGTATCCCTGATCAGATTGCAGCGCTCCAGATGCTCATACATCCTATCCTTGAGGATCCTCTCCATTATCTTGCCTATAATTGAAGTCAAGCTGACTGGCCTATAGTTCCCTGGGTTATCCCTCTGACCCTTCTTAAACAACGGTACTACATTTGCAATCCGCCAATCCTCTGGGACCTCACCTGTGTCCAAAGAAGAGACAAAGATTTGCGTCAGAGGCCCAGCAATTTCATCCCACACCTCCCTTAGCAGCCTAGGATAGATGCCATCAGGCCCCGGAGATTTATCCGTCTTTATACTGTCTAAAAGTCCCAACACCTCTTCCCTCGTGATGACTATTTCCCTCAACGGATCCTCAAACTTCTCAAGCACAGCAGCTCCCCTCCTGACCCCTCTCCTGAGTGAATACCGACGCAAAGTATTCATTCAAGATCTCCCCCATTCCCCCAGGCTCCAAGCATAGTTCCCCTCCTCTGTCCCTGAGAGGACCAATGTTCCCTCTAACCATCCTTTTGTTTCTAATATATGAGTAAAATGCCTTAGGATTTTCCTTAATCCTACCTGCCAAAGCCATTTCGTGGCCCCTTTTTGCCTTTCTGATGCCCCTTTTAAGTTCTCTCCTACATTCTCTGTATTCTTCTAACGCTATCTCTGTCCTCAAATGCCTAGATCTAGTGTATGCCTCCCTCTTTCTCCTGACCAGGTCCTCAATATCCCTAGTTACCCACGGCTCTCTAATCCTACCTTTCCCATCCTTCCTCTTGACCGGCACATGTCTTTCCTGTAAAGATTTTAGTTTTCCCTTGAGAGACTCCCACATACCCAGCGTCGACCTACCGTTAAACAGCATACCCCAGTCCGTATCTTTAAGATCCTGCCTAATCCGGTTGTATCTAGCCCTCCCCCAATTTAACACCCTCCCCTTAGGACAGGCTTCATCTTTATCCATTAATATCTTGAACCAGACAGAGTTGTGGTCACTGTTAGCCACATGCTCTCCTACCTCAACGTCAACCACCTGCCCAGGCTCATTCCCCAGAACCAAGTCCAGTATAGCCCCCTCCCTGGTCGGTCTATCCACGTACTGCTCCAGGGATCCTTCCATTACACACTGTACAAATTCCTCCCCATCAGCACCCTCTGATCTCAGTACATTCCAATCTACCCTGGGGAGATTAAAATCTCCCACTACCACCACCCTATTCTTCTTGCACTTATCTAGAATGTCCCTGCTTATCCCTTCTTCCACAACCCTCGGGCTGTTAGGCGGTCTGTAATACACACCCAACATAGTAACATCTCCCTTCCTATTCCTCAACTCCACCCATAGCGACTCGATTCCTATATCCTCCGTTCCTCCCTCCCTCTGCACTGCTACGATGCAATCCTTAACTAACAACGCCACTCCCCCACCTCTCAGCGACCCACCCCTATCTCGCCTGAAACACTTATACCCAGGAACATTCAACTGCCAGTCCTGCCCTTCCTTTAACCAAGTCTCTGTCACCGCCACCACTTCCAACTTCCTTTCGAACATTAATGCCTTCAGTTCATCTGTTTTGCCAGTCACACTCCTGGCATTGAAACACATGCACCGAAGAAACAATCCGATCCTTCTTCCTACCCTCCGGGCTTACCCTATCCGGAGGGTAGGAAGGTTAGGGTATGTTTTCTTGACCAAATGTGGAGAAATCAACGTGATAGAATTTTTTATCAAGATGGAGAGTGAAGTTGATTCAGAGACTAGGGTGCTGAAACTTAGAGTTAGTCTTTATAGATTGGGGAGAGTTACTTAAAGGGATAGCAGTGGATCGGCAATGGTAAACATTCAAGGAACACAGGGGGAAACTGCAGCAACTGTTTATTCCTGTCCGGCACAAAAGCAAAATGGGTAAGAGGGCCAATCCATGGCTTACAAAGGAAATTAGAGCGAGTGTCCAACCCAAGGAAGAATCATACAGATTGGCCGAGAAAAATAATAGGTTTGAGGATTGGTAACAGTTTAGAATTCAGCAAAGAAAGACGAAGGGATTGATTAAGAAGGAGAAATTACAGCATGAAAGTTAGCTTGCAGGGAATATAAAGGGTGACACTAAAACTTTCTATAGATAGATGAAGAGAAAAAGGTTGGTGAAGACAAATGTAGGTCCCTCAGACAGAAATGGGGGCATGTAAAACAGGGGACAAAGAAATGGCCGAGCAACTGAATACACACTTTGGTTTTGTCTTCACAAAAGAGGACCCAAATCAGATGCCAGAAATGTTGAAGAATGCAAGATTTAATGAGAGGGAAGAACTGAGGGAGAGCAATATTAGTAGAGAAATGGTGCTGGGAAAATTGATAGCATTGAAGGTGGATAAATCCCCAGGTCCTGATAATCTACATCTCAGAGTACTTAAGGAAGTGGCTCTAGAAATAGTAGGTGGTCATCTTCCAGGATTCTATAGACTCTGGAACAGTCCCTGCAGATTGGAGGGTAGTTAATGTCATTCCAATATTCAAAAAGGGAGCGAGAGAGAAAACAGGGAATTATAGACCAATAAGCTTAACATCAGTAGTGGGGAAAATTCTCAAATCCAATATCAAGGACTTTATAGCGGAGTATTTAGAAAACAGGAGCAGGATCAGAAAGAATCACCATAGATTTATGAAGGGGAAATCATGCTTGACAAATCTGTTGGAATTCTTTGAAGATATAAATAGTAGAGTTGACAACAGGGAGCCAGTCGATGTGGTATATTTGGACTTTCAGAAAGCATTTGACAAAGTCCCGCATGAGAGATTATCATGCAAGATAATCGGCACGGCACGGTAGCACAGTGGTTAGCACTGCTGCTTCACAGCTCCAGGGTCCTGGGTTCGATTTCCGGCTCGGGTCACTGCCTGTGTGGAGTTTGCACATTCTCCTCATGTCTGCGTGGGTTTTCTCCGGGTGCTTCGGTTTCCTCCCACAGTCCAAAGCGGGTTATGTTCATTGGCTATGCTAAAAGCGGGACATGGGCTCCGCTGGCTGGCCAGAATTTGTTGCCCATGTTGCCCATGAACTGAATGTTTCTATTGGCCATTTCAGAGGGATTTAAGAATTGTGGCTCTGGAGTCGCATGACCAGGTAAGGACGGCAGATTTTCTTCCCTGAAGGACATTAGTAAACCTGATGGGGTTTTCTGACAATTGACAATAGTTTCATCGTTGTCAGAAGATTTTAAATTCCAGATATTGTTTATTGAATTCAAATTCACCACCTGCCGTGGCAGAATTTGAATCCAGGTTCCCAGAACATTTGCTGAGTTTCTGGATTAATAATCTAGTGATAATGCCACTAATCCATCACTTCCCCATGATATTAATGCTGAACCAGACTTGATTAAACTGTTGTCCTCCAGCTGACTGCTTTTCCAGCAGGTTAATTTTGTAAATCTCTTTTCCTCACCTTCACTGTTTGGATAGCAACTACTTGGCACCTCAAGAGTACACCATTGTAATTGGTAGACAGTATTACAGTTGATCAGGAGGATGTGCTGGATATTCTTGAGGATTTGAAAATAGGTAAGTCCCCTGGTCCGGATGGGATTTACCCTAGGATTCTCTGGGAGGCAAGAGAAGTGATTGCAGAGCCTCTGGCTCTGATCTTCAGGTCGTTGTTGGCCTCTGGTATAGTACCGGAAGATTGGAGGTTAGCGAATGTTGTCCCATTGTTTAAGAAGGGGAACAGAGACTTCCCCGGGAATTATAGACCGGTGAGTCTCACTTCTGTTGTGGGCAAGGTTTTAGAAAAAATTATTAGGGATAGGATTTATAATTAGTTGGAGAGTAATGAATTGATTGGAGATAGTCAGCATGGTTTTGTAGCAGGTAGGTCGTGCCTTACTAACCTTATTGAGTTTTTTGATAAGGTGACCAAAGAGGTGGATGGGGGCAAGGCAGTTGATGTGGTATATATGGATTTTAGTAAGGCGTTCGATAAGGTTCACCATGGTAGGCTTCTGCAGAAAATGCAGATGTATGGGATTGTGGGTAACCTAGGAAATTGGATCATAAATTGGCTATCAGATAGGAGACAGAGGGTGGTGGTTGATGGTAAATATTCATCATGGAGTTCGGTTACGAGTGGTGTGCCTCAGGGATCTGTTTTGGGGCCACTGCTGTTTGTAATCTTTATTAATGATCTGGATGAGGATATAGTTGGGTGGATTAGTAAATTTGCTGATGACACCAAAGTCGGAGGTGTGGTAGATTGTGAGGAAGGGTGTCATAGTCTGCAGGGAGACTTAGATAGGTTGCAGAGCTGGGCCAAGAGGTGGCGGATGGAATTTAATGCTGAGAAGTGTGAGGTAATTCACTTCGGTAGGAGCAACAGATGTGTCGAGTATAGGGCTAACGGGAGGATTTTGAATAGTGTGGATGAGCAGAGGGATCTAGGTGTATGTGTACATAGATCCCTGAAAGCTGGGAATCAAGTAGATAAGGTTGTTCAGAAGGCGTACGGTGTCTTGGCGTTTATTGGTAGGGGGATTGAATTTAGGAGTCGCAGCGTCATGTTGTAACTGTACACAACTCTGGTGCGGCCGCACTTGGAGTTTTGTGTGCAGTTCTGGTCCCCACATTACAGGAAGGATGTGGAGGCTTTGGAGAGGGTGCAGAGGAGGTTTACTAGGATGTTGTCTGGTATGGTGGGGAGGTCGTATGAGGAGAGACTGAGGGATTTGGGGTTGTTTTTGTTGAAAAGAAGGGATCTTATTGGAAATAAAAAAGGGAAAGAGGGGATCTTATTGATACATATAAGATCATTAGAGGTTTAGATAGGGTGGACAGTGATAGCCTTTTTCCTCGGATGGAGAAAGCTAGCACGAGGGGGCATGGCTTTAAATTAAGGGGTGGTAGCTACAGGACGGATGTCAGGGGTAGGTTCTTTACCCAGCGGGTGGAGAGGGATTGGAATGCCCTGCCAGCTGCAGTTGTAAATGTGCTTAGTTTGGGGGTGTTTAAGAGATCTGTGGATAGGTTTATGGATGAAAAGGGATTGGTTTAGGCTAGTGGGTCATTGTTTTTGTAACTGGTCGGCGCAACATCGTGGGCCGAAGGGCCTGTTCTGCGCTGTATTGTTCTATGTTCTATGTTCTATGTTCTAATTGCCCCTTAGTGTCCTGGGATGTGTAGGTTAGAGGGATTAGCAGGTAAATGTGTATGGATATGGGGATAGGGTCTGGGTGGGATTGTGTTCGGTGCAGACTCGATGGGCCGAAGGGCCTGTTTCTGCACTGTAGGGTTCTATGTTCTAGGGTTCTATTAGTAGATACGCAGGGTAGAATGGGTGATGGGGCGGCGCGGGCTCGTTGGGCCGAAGGGCCTGTTTCCCGTGCTGGGTTGTTCTTTGTTCTTTGTTCTAAGATCAAAGCACACAGGATTGGGGAAGTGGGATACAAAACGGGCTGGCAGAGAGGAAAAAATAGGTGCTTTTCAAGTTGGCAAGCAGTAACAAGTGGGGTGCCACAGGGATCAGTGCTGCGACCCCAGCTATTCACAACATATATTAATGATTTTGATGAGGGAACAAAATGTAATGCATCAAAATTTGCAGATGATACCAAGTTGGGTGGGAGGTGAACTGTGACAAGGATGCAGAAATCCTTCAGAATGATCTGGACAGGTTGAGTGACTACAATAAATGTGAGATTATTCACATGGCAAATGGTACGTTGGCCTTTATTGTAAGAGGTTTTGCATACGGGAGCAGGGATGTGTTAATGCAATTACAGCAAGAAGTCTCACAACACCAGGTTTAAGTCCAATCAGTTTATTTGATAGTAATCCCACAAGCTTTCGGAAACAGTGTTCCTTCGTCAGGTGTGTGGAAGGTTCTGATCAGAGAAAGGCATTAAAGACACACACAGTTTACAGAATACTGATTAGAATGCAAGTCTTTACAGCTAACCTGCTATTCAAGTCTTAAAGATGCAGACAGTGTGAGTGGTGATAGCATTAGCATAGGTTAAAGAGATGTGTATTGTCTCCAGACAGGACAGTAAGTGAGATGGCTGAGGGCCCATTTTTGAAGGTGACATCAGTAGAACAGATGTGACAGGGGCAGAGAGACTGGGAAAATGGGATGAGTAGGATTGGAACAAGTAGTGGTCCACATATCCCATAAAAAGCAAACAAAACATGAACCCATGCAGGTGCCACACCTCTTATTTGGGAGAAATGAAACAAGTTAAAGGAGAATTTTTTGAGAGAGAAATCAAGTTCAGCCAGATGGAGGACAGTGGTCATGGATGGGGATTGTTCAGACTTCTGTTGTTTGATGTTTGGTGGTGATGGGGTCATGGTCCAGGGGGAAGTAGGAGGAAATGTCTGAAAGTTGGCACTCAGCCTCTGCCAGACAACATTGGCACCACCCTTGTCAACAAATTTAATCACAAGATCAGGGTTGGACCTAAGAGAATGGAATGCAACAGGTTCAGATGGTGAAACATTAGAGTGGGTAAGAGGGGCAGAGAAATTAAGACGGTTGATGTTGTGGCGACAGTCTCCAATGATGATCAAGAGCAGGTAGTAGGCCAAAGCTGCAGGCAGGTGAAAGGGGATAAACTCCTGCCCAAAGAAGTGAGCATGGAGATGGAGGTGATGAGTTCAGCATCACGCTGAGTCCAAATTTCATCAAGGTGAGGAGAGAAGAGGGAGAAATTGAGTCCCTTGCTGAATATAGAAGGGTTCAGACTCAGTGATGAGTGAGTGAATGATCATTACAGCCATGGGTGAGTTTGTAAAACCTTTCTTTCTGAATCTCAAGGTTCCAGCATAAAGTTTCACAGCACACAGCACATAGTGGCACAGACAGGATGGATCAAAGAACTTCTTTCTGTGCTGTGAAACTCCTAATAAGTGCTGGCACCCAGTTGCACTATTGCAGTAGGGTTTAAAGTGCAAAGTTTATTTATTCATCACAAGTAGGCTTACACAAGTATTACTAACACTGAAATAAAGTTACTGTGAAAATCTATGTTCTATGTTCTATCCCCTAGTTGCCGGACTCCTGTTCCCGTTCAGGTATATTAAGGGAGAATTTAGCTCAACTAACCAGCTTGTCTTTCAGACTGTGGGAGAAACTGGAGCACCCAAAGGAAATCCACACTGACACGGGGAGAATGTGCGCACTCCACACAGACAGTCGTCCAAGCCAGGAATCAAACTCAGGTCCCTGGTGCAGAGAGGCAGCAGCGTTAACCACTGTGCCACCCGTGCCATTTCAGATGAAGTATTAGACTCAATCTGCACAGCCTCGAGGGTGAAGGTGATAGACCCAGCAGTATTATTTCAAGGAACAGCACAGAAGTTCCCCCAGGTGTCCTGAACAATATTTATTCCTCAATCAGGGGCAGCACAGTGGCACAGTGGTTAGTACTGCTGCTTCACAGCACCAGGGAGCCAGGTTCAATTCCCAGTTTGGGTCACTGTCTGTGTGGAGTCTGCATGTTCTCCCCATATCTGTGTAGGTTTTCCCTGGGTGCTCCAGTTTCCTCCCACGGTCCAAAGATGTGCAGGTTAGGTTGATTGCCCATGGTAAAGTTACCTTTTAGTGACAGGATTAGAAGGATATATGTGGGGTTACGGGGAAAGGGCCTAGGTGGAATTGCAGACTCAACGGGCCGAATGATCTCCTTCTGCACTGTAAATTCTATGATTTTATAAACAACATAAATTGTTCTGCTTGCTGTGCACAAATTAGCTGGTGTATTTCTTCATTACAACAGTGGCTATGTTTCAAAAGTGCTTCATTAGTTATAAAGCTTTTTGAGATGTCCGGTGGCTTTGAATAGTACTATATAAATGCACATGCATTTTCCCACATAGATAAAGAGGTCCAGGAAATAATGCACTTCAATACACGAGTATGGCTGCCGTAATCAGCTATGTAAAAAGTCTCACAACACCAGGTTAAAGTCCAACAGGTTTATTTGGTAGCAAACACCACTATCTTTCAGGGCTCTGCCCCTTCTTCTGGGGAGTTCTGATCACAAACTGGGCATATAAAGACACACACTCAGTTTACAGAATACTGATTAGAATGCAAATCTTTACAGCTAATCAAGTCCAAAAGTGCAGACAATGTGAGTGAGATAGCATTAAGCATAGGTTAAAAAGATGTGTATTGTCTCCAGGCAGGACACTAAGTGACATGTGCAGCAAATGCTGCAACCTGGAAACCAAGATAGAATTCACTTTCTCAACTTGCGCTCAGGACACAGACCAGCTGCAAAACTTTGTCAAGCAAATGAGACAAAGGAACTACACCATTTACATGCACACCAAGAACAGGAAACTTGAGAAACTCGGCATCCCCACCAATATATTAGGTAAACAACATTGGCCGAGTTGCAAGAGTCAACATTGTCTACCTGATATATTGCAAGAAAGGATGTCCCGAAGCATGGTACATTGGGGAGACCATGCAGACGCTATGACAACGGATGAATGAACATCGCTCGACAATCACCAGACAAGACTGTTCCCTTCCTGTTGGCAAACATTTCAGTGGTCACAGGCATTCGGCCTCTGACCTTCGGGTAAGCATTCTCCAAGGCAGCCTTCATGACACACGACAGCGCAGAGTCGCTGAGCAGAGACTGATAGCCAAGTTCCACACACATGAGGACGGTCTCAACAGGGATCTTGGGTTCATGTCGCACTATCTGTAACCCCCGTGACTTGCCTGGGTTTGCAAAACCTCACTTACTGTACTATCTGGAGACAATACATATCTCTTTAACCTGTGATCAGTGCTCCTTCCACTCACATTGTTAGCCACTTTAAGACTTGAATAGCAGGTTAGGTGTAAGATTCAGATTCTAATCAGTAATCTGTAAACTATCTGTGCTGTTATATGCTCTGTTTGAGGCCAGAACTCTTCATTCACCTGATGAGGAGGGAAACCTCGAAAGCTTGTGAGTTTACTATCAAATAAATCGGTTGGACTTAAACATGGTGTTGTCAGACTTCTTATTGTGTTTACCCCCGTCTAACGCTGACATCTCCACAATATTGGCACTCAATACCAGCACTATCCCCCAAATGGCATTGCTGCAACTGCCTCAGTACTCAAAGCCAACATCTGCCAGTTTCCAGGTGCAATTTTACAACTCATCCGCTTCATCCTGGACCACAATGTCTTCACCTTCAACAATCAGTTCTTCATCCAGACACATGGAACAGCCATGAGCACCAAATTCACACCCCAATATGCCAACATCTTCATGCACAGGCTCAAACAAGACTTCTTCACCACACAGGACCTCAACCAATGCTATAAACCAGATACATCGATGACATTTTCTTCCTTTGGACTCATGGTGAACAATCACTGAAACAACTATATGATGACATCAACAAGTTCCATCCCACCAAACTCACCATGGACTACTCTCTGGAATCAGTTGCATTCTTGGACACACACCTCCATCAAGGATGGTCACCTCAGCATTTCACTGTACCACAAGCCCACGGATAACCTCATGATGCTCCACTTCTTCAGCTTCCACCCTAAACAGGTTAAAGAAGCCATTCCCTATGGACAAACCTTCCGTATACATAGGATCTGATCAGATGAGGAGGATCGCAACAGACACCTCCAGACACTGAAAGATGCTCTCATAAGAACAGGATATGGCGCTTGACTCATCGATCAACAGTTCCGATGCATCACAGTGAAAAACCGCATCAACTCCTCAGAAGACAAACACGGGGCACAGTGGACATAGTACCCTTCGTCGTCCAGTACTTCCCCGGAGCAGAGAAGCTACAACATCTTCTCCGGAGTCTTCAACGTGTCATTGATGAAGACGAATATCTCGCCAAGGCCATCCCCACACCCCCACTTCTTGCCTTCAAACAACCGCACAACCTCAAACAGACCATTGTTCGCAGCAAACGACCTAGCCTTCAGGAGAACAGTGACCACAACACCACACAACCCTGTCACAGCAACCTCTGCAAGACATGCCAGATCATCGACACAGATGCCATCATCTCACGTGAGAACACCATCCACCAGGTATGGGGTACATACTCTTGCAACTGGCCAACGTTGTCTACCTGACACTCTGTAGGAAAGGATGTCCCGAGGCATGGTATATTGGGGAGATCATGCAGATGCTACAACAACAGATGAATGAAGACTCCTCTTCTGGAGGAGGGAACCGAGTGTAGGGTGTTGAAATTTGCGGATGACACCAAGATTGGGGGTTCGGCAAATTGTGCGGAGGGTGTGGAGAGTCTGCAGAAGGATCTAGATAGGCTGGGCGAATGGGCCAGGAAATGGCAAATGGAATTTAATGTTGGCAAGTGTGAGGTGGTCCACTTTGGAAGGAAGAATGGTAGGAAGGACTATTACTTACATGGCGAAAAACTGCAGCAGGCAACGGTGCAGAGGGACCTCGGGGTCGTTGTGCATGAGTCACAAAAACCCAGCTTGCAAGTGCAGCAGGTGGTCAGGAAGGTGAATGGGATGCTGGCCTTCATAGTGAGGGGGATTGAATATAAAAGTAGGGAGGTCTTGCTGCAGCTGTATAGGGCATTGGTGAGGCCGCAGCTGGTGTACTGTGTGCAGTTTTGGGCGCCGCACCTGCGCAAAGATATTTTGGCCTTGGAGGGAGTGCAGAGGAGGTTTACTAGGCTGATACCGGAGTTATGGGGATTGAGCTATGAGGAGAGGCTGAATGAACTGGACTTGTACTCGTTGGAGTTTAGAAGAATGAGGGGAGATCTCATTGAGACGTATAAGATGATGAATGGGATGGATAGGATAGAGGTGGAGAGACTCTTCCCGCTCAAAAAAGACAGTAGGACTAGGGGGCACAGCCTCAAGATAAAGGGGGGGCGTTTTAGAACGGAGTTGAGGAGGAACTTCTTCACTCAAAGGGTGGTGAATCTCTGGAATTCTCTGCCCGTTGAAGTGGTGGAGGCTGCCTTGCTAAATATTTTCAAGAAGCGGGTTGATGGGTTTTTGATAAGAGAGGGGATTAAGGGTTATGGGGAGAGGGCGGGAAGGTGGAACTGAGTCACGACAGATCAGCCATGATCTTATTGAATGGTGGGGCAGGCTCGAAGGGCCAGATGGCCTACTCCTGCTCCTATTTCTTATGTTCTTATGTTCGACCAGGCAAGACTGTTCTCTTCCCGTTGGTGAACACTTCAGCAGTCACAGGCATTTGGCCTTTGATCTTCGGGTAAACATTCTCCAAGGCAGCCTTCACGACACATGACAGCGCAGCTTCGCTGAGCAGAGACTGATAGCCAAGTTTTACACACATGAGGACAGCTTCAACTGAGATCTTGGGTTCATGTCACACGATCTGTAACCCCCATGACTTGTCTGGGCTTGCAACATCTCACTTACTATCCTGTCTGGAAACAATACACATCTCTTTAACCTATGCCCTCTCTTTAATGCTATCTCCACTCACATTGTCTGTACCTTTAAGACTTGATTAGCTGTAAAGATTCGTATTCAAATCAATGCTCTGTAAACTGAGTGTCTGCCTTTATATGCTCTGTTTGTGATCAGAACGCCTCACTCATTTGAAGAAGGGGCAAAGCCCCAAAAACTTGTTAGACTTTAACCTGGTGTTGTGAGATTTCTTACTGTGCCTACCCCAGTCCAATGCTGGCATCTCCACATTGTAGCCAGCAGATGGCATCACAGACTGTCAGAAAGTCAAAGCTGTAAATAAAAACAGAAAATGCTGGAAAATCGCAGGAAGTCTGACAGCATAAAATCATAGAATGGTAAGGTACAGAAGGAAGCCATGCAAGTCTGCACCGACAGCAATCCCATCCATAACCTATCCCCTGCTAATCCTCCTGATACTAAGGGGCAATTTACCATGGCCAATTCACCCAACCTGTACATCTTTCGGACGGTGGAAGGAAACTGGAACATCCGGTAGAAATCCATGCAAACAGGGAGAATGTGCAAACTCCACACAGACAATGATCCGAGGTGGGATTGAACCAGGGCCCCTGGCGCTGTGAGGCAACAGTGCTAACCACTGTGCCACCATACCACATCTGTGGTGAGAGAATAGAGTCTCAAGTCGGGATGGTCCTCCATCACAGCTAAAGACAATAGGAAATAGGACTAATTTATACTGTTGGTGGAGGTGTGGGGAATTAACAATGTCATAGACAAAAAGACAAAAACAGCAATCCTACTGGTTTGCCCCGCTGTTCAATCAGTGAGGCAAGACGGTAAGATCAGGCAAGAGACAAAAAATCAAAATCTTGCCTGGTTTTTCACCTCTAGTGATCTTATTGGTATTGATTTGGCAGCAAAATCAATGTTTAAATATTCATAATACCATTAACATGTCATGAATGAGTCACTGATTCTAATGTCTGGGCTGACTTGAACTTACCTTCCCACCGGTTGAAGTCCCCACTGGCAAGGATCATGTGCAGTCATCATCAACATGGTGGGGGGAGCTCCATGGTGGTGCTGGGGGGAGGTGTTGTGTGGCCATGGAGGGAAGGGGTGAACTCTGCAAGAGCACTGGGAGATTGGAGCACCTGCACAATGGTGCCCCTAGAGTTCAGCAGCTGGCTTCACTGGCAAAATTAGGCTCCACCCCAAGACCAAAACATTTTTTTCAGGTGAATCATAGAATCTATGACACGGAGACAGGACCTTCAGCCCAAACTGGTCCATGCTGACCAAAAAGCTCTTCTAAGCCAATTCCATTTGCCTGCATTTGGCCCATGTCCCTTTAAACCTTTCCTAGCCATTTATCTGTCCAAATGCTTTTAAGTATTGTCAATGTCCCTGTCTCAACCATTTCCTCCAGCAGCTCATTCCACATACATACCCCACTCTGTAAAAAAAGTTGCTCCTCAGGTTCCCATTACTTCTTTCCCCTTTTAAATTATGCCCTCTAGTTTTTGATTCCCCAACACTGGGAAAAAGAATGAACGCATTCACTGCATCCATGCCTCTCATGATCTTCTATAAGCACATCCTTCAGTCTCTTACACTCCAAAGAAAAATGACCTAGCTTGTCCAACCTCTCCATGTACACAAGGAGAGATTCACGTGTGCCTCCTTTAATCTAGTCTATTGTATTCACTGCTCCCAATGCGGTCTACTCTACATTGGAGAAATGACTTGCCATAATAATACACCACCCTGCTCTCAAGTCTACATGTCCATCCTTGGCCTTTTGCAATGTTCCAGTGAAGCCCAATGAAAACTGGAGGAACAACACCTCAACTTCTGATTAGCCATGATGTGGAGTTGCCAGGATTGGACTGGGGTAGGCACAGTAAGTGGTCTCACAACACCAGGTTTAAGTCCAACAGATTTATTTGGTAGCACAAACTTTCAGAGCACAATTCCTTCATCAGGTGAGTACAGGATTTGTTTAACAAACAGGGCATATATAGACACAAGCTCAATTACAAGATAATGTTTGGAATGCAAGTCTTAACAGGTAATCAATTTTTTTCAGTGAAGACAATGTGAGCAGAGAGAGGTTAATCACAGGCTAAAGAGGTGCGAATTGTCTCCAGCCAGCACAGTTAGTAAGATTTGCAAGCCCAGACAAGTCATAAGGGTTACAGATAGTGTATTGCAATGTATTGGTCATGATGTTGTAGTTGGTGCTATATGAATGCAGTGGGTTTAAGGCACAACTGGATGCTATATAAATGCACTGGGGGGTGAGCTTGAGCTGGATTCTTTATCAATGCAATCAGGTGAAGTAAAGTTGGATTCTTAACAATGCAATGCTCCTGACAAAGATCTGGATGTGATATCAATGTAGGGGTGGGGGGCTGTGAGGTAAATTTGGGTGCTATATTAATGCAGTGTGTATGCAGTAATTCTGGGTTCTATAGCAATGCAGTGGAGGTAAGGAACAGCTGGCTGTAACATCAATGTAATGAGGGTGAACTAGAGATTGATGCTATATCAGTGCATTGGGGATAAAGTAGAGCTGGGTGCTATAGCAATACAGTGTTTTTGACATAGAGGTGGGTGCTATGTCAATGTAGTGGTCTGATGTGGAGCTGGCTCTATATCAACGCAGTGGGTATGAGGTAGAGCTAGGTGCTATATCAATGCAGGAGGGGTGAGATAGAGCTGGGTTTTATACAAATGCAGTGTTTGACATAGCTCTGGATGCTATATTGCAGTGAGGTGTGCTAGAGATGGGTGCTATATCAATGCCATTGTCTGTCGTACAGCTGGGTTCTATATCAATTCAGTAGGGTGAGGTGCTATCTCAGTTCAGTGTGATGAGTGATGTAAATCTAGGTGCTATATCAATGCAGTGGTGGTGAGGTGGAGGTGGGTGCTATATCAATGCTATGGGGGTGTGAGGGAGAGGGAGAGCTCCACATCTGACCACTACATTGACATAGCACCCACCTCTATGTCAAAACCACTGTATTGCTATAGCACCCAGCTCTACCTTATCCCCAATGCACTGATATAGCATCAATCTCTAGTTCACCCTCATTACATTGATGCTGCAGCCAGCTGTTCCTTACCTCCACTGCATTGCTATAGAACCCAGAATTACTGCATACACACTGCATTAATATAGCACCCACATTTACCTCACTTCTGACTGGAATGAGTAAAACTGAGCCCTGCTGTCATTTCGTCCCATCTGACTGCAGCATTGGGAGACTTGACAAGATGGTCTGACATCTGTTTGATAATACAACCCATTCTACACTCTCAGATTCTTTTCACTACTTTAAGCTGTCTATTTAAACCCCTCTCCCCTAACTTCATCACCTTCACTTCCAACAACAAGTATGAGAAGCTTAGGGAATTCTCTGTCACTCTGATCAGCTGTTGCCACTTCCCCTCCTAGTCCCAATGTTAGTTGTTATTGATAATGTTTCTCTCTTTTCCCTCTCCCTTTTTAACTCTGCAGATGTTACCCCTCTCCCAAAAACAGTAACAACTTTTGAGCTCCTCCATCTTTGCAAGTTACCATCCCAATCCCAACATCCTTTTCCTCTCCTTGAATGTATTGCAGTTTTACAATCTGTTCCCATCTTCCTGAGATCTCTACATGTGAATCCTTCCAATCATGTTTCTTCCTCAGCCACTATTCTGAAATGGTACTGAGATGAGAATAGATCAATGCTTGATGGCTGGCGCAGACATGATGGACCAAAGGGTTTCTTTCTGTGCTGAAAAACCCCTACATTGATATGGTTGCTATCTCCATGCAGCGAAGGTGTGGTCAGTGGTACATGTAAAATTTCACAACATGATTTAGGTGCTGTTGCTGATCAACAGAATCTGGATGAGCAATATACGTGGTCAATTATAGATCTTCAGGACTCCAGAGTGCAGGAACAGGAACAGAAGCCATTGCCAGCAAACCATTAGATGAATAAGAATTGGGTAGGTGAGGGCATCCAGCTATACCATGGGGGAGAAGTGTTGGAGGAGAATTGAAGGGTCCTCATATCAAAGACTACCAACCAGACAGGGAAGGACAATTTACTTTTATTAATAGAGTTTTTCAGCACAGAAAGAAACCCTTTGGTCCATCATGTCTGCGCCAGCCATCAAGCATTGATCTATTCTCATCTCAGTACCATTTCAGAATAGTGGCTGAGGAAGAAACATGATTGGAAGGATTCACATGTAGAGATCTCAGGAAGATGGGAACAGATTGTAAAACTGCAATACATTCAAGGAGAGGAAAAGGATGTTGGGATTGGGATGGTAACTTGCAAAGATGGAGGAGCTCAAAAGTTGTTACTGTTTTTGGGAGAGGGGTAACATCTGCAGAGTTAAAAAGGGAGAGGGAAAAGAGAGAAACATTATCAATAACAACTAACATTGGGACTAGGAGGGGAAGTGGCAACAGCTGATCAGAGTGACAGAGAATTCCCTAAGCTTCTCATACTTGTTGTTGGAAGTGAAGGTGATGAAGTTAGGGGAGAGGGGTTTAAATAGACAGCTTAAAGTAGTGAAAAGAATCTGAGAGTGTAGAATGGGTTGTATTATCAAACAGATGTCAGACCATCTTGTCAAGTCTCCCAATGCTGCAGTCAGATGGGACGAAATGACAGCAGGGCTCAGTTTTACTCATTCCAGTCAGAAGTACTGCATTATTTGGTCATTATCTTGGAGCAGCCCACAAATCCCCAAAATTAAATCACCCATCAGCTAGCCTGAACCCTGTTGCCTGTCACCTGCTCCATGTAGACTTCAGACTTTTGCATCTTTTTCCTGATGGATGAAGGTGGAAGAGGATATGTCTGGAAGATTGGGTCCTTGATTATGCTAGCTGCTTTTCTGAGGCAGCAGGAAGTGTAGACAGAGTTAATGGATGGGAGGCTGATTTGAGTGATGGACTGGACTCCGTTCACAACCTTTCTAGTTTCTTGCAGTGTTGAACAGAGCAGGAACCATGTCAAGCTGTGATACACTGGAAAGGTTGCTTTCTATGGTGCATCTGTAAAAGTTGGTGAGAGTCATAGCGGACATGCCAAATGTCCTTGGCCTCCTGAGAAAGTAGAGGCTTTGGTAGGCTTTCTTAATTATAGCGTCAGCATGGAGGGACCAGGACAAATTGTTGGTGACCTGGACACTGAGAAACTTGTCCAAGATCCAGTTGCAATGGGAGGAGCCTTGGAATTAGGCCATGGAGTTTAGAAATGAGTTTTGTAGAAATAGTGGTGTTGAAGGCTGAGCTGTAGTCAAAAAATAGGAGTCTGACATAGATAACTATGTTATCCAGGTATTCTGGTGATCTGGTTCCAATATTGAGTTTAGGGCCAGAGAGATGGAGTCTGCTGTGGAACTGTTGTGGCGATAGGTGAATTGTAGTGGATCCAGGCAATCTAGGAGGCAAAAATTATTTGTGCCATGACTAATCTTTCAAAGAAATTCATAATGATACATGTCTGAGCCACCAGCCAATATTCATTAAGGCTGCTTGGCTTTTCTTGACGATCGCCATCTTGAAGTAGACAGGGACCTCAGGTTGTTGTAAAGAGAGGTTGAAGATATCTGTGAGTACCCCTGCCAGCTGGTCCATGCAGGATCTGAGAGCTCGTCCGGGTACTCCATCCAAGCCAGTCACTTTCCATGGGTTGACTTTCGAAAAGGCTAATCAGATGTCCACATTGGTGACCTCAGATACCTGTTTGGCTGAGGATTCTGGGATGGAAGGCATTCTCTCACCGACCTCTTGTTCCTAGCAATCAGCTATTGACCAATTTCACTACTTTCTGTGTGCTTTAAAATCATTGAGCATCTTGTCCTGGAATCCACATCTCCAGAAGTTCAAGCCATCCTTACTGTTAAACAAACTGCTTTCTGTAAGGGGAAGAGCACAAGTGATCTAAATCTGCCACTCATAGCCTACATGGAAATGGATTCCAAAAAATCCTGAAGCCAGGAGTGTGGTGCTGCTGGTCCTCACTATTATGTATAATACAATGTGACACACACTGGCTAGCTCCTAAAGCTGTCCTCAGTGCTTCCAACCTGGGTTTTGAAACACATCTTCGCAACTGATGATTCAAAGCCCACCTAGCATAGAGAAGACAGGCCAGTAGAGAGCTTATTGCCAGCCCCAATCCTATTCAACATATAAACAAATATGCTGAAACAATCACATCTCACAAATTCATCTTTGCTGATGACAAAGAAACATAGAAACTAAAAGCAGGAGTAGGCCATTTGGCCCTTGGAGCCTGCTCCACCATTCATTTTGATCATGACTGATCATCGAATTCAATATCCTGATCCTCCCTTCCCCCAATATCCTTTGAACTCTTTAGCCCCAAGATCTATAGCTATAGAAACATGGAAATGTTGGGCCAAACAAGCTCTATTCTTCTTGTGATATCCTAACTATGTTTGCAATTGTGGGTTTTAAACTGTTAAGACAGCCATGAAGGATCATCAACAGATCTCCCCATGGGCTTTGAGTTTCCTTACTGAGTGAGTGGAGACATGCACAATGGGAACTGTTTAAGCGGGTGCTTTTACACTTGCTGCCCAACCCGGGCTGGTGTTGCAGATTGACGGTTGGAGACTATCTAGCTCTAAGCCGTGCATACAGCTCTTCCATTTGTTGTACCATAACGGGTGCTTGGTGATGGGAAACTGGCATTTGGCTGAATTACTACAATTGCAATAAGGGAAATTCTTTTCCTTCCCTTTCCTTCCTCTTCAGTAAGAAAAAGCCATTCTGCCTTTTTTCAGGAAACTCGAGCCCGATGATACCAGTGGGGAAGATTGGGCCCAATATACTAAGTGTAAGTGTTACTTCTTCTGTACTGATAATATATAAAGTGGCATATAAAGAGGAAGAGAGTCACTAAGGTGAATGTTGGTTCCTTGGAAAAACTTCAGAATGCTTCAGTAAACTTGCTAATGCATCACAGAAAACTATTATGCAGGTAATAAGGAAAGCAAATGGAATCTTGGCATCTATTGCTGAAGGAATAGAATATAACAGTAGTGAAATATTGCTGCTACTGTACAAAATACTGTGTACAATTTTGGTCCCCTTACTTGAGAAGGATGTAGCTGCATTGGAGCAAGTTCAGAGGCAGTTCACTAGATTGTTTCCAGAGATGAGGGGTTTGTCTTACAAAACTCCAGGATCAGCTTTTCCTTTTAGACCACCATCCAAACTCCGTTCCTTCTTGTCTGGGTGCCCTCCTTGGCTCTCCAGTGTCCTTTCTCTCGTGAAGAGATACAAAAGTATCCAGAGGGGAGAGATACAAAAGTGTACAGAGGGGCAATTTTTTCACACAGAGGGTGGTGAGTGTCTAGAACAAGCTGCCAGAGGTAGTAGTAGAGGCGAGTACAATTTTGCCTTTTAAAAAGCATTTAGATAATTACATGGGTAAGATGGTAATAGAGGGATGTGGGCCAAATTAGGGCAATTGGGATTAGTTTAGGGGTTTTAAAAAAGAAAGGGCAGCATGGACAAGTTGGGCCAAAGGGCCTACTTCCATGCTGTAAACCTCTATGATTCTATGACTCCCTAGGGTAGTAGCACCCTATGCACTCACCCTGAACTGCCCGTCAAAGATGAGATTGCCAGATTCACATTTTAATAAATCTGTTGTAAACCATGCTAGCATGACATCTAATATGCGACCAGTGGGGAGATTACAGCGGGACTATCTGCCAATGAAACAATGAAATGAAGGGCAGGAGTCTCATTATGTCATGAGCGGGGTAGTAGGGAAAATATTAAAATTGCACTCTTGTCAATGATAATCTTATTTTTTGAGTCATGCGATATTTTGCACACGTAGCTTTTTAATTGATTTATTATTGTCACATGTATTAGTATAGAGTGAAAAGTATTTTTTCTTATGGACCATACATACAAAGTGTACCATTCACAGAGAATGAAAGAAGAGGGTGCAAAATGTAATGTTACGGAAGAAGACGGAAGAGAGTATATCCGGGATGCATGGGGTCCTTGATTATGTTGGCTGCTTTTCCGAGACAGTGAGAAGTGTAGACAAAGTCAATGGATGAAAGGCTGGTTTGCGTGATGGATTGGGCTTCATGTTTAGTTCCTTGGGGTTTTGGGCAGAGCAGGAGCCATACCAAGCTGTGATACAACAGAAAAAATGCTTTTGATAGTGGTTCTGTAAAAGTTGGTGAGAGTCGAGGTGGACATGTCAAATTTCCTTAGCCTCCTGAGGAAGTAGAGGAAGTAGTGATAGGCTTTTTTAACTATAGTGGCATGGAAGGACTAGGACAGGTTGTTGGTAATCTGGACATCTAGAAACTTGAAGCTCTCAATCATTTCCACTTCATCCCCATTGATGTAGAAAGGGGCATGTCCTCCATTATGTATCCTGAAGTCCATGACTATTGGGTTTGTTTTGTTGACATTGAGGGAGAGTTGCACCTGGGGCAAATGCGGATGCAAATTCTCGCCCAATATTTTTTGATTGTGGCTTGGTGTCATATTTTGTTTTATTATGTTCCTTTGAAGCACTTTAGGATGTTTCTTTGTGAAAGTAGCTTTAGAAATATTACTAGGTGAATTAAAGTGGCATTAATGCTATCACATGTATCACATATTAATGTGTTAAGAATTAAATGAAGTGTTAGAATAGTTCCTGTCAATTGTCAGATACTTTCAACCAGTTTGCTTACTCTAAAGTTTTACCCCGGTTCCCTTATTTGCAAGATGGACAAAGGACAAACACAAATAAAGGTTCAATAAATTTATTAATAACACTATTAACCCTTAAATTATCCACATAAAACAAGAAGATTTTTTAATTCTTTATTAAATTCTTTATTCAATCCAATCAAATCAAATCAAATCCAATTCAGAGTTCCAACAAGTTGAGACAATCCCGATCCAAGCTGGCTCTCACCTCCTGTCTTGGGCTTGATCTACATGATCCAAGCTGATTGGACTAGGTGTAGCTCATCCACCAAGGCTTGATCTCTTTTGTATCTTAGCCAAAAGGCTGAGATGCCACTTTATAAAATTGCTCCAAATGAAGTTAAAATGTAACCTAATGACTTCAACCAAGTACAGCATGTTGATCTTAGCCAAAAGACCGAGAAACAGCCACAGCCTCAAGATGAAGGGGGGGCGGTTTAGAACAGAGTTGAGGAGGAACTTCTTCACTCAAAGGGTGGTAAATCTCTGGAATTCTCTGCCTGTTGAAGTGGTGGAGGCTGCCTCGCTAAATATTTTTAAGAAGAGGGTTGATGGGTTTTTGATAGGCAAGGAGATTAAGGGTTATGGGGAGAGGGCGGGAAGGTGGAGCTGAGTCACGACAGATCAGCCATGATCTTATTGAATGGCGGGGCAGGCTCGAAGGGCCAGATGGCCTACTCCTGCTCCTATTTCTTATGTTCTTATGTTCTTATGAAACAAGAGGATATCCCAGGTTCAAGTATACTACCCACAAAGATCATTTGGTTAAAACTACAGGCTCGATTCTGAGTTCCTCAGGTCTGTTGTCACAAAGGTGAGTCTTGATGCAAATTGCAGGAACTCTCTGTGACAGAACGTCTGGCCTGATCTGGGCTTCTATGGGGTGCAATGTTCTATCAGTATCAGTAAGGTGCAAGGACCTTTGCACCCTAAGTATCAGTAGGGTGCAAGGACCTTTGATGGGTGATTGATGAATCAGGCCCAGACAGGTTTGTGTATTGTACAATTGGCCTGCCCGAGGTTTGACTGTGTTTGATTTTAATATGCCCAATTCTTTAATATAGGATATCCAATTTTATCAGCCTTAAAACTAGGCCCTGTTTATATTACACTGGTTTTATCCCAGGAAATTACACTGACACTCTGATTTATTTGTGATATTTTCCTGGTGATTATCTGTGATCTGGGATGTCCAATTCTGGTTGTGCAGACAGTCTGTTCCTGTGTGTACATCAATTATAGACAGAACATACGGCTAGAAGCACAGAGGGAGACCCTGATTGGGAGAGCCTGGATCTGCAGAAGGAGCAGCAGCCTGTTTGGGAAACCCTGCTTTAGACAAAATGATGCAAAGCAGCAACATCCAATTGCAATGGCTGTAAACAGATGGAGCCTGAGGCTGAACTGCACAACCACACTGTAAATGTGACTAAAACTGCCAACACTGGCAAGAAGCCAACAATCAACACAGGAAAGAGAGAGAGAGTGAGTGGGGGAAGGGAAAGTGTAAATTCAGACTGCCTGTATTGGGGACAGTCTGTACATACTCGGTGCAGACAGTCTAGTCTGCCTGTACTGGAAGCAGACTTTGTGACCAATCTAACTGCATTGTGAACAGTCTTATACTGGGGCAGACTGTCTGTGCTGGAGGCAGTCTATCTCTACTGGGGACAGTGTTTACAGGAGACAGATTGTCGATACTGGGGACTGCCTGTCTGTGTGAGGTGAAGTCTGGCCATAAAGGAAAGTCTGTCGATACAGGGTTAGTTTGCTGTAGTGGGGGCAGACTCTCCCTAATGTGTGACTCTGATGGTACTGAGGGTACCCGATGTGGACAGTCTGTCTATTCTGGAGGCAGTCTTTCGCTATTGGGCACAGATTGTATTGAGGTTAGGCTTTCTGTACAGGGGACAAACTGGCGATACCAAGGTCAGACTTTCTATATTCAGGGATAGTCCTTATGTATTGGGTCAGACGTTCTGTGCTGGGGACATTCTGCCTTTACTGAGAGCAGACTTTCCCTACTGTGTTTGTCTTTCTGTATTGGATCAGTCTGTTTGTACAGAGGTCAGTCTATCTGTGCTGGATCAGTCTTTCTGTACCAGGGACAGTCAGTCTCTACTGGGGGCCACCTGTCCATATTGGGAACTGTCTGTTGGTCGCTTCCCGGCCTTTTCACTAAAATCAAGCAACAGATCAAGCCCAAGAATGGTGTAATGTCTTTTTTTGTCAGTTTGGATCTTGTTTGTCTCTCTTGTGGGAACCCTGAATTGGATTCAATTGGAATCTGCATTTGGATTTTGGAGCAAGCAAGGAATGGATTCTGAGCATTGGCTTTGTAACTTTAAGAATGGATTATTTTAAAACAGTCTTTCTATACTGAGTTCAGTCTTTCTGTATTGGGGGCAGTCTGTCTGTCTGTACTGTGGACATTGCTTCTCCACCTTTTGGCTAAGATTAAGTGATAGTGATGCATCAAGGCCAAGAGGTTGGATTTTGATGTGGATTGTGGATTGAAGAAGACAGCAGGACAGAAGCATAGAAGAAGACAACACTTCAGCTCTGCTGCTATCGATGTATCTCGTGCTGGTTTAAGACTCTGGCAGTACAGCACAATAAAAAGTCTGATAATACCAGGTTTAAGTCCAACCAATTTATTTGGCAGTACACTCACTAGCTTTCGGGGTTTGTCCCTTCGTCAGATGAATGGAGAGTTCTGGCCTCAGACAGAGCATATAAAGCACAGACAGTTTAGAGATTACTGATTAGAATGCGAATCTTTATTCCTAACTTGCTGTTCAAGTCTTAAAGTGGCTGACAATGTGAGTAGAAGGAGCACTGATCACAGGTTAAAGAGATGTGTCTTGTCTCCAGACAGTACAGTGAGTGAGGTTTTGCAAACCCAGGCAAGTCACTGGGGTTACAGATAGTGCGACATGAACCCAAGATCCTTGTTGAGACCGTCCTCATGTGTGCGGAACTTGGCTATCAGTCTCTGTTCAGCGACTCTGCGCTGTCGTGTGTCGTGAAGGCCGCCTTGGAGATCGCTTACCCGAAGGTCAGAGGCTGAATGCCCGTGACCACTGAAATGTTCGCCAACAGGAAGGGAACAGTCTTGTCTGGTGATTGTCGAGCGATGTTCATTCATCCGTTGTCATAGCGTCTGCATGGTCTCCCCAGTGTACCAGGCTTCGGGACATCCTTTCCTGTAGCGTATCAGGTAGACAATGTTGGCCGAGTTGCAAGAGTATTTACCATGTACCTGGTGGACGGTATTCTCACGTGTGATGATGGTATCCATGTCGATGATCCGGCATGTCTTGCAGAGGTTGCTGTGACAGGGTTGTGTGGTATTGTGGTCACTGTTCTCCTGAAGGCTGGGTAGTTTGCTGCGAACAATGATCTGTTTGAGGTTGCATGGTTGTCTGAAAGCAAGAAGTGGGGGTGTGGAGATAGCCCTGGCGAGATGTTCGTCTTCTCCGGAGTCTTCAACATATCATTGATGAAGATGAATATCTCGCCAGGGCCATCCCCACACCCCCACTTCTTGCTTTCAGACAACCACACAACCTCAAACAGACCATTGTTCGCAGCAAACTACCTAGCCTTCAGGAGAACAGTGACCACGACACCACACAACCCTGTCACAGCAACCTCTGCAAGACATGCCAGATCATCGACACAGATGACATCATCACACGTGAGAATACCATCCAACAGGTACACAGTAAATACTCTTGCAACTTGGCCAACATTGTCTACCTGATACGTTGCAAGAAAGGATGTCCCGAAGCCTGGTACATTGGGGAGACCATGCAGATGCTACGGCAACGGATGAATGAACATCGCTCGACAGTCACCAGGCAAGACTGTTCCCTTCCTGTTGGCGAACACTTCAGTGGTCATGGGCATTCAGCCTCTGACCTTTGGGTAAGCATTCTCCAAGGCGGCCTTCACAACACACGGCAGCGCAGAGTCACTGAGCAGAGACTGATAGCCAAGTTCCGCACACATGAGGACGGTCTCAACAGGGATCGTGGGTTCATGTCGCACTATCTGAAACCCCCGTGACTTGCCTGGGTTTGCAAAACCTCACTCACTGTACTGTCTGGAGACAATACACATCTCTTTAACCTGTGATCAGCGCTCCTTCCATAGAACATAGAACATAGAACATTACAGCGCAGAACAGGCCCTTCGGCCCACGATGTTGCGCCGACCAGTTACAAAACAATGACCCACTAGCCTAAACCAATCCCTTTTCGTCCATAAACCTATTCACAGATCTCTTAAACGCCCCCAAACTAGGCGCATTTACAACTGCAGCTGGCAGGGCATTCCAGTCCCTCACCAGCCTCTGGGTAAAGAACCTACCCCTGACATCAGTCCTATAACTACCCCCCCTTAATTTAAAGTCGTGCCCCCTCGTGCTAGCTTTCTCCATCCTAGGAAAAAGGCTATCACTATCTACCCTGTCTAAACCTCTAATCATCTTATATGTTTCAATAAGCTCCCCTCTTAGCCGCCGTCTTTCCAGCGAAAACAACCCCAAATCTCTCAGTCTCTCCTCATAGGATCTCCCCTCCATACCAGGCAACATCCTGGTAAACCTCCTCTGCACCCTCTCCAAAGCCTCCACATCATTCCTGTAATGTGGGGACCAGAACTGCACACAAAACTCCAAGTGCGGCCACACAAGAGTTGTGTACAGTTGCATCATGACGCTGCGACTCCTAAATTCAATCCCCCTACCAATAAACGCCAAGACACCGTATGCCTTCTTAACAACCTTATCTACTTGATTCCCAACTTTCAGGGATCTATGTACACATACACCTAGATCCCTCTGCTCATCCAAAGTCCTCCCGTTAGCCCTATACTCAACACATCTGTTATTCCTACCGAAATGAATTACCTCACACTTCTCCACATTAAACTCCATCCGCCACCTCGCAGCCCAGCTCACATTGTCAGCCACTTTAAGACTTGAACAGCAGGTTAGGTGTAAAGATTCGCATTCTAGGGCGGCACGGTAGCACAGTGGTTAGCACTGCTGCTTCACAGCTCCAGGGTCCTGGGTTCGATTCCCGGCTCGGGTCACTGCCTGTGTGGAGTTTGCACATTCTCCTCGTGTCTGCGTGGGTTTTCTCCGGGTGCTCCGGTTTCCTCCCACAGTCCAAAGATGTGCGGGTTAGGTTCATTGGCTATGCTAAAATTGCCCCCTTAGTGTCCTGGGATGTGTAGGTTAGAGGGATTAGCAGGTAAATGTGTAGGGATATGGGGATAGGGTCTGGGTGGGATTGTGTTCGGTGCAGACTCGATAGGCCGAAGGGCCTGTTTCTGCACTGTAGGGTTCTATGTAGGGTTCTAATAATATAATATTCTAATCAGTAATCTGTAAACTGTCTGCTTTATATGCTCTGTCTGAGGCCAGAACTCTCCATTCACCTGACGAAGGGACTAACCCCGAAAGCTAGTGAGTTTACTATCAAATGAATCAGTTGGACTTAAACCTGGTGTTGTCAGACTTTTTACTGTGTCCAACACCAGCATATCCACATCATCAGTACAGCACAACTCAGCGTTTGAGCTCTGGCTGCAGCTGCACCAGGCCCAAGGGTGCAGTGAAGATATCAGAAGAAGTCTCGCCTGTGGATTGAACTAGTTTGTGAAGTGAGTGCTGTTCGAATGCTGTGGATTTGAAGCAACAGACATCTTCTGCCTGCAAGACTTCCCCAGCTGTGGGTATTTTGATGTGACCTTCAAAAGTGTTGTCAGATGTATCAAGCTTCTGAAGGTCTTTCAAGGAAAACAGTGACCATGGGTCCCTCTCCAGCCTGACTGCGGAGTCTCTATTTACTCTACTGTCACAGTAGAACTGGGTTGTCATATTCCAAATGTACAACTCCCACATCCCGTGGTGTACGTGCTCATCTTCTACACTAGGCATGTCGAGTTGAATGGGAACAGTACTGAAGTGACGGACAACTTTGGCATCTGGATGAGCAAACGCCAGGTCAAAGTGACTTTGAAAATGAATCCTAATGGAAGTCTCCTGCACCACAACAATATAAAAATGAAATCCCTTGAAGCTAGTGCTTCCAGTGGCAGTGCCTCATCAGCCAATGACAAGATGGCCACTGACCGGCTAAATACCAAGACACGCAGGAATCACAGAACATCTGGGGAACATCAACCTTCAGTCAATGGGAGAAGCAATGCAACCCTAGAAAAAACATACGCAAAGATACGCACCAGCTCCAGGCAACTAGGAGCAGCAACATCTCAGGCAGAGATCAGCTTGCAACCCTGATACCAACTGAACGTAACGGATACAAAACCCCCCACAATGTTGCCCAATTGATGTTATGGGCCTGACACAGAGCAGGACTGCTTCCACAGCCCTACAACCCTGAACTTTGTCAATACAACAGGTATGCAGCAACACTTGCAGCAATTTGGACCTGCTACAGAAAAGACTCTGGACATATGAGACTGGAAAATCCACTTCCTTTAAAGTGGGATTGAAAATACTGTCAATCAACATACAAAGCATTAAAGATACTTTGCGTTGTGTGGCCAACCTAATCTGTTAGTACTTGGAGTGGTCTGTCTGTCCTGTGGACCATCTTTATATGCTGGATGCAGCCAGCCTATGCTGGAGGTAGTCTGTCTATACTGCAAGTATTCTGTCTGTACTGGGACAATCTGTTTTTCCTATGGTCAGTTTTTTTTCAGTAAAAAGTCTGACAACACCAGGTTTTAGTCCAACCGATTTATTTGATAATATTCTCATAAGCTTTCGAGGGGACTGCCTCTTCGTCAGGTGAATGGAGAGTTCCATTCTCAGGTGAATGGAGAGTTCCATTCTCCATTCACCTGACAAAGAGGCAGTCCCCTCGAAAGCTTGTGAGAATATTATCAAATAAATAGGTTGGACTAAAACCTGGTGTTGTCAGACTTTTTACTGTGTTTACGCCAGTCCAACGCCGGCATACCCACATCAGTTTTTTTTCTGCATTGGATTGGTTGTACTGGGGACAGTCTTTCTACAGTGAATCATCTAGTCTGTACTGGGAGCAGCCTGTCTGTATTTATTGGTCTCTTTTTCCTAGTGACAGTCTTTCTGTTTTGTCAACAGTTCTGTCTCTAATTGGTCAGTCTGACAGTAATAGGGGCAATCTGTTTATACTTGGAGAAGTTCGTCTTTCTGTTCTGGGGGCTATCTGTCTGTTTTGTAGGCAATTCGTTTGGACTGGCCAGATTACTTGTAGTGGAGACAGAGTCATAGAGGCATGGAAACAGGCACTTCAGCGTAACTTGTACATGCTGTATGTAACTTGTACATACTTGTACATGCATGTAGCTTAAGGGTACATGCTAACCCTTAAGCTAGTCCCAATTGCCTGATTTTGGCTCATATCCCTTTATACCCATCTTATTCATGTAACTGTCTAAACGCTTTTTAAAAGACAAATTGTACCATCTCAACCTCTGGCAGTTTGTTCCAGACAACCCACTGTGTGAAAAAATTGCCCCTCTGGTCCCTTTGTCTCCCCTTTCATCTTAAATCTATACCCTCTAGTTTTAGACCCCCCTATTATTGGGAAAAGATATTGACTATCTAGCTGATCTACGCCCCTCATTATCTTATAGATCTCTATAAGATCACCCCTAAACCTCCTATACTCCAGAGAAAAAAGTCCCAGTCTATCCAGCCTCTCCTTATAACTCAAACTATCAAGCCCTGTAGCATCCTAATAAATCTTTTCTGCAACCTTTCTAGCTTCATAATATCCTTTCTATAATAGGGTGACCAGAACTGTACACAGTATTCAAAGTGTGGCTTTACCAATGTCTTGTACAACAAAACGTCCCTATATTCAATGTTCTGACCAATGAAACCAAGCATGCTGAACCATTCTGTCCACCTGTGTCTTCACTTTCAAGGAGCAATAAACCTATACTCGTAGATCTCTTTGTTCTCTCTCCAATGCCCTACCATTAACTAAGTAAGTCTTGCCTTAGTTCAATCGAACAAAATGCATCACCTCGCATTTGTCTAAATTAAGTTCCATCTGCTATTCATCAGCCCACTGGCTCAATTGTTCAAGATGTCTGCATGGGGGCAGTCTGACTGTATGGGGGGCAGTATGTCTGTTCTAGGTGCAATCTGTCACTTTGGATTGTCTGTCTGTATTAAGCGCTGTCTGCATGTCAACTAGGAGCATGTCTGCATGCTCCTAGTTGACTATCTGGATGGAATTGGATTGCCTGTACTGCGGACAGTCTTTCTGTGATGGGGGCAAGCTGTGCATAATTGGGGTAACTTCCTTTGCTGGGGGCAGTCCGTCTGCAATGGAGACAGGCTGTGCATAATTGAGGTGACTTCCTTTACTGGGGACAGTCTGTCTGCACTGGAAGCAATCTTTCTGTACTGGAGAAAGACTGAGTTTACTGGGTTCAGGCTGCTACAGACTGTCTGTACTAGGACAGTCTTTCTCTTCTGAGGGGATCTAACAGTACAAGGGAGTCTGACTGTACAATGGTGGTCAAGAAGGCATAGCGCATGCTTGCCTTCAATGGTCAGGACATCTGGTACAAAAGATGACAGGTTATGTTACAGTTTTATAAAATTTTAGTTAGCTACATTTGGAATATTGCATTCAGTTCTGGTTGCTACACTACCAGAAGGACGTGGATGGTTTAGAGAGGGTGCAAAGAAGTTTACTAGGATGTTACCTGGTGTGGAGGGTTTCTGGTATGAGGAAAGGTTGGATAAACTCAAATTATTTTCACTGGAAAGACGGAAGCTGAGGGGCACTCTGAAATAAGCCTGCAAAATTACGAAAGACAGCTAGGGTGGATAGTCAAAGACTTTTTCCCAGGGTAGAAGGGTTATCTACAAGACGATACATGTTTAAGGTGAGAGGTAGTAAGTTTAAAGGAGATGTGTAGAGAAAGATTTTCACACAGAGAGTGGTGTGTGCCTGAAATGCACTGTCAGAGAAGATGGTTGAATCAGGCTCATTAGTAACTTTCAAGTTGTATCATGACAGACACATGAACAAAAGGTGAACAGAGGGATAGAAACCAAAGGGCCTGTTCCTGTGCTGTATTGTTCTTTGTGTGCTTTATTAAGGACATCCTGTCAGAACTGGGACAGACTGTCTTCACAGGAGACAGTCTGTCTCTTCTGTGGACAGTCTTCTGAGAGTAGTCTGTCTATTTGAGGCACTGATTGTTCATATTGGGAGCAGTTTGCCTGTATTGGTGACAGGCTGCTTGACAGGGGGCTGACTGTCTGAACTAGGGATGTCAGTCTGTACAGAGACCAGTTTATCTGTACTGGGTACTTATGGTCTGGGACAATCTATCTGTGCTAGGTGCAGGCTGTCTTTACTGAGGCAGTCTGTCTTTTTACCAGGGTTAGTCTGTCACTGTAAATGCTGTCTGAACTGAGGCAGTCTGACACATTTAGGGGTAGTCTATCTGTACTGGGAACAGTTTGTTTGTACTTGGGGCAGTCTATCCCTAATGGGGCAGACTGTTGTGGCACATTCTGTCTGTACTTGGGATATTCTGTCAATTCTGGGTGCAGACTGTCTGTAACGGACAAAGTCTATCTGCACTTGCTTTCTGTCTGTACTCGGGGCTGTGTGTTTGTACAGGGGACTTACTAAAGTCAGTCGACTGGAGTCACTTTGTCTGTACTGGGTCAGTCTGCCTATATTGGCAGCTGTCCAGCTGTACTCAGCCTGTCTGTTCCGTAAACAGTCTCTCTATACTGTGAGCAGTCTGTATTTGAAGCATCCTTTCAACTGTAGGATCAGCAGAAATCAGGCTGTCTCTGCTGGGAGAAAACAGCTTGTTCTGGGAGCTCCATCAGCTGTTATTAACTGGTTGTTGCCGACTGGCACTCAGGACCAGCACAAGGAATGTACAAAAGCTATCAGCAAGGCTGAAAGGAGAAAAACACTGGCTAAGGCCTTCCTGTCATAGTACACTGAAAGGCTGTGTGCATCAGAGAATGTTTGGCATGAAATAAATATGTCACAGAATCATCACAGTGCAGGAGGATGCTAGTCAGTCCATCGTGTATGCACTAGCTCGCTGAACGAGCTTATGCCATGCATAAATAACCTATAATGTCTAGTGTATTGAAGCAGCTCATGACATAAACTGCTTCTTATTGCACTTAATCCAATGTCAGATCAAACCTGACATTGAATTAAGTACACATTTTCTGAGTAAAGTGTGTTTTGTTTTTGGGGCGGGAAGTCTGCCTGTACCGGGAAAACTCTGCTGTTGCCAATTCTGTTCACAGCTCCATGCCTGGAGATGTGTGTGGGCTGCTGAGGGATTGCAAGCTGCCGGGTGATTGGTGTTTGCAGAGAAGAACTGAGAAAGGCGGGGGCTGAGCGGGGAAGTCTCAGTCAGTGATGGAGGAGTTGACAGCTGGGTTTGCTGGGACCGCCCGAGGCTTCCCTCACGCCCTCCCCCTTTCCTTGCCTCTCTCACATCATTCTCGCAATCACTCTTTCTATGTCTCCAGCGCTCTCATTTAATCCTTCTACAATTTTTTCTAACACGCTCTCCTCTTCTGTCTGCCTTTCACCATTTTGTCTCTATTTGACCACCTATTTCACTCTTCTGTTTGACACTCACACACACACTCCCTACCCGCCTCTTTCTGTCTGTCTTTCCCTTCCCTCTTTCTCTCTTCCTCTTCCACACAGTTGTTAATATTAATCTCTTTCCATGCCTCCAGCTGGCGTATGTTTTACTGGGATTCTTTCGATTTTGGTACAATACACTCTGCTCGGTGAGAGGCTGCAAACCCGCCCACCTTCTATTAAAATGGTTGCTGATGTTATCTGCATCCGCACACTAAAAATCCTGTCTCTGAAAAGCGACGGTTTGTGTCAGACTCCCGAAGCTCACGCTGCTGTGTCGGTTATTTGTGAATGCTTAATATTCAGGCAGTGTCTACATTCCCCAGAGCGCGGCGATGTGGGTAGTACAGCTGCTGGCTCTGGAATCCCCATCCCTGCCTGAGCTCTGAAACAGATCTGCACTCTCAAAGCAAAGATTCGCTTGAACTCAACCGAATCCAATTGCCAAACTTAAGAACTGGATGACGGGGCAGAAGGAAACGAGAAATAGGCTGCTGCACAGACCGGCAAGGAATAAATGGAGAAACATAAAGGGGGGGGGGGTGTGGAGACATATAGATGGACAGGTGGAGAGGTGGAGACAAAAGCGGAAAAACAGAAAACGACAGCAAGAAAGGGGGCGAGAGACTGTAACAGAGGGCGACTCCACAAGAGCCACCTGTGCGGAACAGGAAATATTACAGAAACATTATTCCAAACAAGAGTGTGGTGCTGGCGCAAAATCACTTTACAAATAAAAAATGTTAAATGATACAAATTAAAACTAACATTAAAACTCAGCAAGTAACCTCGTTCTGCAATCTAAAACTGGACCGGGCAGAACGAGTATGACCCCCACCCCCTTCCAAACAACAGGAATTTATGTGACATTTCTGCCAGGGACTCTGAGTCACAGCAGGAGTGTTGCTGGTGATGATGGAGTTTTGCCGTTGATTCTTGGATTTTTTGTGACATGTGTTGGAGTTTTGCTGATGATTGTTGGAGTTCTTTTGATGTTTGTTGGAGTTTGGTGGTGTTTTGCTGATAGTTGGTGCTTTTGTTTATGTTTGTTGCTGTTGTTGGAGTGTTGTTGGTGATTGTTGGAGTGTTGCTGGTGATTGTTGGAGTCTTGCTGCTGATTGTTGGAGTGTTGTTGGTGATTGTTGGAGTGTTGCTGGTGATTGTGGAGTGTTGCTGGTGATTGTTGGAGTGTTGCTGGTGATTGTGGAGTGTTGCTGGTGATTGTTGGAGTGTTGCTGGTGATTATGGAGTGTTGCTGGTGATTGTTGGAGTGTTGCTGGTGATTGTGGAGTGTTGCTGGTGATTGTTGGAGTGTTGCTGGTGATTGTTGGAGTGTTGCTGGTGATTGTTGGAGTCTTGCTGGTGATTGTTGGAGTGTTGTTGGTGATTGTTGGAGTGTTGCTGGTGATTGTGGAGTGTTGCTGGTGATTGTTGGAGTGTTGCTGGTGATTGTGGAGTGTTGCTGGTGATTGTTGGAGTGTTGCTGGTGATTGTTGGAGTGTTGCTGGTGATTGTTGGAGTGTTGCTGGTGATTATGGAGTGTTGCTGGTGATTGTTGGAGTGTTGCTGGTGATTGTTGGAGTGTTGCTGGTGATTGTTGGAGTGTTGCTGGTGATTGTTGGAGTGTTGCTGGTGATTGTTGGAGTGTTGCTGGTGATTATGGAGTGTTGCTGGTGATTGTTGGAGTGTTGCTGGTGATTGTTGGAGTGTTGCTGGTGATTATGGAGTGTTGCTGGTGATTGTTGGAGTGTTGCTGGTGATTGTTGGAGTGTTGCTGGTGATTATGGAGTGTTGCTGGTGATTGTTGGAGTGTTGCTGGTGATTGTGGAGTGTTGCTGGTGATTGTTGGAGTGTTGCTGGTGATTGTTGGAGTGTTGCTGGTGATTGTTGGAGTGTTGCTGGTGATTATGGCGTGTTGCTGGTGATTGTTGGAGTGTTGCTGGTGATTGTTGGAGTGTTGCTGGTGATTGTTGGAGTGTTGCTGGTGATTGTTGGAGTGTTGCTGGTGATTATGGAGTGTTGCTGGTGATTCTTGGAGTGTTGCTGGTGATTGTTGGAGTGTTGTTGGTGATTGTTGGAGTGTTGCTGGTGATTATTGGAGTGTTGCTGGTGATTGTTGGAGTGTTGCTGGTGATTGTTGGAGTGTTGCTGGTGATTATGGAGTGTTGCTGGTGATTGTTGGAGTGTTGCTGGTGATTGTTGGAGTGTTGCTGGTGATTGTTGGAGTGTTGCTGGTGATTGTTGGAGTGTTGCTGGTGATTGTTGGAGTGTTGCTGGTGATTATGGAGTGTTGCTGGTGATTGTTGGAGTGTTGCTGGTGATTGTTGGAGTGTTGCTGGTGATTATGGAGTGTTGCTGGTGATTGTTGGAGTGTTGCTGGTGATTGTTGGAGTGTTGCTGGTGATTATGGAGTGTTGCTGGTGATTGTTGGAGTGTTGCTGGTGATTGTGGAGTGTTGCTGGTGATTGTTGGAGTGTTGCTGGTGATTGTTGGAGTGTTGCTGGTGATTGTTGGAGTGTTGCTGGTGATTATGGCGTGTTGCTGGTGATTGTTGGAGTGTTGCTGGTGATTGTTGGAGTGTTGCTGGTGATTGTTGGAGTGTTGCTGGTGATTGTTGGAGTGTTGCTGGTGATTATGGAGTGTTGCTGGTGATTGTTGGAGTGTTGCTGGTGATTGTTGGAGTGTTGTTGGTGATTGTTGGAGTGTTGCTGGTGATTGTTGGAGTGTTGCTGGTGATTGTTGGAGTGTTGCTGGTGATTATGGAGTGTTGCTGGTGATTGTTGGAGTGTTGCTGGTGATTGTGGAGTGTTGCTGGTGATTGTTGGAGTGTTGCTGGTGATTGTTGGAGTGTTGCTGGTGATTGTTGGAGTGTTGCTGGTGATTATGGCGTGTTGCTGGTGATTGTTGGAGTGTTGCTGGTGATTGTTGGAGTGTTGCTGGTGATTGTTGGAGTGTTGCTGGTGATTGTTGGAGTGTTGCTGGTGACTGTTGGAGTGTTGCTGGTGACTGTTGGAGTGTTGCTGGTGATTATGGAGTGTTGCTGGTGATTGTTGGAGTGTTGCTGGTGATTATGGCGTGTTGCTGGTGATTGTTGGAGTGTTGCTGGTGATTGTTGGAGTGTTGCTGGTGATTGTTGGAGTGTTGCTGGTGACTGTTGGAGTGTTGCTGGTGATTGTTGGAGTGTTGCTGGTGATTGTGGAGTGTTGCTGGTGATTGTTGGAGTGTTGCTGGTGATTGTTGGAGTGTTGCTGGTGATTGTTGGAGTGTTGCTGGTGATTGTTGGAGTGTTGCTGGTGATTGTTGGAGTGTTGCTGGTGATTGTTGGAGTGTTGCTGGTGACTGTTGGAGTGTTGCTGGTGATTGTTGGATTGTTGGAGTGTTGCTGGTGATTATGGAGTGTTGCTGGTGATTGTTGGAGTGTTGCTGGTGATTGTGGAGTGTTGCTGGTGATTGTTGGAGTGTTGCTGGTGATTGTTGGAGTGTTGCTGGTGATTGTGGAGTGTTGCTGGTGATTGTTGGAGTGTTGCTGGTGATTGTTGGAGTGTTGTTGGTGATTGTTGGAGTGTTGCTGGTGATTGTTGGAGTGTTGCTGGTGATTGTTGGAGTGTTGCTCGTGGTTGTTGGAGTGTTGCTGGTGATTGTGGAGTGTTGCTGGTGATTGTTGGAGTGTTGCTGGTAATTGTTGGAGTGTTGCTCGTGGTTGTTGGAGTGTTGCTGGTGATTGTGGAGTGTTGCTGGTGATTGTTGGAGTGTTGCTGGTGATTGTTGGAGTGTTGCTGGTAATTGTTGGAGTGTTGCTCGTGGTTGTTGGAGTGTTGCTGGTGATTGTTGGAGTGTTGCTGGTGATTGTTGGAGTGTTGCTGGTGACTGTTGGAGTGTTGCTGGTGACTGTTGGAGTGTTGCTGGTGATTGTTGGAGTGTTGCTGGTGATTGTTGGAGTGTTGCTGGTGATTGTTGGAGTGTTGCTGGTGATTGTTGGAGTGTTGCTGGTGATTGTTGGAGTGTTGCTGCTGATTGTTGGAGTGTTGCTGGTGATTATTGGAGGGTTGCTGGTGATTGTTGGAGTGTTGCTGGTGATTGTTGGAGTATTGCTGGTGATTGTGGAGTGTTGCTGGTGACTGTTGGAGTGTTGCTGGTGATTGTTGGAGTGTTGCTGGTGATTGTTGGAGTGTTGCTGGTGATTGTTGGAGTGTTGCTGGTGATTGTTGGAGTGTTGCTGGTGATTATGGAGTGTTGCTGGTGATTGTTGGAGTGTTGCTGGTGATTGTGGAGTGTTGCTGGTGATTGTTGGAGTGTTGCTGGTGATTGTTGGAGTGTTGCTGGTGATTGTTGGAGTGTTGCTGGTGATTGTTGGAGTGTTGCTGGTGATTGTTGGAGTGTTGCTCGTGGTTGTTGGAGTGTTGCTGGTGATTGTGGAGTGTTGCTTGTGTTGTTGGAGTGTTGCTGGTAATTGTTGGAGTGTTGTTGGTGATTGTTGGAGTGTTGCTGGTGATTGTGGAGTGTTGCTGGTGATTGTTGGAGTGTTGCTGGTGATTGTGGAGTGTTGCTGGTGATTGTTGGAGTGTTGCTGGTGATTGTTGGAGTGTTGCTGGTGATTGTTGGAGTGTTGCTGGTGATTATGGAGTGTTGCTGGTGATTGTTGGAGTGTTGCTGGTGATTGTTGGAGTGTTGCTGGTGATTGTTGGAGTGTTGCTGGTGATTGTTGGAGTGTTGCTGGTGATTGTTGGAGTGTTGCTGGTGATTATGGAGTGTTGCTGGTGATTGTTGGAGTGTTGCTGGTGATTGTTGGAGTGTTGCTGGTGATTATGGAGTGTTGCTGGTGATTGTTGGAGTGTTGCTGGTGATTGTTGGAGTGTTGCTGGTGATTATGGAGTGTTGCTGGTGATTGTTGGAGTGTTGCTGGTGATTGTGGAGTGTTGCTGGTGATTGTTGGAGTGTTGCTGGTGATTGTTGGAGTGTTGCTGGTGATTGTTGGAGTGTTGCTGGTGATTATGGCGTGTTGCTGGTGATTGTTGGAGTGTTGCTGGTGATTGTTGGAGTGTTGCTGGTGATTGTTGGAGTGTTGCTGGTGATTGTTGGAGTGTTGCTGGTGATTATGGAGTGTTGCTGGTGATTGTTGGAGTGTTGCTGGTGATTGTTGGAGTGTTGTTGGTGATTGTTGGAGTGTTGCTGGTGATTGTTGGAGTGTTGCTGGTGATTGTTGGAGTGTTGCTGGTGATTGTTGGAGTGTTGCTGGTGATTGTTGGAGTGTTGCTGGTGATTATGGAGTGTTGCTGGTGATTGTTGGAGTGTTGCTGGTGATTGTTGGAGTGTTGCTGGTGATTGTTGGAGTGTTGCTGGTGATTGTTGGAGTGTTGCTGGTGATTGTTGGAGTGTTGCTGGTGATTATGGAGTGTTGCTGGTGATTGTTGGAGTGTTGCTGGTGATTGTTGGAGTGTTGCTGGTGATTGTTGGAGTGTTGCTGGTGATTGTTGGAGTGTTGCTGGTGATTGTTGGAGTGTTGCTGGTGATTATGGAGTGTTGCTGGTGATTGTTGGAGTGTTGCTGGTGATTGTTGGAGTGTTGCTGGTGATTATGGAGTGTTGCTGGTGATTGTTGGAGTGTTGCTGGTGATTGTTGGAGTGTTGCTGGTGATTATGGAGTGTTGCTGGTGATTGTTGGAGTGTTGCTGGTGATTGTGGAGTGTTGCTGGTGATTGTTGGAGTGTTGCTGGTGATTGTTGGAGTGTTGCTGGTGATTGTTGGAGTGTTGCTGGTGATTATGGCGTGTTGCTGGTGATTGTTGGAGTGTTGCTGGTGATTGTTGGAGTGTTGCTGGTGATTGTTGGAGTGTTGCTGGTGATTGTTGGAGTGTTGCTGGTGATTATGGAGTGTTGCTGGTGATTGTTGGAGTGTTGCTGGTGATTGTTGGAGTGTTGTTGGTGATTGTTGGAGTGTTGCTGGTGATTGTTGGAGTGTTGCTGGTGATTGTTGGAGTGTTGCTGGTGATTATGGCGTGTTGCTGGTGATTGTTGGAGTGTTGCTGGTGATTGTTGGAGTGTTGCTGGTGATTGTTGGAGTGTTGCTGGTGATTGTTGGAGTGTTGCTGGTGATTGTTGGAGTGTTGCTGGTGATTGTTGGAGTGTTGCTGGTGATTATGGAGTGTTGCTGGTGATTGTTGGAGTGTTGCTGGTGATTGTGGAGTGTTGCTGGTGATTGTTGGAGTGTTGCTGGTGATTGTTGGAGTGTTGCTGGTGATTGTTGGAGTGTTGCTGGTGATTGTTGGAGTGTTGCTGGTGATTGTTGGAGTGTTGCTGGTGATTATGGAGTGTTGCTGGTGATTGTTGGAGTGTTGCTGGTGATTGTTGGAGTATTGCTGGTGATTATGGAGTGTTGCTGGTGATTGTTGGAGTGTTGCTGGTGATTGTGGAGTGTTGCTGGTGATTGTTGGAGTGTTGCTGGTGATTGTTGGAGTGTTGCTGGTGATTGTTGGAGTGTTGCTGGTGATTGTTGGAGTGTTGCTGGTGATTGTTGGAGTGTTGCTGGTGATTATGGCGTGTTGCTGGTGATTGTTGGAGTGTTGCTGGTGATTGTGGAGTGTTGCTGGTGATTGTTGGAGTGTTGCTGGTGACTGTTGGAGTGTTGCTGGTGATTGTTGGATTGTTGGAGTGTTGCTGGTGATTGTGATTATGGAGTGTTGCTGGTGATTGTTGGAGTGTTGCTGGTGATTGTGGAGTGTTGCTGGTGATTGTTGGAGTGTTGCTGGTGATTGTTGGAGTGTTGCTGGTGATTGTGGAGTGTTGCTGGTGATTGTTGGAGTGTTGCTGGTGATTGTTGGAGTATTGCTGGTGATTGTTGGAGTGTTGTTGGTGATTGTTGGAGTGTTGCTGGTGATTGTTGGAGTGTTGCTGGTGATTGTTGGAGTGTTGCTCGTGGTTGTTGGAGTGTTGCTGGTGATTGTGGAGTGTTGCTGGTGATTGTTGGAGTGTTGCTGGTAATTGTTGGAGTGTTGCTGGTGATTGTTGGAGTGTTGCTCGTGGTTGTTGGAGTGTTGCTGGTGATTGTGGAGTGTTGCTGGTGATTGTTGGAGTGTTGCTGGTGATTGTTGGAGTGTTGCTGGTAATTGTTGGAGTGTTGCTCGTGGTTGTTGGAGTGTTGCTGGTGATTGTTGGAGTGTTGCTGGTGATTGTTGGAGTGTTGCTGGTGACTGTTGGAGTGTTGCTGGTGACTGTTGGAGTGTTGCTGGTGAATGTTGGAGTGTTGCTGGTGATTGTTGGAGTGTTGCTGGTGATTGTTGGAGTGTTGCTGGTGATTGTTGGAGTGTTGCTGGTGATTGTTGGAGTGTTGCTGCTGATTGTTGGAGTGTTGCTGGTGATTATTGGAGGGTTGCTGGTGATTGTTGGAGTGTTGCTGGTGATTGTTGGAGTATTGCTGGTGATTGTGGAGTGTTGCTGGTGACTGTTGGAGTGTTGCTGGTGATTGTTGGAGTGTTGCTGGTGATTGTTGGAGTGTTGCTGGTGATTGTTGGAGTGTTGTTGGTGATTGTTGGAGTGTTGCTGGTGATTATGGAGTGTTGCTGGTGATTGTTGGAGTGTTGCTGGTGATTGTGGAGTGTTGCTGGTGATTGTTGGAGTGTTGCTGGTGATTGTTGGAGTGTTGCTGGTGATTGTTGGAGTGTTGCTCGTGGTTGTTGGAGTGTTGCTGGTGATTGTGGAGTGTTGCTTGTGTTGTTGGAGTGTTGCTGGTAATTGTTGGAGTGTTGCTCTTGGTTGTTGGAGTGTTGCTGGTGATTGTGGAGTGTTGCTGGTGATTGTTGGAGTGTTGCTGGTGATTGTTGGAGTGTTGCTGGTAATTGTTGGAGTGTTGCTCATGGTTGTTGGAGTGTTGCTGGTGATTGTGGAGTGTTGCTGGTGATTGTTGGAGTGTTGCTGGTGATTGTTGGAATGTTGCTGGTGATTGTTGGAGTGTTGCTGGTGATTGTTGGAGTGTTGCTGGTGATTGTTGGTGTGTTGCTGGTGATTGTTGGAGTGTTGCTGGTGATTATGGAGTGTTTGCTGGTGATTGTTGGAATGTTGCTGTTGATTGTTCGAATGTTGCTAGTGATTGTTGGAGTGTTGCTGGTGATGGTTTGAGTGTTGCTGGTGATGATCGAGTGTTGCTGGTGATTATGGCATGTTGCTGGTGATTGTTGGAGTGTTGCTGGTGATTATGGAGTGTTGGTGGTGATTATGGCATGTTGCTGGTGATTATGGTGTGTTCCAAGTGATTATGGGGTGTTGCTGGTGATTGTTTGAGGGTTGCTGGTGATTGTAGGAGTGTTGCTGGTGATTGTTGGAGTGTTGCTGGTGATTGTTGGAGTGTTGCTCGTGGTTGTTAGAGTGTTGTTGGTGGTTGTTGGAGTGTTGCTGGTGATTGTTGGAGTGTTGTTGGTGATTGTTGGAGTGTGGCTGGTGATTATGGTGTGTTGCTGGTGATTGTTGGAGTGTTGCTGCTGATTGTTGGAGTGTTGTTGGTGATTGTTGGAGTGTTGTTGGTGATTCTTGGAGTCTTGCTCGTGGTTGTTGGAGTGTTGCTCGTGATTGTTGGAGTGTTGCTGGTGATTGTTGGAGTGTTGTTGGTGATTGTTGGAGTGTGGCTGGTGATTATGGTGTGTTGCTGGTGATTGTTGGAGTGTTGCTGCTGATTGTTGGAGTGTTGTTGGTGATTGTTGGAGTGTTGTTGGTGATTCTTGGAGTCTTGCTGGTGATTGTTGGAGTGTTGATGGTGATTGTTGGAGTGTTGCTGGTGATTATGGCGTGTTGTTGGTGATTATGGAGTGTTGCTGGTGATTGTTGGAATGTTGCTGTTGATTGTTCGAATGTTGCTGGTGATTGTTGGAGTGTTGCTGGTGGTTGTTGGAGTGTTGTTGGTGATTATGGAGTGTTGCTGGTGATTGTTGGAGTGTTGCTGGTGATTGTTGGAGTGTTGCTGGTGATTGTTGGAGTGTTGCTGGTGATTGTTGGAGTGTTGCTGGTGATTGTTGGAGTGTTGCTGGTGATTGTTGGAGTGTTGCTGGTGATTGTTGGAGTGTTGCTGGTGATTGTTGGAGTGTTGTTGGTGATTATGGAGTGTTGCTGGTGATTGTTGGAGTGTTGCTGGTGATTGTTGGAGTGTTGCTGGTGATTGTTGGAGTGTTGCTGGTGATTGTTGGAGTGTTGCTGGTGATTGTTGGAGTGTTGCTGGTGATTGTTGGAGTGTTGCTGGTGATTGTTGGAGTGTTGTTGGTGATTGTTGGAGTGTGGCTGGTGATTATGGTGTGTTGCTGGTGATTGTTGGAGTGTTGCTGCTGATTGTTGGAGTGTTGTTGGTGATTGTTGGAGTGTTGTTGGTGATTCTTGGAGTCTTGCTCGTGGTTGTTGGAGTGTTGCTCGTGATTGTTGGAGTGTTGCTGGTGATTGTTGGAGTGTTGTTGGTGATTGTTGGAGTGTGGCTGGTGATTATGGTGTGTTGCTGGTGATTGTTGGAGTGTTGCTGCTGATTGTTGGAGTGTTGTTGGTGATTGTTGGAGTGTTGTTGGTGATTGTTGGAGTCTTGCTGGTGATTGTTGGAGTGTTGATGGTGATTGTTGGAGTGTTGCTGGTGATTATGGAGTGTTGCTGGTGATTGTTGGAGTGTTGCTGCTGATTGTTGGAGTGTTGATGGTGATTGTTGGAGTGTTGATGGTGATTGTTGGAGTGTTGTTGGTGATTGTTGGAGTGTTGATGGTGATTGTTGGAGTGTTGCTGGTGATTGTTGGAGTGTTGTTGGTGATTGTTGGAGTGTGGCTGGTGATTATTGCGTGTTGCTGGTGATTGTTGGAGTGTTGCTGCTGATTGTTGGAGTGTTGTTGGTGATTGTTGGACTGTTGTTGGTGATTGTTGGAGTTTTGCTGGTGATTGTTGGAGTGTTGTTGGTGATTGTTGGTGATTATTGCAATGTTGCTCGTGATTATTGGAGTGTTGCTCGTGATTGTTGGAGTGTTGCTCGTGATTGTTGGAGTGTTGCTCGTGATTGTTGGAGTTTTGCTCGTGATTGTTGGAGTGTTGCTGGTGATTATGCAGTGTTGCTGGTGATTGTTGGAGTGTTGCTGGTGATTGTGGAGTGTTGCTGGTGATTGTTGGAGTGTTGCTGGTGATTGTTGGAGTGTTGCTGGTGATTGTTGGAGTGTTGCTGGTGATTGTTGGAGTGTTGCTGGTGATTATGGCGTGTTGCTGGTGATTGTTGGAGTGTTGCTGGTGATTGTGGAGTGTTGCTGGTGATTGTTGGAGTGTTGCTGGTGATTGTTGGAGTGTTGCTGGTGATTGTTGGAGTGTTGCTGGTGATTGTTGGAGTGTTGCTGGTGATTGTTGGAGTGTTGCTGGTGATTGTGGAGTGTTGCTGGTGATTGTTGGAGTGTTGCTGGTGATTGTGGAGTGTTGCTGGTGATTGTTGGAGTGTTGCTGGTGATTGTTGGAGTGTTGCTGGTGATTGTTGGAGTGTTGCTGGTGATTATGGAGTGTTGCTGGTGATTATGGAGTGTTGCTGGTGATTGTTGGAGTGTTGCTGGTGATTATGCAGTGTTGTTGGTGATTATGGAGTGTTGCTGGTGGTTGTTGGAATTTTGCTGTTGATTGTTCGAATGTGGCTGGTGATTGTTGGAGTGTGGCTGGTGATTATGGTGTGTTGCTGGTGATTGTTGGAGTGTTGCTGCTGATTGTTGGAGTGTTGTTGGAGTGTTGTTGGTGATTGTTGGAGTGTGGCTGGTGATTATGGCATGTTGCTGGTGATTGTTGGAGTGTTGCTGGTGATTGTTGGAGTGTTGCTGGTGATTGTTGGAGTGTTGCTGGTGGTTGTTGGAGTGTTGTTGGTGATTGTTGGAGTCTTGCTGGTGATTGTTGGAGTGTTGCTGGTGATTGTTGGAGTGTTGCTGCTGATTGTTGGAGTGTTGATGGTGATTGTTGGAGTGTTGCTGGTGATTGTTGGAGTGTTGATGGTGATTGTTGGAATGTTGCTGGTGATTGTTGGAGTGTTGATGGTGATTGTTGGAGTGTTGCTGGTGATTGTTGGAGTGTTGTTGGTGATTGTTGGAGTGTTGCTGGTGATTGTTGGAGTGTTGCTGGTGATTATGGCGTGTTGCTTGTGATTGTTGGAGTGTTGTTGGTGATTGTTGGTGTGTTGCTGGTGATTGTTGGAGTGTTGCTGATGATTGTTGGAGTGTTGCTGGTGATTGTTGGTGTGTTGCTGGTGATTGTTGGAGTGTTGCTGATGATTGTTGGAGTGTTGTTGATGATTGTTGGAGTGTTGCTGGTGATTGTTGGTGTGTTGCTGGTGATTGTTGGTGTGTTGCTGGTGATTGTTGGAGTGTTGCTGATGATTGTTGGAGTGTTGTTGGTGATTGTTGGAGTGTTGCTGGTGATTGTTGGTGTGTTGCTGGTGATTGTTGGAGTGTTGCTGATGATTGTTGGAGTGTTGTTGGTGATTGTTGGAGTGTGGCTGGTGATTATGGTGTGTTGCTCGTGATTGTTGGAGTGTTGTTGGTGATTGTTGGAGTGTGGCTGGTGATTATGGTGTGTTGCTGGTGATTGTTGGAGTGTTGCTGATGATTGTTGGAGTGTTGCTGGTGATTGTTGGAGTGTTGCTGCTGATTGTTGGAGTGTTGTTGGTGATTGTTGGAGTATGGCTGGTGATTATGGCATGTTGCTGGTGATTGTTGGAGTGTTGCTGGTGATTGTTGGAGTGTTGCTTTTGATTGTTGGAGTGTTGCTGGTGATTGTTGGAGTGTTGTTGGTGATTGTTGGAGTGTTGCTGGTGATTATGGAGTGTTGCTGGTGATTGCTGGAGTGTTGCTGCTGATTGTTGGAGTGTTGCTGGTGATTGTTGCAGTGTTGCTGGTGATTGTTGGAGTGTTGCTGGTGATTGTTGGAGTGTTGCTGGTGATTGTTGGAGTGTTGCTGGTGATTGTTGGAGTGTTGCTGATGATTGTTGGAGTGTTGCTGATGATTGTGGGAGTGTTGCTGCTGATTGTTGGAGTGTTGCTGGTGATTGTTGGAGTGTTGCTGCTGATTGTTGGAGTGTTGTTGGTGATTGTTGGAGTATGGCTGGTGATTATGGCATGTTGCTGGTGATTGTTGGAGTGTTGCTGGTGATTGTTGGAGTGTTGCTGGTGATTGTTGGAGTGTTGCTGGTGATTGTTGGAGTGTTGTTGGTGATTGTTGGAGTGTTGCTGGTGATTATGGAGTGTTGCTGGTGATTGCTGGAGTGTTGCTGCTGATTGTTGGAGTGTTGCTGGTGATTGTTGCAGTGTTGCTGGTGATTGTTGGAGTGTTGCTGGTGATTGTTGGAGTGTTGTTGGTGATTGTTGGAGTCTTGCTGGTGATTGTTGGAGTGTTGCTGGTGATTATGATGTGTTGCTGGTGATTGTTGGAGTGTTGCTGCTGATTGTTGGAGTGTTGTTGGTGATTGTTGGAGTGTTGCTGGTGATTGTTGGAGTGTTGCTGCTGATTGTTGGAGTGTTGTTGGTGATTGTTGGAGTGTTGTTGGTGATTGTTGGAGTGTTGTTGGTGATTGTTGGAGTGTTGCTGGTGATTATGGTGTGTTGCTGGTGATTGTTGGAGTGTTGCTGCTGATTGTTGGAGTGTTGTTGGTGATTGTTGGAGTATGGCTGGTGATTATGGCATGTTGCTGGTGATTGTTGGAGTGTTGCTGGTGATTGTTGGAATTTTGCTGTTGATTGTTCGAATGTGGCTGGTGATTGTTGGAGTGTGGCTGGTGATTATGGTGTGTTGCTGGTGATTGTTGGAGTGTTGCTGCTGATTGTTGGAGTGTTGCTGGTGATTGTTGGAGTGTTGCTGGTGATTGTTGGAGTGTTGTTGGTGATTGTTGGAGTGTTGCTGGTGATTATGGAGTGTTGCTGGTGATTGCTGGAGTGTTGCTGCTGATTGTTGGAGTGTTGCTGGTGATTGTTGCAGTGTTGCTGGTGATTGTTGGAGTGTTGCTGGTGATTGTTGGAGTGTTGTTGGTGATTGTTGGAGTGTTGCTGGTGATTATGGAGTGTTGCTGGTGATTGCTGGAGTGTTGCTGCTGATTGTTGGAGTGTTGATGGTGATTGTTGGAGTGTTGCTGGTGATTGTTGCAGTGTTGCTGGTGATTGTTGGAGTGTTGCTGGTGATTGTTGGAGTGTTGTTGGTGATTGTTGGAGTGTGGCTGGTGATTATGGCGTGTTGCTGGTGATTGTTGGAGTGTTGCTGCTGATTGTTGGAGTGTTGTTCGTGATTGTTGGAGTGTTGTTGGTGTTTGCTGGACTGTTGCTGGTGATTGTTGCAGTGTTGCTCGTGATTATTGGAGTGTTGCTGGTGATTATTGGAGTGTTGCTCGTGATTGTTGGAGTGTTGCTCGTGATTGTTGGAGTGTTGCTCGTGAATGTTGGAGTGTTGTTGGTGATTGTTGGAGTGTTCCTGGTGATAGTTGGAGTGTTACTGGTGATTATGGAGTGTTGCTGGTGATTATGGAGTGTTGCTGGTGATTGTGGAGTGTTGCCGGTGATTAGGGAGTGTTGGTGGTGATTATGGAGTGTTGCTGGTGATTATGGCGTGTTGCTAGTGATTTTGGAGTGTTGCTGGTGATTGTTGGAATGTTGCTGCTGATTGTTGGAGTGTTGCTGGTGATTGTTGGTGTGTTGCTGGTGATTGTTGGAGTGTTGCTGGTGATTGTTGGAGTGCTGCTGGTGATTGTGGGAGTGTTGCCGGTGGTTGCTGGAGTGTTGCTGGTGATTATGGAGTGTTTGCTGGTGATTGTTGGAATGTTGCTGTTGATTGTTCGAATGTTGCTAGTGATTGTTTGAGTGTTGCTGGTGATTATGGAGTGTTGCTGGTGATTATGGCATGTTGCTGGTGATTATGGTGTGTTCCTAGTGATTATGGGGTGTTGCTGGTGATTGTTTGAGGGTTGCTGGTGATTGTTGGAGTGTTGCTGGTGATTGTTGGAGTGTTGCTGGTGATTGTTGGAGTGTTGCTGGTGATTGTTGGAGTGTTGCTGGTGATTGTTGGAGTGTTGCTTGCGATTGTTGGAGTGTTGCTCGTGGTTGTTGGAGTGTTGTTGGTGATTGTTGGAGTGTTGCTGGTGATTGTTGGAGTGTTGTTGGTGATTGTTGGAGTGTGGCTGGTGATTATGGTGTGTTGCTGGTGATTGTTGGAGTGTTGCTGCTGATTGTTGGAGTGTTGTTGTTGATTGTTGGAGTGTTGTTGGTGATTCTTTGAGTCTTGCTGGTGATTGTTGGAGTGTTGATGGTGATTGTTGGAGTGTTGCTCGTGGTTGTTGGAGTGTTGCTGGTGATTGTGGAGTGTTGCTTGTGATTGTTGGAGTGTTGCTGGTAATTGTTGGAGTGTTGCTCATGGTTGTTGGAGTGTTGCTGGTGATTGTTGGAGTGTTGCTCATGATTGTTGGAGTGTTGCTGGTAATTGTTGGAGTGTTGCTCATGATTGTTGGAGTGTTGCTGGTAATTGTTGGAGTGTTGCTCATGGTTGTTGGAGTGTCGCTGGTGATTGTTGGAGTGTTGTTGGTGATTGTTGGAGTGTTGCTGGTGATTGTTGGAGTGTTGCTGGTGATTGTTGGAGTGTTGCTGGTAATTGTTGGAGTGTTGCTGGTAATTGTTGGAGTGTTGCTCGTGGTTGTTGGAGTGTTGCTGGTGATTGTGGAGTGTTGCTGGTGATTGTTGGAGTGTTGCTGGTGATTGTTGGCGTGTTGCTGGTGATTGTTGGTGTGTTGCTGGTGATTGTTGGTGTGTTGCTGGTGATTATTGGTGTGTTGCTGGTGATTGTTGGAGTGTTGCTGGTGATTATGGAGTGTTTGCTGGTGATTGTTGGAATGTTGTTGTTGATTGTTCGAATGTTGCTAGTGATTGTTGGAGTGTTGCTGGTGATGGTTTGAGTGTTGCTGGTGATGATCGAGTGTTGCTGGTGATTATGGCATGTTGCTGGTGATTGTTGGAGTGTTGCTGCTGATTATGGGGTGTTGCTGGTGATTGTTTGAGGGTTGCTGGTGATTGTAGGAGTGTTGCTGGTGATTGTTGGAGTGTTGCTGGTGATTGTTGGAGTGTTGCTCGTGGTTGTTGCAGTGTTGTTGGTGGTTGTTGGAGTGTTGCTGGTGATTGTTGGAGTGTTGCTGGTTATTGTTGGAGTGTTGCTGGTGATTGTTGGAGTGTTGTTGGTGGTTGTTGGAGTGTTGCTGGTGGTTGTTGGAGTGTTGCTGGTGGTTGTTGGAGTGTTGCTGGTGGTTGTTGGAATGTTGTTGGTGGTTGTTGGAGTGTTGCTGGTGGTTGTTGGAGTGTTGCTGGTGATTGTTGGTGTGTTGCTGGTGATTGTTGGTGTGTTGCTGGTGATTATTGGTGTGTTGCTGGTGATTGTTGGAGTGTTGCTGGTGATTATTGGAGTGTTGCTGGTGATTGTTGGAGTGTTGCTCGTGATTGTTGGAGTGTTGTTGGTGATTGTTGGAGTGTTGCTGGTGATTGTTGGAGTGTTGCTGGTGATTGTTGGAGTGTTGCTCGTGGTTGTTGGAGTGTTGTTGGTGGTTGTTGGAGTGTTGCTGGTGGTTGTTGGAGTGTTGCTGGTGATTGTTGGAGTGTTGCTGGTGATTGTTGGAGTGTTGCTGGTGATTGTTGGAGTGTTGCTGGTGATTGTTGGAGTGTTGCTCGTGGTTGTTGGAGTGTTGTTGGTGGTTGTTGGAGTGTTGCTGGTGGTTGTTGGAGTGTTGCTGGTGATTGTTGGAGTGTTGCTGGTGATTGTTGGAGTGTTGCTGGTGATTGTTGGAGTGTGGCTGGTGATTATGGAGTGTTGCTGGTGATTGTTGGAGTGTTGCTCGTGGTTGTTGGAGTGTTGTTGGTGGTTGTTGGAGTGTTGCTGGTGGTTGTTGGAGTGTTGCTGGTGATTGTTGGAGTGTTGCTGGTGATTGTTGGAGTGTTGTTGGTGATTGTTGGAGTGTGGCTGGTGATTATGGAGTGTTGCTGGTGATTGTTGGAGTGTTGCTGGTGTTTGTTGGAGTGTTGCTGGTGATTGTTGGAGTGTTGCTGGTGATTGTTGGAGTGTTGCTGGTGTTTGTTGGAGTGTTGCTGGTGATTGTTGGAGTGTTGCTGGTGTTTGTTGGAGTGTTGTTGGTGGTTGTTGGAGTGTTGCTGGTGATTGTTGGAGTGTTGCTGGTGTTTGTTGGAGTGTTGCTGGTGATTGTTGGAGTGTTGCTGGTGATTGTTGGAGTGTTGCTCGTGGTTGTTGGAGTGTTGTTGGTGGTTGTTGGAGTGTTGCTGGTGGTTGTTGGAGTGTTGCTGGTGATTGTTGGAGTGTTGCTGGTGATTGTTGGAGTGTTGCTGGTGATTGTTGGAGTGTTGCTGGTGATTGTTGGAGTGTTGCTGGTGATTGTTGGAGTGTTGTTGGTGATTGTTGGAGTGTGGCTGGTGATTATGGAGTGTTGCTGGTGATTGTTGGAGTGTTGTTGGTGATTGTTGGAGTGTTGCTGGTGATTGTTGGTGTGTTGCTGGTGATTGTTGGAGTGTTGCTGATGATTGTTGGAGTGTTGTTGGTGATTGTTGGTGTGTTGCTGGTGATTGTTGGAGTGTTGTTGGTGATTGTTGGAGTGTGGCTGGTGATTATGGTGTGTTGCTGGTGATTGTTGGAGTGTTGTTGGTGATTGTTGGAGTGTGGCTGGTGATTATGGTGTGTTGCTGGTGATTGTTGGAGTGTTGTTGGTGATTGTTGGAGTGTTGTTGGTGATTCTTGGAGTCTTGCTGGTGATTGTTGGAGTGTTGATGGTGATTGTTGGAGTGTTGCTGGTGATTGTTGGAGTGTGGCTGGTGATTATGGTGTGTTGCTGGTGATTGTTGGAGTGTTGCTGGTGATTATGGCGTGTTGCTGGTGATTGTTGGAGTGTTGCTCGTGATTGTTGGAGTGTTGTTGGTGATTGTTGGAGTGTGGCTGGTGATTATGGTGTGTTGCTGGTGATTGTTGGAGTGTTGCTGATGATTGTTGGAGTGTTGTTGGTGATTGTTGGTGTGTTGCTGGTGATTGTTGGAGTGTTGCTGATGATTGTTGGAGTGTTGCTGGTGATTGTTGGTGTGTTGCTGGTGATTGTTGGAGTGTTGCTGATGATTGTTGGAGTGTTGTTGGTGATTGTTGGTGTGTTGCTGGTGATTGTTGGAGTGTTGCTGATGATTGTTGGAGTGTTGTTGGTGATTGTTGGTGTGTTGCTGGTGATTGTTGGAGTGTTGCTGATGATTGTTGGAGTGTTGCTCGTGATTGTTGGAGTGTTGTTGGTGATTGTTGGAGTGTGGCTGGTGATTATGGTGTGTTGCTGGTGATTGTTGGAGTGTTGCTGATGATTGTTGGAGTGTTGTTGGTGATTGTTGGTGTGTTGCTGGTGATTGTTGGAGTGTTGCTGATGATTGTTGGAGTGTTGCTGGTGATTGTTGGTGTGTTGCTGGTGATTGTTGGAGTGTTGCTGATGATTGTTGGAGTGTTGTTGGTGATTGTTGGAGTGTGGCTGGTGATTATGGTGTGTTGCTGGTGATTGTTGTTGTGTTGTTGGTGATTGTTGGAGTGTTGCTGGTGATTATGGCATGTTGTTGGTGATTATGGAGTGTTGCTGGTGATTGTTGGAGTGTTGCTCGTGATTGTTGGAGTGTTGTTGGTGATTGTTGGAGTGTGGCTGGTGATTATGGTGTGTTGCTGGTGATTGTTGGAGTGTTGCTGATGATTGTTGGAGTGTTGCTGGTGATTGTTGGAGTGTTGCTGATGATTGTTGGAGTGTTGCTGGTGATTGTTGGTGTGTTGCTGGTGATTGTTGGAGTGTTGCTGATGATTGTTGGAGTGTTGTTGGTGATTGTTGGAGTGTGGCTGGTGATTATGGTGTGTTGCTCGTGATTGTTGGAGTGTTGCTGATGATTGTTGGAGTGTTGTTGGTGATTGTTGGTGTGTTGCTGGTGATTGTTGGAGTGTTGCTGATGATTGTTGGAGTGTTGCTGGTGATTGTTGGTGTGTTGCTGGTGATTGTTGGAGTGTTGCTGATGATTGTTGGAGTGTTGTTGGTGATTGTTGGAGTGTGGCTGGTGATTATGGTGTGTTGCTCGTGATTGTTGGAGTGTTGTTGGTGATTGTTGGAGTGTGGCTGGTGATTATGGTGTGTTGCTGGTGATTGTTGGAGTGTTGCTGATGATTGTTGGAGTGTTGCTGGTGATTGTTGGTGTGTTGCTGGTGATTGTTGGAGTGTTGCTGATGATTGTTGGAGTGTTGTTGGTGATTGTTGGAGTGTGGCTGGTGATTATGGTGTGTTGCTGGTGATTGTTGGAGTGTTGTTGGTGATTGTTGGAGTGTGGCTGGTGATTATGGTGTGTTGCTGGTGATTGTTGGAGTGTTGCTGCTGATTGTTGGAGTGTTGTTGGTGATTGTTGGAGTGTTGTTGGTGATTCTTGGAGTCTTGCTGGTGATTGTTGGAGTGTTGATGGTGATTGTTGGAGTGTTGCTGGTGATTATGGCATGTTGTTGGTGATTATGGAGTGTTGCTGGTGATTGTTGGAATGTTGATGGTGATTGTTGGAGTGTTGCTGGTGATTGTTGGAGTGTGGCTGGTGATTGTGGCATGTGATTGTTGGAGTGTTGCTGGTGATTGTTGGAGTGTTGTTGGTGATTGTTGGAGTGTTGCTGGTGATTATTGGAGTGTTGCTGGTGATTGTTGGAGTGTTGCTGCTGATTGTTGGAGTGTTGATGGTGATTGTTGGAGTGTTGATGGTGATTGTTGGAGTGTTGCTGGTGATTGTTGGAGTGTTGATGGTGATTGTTGGAGTGTTGCTGGTGATTGTTGGAGTGTTGCTGGTGATTGTTGGAGTGTTGCTGGTGATTGCTGGAGTGTTGCTGGTGATTATTGGAGTGTTGCTGGTGATTGTTGGAGTGTTGCTGGTGATTGTTGGAGTGTTGCTGGTGATTGTTGGAGTGTTGCTGGTGATTGTTGGAGTGTTGCTGCTGATTGTTGGAGTGTTGTTGGTGATTGTTGGAGTTTTGCTGGTGTTTGTTGGAGTGTTGTTGGTGATTGTTGGTGATTATTGCAATGTTGCTGGTGATTATGGTGTGTTCCTAGTGATTATGGGGTGTTGCTGGTGATTGTTTGAGGGTTGCTAGTGATTGTAGGAGTGTTGCTGGTGATTGTTGGAGTGTGGCTGGTGATTGTGGCATGTGATTGTTGGAGTGTTGCTGGTGATTGTTGGAATGTTGCTGGTGGTTGTTGGAGTGTTGCTGATGATTGTTGGAGTGTTGCTGGTGATTGTTGGAATGTTGCTGGTGATTGTTGGAGTGTTGCTGGTGATTGTTGGAATGTTGATGGTGATTGTTGGAGTGTTGCTGGTGATTGTTGGAGTGTGGCTGGTGATTGTGGCATGTGATTGTTGGAGTGTTGCTGGTGATTGTTGGAATGTTGCTGGTGGTTGTTGGAGTGTTGCTGATGATTGTTGGAGTGTTGCTGGTGATTGTTGGAATGTTGCTGGTGATTGTTGGAGTGTTGCTGGTGATTGTTGGAATGTTGCTGGTGATTGTTGGAGTGTTGTTGGTGATTGTTGGAGTTTTGCTGGTGATTGTTGGAGTATTGCTGGTGTTTGTTGGAGTGTTGCTGGTGATTGTTGGAGTGTTGTTGGTGATTGTTGGAGTGTTGCTGGTGATTGTTGGAATGTTGCTCGTGATTATTGGAGTGTTGTTGGTGATTGTTGGAGTGTTGCTGGTGATTGTTGGAATGTTGCTCGTGATTATTGGAGTGTTCCTCGTGATTGTTGGAGTGTTGTTGGTGATTGTTGGAGTGTTGCTGGTGATTGTTGGAGTGTTGCTGGTGATTGTTGGAGTGTTGCTGGTGATTGTTGGAGTGTGGCTGGTGATTATGGTGTGTTGCTGGTGATTGTTGGAGTGTTGCTGCTGATTGTTGGAGTGTTGTTGGAGTGTTGTTGGTGATTGTTGGAGTGTGGCTGGTGATTATGGCATGTTGCTGGTGATTGTTGGAGTGTTGCTGGTGATTGTTGGAGTGTTGCTGGTGATTGTTGGAGTGTTGTTGGTGATTGTTGGAGTGTTGTTGGTGATTGTTGGAGTGTTGTTGGTGATTGTTGGAGTGTTGTTGGTGATTGTTGGAGTGTTGTTGGTGATTGTTGGAGTGTTGTTGGTGATTGTTGGAGTGTTGCTGGTGATTGTTGGAGTGTTGTTGGTGATTGTTGGAGTGTTGCTGGTGATTATGGAGTGTTGCTGGTGATTGTTGGAGTGTTGCTGCTGATTGTTGGAGTGTTGATGGTGATTGTTGGAGTGTTGCTGGTGATTGTTGGAGTGTTGATGGTGATTGTTGGAGTGTTGCTGGTGATTGTTGGAGTGTTGTTGGTGATTATTGCAATGTCGCTCGTGATTATTGGAGTGTTGCTGGTGATTGTTGGAGTGTTGCTGGTGATTGTTGGAGTGTTGCTGGTGATTGTTGGAGTGTTGTTGGTGATTGTTGGAGTGTTGTTGGTGATTGTTGGAGTGTTGCTGGTGATTGTTGGAGTGTTGTTGGTGATTGTTGGACTGTTGTTGGTGATTGTTGGAGTTTTGCTGGTGATTGTTGGAGTGTTGCTGGTGATTGTTGGAGTGTTGCTGGTGATTGTTGGAGTGTTGTTGGTGATTGTTGGAGTGTTGCTGGTGATTGTTGGAGTGTTGCTGGTGATTGTTGGAGTGTTGTTGGTGATTGTTGGAGTGTTGCTGGTGATTGTTGGAGTGTTGCTGGTGATTGTTGGAGTGTTGCTGGTGATTGTTGGAGTGTTGCTGGTGATTGTTGGAGTGTTGTTGGTGATTGTTGGAGTGTTGCTGGTGATTGTTGGAGTGTTGTTGGTGATTGTTGGAGTGTTGCTGGTGATTGTTGGAGTGTTGCTGGTGATTGTTGGAGTGTTGTTGGTGATTGTTGGAGTGTTGCTGCTGATTGTTGGAGTGTTGTTGGTGATTGTTGGACTGTTGTTGGTGATTGTTGGAGTTTTGCTGGTGATTGTTGGAGTGTTGCTGGTGTTTGTTGGACTGTTGTTGGTGATTGTTGGAGTTTTGCTGGTGTTTGTTGGACTGTTGTTGGTGATTGTTGGAGTTTTGCTGGTGTTTGTTGGAGTGTTGATGGTGATTGTTGGAGTGTTGCTGGTGATTGTTGGAGTGTTCCTCGTGATTGTTGGAGTGTTGTTGGTGATTGTTGGAGTGTTGCTCGTGATTGTTGGAGTGTTGTTGGTGATTGTTGGAGTGTTGTTGGTGATTGTTGGAGTGTTGTTGGTGATTGTTGGAGTGTTGCTGGTGATTGTTGGAGTGTTGCTGGTGATTGTTGGAGTGTTGTTGGTGATTGTTGGAGTGTTGTTGGTGATTGTTGGAGTGTTGCTGGTGATTGTTGGAGTGTTGTTGGTGATTGTTGGACTGTTGTTGGTGATTGTTGGAGTTTTGCTGGTGATTGTTGGAGTGTTGCTGGTGATTGTTGGAGTGTTGCTGGTGATTGTTGGAGTGTTGTTGGTGATTGTTGGAGTGTTGCTGGTGATTGTTGGAGTGTTGCTGGTGATTGTTGGAGTGTTGTTGGTGATTGTTGGAGTGTTGCTGGTGATTGTTGGAGTGTTGCTGGTGATTGTTGGAGTGTTGCTGGTGATTGTTGGAGTGTTGCTGGTGATTGTTGGAGTGTTGTTGGTGATTGTTGGAGTGTTGCTGGTGATTGTTGGAGTGTTGTTGGTGATTGTTGGAGTGTTGCTGGTGATTGTTGGAGTGTTGCTGGTGATTGTTGGAGTGTTGTTGGTGATTGTTGGAGTGTTGCTGCTGATTGTTGGAGTGTTGTTGGTGATTGTTGGACTGTTGTTGGTGATTGTTGGAGTTTTGCTGGTGATTGTTGGAGTGTTGCTGGTGTTTGTTGGACTGTTGTTGGTGATTGTTGGAGTTTTGCTGGTGTTTGTTGGACTGTTGTTGGTGATTGTTGGAGTTTTGCTGGTGTTTGTTGGAGTGTTGATGGTGATTGTTGGAGTGTTGCTGGTGATTGTTGGAGTGTTCCTCGTGATTGTTGGAGTGTTGTTGGTGATTGTTGGAGTGTTGCTCGTGATTGTTGGAGTGTTGTTGGTGATTGTTGGAGTGTTGTTGGTGATTGTTGGAGTTTTGCTGGTGTTTGTTGGAGTGTTGCTGGTGATTGTTGGAGTGTTGTTGGTGATTGTTGGACTGTTGTTGGTGATTGTTGGAGTTTTACTGGTGTTTGTTGGAGTGTTGCTGGTGATTGTTGGAGTGTTGCTGGTGATTGTTGGAGTGTTGCTGGTGATTGTTGGAGTGTTGCTGGTGATTGTTGGAGTGATGCTTGTGATTGTTGGAGTGTTGCTGATGATTGTTGGAGTGTTGCTGGTGATTGTGTGAGTGTTGCCGGTGATTGCTGGAGTGTTGCTGGTGATTATGGTGTGTTGTTGGTGATTATGGAGTGTTGCTGGTGGTTGTTGGAATTTTGCTGTTGATTGTTCGAATGTGGCTGGTGATTGTTGGAGTGTTGCTGCTGATTGTTGGAGAATTGTTGGAGTGTTGTTGAAGTGTTGTTGGTGATTGTTGGAGTGTTGTTGGTGATTGTTGGAGTGTTGTTGGTGATTGTTGGAGTCTTGCTGGTGATTGTTGGAGTGTTGCTGCTGATTGTTGGAGTGTTGATGGTGATTGTGGGAGTGTTGCCGGTGATTGCTGGAGTGTTGCCGGTGGTTGTTGGAGTGTTGTTGGAGTGTTGTTGGTGATTGTTGGAGTGTGGCTGGTGATTATGGCATGTTGCTGGTGATTGTTGGAGTGTTGCTGGTGATTGTTGGAGTGTTGCTGGTGATTGTTGGAGTGTTGTTGGTGATTGTTGGAGTGTTGTTGGTGATTGTTGGAGTGTGGCTGGTGATTATGGCATGTTGCTGGTGATTGTTGGAGTGTTGCTGGTGATTGTTGGAGTGTTGCTGGTGATTGTTGGAGTGTTGTTGGTGATTGTTGGAGTGTTGTTGGTGATTGTTGGAGTGTTGTTGGTGATTGTTGGAGTCTTGCTGGTGATTGTTGGAGTGTTGCTGCTGATTGTTGGAGTGTTGATGGTGATTGTGGGAGTGTTGCCGGTGATTGCTGGAGTGTTGCCGGTGGTTGTTGGAGTGTTGCTGGTGATTGCTGGAGTGTTGCCGGTGGTTGTTGGAGTGTTGCTGGTGGTTGTTGGAGTGTTGCTGGTGATTCTTGGAGTTGGTGATTGTTGGAGTGTTGTTGGTGATTGTTGGAGTGTTGCTGGTGATTGTTGGAGTGTTGCTGGTGATTATGGAGTGTTGCTGGTGATTGTTGGAGTGTTGCTGGTGATTATGGAGTGTTGCTGGTGATTGTTGGAGTGTTGTTGCTGACTGTTGGAGTGTTGATGGTGATTGTTGGAGTGTTGATGGTGATTGTTGGAGTGTTGCTGGTGATTGTTGGAGTGTTGATGGTGATTGTTGGAGTGTTGCTGGTGATTGTTGGAGTGTTGCTGGTGATTGTTGGAGTGTTGCTGCTGATTGTTGGAGTGTTGTTGGTGATTGTTGGACTGTTGTTGGTGATTGTTGGAGTTTTGCTGGTGTTTGTTGGAGTGTTGTTGGTGATTGTTGGTGATTATTGCAGTGTTGCTCGTGATTATTGGAGTGTTGCTGGTGATTGTTGGAGTGTTGCTGGTGATTGTTGGAGTGTTGCTGCTGATTGTTGGAGTGTTGTTGGTGATTGTTGGACTGTTGCTGGTGATTGTTGGAGTGTTGCTCGTGATTATTGGAGTGTTGCTCGTGATTGTTGGAGTGTTGCTCGTGATTGTTGGAGTGTTGCTCGTGATTGTTGGAGTGTTGCTGCTGATTATGGCGTGTTGCTGGTGATTGTTGGAGTGTTGCTGGTGATTGTTGGAGTGTTGCTGGTGATTGTTGGAGTGTTGCTGGTGATTGTTGGAGTGTTGCTGATGATTGTTGGAGTGTTGCTGATGATTGTGGGATTGTTGCCGGTGATTGTTGGAGTGTTGCTGGTGATTGTTGGAGTGTTGCTGGTGATTATGGCGTGTTGCTGGTGATTGTTGGAGTGTTGCTGGTGATTGTTGGAGTGTTGCTGGTGATTGTTGGAGTGTTGCTGGTGATTGTTGGAGTGTTGCTGGTGATTGTTGGAGTGTTGCTGGTGATTGTTGGAGTGTTGCTGATGATTGTTGGAGTGTTGCAGATGATTGTGGGATTGTTGCCGGTGATTGCTGGAGTGTTGCTGGTGATTATGGAGTGTTGCTGGTGGTTGTTGGAATTTTGCTGTTGATTGTTCGAATGTGGCTGGTGATTGTTGGAGTGTGGCTGGTGATTATGGTGTGTTGCTGGTGATTGTTGGAGTGTTGCTGCTGATTGTTGGAGTGTTGTTGGTGATTGTTGGAGTGTGGCTGGTGATTATGGCATGTTGCTGGTGATTGTTGGAGTGTTGCTGGTGATTGTTGGAGTGTTGCTGGTGATTGTTGGAGTGTTGTTGGTGATTGTTGGAGTGTTGTTGGTGATTGTTGGAGTGTGGCTGGTGATTATGGCATGTTGCTGGTGATTGTTGGAGTGTTGCTGGTGATTGTTGGAGTGTTGCTGGTGATTGTTGGAGTGTTGTTGGTGATTGTTGGAGTGTTGCTGGTGATTGTTGGAGTGTTGCTGGTGATTGTTGGAGTGTTGCTGGTGATTGTTGGAGTGTTGCTGGTGATTGTTGGAGTGTTGCTCGTGATTGTTGGAATGTTGCTGGTGATTGTTGGAGTGTTGCTGGTGATTGTTGGAGTGTTGTTGGTGATTGTTGGAGTGTTGCTGGTGATTGTTGGAGTGTTGTTGGTGATTGTTGGAGTGTTGCTGGTGATTGTTGGAGTGTTGCTGGTGATTGTTGGAGTGTTGTTGGTGATTGTTGGAGTGTTGCTGGTGATTGTTGGAGTGTTGCTGGTGATTGTTGGAGTGTTGCTGGTGATTGTTGGAGTGTTGCTGGTGATTGTTGGAGTGTTGTTGGTGATTGTTGGAGTGTTGCTGGTGATTGTTGGAGTGTTGCTGGTGATTGTTGGAGTGTTGCTGGTGATTGTTGGAGTGTTGCTCGTGATTGTTGGAATGTTGCTGGTGATTGTTGGAGTGTTGCTGGTGATTGTTGGAGTGTTGTTGGTGATTGTTGGAGTGTTGCTGCTGATTGTTGGAGTGTTGATGGTGATTGTTGGAGTGTTGATGGTGATTGTTGGAGTGTTGATGGTGATTGTTGGAGTGTTGTTGGTGATTGTTGGAGTGTTGCTGGTGATTATGGAGTGTTGCTGGTGATTTTTGGAGTGTTGCTGCTGATTGTTGGAGTGTTGATGGTGATTGTTGGAGTGTTGCTGGTGATTGTTGGAGTGTTGTTGGTGATTGTTGGAGTGTGGCTGGTGATTATGGCGTGTTGCTGGTGATTGTTGGAGTGTTGCTGCTGATTGTTGGAGTATTGTTGGTGATTGTTGGAGTGTTGCTGCTGATTGTTGGAGTGTTGATGGTGATTGTTGGAGTGTTGCTCGTGATTATTGGAGTGTTGCTGGTGATTATTGGAGTGTTGCTCGTGATTGTTGGAGTGTTGATGGTGATTGTTGGAGTGTTGCTGGTGATTGTTGGAGTGTTGCTGGTGATTGTTGGAGTGTTGCTGGTGATTGTTGGTGTGTTGCTGGTGATTGTTGGAGTGTTGCTGGTCATGGTTTGAGTGTTGCTGGTGATTATGGAGTGTTGCTGGTGATTATGGGGTGTTGCTGGTGATTGTTGGAGTGTTGCTGGTGATTATGGAGTGTTGCTGGTGATTATGGTGTGTTCCTAGTGATTATGGGGTGTTGCTGGTGATTGTTTGAGGGTTGCTGGTGATTGTTGGTGTGTTGCTGGTGATTGTTGGAGTGTTGCTGCTGATTACGGTGTGTTCCTAGTGATTATGGGGTGTTGCTGGTGATTGTTTGAGGGTTGCTGGTGATTGTTGGTGTGTTGCTGGTGATTGTTGGAGTGTTGCTGGTGATTACGGTGTGTTCCTAGTGATTATGGGGTGTTGCTGGTGATTGTTTGAGGGTTGCTGGTGATTGTTGGTGTGTTGCTGGTGATTGTTGGAGTGTTGCTGGTGATTGTTGGAGTGTTGCTGGTGATTGTTGGAGTGTTGCTGGTGATTGTTGGTGTGTTGCTGGTGATTGTTGGAGTGTTGCTGGTGATTGCTGGAGTGTTGCTGGTCATGGTTTGAGTGTTGCTGGTGATTATGGAGTGTTGCTGGTGATTATGGGGTGTTGCTGGTGATTGTTGGCGTGTTGCTGGTGATTATGGAGTGTTGCTGGTGATTGTTGGAGTGTTGTTGGAGTGTTGCTGGTGATTATGGTGTGTTGCTGGTGATTATGGCATGTTGCTGGTGATTATGGTGTGTTCCTGGTGATTATGGGGTGTTGCTGGTGATTGTTTGAGGGTTGCTGGTGATTGTTGGAGGGTTGCTGGTGATTGTTGGAGTGTTGCTGGTGATTGTTGGAGTGTTGCTGGTGATTGTTGGAGTGTTGCTGGTGATTGTTGGAGTGTTGCTGGTGATTGTTGGAGTGTTGTTGGAGTGTGGCTGGTGATTATGGTGTGTTGCTGGTGATTGTTGGTGTGTTGCTGGTGATTGTTGGAGTGTTGCTGCTGATTGTTGGAGTGTTGTTGGTGATTGTTGGAGTGTTGTTGGTGATTCTTTGAGTGTTGCTGGTGATTGTTGGAGTGTTGATGGTGATTGTTGGAGTGTTGCTGGTGATTATGGCGTGTTGTTGGTGATTATGGAGTGTTGCTGGTGATTGTTGGAATGTTGCTGTTGATTGTTCGAATGTCGCTGGTGGTTGTTGGAGTGTTGCTGGTGGTTGTTGGAGTGTTGCTGGTGATTGTTGGAGTGTTGCTGGTGATTGTTGGTGTGTGGCTGGTGATTGTTGGAGTGTTGTTGGTGATTGTTGGAGTGTTGTTGGTGATTGTTGGAGTCTTGCTGGTGATTGTTGGAGTGTTGTTGGTGATTGTTGGAGTGTTGCTGGTGATTATGGAGTGTTGCTGGTGATTGTTGGAGTGTTGCTGGTGATTGTTGGAGTGTTGCTGGTGATTGTTGGAGTGTTGCTGGTGATTGTTGGAGTGTTGCTGGTGATTGTTGGAGTGTTGTTGGTGATTGTTGGAGTGTGGCTGGTGATTATTGCGTGTTGCTGGTGATTGTTGGAGTGTTGCTGCTGATTGTTGGAGTGTTGTTGGTGATTTCATAAATGACCTGGATGAGGAAGTGGAGGGATGGGTTAGCAAGTTCGCTGATGACACGAAGGTCGGCGGTGTTGTGGATGGTCTGGAAGGATGTCAAAAGTTGCAGCAGGACATAGATAGGATGCAGGAATGGGCGGAGAAGTGGCAGATGGACTTCAACGTGGATAAATGTGTAGTAGTCCATTTCGGCAGAACCAACGGGATGAACGAGTACACTATTAAGGGCAGGGGTCTTAGTAGCGTTGAAGAGCAGAAGGATCTCGGGGTCCGGGTTCACAGGACTCTTAAATCGGCCTCGCAGGTGGAGGAGGTGGTCAAGAAGGCGTATGGTGTACTGGCCTTCATTAATCGAGGGATTGAGTTTAGGAGTCGGGAGGTAATGCTGCAACTTTACAGGACCCTTGTCAGGCCTCATTTGGAGTACTGTGCGCAGTTCTGGTCGCCTCACTATAGGAAAGACGTAGAAGCTATTGAAAGGGTGCAGAGGAGATTTACAAGGATGTTGCCTGGACTGGGAGGCATGCCTTATGAAGATAGGTTGAGGGAGCTGGGACTCTTTTCCCTGGAGAGGCGAAGGTTGAGAGGCGACCTGATAGAAGTTTATAAAATGTTGAGAGGAATAGATAGGGTGGACTCTCAGAGGCTATTTCCCCGGGTTGAAATGGTCGCTACGAGGGGACACAGATTTAAGGTGCGGGGAGGGAGGTACAGAGGTGATGTTAGGGGTAAGTTTTTCACTCAGAGGGTGGTGAGTGATTGGAATCGGCTGCCGTCGTCAGTGGTGGAGGCGAACTCGCTGGGGTCTTTTAAAAGACTTCTGGATGAGTATATGGGGTTTAATGGGATTGGGGGTTATAGATAGGTCTATAGATTGGTGGGGTTGATGCGATCGGCGCAACTCGAGGGCCGAAGGGCCTGTTTGTGCTGTAATTGTTGGAGTGTTGTTGGTGATTGTTGGAGTGTTGCTGGTGATTGTTGGAGTGTTGCTCGTGATAGTTCGAGTGTTGCTGGTGATTGTTGGAGTGTTGCTGGTGATTGTGGGAGTGTTGCTCGTGATAGTTGGAGTGTTGCTGGTGATTGTTGGAGTGTTGCTGGTGATTGTGGGAGTGTTGCTGATGATTGTTGGAGTGTTGCTCGTGATAGTTGGAGTGTTGCTGGTGATTGTTGGAGTGTTGCTGGTGATTGTGGGAGTGTTGCCGGTGATTGCTGGAGTGTTGCTGGTGTTTATGGCGTGTTGTTGGTGATTATGGAGTGTTGCTGGTGATTGTTGGAACGTTGCTGTTGATTGTTCGAATGTTGCTGGTGATTGTTGGAGTGTTGCTGGTGATTGTTGGAGTGTTGCTCGTGATTGTTGGAATGTTGCTGGTGATTTTTGGAGTGTTGCTGCTGATTGTGGAGTGTTGCCGGTGACTATGGAGCGTTGGTGGTGATTATGGAGTGTTGCTGGTGATTAGGGCGTGTTGCTGGTGATTTTGGAGTGTTGCTGGTGATTGTTGGAATGTTGCTGCTGATTGTTGGAGTGTTGCTGGTGGTTGTTGGAGAGTTGCTGGTGATTGTTGGAGTGTTGCTGGTGATTGTGGGAGTGTTGCCAGTGATTGCTGGAGTGTTGCTGGTGATTATGGAGTGTTGCTGGTGATTGTTGGAATGTTGCTGTTGATTGTTCGAATGTTGCTGGTGATGGTTGGAGTGTTGCTGGTGATTATGGCGTGTTGCTGGTGATTGTTGGAGTGTTGCTGGTGATTATGGAGTGTTGCTGGTGATTGTTGGAGTGTTGCTGGTAATTATGGCGTGTTGCTGGTGATTATGGCGTGTTGCTGGTGATTGTTGGAGTGTTGCTGGTGATTATGGAGTGTTGCTGGTGATTGTTGGAGTGTTGCTGGTGATTATGGCGTGTTGCTGGTGATTGTTGGAGTGTTGCTGGTGATTATGGAGTGTTGCTGGTGATTGTTGGAGTGTTGCTGGTGATTATGGCGTGTTGCTGGTGATTATGGCGTGTTGCTGGTGATTGTTGGAGTGTTGCTGGTGATTGTTGGAGTGTTGCTGGTGATTGTTGGAGTGTTGCTGATGATTGTTGGAGTGTTGCTGGTGATTGTTGGAATGTTGCTGGTGATTGTTGGAGTGTTGCTCGTGATTGTTGGAGTGTTGCTGGTGATTGTTGGAGTGTTGCTCGTGATTGTTGGAGTGTTGCTGGTGATTGTTGGAGTGTTGCTCGTGATTGTTGGAATGTTGCTGGTGATTGTTGGAGTGTTGCTCGTGATTGTTGGAGTGTTGCTGGTGATTGTTGGAGTGTTCCTGGTGATTGTTGGAGTGTTGCTGGTGATTGTGGGAGTGTTGCCGCTGATTGCTGGAGCGTTGCTGGTGATTATGGCGTGTTGCTGGTGATTATGGCGTGTTGCTGGTGATTGTTGGAATGTTGCTGTTGACTGTTCGAATGTTGCTGTTGATTGTTGGAGTGTTGCTAGTGGTTGTTGGAGTGTTGTTGGTGATTGTTGGAGTGTTGCTGGTGATTATGGAGTGTTGCTGGTGATTGTTGGAGTGTTGCTGGTGATTGTTGGAGTGTTGTTGGTGATTGTTGGAGTGTTGCTGGTGATTGTAGGAGTGTTGCTGGTGATTGTTGGAGTGTTGTTGGTGATTGTTGGAGTCTTGCTGGTGATTGTTGGAGTGTTGTTGGTGATTGTTGGAGTGTTGCTGGTGATTCTGGAGTGTTGCTGGTGATTCTGGAGTGTTGCTGGTGATTGTTGGAGTGTTGCTGCTGATTGTTGGAGTGTTGATGGTGATTTTTGGAGTGTTGATGGTGATTGTTGGAGTGTTGATGGTGATTGTTGGAGTGTTGCTGGTGGTTGTTGGAGTGTTGCTGGTGATTGTTGGAGTGTTGCTGCTGATTGTTGGAGTGTTGGTGGTGATTGTTGGAGTGTTGTTGGTGATTGTTGGAGTGTGGCTGGTGATTATTGCGTGTTGCTGGTGATTGTTGGAGTGTTGCTGCTGACTGTTGGAGTGTTGTTGGTGATTGTTGGACTGTTGTTGGTGAATGTTGGAGTTTTGCTGGTGTTTGTTGGAGTGTTGTTGGTGATTGTTGGTGATTATTGCAATGTTGCTCGTGATTGTTGGAGTGTTGCTCATGATTGTTGGAGTGTTGCACGTGATTGTTGGAGTGTTGCTGGTGATTGTTGGAGTTTTGCTGGTGGTTGTTGGAGTGTTGTTGGTGATTGTTGGTGATTATTGCAATGTTACTCGTGATTGTTGGAGTGTTGCTCGTGATTGTTGGAGTGTTGCACGTGATTGTTGGAGTGTTGCTCGTGATTGTTGGAGTGTTGTTGTTGATTGTTGGAGTGTTGCTGGTGATTGTTGGAGTTTTGCTGGTGATTGTTGGAGTGTTGTTGGTGATTGTTGGTGATTATTGCAATGTTACTCGTGATTGTTGGAGTGTTGCTCGTGATTGTTGGAGTGTTGCACGTGATTGTTGGAGTGTTGCTCGTGATTGTTGGAGTGTTGTTGTTGATTGTTGGAGTGTTGCTGGCGATTGTTGGAGTGTTGCTGGTGATTATGGAGTGTTGCTGGCGATTGTTGGCGTGTTGCTGGTGATTGTTGGCGTGTTGCTGGTTATTGTTGGAGTGTTGCTCGTGATTGTTGGAGTGTTGATGGTGATTGTTGGAGTGTTGCTGGTGATTTTTGGAGTGTTGTTGGTGATTGTTGGAGTGCGGCTGGTGATTATGGCGTGTTGCTGGTGATTGTTGGAGTGTTGTTGGTGATTGTTGGAGTGTTGTTGGTGATTGTTGGAGTGTTGCTGGTGATTGTTGGAGTGTTGCTGCTGATTGTTGGAGTGTTGTTGGTGATTGTTGGAGTGTTGTTGGTGATTGTTGGTGATTATTGCAGTGTTGCTCGTGAGTATTGGAGTGTTGCTGGTGATTATTGGAGTGTTGCTCGTGATTGTTGGAGTGTTGCTCGTGATTGTTGGAGTGTTGCTCATGATTGTTGGAGTGTTGTTGGTGATTGTTGGAGTGTTGCTGGTGATTGTTGGAGTGTTGCTGGTGATTATGGCGTGTTGCTGGTGATTGTTGGAGTGTTGCTGGTGATTGTTGCAGTGTTGTTGGTGATTGTTGCAGTGTTGTTGGTGATTGTTCGAGTGTTGTTGGTGATTGTTGGAGTCTTGCTGGTGATTGTTGGAGTGTTGTTGGTGATTGTTGGATTGTTGCTCGTGATTGTTGGAGTGTTGCTGCTGTTTGTTGGAGTGTTGATGGTGATTGTTGGAGTGTTGATGGTGATTGTTGGAGTGTTGCTCGTGATTGTTGGAGTGTTGCTGCTGTTTGTTGGAGTGTTGATGGTGATTGTTGGAGTGTTCATGGTGATTGTTGGAGTGTTGCTGGTGATTGTTGGAGTGTTGCTGGTGATTGTTGGAGTGTTGCTGGTGATTGTTGGAGTGTTGCTGGTGTTTGTTGGAGTGTTGCTGGTGATTGTTGGAGTGTTGATAGTGATTGTTGGAGTGTTGCTGGTGATTGTTGGAGTGTTGATGATTGTTGGAGTGTGGCTGGTGATTATTGCGTGTTGCTGGTGATTGTTGGAGTGTTGCTGCTGATTGTTGGAGTGTTGTTGGTGATTGTTGGACTGTTGTTGGTGATTGTTGGTGATTATTGCAGTGTTGCTCGTGATTATTGGAGTGTTGCTCGTGATTGTTGGAGTATTGCTCGTGATTGTTGGAGTGTTGCTCGTGATTGTTGGAGTGTTGCTCGTGATTGTTGGAGTGTTGCTCGTGATTGTTGGAGTGTTGCTCGTGATTGTTGGAGTGTTGTTGGTGATTGTTGGTGTGTTGCTGGTGATTATGGCGTGTTGCTGGTGATTGTTGGAGTGTTGCTCGTGATTGTTGGAGTGTTGCTGGTGATTGTTGGAGTGTTGCTGGTGATTGTGGGAGTGTTGCCGGTGATTGCTGGAGTGTTGCTGGTGATTATGGCGTGTTGTTGGTGATTATGCAGTGTTGCTGGTGATTTTTGGAATGTTGCTGTTGATTGTTCGAATGTTGCTGGTGATTGTTGGAGTGTTGCTGGTGATTGTTGGAGTGTTGCTCGTGATTGTTGGAATGTTGCTGCTGATTATGGAATGTTGCCGGTGATTATGGAGTGTTGGTGGTGATTATGGAGTGTTGATGGTGATTAGGGCGTGTTGCTGGTGATTTTGGAGTGTTGCTGGTGATTGTTGGAATGTTGCTGCTGATTGTTGGTGTGTTGCTGGTGATTGCTGGTGTGTTGCTGGTGATTGTTGGAGTGTTGCTGGTGATTGTGGGAGTGTTGCCAGTGATTGCTGGAGTGTTGCTGGTGATTATGGAGTGTTGCTGGTGATTGTTGGTATGTTGCTTTTGATTGTTCAAATGTTGCTGGTGATGGTTGGAGTGTTGCTCGTGATGGTTGGAGTGTTGCTGGTGATTATGGAGTGTTGCTGGTGATTATGGCGTTTTGCTGATGATTGTTGGAGTGTTGCTGGTGATTATGGCATGTTGCTGGTGATTATGGCATGTTGCTGGTGATTATGGCATGTTGCTGGTGATTATGGCGTGTTGCTGGTGATTATGGTGTGTTCCTGGTGATAATGGAGTGTTGCTGGTGATTGTTTGAGGGTTGCTGGTGATTGTAGGAGTGTTGCTGGTGATTGTTGGAGTGTTGCTGGTGATTATGGGGTGTTGCTGGTGATTGTTGGACTGTTCCTGGTGATTGTTGGAGTGTTGCTGGTGATTGTTGGAGTGTTGCTGGTGATTGTTGGAGTGTTGCTGGTGATTGTTGGAGTGTTGCTGGTGATTGTTGGAGTGTTGCTGGTGATTTTGGGAGTGTTGCCGGTGATTGCTGGAGTGTTGCTGGTGATTGCTGGTGTGTTGCTGGTGATTGTGGAGTGTTGCTGGTGATTGTTGGAGTGTTGCTGGTGATTGTTGGAGTGTTGCTAGTGATTGTTGGAGTGTTGCTGGTGATTGTTGGAGTGTTGCTGGTAATTGTTGGAGTGTTGCTGGTGATTGTTGGAGTGTTGCTGGTGGTTGTTGGAGTGTTGCTGGTGATTGTTGGAGTGTTGCTGGTGATTGTTGGAGTGTTGCTGGTGATTGTTGGAGTGTTGCTCGTGGTTGTTGGAGTGTTGCTGGTGATTGTGGAGTGTTGCTGGTGATTGTTGGAGTGTTGCTGGTGATTGTTGGAGTGTTGCTGGTGATTGTTGGAGTGTTGCTGGTGATTGTTGGAGTGTTGCTCGTGGTTGTTGGAGTGTTGCTGGTGATTGTGGAGTGTTGCTGGTGATTGTTGGAGTGTTGCTGGTGATTGTGGAGTGTTGCTGGTGACTGTTGGAGTGTTGCTGGTGATTGTTGGAATGTTGCTGGTGATTGTTGGAGTGTTGCTGGTAATTGTTGGAGTGTTGCTCGTGGTTGTTGGAGTGTTGCTGGTGATTGTTGGAGTGTTGCTGGTGATTGTTGGAGTGTTGCTGGTGACTGTTGGAGTGTTGCTGGTGACTGTTGGAGTGTTGCTGGTGACTGTTGGAGTGTTGCTGGTGATTGTTGGAGTGTTGCTGGTGATTGTTGGAGTGTTGCTGGTGATTGTTGGAGTGTTGCTGGTGATTGTTGGAGTGTTGCTGGTGATTGTTGGAGTGTTGCTGCTGATTGTTGGAGTGTTGCTGGTGATTGTTGGAGGGTTGCTGGTGATTGTTGGAGTGTTGCTGGTGATTGTGGAGTGTTGCTGGTGATTGTGGAGTGTTGCTGGTGACTGTTGGAGTGTTGCTGGTGATTGCTGGAGTGTTGCTGGTGATTGTTGGAGTGTTGTTGGTGATTGTTGGAGTGTTGCTGGTGATTGTTGGAGTGTTGCTGGTGATTGTTGGAGTGTTGCTCGTGGTTGTTGGAGTGTTGCTGGTGATTGTGGAGTGTTGCTGGTGATTGTTGGAGTGTTGCTGGTGATTGTTGGAGTGTTGCTGGTGATTGTTGGAGTGTTGCTGGTGATTGTTGGAGTGTTGCTCGTGGTTGTTGGAGTGTTGCTGGTGATTGTGGAGTGTTGCTGGTGATTGTTGGAGTGTTGCTGGTGATTATGGAGTGTTGCTGGTGATTGTTGGAGTGTTGCTGGTGATTGTGGAGTGTTGCTGGTGATTGTGGAGTGTTGCTGGTGATTGTTGGAGTGTTGCTGGTGATTGTTGGAGTGTTGCTGGTGATTGTTGGAGTGTTGCTCGTGGTTGTTGGAGTGTTGCTGGTGATTGTGGAGTGTTGCTGGTGATTGTTGGAGTGTTGCTGGTGATTGTTGGAGTGTTGCTCGTGGTTGTTGGAGTGTTGCTGGTGATTGTGGAGTGTTGCTGGTGATTGTTGGAGTGTTGCTGGTGATTGTTGGAGTGTTGCTGGTGATTGTGGAGTGTTGCTGGTGATTGTTGGAGTGTTGCTGGTGATTGTTGGAGTGTTGCTGGTGATTGTTGGAGTTTTGCTCGTGGTTGTTGGAGTGTTGCTGGTGATTGTGGAGTGTTGCTGGTGATTGTTGGAGTGTTGCTGGTGATTGTTGGAGTGTTGCTGGTAATTGTTGGAGTGTTGCTCGTGGTTGTTGGAGTGTTGCTGGTGATTGTGGAGTGTTGCTGGTGATTGTTGGAGTGTTGCTGGTGATTGTTGGAGTGTTGCTGGTGATTGTTGGAGTGTTGCTGGTGGTTGTTGGAGTGTTGCTGGTGATTGTGGAGTGTTGCTGGTGATTGTTGGAGTGTTGCTGGTGATTGTTGGAGTGTTGCTGGTGATTGTTGGAGTGTTGCTGGTGATGATCGAGTGTTGCTGGTGATTATGGCATGTTGCTGGTGATTGTTGGAGTGTTGCTGGTGAGTATGGAGTGTTGCTGGTGATTATGGCATGTTGCTGGTGATTGTTGGAGTGTTGCTGGTGATTATGGTGTCTTCCAAGTGATTATGGGGTGTTGCTGGTGATTGTTTGAGGGTTGCTGGTGATTGTAGGAGTGTTGCTGGTGATTGTTGGAGTGTTGCTGGTGATTGTTGGAGTGTTGCTGGTGATTGTTGGAGTGTTGCTGGTGATTGTTGGAGTGTTGCTCGTGGTTGTTGGAGTGTTGTTGGTGATTGTTGGAGTGTTGTTGGTGATTCTTGGAGTCTTGCTCGTGGTTGTTGGAGTGTTGCTCGTGATTGTTGGAGTGTTGCTGGTGATTGTTGGAGTGTTGTTGGTGATTGTTGGAGTGTGGCTGGTGATTATGGTGTGTTGCTGGTGATTGTTGGAGTGTTGCTGCTGATTGTTGGAGTGTTGTTGGTGATTGTTGGAGTGTTGTTGGTGATTCTTGGAGTCTTGCTGGTGATTGTTGGAGTGTTGATGGTGATTGTTGGAGTGTTGCTGGTGATTATGGCGTGTTGTTGGTGATTATGGAGTGTTGCTGGTGATTGTTGGAATGTTGCTGTTGATTGTTCGAATGTTGCTGGTGATTGTTGGAGTGTTGCTGGTGGTTGTTGGAGTGTTGTTGGTGATTGTTGGAGTGTTGCTGGTGATTGTTGGAGTGTTGCTGGTGATTGTTGGAGTGTTGATGGTGATTGTTGGAGTGTTGCTGGTGATTGTTGGAGTGTTGCTGGTGTTTGTTGGAGTGTTGTTGGTGATTGTTGGAGTGTTGCTGGTGATTATGGAGTGTTGCTGGTGATTCTTGGAGTGTTGCTGCTGATTGTTGGAGTGTTGTTGGTGATTGTTGGAGTGTTGCTGGTGATTATGGAGTGTTGCTGGTGATTCTTGGAGTGTTGCTGCTGATTGTTGGAGTGTTGATGGTGATTGTTGGAGTGTTGATGGTGATTGTTGGAGTGTTGCTGGTGATTGTTGGAGTGTTGATGGTGATTGTTGGAGTGTTGCTGGTGATTGTTGGAGTGTTGATGGTGATTGTTGGAGTGTTGCTCGTGATTGTTGGAGTGTTGCTGGTGATTGTTGGAGTGTTGTTGGTGATTGTTGGAGTGTTGTTGATGATTGTTAGATTCTTGCTGGTGATTGTTGGAGTGTTGTTGGTGATTGTTGGAGTGTTGCTGGTGATTATGGAGTGTTGCTGGTGATTCTTGGAGTGTTGCTGCTGATTGTTGGAGTGTTGATGGTGATTGTTGGAGTGTTGATGGTGATTGTTGGAGTGTTGCTGGTGATTGTTGGAGTGTTGATGGTGATTGTTGGAGTGTTGCTGGTGATTGTTGGAGTGTTGATGGTGATTGTTGGAGTGTTGCTCGTGATTGTTGGAGTGTTGCTGGTGATTGTTGGAGTGTTGTTGGTGATTGTTGGAGTGTTGTTGATGATTGTTAGATTCTTGCTGGTGATTGTTGGAGTGTTGTTGGTGATTGTTGGAGTGTTGCTGGTGATTATGGAGTGTTGCTGGTGATTGTTGGAGTGTTGCTGCTGATTGTTGGAGTGTTGATGGTGATTGTTGGAGTGTTGATGGTGATTGTTGGAGTGTTGCTGGTGATTGTTGGAGTGTTGATGGTGATTGTTGGAGTGTTGCTGGTGATTGTTGGAGTGTTGCTGCTGATTGTTGGAGTGTTGTTGGTGATTGTTGGACTGTTGTTGGTGATTGTTGGAGTTTTGCTGGTGTTTGTTGGAGTGTTGTTGGTGATTGTTGGTGATTATTGCAATGTTGCTCGTGATTATTGGAGTGTTGATCGTGATTGTTGGAGTGTTGCTCGTGATTGTTGGAGTGTTGCTCGTGATTGTTGGAGTTTTGCTCGTGATTGTTGGAGTGTTGCTGGTGATTTTTGGAGTGTTGCTGGTGATTGTTGGAGTGTTGCTGGTGATTGTTGGAGTGTTGCTGGTGATTGTTGGAGTGTTGCTGGTGATTGTTGGAGTGTTGCTGGTGATTGTTGGAGTGTTGCTGGTGATTGTTGGAGTGTTGCTGGTGATTGTTGGAGTGTTGCTGATGATTGTTGGAGTGTTGCTGATGATTGTGGGAGTGTTGCCCGTGATTGCTGGAGTGTTGCTGGTGATTATGGTGTGTTGTTGGTGATTATGGAGTGTTGCTGGTGGTTGTTGGAATTTTGCTGTTGATTGTTCGAATGTGGCTGGTGATTGTTGGAGTGTGGCTGGTGATTATGGTGTGTTGCTGGTGATTGTTGGAGTGTTGCTGCTGATTGTTGGAGTGTTGTTGGAGTGTTGTTGGTGATTGTTGGAGTGTGGCTGGTGATTATGGCATGATGCTGGTGATTGTTGGAGTGTTGCTGGTGATTGTTGGAGTGTTGCTGGTGATTGTTGGAGTGTTGTTGGTGATTGTTGGAGTGTTGTTGGTGATTGCTGGAGTGTTGTTGGTGATTGTTGGAGTGTTGCTGGTGATTATGGAGTGTTGCTGGTGATTGGTGGAGTGTTGCTGCTGATTGTTGGAGTGTTGATGGTGATTGTTGGAGTGTTGCTGATGATTGTTGGAGTGTTGCTGGTGATTGTGGGAGTGTTGCTGGTGATTATGGAGTGTTGCTGGTGATTGTTGGAGTGTTGCTGCTGATTGTTGGAGTGTTGATGGTGATTGTTGGTGTGTTGCTGCTGATTGTTGGAGTGTTGCTGGTGATTGTTGGAGTGTTGCTGGTGATTGTTGCAGTGTTGATGGTGATTGTTGGAGTGTTGCTGATGATTGTTGGAGTGTTGCTGGTGATTGTGGGAGTGTTGCCGGTGATTGCTGGAGTGTTGCTGGTGATTGTTGGAGTGTTGTTGGTGATTGTTGGAGTGTTGTTGGTGATTGTTGGAGTGTTGCTGGTGATTATGGAGTGTTTGCTGGTGATTGTTGGAGTGTTGTTGGTGATTGTAAGAGTGTTGCTGGTGATTGTTGGAGTGTTGCTGCTGATTGTTGGAGTGTTGCTGGTGATTGTTGCAGTGTTGATGGTGATTGTTGGAGTGTTGCTGATGATTGTTGGAGTGTTGCTGGTGATTGTGGGAGTGTTGCTGGTGATTATGGAGTGTTGCTGGTGATTGTTGGAGTGTTGCTGCTGATTGTTGGAGTGTTGATGGTGATTGTTGGAGTGTTGCTGGTGATTGTTGCAGTGTTGATGGTGATTGTTGGAGTGTTGTTGGTGATTGTTGGAGTGTTGCTGGTGATTGTGGGAGTGTTGTTGGTGATTGTTGGAGTGTTGCTGGTGATTGTGGGAGTGTTGCTGGTGATTGTTGGAGTGTTGCTGGTGATTGTTGGAGTGTTGCTGGTGATTGTGGGAGTGTTGCCGGTGATTGCTGGAGTGTTGCTGGTGGTTGTTGGAGTGTTGCCGGTGATTGTTCGAGTGTTGCTGGTGATTGTTGGAGTGTTGCTGGTGATTGTGGGAGTGTTGCCGGTGATTGCTGGAGTGTTGCTGGTGGTTGTTGGAGTGTTGCCGGTGATTGTGGGAGTGTTGCCGGTGATTGCTGGAGTGTTGCTGGTGGTTGTTGGAGTGTTGCTGATGATTGTTGGAGTGTTGTTGGTGATTGTTGGAGTGTTGCTGGTGATTGTTCGAGTGTTGCTGGTGATTGTTGGAGTGTTGCTGGTGATTGTGGGAGTGTTGCCGGTGATTGCTGGAGTGTTGCTGGTGGTTGTTGGAGTGTTGCCGGTGATTGTGGGAGTGTTGCCGGTGATTGCTGGAGTGTTGCTGGTGGTTGTTGGAGTGTTGCTGATGATTGTTGGAGTGTTGTTGATGATTGTTGGAGTGTTGCTGGTGGTTGTTGGAGTGTTGCCGGTGATTGTGGGAGTGTTGCCGGTGATTGCTGGAGTGTTGCTGGTGGTTGTTGGAGTGTTGCTGATGATTGTTGGAGTGTTGTTGGTGATTGTGGGAGTGTTGCCGGTGATTGCTGGAGTGTTGCTGGTGGTTGTTGGAGTGTTGCTGATGATTGTTGGAGTGTTGCCGGTGATTGTGGGAGTGTTGCTGGTGATTGTTGGAGTGTTGCTGGTGATTGCTGGAGTGTTGCTGGTGATTGTTGGAGTGTTGCTGGTGATTGTTGGAGTGTTGCTGGTGGTTGTTGGAGTGTTGCCGGTGATTGTGGGAGTGTTGCCAGTGATTGCTGGAGTGTTGCTGGTGGTTGTTGGAGTGTTGCTGGTGATTGTTGGAGTGTTGCTGGTGATTGTTGGAGTGTTGCTGGTGATTGTTGGAGTGTTGCTGGTGGTTGTTGGAGTGTTGCTGGTGGTTGTTGGAGTGTTGCTGGTGATTGTTGGAGTGTTGCTGGTGATTGTTGGAGTGTTGCTCGTGGTTGTTGGAGTCTTGCTGGTGATTGTGGAGTGTTGCTGGTGATTGTTGGAGTTTTGCTGGTGATTGTTGGAGTGTTGCTCGTGGTTGTTGGAGTGTTGCTGGTGATTGTGGAGTGTTGCTGGTGATTGTTGGAGTGTTGCTGGTGATTGTTGGAGTGTTGCTGGTGATTGTGGAGTGTTGCTGGTGATTGTTGGAGTGTTGCTGGTGATTGTTGGAGTGTTGCTGGTGATTGTTGGAGTTTTGCTCGTGGTTGTTGGAGTGTTGCTGGTGATTGTGGAGTGTTGCTGGTGATTGTTGGAGTGTTGCTGGTGATTGTTGGAGTGTTGCTGGTAATTGTTGGAGTGTTGCTCGTGGTTGTTGGAGTGTTGCTGGTGATTGTGGAGTGTTGCTGGTGATTGTTGGAGTGTTGCTGGTGATTGTTGGAGTGTTGCTGGTGATTGTTGGAGTGTTGCTGGTGGTTGTTGGAGTGTTGCTGGTGATTGTGGAGTGTTGCTGGTGATTGTTGGAGTGTTGCTGGTGATTGTTGGAGTGTTGCTGGTGATTGTTGGAGTGTTGCTGGTGATTTTTGGAGTGTTGCTGGTGATTGTTGGTGTGTTGCTGGTGATTGTTGGAGTGTTGCTGGTGAGTATGGAGTGTTTGCTGGTGATTGTTGGAATGTTGCTGTTGATTGTTCGAATGTTGCTGGTGATTGTTGGAGTGTTGCTGGTGATGGTTTGAGTGTTGCTGGTGATGATCGAGTGTTGCTGGTGATTATGGCATGTTGCTGGTGATTGTTGGAGTGTTGCTGGTGATTATGGAGTGTTGCTGGTGATTATGGCATGTTGCTGGTGATTGTTGGAGTGTTGCTGGTGATTATGGTGTCTTCCAAGTGATTATGGGGTGTTGCTGGTGATTGTTTGAGGGTTGCTGGTGATTGTAGGAGTGTTGCTGGTGATTGTTGGAGTGTTGCTGGTGATTGTTGGAGTGTTGCTGGTGATTGTTGGAGTGTTGCTGGTGATTGTTGGAGTGTTGCTCGTGGTTGTTGGAGTGTTGTTGGTGATTGTTGGAGTGTTGTTGGTGATTCTTGGAGTCTTGCTCGTGGTTGTTGGAGTGTTGCTCGTGATTGTTGGAGTGTTGCTGGTGATTGTTGGAGTGTTGTTGGTGATTGTTGGAGTGTGGCTGGTGATTATGGTGTGTTGCTGGTGATTGTTGGAGTGTTGCTGCTGATTGTTGGAGTGTTGTTGGTGATTGTTGGAGTGTTGTTGGTGATTCTTGGAGTCTTGCTGGTGATTGTTGGAGTGTTGATGGTGATTGTTGGAGTGTTGCTGGTGATTATGGCGTGTTGTTGGTGATTATGGAGTGTTGCTGGTGATTGTTGGAATGTTGCTGTTGATTGTTCGAATGTTGCTGGTGATTGTTGGAGTGTTGCTGGTGGTTGTTGGAGTGTTGTTGGTGATTGTTGGAGTGTTGCTGGTGATTGTTGGAGTGTTGATGGTGATTGTTGGAGTGTTGCTGGTGATTGTTGGAGTGTGGCTGGTGATTGTGGCATGTGATTGTTGGAGTGTTGCTGGTGATTGTTGGAGTGTTGCTCATGATTGTTGGAGTGTTGCTGGTGATTGTTGGAGTTTTGCTGGTGATTGTTGGAGTGTTGCTGGTGATTGTTGGAGTGTTGATGGTGATTGTTGGAGTGTTGCTGGTGATTGTTGGAGTGTGGCTGGTGATTGTGGCATGTGATTGTTGGAGTGTTGCTGGTGGTTGTTGGAGTGTTGCTCGTGATTGTTGGAGTGTTGCTGGTGATTGTTGGAGTGTTGTTGGTGATTGTTGGAGTGTTGCTGGTGATTATGGAGTGTTGCTGGTGATTCTTGGAGTGTTGCTGCTGATTGTTGGAGTGTTGATGGTGATTGTTGGAGTGTTGATGGTGATTGTTGGAGTGTTGCTGGTGATTGTTGGAGTGTTGATGGTGATTGTTGGAGTGTTGCTGGTGATTGTTGGAGTGTTGATGGTGATTGTTGGAGTGTTGCTCGTGATTGTTGGAGTGTTGCTGGTGATTGTTGGAGTGTTGTTGGTGATTGTTGGAGTGTTGTTGATGATTGTTAGATTTTTGCTGGTGATTGTTGGAGTGTTGTTGGTGATTGTTGGAGTGTTGCTGGTGATTATGGAGTGTTGCTGGTGATTGTTGGAGTGTTGCTGCTGATTGTTGGAGTGTTGATGGTGATTGTTGGAGTGTTGCTGGTGATTGTTGGAGTGTTGATGGTGATTGTTGGAGTGTTGCTGGTGATTGTTGGAGTGTTGCTGCTGATTGTTGGAGTGTTGTTGGTGATTGTTGGACTGTTGTTGGTGATTGTTGGAGTTTTGCTGGTGTTTGTTGGAGTGTTGTTGGTGATTGTTGGTGATTATTGCAATGTTGCTCGTGATTATTGGAGTGTTGATCGTGATTGTTGGAGTGTTGCTCGTGATTGTTGGAGTGTTGCTCGTGATTGTTGGAGTTTTGCTCGTGATTGTTGGAGTGTTGCTGGTGATTTTTGGAGTGTTGCTGGTGATTGTTGGAGTGTTGCTGGTGATTGTTGGAGTGTTGCTGGTGATTGTTGGAGTGTTGCTGGTGATTGTTGGAGTGTTGCTGGTGATTGTTGGAGTGTTGCTGGTGATTGTTGGAGTGTTGCTGGTGATTGTTGGAGTGTTGCTGATGATTGTTGGAGTGTTGCTGATGATTGTGGGAGTGTTGCCCGTGATTGCTGGAGTGTTGCTGGTGATTATGGTGTGTTGTTGGTGATTGTTGGAGTGTTGATGGTGATTGTTGGAGTGTTGCTGGTGATTGTTGGAGTGTTGATGGTGATTGTTGGAGTGTTGCTGGTGATTGTTGGAGTGTTGATGGTGATTGTTGGAGTGTTGCTGGTGATTGTTGGAGTGTTGCTGCTGATTGTTGGAGTGTTGTTGGTGATTGTTGGACTGTTGTTGGTGATTGTTGGAGTTTTGCTGGTGTTTGTTGGAGTGTTGTTGGTGATTGTTGGTGATTATTGCAATGTTGCTCGTGATTATTGGAGTGTTGATCGTGATTGTTGGAGTGTTGCTCGTGATTGTTGGAGTGTTGCTCGTGATTGTTGGAGTTTTGCTCGTGATTGTTGGAGTGTTGCTGGTGATTTTTGGAGTGTTGCTGGTGATTGTTGGAGTGTTGCTGGTGATTGTTGGAGTGTTGCTGGTGATTGTTGGAGTGTTGCTGGTGATTGTTGGAGTGTTGCTGGTGATTGTTGGAGTGTTGCTGGTGATTGTTGGAGTGTTGCTGGTGATTGTTGGAGTGTTGCTGATGATTGTTGGAGTGTTGCTGATGATTGTGGGAGTGTTGCCCGTGATTGCTGGAGTGTTGCTGGTGATTATGGTGTGTTGTTGGTGATTATGGAGTGTTGCTGGTGGTTGTTGGAATTTTGCTGTTGATTGTTCGAATGTGGCTGGTGATTGTTGGAGTGTGGCTGGTGATTATGGTGTGTTGCTGGTGATTGTTGGAGTGTTGCTGCTGATTGTTGGAGTGTTGTTGGAGTGTTGTTGGTGATTGTTGGAGTGTGGCTGGTGATTATGGCATGATGCTGGTGATTGTTGGAGTGTTGCTGGTGATTGTTGGAGTGTTGCTGGTGATTGTTGGAGTGTTGTTGGTGATTGTTGGAGTGTTGTTGGTGATTGCTGGAGTGTTGTTGGTGATTGTTGGAGTGTTGCTGGTGATTATGGAGTGTTGCTGGTGATTGGTGGAGTGTTGCTGCTGATTGTTGGAGTGTTGATGGTGATTGTTGGAGTGTTGCTGATGATTGTTGGAGTGTTGCTGGTGATTGTGGGAGTGTTGCTGGTGATTGTGGAGTGTTGCTGGTGATTGTTGGAGTGTTGCTGCTGATTGTTGGAGTGTTGATGGTGATTGTTGGTGTGTTGCTGCTGATTGTTGGAGTGTTGCTGGTGATTGTTGGAGTGTTGCTGGTGATTGTTGCAGTGTTGATGGTGATTGTTGGAGTGTTGCTGATGATTGTTGGAGTGTTGCTGGTGATTGTGGGAGTGTTGCCGGTGATTGCTGGAGTGTTGCTGGTGATTGTTGGAGTGTTGTTGGTGATTGTTGGAGTGTTGTTGGTGATTGTTGGAGTGTTGCTGGTGATTATGGAGTGTTTGCTGGTGATTGTTGGAGTGTTGTTGGTGATTGTAAGAGTGTTGCTGGTGATTGTTGGAGTGTTGCTGCTGATTGTTGGAGTGTTGCTGGTGATTGTTGCAGTGTTGATGGTGATTGTTGGAGTGTTGCTGATGATTGTTGGAGTGTTGCTGGTGATTGTGGGAGTGTTGCTGGTGATTATGGAGTGTTGCTGGTGATTGTTGGAGTGTTGCTGCTGATTGTTGGAGTGTTGATGGTGATTGTTGGAGTGTTGCTGGTGATTGTTGCAGTGTTGATGGTGATTGTTGGAGTGTTGTTGGTGATTGTTGGAGTGTTGCTGGTGATTGTGGGAGTGTTGTTGGTGATTGTTGGAGTGTTGCTGGTGATTGTGGGAGTGTTGCTGGTGATTGTTGGAGTGTTGCTGGTGATTGTTGGAGTGTTGCTGGTGATTGTGGGAGTGTTGCCGGTGATTGCTGGAGTTTTGCTGGTGGTTGTTGGAGTGTTGCCGGTGATTGTTCGAGTGTTGCTGGTGATTGTTGGAGTGTTGCTGGTGATTGTGGGAGTGTTGCCGGTGATTGCTGGAGTGTTGCTGGTGGTTGTTGGAGTGTTGCCGGTGATTGTGGGAGTGTTGCCGGTGATTGCTGGAGTGTTGCTGGTGGTTGTTGGAGTGTTGCTGATGATTGTTGGAGTGTTGTTGGTGATTGTTGGAGTGTTGCTGGTGATTGTTCGAGTGTTGCTGGTGATTGTTGGAGTGTTGCTGGTGATTGTGGGAGTGTTGCCGGTGATTGCTGGAGTGTTGCTGGTGGTTGTTGGAGTGTTGCCGGTGATTGTGGGAGTGTTGCCGTTGATTGCTGGAGTGTTGCTGGTGGTTGTTGGAGTGTTGCTGATGATTGTTGGAGTGTTGTTGATGATTGTTGGAGTGTTGCTGGTGGTTGTTGGAGTGTTGCCGGTGATTGTGGGAGTGTTGCCGGTGATTGCTGGAGTGTTGCTGGTGGTTGTTGGAGTGTTGCTGATGATTGTTGGAGTGTTGTTGGTGATTGTGGGAGTGTTGCCGGTGATTGCTGGAGTGTTGCTGGTGGTTGTTGGAGTGTTGCTGATGATTGTTGGAGTGTTGCCGGTGATTGTGGGAGTGTTGCCGGTGATTGCTGGAGTGTTGCTGGTGATTGTTGGAGTGTTGCTGGTGATTGTTGGAGTGTTGCTGGTGGTTGTTGGAGTGTTGCCGGTGATTGTTGGAGTGTTGCCAGTGATTGCTGGAGTGTTGCTGGTGGTTGTTGGAGTGTTGTTGGTGATAGTTGGAGTGTTGCTGGTGATTGTTGGAGTGTTGCTGGTGATTGTTGGAGTGTTGCTGGTGGTTGTTGGAGTGTTGCTGGTGGTTGTTGGAGTGTTGCTGGTGATTGTTGGAGTGTTGCTGATGATTGTTGGTGTGTTGCTGGTGATTGTTGGAGTGTTGCTGGTGGTTCTTGGAGTGTTGCTGATGATTGTTGGAGTGTTGCTGGTGGTTGTTGCAGTGTTGCTGATGATTGTTGGAGTGTTGTTGGTGATTGTTGGAGTGTTGCTGGTGATTGTTGGAGTGTTGCTGGTGGTTGTTGGAGTGTTGCTGGTGATTGTTGGAGTGTTGCTGATGATTGTTGGTGTGTTGCTGGTGGTTGTTGGAGTGTTGCTGGTGGTTGTTGGAGTGTTGCTGATGATTGTTGGAGTGTTGTTGGTGATTGTTGGAGTGTTGCTGGTGATTGTGGGAGTGTTGTTGGTGATTGTTGGAGTGTTGCTGGTGATTGTGGGAGTGTTGTTGGTGATTGTTGGAGTGTTGCTGGTGATTGTTGGAGTGTTGCTGGTGGTTGTTGGAGTGTTGTTGGTGATTGTTGGAGTGTTGCTGGTGATTGTTGGTGTGTTGCTGGTGGTTGTTGGAGTGTTGCTGGTGGTTGTGGGAGTGTTGCCGGTGATTGCTGGAGTGTTGCTCATGATTGTTGGAGTGTTGTTGGTGATTGTTGGAGTGTTGCTGGTGGTTGTTGGAGTGTTGCTGGTGGTTGTTGGAGTGTTGCTGGTGGTTGTGGGAGTGTTGCCGGTGATTGTTGGAGTGTTGCTGGTGGTTGTGGGAGTGTTGCCGGTGATTGCTGGAGTGTTGCTGATGATTGTTGGAGTGTTGTTGGTGATTGTTGGAGTGTTGGTGATGATTGTTGGAGTGTTGCTGATGATTGTTGGAGTGTTGCTGGTGATTGTGCGAGTGTTGCTGGTGATTGTGGGAGTGTTGCTGGTGGTTGTTGGAGTGTTGCTGGTGGTAGTTGGAGTGTTGATGGTGATTGTTGGAGTGTTGCTGGTGATTGTTGGAGTGTTGCTGGTGATTGTTGGAGTGTTGCTGGTGATTATGGAGTGTTGCTGGTGGTTGTTGGAGTGTTGATGGTGATTGTTGGAGTGTTGCTGGTGGTTGTTGGAGTGTTGATGGTGATTGTTGGAGTGTTGCTGGTGATTGTTGGAGTGTTGCTGGTGATTGTTGGAGTGTTGCTGGTGATTATGGAGTGTTGCTGGTGGTTGTTGGAGTGTTGATGGTGATTGTTGGAGTGTTGCTGGTGATTGTTGGAGTGTTGCTGGTGATTATGGAGTGTTGCTGGTGGTTGTTGGAGTGTTGATGGTGATTGTTGGAGTGTTGCTGGTGATTGTTGGAGTGTTGCTGGTGATTGTTGGAGTGTTGCTGGTGATTGTTCGAGTGTTGCTGGTGATTGTTGGAGTGTTGCTGATGATTGTTGGAGTGTTGCTGGTGATTGTTGGAGTGTTGCTGGTGATTGTTGGAGTGTTGCTGGTGATTGTTGGAGTGTTGCTGGTGATTGTTGGAGTGTTGCTGGTGATTGTTGGAGTGTTGCTGGTGATTGTTGGAGTGTTGCTGGTGATTGTTGGAGTGTTGCTGGTGATTGTTGGAGTGTGGCTGGTGATTGTTGGAGTCTTGCTGGTGATTGTTGGAGTGTTGCTGGTGATTGTTGGAGTGTTGCTGGTGATTATGGAGTGTTGCTGGTGATTGTTGGAGTGTTGCTGCTGATTGTTGGAGTATGGCTGGTGATTGTTGGAGTCTTGCTGGTAATTGTTGGAGTGTTGTTGGTGATTGTTGGAGTGTTGCTGGTGATTATGGAGTGTTGCTGGTGATTGTTGGAGTGTTGCTGCTGATTGTTGGAGTTTTGCTGGTGTTTGTTGGAGTGTTGTTGGTGATTGTTGGTGATTATTGCAATGTTGCTCGTGATTATTGGAGTGTTGATCGTGATTGTTGGAGTGTTGCTCGTGATTGTTGGAGTGTTGCTCGTGATTGTTGGAGTTTTGCTCGTGATTGTTGGAGTGTTGTTGGTGATTTTTGGAGTGTTGCTGGTGATTGTTGGAGTGTTGCTGGTGATTGTTGGAGTGTTGCTGGTGATTGTTGGAGTGTTGCTGGTGATTGTTGGAGTGTTGCTGGTGATTGTTGGAGTGTTGCTGGTGATTGTTGGAGTGTTGCTGGTGATTGTTGGAGTGTTGCTGGTGATTGTTGGAGTGTTGCTGGTGATTGTTGGAGTGTTGCTGATGATTGTTGGAGTGTTGCTGATGATTGTGGGAGTGTTGCCCGTGATTGCTGGAGTGTTGCTGGTGATTATGGTGTGTTGTTGGTGATTATGGAGTGTTGCTGGTGGTTGTTGGAATTTTGCTGTTGATTGTTCGAATGTGGCTGGTGATTGTTGGAGTGTGGCTGGTGATTATGGTGTGTTGCTGGTGATTGTTGGAGTGTTGCTGCTGATTGTTGGAGTGTTGTTGGAGTGTTGTTGGTGATTGTTGGAGTGTGGCTGGTGATTATGGCATGATGCTGGTGATTGTTGGAGTGTTGCTGGTGATTGTTGGAGTGTTGCTGGTGATTGTTGGAGTGTTGTTGGTGATTGTTGGAGTGTTGTTGGTGATTGCTGGAGTGTTGTTGGTGATTGTTGGAGTGTTGCTGGTGATTATGGAGTGTTGCTGGTGATTGGTGGAGTGTTGCTGCTGATTGTTGGAGTGTTGATGGTGATTGTTGCAGTGTTGATGGTGATTGTTGGAGTGTTGCTGATGATTGTTGGAGTGTTGCTGGTGATTGTGGGAGTGTTGCTGGTGATTATGGAGTGTTGCTGGTGATTGTTGGAGTGTTGCTGCTGATTGTTGGAGTGTTGATGGTGATTGTTGGTGTGTTGCTGCTGATTGTTGGAGTGTTGCTGGTGATTGTTGGAGTGTTGCTGATGATTGTTGGAGTGTTGCTGGTGATTGTGGGAGTGTTGCCGGTGATTGCTGGAGTGTTGCTGGTGATTGTTGGAGTGTTGTTGGTGATTGTTGGAGTGTTGTTGGTGATTGTTGGAGTGTTGCTGGTGATTATGGAGTGTTTGCTGGTGATTGTTGGAGTGTTGTTGGTGATTGTAAGAGTGTTGCTGGTGATTGTTGGAGTGTTGCTGCTGATTGTTGGAGTGTTGCTGGTGATTGTTGCAGTGTTGATGGTGATTGTTGGAGTGTTGCTGATGATTGTTGGAGTGTTGCTGGTGATTGTGGGAGTGTTGCTGGTGATTATGGAGTGTTGCTGGTGATTGTTGGAGTGTTGCTGCTGATTGTTGGAGTGTTGATGGTGATTGTTGGAGTGTTGCTGGTGATTGTTGCAGTGTTGATGGTGATTGTTGGAGTGTTGTTGGTGATTGTTGGAGTGTTGCTGGTGATTGTGGGAGTGTTGTTGGTGATTGTTGGAGTGTTGCTGGTGATTGTGGGAGTGTTGCTGGTGATTGTTGGAGTGTTGCTGGTGATTGTTGGAGTGTTGCTGGTGATTGTGGGAGTGTTGCCGGTGATTGCTGGAGTGTTGCTGGTGGTTGTTGGAGTGTTGCCGGTGATTGTTCGAGTGTTGCTGGTGATTGTTGGAGTGTTGCTGGTGATTGTGGGAGTGTTGCCGGTGATTGCTGGAGTGTTGCTGGTGGTTGTTGGAGTGTTGCCGGTGATTGTGGGAGTGTTGCCGGTGATTGCTGGAGTGTTGCTGGTGGTTGTTGGAGTGTTGCTGATGATTGTTGGAGTGTTGTTGGTGATTGTTGGAGTGTTGCTGGTGATTGTTCGAGTGTTGCTGGTGATTGTTGGAGTGTTGCTGGTGATTGTGGGAGTGTTGCCGGTGATTGCTGGAGTGTTGCTGGTGGTTGTTGGAGTGTTGCCGGTGATTGTGGGAGTGTTGCCGGTGATTGCTGGAGTGTTGCTGGTGGTTGTTGGAGTGTTGCTGATGATTGTTGGAGTGTTGCTGGTGGTTGTTGGAGTGTTGCCGGTGATTGTGGGAGTGTTGCCGGTGATTGCTGGAGTGTTGCTGGTGGTTGTTGGAGTGTTGCTGATGATTGTTGGAGTGTTGTTGTTGATTGTGGGAGTGTTGCCGGTGATTGCTGGAGTGTTGCTGGTGGTTGTTGGAGTGTTGCTGATGATTGTTGGAGTGTTGCCGGTGATTGTGGGAGTGTTGCCGGTGATTGCTGGAGTGTTGCTGTTGATTGTTGGAGTGTTGCTGGTGATTGTTGGAGTGTTGCTGGTGGTTGTTGGAGTGTTGCCGGTGATTGTGGGAGTGTTGCCAGTGATTGCTGGAGTGTTGCTGGTGGTTGTTGGAGTGTTGTTGGTGATTGTTGGAGTGTTGCTGGTGATTGTTGGAGTGTTGCTGGTGATTGTTGGAGTGTTGCTGGTGGTTGTTGGAGTGTTGCTGGTGGTTGTTGGAGTGTTGCTGGTGATTGTTGGAGTGTTGCTGATGATTGTTGGTGTGTTGCTGGTGATTGTTGGAGTGTTGCTGGTGGTTCTTGGAGTGTTGCTGATGATTGTTGGAGTGTTGCTGGTGGTTCTGGAGTGTTGCTGATGATTGTTGGAGTGTTGTTGGTGATTGTTGGAGTGTTGCTGGTGATTGTTGGAGTGTTGCTGGTGGTTGTTGGAGTGTTGCTGGTGATTGTTGGAGTGTTGCTGATGATTGTTGGTGTGTTGCTGGTGGTTGTTGGAGTGTTGCTGGTGGTTGTTGGAGTGTTGCTGATGATTGTTGGAGTGTTGTTGGTGATTGTTGGAGTGTTGCTGGTGATTGTGGGAGTGTTGTTGGTGATTGTTGGAGTGTTGCTGGTGATTGTGGGAGTGTTGTTGGTGATTGTTGGAGTGTTGCTGGTGATTGTTGGAGTGTTGCTGGTGGTTGTTGGAGTGTTGTTGGTGATTGTTGGAGTGTTGCTGGTGATTGTTGGTGTGTTGCTGGTGGTTGTTGGAGTGTTGCTGGTGGTTGTGGGAGTGTTGCCGGTGATTGCTGGAGTGTTGCTGATGATTGTTGGAGTGTTGTTGGTGATTGTTGGAGTGTTGCTGGTGATTGTGGGAGTGTTGCCGGTGATTGCTGGAGTGTTGCTGATGATTGTTGGAGTGTTGTTGGTGATTGTTGGAGTGTTGCTGGTGGTTGTTGGAGTGTTGCTGGTGGTTGTTGGAGTGTTGCTGGTGGTTGTGGGAGTGTTGCCGGTGATTGTTGGAGTGTTGCTGGTGGTTGTGGGAGTGTTGCCGGTGATTGCTGGAGTGTTGCTGATGATTGTTGGAGTGTTGTTGGTGATTGTTGGAGTGTTGGTGATGATTGTTGGAGTGTTGCTGATGATTGTTGGAGTGTTGCTGGTGATTGTGCGAGTGTTGCTGGTGATTGTGGGAGTGTTGCTGGTGGTTGTTGGAGTGTTGCTGGTGGTAGTTGGAGTGTTGATGGTGATTGTTGGAGTGTTGATGGTGATTGTTGGAGTGTTGCTGGTGGTTGTTGGAGTGTTGCTCGTGATTGTTGGAGTGTTGCTGGTGATTGTTGGAGTGTTGCTGGTGATTGTTGGAGTGTTGCTGGTGATTATGGAGTGTTGCTGGTGGTTGTTGGAGTGTTGATGGTGATTGTTGGAGTGTTGCTGGTGATTGTTGGAGTGTTGCTGGTGATTATGGAGTGTTGCTGGTGGTTGTTGGAGTGTTGATGGTGATTGTTGGAGTGTTGCTGGTGATTGTTGGAGTGTTGCTGGTGATTGTTGGAGTGTTGCTGGTGATTATGGAGTGTTGCTGGTGGTTGTTGGAGTGTTGATGGTGATTGTTGGAGTGTTGCTGGTGGTTGTTGGAGTGTTGCTCGTGATTGTTGGAGTGTTGCTGGTGATTGTTGGAGTGTTGCTGGTGATTGTTGGAGTGTTGCTGGTGATTATGGAGTGTTGCTGGTGGTTGTTGGAGTGTTGATGGTGATTGTTGGAGTGTTGCTGGTGATTGTTGGAGTGTTGCTGGTGATTATGGAGTGTTGCTGGTGGTTGTTGGAGTGTTGATGGTGATTGTTGGAGTGTTGCTGGTGATTGTTGGAGTGTTGATGGTGATTGTTGGAGTGTTGCTGGTGATTGTTGGAGTGTTGATGGTGATTGTTGGAGTGTTGCTGGTGATTGTTGGAGTGTTGCTGGTGATTATGGAGTGTTGCTGGTGGTTGTTGGAGTGTTGATGGTGATTGTTGGAGTGTTGCTGGTGATTGTTGGAGTGTTGCTGGTGATTATGGAGTGTTGCTGGTGGTTGTTGGAGTGTTGATGGTGATTGTTGGAGTGTTGCTGGTGATTGTTGGAGTGTTGCTGGTGATTATGGAGTGTTGCTGGTGGTTGTTGGAGTGTTGATGGTGATTGTTGGAGTGTTGCTGGTGATTGTTGGAGTGTTGCTGGTGATTGTTCGAGTGTTGCTGGTGATTGTTGGAGTGTTGCTGATGATTGTTGGAGTGTTGCTGGTGATTGTTGGAGTGTTGCTGGTGATTGTTGGAGTGTTGCTGGTGATTGTTGGAGTGTTGCTGGTGATTGTTGGAGTGTTGCTGGTGATTGTTGGAGTGTTGCTGGTGATTGTTGGAGTGTTGCTGGTGATTGTTGGAGTGTTGCTGGTGATTGTTGGAGTGTGGCTGGTGATTGTTGGAGTCTTGCTGGTGATTGTTGGAGTGTTGCTGGTGATTGTTGGAGTGTTGCTGGTGATTATGGAGTGTTGCTGGTGATTGTTGGAGTGTTGCTGCTGATTGTTGGAGTGTTGCTGCTGATTGTTGGAGTGTTGATGGTGATTGTTGGAGTGTTGCTGGTGATTGTTGGAGTGTTGCTGGTGATTGTTGGAGTGTTGATGGTGATTGTTGGAGTGTTGCTGGTGATTGTTGGAGTGTTGTTGGTGATTGTTGGAGTGTGGCTGGTGATTATTGCATGTTGCTGGTGATTGTTGGAGTGTTGCTGCTGATTGTTGGACTGTTGTTGGTGATTGTTGGACTGTTGTTGGTGATTGTTGGTGATTATTGCAATGTTGCTCGTGATTATTGGAGTGTTGCTCGTGATTGTTGGAGTGTTGCTCGTGATTGTTGGAGTGTTGCTCGTGATTGTTGGAGTGTTGCTGGTGATTGTTGGAGTGTTGCTGGTGATTGTTGGTGATTATTGCAATGTTGCTCGTGATTATTGGAGTGTTGCTCGTGATTGTTGGAGTGTTGCTCCTGATTGTTGGAGTGTTGCTGGTGATTGTTGGAGTGTTGCTGCTGATTATGGCGTGTTGCTGGTGATTGTTGGAGTGTTGCTGGTGATGGTTTGAGTGTTGCTGGTGATGATCGAGTGTTGCTGGTGATTATGGCATGTTGCTGGTGATTGTTGGAGTGTTGCTGGTGATTATGGAGTGTTGCTGGTGATTATGGCATGTTGCTGGTGATTATGGTGTGTTCCAAGTGATTATGGGGTGTTCCTGGTGATTGTTTGAGGGTTGCTGGTGATTGTAGGAGTTTTGCTGGTGATTGTAGGAGTGTTGCTGGTGATTGTTGGAGTGTTGCTGGTGATTGTTGGAGTGTTGCTGGTGATTGTTGGAGTGTTGCTGGTGATTGTTGGAGTGTTGCTGGTGATTGTTGGAGTGTTGCTCGTGGTTGTTGGAGTGTTGTTGGTGGTTGTTGGAGTGTTGCTGGCGATTGTTGGCGTGTGGCTGGTGATTGTTGGAGTGTTGCTGGTTATTGTTGGAGTGTTGCTGGTGATTGTTGGAGTGTTGCTCGTGATTGTTGGAGTGTTGCTGGTGCTTGTTGGAGTGTTGCTGGTGATTGTTGGAGTGTTGCTGGTGATTGTTGGAGTGTTGCTGGTGATTGTTGGAGTGTTGATGGTGATTGTTGGAGTATTGCTGGTGATTGTTGGAGTGTTGTTGGTGATTGTTGGAGTGTGGCTGGTGATTATTGCATGTTGCTGGTGATTGTTGGAGTGTTGCTGCTGATTGTTGGACTGTTGTTGGTGATTGTTGGACTGTTGTTGGTGATTGTTGGTGATTATTGCAATGTTGCTCGTGATTATTGGAGTGTTGCTCGTGATTGTTGGAGTGTTGCTCGTGATTGTTGGAGTGTTGCTCGTGATTGTTGGAGTGTTGCTGGTGATTGTTGGAGTGTTGCTGGTGATTGTTGGTGATTATTGCAATGTTGCTCGTGATTATTGGAGTGTTGCTTGTGATTGTTGGAGTGTTGCTGGTGATTGTTGGAGTGTTGCTGCTGATTATGGCGTGTTGCTGGTGATTGTTGGAGTGTTGCTGGTGATGGTTTGAGTGTTGCTGGTGATGATCGAGTGTTGCTGGTGATTATGGCATGTTGCTGGTGATTGTTGGAGTGTTGCTGGTGATTATGGAGTGTTGCTGGTGATTATGGCATGTTGCTGGTGATTATGGTGTGTTCCAAGTGATTATGGGGTGTTGCTGGTGATTGTTTGAGGGTTGCTGGTGATTGTAGGAGTGTTGCTGGTGATTGTAGGAGTGTTGCTGGTGATTGTTGGAGTGTTGCTGGTGATTGTTGGAGTGTTGCTGGTGATTGTTGGAGTGTTGCTGGTGATTGTTGGAGTGTTGCTGGTGATTGTTGGAGTGTTGCTCGTGGTTGTTGGAGTGTTGTTGGTGGTTGTTGGAGTGTTGCTGGCGATTGTTGGCGTGTGGCTGGTGATTGTTGGAGTGTTGCTGGTTATTGTTGGAGTGTTGCTGGTGCTTGTTGGAGTGTTGCTGGTGATTGTTGGAGTGTTGCTCGTGATTGTTGGAGTGTTGCTGGTGCTTGTTGGAGTGTTGCTGGTGATTGTTGGAGTGTTGCTGGTGATTGTTGGAGTGTTGCTGGTGATTGTTGGAGTGTTGCTCGTGGTTGTTGGAGTGTTGTTGGTGGTTGTTGGAGTGTTGCTGGCGATTGTTGGCGTGTGGCTGGTGATTGTTGGAGTGTTGCTGGTTATTGTTGGAGTGTTGCTGGTGACTGTTGGAGTGTTGCTCGTGATTGTTGGAGTGTTGTTGGTGATTGTTGGGGTGTTGTTGGTGATTGTTGGAGTGTTGCTCGTGATAGCTGGAGTGTTGCTGGTGATTGTTGGAGTGTTGCTGGTGATTGTTGGAGTGTTGCTGGTGATTATGGAGTGTGGCTGGTGGTTGTTGGAGTGTTGATGGTGATTGTTGGAGTGTTGCTGGTGATTGTTGGAGTGTTGATGGTGATTATTGGAGTGTTGCTGGTGATTGTTGGAGTGTTGCTGGTGATTGTTGGAGTGTTGCTGGTGATTATGGAGTGTTGCTGGTGGTTGTTGGAGTGTTGATGGTGATTGTTGGAGTGTTGCTGGTGATTGTTGGAGTGTTGCTGGTGATTATGGAGTGTTGCTGGTGGTTGTTGGAGTGTTGATGGTGATTGTTGGAGTGTTGCTGGTGATTGTTGGAGTGTTGCTGGTGATTATGGAGTGTTGCTGGTGGTTGTTGGAGTGTTGATGGTGATTGTTGGAGTGTTGCTGGTGATTGTTGGAGTGTTGCTGGTGATTATGGAGTGTTGCTGGTGGTTGTTGGAGTGTTGCTGGTGATTGTTGGAGTGTTGCTGGTGATTGTTGGAGTGTTGATGGTGATTGTTGGAGTGTTGCTGGTGATTGTTGGAGTGTTGCTGGTGGTTGTTGGAGTGTTGATGGTGATTATTGGAGTGTTGCCGGTGATTGCTGGAGTGTTGCTGGTGGTTGTTGGAGTGTTGCTGGTGGTTGTTGGAGTGTTGATGGTGATTGTTGGAGTGTTGCTGGTGATTGTTGGAGTGTTGCTGGTGATTGTGGGAGTGTTGCTGGTGATTGTGGGAGTGTTGCTGGTGATTGTGGGAGTGTTGCCGGTGATTGTTGGAGGGTTGCTGGTGGTTGTTGGAGTGTTGCTGGTGGTTGTTGGAGTGTTGCTGGTGGTTGTGGGAGTGTTGCCGGTGATTGTTGGAGTGTTGCCGGTGATTGTTGGAGTGTTGCTGATGATTGTTGGAGTGTTGCTGGTGATTGTTGGAGTGTTGCTGATGATTGTTGGAGTGTTGCTAGTGATTGTGGGAGTGTTGCTGGTGATTGTTGGAGTGTTGCTGATGATTGTTGGAGTGTTGCTGGTGATTGTGGGAGTGTTGCTGGTGATTGTGGGAGTGTTGCTGGTGGTTGTTGGAGTGTTGCTGGTGGTTGTTGGAGTGTTGATGGTGATTGTTGGAGTGTTGCTGGTGATTGTTGGAGTGTTGCTGGTGATTGTTGGAGTGTTGCTGGTGATTGTTGGAGTGTTGCTGGTGATTATGGAGTGTTGCTGGTGGTTGTTGGAGTTTTGATGGTGATTGTTGGAGTGTTGCTGGTGATTGTTGGAGTGTTGCTGGTGGTTGTTGGAGTGTTGATGGTGATTATTGGAGTGTTGCCCGTGATTGCTGGAGTGTTGCTGGTGGTTGTTGGAGTGTTGCTGGTGGTTGTTGGAGTGTTGATGGTGATTGTTGGAGTGTTGCTGGTGATTGTTGGAGTGTTGCTGGTGATTGTTGGAGTGTTGCTGGTGATTGTTGGAGTGTTGCTGGTGATTGTTGGAGTGTTGCTGGTGATTGTTGGAGTGTTGCTGGTGATTGTTGGAGTGTTGCTGGTGATTGTTGGAGTGTTGCTGGTGATTGTTGGAGTGTGGCTGGTGATTGTTGGAGTCTTGCTGGTGATTGTTGGAGTGTTGCTGGTGATTGTTGGAGTGTTGCTGGTGATTATGGAGTGTTGCTGGTGATTGTTGGAGTGTTGCTGGTGATTGTTGGAGTGTGGCTGGTGATTGTTGGAGTGTTGCTGGTGATTATGGAGTGATGCTGGTGATTGTTGGAGTGTTGCTGGTGATTGTTGGAGTGTTGATGGTGATTGTTGGAGTGTTGCTGGTGATTGTTGGAGTGTTGTTGGTGATTGTTGGAGTGTGGCTGGTGATTATTGCATGTTGCTGGTGGTTGTTGGAGTGTTGCTGCTGATTGTTGGACTGTTGTTGGTGATTGTTGGACTGTTGTTGGTGATTGTTGGTGATTATTGCAATGTTGCTCGTGATTATTGGAGTGTTGCTCGTGATTGTTGGAGTGTTGCTCGTGATTGTTGGAGTGTTGCTCGTGATTGTTGGAGTGTTGCTGGTGATTGTTGGAGTGTTGCTGGTGATTGTTGGAGTGTGGCTGGTGATTGTTGGAGTCTTGCTGGTGATTGTTGGAGTGTTGCTGGTGATTGTTGGAGTGTTGCTGGTGATTATGGAGTGTTGCTGGTGATTGTTGGAGTGTTGCTGCTGATTGTTGGAGTGTGGCTGGTGATTGTTGGAGTCTTGCTGGTGATTGTTGGAGTGTTGTTGGTGATTGTTGGAGTGTTGCTGGTGATTATGGAGTGTTGCTGGTGATTGTTGGAGTGTTGCTGCTGATTGTTGGAGTGTTGATGGTGATTGTTGGAGTGTTGCTGGTGATTGTTGGAGTGTTGCTGGTGATTGTTGGAGTGTTGATGGTGATTGTTGGAGTGTTGCTGGTGATTGTTGGAGTGTTGTTGGTGATTGTTGGAGTGTGGCTGGTGATTATTGCATGTTGCTGGTGATTGTTGGAGTGTTGCTGCTGATTGTTGGACTGTTGTTGGTGATTGTTGGACTGTTGTTGGTGATTGTTGGTGATTATTGCAATGTTGCTCGTGATTATTGGAGTGTTGCTCATGATTGTTGGAGTGTTGCTGGTGATTGTTGGAGTGTTGCTCGTGATTGTTGGAGTGTTGCTCGTGATTGTTGGAGTGTTGCTCGTGATTGTTGGAGTGTTGCTGGTGATTGTTGGAGTGTTGCTGGTGATTGTTGGTGATTATTGCAATGTTGCTCGTGATTATTGGAGTGTTGCTCGTGATTGTTGGAGTGTTGCTCCTGATTGTTGGAGTGTTGCTGGTGATTGTTGGAGTGTTGCTGCTGATTATGGCGTGTTGCTGGTGATTGTTGGAGTGTTGCTGGTGATGGTTTGAGTGTTGCTGGTGATGATCGAGTGTTGCTGGTGATTATGGCATGTTGCTGGTGATTGTTGGAGTGTTGCTGGTGATTATGGAGTGTTGCTGGTGATTATGGCATGTTGCTGGTGATTATGGTGTGTTCCAAGTGATTATGGGGTGTTGCTGGTGATTGTTTGAGGGTTGCTGGTGATTGTAGGAGTTTTGCTGGTGATTGTAGGAGTGTTGCTGGTGATTGTTGGAGTGTTGCTGGTGATTGTTGGAGTGTTGCTGGTGATTGTTGGAGTGTTGCTGGTGATTGTTGGAGTGTTGCTGGTGATTGTTGGAGTGTTGCTCGTGGTTGTTGGAGTGTTGTTGGTGGTTGTTGGAGTGTTGCTGGCGATTGTTGGCGTGTGGCTGGTGATTGTTGGAGTGTTGCTGGTTATTGTTGGAGTGTTGCTGGTGATTGTTGGAGTGTTGCTCGTGATTGTTGGAGTGTTGTTGGTGATTGTTGGAGTGTTGCTGGTGGTTGTTGGAGTGTTGCTGGTGGTTGTTGGAGTGTTGCTGGTGGTTGTGGGAGTGTTGCCGGTGATTGTTGGAGTGTTGCTGGTGGTTGTGGGAGTGTTGCCGGTGATTGCTGGAGTGTTGCTGATGATTGTTGGAGTGTTGTTGGTGATTGTTGGAGTGTTGCTGGTGATTGTTGGAGTGTTGCTGATGATTGTTGGAGTGTTGCTGGTGATTGTGCGAGTGTTGCTGGTGATTGTGGGAGTGTTGCTGGTGGTTGTTGGAGTGTTGCTGGTGGTAGTTGGAGTGTTGATGGTGATTGTTGGAGTGTTGCTGGTGATTGTTGGAGTGTTGCTGATGATTGTTGGAGTGTTGCTGGTGATTGTGCGAGTGTTGCTGGTGATTGTGGGAGTGTTGCTGGTGGTTGTTGGAGTGTTGCTGGTGGTAGTTGGAGTGTTGATGGTGATTGTTGGAGTGTTGCTGGTGATTGTTGGAGTGTTGCTGGTGATTGTTGGAGTGTTGCTGGTGATTATGGAGTGTTGCTGGTGGTTGTTGGAGTGTTGATGGTGATTGTTGGAGTGTTGCTGGTGATTGTTGGAGTGTTGCTGATGATTGTTGGAGTGTTGCTGGTGATTGTGCGAGTGTTGCTGGTGATTGTGGGAGTGTTGCTGGTGGTTGTTGGAGTGTTGCTGGTGGTAGTTGGAGTGTTGATGGTGATTGTTGGAGTGTTGCTGGTGATTGTTGGAGTGTTGCTGGTGATTGTTGGAGTGTTGCTGGTGATTATGGAGTGTTGCTGGTGGTTGTTGGAGTGTTGATGGTGATTGTTGGAGTGTTGCTGGTGGTTGTTGGAGTGTTGCTCGTGATTGTTGGAGTGTTGCTGGTGATTGTTGGAGTGTTGCTGGTGATTGTTGGAGTGTTGCTGGTGATTATGGAGTGTTGCTGGTGGTTGTTGGAGTGTTGATGGTGATTGTTGGAGTGTTGCTGGTGATTGTTGGAGTGTTGCTGGTGATTATGGAGTGTTGCTGGTGGTTGTTGGAGTGTTGATGGTGATTGTTGGAGTGTTGCTGGTGATTGTTGGAGTGTTGATGGTGATTGTTGGAGTGTTGCTGGTGATTGTTGGAGTGTTGATGGTGATTGTTGGAGTGTTGCTGGTGATTGTTGGAGTGTTGCTGGTGATTATGGAGTGTTGCTGGTGGTTGTTGGAGTGTTGATGGTGATTGTTGGAGTGTTGCTGGTGATTGTTGGAGTGTTGCTGGTGATTATGGAGTGTTGCTGGTGGTTGTTGGAGTGTTGATGGTGATTGTTGGAGTGTTGCTGGTGATTGTTGGAGTGTTGCTGGTGATTATGGAGTGTTGCTGGTGGTTGTTGGAGTGTTGATGGTGATTGTTGGAGTGTTGCTGGTGATTGTTGGAGTGTTGCTGGTGATTGTTCGAGTGTTGCTGGTGATTGTTGGAGTGTTGCTGATGATTGTTGGAGTGTTGCTGGTGATTGTTGGAGTGTTGCTGGTGATTGTTGGAGTGTTGCTGGTGATTGTTGGAGTGTTGCTGGTGATTGTTGGAGTGTTGCTGGTGATTGTTGGAGTGTTGCTGGTGATTGTTGGAGTGTTGCTGGTGATTGTTGGAGTGTTGCTGGTGATTGTTGGAGTGTGGCTGGTGATTGTTGGAGTCTTGCTGGTGATTGTTGGAGTGTTGCTGGTGATTGTTGGAGTGTTGCTGGTGATTATGGAGTGTTGCTGGTGATTGTTGGAGTGTTGCTGCTGATTGTTGGAGTGTTGCTGCTGATTGTTGGAGTGTTGATGGTGATTGTTGGAGTGTTGCTGGTGATTGTTGGAGTGTTGCTGGTGATTGTTGGAGTGTTGATGGTGATTGTTGGAGTGTTGCTGGTGATTGTTGGAGTGTTGTTGGTGATTGTTGGAGTGTGGCTGGTGATTATTGCATGTTGCTGGTGATTGTTGGAGTGTTGCTGCTGATTGTTGGACTGTTGTTGGTGATTGTTGGACTGTTGTTGGTGATTGTTGGTGATTATTGCAATGTTGCTCGTGATTATTGGAGTGTTGCTCGTGATTGTTGGAGTGTTGCTCGTGATTGTTGGAGTGTTGCTCGTGATTGTTGGAGTGTTGCTGGTGATTGTTGGTGATTATTGCAATGTTGCTCGTGATTATTGGAGTGTTGCTCGTGATTGTTGGAGTGTTGCTCCTGATTGTTGGAGTGTTGCTGGTGATTGTTGGAGTGTTGCTGCTGATTATGGCGTGTTGCTGGTGATTGTTGGAGTGTTGCTGGTGATGGTTTGAGTGTTGCTGGTGATGATCGAGTGTTGCTGGTGATTATGGCATGTTGCTGGTGATTGTTGGAGTGTTGCTGGTGATTATGGAGTGTTGCTGGTGATTATGGCATGTTGCTGGTGATTATGGTGTGTTCCAAGTGATTATGGGGTGTTGCTGGTGATTGTTTGAGGGTTGCTGGTGATTGTAGGAGTTTTGCTGGTGATTGTAGGAGTGTTGCTGGTGATTGTTGGAGTGTTGCTGGTGATTGTTGGAGTGTTGCTGGTGATTGTTGGAGTGTTGCTGGTGATTGTTGGAGTGTTGCTGGTGATTGTTGGAGTGTTGCTCGTGGTTGTTGGAGTGTGGCTGGTGATTGTTGGAGTGTTGCTGGTTATTGTTGGAGTGTTGCTGGTGATTGTTGGAGTGTTGCTCGTGATTGTTGGAGTGTTGCTGGTGCTTGTTGGAGTGTTGCTGGTGATTGTTGGAGTGTTGCTGGTGATTGTTGGAGTGTTGCTGGTGATTGTTGGAGTGTTGATGGTGATTGTTGGAGTATTGCTGGTGATTGTTGGAGTGTTGTTGGTGATTGTTGGAGTGTGGCTGGTGATTATTGCATGTTGCTGGTGATTGTTGGAGTGTTGCTGCTGATTGTTGGACTGTTGTTGGTGATTGTTGGACTGTTGTTGGTGATTGTTGGTGATTATTGCAATGTTGCTCGTGATTATTGGAGTGTTGCTCGTGATTGTTGGAGTGTTGCTCGTGATTGTTGGAGTGTTGCTCGTGATTGTTGGAGTGTTGCTGGTGATTGTTGGAGTGTTGCTGGTGATTGTTGGTGATTATTGCAATGTTGCTCGTGATTATTGGAGTGTTGCTCGTGATTGTTGGAGTGTTGCTCGTGATTGTTGGAGTGTTGCTGGTGATTGTTGGAGTGTTGCTGCTGATTATGGCGTGTTGCTGGTGATTGTTGGAGTGTTGCTGGTGATGGTTTGAGTGTTGCTGGTGATGATCGAGTGTTGCTGGTGATTATGGCATGTTGCTGGTGATTGTTGGAGTGTTGCTGGTGATTATGGAGTGTTGCTGGTGATTATGGCATGTTGCTGGTGATTATGGTGTGTTCCAAGTGATTATGGGGTGTTGCTGGTGATTGTTTGAGGGTTGCTAGTGATTGTAGGAGTGTTGCTGGTGATTGTAGGAGTGTTGCTGGTGATTGTTGGAGTGTTGCTGGTGATTGTTGGAGTGTTGCTGGTGATTGTTGGAGTGTTGCTGGTGATTGTTGGAGTGTTGCTGGTGATTGTTGGAGTGTTGCTCGTGGTTGTTGGAGTGTTGTTGGTGGTTGTTGGAGTGTTGCTGGCGATTGTTGGCGTGTGGCTGGTGATTGTTGGAGTGTTGCTGGTTATTGTTGGAGTGTTGCTGGTGCTTGTTGGAGTGTTGCTCGTGATTGTTGGAGTGTTGCTGGTGCTTGTTGGAGTGTTGCTGGTGATTGTTGGAGTGTTGCTGGTGATTGTTGGAGTGTTGCTGGTGATTGTTGGAGTGTTGCTGGTGATTGTTGGAGTGTTGCTCGTGGTTGTTGGAGTGTTGTTGGTGGTTGTTGGAGTGTTGCTGGCGATTGTTGGCGTGTGGCTGGTGATTGTTGGAGTGTTGCTGGTTATTGTTGGAGTGTTGCTGGTGACTGTTGGAGTGTTGCTCGTGATTGTTGGAATGTTGTTGGTGATTGTTGGGGTGTTGTTGGTGATTGTTGGAGTGTTGCTCGTGATAGCTGGAGTGTTGCTGGTGATTGTTGGAGTGTTGCTGGTGATTGTTGGAGTGTTGCTGGTGATTATGGAGTGTTGCTGGTGGTTGTTGGAGTGTTGATGGTGATTGTTGGAGTGTTGCTGGTGATTGTTGGAGTGTTGATGGTGATTGTTGGAGTGTTGCTGGTGATTGTTGGAGTGTTGCTGGTGATTGTTGGAGTGTTGCTGGTGATTATGGAGTGTTGCTGGTGGTTGTTGGAGTGTTGATGGTGATTGTTGGAGTGTTGCTGGTGATTGTTGGAGTGTTGCTGGTGATTATGGAGTGTTGCTGGTGGTTGTTGGAGTGTTGATGGTGATTGTTGGAGTGTTGCTGGTGATTGTTGGAGTGTTGCTGGTGATTATGGAGTGTTGCTGGTGGTTGTTGGAGTGTTGATGGTGATTGTTGGAGTGTTGCTGGTGATTGTTGGAGTGTTGCTGGTGATTGTTGGAGTGTTGCTGGTGATTGTGGGAGTGTTGCTGGTGATTGTGGGAGTGTTGCTGGTGATTGTGGGAGTGTTGCCGGTGATTGTTGGAGGGTTGCTGGTGGTTGTTGGAGTGTTGCTGGTGGTTGTTGGAGTGTTGCTGGTGGTTGTGGGAGTGTTGCCGGTGATTGTTGGAGTGTTGCTGATGATTGTTGGAGTGTTGCTGATGATTGTTGGAGTGTTGCTGGTGATTGTTGGAGTGTTGCTGATGATTGTTGGAGTGTTGCTAGTGATTGTGGGAGTGTTGCTGGTGATTGTTGGAGTGTTGCTGATGATTGTTGGAGTGTTGCTGGTGATTGTGGGAGTGTTGCTGGTGATTGTGGGAGTGTTGCTGGTGGTTGTTGGAGTGTTGCTGGTGGTTGTTGGAGTGTTGATGGTGATTGTTGGAGTGTTGCTGGTGATTGTTGGAGTGTTGCTGGTGATTGTTGGAGTGTTGCTGGTGATTATGGAGTGTTGCTGGTGGTTGTTGGAGTTTTGATGGTGATTGTTGGAGTGTTGCTGGTGATTGTTGGAGTGTTGCTGGTGGTTGTTGGAGTGTTGATGGTGATTATTGGAGTGTTGCCCGTGATTGCTGGAGCGTTGCTGGTGGTTGTTGGAGTGTTGCTGGTGGTTGTTGGAGTGTTGATGGTGATTGTTGGAGTGTTGCTGGTGATTGTTGGAGTGTTGCTGGTGATTGTTGGAGTGTTGCTGGTGATTGTTGGAGTGTTGCTGGTGATTGTTGGAGTGTTGCTGGTGATTGTTGGAGTGTTGCTGGTGATTGTTGGAGTGTTGCTGGTGATTGTTGGAGTGTTGCTGGTGATTGTTGGAGTGTGGCTGGTGATTGTTGGAGTCTTGCTGGTGATTGTTGGAGTGTTGCTGGTGATTGTTGGAGTGTTGCTGGTGATTATGGAGTGTTGCTGGTGATTGTTGGAGTGTTGCTGGTGATTGTTGGAGTGTGGCTGGTGATTGTTGGAGTGTTGCTGGTGATTATGGAGTGATGCTGGTGATTGTTGGAGTGTTGCTGCTGATTGTTGGAGTGTTGATGGTGATTGTTGGAGTGTTGCTGGTGATTGTTGGAGTGTTGCTGGTGATTGTTGGAGTGTTGATGGTGATTGTTGGAGTGTTGCTGGTGATTGTTGGAGTGTTGTTGGTGATTGTTGGAGTGTGGCTGGTGATTATTGCATGTTGCTGGTGGTTGTTGGAGTGTTGCTGCTGATTGTTGGACTGTTGTTGGTGATTGTTGGACTGTTGTTGGTGATTGTTGGTGATTATTGCAATGTTGCTCGTGATTATTGGAGTGTTGCTCGTGATTGTTGGAGTGTTGCTCGTGATTGTTGGAGTGTTGCTCGTGATTGTTGGAGTGTTGCTGGTGATTGTTGGAGTGTTGCTGGTGATTGTTGGAGTGTGGCTGGTGATTGTTGGAGTCTTGCTGGTGATTGTTGGAGTGTTGCTGGTGATTGTTGGAGTGTTGCTGGTGATTATGGAGTGTTGCTGGTGATTGTTGGAGTGTTGCTGCTGATTGTTGGAGTGTGGCTGGTGATTGTTGGAGTCTTGCTGGTGATTGTTGGAGTGTTGTTGGTGATTGTTGGAGTGTTGCTGGTGATTGTTGGAGTGTTGCTGGTGATTGTTGGAGTGTTGTTGGTGATTGTTGGAGTGTTGCTGCTGATTGTTGGAGTGTTGATGGTGATTGTTGGAGTGTTGCTGGTGATTATGGAGTGTTGCTGGTGATTGTTGGAGTGTTGCTGCTGATTGTTGGAGTGTTGATGGTGATTGTTGGAGTGTTGCTGGTGATTGTTGGAGTGTTGCTGGTGATTATGGAGTGTTACTGGTGATTGTTGGAGTGTTGCTGCTGATTGTTGGAGTGTTGATGGTGATTGTTGGAGTGTTGCTGGTGATTGTTGGAGTGTTGCTGGTGATTGTTGGAGTGTTGATGGTGATTGTTGGAGTGTTGCTGGTGATTGTTGGAGTGTTGTTGGTGATTGTTGGAGTGTGGCTGGTGATTATTGCATGTTGCTGGTGATTGTTGGAGTGTTGCTGCTGATTGTTGGACTGTTGTTGGTGATTGTTGGACTGTTGTTGGTGATTGTTGGTGATTATTGCAATGTTGCTCGTGATTATTGGAGTGTTGCTCGTGATTGTTGGAGTGTTGCTCGTGATTGTTGGAGTGTTGCTCGTGATTGTTGGAGTGTTGCTGGTGATTGTTGGAGTGTTGCTGGTGATTGTTGGTGATTATTGCAATGTTGCTCGTGATTATTGGAGTGTTGCTCGTGATTGTTGGAGTGTTGCTCGTGATTGTTGGAGTGTTGCTCGTGATTGTTGGAGTGTTGCTGGTGATTATTGGAGTGTTGCTCGTGATTGTTGGAGTGTTGCTGGTGATTGTTGGAGTGTTGCTGCTGATTATGGCGTGTTGCTGGTGATTGTTGGAGTGTTGCTGGTGATGGTTTGAGTGTTGCTGGTGATGATCGAGTGTTGCTGGTGATTATGGCATGTTGCTGGTGATTGTTGGAGTGTTGCTGGTGATTATGGAGTGTTGCTGGTGATTATGGCATGTTGCTGGTGATTATGGTGTGTTCCAAGTGATTATGGGGTGTTGCTGGTGATTGTTTGAGGGTTGCTGGTGATTGTAGGAGTTTTGCTGGTGATTGTAGGAGTGTTGCTGGTGATTGTTGGAGTGTTGCTGGTGATTGTTGGAGTGTTGCTGGTGATTGTTGGAGTGTTGCTGGTGATTGTTGGAGTGTTGCTGGTGATTGTTGGAGTGTTGCTCGTGGTTGTTGGAGTGTTGTTGGTGGTTGTTGGAGTGTTGCTGGCGATTGTTGGCGTGTGGCTGGTGATTGTTGGAGTGTTGCTGGTTATTGTTGGAGTGTTGCTGGTGATTGTTGGAGTGTTGCTCGTGATTGTTGGAGTGTTGCTGGTGCTTGTTGGAGTGTTGCTGGTGATTGTTGGAGTGTTGCTGGTGATTGTTGGAGTGTTGCTGGTGATTGTTGGAGTGTTGATGGTGATTGTTGGAGTATTGCTGGTGATTGTTGGAGTGTTGTTGGTGATTGTTGGAGTGTGGCTGGTGATTATTGCATGTTGCTGGTGATTGTTGGAGTGTTGCTGCTGATTGTTGGACTGTTGTTGGTGATTGTTGGACTGTTGTTGGTGATTGTTGGTGATTATTGCAATGTTGCTCGTGATTATTGGAGTGTTGCTCGTGATTGTTGGAGTGTTGCTCGTGATTGTTGGAGTGTTGCTCGTGATTGTTGGAGTGTTGCTGGTGATTGTTGGAGTGTTGCTGGTGATTGTTGGTGATTATTGCAATGTTGCTCGTGATTATTGGAGTGTTGCTCGTGATTGTTGGAGTGTTGCTCGTGATTGTTGGAGTGTTGCTGGTGATTGTTGGAGTGTTGCTGCTGATTATGGCGTGTTGCTGGTGATTGTTGGAGTGTTGCTGGTGATGATCGAGTGTTGCTGGTGATTATGGCATGTTGCTGGTGATTGTTGGAGTGTTGCTGGTGATTATGGAGTGTTGCTGGTGATTATGGCATGTTGCTGGTGATTATGGTGTGTTCCAAGTGATTATGGGGTGTTGCTGGTGATTGTTTGAGGGTTGCTGGTGATTGTAGGAGTGTTGCTGGTGATTGTAGGAGTGTTGCTGGTGATTGTTGGAGTGTTGCTGGTGATTGTTGGAGTGTTGCTGGTGATTGTTGGAGTGTTGCTCGTGGTTGTTGGAGTGTTGCTGGTGATTGTTGGAGTGTTGCTCGTGGTTGTTGGAGTGTTGTTGGTGGTTGTTGGAGTGTTGCTGGCGATTGTTGGCGTGTGGCTGGTGATTGTTGGAGTGTTGCTGGTTATTGTTGGAGTGTTGCTGGTGCTTGTTGGAGTGTTGCTCGTGATTGTTGGAGTGTTGCTGGTGCTTGTTGGAGTGTTGCTGGTGGTTGTTGGAGTGTTGCTGGCGATTGTTGGCGTGTGGCTGGTGATTGTTGGAGTGTTGCTGGTTATTGTTGGAGTGTTGCTGGTGACTGTTGGAGTGTTGCTCGTGATTGTTGGAGTGTTGTTGGTGATTGTTGGGGTGTTGTTGGTGATTGTTGGAGTGTTGCTCGTGATAGCTGGAGTGTTGCTGGTGATTGTTGGAGTGTTGCTGGTGATTGTTGGAGTGTTGCTGGTGATTATGGAGTGTTGCTGGTGGTTGTTGGAGTGTTGATGGTGATTGTTGGAGTGTTGCTGGTGATTGTTGGAGTGTTGATGGTGATTGTTGGAGTGTTGCTGGTGATTGTTGGAGTGTTGCTGGTGATTGTTGGAGTGTTGCTGGTGATTATGGAGTGTTGCTGGTGGTTGTTGGAGTGTTGATGGTGATTGTTGGAGTGTTGCTGGTGATTGTTGGAGTGTTGCTGGTGATTATGGAGTGTTGCTGGTGGTTGTTGGAGTGTTGATGGTGATTGTTGGAGTGTTGCTGGTGATTGTTGGAGTGTTGCTGGTGATTATGGAGTGTTGCTGGTGGTTGTTGGAGTGTTGATGGTGATTGTTGGAGTGTTGCTGGTGATTGTTGGAGTGTTGCTGGTGATTATGGAGTGTTGCTGGTGGTTGTTGGAGTGTTGCTGGTGATTGTTGGAGTGTTGCTGGTGATTGTTGGAGTGTTGATGGTGATTGTTGGAGTGTTGCTGGTGATTGTTGGAGTGTTGCTGGTGGTTGTTGGAGTGTTGATGGTGATTATTGGAGTGTTGCCGGTGATTGCTGGAGTGTTGCTGGTGGTTGTTGGAGTGTTGCTGGTGGTTGTTGGAGTGTTGATGGTGATTGTTGGAGTGTTGCTGGTGATTGTTGGAGTGTTGCTGGTGATTGTGGGAGTGTTGCTGGTGATTGTGGGAGTGTTGCTGGTGATTGTGGGAGTGTTGCCGGTGATTGTTGGAGGGTTGCTGGTGGTTGTTGGAGTGTTGCTGGTGGTTGTTGGAGTGTTGCTGGTGGTTGTGGGAGTGTTGCCGGTGATTGTTGGAGTGTTGCCGGTGATTGTTGGAGTGTTGCTGATGATTGTTGGAGTGTTGCTGGTGATTGTTGGAGTGTTGCTGATGATTGTTGGAGTGTTGCTGGTGGTTGTTGGAGTGTTGCTGGTGGTTGTTGGAGTGTTGATGGTGATTGTTGGAGTGTTGCTGGTGATTGTTGGAGTGTTGCTGGTGATTGTTGGAGTGTTGCTGGTGATTATGGAGTGTTGCTGGTGGTTGTTGGAGTTTTGATGGTGATTGTTGGAGTGTTGCTGGTGATTGTTGGAGTGTTGCTGGTGGTTGTTGGAGTGTTGATGGTGATTATTGGAGTGTTGCCCGTGATTGCTGGACTGTTGCTGGTGGTTGTTGGAGTGTTGCTGGTGGTTGTTGGAGTGTTGATGGTGATTGTTGGAGTGTTGCTGGTGATTGTTGGAGTGTTGCTGGTGATTGTTGGAGTGTTGCTGGTGATTGTTGGAGTGTTGCTGGTGATTGTTGGAGTGTTGCTGGTGATTGTTGGAGTGTTGCTGGTGATTGTTGGAGTGTTGCTGGTGATTGTTGGAGTGTTGCTGGTGATTGTTGGAGTGTGGCTGGTGATTGTTAGAGTCTTGCTGGTGATTGTTGGAGTGTTGCTGGTGATTGTTGGAGTGTTGCTGGTGATTATGGAGTGTTGCTGGTGATTGTTGGAGTGTTGCTGGTGATTGTTGGAGTGTGGCTGGTGATTGTTGGAGTGTTGCTGGTGATTGTTGGAGTGTTGCTGGTGATTGTTGGAGTGTTGCTGGTGATTGTTGGAGTGTTGCTGGTGATTGTTGGAGTGTTGCTGGTGATTGTTGGAGTGTGGCTGGTGATTGTTAGAGTCTTGCTGGTGATTGTTGGAGTGTTGCTGGTGATTGTTGGAGTGTTGCTGGTGATTATGGAGTGTTGCTGGTGATTGTTGGAGTGTTGCTGGTGATTGTTGGAGTGTGGCTGGTGATTGTTGGAGTGTTGCTGGTGATTATGGAGTGATGCTGGTGATTGTTGGAGTGTTGCTGCTGATTGTTGGAGTGTTGATGGTGATTGTTGGAGTGTTGCTGGTGATTGTTGGAGTGTTGCTGGTGATTGTTGGAGTGTTGATGGTGATTGTTGGAGTGTTGCTGGTGATTGTTGGAGTGTTGTTGGTGATTGTTGGAGTGTGGCTGGTGATTATTGCATGTTGCTGGTGGTTGTTGGAGTGTTGCTGCTGATTGTTGGACTGTTGTTGGTGATTGTTGGACTGTTGTTGGTGATTGTTGGTGATTATTGCAATGTTGCTCGTGATTATTGGAGTGTTGCTCGTGATTGTTGGAGTGTTGCTCGTGATTGTTGGAGTGTTGCTCGTGATTGTTGGAGGGTTGCTGGTGATTGTTGGAGTGTTGCTGGTGATTGTTGGAGTGTGGCTGGTGATTGTTGGAGTCTTGCTGGTGATTGTTGGAGTGTTGCTGGTGATTGTTGGAGTGTTGCTGGTGATTATGGAGTGTTGCTGGTGATTGTTGGAGTGTTGCTGCTGATTGTTGGAGTGTGGCTGGTGATTGTTGGAGTCTTGCTGGTGATTGTTGGAGTGTTGTTGGTGATTGTTGGAGTGTTGCTGGTGATTATGGAGTGTTGCTGGTGATTGTTGGAGTGTTGCTGCTGATTGTTGGAGTGTTGATGGTGATTGTTGGAGTGTTGCTGGTGATTGTTGGAGTGTTGCTGGTGATTGTTGGAGTGTTGATGGTGATTGTTGGAGTGTTGCTGGTGATTGTTGGAGTGTTGTTGGTGATTGTTGGAGTGTGGCTGGTGATTATTGCATGTTGCTGGTGATTGTTGGAGTGTTGCTGCTGATTGTTGGACTGTTGTTGGTGATTGTTGGACTGTTGTTGGTGATTGTTGGTGATTATTGCAATGTTGCTCGTGATTATTGGAGTGTTGCTCGTGATTGTTGGAGTGTTGCTCGTGATTGTTGGAGTGTTGCTCGTGATTGTTGGAGTGTTGCTGGTGATTGTTGGAGTGTTGCTGGTGATTGTTGGTGATTATTGCAATGTTGCTCGTGATTATTGGAGTGTTGCTCGTGATTGTTGGAGTGTTGCTCCTGATTGTTGGAGTGTTGCTGGTGATTGTTGGAGTGTTGCTGCTGATTATGGCGTGTTGCTGGTGATTGTTGGAGTGTTGCTGGTGATGGTTTGAGTGTTGCTGGTGATGATCGAGTGTTGCTGGTGATTATGGCATGTTGCTGGTGATTGTTGGAGTGTTGCTGGTGATTATGGAGTGTTGCTGGTGATTATGGCATGTTGCTGGTGATTATGGTGTGTTCCAAGTGATTATGGGGTGTTGCTGGTGATTGTTTGAGGGTTGCTGGTGATTGTAGGAGTTTTGCTGGTGATTGTAGGAGTGTTGCTGGTGATTGTTGGAGTGTTGCTGGTGATTGTTGGAGTGTTGCTGGTGATTGTTGGAGTGTTGCTGGTGATTGTTGGAGTGTTGCTGGTGATTGTTGGAGTGTTGCTCGTGGTTGTTGGAGTGTTGTTGGTGGTTGTTGGAGTGTTGCTGGCGATTGTTGGCGTGTGGCTGGTGATTGTTGGAGTGTTGCTGGTTATTGTTGGAGTGTTGCTGGTGATTGTTGGAGTGTTGCTCGTGATTGTTGGAGTGTTGCTGGTGCTTGTTGGAGTGTTGCTGGTGATTGTTGGAGTGTTGCTGGTGATTGTTGGAGTGTTGCTGGTGATTGTTGGAGTGTTGATGGTGATTGTTGGAGTATTGCTGGTGATTGTTGGAGTGTTGTTGGTGATTGTTGGAGTGTGGCTGGTGATTATTGCATGTTGCTGGTGATTGTTGGAGTGTTGCTGCTGATTGTTGGACTGTTGTTGGTGATTGTTGGACTGTTGTTGGTGATTGTTGGTGATTATTGCAATGTTGCTCGTGATTATTGGAGTGTTGCTCGTGATTGTTGGAGTGTTGCTCGTGATTGTTGGAGTGTTGCTCGTGATTGTTGGAGTGTTGCTGGTGATTGTTGGAGTGTTGCTGGTGATTGTTGGTGATTATTGCAATGTTGCTCGTGATTATTGGAGTGTTGCTCGTGATTGTTGGAGTGTTGCTCGTGATTGTTGGAGTGTTGCTGGTGATTGTTGGATTGTTGCTGCTGATTATGGCGTGTTGCTGGTGATTGTTGGAGTGTTGCTGGTGATGGTTTGAGTGTTGCTGGTGATGATCGAGTGTTGCTGGTGATTATGGCATGTTGCTGGTGATTGTTGGAGTGTTGCTGGTGATTATGGAGTGTTGCTGGTGATTATGGCATGTTGCTGGTGATTATGGTGTGTTCCAAGTGATTATGGGGTGTTGCTGGTGATTGTTTGAGGGTTGCTGGTGATTGTAGGAGTGTTGCTGGTGATTGTAGGAGTGTTGCTGGTGATTGTAGGAGTGTTGCTGGTGATTGTTGGAGTGTTGCTGGTGATTGTTGGAGTGTTGCTGGTGATTGTTGGAGTGTTGCTGGTGATTGTTGGAGTGTTGCTGGTGATTGTTGGAGTGTTGCTCGTGGTTGTTGGAGTGTTGTTGGTGGTTGTTGGAGTGTTGCTGGCGATTGTTGGCGTGTGGCTGGTGATTGTTGGAGTGTTGCTGGTTATTGTTGGAGTGTTGCTGGTGCTTGTTGGAGTGTTGCTCGTGATTGTTGGAGTGTTGCTGGTGCTTGTTGGAGTGTTGCTGGTGATTGTTGGAGTGTTGCTGGTGATTGTTGGAGTGTTGCTGGTGATTGTTGGAGTGTTGCTGGTGATTGTTGGAGTGTTGCTCGTGGTTGTTGGAGTGTTGTTGGTGGTTGTTGGAGTGTTGCTGGCGATTGTTGGCGTGTGGCTGGTGATTGTTGGAGTGTTGCTGGTTATTGTTGGAGTGTTGCTGGTGACTGTTGGAGTGTTGCTCGTGATTGTTGGAGTGTTGTTGGTGATTGTTGGGGTGTTGTTGGTGATTGTTGGAGTGTTGCTCGTGATAGCTGGAGTGTTGCTGGTGATTGTTGGAGTGTTGCTGGTGATTATGGAGTGTTGCTGGTGGTTGTTGGAGTGTTGATGGTGATTGTTGGAGTGTTGCTGGTGATTGTTGGAGTGTTGATGGTGATTGTTGGAGTGTTGCTGGTGATTGTTGGAGTGTTGCTGGTGATTGTTGGAGTGTTGCTGGTGATTATGGAGTGTTGCTGGTGGTTGTTGGAGTGTTGATGGTGATTGTTGGAGTGTTGCTGGTGATTGTTGGAGTGTTGCTGGTGATTATGGAGTGTTGCTGGTGGTTGTTGGAGTGTTGATGGTGATTGTTGGAGTGTTGCTGGTGATTGTTGGAGTGTTGCTGGTGATTATGGAGTGTTGCTGGTGGTTGTTGGAGTGTTGATGGTGATTGTTGGAGTGTTGCTGGTGATTGTTGGAGTGTTGCTGGTGATTATGGAGTGTTGCTGGTGGTTGTTGGAGTGTTGCTGGTGATTGTTGGAGTGTTGCTGGTGATTGTTGGAGTGTTGATGGTGATTGTTGGAGTGTTGCTGGTGATTGTTGGAGTGTTGCTGGTGGTTGTTGGAGTGTTGATGGTGATTATTGGAGTGTTGCCGGTGATTGCTGGAGTGTTGCTGGTGGTTGTTGGAGTGTTGCTGGTGGTTGTTGGAGTGTTGATGGTGATTGTTGGAGTGTTGCTGGTGATTGTTGGAGTGTTGCTGGTGATTGTGGGAGTGTTGCTGGTGATTGTGGGAGTGTTGCTGGTGATTGTGGGAGTGTTGCCGGTGATTGTTGGAGGGTTGCTGGTGGTTGTTGGAGTGTTGCTGGTGGTTGTTGGAGTGTTGCTGGTGGTTGTGGGAGTGTTGCCGGTGATTGTTGGAGTGTTGCCGGTGATTGTTGGAGTGTTGCTGATGATTGTTGGAGTGTTGCTGGTGATTGTTGGAGTGTTGCTGATGATTGTTGGAGTGTTGCTAGTGATTGTGGGAGTGTTGCTGGTGATTGTTGGAGTGTTGCTGATGATTGTTGGAGTGTTGCTGGTGATTGTGGGAGTGTTGCTGGTGATTGTGGGAGTGTTGCTGGTGGTTGTTGGAGTGTTGCTGGTGGTTGTTGGAGTGTTGATGGTGATTGTTGGAGTGTTGCTGGTGATTGTTGGAGTGTTGCTGGTGATTGTTGGAGTGTTGCTGGTGATTATGGAGTGTTGCTGGTGGTTGTTGGAGTTTTGATGGTGATTGTTGGAGTGTTGCTGGTGATTGTTGGAGTGTTGCTGGTGGTTGTTGGAGTGTTGATGGTGATTATTGGAGTGTTGCCCGTGATTGCTGGAGTGTTGCTGGTGGTTGTTGGAGTGTTGCTGGTGGTTGTTGGAGTGTTGATGGTGATTGTTGGAGTGTTGCTGGTGATTGTTGGAGTGTTGCTGGTGATTGTTGGAGTGTTGCTGGTGATTGTTGGAGTGTTGCTGGTGATTGTTGGAGTGTTGCTGGTGATTGTTGGAGTGTTGCTGGTGATTGTTGGAGTGTTGCTGGTGATTGTTGGAGTGTTGCTGGTGATTGTTGGAGTGTGGCTGGTGATTGTTGGAGTCTTGCTGGTGATTGTTGGAGTGTTGCTGGTGATTGTTGGAGTGTTGCTGGTGATTATGGAGTGTTGCTGGTGATTGTTGGAGTGTTGCTGGTGATTGTTGGAGTGTGGCTGGTGATTGTTGGAGTGTTGCTGGTGATTATGGAGTGATGCTGGTGATTGTTGGAGTGTTGCTGCTGATTGTTGGAGTGTTGATGGTGATTGTTGGAGTGTTGCTGGTGATTGTTGGAGTGTTGTTGGTGATTGTTGGAGTGTGGCTGGTGATTATTGCATGTTGCTGGTGGTTGTTGGAGTGTTGCTGCTGATTGTTGGACTGTTGTTGGTGATTGTTGGACTGTTGTTGGTGATTGTTGGTGATTATTGCAATGTTGCTCGTGATTATTGGAGTGTTGCTCGTGATTGTTGGAGTGTTGCTCGTGATTGTTGGAGTGTTGCTCGTGATTGTTGGAGTGTTGCTGGTGATTGTTGGAGTGTTGCTGGTGATTGTTGGTGATTATTGCAATGTTGCTCGTGATTATTGGAGTGTTGCTCGTGATTGTTGGAGTGTTGCTCGTGATTGTTGGAGTGTTGCTGGTGATTGTTGGAGTGTTGCTGCTGATTATGGCGTGTTGCTGGTGATTGTTGGAGTGTTGCTGGTGATGGTTTGAGTGTTGCTGGTGATGATCGAGTGTTGCTGGTGATTATGGCATGTTGCTGGTGATTGTTGGAGTGTTGCTGGTGATTATGGAGTGTTGCTGGTGATTATGGCATGTTGGTGGTGATTATGGTGTGTTCCAAGTGATTATGGGGTGTTGCTGGTGATTGTTTGAGGGTTGCTGGTGATTGTAGGAGTGTTGCTGGTGATTGTAGGAGTGTTGCTGGTGATTGTTGGACTGTTGCTGGTGATTGTTGGAGTGTTGCTGGTGATTGTTGGAGTGTTGCTGGTGATTGTTGGAGTGTTGCTGGTGATTGTTGGAGTGTTGCTCGTGGTTGTTGGAGTGTTGTTGGTGGTTGTTGGAGTGTTGCTGGCGATTGTTGGCGTGTGGCTGGTGATTGTTGGAGTGTTGCTGGTTATTGTTGGAGTGTTGCTCGTGATTGTTGGAGTGTTGCTGGTGCTTGTTGGAGTGTTGCTCGTGATTGTTGGAGTGTTGCTGGTGCTTGTTGGAGTGTTGCTGGTGATTGTTGGAGTGTTGCTGGTGATTGTTGGAGTGTTGCTGGTGATTGTTGGAGTGTTGCTCGTGATTGTTGGAGTGTTGCTGGTGCTTGTTGGAGTGTTGCTCGTGATTGTTGGAGTGTTGCTCGTCATTGTTGGAGTGTTGTTGGTGATTGTTGGGGTGTTGTTGGTGATTGTTGGAGTGTTGCTCGTGATAGCTGGAGTGTTGCTGGTGATTGTTGGAGTGTTGCTCGTGATTGTTGGAGTGTTGTTGGTGATTGTTGGAGTGTTGCTGGTGATTGTTGGAATGTTGTTGGTGATTGTTGGAGTGTTGCGGGTGATTGTTGGAGTCTTGCTGGTGATTTCTGGACTGTTGCTGGTGATTGTTGGAGTGTTGCTGGTGATTATGGCATGTTGCTGGTGATTATGGTGTGTTGCTGGTTATGGAGTGTTGCTGGTGATTATGGAGTGTTGCTGGCGATTATGGCGTGTTGCTGGTGATTGTTGCAGTGTTGCTGGTGATTGTTGGAGAGTTGCTTGTGATTGTTGGAGTGTTGCTGTTGATTGTTGGAGTGTTGCCGGTGATTGCTGGAGTGTTGCTGGTGATTATGGAGTGTTGCTGGTGATTTTTGAAATGTTGCTGGTGATTGTTGGAATGTTGCTCGTGATAGTTGGAGTGTTGCTGGTGGTTGTTGGAGTGTTGCTCGTGATTGTTGGAGTGTTGTTGGTGATTGTTGGAGTGTTGCTGGTGATTGTTGGAGTGTTGCTGGTGATTGTTGGAGTGTTGCTCGTGATTGTTGGACTGTTGCTGGTGATTATGGCGTGTTGCTGGTGATTTTTGGAGTGTTGCTGGTGATTGTTGGAATGTTGCTGGTGATTATGGCGTGTTGCTGGTGATTTTTGGAGTGTTGCTGGTGATTGTTGGAATGTTGATGGTGATTATGGCGTGTTGCTGGTGATTTTTGGAGTGTTGCTCGTGATAGTTGGAGTGTTGCTGGTGGTTGTTGGAGTGTTGCTCGTGATTGTTGGAGTGTTGTTGGTGATTGTTGGAGTGTTGCTGGTGATTTTTGGAGTGTTGCTCGTGATAGTTGGAGTGTTGCTGGTGGTTGTTGGAGTGTTGCTCGTGATTGTTGGAGTGTTGTTGGTGATTGTTGGAGTGTTGCTGGTGATTTTTGGAGTGTTGCTGGTGATTGTTGGAATGTTGCTGGTGATTATGGCGTGTTGCTGGTGATTTTTGGAGTGTTGCTGGTGATTGTTGGAATGTTGCTGGTGATTATGGCGTGTTGCTGGTGATTTTTGGAGTGTTGCTCGTGATAGTTGGAGTGTTGCTGGTGGTTGTTGGAGTGTTGCTCGTGATTGTTGGAGTGTTGTTGGTGATTGTTGGAGTGTTGCTGGTGATTGTTGGAGTGTTGCTGGTGATTGTTGGAATGTTGCTCGTGATTGTTGGACTGTTGCTGGTGATTATGGCGTGTTGCTGGTGATTTTTGGAGTGTTGCTGGTGATTGTTGGAATGTTGCTGGTGATTATGGCGTGTTGCTGGTGATTTTTGGAGTGTTGCTGGTGATTGTTGGAATGTTGCTGGTGATTATGGCGTGTTGCTGGTGATTTTTGGAGTGTTGCTGGTGATTGTTGGAGTGTTGCTGGTGATTTTTGGAGTGTTGCTGGTGATTGTTGGAGTGTTGCTGGTGATTGTTGGAGTGTTGCTGGTGATTGTTGGAGTGTTGCTGGTGATTGTTGGAGTGTTGCCGGTGATTGCTGGAGTGTTGCCGGTGATTATGGCTTGTTGGTGATTATGGGGTGTTGCTGGTGATTGTTGGAATGTTGCTGTTGATTTTTGGAATGGTGCTGGTGATTATGGAGTGTTGCTGGTGATTATGGAGTGTTGCTGGTGATGATGGAGTGGTGCTGGTGATTATGGAGTGTTGCTGGTGATTCTGGCATGTTGCTGGTGATTATGGTGTGTTCCTAGTGATTATGGGGTGTTGCTGGTGATTGTTTGAGGGTTGCTAGTGATTGTAGGAGTGTTGCTGGTGATTGTTGGAGTGTTGCTGGTGATTGTTGGAGTGTTGCTGCTGATTGTTGGAGTGTTGCTGCTGATTGTTGGAGTGTTGCTGGTGATTGTGGGAGTGTTGCCGGTGATTGCTGGAGTGTTGCTGGTGATTATGGAGTGTTTGCTGGTGATTATTGGAGTGTTGCTGGTGATTGTTGGAGTGTTGCTGGTGATGGTTGGAGTGTTGCTGGTGATTATGGAGTGTTGCTGGTGATTATGGCGTGTTGCTGGTGATTGTTGGAGTGTTGCTGGTGATTATGGAGTGTTGCTGGTGATTATGGCATGTTGCTGGTGATTATGGTGCGTTCCTAGTGATTATGGGGTATTGCTGGTGATTGTAAGAGTGTTGCTGGTGATTGTAAGAGTGTTGCTGGTGATTGTTGGAGTGTTGCTGGTGATTGTTGGAGTGTTGCTGGTGATTGTTGGAGTGTTGCTCGTGATTGTTGGAGTGTTGCTGGTGTTTGTTGGAGTGTTGCTGGTGATTGTTGGAGTGTTGCTGGTGATTGTTGGAGTGTTGCTGGTGATTGTTGGAGTGTTCATGGTGATTGTTGGAGTGTTGCTGGTGATTGTTGGAGTGTTGCTGGTGATTGTTGCAGTGTTGCTGGTGCTTGTTGGAGTGTTGCTGGTGATTGTTGGAGTGTTGCTGGTGATTGTTGGAGTGTTGCTGGTGATTGTTGCAGTGTTGCTGGTGATTGTTGGAGTGTTGCTGGTGATTGTTGGAGTGTTGCTGGTGATTGTTGCAGTGTTGCTGGTGCTTGTTGGAGTGTTGCTGGTGATTGTTGCAGTGTTGCTGGTGATTGTTGGAGTGTTGCTGGTGATTGTTGGAGTGTTGCTGGTGATTGTTGCAGTGTTGCTGGTGCTTGTTGGAGTGTTGCTGGTGATTGTTGGAGTGTTGCTGATGATTGTTGGAGTGTTGCTGGTGATTATTGGAGTGTTGCTGGTGATTGTTGGAGTGTTGCTCGTGATTGTTGGAGTGTTGCTGGTGTTTGTTGGAGTGTTGCTGGTGATTGTTGGAGTGTTGCTGGTGATTGTTGGAGTGTTGCTGGTGCTTGTTGGAGTGTTGCTGGTGATTATTGGAGTGTTGCTGGTGATTATTGGAGTGTTGTTGGTGATTGTTGGAGTGTTGATGGTGATTGTTGGAGTGTTGCTGGTGATTGTTGGAGTGTTGCTGGTGATTGTTGGAGTGTTGCTCGTGATTGTTGGAGTTTTGCTGGTGTTTGTTGGAGTATTGCTGGTGATTGTTGGAGTGTTGCTGGTGATTGTTGGAGTGTTGCTGGTGATTGTTGGAGTGTTGATGGTGATTGTTGGAGTGTTGCTGGTGCTTGTTGGAGTGTTGATGGTGATTGTTGGAGTGTTGCTGGTGCTTGTTGGAGTGTTGATGGTGATTGTTGGAGTGTTGCTGGTGATTGTTGGAGTGTTGCTCGTGATTGTTGGAGTTTTGCTGGTGTTTGTTGGAGTGTTGCTGGTGATTGTTGGAGTGTTGCTGGTGATTATTGGAGTGTTGCTGGTGATTGTTGCAGTGTTGATGGTGATTGTTGGAGTGTTGCTGGTGCTTGTTGGAGTGTTGCTGGTGTTTGTTGGAGTGTTGCTGGTGATTGTTGGAGTGTTGCTGGTGATTGTTGGAGTGTTGCTGGTGCTTGTTGGAGTGTTGCTGGTGATTATTGGAGTGTTGCTGGTGATTATTGGAGTGTTGTTGGTGATTGTTGGAGTGTTGATGGTGATTGTTGGAGTGTTGCTGGTGATTGTTGGAGTGTTGCTGGTGATTGTTGGAGTGTTGCTGGTGATTGTTGGAGTGTTGCTCGTGATTGTTGGAGTGTTGCTGGTGCTTGTTGGAGTGTTGCTGGTGATTGTTGGAGTGTTGCTGGTGATTGTGGGAGTGTTGCTCGTGATTGTTGGAGTGTTGCTCGTCATTGTTGGAGTGTTGTTGGTGATTGTTGGAGTGTTGCTGGTGATTGTTGGAATGTTGTTGGTGATTGTTGGAGTGTTGCAGGTGATTGTTGGAGTCTTGCTGGTGATTTCTGGACTGTTGCTGGTGATTGTTGGAGTGTTGCTGGTGATTATGGCATGTTGCTGGTGATTATGGTGTGTTGCTGGTTATGGAGTGTTGCTGGTGATTATGGGGTGTTGCTGGCGATTATGGCGTGTTGCTGGTGATTGTTGCAGTGTTGCTGGTGATTGTTGGAGAGTTGCTTGTGATTGTTGGAGTGTTGCTGTTGATTGTTGGAGTGTTGCCGGTGATTGCTGGAGTGTTGCCGGTGATTGCTGGAGTGTTGCTGGTGATTATGGAGTGTTGCTGGTGATTTTTGGAATGTTGCTGGTGATTGTTGGAATGTTGCTGGTGATGGTTGGAGTGTTGCTGGTGATGGTTGGAGTGTTGCTGGTGATTATGGAGTGTTGCTGGTGATTATGGCGTGTTGCTGGTGATTGTTGGAGTGTTGCTGGTGATTATGGAGTGTTGCTGGTGATTATGGCATGTTGCTGGTGATTATGGTGCGTTCCTAGTGATTATGGGGTATTGCTGGTGATTGTTTGAGGGTTGCTGGTGATTGTAAGAGTGTTGCTGGTGATTTTTGGAGTGTTGCTGGTGATTGTTGGAGTGTTGCTGGTGGTTGTTGGAGTGTTGCTGGTGATTGTTGGAGTGTTGCTGGTGATTGTTGGTGTGTTGCTGGTGATTGTTGGAGTGTTGCTGGTGATTGTTGGTGTGTTGCTGGTGATTGTTGGAGTGTTGTTGGTGATTGTTGGAGTATTGCTGGTGTTTGTTGGAGTGTTGCTCGTGATTGTTGGAGTTTTGCTGGTGTTTGTTGGAGTGTTGCTGGTGATTGTTGGAGTGTTGCTGGTGATTGTTGGAGTGTTGCTGGTGATTGTTGGAGTGTTGATGGTGATTGTTGGAGTGTTGCTGGTGCTTGTTGGAGTGTTGCTGGTGATTGTTGGAGTGTTGCTGGTGATTGTTGGAGTGTTGCTGGTGATTATTGGAGTGTTGCTGGTGATTGTTGGAGTGTTGCTCGTGATTGTTGGAGTGTTGCTGGTGCTTGTTGGAGTGTTGCTGGTGATTGTTGGAGTGTTGCTGGTGATTGTGGGAGTGTTGCTCGTGATTGTTGGAGTGTTGCTCGTCATTGTTGGAGTGTTGTTGGTGATTGTTGGGGTGTTGTTGGTGATTGTTGGAATGTTGTTGGTGATTGTTGGAGTGTTGCAGGTGATTGTTGGAGTCTTGCTGGTGATTTCTGGACTGTTGCTGGTGATTGTTGGAGTGTTGCTGGTGATTATGGCATGTTGCTGGTGATTATGGTGTGTTGCTGGTTATGGAGTGTTGCTGGTGATTATGGGGTGTTGCTGGCGATTATGGCGTGTTGCTGGTGATTGTTGCAGTGTTGCTGGTGATTGTTGGAGAGTTGCTTGTGATTGTTGGAGTGTTGCTGTTGATTGTTGGAGTGTTGCCGGTGATTGCTGGAGTGTTGCTGGTGATTATGGAGTGTTGCTGGTGATTTTTGGAATGTTGCTGGTGATTGTTGGAATGTTGCTGGTGATGGTTGGAGTGTTGCTGGTGATTATGGAGTGTTGCTGGTGATTATGGCGTGTTGCTGGTGATTGTTGGAGTGTTGCTGGTGATTATGGAGTGTTGCTGGTGATTATGGCATGTTGCTGGTGATTATGGTGCGTTCCTAGTGATTATGGGGTATTGCTGGTGATTGTTTGAGGGTTGCTGGTGATTGTAAGAGTGTTGCTGGTGATTGTTGGAGTGTTGCTGGTGATTTTTGGAGTGTTGCTGGTGATTGTTGGAGTGTTGCTGGTGGTTGTTGGAGTGTTGCTGGTGATTGTTGGAGTGTTGCTGGTGATTGTTGGTGTGTTGCTGGTGATTGTTGGAGTGTTGCTGGTGATTGTTGGTGTGTTGCTGGTGATTGTTGGAGTGTTGTTGGTGATTGTTGGAGTATTGCTGGTGTTTGTTGGAGTGTTGCTCGTGATTGTTGGAGTGTTGTTGGTGATTGTTGGAGTGTTGTTGGTGATTCTTGGAGTCTTGCTGGTGATTGTTGGAGTGTTGCTGGTGATTATGGCGTGTTGCTCGTGATTATGCAGTGTTGCTCGTGATTATGCAGTGTTGCTGGTGATTGTTGGAGTGTTGCTGGTGATTGTTGGAGTGTTGCTGGTGATTGTTGGTGTGTTGCTGGTGATTGTTGGAGTGTTGTTGGTGATTGTTGGAGTTTTGCTGGTGTTTGTTGGAGTGTTGCTCGTGATTGTTGGAGTGTTGCTGGTGTTTGTTGGAGTGTTGCTGGTGATTGTTGCAGTGTTGCTGGTGATTATTGGAGTGTTGCTGGTGATTGTTGGTGTGTTGCTGGTGATTGTTGGAGTGTTGCTGGTGATTGTTGGAGTGTTGTTGGTGATTGTTGGAGTTTTGCTGGTGTTTGTTGGAGTGTTGCTCGTGATTGTTGGAGTGTTGCTGGTGATTGTTGGAGTGTTGCTGGTGGTTGTTGGAGTGTTGCTGGTGATTGTTGGAGTGTTGCTGGTGGTTGTTGGAGTGTTGCTGGTGATTGTTGGAGTGTTGTTGGTGATTGTTGGAGTGTTGTTGGTGATTGTTGGAGTGTTGTTGGTGATTGTTGGAGTGTTGTTGGTGGTTGTTGGAGTGTTGCTGGTGATTGTTGGAGTGTTGTTGGTGATTGTTGGAGTGTTGCTCGTGATTGTTGAAGTGTTGCTGGTGATTGTTGGAGTGTTGTTGGTGATTGTTGGAGTGTTGCTGGTGATTGTTGGAGTGTTGCTGGTGGTTGTTGGAGTGTTGCTGGTGATTGTTGGAGTGTTGCTCGTGATTGTTGGAGTGTTGCTGGTGATTGTTGGAGTGTTGCTGGTGGTTGTTGGAGTGTTGCTGGTGATTGTTGGAGTGTTGTTGGTGATTGTTGGAGTGTTGCTCGTGATTGTTGGAGTGTTGCTGGTGATTGTTGGAGTGTTGCTGGTGGTTGTTGGAGTGTTGCTGGTGATTGTTGGAGTGTTGTTGGTGATTGTTGGAGTGTTGTTGGTGGTTGTTGGAGTGTTGCTGGTGATTGTTGGAGTGTTGTTGGTGATTGTTGGAGTGTTGCTCGTGATTGTTGAAGTGTTGCTGGTGATTGTTGGAGTGTTGTTGGTGATTGTTGGAGTGTTGTTGGTGATTGTTGGAGTGTTGCTGGTGATTGTTGGAGTGTTGCTGGTGGTTGTTGGAGTGTTGCTGTTGATTATTGGAGTGTTGCTGGTGATTGTTGGAGTGTTGCTGGTGATTGTTGGAGTGTTGCTGGTGGTTGTTGGAGTGTTGCTGGTGATTGTTGGAGTGTTGCTCGTGATTGTTGAAGTGTTGCTGGTGATTGTTGGAGTGTTGTTGGTGATTGTTGGAGTGTTGCTGGTGATTGTTGGAGTGTTGCTGGTGGTTGTTGGAGTGTTGCTGGTGATTGTTGGAGTGTTGCTCGTGATTGTTGAAGTGTTGCTGGTGATTGTTGGAGTGTTGTTGGTGATTGTTGGAGTGTTGCTGGTGATTGTTGGAGTGTTGCTGGTGATTGTTGGAGTGTTGCTCGTGATTGTTGAAGTGTTGCTGGTGATTGTTGGAGTGTTGTTGGTGATTGTTGGAGTGTTGCTGGTGATTGTTGGAGTGTTGCTCGTGATTGTTGGAGTGTTGCTCGTGATTGTTGAAGTGTTGCTGGTGATTGTTGGAGTGTTGCTGGTGATTGTTGGAGTGTGGCTGGTGATTATGGTGTGTTGCTGGTGATTGTTGGAGTGTTGCTGCTGATTGTTGGAGTGTTGTTGGAGTGTTGCTGGTGATTGTTGGAGTGTTGCTGGTGATTGTTGGAGTATTGCTGGTGATTGTTGGAGTGTTGTTGGTGATTGTTGGAGTGTTGTTGGTGATTCTTGATGTCTTGCTGGTGATTGTTGGAGTGTTGCTGGTGATTATGGCGTGTTGCTCGTGATTATGCAGTGTTGCTCGTGATTATGCAGTGTTGCTGGTGATTGTTGGAGTGTTGCTGGTGATTGTTGGAGTGTTGCTGGTGATTGTTGGAGTGTTGTTGGTGATTGTTGGAGTGTTGCTGGTGCTTGTTGGAGTGTTGCTGGTGATTGTTGGTGTGTTGCTGGTGATTGTTGGAGTGTTGCTGGTGATTATTGGAGTGTTGTTGGTGATTCTTGATGTCTTGCTGGTGATTGTTGGAGTGTTGCTGGTGATTATGGCGTGTTGCTCGTGATTATGCAGTGTTGCTCGTGATTATGCAGTGTTGCTGGTGATTGTTGGAGTGTTGCTGGTGATTGTTGGAGTGTTGCTGGTGATTGTTGGAGTGTTGTTGGTGATTGTTGGAGTGTTGCTGGTGCTTGTTGGAGTGTTGCTGGTGATTGTTGGTGTGTTGCTGGTGATTGTTGGAGTGTTGCTGGTGATTATTGGAGTGTTGCTGGTGATTGTTGGAGTGTTGCTGGTGATTGTTGGAGTGTTGCTGGTGCTTGTTGGAGTGTTGCTGGTGATTGTTGGAGTGTTGCTGGTGATTGTTGGAGTGTTGCTGGTGCTTGTTGGAGTGTTGCTGGTGATTGTTGGAGTGTTGCTCGTGATTGTTGGAGTGTTGCTGGTGCTTGTTGCAGTGTTGCTGGTGATTGTTGGAGTGTTGCTGGTGCTTGTTGGAGTGTTTCTGGTGATTGTTGGAGTGTTGCTCGTGATTGTTGGAGTTTTGCTGGTGTTTGTTGGAGTGTTGCTGGTGATTGTTGGAGTGTTGCTGGTGATTGTTGGAGTGTTGCTCGTGATTGTTGGAGTTTTGCTGGTGTTTGTTGCAGTGTTGCTGGTGATTGTTGGAGTGTTGCTGGTGATTGTTGGAGTGTTGCTGGTGATTGTTGGAGTTTTGCTGGTGATTGTTGCAGTGTTGCTGGTGTTTGTTGCAGTGTTGCTGGTGATTGTTGGAGTGTTGCTGGTGATTGTTGGAGTGTTGCTGGTGCTTGTTGGAGTGTTTCTGGTGATTGTTGGAGTGTTGCTCGTGATTGTTGGAGTTTTGCTGGTGTTTGTTGCAGTGTTGCTGGTGTTTGTTGGAGTGTTGCTGGTGATTGTTGGAGTGTTGCTGGTGATTGTTGGAGTGTTGCTGGTGCTTGTTGGAGTGTTTCTGGTGATTGTTGGAGTTTTGCTGGTGTTTGTTGCAGTGTTGCTGGTGATTGTTGGAGTTTTGCTGGTGTTTGTTGCAGTGTTGCTGGTGATTGTTGGAGTGTTGCTGGTGCTTGTTGGAGTGTTTCTGGTGATTGTTGGAGTGTTGCTCGTGATTGTTGGAGTTTTGCTGGTGTTTGTTGCAGTGTTGCTGGTGATTGTTGGAGTTTTGCTGGTGTTTGTTGCAGTGTTGCTGGTGATTGTTGGAGTTTTGCTGGTGATTGTTGGAGTGTTGCTGGTGTTTGTTGCAGTGTTGCTGGTGATTGTTGGAGTGTTGCTGGTGATTGTTGGAGTGTTGCTGGTGATTGTTGGAGTGTTGCTGGTGATTGTTGGAGTGTTGCTGGTGTTTGTTGCAGTGTTGCTGGTGATTGTTGGAGTTTTGCTGGTGTTTGTTGGAGTGTTGCTGGTGTTTGTTGGAGTGTTGCTGGTGATTGTTGGAGTGTTGATGGTGATTGTTGGAGTGTTGATGGTGATTGTTGGAGTGTTGCTGGTGTTTGTTGGAGTGTTGATGGTGATTGTTGGAGTGTTGCTGGTGTTTGTTGCAGTGTTGCTGGTGATTGTTGGAGTGTTGCTGGTGATTGTTGGAGTGTTGATGGTGATTGTTGGAGTGTTGCTGGTGTTTGTTGGAGTGTTGCTCGTGATTGTTGGAGTTTTGCTGGTGCTTGTTGGAGTGTTGTTGGTGATTGTTGGAGTGTTGCTGGTGATTGTTGGAGTGTTGCTGGTGATTGTTGGAGTGTTGCTGGTGATTGTTGGGGTGTTGCTGGTGATTGTTGGAGTGTTGCTGGTGATTGTAGGAGTGTTGCTGGTGCTTGTTGCCGTGTTGCTGGTGATTGTTGGAGTGTTGCTGGTGCTTGTTGGAGTGTTGCTGGTGATTATTGGAGTGTTGCTGGTGATTGTTGGAGTGTTGCTGGTGCTTGTTGGAGTGTTGCTGGTGATTGTTGGAGTGTTGCTGGTGATTGTTGGAGTGTTGCTGGTGCTTGTTGGAGTGTTGCTGGTGATTGTTGGAGTGTTGCTCGTGATTGTTGGAGTGTTGCTGGTGCTTGTTGCAGTGTTGCTGGTGATTGTTGGAGTGTTGCTGGTGCTTGTTGGAGTGTTTCTGGTGATTGTTGGAGTGTTGCTCGTGATTGTTGGAGTGTTGCTGGTGCTTGTTGCAGTGTTGCTGGTGATTGTTGGAGTGTTGCTGGTGCTTGTTGGAGTGTTTCTGGTGATTGTTGGAGTGTTGCTCGTGATTGTTGGAGTGTTGCTGGTGCTTGTTGCAGTGTTGCTGGTGATTGTTGGAGTGTTGCTGGTGATTGTTGGAGTGTTGCTGGTGATTGTTGGAGTGTTGCTGGTGATTGTTGGAGTGTTGCTCGTGATTGTTGGAGTTTTGCTGGTGTTTGTTGCAGTGTTGCTGGTGATTGTTGGAGTGTTGCTCGTGATTGTTGGAGTGTTGCTCGTGATTGTTGGAGTTTTGCTGGTGTTTGTTGCAGTGTTGCTGGTGATTGTTGGAGTGTTGCTGGTGATTGTTGGAGTGTTGCTGGTGATTGTTGGAGTTTTGCTGGTGATTGTTGCAGTGTTGCTGGTGATTGTTGGAGTGTTTCTGGTGATTGTTGGAGTGTTGCTCGTGATTGTTGGAGTTTTGCTGGTGTTTGTTGCAGTGTTGCTGGTGTTTGTTGGAGTGTTGCTGGTGATTGTTGGAGTGTTGCTGGTGATTGTTGGAGTGTTGCTGGTGCTTGTTGGAGTGTTTCTGGTGATTGTTGGAGTTTTGCTGGTGTTTGTTGCAGTGTTGCTGGTGATTGTTGGAGTTTTGCTGGTGTTTGTTGCAGTGTTGCTGGTGATTGTTGGAGTGTTGCTGGTGCTTGTTGGAGTGTTTCTGGTGATTGTTGGAGTGTTGCTCGTGATTGTTGGAGTTTTGCTGGTGTTTGTTGCAGTGTTGCTGGTGATTGTTGGAGTTTTGCTGGTGTTTGTTGCAGTGTTGCTGGTGATTGTTGGAGTTTTGCTGGTGATTGTTGGAGTGTTGCTGGTGTTTGTTGCAGTGTTGCTGGTGATTGTTGGAGTGTTGCTGGTGATTGTTGGAGTGTTGCTGGTGATTGTTGGAGTGTTGCTGGTGATTGTTGGAGTGTTGCTGGTGTTTGTTGCAGTGTTGCTGGTGATTGTTGGAGTGTTGATGGTGATTGTTGGAGTGTTGATGGTGATTGTTGGAGTGTTGCTGGTGTTTGTTGGAGTGTTGATGGTGATTGTTGGAGTGTTGATGGTGATTGTTGGAGTGTTGATGGTGATTGTTGGAGTGTTGCTGGTGTTTGTTGGAGTGTTGCTGGTGATTGTTGGAGTGTTGATGGTGATTGTTGGAGTGTTGATGGTGATTGTTGGAGTGTTGCTGGTGTTTGTTGGAGTGTTGATGGTGATTGTTGGAGTGTTGCTGGTGTTTGTTGCAGTGTTGCTGGTGATTGTTGGAGTGTTGCTGGTGATTGTTGGAGTGTTGATGGTGATTGTTGGAGTGTTGCTGGTGTTTGTTGGAGTGTTGCTCGTGATTGTTGGAGTTTTGCTGGTGCTTGTTGGAGTGTTGTTGGTGATTGTTGGAGTGTTGCTGGTGATTGTTGGAGTGTTGCTGGTGATTGTTGGAGTGTTGCTGGTGATTGTTGGGGTGTTGCTGGTGATTGTTGGAGTGTTGCTGGTGATTGTAGGAGTGTTGCTGGTGCTTGTTGCAGTGTTGCTGGTGATTGTTGGAGTGTTGCTGGTGCTTGTTGCAGTGTTGCTGGTGATTGTTGGAGTGTTGCTGGTGCTTGTTGGAGTGTTGCTGGTGATTGTTGGAGTGTTGCTGGTGCTTGTTGCAGTGTTGCTGGTGATTGTTGGAGTGTTGCTGGTGCTTGTTGGAGTGTTGCTGGTGATTGTTGGAGTGTTGCTCGTGATTGTTGGAGTGTTGCTAGTGATTGTAGGAGTGTTGCTGGTGCTTGTTGCAGTGTTGCTGGTGATTGTTGGAGTGTTGCTGGTGCTTGTTGGAGTGTTGCTGGTGATTGTTGGAGTGTTGCTCGTGATTGTTGGAGTGTTGCTGGTGATTGTTGGAGTGTTGCTGGTGCTTGTTGGAGTGTTGCTGGTGATTGTTGGAGTGTTGCTCGTGATTGTTGGAGTGTTGCTGGTGCTTGTTGGAGTGTTGCTGGTGATTGTTGGAGTGTTGCTGGTGATTGTTGGAGTGTTGCTCGTGATTGTTGGAGTGTTGCTGGTGCTTGTTGGAGTGTTGCTGGTGATTGTTGGAGTGTTGCTGGTGATTGTTGGAGTGTTGCTGGTGATTGTTGGAGTGTTGCTGGTGGTTGTTGGAGTGTTGCTGGTGTTTGTTGGAGTGTTGCTGGTGATTGTTGCAGTGTTGCTGGTGATTGTTGGAGTGTTGCTGGTGATTGTTGCAGTGTTGCTGGTGATTGTTGGAGTGTTGCTGGTGTTTGTTGGAGTGTTGCTGGTGATTGTTGGAGTGTTGCTGGTGGTTGTTGGAGTGTTGCTGGTGGTTGTTGGAGTGTTGCTGGTGTTTGTTGGAGTGTTGCTGGTGATTGTTGGAGTGTTGCTGGTGATTGTTGGAGTGTTGCTGGTGATTGTTGCAGTGTTGCTGGTGATTGTTGGAGTGTTGCTGGTGTTTGTTGGAGTGTTGCTGGTGATTGTTGGAGTGTTGCTGGTGGTTGTTGGAGTGTTGTTGGTGATTGTTGGAGTGTTGCTGGTGATTGTTGGTGTGTTGCTGGTGATTTTCGGAGTGTTGCTGGTGATTGTTGGAGTGTTGCTGGTGTTTGTTGGAGTGTTGCTGGTGATTGTTGGAGTGTTGCTGGTGTTTGTTGGACTGTTGCTGGTGATTGTTGGAGTGTTGCTGGTGGTTGTTGGAGTGTTGCTGGTGATTGTTGGAGTGTTGCTGGTGATTGTTGGAGTGTTGCTGGTGGTTGTTGGAGTGTTGTTGGTGATTGTTGGAGTGTTGTTGGTGATTTTCGGAGTGTTGCTGGTGATTGTTGGAGTGTTGCTGGTGATTGTTGGAGTGTTGCTGGTGGTTGTTGGAGTGTTGCTGGTGATTGTTGGAGTGTTGCTGGTGATTTTCGGAGTGTTGCTGGTGATTGTTGGAGTGTTGCTGGTGTTTGTTGGAGTGTTGCTGGTGATTGTTGGAGTGTTGCTGGTGATTGTTGGTGTGTTGCTGGTGATTGTTGGAGTGTTGCTGGTGATTATTGGAGTGTTGCTGGTGATTGTTGGAGTGTTGCTGGTGATTGTTGGAGTGTTGCTGGTGATTGTTGGTGTGTTGCTGGTGATTGTTGGAGTGTTGCTGGTGATTGTTGGAGTGTTGCTGGTGATTGTTGGTGTGTTGCTGGTGATTGTTGGAGTGTTGCTGGTGATTGTTGGAGTGTTGCTGGTGATTGTTGGTGTGTTGCTGGTGATTATTGGAGTTTTGCTGGTGATTGTTGGAGTGTTGCTGGTGATTGTTGGTGTGTTGCTGGTGATTATTGGAGTTTTGCTGGTGATTGTTGGAGTGTTGCTGGTGATTGTTGGTGTGTTGCTGGTGATTATTGGAGTTTTGCTGGTGATTGTTGGAGTGTTGCTGGTGATTGTTGGTGTGTTGCTGGTGATTGTTGGAGTGTTGCTGGTGATTATTGGAGTTTTGCTGGTGATTGTTGGAGTGTTGCTGGTGATTGTTGGTGTGTTGCTGGTGATTGTTGGAGTGTTGCTGGTGATTATTGGAGTGTTGCTGGTGGTTGTTGGAGTGTTGCTGGTGATTGTTGGAGTGTTGCTGGTGGTTGTTGGAGTGTTGTTGGTGATTGTTGGAGTGTTGCTGGTGATTGTTGGTGTGTTGCTGGTGATTGTTGGAGTGTTGCTGGTGATTGTTGGAGTGTTGCTGGTGATTGTTGGAGTGTTGCTGGTGGTTGTTGGAGTGTTGCTGGTGATTGTTGGAGTGTTGCTGGTGATTATTGGAGTGTTGCTGGTCATTATTGGAGTGTTGCTGGTGATTGTTGGAGTGTTGCTGGTGATTGTTGGAGTGTTGCTGGTGATTGTTGGAGTGTTGCTGGTGGTTGTTGGAGTGTTGCTGGTGATTGTTGGAGTGTTGCTGGTGATTTTCGGAGTGTTGCTGGTGATTGTTGGAGTGTTGATGGTGATTGTTGGAGTGTTGATGGTGATTGTTGGAGTGTTGCTGGTGATTGTTGCAGTGTTGCTGGTGTTTGTTGGAGTGTTGCTGGTGTTTGTTGGAGTGTTGCTGGTGATTGTTGGAGTGTTGATGGTGATTGTTGGAGTGTTGTTGGTGATTGTTGGAGTGTTGCTGGTGCTTGTTGGAGTGTTGCTGGTGCTTGTTGGAGTGTTGCTGGTGCTTGTTGGAGTGTTGCTGGTGATTGTTGGAGTGTTGCTGGTGATTGTTGGAGTGTTGCTGGTGCTTGTTGGAGTGTTGCTGGTGATTGTTGGAGTGTTGCTGGTGCTTGTTGGAGTGTTGCTGGTGTTTGTTGGAGTGTTGCTGGTGATTGTTGGAGTGTTGCTGGTGATTGTTGGAGTGTTGCTGGTGTTTGTTGGAGTGTTGCTGGTGATTGTTGGAGTGTTGCTGGTGCTTGTTGGAGTGTTGCTGGTGTTTGTTGGAGTGTTGCTGGTGATTGTTGGAGTGTTGCTGGTGTTTGTTGGAGTGTTGCTGGTGATTGTTGGAGTGTTGCTGGTAATTGTTGGAGTGTTGCTGGTGTTTGTTGGAGTGTTGCTGGTGATTGTTGGAGTGTTGCTGGTGCTTGTTGGAGTGTTGCTGGTGTTTGTTGGAGTGTTGCTGGTGATTGTTGGAGTGTTGCGGGTGGTTGTTGGAGTGTTGTTGGTGATTGTTGGAGTGTTGCTGGTGATTTTCGGAGTGTTGCTGGTGATTGTTGGAGTGTTGCTGGTGTTTGTTGGAGTGTTGCTGGTTGTTGGAGTGTTGCTGCTGGTTGTTGGAGTGTTGCTGGTGGTTGTTGGAGTGTTGCTGGTTGTTGGAGTGTTGCTGGTGGTTGTTGGAGTGTTGCTGGTGGTTGTTGGAGTGTTGCTGGTGGTTGTTGGAGTGTTGCTGGTTGTTGGAGTGTTGCTGGTGGTTGTTGGAGTGTTGCTGGTGGTTGTTGGAGTGTTGCTGTTGGTTGTTGGAGTGTTGCTGGTGGTTGTTGGAGTGTTGCTGGTTGTTGGAGTGTTGCTGGTGGTTGTTGGAGTGTTGCTGGTTGTTGGTGTGTTGCTGGTGATTGTTGGAGTGTTGCTGGTGAGTGTTGGAGTGTTGCTGGTGATTGTTGGAGTGTTGCTGGTGATTGTTGGAGTGTTGATGGTGATTGTTGGAGTGTTGCTGGTGATTGTTGGAGTGTTGCTGGTGATTGTTGGAGTGTTGCTGGTGAGTGTTGGAGTGTTGCTGGTGATTGTTGGAGTGTTGCTGGTGAGTGTTGGAGTGTTGCTGGTGATTGTTGGAGTGTTGCTGGTGATTGTTGGAGTGTTGCTGGTGAGTGTTGGAGTGTTGCTGGTGATTGTTGGAGTGTTGCTGGTGATTGTTGGAGTGTTGCTGGTGATTGTTGGAGTGTTGCTGGTGAATCTGGAGTGTTGCTGGTGATTGTTGGAATGTTCCTGCTGATTGTTGGAGTGTTGCTGGTGATTGTTGGTGTGTTGCTGGTGATTATGGCATGTTGCTGGTGGTTGTTGGAGTGTTGCTGGTGGTTGTTGGAGTGTTGCTGGTGCTTGTTGGAGTGTTGCTGGTGCTTGTTGGAGTGTTGCTGGTGCTTGTTGGAGTGTTGCTGGTGATTGTTGGAGTGTTGCTGGTGATTGTTGGAGTGTTGCTGGTGATTGTTGGAGTGTTGCTGGTGAATCTGGAGTGTTGCTGGTGATTGTTGGAATGTTCCTGCTGATTGTTGGAGTGTTGCTGGTGATTGTTGGTGTGTTGCTGGTGATTGTTGCAGTGTTGCTTGTGATTGTTGGAGCGTTGCTGGTAATTGTTGGAGTGTTGCTGGTAATTGTTGGAGTGTTGCTGGTGATTGTTGGAGTGTTGTTGGTGATTGTTGGAGTGTTGCTGGTGATTGTTGGAGTGTTGCTGGTGATTGTTGGAGTGTTGCTGGTGATTGTTGGAGTGTTGCTGGTGATTGTTGGAGTGTTGTTGGTGATTGTTGGAGTGTTGCTGGTGATTGTTGGAGTGTTGCTGGTGATTGTTGGAGTGTTGCTGGTGATTGTTGGAGTGTTGCTGGTGATTGTTGGAGTGTTGCTGGTGATTGTTGGAGTGTTGCTGGTGATTGTTGGAGTGTTGCTGGTGATTATGGAGTGTTGCTAGTTATTATGGCGTGTTGCTGGTAATTGTTGGAGTGTTGCTGGTGATTGTTGGAGTGTTGCTGGTGATTGTTGGAGTGTTGCTGGTGATTGTTGGAGTGTTGCTGGTGATTGTTGGAGTGTTGCTGGTGATTGTTGGAGTGTTGCTGGTGATTGTTGGAGTGTTGCTAGTGATTGTTGGAGTGTTGCTGGTGATTGTTGGAGTGTTGCTGGTGATTGTTGGAGTGTTGCTGGTGATTGTTGGAGCGTTGCTGGTAATTGTTGGAGCGTTGCTGGTGATTGTTGGAGTGTTGCTGGTGATTGTTCGAGTGTTGCTGGTGATTGTTGGAGTGTTGCTGGTGATTGTTGGAGTGTTGCTGGTGATTGTTGGAGTGTTGCTGGTGATTGTTGGAGTGTTGCTGGTGATTGTTGGAGTGTTGCTTGTGATTGTTGGAGTGTTGCTGGTGATTATGGAGTGTTGCTTGTGATTGTTGGAGTGTTGCTTGTGACTGTTGGAGTGTTGCCGGTGATTTTTGGAGTCTTGCTGGTGATTTCTGGACTGTTGCTGGTGATTGTTGGAGTGTTGCTGCTGATTATGGCATATGGCTGGTGATTATGGCGTGTTGCTGGTGATTATGGAGTGTTGCTGGTTATTGTTTGAGTGTTGCTGATGATTGCTGGAGTGTTAAGAAAGCATACGGAGTTTTGGCGTTTATTGGTAGGGGGATTGAATTTAGGAGTCGCAGCGTCATGATGCAACTGTACACATCTCTGGTGCGGCCGCACTTGGAGTTTTGTGTGCAGTTCTGGTCCCCACATTACAGGAAGGATGTAGAGGCTTTGGAGAGGGTGCAGAGGAGGTTTACCAGGATGTTGCCTGGTATGGGGGGGAGATCCTATGAGGAGAGATTGAGAGATTTGGGGTTGTTTTCGCTGGAAAGAAGGCGGCTAAGAGGGGATCTCATTGAAACATATAAGATGATTAGAGGTTTAGATAGTGATAGCCTTTTTCCTAGGATGGAGAAAGCTAGCACGAGGGGGCACGATTTTAAGTTAAGGGGGGGTAGTTATAGGACAGATGTCAGGGGTAGGTTCTTTACCCAGAGGGTGGTGAGGGACTGGAATGCCCTGCCAGCTGCCGTTGTAAATGCACCTAGTTTGGGGGCGTTTCAAAGATCTGTGGATAGGTTTATGGATGAAAAGGGATTGGTTTAGGCTACTGGTTCATTGTTTTGTAACTGGTCGGCGCAACATCGTGGGCCGAAGGGCCTGTTCTGCGCTGTAATGTTCTATGTTCTATGTTCTATGTTGCTGGTGATTGTTGGAGTGTTGCTGGTGATTGTTGGAGTGTTGCTGGTGATTATGGAGTGTTGCTGGTGATTGTTGGAGTGTTGATGGTGATAGTTGGAGTGTTGTTGGTGATTGTTGGAGTGTTGCTCGTGATTGTTGGAGTGTTGTTGGTGTTTGTTGGAGTGTTGCTGGTGATTGTTGGAGTGTTGCTGGTGATTATGGCGTTTTGCTCGTGATTGTTGGAGTGTTGTTGGTGTTTGTTGGAGTGTTGCTGGTGATTGTTGGAGTGTTGCTGGTGATTGTTGGAGTGTTGCTGGTGATTATGGAGTGTTGCTGGTGATTGTTGGAGTGTTGATGGTGATTGTTGGAGTGTTGTTGGTGATTGTTGGAGTTTTGCTGGTGATTGTTGGAGTGTTGCTCGTGATTGTTGGAGTGTTGCTGGTGATTGTTGGAGTGTTGCTGGTGATTATGGCGTTTTGCTCGTGATTGTTGGAGTGTTGTTGGTGTTTGTTGGAGTGTTGCTGGTGATTGTTGGAGTGTTGCTGGTGTTTGTTGGAGTGTTGCTGGTGTTTGTTGGAGTGTTGCTGGTGATTGTTGGAGTGTTGTTGGTGATTGTTGGAGTGTTGCTGGTGGTTGTTGGAGTGTTGCTGGTGTTTGTTGGAGTGTTGCTGGTGTTTGTTGGAGTGTTGCTGGTGATTGTTGGCGTGTTGCTGGTGATTGTTGGAGTGTTGCTGGTGGTTGTTGGAGTGTTGCTGGTGTTTGTTGGAGTGTTGCTGGTGTTTGTTGGAGTGTTGCTGGTGATTGTTGGAGTGTTGTTGGTGATTGTTGGAGTGTTGCTGGTGTTTGTTGGAGTGTTGCTGGTGATTGTTGGAGTGTTGCTCGTGATTGTTGGAGTGTTGTTGGTGATTGTTGGAGTGTTGCTCGTGATTGTTGGAGTGTTGCTCGTGATTGTTGGAGTGTTGCTGGTGATTGTTGGAGTGTTGCTGGTGATTGTTGGAGTGTTGCTGGTGTTTGTTGGAGTGTTGCTGGTGTTTGTTGGAGTGTTGCTGGTAATTGTTGGAGTGTTGCTGGTGATTGTTGCAGTGTTGCTGGTGATTGTTGGAGTGTTGCTGGTGATTGTTGGAGTGTTGCTGGTGATTGTTGGAGTGTTGCTGGTGATTGTTGGAGTGTTGCTGGTGATTGTTCGAGTGTTGCTGGTGATTGTTGGAGTGTTGCTCGTGATTGTTGGAGTGTTGCTGGTGATTGTTGGAATGTTGCTCGTGATTGTTGGAGTGTTGCTGGTGATTGTTGGAGTGTTGCTGGTGATTTTCGGAGTGTTGCTGGTGATTGTTGGAGTGTTGCTGGTGATTGTTGGAGTGTTGTTGGTGTTTGTTGGAGTGTTGCTCGTGATTGTTGGAGTGTTGCTGGTGATTTTCGGAGTGTTGCTGGTGATTGTTGGAGTGTTGCTGGTGATTGTTGGAGTGTTGCTGGTGATTGTTGGAGTGTTGCTGGTGATTGTTGGAGTGTTGCTGGTGATTGTTGGAGTGTTGCTGGTGATTGTTGGAGTGTTGCTGGTGATTGTTGGAGTGTTGCTGGTGATTGTTGGAGTGTTGCTGGTGATTGTTGGAGTGTTGCTGGTGATTTTCGGAGTGTTGCTGGTGATTGTTGGAGTGTTGCTGGGGATTGTGGAGTGTTGCTGGTGATTGTTGGAGTGTTGTTGGTGATTGTTCGAGTGTTGCTGGTGGTTGTTGGAGTGTTGCTCGTGATTGTTGGAGTGTTGCTCGTGATTGTTGGAGTGTTGTTGGTGTTTGTTGGAGTGTTGCTCGTGATTGTTGGAATGTTGCTGGTGATTGTTGGAGTGTTGCTGGTGATTATTGCAATGTTGCTCGTGATTGTTGGAGTGTTGCTCGTGATTGTTGGAGTGTTGCTCGTGATTGTTGGAGTGTTGTTGGTGATTGTTGGAGTGTTGCTGGTGATTGTTGGAATGTTGCTGGTGATTGTTGGAGTGTTGCTGGTGATTGTTGGAGTGTTGCTCATGATTGTTGGAGTGTTGTTGGTGTTTGTTGGAGTGTTGCTGGTGATTGTTGGAGTGTTGATGGTGATTGTTGGAGTGTTGCTCGTGATTGTTGGAATGTTGCTGGTGATTGTTGGAGTGTTGCTGGTGATTGTTGGAGTGTTGCTCATGATTGTTGGAGTGTTGTTGGTGTTTGTTGGAGTGTTGCTGGTGATTGTTGGAGTGTTGATGGTGATTGTTGGAGTGTTGCTCGTGATTGTTGGAATGTTGCTGGTGATTGTTGGAGTGTTGCTGGTGATTGTTGGAGTGTTGCTCATGATTGTTGGAGTGTTGTTGGTGTTTGTTGGAGTGTTGCTCGTGATTGTTGGAATGTTGCTGGTGATTGTTGGAGTGTTGCTGTTGATTGTTGGAGTGTTGCTCATGATTGTTGGAGTGTTGTTGGTGTTTGTTGGAGTGTTGCTGGTGATTGTTGGAATGTTGCTGGTGATTGTTGGAGTGTTGCTGTTGATTGTTGGAGTGTTGCTCATGATTGTTGGAGTGTTGTTGGTGTTTGTTGGAGTGTTGCTCGTGATTGTTGGAATGTTGCTGGTGATTGTTGGAGCATTGCTGGTGTTTGTTGGAGTGTTGCTGGTGATTGTTGGAGTGTTGCTGGTGTTTGTTGGAGTGTTGCTGGTGATTGTTGGAGTGTTGTTGGTGATTGTTGGAGTGTTGCTGGTGTTTGTTGGAGTGTTGCTGGTGATTGTTGGAGTGTTGCTGGTGTTTGTTGGAGTGTTGCTGGTGATTGTTGGAGTGTTGCTGGTGATTGTTGGAGTGTTGCTGGTGATTGTTGGAGCGTTGCTGGTGTTTGTTGGAGTGTTGCTGGTGATTGTTGCAGTGTTGCTGGTGATTGTTGGAATGTTGCTGGTGATTGTTGGAGTGTTGCTGGTGATTGTTGGAGTGTTGCTGGTGATTGTTGGAGCGTTGCTGGTGTTTGTTGGAGTGTTGCTGGTGATTGTTGGAGTGTTGCTGGTGATTGTTGGAATGTTGTTGGTGATTGTTGGAGTGTTGCTGGTGTTTGTTGGAGTGTTGCTGGTGATTGTTTGAGTGTTGTTGGTGATTGTTGGAGTGTTGCTCGTGATTGTTGGAGTGTTGCTGGTGTTTGTTGGAGTGTTGCTGGTGATTGTTTGAGTGTTGTTGGTGATTGTTGGAGTGTTGCTCGTGATTGTTGGAGTGTTGCTGGTGTTTGTTGGAGTGTTGCTGGTGATTGTTGGAGTGTTGTTGGTGATTGTTGGAGTGTTGCTGGTGATTGTTGGAGTGTTGTTGGTGATTGTTGGAGTGTTGCTGGTGATTGTTGGAATGTTGCTGGTGATTATGGCGTGTTGCTGGTGATTGTTGGAGTGTTGCTGGTGATTGTTGGAGTGTTGCTGGTGATTGTTGGAGTGTTGCTGGTGATTGTTGGAGTGTTGCTGCTGATTGTTGGAGTGTTGCTGGTGATTTTCGGAGTGTTGCTGGTGATTGTTGGAGTGTTGCTGGTGATTGTTGGAGTGTTGCTGGTGATTGTTGGAGTGTTGCTGGTGATTGTTGGAGTGTTGCTCGTGATTGTTGGAGTGTTGCTCGTGATTGTTGGAGTGTTGTTGGTGATTGTTGGAGTGTTGCTGGTGATTGTTGGAATGTTGCTGGTGATTATGGTGTGTTGCTGGTGATTGTTGGAGTGTTGCTGGTGATTGTTGGAGTGTTGCTGGTGATTGTTGGATTGTTGCTGGTGATTGTTGGAGTGTTGCTGGTGATTGTTGGATTGTTGCTGGTGATTGTTGGAGTGTTGCTGGTGATTGTTGGATTGTTGCTGGTGATTGTTGGAGTGTTGCTGGTGATTGTTGGATTGTTGCTGGTGATTGTTGGAGTGTTGCTGGTGATTGTTGGAGTGTTGCTGGTGATTGTTGGAGTGTTGCCGGTGATTGCTGGAGTGTTGCCGGTGATTATAGCGTGTTGTTGGTGATTATGGAGTGTTGCTGGTGATTATGGAGTGTTGCTGGTGATTATGGAGTGTTGCTGGTGATTGTTGGAGTGTTGCTGGTGATTATGGCGTGTTGCTCGTGATTATGCAGTGTTGCTGGTGAGTATGCAGTGTTGCTGGTGATTGTTGGAGTGTTGCTGGTGATTGTTGGAGTGTTGCCGGTGATTGCTGGAGTGTTGCCGGTGATTATAGCGTGTTGTTGGTGATTATGGAGTGTTGCTGGTGATTATGGAGTGTTGCTGGTGATTATGGAGTGTTGCTGGTGATTGTTGGAGTGTTGCTGGTGATTATGGCGTGTTGCTCGTGATTATGCAGTGTTGCTGGTGAGTATGCAGTGTTGCTGGTGATTATGGAGTGTTGCTTGTGTTTGTTGGAGTGTTGCTTGTGATTGTTGGAGTGTTGCTGGTGATTGTTGGAGTGTTGCTGGTGATTGTTGGAGTGTTGCTGGTGATTGTTGGAGTGTTGCTGCTGAGTGTTTGAGTGTTGCTGGTGATTATGGCGTGTTGTCGGTGTGTTGCTAGTGATTGTTGCAGTGTTGCTTGTGGATTATGGAGTGTTGCTAGTGATAGTTGGAGAGTTGCTGGTGATTGTTGGAGTGTTGCTGTTGATTGTTGGAGTGTTGCTGGTGATTGTTGGAGTGTTGCTGGTGATTGTTGGAGTGTTGCTGGTGATTGTTGGAGTGTTGCTGGTGATTGTTGGAGTGTTGCTGGTGATTGTTGGAGTGTTGCTGGTGATTGTTGGAGTGTTTCTGGTGATTCTTCGAGTGTTGCTGGTGATTGTTGGAGTGTTGCTTCTGATAGTTGGAGTGTTGCTGGTGATTGTTGGATTGTTGCTGGTGATTGTTGGAATGTAGCTGGTGATTGTTGGAGTGTTGCTGGTGATTGTTGGAATGTAGCTGGTGATTGTTAAAGTGTTGCTGTTGATTGTTGGAGTGTTGCTGGTGGTTGTTGGAGTGTTGCTGGTGATTGTTGGAGTGTTGCTGGTGATTGTTGGAGTGTTGCTGGTGATTGTTGGAGTGTTGCTGGTGATTGTTAGAGTGTTGCTGTTGATTGTTGGAGTGTTGCTGTTGATTGCTGGAGTGTTGCTGTTGATTGTTGGAGTGTTGCTGTTGATTGTTGGAGTGTTGCTGTTGATTGTTGGAGTGTTGCTGTTGATTGTTGGAGTGTTGCTGTTGATTGTTGGAGTGTTGCTGGTGATTGTTGGATTGTTGCTGGTGATTGTTAGAGTGTTGCTGTTGATTGTTGGAGTGTTGCTGTTGATTGTTGGAGTGTTGCTGTTGATTGTTGGAGTGTTGCTGTTGATTGTTGGAGTGTTGCTGTTGATTGTTGGAGTGTTGCTGTTGATTGTTGGAGTGTTGCTGTTGATTGTTGGAGTGTTGCTGTTGATTGTTGGAGTGTTGCTGTTGATTGTTGGAGTGTTGCTGGTGATTGTTGGAGTGTTGCTGGTGATTGTTGGAGTGTTGCTGGTGATTGTTGGAGTGTTGCTGGTGAGTGTTTGAGTGTTGCTGGTGATTATGGCGTGTTGTCGGTGTGTTGCTAGTGATTGTTGCAGTGTTGCTTGTGATTATGGAGTGTTGCCAGTGATAGTTGGAGAGTTCCTGGTGATTGTTGGAGTGTTGCTGGTGATTGTTGGAGTGTTGCTGGTGATTGTTGGATTGTTGCTGGTGATTGTTGGAATGTAGCTGGTGATTGTTGGAGTGTTGCTGGTGATTGTTGGAGTTTTGCTAGTGATTGTTGGAATGTTGCTGGTGATTGTTGGAGTGTTGTTGGTGATTATGGAGTGTTGCTGGTGATTGTTGGAGTGTTGCTTGTGATTGTTGGACTGTTGCTGGTGATTGTTGGAGTGTTGCAGGTGATTGTTGGAGTCTTGCTGGTGATTTCTGGACTGTTGCTGGTGATTGTTGGAGTGTTGCTGCTGATTACGGCGTGTTGCTGGTGATTATGGTGTGTTGCTGGTTATTATGGAGTGTTGCTGGTGATTATGGAGTGTTGCTGGTGATTATGGCGTGTTGCTAGTGATTGTTGGAGTGTTGCTGGTGATTGTTGTAGAGTTGCTTGTGATTGTTGGAGTGTTGCTGTTGATTGTTGGAGTGTTGCCGGTGATTGCTGGAGTGTTGCTGGTGATTATGGCGTGTTGGTGATTATGGATTGTTGCTGGCGATTTTTGGAATGTTGCTGGTGATTGTTGGAGTGTTGCTGGTGATTATGGCCTGTTGTTGGTGATTATGGAGTGTTGTTGGTTATTGCTGGAGTACTGCTGGTGATTATGGAGTGTTGCTAATGATTATGGCGTGTTGCTGGTGATTGTTGGAGTGTTGCTGGTGATTGTTGGAGTGTTGCTGGTGATTGTTGGAGTGTTGCTGGTGATTGTTGGAGTGTTGCTGGTGATTGTTGGATTGTTTCTGGTGATTTCTGGACTGTTGCTGGTGATTGTTGGAGTGTTGCTGGTGATTATGGAGTGTTGCTAATGATTCTGGCGTGTTGTTGGTGATTGTTGGAGTGTTGTTGGTGATTGTTGGAGTGTTGCTGGTGATTGTTGGAGTGTTGCTGGTGATTGTTGGAGTGTTGCTGGTGATTGTTGGAGTGTTGCTGGTGATTGTTGGATTGTTTCTGGTGATTGTTGGACTGTTGCCGGTGATTGTTGGAGTCTTCCTGGTGATTTCTGGACTGTTGCTGGTGATTGTTGCAGTGTTGCTGGTGATTATGGAGTGTTGCTGGTGATTGTGGCATGTTGCTGGTGATTATGGAGTGTTGCTGGTGATTGTTGGAGTGTTGCTGGTGATTGTTGGACTATTGCTGGTGATTGTTGGAGTGTTGCTGGTGATTGTTGGAGTGTTGCTGGTGATTGTTGGACTGTTGCTGGTGCTTGTTGGAGTGTTGCTGGTGATTGTTGGATTGTTGCTTGTGATTGTTGGATTGTAGCTGGTGATGGATTGTTGCTGTTGATTGTTGGAGTGTTGTTGGTGATTATGGAGTGTTGGTGATTGTTGGAGTGTTGCTGGTGATTGTTGGAGTGTTGCTGGTGATTGTTGGAGTGTTGCTTCTGATTGTTGGAGTATTGCCGGTGATTGTTGAAGTCTTGCTGGTGATTTTTGGACTGTTGCTGGTGATTGTTGGAGTGTTGCTGGTGATTATGGCATGTTGCTGTTGATTATGGCGTGTTGCTGATGATTATGGAGTGTTGGTGGTGATTATGGAGTGTTGGTGGTGATTATGGAGTGTTGCTGGTGATTATGGAGTGTTGCTGCTGATTATGGCGTTTTGCTGGTGATTGTTGGAGTGTTGCTGGTGATTGTTGGAGTGTTGCTGGTGAGTGTTTGAGTGTTGCTGGTGATTATGGCGTGTTGTTGGTGTGTTGCTGGTGATTGTTGGAGTGTTGCTTGTGATTATGGAGTGTTGCTGGTGATTGTTGGAGAGTTGCTGGTGATTATGGCATGTTGCTGTTGATTATGGCGTGTTGCTGATGATTATGGAGTGTTGGTGGTGATTATGGAGTGTTGGTGGTGATTATGGAGTGTTGCTGCTGATTATGGCGTTTTGCTGGTGATTGTTGGAGTGTTGCTGGTGATTGTTGGAGTGTTGCTGGTGAGTGTTTGAGTGTTGCTGGTGATTATGGCGTGTTGTTGGTGTGTTGCTGGTGATTGTTGGAGTGTTGCTTGTGATTATGGAGTGTTGCTGGTGATTGTTGGAGAGTTGCTGGTGATTGTTGGAGTGTTGCTGTTGATTGTTGGAGTGTTGCTGGTGATTGTTGGCATGTTGCTGGTGATTATGGCGTGTTGTTGGTGATTATGGAGTGTTGCTGGTGATTTTTGGAATGTTGCTGGTGATTATTGCACTGTTTCTCGTGATTATGCCGTGTTGCTGGTGATTATGGAGTGTTGCTGGTGATTGTTGGAGTGTTGCTGGTGATTGTTGGAATGTTTTTCAAGAAAGGGAACAGAGATAGCCCGGGAAATTACCGCCCGGTGAATCTGACCTCAGTAGTTGGTAAGCTGATGGAGAGGCTTCTGAGGGCCAAGATTTACGAGCATTTGGAGAGGTTTGACATGATCAGGAATAGTCAGCATGGATTTGTCAAGGGCAGGTCATGCCTTACGAGCCTAGTTGAGTTCTTCGGTAATGTGACTGAACACATTGACGAAGGACGTGCCTTGGACGTAGTGTACATGGACTTCAGCAAGGCTTTTGATAAGGTCCCCCATGCAAGACTTCTTGAGAAGGTGAGAGGGCATGGGATCCAAGGGCCTTTGGCTTTGTGGATCCAGAACTGGCTTGCCTGCAGAAGGCAGAGAGTGGTTGTGGATGGGTCTTTTTCGGAATGGAGGTCAGTCACCAGTGGAGTGCCCCAGGGATCTGTTCTGGGACCCTTGTTGTTTGTCATTTTCATAAATGACCTGGATGAGGAAGTGGAGGGATGGGTTAGCAAGTTCGCTGATGACACGAAGGTCGGCGGTGTTGTGGATGGTCTGGAAGGATGTCAAAAGTTGCAGCAGGATATAGATAGGATGCAGGAATGGGCGGAGAAGTGGCAGATGGACTTCAATGCGGATAAATGTGTAGTAGTCCATTTCGGCAGAACTAACGGGATGAACGAGTACACTATTAAGGGCAGGGGTCTTAGTAGCGTTGAAGAGCAGAAGGATCTCGGGGTCCGGGTTCACAGGACTCTTAAATCGGCCTCGCAGGTGGAGGAGGTGGTCAAGAAGGCGTATGGTGTACTGGCCTTCATTAATCGAGGGATTGAGTTTAGGAGTCGGGAGGTAATGCTGCAACTTTACAGGACCCTCGTCAGGCCTCATTTGGAGTACTGTGCGCAGTTCTGGTCGCCTCACTATAGGAAAGACGTAGAAGCTATTGAAAGGGTGCAGAGGAGATTTACAAGGATGTTGCCTGGACTGGGAGGCATGCCTTATGAAGATAGGTTGAGGGAGCTGGGACTCTTTTCTCTGGAGAGGCGAAGGTTGAGAGGCGACCTGATAGAAGTTTATAAAATGTTGAGAGGAATAGATAGGGTGGACTCTCAGACGCTATTTCCCCGGGTTGAAATGGTCGCTACGAGAGGACACAGATTTAAGGTGCGGGGAGGGAAGTACAGAGGTGATGTTAGGGGTAAGTTTTTCACTCAGCGGGTAGTGAGTGATTGGAATCGGCTGCCGTCGTCGGTGGTGGAGGCGAACTCGCTGGGGTCTTTTAAAAGACTTCTGGATGAGTATATGGGGTTTAATGGGATTGGGGGTTATAGATAGGTCTATAGATTGGTGGGGTCGATGCGATCGGCGCAACTCGAGGGCCGAAGGGCCTGTTTGTGCTGTAATGTTCTATGTTCTATGTTGGTGGTGATTGTTGTAATGTTGCTGTTGATTGTTGGATTGTTGCTGGTGATTGTTGGAGTGTTGCTGGTGATTATTGGAGTGTTGCCGGTGATTGTTGGAGTGTTACCGGTGATTGTTGGAGTGTTGCTGGTGATTGTTGGAGTGTTGCTGGTGATTATGGCGTGTTGCTGGTGATTTTGGCGTGTTCCTGGTGATTATGTGTTTTGCTGGTGATTATGGAGTGTTGCTGGTGATTGTTGGCGTGTTGCTGGTGATTGTTGGAGTGTTGCTGGTGATTATGGCGTGTTGCTGGTGATTATGGAGTGTTGATTGTTATTATGGAGTGTTGCTGGTGATTGCTGGAGTACTGCTGATGATTATGGAGTGTTGCTAGTGATTATGGCGTGTTGCTGGTGATTGTTGGAGTATTGCTGGTGATTCTTGGAGTATTGCTGGTGATTGTTGGAGTGTTGCTTGTGATTGTTGGAGTACTGCTGGTGATTATGGAGTGTTGCTAGTGATTATGGCGTGTTGCTGGTGATTGTTGGAGTATTGCTGGTGATTCTTGGAGTATTGCTGGTGATTGTTGGAGTGTTGCTTGTGATTGTTGGAGTACTGCTGGTGATTATGGCGTGTTGCTGGTGATTGTTGGAGTGTTGCTGGTGATTGTTGGAGTGTTGCTGGTGATTGTTGGAGTGTTGCTTGTGATTGTTGGACTGTTGCTGGTGATTGTTGGAGTGTTGCCGGTGATTGTTGGAGTCTTGCTGGTGATTTCTGGACTGTTGCTGGTGATTGTTGGAGTGTTGCTGGTGATTATGGCGTGTTGCTGGTGATTATGGAGTGTTGCTGGTGATTATGGAGTGTTGCTGGTGATTATGGCGTGTTGCTGGTGTCTGTTGGAGTGTTGCTGGTGATTGTTGGATTGTTGCTTGTGATTGTTGGAGTGTTGCTTGTGATTGTTGGAGTGTTTCTGGTGATTGTTGGAGTGTTGCCGGTGATTGTTGGAGTCTTGCTGGTTATTTCTGGACTGTTGCTGGTGATTGCTGGAGTGTTGCTGGTGATTATGGAGTGTTGCTGGAGATTATGGCGTGTTGCTGGTGATTATGGAGTGTTGCTGGTTATTGTTTGTGTGTTGCTGGTGATTGTTGGAGTGTTGCTGGTGATTGTTGGAGTGTTTCTGGTGATTGTTGGAGTATTGCTGGTGATTGTTGGAGTGTTGCTGGTGATTGTTGGAGTGTTGCTGGTGATTGTTGGAGTGTTGCTTCTGATAGTTGGAGTGTTGCTGGGGATTGTTGGATTGTTGCTGGTGATTGTTGGAATGTAGCTGGTGATTGTTGGAGTGTTGCTGGTGATTGTTGGATTGTTGCGACTGATTGTTGGATTGTTGCTAGTGATGGAATGTTGCTGTTGATTGTTGGAGTGTTGCTGGTGATTATGGAGTGTTGCTGGTGATTGTTGGATTGTTGCTGGTGATTGTTGGAGTGTTGCTGGTGATTATGGGGTGTTGCTGGTGATTGTTGGAGTGTTGCTGGTGATTATGGAGTGTTGCTGGTGATTGTTGGAGTGTTGCTTGTGATTGTTGGAGTGTTGCTGGTGATTGTTGGAGTGTTGCCGGTGATTGTTGGAGTCTTGCTTGTGATTTCTGGACTGTTGCTGGTGATTGTTTGAGTGTTGTTGGTGATTATGGAGTTTTGGTGATTGTTGGAGTGTTGCTGGTGAGTGTTGGAGTGTTGCTGGTGATTGTTGGAGTGTTGCTTGTGATTGTTGGAGTATTGCTGGTGATTGTTGGAGTGTTGCCGGTGATTGTTGAAGTCTTGCTGGTGATTTTTGGACTGTTGCTGGTGATTGTTGGAGTGTTGCTGGTGATTATGGCATGTTGCTGTTGATTATGGCGTGTTGCTGATGATTATGGAGTGTTGGTGGTGATTATGGAGTGTTGCTGGTGATTATGGAGTGTTGCTGGTGATTATGGCGTTTTGCTGGTGATTGTTGGAGTGTTGCTGGTGATTGTTGGAGTGTTGCTGGTGATTGTTGGAGTGTTGCTGATGATTGTTGGAGTGTTGCTCGTGAGTGTTTGAGTGTTGCTGGTGATTATGGCGTGTTGTTGGTGTGTTGCTGGTGATTGTTGGAGTATTGCTTGTGATTATGGAGTGTTGCTGGTGATTGTTGGAGAGTTGCTGGTGATTGTTGGAGTGTTGCTGTTGCTTGTTGGAGTTTTGCTGGTGATTGTTGGCGTGTTGCTTGTGATTGTTGGAGTGTTTCTGGTGATTGTTGGAGTGTTGCCGGTGATTGTTGGAGTCTTGCTGTTTATTTCTGGACTGTTGCTGGTGATTGCTGGAGTGTTGCTGGTGATTATGGAGTGTTGCTGGTGATTATGGCATATTGCTGGTGATTATGGCGTGTTGCTGGAGATTATGGCGTGTTGCTGGTGATTATGGAGTGTTGCTGGTGATTGTTGGAGTGTTTCTGGTGATTGTTGGAGTATTGCTGGTGATTGTTGGATTGTTGCTGGTGATTGTTGGAGTGTTGCTGGTGATTGTTAGAGTGTTGCTGTTGATTGTTGGAGTGTTGCTGGTGATTGTTGGAGTGTTGCTGGTGATTGTTGGAGTGTTGCTGTTGATTGTTGGAGTGTTGCTGTTGATTGTTGGAGTGTTGCTGTTGATTGTTGGAGTGTTGCTGGTGATTGTTGGAGTGTTGCTGGTGATTGTTGGAGTGTTGCTGGTGATTGTTGGAGTGTTGCTGGTGAGTGTTTGAGTGTTGCTGGTGATTATGGCGTGTTGTCGGTGTGTTGCTAGTGATTGTTGCAGTGTTGCTTGTGATTATGGAGTGTTGCCAGTGATAGTTGGAGAGTTCCTGGTGATTGTTGGAGTGTTGCTGGTGATTGTTGGAGTGTTGCTGGTGATTGTTGGATTGTTGCTGGTGATTGTTGGAATGTAGCTGGTGATTGTTGGAGTGTTGCTGGTGATTGTTGGAGTTTTGCTAGTGATTGTTGGAATGTTGCTGGTGATTGTTGGAGTGTTGTTGGTGATTATGGAGTGTTGCTGGTGATTGTTGGAGTGTTGCTTGTGATTGTTGGACTGTTGCTGGTGATTGTTGGAGTGTTGCAGGTGATTGTTGGAGTCTTGCTGGTGATTTCTGGACTGTTGCTGGTGATTGTTGGAGTGTTGCTGCTGATTACGGCGTGTTGCTGGTGATTATGGTGTGTTGCTGGTTATTATGGAGTGTTGCTGGTGATTATGGAGTGTTGCTGGTGATTATGGCGTGTTGCTAGTGATTGTTGGAGTGTTGCTGGTGATTGTTGTAGAGTTGCTTGTGATTGTTGGAGTGTTGCTGTTGATTGTTGGAGTGTTGCCGGTGATTGCTGGAGTGTTGCTGGTGATTATGGCGTGTTGGTGATTATGGATTGTTGCTGGCGATTTTTGGAATGTTGCTGGTGATTGTTGGAGTGTTGCTGGTGATTATGGCCTGTTGTTGGTGATTATGGAGTGTTGTTGGTTATTGCTGGAGTACTGCTGGTGATTATGGAGTGTTGCTAATGATTATGGCGTGTTGCTGGTGATTGTTGGAGTGTTGCTGGTGATTGTTGGAGTGTTGCTGGTGATTGTTGGAGTGTTGCTGGTGATTGTTGGAGTGTTGCTGGTGATTGTTGGATTGTTTCTGGTGATTTCTGGACTGTTGCTGGTGATTGTTGGAGTGTTGCTGGTGATTATGGAGTGTTGCTGGTGATTGTTGGTGTGTTGCTAATGATTCTGGCGTGTTGTTGGTGATTGTTGGAGTGTTGTTGGTGATTGTTGGAGTGTTGCTGGTGATTGTTGGAGTGTTGCTGGTGATTGTTGGAGTGTTGCTGGTGATTGTTGGAGTGTTGCTGGTGATTGTTGGATTGTTTCTGGTGATTGTTGGACTGTTGCCGGTGATTGTTGGAGTCTTCCTGGTGATTTCTGGACTGTTGCTGGTGATTGTTGCAGTGTTGCTGGTGATTATGGAGTGTTGCTGGTGATTGTGGCATGTTGCTGGTGATTATGGAGTGTTGCTGGTGATTGTTGGAGTGTTGCTGGTGATTGTTGGACTATTGCTGGTGATTGTTGGAGTGTTGCTGGTGATTGTTGGAGTGTTGCTGGTGATTGTTGGACTGTTGCTGGTGCTTGTTGGAGTGTTGCTGGTGATTGTTGGATTGTTGCTTGTGATTGTTGGATTGTAGCTGGTGATGGATTGTTGCTGTTGATTGTTGGAGTGTTGTTGGTGATTATGGAGTGTTGGTGATTGTTGGAGTGTTGCTGGTGATTGTTGGAGTGTTGCTGGTGATTGTTGGAGTGTTGCTTCTGATTGTTGGAGTATTGCCGGTGATTGTTGAAGTCTTGCTGGTGATTTTTGGACTGTTGCTGGTGATTGTTGGAGTGTTGCTGGTGATTATGGCATGTTGCTGTTGATTATGGCGTGTTGCTGATGATTATGGAGTGTTGGTGGTGATTATGGAGTGTTGGTGGTGATTATGGAGTGTTGCTGGTGATTATGGAGTGTTGCTGCTGATTATGGCGTTTTGCTGGTGATTGTTGGAGTGTTGCTGGTGATTGTTGGAGTGTTGCTGGTGAGTGTTTGAGTGTTGCTGGTGATTATGGCGTGTTGTTGGTGTGTTGCTGGTGATTGTTGGAGTGTTGCTTGTGATTATGGAGTGTTGCTGGTGATTGTTGGAGAGTTGCTGGTGATTGTTGGAGTGTTGCTGTTGATTGTTGGAGTGTTGCTGGTGATTGTTGGCATGTTGCTGGTGATTATGGCGTGTTGTTGGTGATTATGGAGTGTTGCTGGTGATTTTTGGAATGTTGCTGGTGATTATTGCACTGTTTCTCGTGATTATGCCGTGTTGCTGGTGATTATGGAGTGTTGCTGGTGATTGTTGGAGTGTTGCTGGTGATTGTTGGAATGTTTTTCAAGAAAGGGAACAGAGATAGCCCGGGAAATTACCGCCCGGTGAATCTGACCTCAGTAGTTGGTAAGCTGATGGAGAGGCTTCTGAGGGCCAAGATTTACGAGCATTTGGAGAGGTTTGACATGATCAGGAATAGTCAGCATGGATTTGTCAAGGGCAGGTCATGCCTTACGAGCCTAGTTGAGTTCTTCGGTAATGTGACTGAACACATTGACGAAGGACGTGCCTTGGACGTAGTGTACATGGACTTCAGCAAGGCTTTTGATAAGGTCCCCCATGCAAGACTTCTTGAGAAGGTGAGAGGGCATGGGATCCAAGGGCCTTTGGCTTTGTGGATCCAGAACTGGCTTGCCTGCAGAAGGCAGAGAGTGGTTGTGGATGGGTCTTTTTCGGAATGGAGGTCAGTCACCAGTGGAGTGCCCCAGGGATCTGTTCTGGGACCCTTGTTGTTTGTCATTTTCATAAATGACCTGGATGAGGAAGTGGAGGGATGGGTTAGCAAGTTCGCTGATGACACGAAGGTCGGCGGTGTTGTGGATGGTCTGGAAGGATGTCAAAAGTTGCAGCAGGATATAGATAGGATGCAGGAATGGGCGGAGAAGTGGCAGATGGACTTCAATGCGGATAAATGTGTAGTAGTCCATTTCGGCAGAACTAACGGGATGAACGAGTACACTATTAAGGGCAGGGGTCTTAGTAGCGTTGAAGAGCAGAAGGATCTCGGGGTCCGGGTTCACAGGACTCTTAAATCGGCCTCGCAGGTGGAGGAGGTGGTCAAGAAGGCGTATGGTGTACTGGCCTTCATTAATCGAGGGATTGAGTTTAGGAGTCGGGAGGTAATGCTGCAACTTTACAGGACCCTCGTCAGGCCTCATTTGGAGTACTGTGCGCAGTTCTGGTCGCCTCACTATAGGAAAGACGTAGAAGCTATTGAAAGGGTGCAGAGGAGATTTACAAGGATGTTGCCTGGACTGGGAGGCATGCCTTATGAAGATAGGTTGAGGGAGCTGGGACTCTTTTCTCTGGAGAGGCGAAGGTTGAGAGGCGACCTGATAGAAGTTTATAAAATGTTGAGAGGAATAGATAGGGTGGACTCTCAGACGCTATTTCCCCGGGTTGAAATGGTCGCTACGAGAGGACACAGATTTAAGGTGCGGGGAGGGAAGTACAGAGGTGATGTTAGGGGTAAGTTTTTCACTCAGCGGGTAGTGAGTGATTGGAATCGGCTGCCGTCGTCGGTGGTGGAGGCGAACTCGCTGGGGTCTTTTAAAAGACTTCTGGATGAGTATATGGGGTTTAATGGGATTGGGGGTTATAGATAGGTCTATAGATTGGTGGGGTCGATGCGATCGGCGCAACTCGAGGGCCGAAGGGCCTGTTTGTGCTGTAATGTTCTATGTTCTATGTTGGTGGTGATTGTTGTAATGTTGCTGTTGATTGTTGGATTGTTGCTGGTGATTGTTGGAGTGTTGCTGGTGATTATTGGAGTGTTGCCGGTGATTGTTGGAGTGTTACCGGTGATTGTTGGAGTGTTGCTGGTGATTGTTGGAGTGTTGCTGGTGATTATGGCGTGTTGCTGGTGATTTTGGCGTGTTCCTGGTGATTATGTGTTTTGCTGGTGATTATGGAGTGTTGCTGGTGATTGTTGGCGTGTTGCTGGTGATTGTTGGAGTGTTGCTGGTGATTATGGCGTGTTGTTGGTGATTATGGCGTATTGCTGGTGATTATGGAGTGTTGATTGTTATTATGGAGTGTTGCTGGTGATTGCTGGAGTACTGCTGATGATTATGGAGTGTTGCTAGTGATTATGGCGTGTTGCTGGTGATTGTTGGAGTATTGCTGGTGATTCTTGGAGTATTGCTGGTGATTGTTGGAGTGTTGCTTGTGATTGTTGGAGTACTGCTGGTGATTATGGCGTGTTGCTGGTGATTGTTGGAGTGTTGCTGGTGATTGTTGGAGTGTTGCTGGTGATTGTTGGAGTGTTGCTTGTGATTGTTGGACTGTTGCTGGTGATTGTTGGAGTGTTGCCGGTGATTGTTGGAGTCTTGCTGGTGATTTCTGGACTGTTGCTGGTGATTGTTGGAGTGTTGCTGGTGATTATGGCGTGTTGCTGGTGATTATGGAGTGTTGCTGGTGATTATGGAGTGTTGCTGGTGATTATGGCGTGTTGCTGGTGTCTGTTGGAGTGTTGCTGGTGATTGTTGGATTGTTGCTTGTGATTGTTGGAGTGTTGCTTGTGATTGTTGGAGTGTTTCTGGTGATTGTTGGAGTGTTGCCGGTGATTGTTGGAGTCTTGCTGGTTATTTCTGGACTGTTGCTGGTGATTGCTGGAGTGTTGCTGGTGATTATGGAGTGTTGCTGGTGATTATGGCATATTGCTGGTGATTATGGCGTGTTGCTGGAGATTATGGCGTGTTGCTGGTGATTGTTGGAGTGTTGCTGGTGATTGTTGGAGTGTTGCTGGTTATTGTTGGAGTGTTGCTGGTGATTGTTGGAGTGTTGCTGGTGATTGTTGGAGTGTTTCTGGTGATTGTTGGAGTATTGCTGGTGATTGTTGGAGTGTTGCTGGTGATTGTTGGAGTGTTGCTGGTGATTGTTGGAGTGTTGCTTCTGATAGTTGGAGTGTTGCTGGGGATTGTTGGATTGTTGCTGGTGATTGTTGGAATGTAGCTGGTGATTGTTGGAGTGTTGCTGGTGATTGTTGGATTGTTGCGACTGATTGTTGGATTGTTGCTAGTGATGGAATGTTGCTGTTGATTGTTGGAGTGTTGCTGGTGATTATGGAGTGTTGCTGGTGATTGTTGGATTGTTGCTGGTGATTGTTGGAGTGTTGCTGGTGATTATGGGGTGTTGCTGGTGATTGTTGGAGTGTTGCTGGTGATTGTTGGAGTGTTGCTGGTGATTGTTGGAGTGTTGCTTGTGATTGTTGGAGTGTTGCTGGTGATTGTTGGAGTGTTGCCGGTGATTGTTGGAGTCTTGCTTGTGATTTCTGGACTGTTGCTGGTGATTGTTTGAGTGTTGTTGGTGATTATGGAGTTTTGGTGATTGTTGGAGTGTTGCTGGTGAGTGTTGGAGTGTTGCTGGTGATTGTTGGAGTGTTGCTTGTGATTGTTGGAGTATTGCTGGTGATTGTTGGAGTGTTGCCGGTGATTGTTGAAGTCTTGCTGGTGATTTTTGGACTGTTGCTGGTGATTGTTGGAGTGTTGCTGGTGATTATGGCATGTTGCTGTTGATTATGGCGTGTTGCTGATGATTATGGAGTGTTGGTGGTGATTATGGAGTGTTGCTGGTGATTATGGAGTGTTGCTGGTGATTATGGCGTTTTGCTGGTGATTGTTGGAGTGTTGCTGGTGATTGTTGGAGTGTTGCTGGTGATTGTTGGAGTGTTGCTGGTGATTGTTGGAGTGTTGCTCGTGAGTGTTTGAGTGTTGCTGGTGATTATGGCGTGTTGTTGGTGTGTTGCTGGTGATTGTTGGAGTATTGCTTGTGATTATGGAGTGTTGCTGGTGATTGTTGGAGAGTTGCTGGTGATTGTTGGAGTGTTGCTGGTGATTGTTGGCGTGTTGCTGGTGATTATGGCGGGTTGTTGGTGATTATGGAGTGTTGCTTGTGATTGTTGGAGTGTTGCTTGTGATTGTTGGAGTGTTTCTGGTGATTGTTGGAGTGTTGCCGGTGATTGTTGGAGTCTTGCTGTTTATTTCTGGACTGTTGCTGGTGATTATGGAGTGTTGCTGGTGATTATGGCATATTGCTGGTGATTATGGCGTGTTGCTGGAGATTATGGCGTGTTGCTGGTGATTATGGAGTGTTGCTGGTGATTGTTGGAGTGTTGCTGGTGATTGTTGGAGTGTTTCTGGTGATTGTTGGAGTATTGCTGGTGATTGTTGGAGTGTTGCTGGTGATTGTTGGAGTGTTGCTTCTGATAGTTGGAGTGTTGCTGGGGATTGTTGGATTGTTGCTGGTGATTGTTGGAATGTAGCTGGTGATTGTTGGAGTGTTGCTGGTGATTGTTGGATTGTTGCTACTGATTGTTGGATTGTTGCTAGTGATGGAATGTTGCTGTTGATTGTTGGAGTGTTGCTGGTGATTGTTGGAGTCTTGCTGTTTATTTCTGGACTGTTGCTGGTGATTATGGAGTGTTGCTGGTGATTATGGCGTGTTGCTGGAGATTATGGCGTGTTGCTGGTGATTATGGAGTGTTGCTGGTGATTGTTGGAGTGTTTCTGGTGATTGTTGGAGTATTGCTGGTGATTGTTGGAGTGTTGCTGGTGATTGTTGGAGTGTTGCTTCTGATAGTTGGAGTGTTGCTGGGGATTGTTGGATTGTTGCTGGTGATTGTTGGAATGTAGCTGGTGATTGTTGGAGTGTTGCTGGTGATTGTTGGATTGTTGCTACTGATTGTTGGATTGTTGCTAGTGATGGAATGTTGCTGTTGATTGTTGGAGTGTTGCTGGTGATTGTTGGATTGTTGCTGGTGATTGTTGGAGTGTTGCTGGTGATTATGGGGTGTTGCTGGTGATTGTTGGAGTGTTGCTGGTGATTGTTGGAGTGTTGCTGGTGATTATGGAGTGTTGCTGGTGATTGTTGGAGTGTTGCTTATGATTGTTGGAGTGTTGCCGGTGATTGTTGGAGTCTTGCTTGTGATTTCTGGACTGTTGCTGGTGATTGTTGGAGTGTTGCTGGTGATTACGGCGTGTTGCTGGTGATTATGGTGTGTTGCTGGTGATTATGGAGTGTTGCTGGTGATTATGGCGTTTTGCTGGTAATTGTTGGAGTGTTGCTGGTGATTGTTGGAGTGTTGCTGGTGATTGTTGGAGTGTTGCTGGTGATTGTTGGATTGTTGCTTGTGATTGTTGGACTGTTGCTGGTGATTGTTGGAGTGTTGCCGGTGATTGTTGGAGTCTTGCTGGTGATTTCTGGACTGTTGCTGGTGATTGTTGGAGTGTTGCTGGTGATTATGGCGTGTTGCTGGTGATTATGGAGTGTTGCTAGTGATTATGGAGTGTTGCTGGTGATTATGGCGTGTTGCTGGTGTTTGTTGGAGTGTTGGTTGTGATTGTTGGAGTGTTGCTGGTGATTCTTGGAGTGTTGCTGGTGATTATGGAGTGTTGCTGGTGATTGTTGGAGTGTTGCTGGTGATTGTTGGTCTGTTGCTGGTGATTGTTGGAGTGTAGCTGGTGATTGTTGGAGTGTTGCTGGTGATTGTTGGATTGTTGCTGGTGATGGAGTGTTGCTGTTGATTGTTGGAGTGTTGTTGGTGATTGTTGGAGAGTTGCTGGTGATTGTTGGAGTGTTGCTGTTGATTGTTGGCATGTTGCTGGTGATTATGGCGTGTTGTTGGTGATTATGGAGTGTTGCTGGTGATTTTTGGAATGTTGCTGGTGATTATTGCACTGTTTCTGGTGATTATGCCGTGTTGCTGGTGATTATGAAGTGTTGCTAGTGATTGTTAGAGTGTTGCTAGTGATTATGGAGTGTTGCTGGTGATTGTTGGAGTGTTGCTGGTGATTGTTGGAATGTTTTTCAAGAAAGGGAACAGAGATAGCCCGGGAAATTACTGCCCGGTGAATCTGACCTCAGTAGTTGGTAAGCTGAGTGTTGCTGGTGATTGTTGGAGTGTTGCTTGTGATTGTTGGAGTATTGCTGGTGATTGTTGGAGTGTTGCCGGTGATTGTTGAAGTCTTGCTGGTGATTTTTGGACTGTTGCTGGTGATTGTTGGAGTGTTGCTGGTGATTATGGCATGTTGCTGTTGATTATGGCGTGTTGCTGATGATTATGGAGTGTTGGTGGTGATTATGGAGTGTTGCTGGTGATTATGGAGTGTTGCTGGTGATTATGGCGTTTTGCTGGTGATTGTTGGAGTGTTGCTGGTGATTGTTGGAGTGTTGCTGGTGATTGTTGGAGTGTTGCTCGTGAGTGTTTGAGTGTTGCTGGTGATTATGGCGTGTTGTTGGTGTGTTGCTGGTGATTGTTGGAGTATTGCTTGTGATTATGGAGTGTTGCTGGTGATTGTTGGAGAGTTGCTGGTGATTGTTGGAGTGTTGCTGTTGCTTGTTGGAGTTTTGCTGGTGATTGTTGGCGTGTTGCTGGTGATTATGGCGGGTTGTTGGTGATTATGGAGTGTTGCTTGTGATTGTTGGAGTGTTGCTTGTGATTGTGGAGTGTTTCTGGTGATTGTTGGAGTGTTGCCGGTGATTGTTGGAGTCTTGCTGTTTATTTCTGGACTGTTGCTGGTGATTGCTGGAGTGTTGCTGGTGATTATGGAGTGTTGACAAGATTTACGAGCATTTGGAGAGGTTTGACATGATCAGGAATAGTCAGCATGGATTTGTCAAGGGCAGGTCATGCCTTACGAGCCTAGTTGAATTCTTCGATAATGTGACTGAACACATTGACGAAGGAAGTGCCGTGGACGTAGTGTACATGGACTTCAGCAAGGCTTTTGATAAGGTCCCCCATGCAAGACTTCTTGAGAAGGTGAGAGGGCATGGGATCCAAGGGCCTTTGGCTTTGTGGATCCAGAACTGGCTTGCCTGCAGAAGGCAGAGAGTGGTTGTGGATGGGTCTTTTTCGGAATGGAGGTCAGTCACCAGTGGGGTGCCCCAGGGATCTGTTCTGGGACCCTTGTTGTTTGTCATTTTCATAAATGACCTGGATGAGGAAGTGGAGGGATGGGTTAGCAAGTTCGCTGATGACACGAAGGTCGGCGGTGTTGTGGATGGTCTGGAAGGATGTCAAAAGTTGCAGCAGGATATAGATAGGATGCAGGAATGGGCGGAGAAGTGGCAGATGGACTTCAACGCGGATAAATGTGTAGTAGCCCATTTCGGCAGAACTAACGGGATGAACGAGTACACTATTAAGGGCAGGGGTCTTAGTAGCGTTGAAGAGCAGAAGGATCTCGGGGTCCGGGTTCACAGGACTCTTAAATCGGCCTCGCAGGTGGAGGAGGTGGTCAAGAAGGCGTATGGTGTACTGGCCTTCATTAATCGAGGGATTGAGTTTAGGAGTCGGGAGGTAATGCTGCAACTTTACAGGATCCTCGTCAGGCCTCATTTGGAGTACTGTGCGCAGTTCTGGTCGCCTCACTATAGGAAAGACGTAGAAGCTATTGAAAGGGTGCAGAGGAGATTTACAAGGATGTTGCCTGGACTGGGAGGCATGCCTTATGAAGATAGGTTGAGGGAGCTGGGACTCTTTTCTCTGGAGAGGCGAAGGTTGAGAGGCGACCTGATAGAACTTTATAAAATGTTGAGAGGAATAGATAGGGTGGACTCTCAGAGGCTATTTCCCCGGGTTGAAATGGTCGCTACGAGAGGACACAGATTTAAGGTGCGGGGAGGGAAGTACAGAGGTGATGTTAGGGGTAAGTTTTTCACTCAGCGGGTAGTGAGTGATTGGAATCGGCTGCCGTCGTCGGTGGTGGAGGCGAACTCGCTGGGGTCTTTTAAAAGACTTCTGGATGAGTATATGGGGTTTAATGGGATTGGGGGTTATAGATAGGTCTATAGATTGGTGGGGTCGATGCGATCGGCGCAACTCGAGGGCCGAAGGGCCTGTTTGTGCTGTAATGTTCTATGTTCTATGTTCTATGTTGCTGGTGATTGTTGTAATGTTGCTGTTGATTGTTGGATTGTTGCTGGTGATTATTGGAGTGTTGCCGGTGATTGTTGGAGTGTTACCAGTGATTGTTGGAGTGTTGCTGGTGATTGTTGGAGTGTTGCTGGTGATTATGGCGTGTTGCTGGTGATTTTGGCGTGTTCCTGGTGATTATGTGTTTTGCTGGTGATTATGGAGTGTTGCTGGTGATTGTTGGCGTGTTGCTGGTGATTGTTGGAGTGTTGCTGGTGATTATGGCGTGTTGTTGGTGATTATGGCGTATTGCTGGTGATTATGGAGTGTTGATGGTTATTATGGAGTGTTGCTGGTGATTGCTGGAGTACTGCTGATGATTATGGAGTGTTGCTGGTGATTGTTGGAGTATTGCTGGTGATTCTGGGGGTATTGCTGGTGATTGTTGGAGTGTTGCTTGTGATTGTTGGAGTACTGCTGGTGATTATGGAGTGTTGCTGGTGATTATGGCGTGTTGCTGGTGATTGTTGGAGTGTTGCTGGTGATTGTTGGAGTGTTGCTGGTGATTGTTGGAGTGTTGCTGGTGATTGTTGGAGTGTTGCTGGTGATTGTTGGAGTGTTGCTGGTGATTGTTGGAGTGTTGCTTGTGATTGTTGGACTGTTGCTGGTGATTGTTGGAGTGTTGCCGGTGATTGTTGGAGTCTTGCTGGTGATTTCTGGACTGTTGCTGGTGATTGTTGGAGTGTTGCTGGTGATTATGGCGTGTTGCTGGTGATTATGGAGTGTTGCTGGTGATTATGGAGTGTTGCTGGTGATTATGGCGTGTTGCTGGTGTCTGTTGGAGTGTTGCTGGTGATTGTTGGATTGTTGCTTGTGATTGTTGGAGTGTTGCTTGTGATTGTTGGAGTGTTGCCGGTGATTGTTGGAGTCTTGCTGGTTATTTCTGGACTGTTGCTGGTGATTGCTGGAGTGTTGCTGGTGATTATGGCGTGTTGCTGGAGATTATGGCGTGTTGCTGGTGATTATGGAGTGTTGCTGGTTATTGTTTGAGTGTTGCTGGTGATTGTTGGAGTGTTGCTGGTGATTGTTGGAGTGTTGCTGGTGATTGTTGGAGTGTTGCTGGTGATTGTTGGAGTGTTTCTGGTGATTGTTGGAGTATTGCTGGTGATTGTTGGAGTGTTGTTGGTGATTGTTGGAGTGTTGCTTCTGATAGTTGGAGTGTTGCTGGGGATTGTTGGATTGTTGCTGGTGATTGTTGGAATGTAGCTGGTGATTGTTGGAGTGTTGCTGGTGATTGTTGGATTGTTGCTACTGATTGTTGGATTGTTGCTAGTGATGGAATGTTGCTGTTGATTGTTGGAGTGTTGCTGGTGATTATGGAGTGTTGCTGGTGATTGTTGGATTGTTGCTGGTGATTGTTGGGAGTGTTGCTGGTGATTATGGGGTGTTGCTGGTGATTGTTGGAGTGTTGCTGGTGATTGTTGGAGTGTTGCTGGTGATTATGGAGTGTTGCTGGTGATTGTTGGAGTGTTGCTTGTGATTGTTGGAGTGTTGCTGGTGATTGTTGGAGTGTTGCTGGTGATTGTTGGAGTGTTGCTGGTGATTGTTGGAATGTTGCTGGTGATTGTTGGAGTGTTGCTGGTGATTGTTGGAGTGTTGCTGGTGATTGTTGGAGTGTTGCTGGTGATTATGGGGTGTTGCTGGTGATTGTTGGAGTGTTGCTGGTGATTGTTGGAGTGTTGCTGGTGATTATGGAGTGTTGCTGGTGATTGTTGGAGTGTTGCTTGTGATTGTTGGAGTGTTGCTGGTGATTGTTGGAGTGTTGCTGGTGATTGTTGGAGTGTTGCTGGTGATTGTTGGAATGTTGCTGGTGATTGTTGGAGTGTTGCTGGTGATTGTTGGAGTGTTGCTGGTGATTGTTGGACTGTTGCTGGTGATTGTTGGAGTGTTGCTGGTGATTGTTGGAGTGTTGCTGGTGATTGTTGGAGTGTTGCTTGTGATTGTTGGAGTATTGCTGGTGATTGTTGAAGTCTTGCTGGTGATTTTTGGACTGTTGCTGGTGATTGTTGGAGTGTTGCTGGTGATTATGGCATGTTGCTGTTGATTATGGCGTGTTGCTGATGATTATGGAGTGTAGGTGGTGATTATGGAGTGTTGCTGGTGATTATGGAGTGTTGCTGGTGATTAAGGCGTTTTGCTGGTGATTGTTGGAGTGTTGCTGGTGATTGTTGGAGTGTTGCTGGTGATTGTTGGACTGTTGCTGGTGATTGTTGGAGTGTAGCTGGTGATTGTTGGAGTGTTGCTGGTGATTGTTGGAGTGTTGCTGGTGAGTGTTGGAATGTTGCTGGTGATTGTTGGAGTGTTGCTGGTGATTGTTGGAGTGTTGCTGGTGATTGTTGGACTGTTGCTGGTGATTGTTGGAGTGTAGCTGGTGATTGTTGGAGTGTTGCTGGTGATTGTTGGAGTGTTGCTGGTGATTGTTGGATTGTTGCTGGTGATGGAATGTTGCTGTTGATTGTTGGAGTGTTGTTGGTGATTATGGAGTGTTGGTGATTGTTGGAGTGTTGCTGGTGATTGTTGGAGTGTTGCTGGTGATGGAGTGTTGCTGTTGATTGTTGGAGTGTTGTTGGTGATTATGGAGTGTTGGTGATTGTTGGAGTGTTGCTGGTGATTGTTGGATTGTTGCTGGTGATTATGGAATGTTGCTGGTGATTGTGGAGTGTTGCCGGTGATTATGGAGTGTTGCCGGTGGTTGTTGGAGTGTTGCCGGTGATTGTGGAGTGTTGCCGGTGGTTGTTGGAGTGTTGCCGGTGATTGTGGAGTGTTGCCATTGGTTGTTGGAGTGTTGCCGGTGGTTGTTGGAGTGTTGCCGATGGTTGTTGGAGTGTTGCTCATGATTTTAGAACATAGAACATTACAGCGCAGTACATCTTCGGCCCGTAACCTAAACTATTACCCTCTAATCTAAACTATTCCAATATTATCCATATATCTATCCAATGTTCATTTGAATGCCCTTAAAGTTGGCGAGTCCACTACTGTTGCAGGCGGGGCATTCCACTCCCTTACTACCCTCTGGGTAAAGAACCTACCTCTGATATCCGTCCTATATTTATCATCCCTCAATTTAAAGCTATGTCCCCTCGTGTTCGCCATCGCCATCCGAGGAAAAATGCTTTCACTGTCCACCCTATTTAATCCTCTGTTCATCTTGTATGCCTCAATTAAGTCACCTCTTAACCTTCTTTTCTCTAAAGAAAACAACTCAGCCTTTCCTCATAAGATCTTCACACCATACCAGACAACATCCTGGTAAACCGCCTCTGCAGCCTTTCCAGTGCTTCTACATCTTTCTTATAATGCGGCGACCAGAACTGTACACAATACTCTAAGTGCGGCCTCACCACAGTTTTGTACAGCTGCAACATGATCTCAAGGCTCCGAAATTCAATCCCTCTACCAATAAAAGTTAACATACCATACGCCCCTATCAACCTGGATGCCAACTTTCAGGGATCTATGCACTTGTACACCGAGATCTCTCTGCTCAGCCACACTACCAAGAGTCTTTCCATTGGCCCAATACGCTGTAATCCCGTTACTCCTTCCAAAGTGAATCACCTCACACTTTTCCATATTAAACTCCATTTGCCACCTCTCGGCCCAGCTCTGCAGCTTATCTATGTCCCTCTGCAAACTGTAACACCCATCCTCACAGTCTACAACTCCTCCGACTTTACTGTCGTCCGCAAATTTACTAACTCATCCTTCTACACCCTCATCTAGGTCATTTATAAAAATGACAAACAGCAGAGGCCCCAAAACAGATCCCTGCAGTACACCACTAGTAACTGAACTCCAGGTTGAATATTTCCCATCAACCACCACCCTCTGTCTTCCATCAGCTCGCCAATTCCTGATCCAAACCGCTAAATCACCCTCAATCCCATGAATCACCCTTATCCACCACTATGGTCACCTTCTCAAAGAACTCAGTAAGGTTTCTGAGGCACAACCTATCCTTCACAAAACAATGTTGACCATCCCTAATCAAATTATTTCTCTCAAGATGATTATAAATCCTGTCTCTTATAATCCTTTCCAAAACTTTGCGCACAATAGAAGTAAAGCTCACTGGTCTATAATTTTCAGGATGGTCTCTACTCTCCTTCTTGAACAAGGGGACAACATTTGCTATCCTCCAGTCTTCTCGCACTATACCTTAGCCAATGGTGACATAAAGATCAAAGCTAAAGGCTCTGCAATCTCCTCCCTAGCCTCCCAGAGAATCCTAGGATAAATCCCATCCAGCCCAGGGAACATATCTATTTTCATACTTTCAAGAATTGCTAATACCTCCTCCCTATGTACCTCAATCCCATCTAGTCTAAAAACCTGTATCTCAGTATTCTCCTCGACTACATTGACTTTTTCCTGCATGAGTACTAATGAAAAATATTCATTTAGTGCCTCTCCTATCTCTTCAGGCTCCATGCACAACTTCCCACTACTGTCTCTGACTGGCCCCAATCTTACCCTAATCATTCTTTTATTCCTGACATACTAATAGAAAGCTTTAGGGTTCTCCTTGATCCTACCTGCCAAAGTCTTCTCATGTCCTCTTCTGGCTCTTCTTAATTCTCTCTCTAGCTCCTTCCTGGCTAATTTGTAACTCTCCAGTGCCCTAACTGAGCCTTCATGTCTCATCTTTACATAAGCCTCCTTCTTCCTCTTCACCAGAGATTTAACTTCCTTAGTAAACCATGGTTCCCTCACTCAACCACTTCCTCCCTTCCTGACAGGTACATATTTATCAAGGACTCGCAGTAGCTGCTCCTTGAACATTTCAATTGTTCCCATCCCCTGCAGTTTCCTTCTCCAACCTATGAACCCTAAATCTTGCCTAATTGCCTCAGAATTTCCTTTCCCCCAGCTAAGGTAAACGTAACCGAAATGTGGTCACTATCGCCAAAGTGCTCACCTACCTCCAAGTTAAAGTCCCCCATAACAACTACCCTTTCACTCCTTTCCAGGATCATCTTTGTAATCCTTTCCTCTACATCTCTGGAACTTTTTTGGAGGCCTATAAAAAACTCCCAGCTGGACCGCTCCTTTCCTGATTCTAACTCAGCCCATACTACCTCAGTAGACAAGTCTTCATCAAACGTCCTTTCTGCCACCATAATGCTGTCCTTGACTAACAATGTTACGCCTCCCCAGTTTTGCTGGTGTTTTGCTGAAAGTTCATGTTTTCTATATTTGGTGTTTTGCTGCTGATTGTTGGAGTTTTGCTGTTGATTGGAGTTTTGCTGGTGATGATTGTTGGAGTTTTGGTGGTGTTTTGATGATTACTTTGTGCTTTTGTTTATGTTTGTTGCTGTTTTGCTTGTGACTGTTGTTGTTTTGCCAGTAATTGCTGGAGTTTTGCTTTTGATTGTTGGAGTTTTGCTGGCGATTCTTGGAGTTTTGCTGGTGAGCATGGAGTGTTGCTGTTGATTATGGAGTGTTGCTGGCGATTGTTGGAGTTTTCCTGGTGATTGTTGGTGTTTTGCCAGCGATTGCTGGAGTTTTGCTGGTAATTGTTGGCATTTTGCCGGTGATTGTTGGTGTTTTGTTAGTGGTTGTTTGAGTTTTGCTCGTGATTATTGGAGCTTTGTGATGTTTGTTGGAGTTTTGTGGGTGATTATTAGAGGTTTGCTGGTGATTATTAGAGGGTTGCTGCTAATTATGGCAGTTTTGATGGTGATTGTTGGAGTTTTGATGGTGATTGTTGGAGTTTTGCTGGTGATTGTTGGTGTTCTGCTGGTGATTGTTGGAGATTTGCTGGTGTTTTTTGGAGTTTTGTTCGTGTTTGTTGGAATTTTGATGGTGATTGTTGGAGATTTGCTGGTGTTTTTTGGAGATTTGCTGGTGTTTTGATGGTGATTGTTGGAGTTTTGCTGATGATTGTTGGAGTTTTGATGGTGATTGTTGGAGTTTTGATGGTGATTGTTGGAGTTTTGATGGTGATTGTTGGAGTTTTGCTGGTGGTTGTTGGTGTTCTGCTGGTGATTGTTGGAGATTTGCTGGTGTTTTTTGGAGTCTTGTTCGTGTTTGTTGGAGATTTGCTGGTGTTTTTTGGAGATTTGCTGGTGTTTTTTGGAGTTTTGATGGTGTTTTTTGGAGTTTTGATGGTGATTGTTGGAGTTTTGATGGTGATTGTTGGAGTTTTGATGGTGATTGTTGGAGTTTTGCTGGTGGTTGTTGGTGTTCTGCTGGTGATTGTTGGAGATTTGCTGGTGTTTTTTGGAGTCTTGTTCGTGTTTGTTGGAGATTTGCTGGTGTTTTTTGGAGATTTGCTGGTGTTTTTTGGAGTCTTGTTCGTGTTTGTTGGAGATTTGCTGGTGTTTTTTTGGAGATTTGCTGGTGTTTTTTGGAGATTTGCTGGTGTTTTTTGGAGTCTTGTTCGTGTTTGTTGGAGATTTGCTGGTGTTTTTTGGAGATTTGCTGGTGTTTTTTGGAGTTTTGATGGTGTTTTTTGGAGTTTTGATGGTGATTGTTGGAGTTTTGATGGTGATTGTTGGAGTTTTGATGGTGATTGTTGGAGTTTTGCTGGTGGTTGTTGGTGTTCTGCTGGTGATTGTTGGAGATTTGCTGGTGTTTTTTGGAGTCTTGTTCGTGTTTGTTGGAGATTTGCTGGTGTTTTTTGGAGATTTGCTGGTGTTTTTTGGAGTCTTGTTCGTGTTTGTTGGAGATTTGCTGGTGTTTTTTTGGAGATTTGCTGGTGTTTTTTGGAGATTTGCTGGTGTTTTTTGGAGTCTTGTTCGTGTTTGTTGGAGATTTGCTGGTGTTTTTTGGAGATTTGCTGGTGTTTTTTGGAGTTTTGATGGTGTTTTTTGGAGTTTTGATGGTGATTGTTGGAGTTTTGATGGTGATTGTTGGAGTTTTGTTGGCGATTGTTGGAGTTTTGTTGACGATTGTTGCCGTTTTGCTGGTGATTATGGAGCTTGGCGATTCTTGGAGTTCAGCTGGTCAATGTTGTTGCAGTGACCCGTTTTGCCCAATGTTACTCCGACTTTCTGCCTTTAATCAGAATACCGCTAATGTGTGTGTGAAACACGGTGATGTACTTTGAAGAGTGTATCTGCGGCTGTGGCGTGCAGCCAGCAGCCTGATCTTCATTGAGAGACTTGTGCTGGCCTCGGCGCTGCTGCTCCAGCACTTTCTCCTCTCTCACTGCCATCGAACGGAAGATCCATATTTGGTCTATCTGAGGTAGCCGCCGGATGTCTAAATATGGGTTGAGGGAATGAGTGACCAAATATGGAGTGGCGAAGCCCTGGGTCTTCCGGGGAAGCTTCCCCTTGGTCAAGTCAGAGGTGGGGTGAGCACTTTGGGGTATGGCTAATTCCTGATTTCCAGCACTGCTTTCTGCGCTCCCTGGGGGACAGTGGGGCATCCTCTGCTCCTAATCCACAGGGAGCTCCCCAGGTTCGGCTGATAGCCCAAGGACGTCACGGAGTGCCGAAGCCGGAGCTGCCCAAACATGGGCTTCCTGAGCTCCAAATATGGGCATGTACGTCAGAGGCTGGGCTGAGCGGAACCCGCTAAATAGACAGCGCTCCCAATGCTGGCGAGGAAAGGATTCATTCAGCGGGGGAGGAGAGAGACACACAGAGAGAGAGAGAGAGAGGGGCAGAGCCGAGAGGAGAGCAGCCCGGCTCAACTCAATCAACTAAACACAGCATCTTCCCCACAATCCAGCCCCGGGCTCTCTGTCCCCGGGCTCTCTGTCCCCGGGCTCTCTGTCCCCGGGCTCTCTCCTGTCCCCGGGCTCTCTCCTGTCCCCGGGCTCTCTCTGTGCCCTGTGTCCAGATTCCAGCTCAACTGGACGGTGAGACAGCTTCGCAATGGTGACCAAGGCGGAGATCATGTCCCCTCTGCTGTCGGAACCTCTATACCATTCGGTTGACAGCTATCAGAAGCTGGAAGATGTGATGATGACAGGAACTCTGGTGACAGCCTCCACCGACCAACCCTTTTACGGGGAAGCCCTGGAGCAGTTCGAGCATCTGTCAGCAGGTGAGTCCCACACTGCGAAATCCCACCCGGCATCCCAGAGACCGAGAAATCCCACCCGGCATCCCGGAGACCGAGCAATCCCACCCGGAATCCCGGAGACCGAGCAATCCCACCCGGAATCCCGGAGACCGAGAAATCCCACCCGGAATCCCGGAGACCGAGAAATCCCACCCGGAATCCCAGAGACCGAGCAATCCCACTCGGAATCCCGGAGACCGAGAAATCCCACCCGGAATCCCGGAGACCGAGAAATCCCACCCGGAATCCCGGAGACCGAAAAATCCCACCCGGAATCCCGGAGACCGAGCAATCCCACCCGGAATCCCGGAGACCGAGAAATCCCACCCGGAATCCCGGAGACCGAGCAATCCCACCCGGAATCCCGGAGACCGAGCAATCCCATCCGGAATCCCGGAGACCGAGAAATCCCACCCGGAATCCCGGAGACCGAGAAATCCCACCCGGGATCCCGGAGACCGAGCAATCCCACCCGGAATCCCGGAGACCGAGAAATCCCACCCGGAATCCCGGAAACCGAGCAATCCCACCCGGAATCCCGGAAACCGAGCAATCCCACCCGGAATCCCGGAAACCGAGCAATCCCACCCGGAATCCCGGAAACCGAGCAATCCCACCCGGAATCCCGGAGACCGAGCAATCCCACCCGGAATCCCGGAAACCGAGCAATCCCACCCGGAATCCCGGAGACCGAGAAATCCCACCCGGAATCCCGGAAACCGAGCAATCCCACCCGGAATCCCGGAGACCGAGAAATCCCACCCGGAATCCCGGAGACCGAGCAATCCCACCCGGAATCCCGGAGACCGAGCAATCCCACCCGGAATCCCGGAGACCGAGCAATCCCACCCGGGATCCCGGACCCAGCTCAGCTCGCATTGCGGAACCGTGACGCCAGTGTGTGTGTGTGTGTGTGTGTGTTCAAGGTGATAATGATGCTATACCGTGTGCGGGAGATGGGAAACGAGAAAGGAGCTTTCCCTCGATTAAAACCACTGAACACATGGGGAATCTTCCAATCTGCATTATTTATCACGGTACCACGCCAGGAGTCAGCCAGCTGGAGGACAGGGAATAAATACCTCGAGAGTAGCACCTTGCACAAAAAAAAAATTCTCCCTCCCTCCTCCAGAACACCACCCCCATCCCACACATACACGCACTCTCATACACAGACAGGCATTCACACACAGACACACATACACACACCACACATACAGACACACACACAGGCACTCAAAAGAGACATACACATACATAGAGACACATACAATCAGGCAGTCACACACACACCACAGGGAGAGACACACAGGCACTCATACACACAGACACACGCCACACAGAGACACATACAAACAGACGGGCATACACACATCGATCCAACTATAGATAGATAGATAGATACACACGGAAGAGACACACAGGTAATAAACATTGGGGAACAGTGAAATAAAGTCACCGATAAAGAGGGCACACAGATTCAACATACAAATGCTGAGGAATCACCAGCAGACACATATAGAAAGATCTGTACATTAATATTTATATGAAGCACAGTTTCAGGCAGATTGAAATGATATTCTGATAAATCTTTGAAATGATTTTCCTTTATCGTTTCAGATACGTTTACAGATATTTCATCTGGCATTGATAAATCCCTCCTCGAGACTTATTCGACCCAAAACTGCCGCCTGCCATCCATTTCCTACACAGGCCGTTTCTCACTGGAACCTGCTTCGGGCAACAGCAGCCTGTGGCCGGAGCCACTCTTCAGCCTCGTCAGTGGCATTGTCAGTATGAGCGCCTCTTCCTCCAGTCAGCCCATCAGTTGCTCTGGCCAACCAAATGAATCCACTGCAATCTACTCGTCCCCTTCAACTTTAACTAACTCCAACTCGGACATGTTCACAGGCCAGTCTGATGGTTTCCCGAGTGCCAGTAACACTATCCAGTACCCTCCTTATTCCAACACAAAGAACTGCAACACAAGCTACCAGCTGCCAATGATCCCGGACTATCTGTTCAGCCAGCAGGAGGACATTACCATGAACACGTTGGACCAAAAACCTTTTCAAACATTGGAGCCCAGAGCTCAACCTTCCCTCATCCCCCTGTCTACCATCAAAGCCATAGCCAACCAGAGCAGTTGTCCTCAGTCCAAGAACACTAACAATTACCACTCTCAACTGATAAAACCGTCCAGACTGAGGAAATATCCCAATAGGCCTAGCAAAACCCCTCCTCATGAGCGACCATATGCCTGTCCCATGGAGACTTGTGACCGCCGTTTCTCCAGGTCTGATGAACTCACTCGCCACATCCGGATACACACTGGTCAGAAACCTTTCCAGTGCCGGATCTGCATGAGAAACTTCAGCAGAAGCGACCACCTCACAACTCACATCCGCACACACACTGGCGAGAAGCCTTTCGCTTGCGAAATCTGTGGTCGGAAGTTTGCAAGAAGTGATGAGAGGAAAAGACACACAAAGATTCACCTGAGGCAGAAGGAAAAGAAAGCAGATAAGGCCCTGTGTATCTCCAGCTGTACAACTCCGCCTTCAATCTCCTTCCCAGCCCCAGTGACCAACACATATCCCTCTGCAGTAGTGAGCACTTCATTCGAATCAGCAGTAACCAGTACTTTTCCCTCTGCAGTAGTCAGTACTACATTTGAATCGCCAGACACCAACACATATCCCTCTGCAGTAGTCAGTAATTCATTTGAATCGCCACACACCAACACATATCCCTCTGCAGTAGTTAGTACTTCATTTGAATCGCCAGACACCAACACATATCCCTCTGCAGTAGTCAGTACTTCATTTGAATCTCCAGAAACCAACACATATCCCTCTGCAGTAGTCAGTACTTCATTTGAATCTCCAGTCACCAACACGTATCCCTCTGCAGTAGTGAGCACTTCATTTGAATCTCCAATTACCAACACATATCCCTCTGCAGTAGTGTGCACTTCATTTGAATCTCCAGTCACCAACACATATCCCTCTGCAGTAGTGAGCACTTCATTTGAATCTCCAGTCACCAACACATATCCCTCTGCAGTAGTGAATAACACCTACCCTTCCGTAATCTCACCACCTTCTGAAATGCCTTCCACTCTAACACCAAGGACAATTGAGATCTGAAGTTATTCACGTCTTCAACAATGGACATGTTTTACATAAATAAACTTCATCTTGCTATTGTGTACTTGTGCCAAGCATTCCCCCATTCACAGTTCTACAGGTACTATTCATGTGAAGAATGTCTAATGGGGTTGGGGGGGAGCATTTGCATATTCCATCTTGTACATTTGGAGTTGACAGGGCATTTGGTAAATGTTCTATTGTGCAATGCTATTTTCAGTTCCTTTCAACAAAAGAAAATGCACTTGGAACGTAGTGAGGTGGCAGCATGTGCAGGATATATTCTTTATTCTGTGGAGATCACCTTGGCACTCCCAAGTGACAGAACTTTGCTTTTTTTCAGTTGGGTTTAAAAAGTTATCAGAAGTCTGTGTGCCTTTTTTGTGTGGCTTGCTGACATGTGTGTCTGTTGGTGGATGCACTGCATCAAAGCCTTAGAGGTGAAAGGGGAGAGATGATCACTAAAGGCACTTTGCAGATGGAGGGAATATTAGAAAGAAGGGGGAAAAGGGAAGAAATGCCAAAACATTTCTTTCGAATGTAAGCAAAAAAATATCTAAAAAGTATATTTTTGTAATCTAAGTGTAAATAGTTTCAGAGGCCGGATGTTACTGTTACCTACCAAGTAGGTCTGTATTTTTTGTATGTTCTCAACATGCATTTCACCAGGTGGATACATTTCAACGTAGTGTTTGTAAACGGAGCTCCTGACTGTTCTCGCTTCTTACACATTGGAATGCGCTTTACTGCCAATTGGATATTTGGTGTAAAATATATCCTTGAGGGAAAAAAGCAAAATAAATCTTCAAAAGATTTATCTCTTAATTTGTCTGTCTCTTGGCTCCTGGTTAAAAGGCACAGAACTTCCAAAAGTGAATTACATCTTGATGCAAACACACCCCAGAGGAAAACATGCAGTCCACAAACAGAGATATTCACTGCCAAACCAAACACATCCATTTACAATGCATGTATACCTACTCACAAGTTCACTACCTAATTAGAAATACTGAATCTAATTGAAATCAACGTGATCAGTACTGCTGTCTCACAGTGCCTGGGATCTGGGTCACTGTCTGGGTGGAGTTTGCGTGTTTTCCCCATTTCTGCATGGATTTCCTCCGGCTGCTCTTCAAAGATGTGCAGATTAGGTGGATTGGCCATGCTAAATTGCCTCTTAATGTCCAAAGATGTGTAGGTTAGGGGAATTGGTCATTGGGTGGGCATGGTAGGGGGAGAGCCCGGGTAAGATGCTCTTTCAGAGAGTCAGTGAAAATTTAATAAAACAAATAGCCTCCTTCTGCACTGTAGCGATTCTATGGTTCTGTTGACATGGTAAAATATAGCTGAGTAATAAGTCAACTTTAAAGGGGATGTAGAACCACTACAGTCAATATATAACTCCAATATAGGACAAAAATAGAACAAAAAAGCCAAAGCACCCTGAATGATGAAAGAAATAGTAAGATGAAGTAGAAAAGTGTGAGGATAAAAGATGTCAGGTGAACCAGAGCCCTGAAAAACTTGGGATGTGCATGTGGTGCAACATAAACATGCACTCCCCAGAGAAAAAACATTAACAACCCTAAAACGATTTACTCCTCAGACAGAAACATCCAGATAGAGACACCCGCTCCCTGGACGGAAAGATTCTTTCCCGGACGGAAATATTCACTACACAGACAGAAACATTCACTTCCAAGACAGAAATATTCGCACCCCTGTGAAATATACATTCCCTAGACACAAAACATTCACTCCCCAAATATTTACTTTTGTGGCAGGTGTATTCATTTGCAGTGCAATTGTTTTCTGTTTCCATACAATCATGACTTCAGGTAAGGGCTTTGATGATGCTTCTGTTGGTATTTGTGAGGTTTGCATATTGTGAGTAAGTTTGCTGTAATTAGGGTCTTTCATTTTTGTTTGGCTTGTTTGGATAAAATTGGGAGTTTATTTTTTTCAGTGAGTGTATTAAGTGTCCATATTTTAGCATGCACATCAGTCTTTTTACATGACTTCAATAAATTTCATGGTGACGTTTGTACACACAAAAATATAAAATCTTTATATTTCCACAGGGTAGCCACTACAACAATGCAGCACTCACTCAGTACTGACCCCTCAACAATGCAGCGCTCCCTCATTACTGACCCTCTGACAATGCAGCACTCACTCAAGTACTGACACTTTGACAGTGCAGCTCTCCCTCAGTATTGACCGTATGACAATGCAGCACTCACTCAGTACTGGCCCTCTGACAATGCAGCACTCCCTCAGTGTTATGAAGTGGAGGTGGATCCCCCATCTGAGAACTAACACCTAGCCACTCAGAGGACTCTCATAATCTGTACAAGTGAGTATGAAGTAGTACAATCTGTGCTTCAGCAACTTTTAGTGGTTAAATCAAAATAAGTACCTTACACTCTCTCTCAAGTCAACAAGTAACAATTTATTTCTCTAACTAGCAGTGAACAAGTTAACTAAACTATTAACAAACCGAATAAAACATGATTCCAATGGAATGCTATTTAGATACAATTCCTACTTATTAACAAAAAGATAGAATTATAGTCACTCTCTGAGTTACAACCAAGTTTGTCATCCCCTGGAATATTCTGGGCTTTCTCTGTTGATTCACTCTGTCTTCTTTGGTATCTTCACTTTCAAGATGGAGATTTCTCTAAGACATGGATGAGACTGTTACTCTAATAGGTGGCAGTTGCCTTCTCTGCTTTTTTCCCACTGCCTCCTTCCTTTTATACCTGTGGTGACATATCAATATCTCCTACAATATGATTGATGGTTTTAGCAAACTGGGATCAAATTTAAATCTAATAGGTTGCTGGTATCCAAATGCCTGATTTAAGCTGATTGGTTGAATTAAAAATAAATCAAAAACCTGTTTGTTGTCTTGGCAACACTGCTGTCTGGCTCTTCAATACAAATGTTTCAGTCTGGGACTCCATATGCACCTGCATTTTTTTAAACTCTCTAAGCACAGAATAATACACCACCTTTATAACAGAACGATGCAATGCTTTCTGCTCTTAGCATTTTACAATTTTACAAACACCAACCTACACCAACCAATTCTATGCAACTTTGCAACACTCAGTACTGACCTTCCGACAATACAGCAATCTTTCAGGGCTCTTGATCACTTCTTTGATATTTTGCTGGTGTTTTTTCACAGCAATGTCTTGGATATTTGCCTTTAATCCATGAACATTCCAGGGCAACAATACAGTTCTGTGAAGTTCTGAAGCGAAAACAAGAATGAGAATTTGAAGAGTAATGTGTTTCCAGACTGGGACCCAATATTAATCAGCAAGAACAGAGTGTGACAAGTAATCAGAACTTGTTGCATGGAAAACGGCTTTCACAGCCATATTTCCTTCCTTGGTGACTGTTTCCATCTATGACTCTCACTACATGGATTCCAACTGAAGTTCCATTCTTCATCTTTCGAATTCACCCAGGTTTACAGGTATCTCCAGGATATACAATGCTTCTCAGACTGATGTTCTCACCACATCCTGAGATCCATGCTCAGTGCTGTGCACCATATACATTCGATATCTCTCTCTGACAGCACTGACAAACTCTATCTCAAAGTTGTCTTTGTCCCCAGTTTCACTTTATTCTTCGTCTCATCCAACGCATTAACAAGAAATTTTCTTTCTTCCTTTTAGGCGTTAAGGAACACAAGCTCCGACACCTATCTGAGATCCTCTATTCACTTCCATCCTTTGGATCCCGTTCCTCCTAACTCCTTGCTGCATATGCACTATACCCTCTGATCTTCCCTTTTCTGAGGCTGTGCGTGCAAAGGACTCGGCTTTGTACCCTTATGTCCTCACCTCAACAAATTTCAGGCTCGACACCATGCTGAACTCTTCTTCAGCTGTCTTTGTTTCCACGCTCACTCCTTTGGCAGGAGCCCCACCACCCCAACTTAGCAGATCTTTCCCCCTTTCATAGCTCCTTCATTGGTACATCAACAACTATTTTGGTGCTGCATCATATGAACCTGGAAAAAATTGTCAATTTCACTTACAATTTTCATCCCTTTATCACTTTCACATGGTCCATATCTGACATTTCTCTTCAATTCCTTGAGCTCTCTGGTTCTATTTCTGATGATAAATTGTCCACCAGTATTCATTACAAACATACTACCTTCAATAAGAGTGTTTCACGCCCCAAATCCTGTAAGGACTTCATCCCATTCTCTCAGTTCCTTTGCCTTCACCACATCTGTTCTGATGGTGTCACTTTCCAAAATGGCTCTGGTGATATATGAACAACACAAAGGGCCATGCAAACCTGAGGTGTTTGCTCTATTCTCTATTTTCACAGATGCTGTCAGGCCTGCTGAATTTCTCCAGCATTTTCTGTTTTTTGTTTCAGATTCCAGCATCCCGTAGTATTTTGCCTTTGTTGTAGAACTTGTTGCATGTTCATTCATTGGCAGCTTTGGATTGGATGAAGCAAACAAAACAGGTCTGAAAGTCATTAAACAACAAGATACAGTCTGTAAAGATTAGTACTGTGCAAAGCAATTATATCAAAACACAGGTCTTGTTTTACAATAAAATAGGCAGTCAGGCTGAACAATTTCAACATTGTCCTTCCCCTCAGCTTGTTGCTCCAATCCATGGTTCAAGAACTCTTGCTATGAGGTCTCCATACATTATCAGCACCAAGTTCACAACCCAGTTTCTACATTCTCTACCCAACAGTGACTTTTATCCTTTCTGAGCAGAACCAGGCAAGAGAATTGGCTCAATTATGTTGGGAGACTGAATGAAGTATGCCTTTATGGGAGACTTGATGATAGATTTTAAAGAGGTTTTATTCTCCTAAATGCCATTCTTATTGAATCTACTGCATTTTGTACTGAATACAATAAACAGTCCATTTGTTGAATGTTAGAGTATGAATATATTTCGTTCCACTGACTCAGTAATGCCATATTAACTTGTATCATTAAATCTGATCTTTGAACTCAGGCTGCGAGTGCAAGGGCAGAATATTGCACCTACACTGATCAGTTACAAACAAAGCAGACTTCCTATGTCCTCTCCTTTCTCACAATATTTTACATTGCTGTGTATTTGCACCAGCTATTTTTTACTCTTTTCCCCATCCACTCAGTGTCTCTGGTCTGCAAAGATAGGGGGATACTGAGGATGGATGATAGCATGCTGTGATAACGCATAGTTGGATGGTGTTTTGCCTGACCAACAATTCAATGCTTGCTCTGAACCTCCAATTGCTGCATCCCTCAATAAAGCCATACTGACAGAGTAGAATTCCCTTAATACTGATTTTGATAGTGCAGAGATCCCTGTGGCAACCCTCCAACAGTGCAGCATTTCATCAAAACTGACCACTCAACAATGAAGCACCCCCTAGGTACTGAGCTTCCACAGTGCACTGCTTTCTCTGCACCGACCCGCAGACACTGCAGGATACCCTTCGTACTGACACTCCAACACTATGCCTCTTGCTCAGTACTGATCCTCTGGCCCTTCTCCAACAGTGTAGCACTCTTACAGCACTGACTGTCCAACAGTGCAGAGCTGGAACATCAGAGTAGATTATGAGTTTGTCTCTGTGCAGTTGTCCTAATAGCAGGAATTCTACAAAATGACCCCTCCCCAGTCCGAGCACTCCTGACAGGTTTGCAAAAGTGGATGGTGTGACATTGGCAGGTAGGTGCTGTGATTGGATAAGTAAAAAAGTGTGAACTTGAGGTGGAGTGAGGGAGGATAGAAAGGGGTGATGTCAATGGGGGGGGGGGCAACAGCAGGCAACAGTAATGGGGTGATGATGATGGAGGTGACAGCAATAAGGGGGTGATGGGGCAATGGTGAGTATGATGGTGAGGCAAGTGATGGGGGGATAGTGATGCGTGCACAATGGTGACAGTGGCAACAGTGATAGAGTGAGGATGATGTAAGGACAAAGGTGATAAGGGGTGAGGCAATGGCGATGGGGAGGTGATGATGACAAGAGCAATGGTGATGGGGGGAAATGCCAATGGGGTGGGGGTGAAGGTGACAGCTGAGCAAGGGTGCTAAGAGGGGTCACGGTGACAATTGGGCTGTCTGAATGAAGGTGACAGCTGAGCAAGGGTGCTAAGAGGGGTCACGGTGACAATTGGGCTGTCTGAATGAAGGTGTTTTGATAGGCACTGTGACAAACGGCAATGAATTGAGATTGCTGTTTTTACTCAGATTACCAGTCGTCATTAATTGTAGTTTTACTGTTTCTGAGAGCTTCTTGGGCACATTTTGTCTGCAGTGCTTCCTATATTACTACTCTGGCTGTGCTTGAAAAATACCTTACCTACATTAGAACGGTTAGAGGTGTTCCTGGTTTACGTAACAACGCATTTCAGCTAACCGTATGTCTGAGAATAGCTCATAGCAATGGCTGCCCTATGGACTATGAAAACACTGCAGCTACTGCTGACATCAACACTTGGCTGTGCTCCAGTCTCAGCGATATCCACTTTCATCTCTCTCTCTGCTTTCCCCCACGCTCTGTCTCTCCATCTCCTCCAATCGCAATCTCGCCTTCACTGTTGCCGTAGAGAATGTCCTGAGGGGCTAGGTGTGTCAGTCCAAACACACCCGTTTTTTAAAAATAGTTACTGTCATATGACTTTGTATTCAATTAGCCAACCCAAGCGGAAATTTCCGTTTGCTCAGGAAAGCCCATATCTGGAGATTCCTGTACTCCATATAAGGAATTTCCTGTATCCACAGATGGTGTTTCCTGCCCTGTTATTGACTCTGCAGCTGACACGATGCAAATCTGCTGGTTTGCAAACCATAGGCTGAGACTGCATCAAGAGCAATGTGGGGAGCTCGACATTGCAATGTCTGCTCACAGGAGGCTCCAGATTTATGAGATAGCACGCTGGGCTGGCGGGTTCTAACACACAAAATTCAATCACCCTCTCCTTTCCAACAGCCTAGATTGTGAGCGTGTGAACACATACCCGCTGAATAAAATTTCCGCTTCTGCAAACTGAACAAAACTCGAGAGTGACAACCCTCTGTACAGCTGCAGCGAAGGGTTTTAAATGATATTTTACTGGATACGGGTTTTATTTGATTTCATGCTGAATCGTCGCTTCTTTTGCAATTTTTTCCTCGCCGTTAATATTTAAATAATTTGGAGCAGAGTGGGAGAGAAGGCTTCAGATGAGGGAGGCGGAGGATAATGATGGTGTGCGCCCATGATGCATGGGCTCTGCTTCTATACTACGGCACTCAATAGAGCCTGTCATCAATCAAACACATGTAATCATTGGCATCGTAGGTCACAGCCCAAAGGTTGATCGGCAGTTTAGCCCCAGTGTTAGGGGGTTAGCAGGGTAAATGTGTGGGGTTACGGAAATAGGGCCTGAGTGGAAAGTCCAAAAATTATACTGCAGTATGCTACAGCACCACCACCCCCCCACCCCACCCCACCCCACCCACACACACACACTTTCCGCCCCTATATTCTCTCCGCCCCCACTCTCTACGCCCCAATCCCCACATGCCCCCACCCCTCCAACTCCCACATTCCGAACCCCCACCCCTCCAACCCACCCAGTGATCCCCAGCCCCATACCCCCCAAAGACCCCCTCTCCATGACCCCTCCACCACCACAACCCCAGCCACCCCCAAGACCTCCCCACCACATTCCCCACCATTCCAATACCTCCACCCACAACACCTCTCCCGACACCTGACCCCCCCAATCACCCCCTAACCCATGATCCCCGCCACATGACAACTCCTGGCCCCAAACCGATCCCCCACCCCACAACACCCCCAAGAGCTCCCCTCATGACCCCCAAGACTCCCCCACCTCCTTCCGACACCCCCAACGCCCCCTCCGACAACACTCCCAGCCCCCAACTCCCCTCCGACATCCCCCACTGACAAGCCCCGTCCTATCTCTGACACCCCTGAAAGCCCCAACCCCATCTCCGACAGCACCCCACCGACAACCCCCCAGCCCCCTATACCCCTCCACTCCCCAACATGCCACCCACATCCCCTTCCGAAAACCCCCACAGCCCCTCCCACACCTCCCCTCCCACCCCTCACAACTTCAGCCTCTGACATCCCCCCGACACACACCCCAACTCCCCCTCCAACACATCCCCGCCCCTCTCCGAAACCCCCTGACACAATCCCCACATACCACCCCCAACACATGCGCCACCTTTCCCTCCGACACCTACCTCAGACACTACCTTCACACACACCGCCCAGCCCCCGACACACCCCACAGCCTCCCCACACCTATGACACCGATCCACCCCCACTCTGGCACATCCCCCTTTGACACACACCCACATAGCCCCACCTACCCCCCGACACCCTCCCTCCACACACACTCAGCCCCCTTCCGACACCCCCTCTGAGACCCTGCTCCGACACATTCCCCACACACCCCTCCTTCCGACGCCCCCCCCCACACCCCTCCTTCCGACGCCCCCCCCCACACCCCTCCTTCCGACGCCCCCCCCCCACACCCCTCCTTCCGACGCCCCCCCCCCACACCCCTCCTTCCGACGCCCCCCCCCACACCCCTCCTTCCGACGCCCCCCCCCACACCCCTCCTTCCGACGCCCCCCCCCACACCCCTCCTTCCGACGCCCCCCCCCACACCCCTCCTTCCGACGCCCCCCCCACACCCCTCCTTCCGACGCCCCCCCCCCACACCCCTCCTTCCGACGCCCCCCCCCACACCCCTCCTTCCGACGCCCCCCCCCACACCCCTCCTTCCGACGCCCCCCCCCCACACCCCTCCTTCCGACGCCCCCCCCCCACACCCCTCCTTCCGACGCCCCCCCCCCACACCCCTCCTTCCGACGCCCCCCCCCGCCCCTCCTTCCGACGCCCCCCCCACACCCCTCCTTCCGACGCCCCCCCCCACGCCCCTCCTTCCGACGCCCCCCCACACGCCCCTCCTTCCGACGCCCCCCCGACGCCCCCCCCACAACCCTCCCTCCGACGCCCCCTCCACGCCCCTCCTTCCGACGCCCCCCCGACGCCCCCCCCACCCCCCTCCCTCCGACGCCCCCCCCACCCCCCTCCCTCCGACGCCCCCCCCACCCCCCTCCCTCCGACGCCCCCCCCACGCCCCTCCCTCCGACGCCCCCCCGACGCCCCCCCGACGCCCCTCCTTCCGACGCCCCCCCCCCACACCCCTCCTTCCGACGCCCCCCCCCGCCCCTCCTTCCGACGCCCCCCCCACACCCCTCCTTCCGACGCCCCCCCCCACGCCCCTCCTTCCGACGCCCCCCCACACGCCCCTCCTTCCGACGCCCCCCCGACGCCCCCCCCACAACCCTCCCTCCGACGCCCCCTCCACGCCCCTCCTTCCGACGCCCCCCCGACGCCCCCCCCACCCCCCTCCCTCCGACGCCCCCCCCACCCCCCTCCCTCCGACGCCCCCCCCACGCCCCTCCCTCCGACGCCCCCCCGACGCCCCCCCCGACGCCCCTCCTTCCGACGCCCCCCCCACCGACGCCCCCCCCACCCCCCTCCCTCCGACGCCCCCCCCACCCCCCGACGCCCCCCCCCACCCCCCTCCCTCCGACGCCCCCCCCCACCCCCCTCCCTCCGACGCCCCCCCCCACCCCCCTCCCTCCGACGCCCCCCCCCACCCCCCTCCCTCCGACGCCCCCCCCCACCCCCCTCCCTCCGACGCCCCCCCCCACCCCCCTCCCTCCGACGCCCCCCCCCACCCCCCTCCCTCCGACGCCCCCCCCCACCCCCCTCCCTCCGACGCCCCCCCCCACCCCCCTCCCTCCGACGCCCCCCCCCACCCCCCTCCCTCCGACGCCCCCCCCCACCCCCCTCCCTCCGACGCCCCCCCCCACCCCCCTCCCTCCGACGCCCCCCCCCCACCCCCCTCCCTCCGACGCCCCCCCCCCACCCCCCTCCCTCCGACGCCCCCCCCCCACCCCCCTCCCTCCGACGCCCCCCCCCCACCCCCCTCCCTCCGACGCCCCCCCCCCACCCCCTCCCCACCGACGCCCCCCCCCCACCCCCCTCCCTCCGACGCCCCCCCCCACCCCTCCTTCCGACTCCCCCCCCACCCCTCCTTCCGACTCCCCACCCACACCCCTCCTTCCGACATCTCCCCGACAGCCCCCACACCTCCCAAACCCCCATCTGTCACCCCAACACACCCTCCGACATCTTCCCTCCCACACCACACTCCCAACTCCAACACCCCCCCGCTCTCCCCCCCTCCCCCCGCAATCCCCCCGCTCTCCCCCTCCCCCCCCCCCCCCCGCTCTCCCCTCCCCACCCCCCGGTCTACCCTCCCCACCCCCCGTCTACCCTCCCCACCCCCGGTCTCCCCCCCTCCCCCGCCCCCCCCCGCCCCCCCCCCCCCTCCCCCCCCTCCCCCCCCCCCTCCCCCCCCTCCCCCCCCTCCCCCCCCCCCTCCCCCCCCCCCCTCCCCCCCCTCCCCCCCCCCCCTCCCCCCCCCCGCCCCCCCCCTCCCCCCCCCGCCCCCCCCCCTCCCCCCCCCCACCCCCCCCCGCCCCCCCCCCTCCCCCCCCCCTCCCCCCCCCGCCCCCCCCCCCCCTCTCCCGCCCCCTCCCCCCCCTCTCCCGCCCCCTCCCCCCCCTCTCCCGCCCCCTCCCCCCCCTCTCCCGCCCCCCTCCCCCCCCTCTCCCGCCCCCCTCCCCGCCCCCCCTCCCCCGCCCCCCTCCCCCCCTCCCCCTCCCCCCTCCCCCGCCCCCTCCCCCCGCCCCCTCCCCCGCCCCCTCCCCCCTCCCCCGCCCCCTCCCCACTCCCCGCCCCCCTCCCCCTCCCCCCTCCCCCGCCCCCTCCCCCTCTGCTCCCCCCTCCCCCGCCCCCTCCCCTCTGCTCCCCCCTCCCCCGCCCCCTCTGCTCCCCCCCTCCCCCGCCCCCTCTGCTCCCCCCCTCCCCCCGCCCCCTCTGCTCCCCCCCCTCCCCCGCCCCCTCTGCTCCCCCCCTCCCCCGCTCCCCCCTCCCCCGCTCCCCCCCTCCCCCGCTCCCCCCCTCCCCCGCCCCCCCCCCCCCCCCGCCCCCCCCCCCGCTCCCCCCCTCCCCCGCCCCCTCTGCTCCCCCCTCACCCGCCCCCTCTGCTCCCCCCCTCCCCCGCCCCTCTGCTCCCCCCCTCCCCCGCCCCCTCTGCTCCCCCCCTCCCCCGCCCCCTCTGCTCCCCCCTCCCCGCCCTCTGCTCCCCCCCTCCCCCGCCCCCTCTGCTCCCCCCCTCCCCCGCCCCCTCTGCTCCCCCCCCTCCCCCGCCCCCTCTGCTCCCCCCCTCCCCCGCCCCCCTCTGCTCCCCCCCTCCCCCGCCCCCTCTGCTCCCCCCTCCCCCGCCCCCTCTGCTACCCCCCCTCTCTGCTCCCCCCTCCCCCGCCCCCTCTGCTCCCCCCCTCCCCCGCCCCTCTGCTCCCCCCCTCCCCCGCCCCCTCTGCTCCCCCCCCTCCCCCGCCCCCTCTGCTCCCCCCCTCCCCCGCCCCCTCTGCTCCCCCCTCCCCGCCCCCTCTGCTCCCCCCCTCCCCCGCCCCCTCTGCTCCCCCCCCTCCCCGCCCCCTCTGCTCCCCCCCTCCCCCGCCCCCTCTGCTCCCCCCCTCCCCCGCCCCCTCTGCTCCCCCCCTCCCCCGCCCCCTCTGCTCCCCCCCTCCCCCGCCCCCTCTGCTCCCCCCCTCCCCCGCCCCCTCTGCTCCCCCCCCTCCCCCGCCCCCTCTGCTCCCCCCCCTCCCCCGCCCCCTCTGCTCCCCCCCTCCCCCCGCCCCCTCTGCTCCCCCCCCTCCCCCGCCCCCTCTGCTCCCCCCCTCCCCCGCCCCCTCTGCTCCCCCCTCCCCGCCCCCTCTGCTCCCCCCCCTCCCCCGCCCCCTCTGCTCCCCCCCCTCCCCCGCCCCCTCTGCTCCCCCCCTCCCCCGCCCCCTCTGCTCCCCCCCTCCCCGCCCCCTCTGCTCCCCCCCTCCCCCGCCCCCTCTGCTCCCCCCCTCCCCCCGCCCCCTCTGCTCCCCCCCTCCCCCGCCCCCTCTGCTCCCCCCCTCCCCCGCCCCCTCTGCTCCCCCCCTCCCCCGCCCCCTCTGCTCCCCCCCTCCCCCGCCTGCTCCCCCCCTCCCCCGCCTGCTCCCCCCCTCCCCCGCCCGCTCCCCCCCTCCCCCCCCCCCGCTCCCCCCCTCCCCCCCCCCGCTCCCCCCCTCCCCCCCCCCGCTCCCCCCCTCCCCGCTCCCCCCCTCCCCCCCCCCGCTCCCCCCCTCCCCCCCCCCGCTCCCCCCCTCCCCCCCCCCGCTCCCCCCCTCCCCCCCCCCGCTCCCCCCCCCCCGCTCCCCCCCTCCCCCCCCCCGCTCCCCCCCTCCCCCCCCCCCCGCTCCCCCCCTCCCCCCCCCCCCCCGCTCCCCCCCTCCCCCCCCCCCCGCTCCCCCCCTCCCCCCCCCCCGCTCCCCCCCTCCCCCCCCCCCGCTCCCCCCCTCCCCCCCCCCCCGCTCCCCCCCTCCCCCCCCCCCCGCTCCCCCCCCCCCCCGCCCCCCGCTCCCCCCCCCCCCGCTCCCCCCCCCCCCCGCCCCCCGCTCCCCCCCCCCCCGCTCCCCCCCTCCCCCCCCCCGCTCCCCCCCTCCCGCTCCCCCCCCTCCCCCCCCCCGCTCCCCCCCTCCCCCCCCCCCCGCTCCCCCCCTCCCCCCCCCCCCGCTCCCCCCCTCCCCCCCCCCCCGCTCCCCCCCTCCCCCCCCCCCCGCTCCCCCCCTCCCCCCCCCCCCGCTCCCCCCCTCCCCCCCCCCCCGCTCCCCCCCTCCCCCCCCCCCCCGCTCCCCCCCTCCCCCCCTCCCCGCTCCCCCCCTCCCCCCCTCCCCGCTCCCCCCCTCCCCCCCCCCCCGCTCCCCCCCTCCCCCCCCCCCCGCTCCCCCCCCTCCCTCCCCCCCCCGCTCCCCCCCTCCCCCCCCCCCCCCCCCTCCCCCCCCCGCCCCCTCCCCCGTCCCCCGCCCCCTCCCCCGTCCCCCGCCCCCTCCCCCGCTCCCCCGTCCCCCGCCCCCGCCCCCGCCCCCGCCCCCGCCCCCGCCCCCTCTGCTCCCCCGCCCCCTCGCCCCCTCGCCCCCTCGCCCCCTCGCCCCCTCGCCCCCTCTGCTCCCCCTGCTCCCCCGCCCCCTCTGCTCCCCCTGCTCCCCCTGCTCCCCCGCCCCCCCGCCCCCTCTGCTCCCCCGCCCCCTCTGCTCCCCCGCCCCCTCTGCTCCCCCGCCCCCTCTGCTCCCCCGCCCCCTCTGCTCCCCCGCCCCCCCTGCTCCCCCGCCCCCCCTGCTCCCCCGCCCCCCCTGCTCCCCCGCCCCCCCGCCCCCTCTGCTCCCCCGCCCCCCCGCCCCCTCTGCTCCCCCGCCCCCCCGCCCCCTCTGCTCCCCCGCCCCCCCGCCCCCTCTGCTCCCCCGCCCCCTCTGCTCCCCCGCCCCCTCTGCTCCCCCGCCCCCCCGCCCCCTCTGCTCCCCCGCCCCCCCGCCCCCCCGCCCCCCCGCCCCCCCGCCCCCCCGCCCCCCCCGCCCCCTCTGCTCCCCCGCCCCCCCGCCCCCTCTGCTCCCCCGCCCCCTCTGCTCCCCCGCCCCCTCTGCTCCCCCGCCCCCTCTGCTCCCCCGCCCCCTCTGCTCCCCCCGCCCCCTCTGCTCCCCCGCCCCCTCTGCTCCCCCGCCCCCGCCCCCTCTGCTCCCCCGCCCCCCGCCCCCGCCCCCCGCCCCCGCCCCCCGCCCCCCGCCCCCCGCCCCCCGCCCCCGCCCCCCGCCCCCCGCCCCCGCCCCCGCCCCCTTTGCTCCCCCGCCCCCGCCCCCTCTGCTCCCCCGCCCCCGCCCCCTCTGCTCCCCCGCCCCCGCCCCCGCCCCCTCTGCTCCCCCGCCCCCTCTGCTCCCCCGCCCCCGCCCCCTCTGCTCCCCCGCCCCCTCTGCTCCCCCGCCCCCTCTGCTCCCCCGCCCCCGCCCCCTCTGCTCCCCCGCCCCCTCTGCTCCCCCGCCCCCCTCTGCTCCCCCGCCCCCGCCCCCTCTGCTCCCCCGCCCCCTCTGCTCCCCCGCCCCCTCTGCTCCCCCGCCCCCGCCCCCTCTGCTCCCCCGCCCCCGCCCCCTCTGCTCCCCCGCCCCCGCCCCCTCTGCTCCCCCGCCCCCTCTGCTCCCCCGCCCCCTCTGCTCCCCCCTCCCCCGGTGTTCTGCTGATGGTGATGTCAACATGCAGTGGGCGGTGCGCCGTGACCTAACAGAGTCCTCACGCCACACGCTCAGCGTGATGAGGTGTTTCCGGTTGGTGTTGGTTGATCCGGGGTAATCAGTGAGGAGATTGTCAGCGAGCGGCGTACGGAGCTGGAGATAGAGAGGCCAGCCGAGCGGAGAGGAGAGGAACGGGGTCCGAGGCGGACACACTGAGCTCAGGAGGCGGCCTAACGGTAGAGTGAGTGTGGTGTGGGAGCCTGGAGACAATCCAGCGGGAGAAGCGACTCAACCTCTTCGATTGACATCCGGGAGACTGAGCGCCACACATGGGGGTGGGGCTCCAGGGGCGGGGCGGGATGTCGGTGAGGGTCGCAAGGGGCGGGGCCTCGAAGGCAAAACTCATGAAGTAAATTTGGGAAAAACACATAGGATGCAGAATGTAGTGTTGCATTGGCAGGTAGGGTGAAGAGAAAGATCGGCTTTGTATGTGATAGGACCATTTAAAAGTCTGGTGTCAGCAAGTAAGAAACTGCATATTCTTGATTATGTTGGTTGCTTTCCCAAGATAGTGGGAAGTATATGATAGAATCATAGAAACCCTAGAGTGCAGAAGGAGGCCATTCGGCCCATGGTGTCTGGTAATTCCCTGACGCAAGGGTCGATTTGGCATGGCCAGTCAACCTAACCACATCTTTGGACTGTGGGAGGAAACCGGAGCACCCAGAGGAAACCAATGCAGTTATGGAGAATGTACAAACCCACACAGACACCTGAGACCGGAACTGAACCCTGTGGCGCTGTTAAGTACATTTTGCCACCATGTGGTAGACTGAGTCAGTGGACGGGAGGCTGGTTTGAACATAACAAATAGGAACAGGAGTCGGCCATCTGGCCCTTCGAGCCTGCCCCGCCATTCAGTAAAATCATGGCTGATCTGTCGTGGCTCAGTTCCACTTTCCCCTGCCTTCTCCCCATAACCCTTAATCCCCTTGCCTATCAAAAACCTATCTACCCGCGTCTTAAATATATTTAGCGAGGCAGCCTCCACCACTTCAACGGGCAGAGAATTCCAAAGATTCACCACCCTTTGAGTGAAGAAGTTCCTCCTCGACTCTGTTCTAATCTGCCCCTCCCCCTTAACTTGAGGCTGTGCCCTCTAGTCCTACTGTCTTTTTTGAGCAGGAAGAGCCTCTCCACCTCTATCCTATCCATCCCATTCATCATCTTATACGTCACAATGAGATCTCCCCTCATTCTTCTAAACTCTAACGAGTACAAGCCCAGTTTATTCAGCCTCTCCTCATAGCTCAACCCCCTCAACTCCGGTATCAGCCTAGTGAACTTCCTCTGCACTCCCTCCAAGGCCAAAATATCCTCGCATAAGTGCAGCGACCAAAACCGCACACAGTACTCCAGCTGCGGCCTCACCAGTGCCCTGTACAGTTGCAGCAAGACCTCCCTACTTTTATATTCAATCCCCCTCGCTATGAAAGCCAGCATCCCATTCGCCTTCCTGACCACCTGCTGCACCTGCAGGCTGGGTTTTTGCGACTCATGCACAACAACCCCAAGGTCCCTCTGCACCGTCACCTGCTGCAGTTTTTCGCCATGTAAGTAGTAGTCCTTCCTACCATTATTCCTATCAAAGTGGACGACTTCACACTTGCTAACATTAAATTCCATTGGCCAGTTCCTGGCCCATTCGCCCAGCCTATGTAGATCCCTCTGCAGACTCTCCACACCCTCCGCACAATTTGCCATTCCCCCAATCTTGGTGTCATCCGCAAATTTCGACACCATACACTCGGTTCCCTCCTCCGGATCATCTATATAAATGGTAAATAGCTGAGGCCCCAGCACCGATCCCTGGGGCACTCCACTAGTCACCAACTGGCCAATCCAAATAGCACCCATTGACCCCCACTCTCTGCCTCCTATTACGTGCTCACTGTGTATCCACGCTAACACCCTACCCCCAACTCCATGCCCCCTGACCTTCTGTAACAACCTCTTGTGCGGCACCTTATCAAATGCCTTCTGAAAATCAAGAAACACCACATCCACCGGTTCTCCTCTATCCACTGCACTAGATACATTCTCATAGAATTCCAATAAATTCGTCCACTCCTACCGTTGCTAACACCCGGCAAACTATTCATGTCCTCCTCCGTGAAGACCGAAGCAAAAAACTTATTCAAGGCCTCAGCCATTTCCTCATCCTGCACCACTAAGTCCCCCTTCTCATCCTCTAAGGGGTCCAACGTTCACCCTAGCCAGCCTCTTTCTTTTTATATATTTATAAAAACTCTTACTATCCTTTTTTATATTAGCGCTAGCCCAGCTTCATAGTTTATCCTTCCTTTCTTTATCAACTTCTTTGTCATTCTTTGTTGATATTTAAACCTCTCCCAATCCTCTTCTCGCTCACTACTCCTAGCCACTCTAAACGCATCCACTTTTAATTTAATACTCTCCTTTACCTCCTTCGTTATCCATAGCTGATTATCTCTCCTCCTACGATCCTTTTTAACCATCGGTTTGTGTGATGGACTGAGGCATAATTCACAACACTGGGATTCAGGGATATGGGGACTGGGCAGGAAGGTGGAATTGAAACTCAGGATGAGCCACGATCGTATTGAATGGTGCGAGGCTTGATGGGCTGAGTGGTCCATTCCTGCACCTTTTTCTTATGTTCATACCATCCCATCCCTATCCAGGGGTCTTGCTGTCCCCTTGCACCAAAGCATTCATTTCAGGGGGTCTTGGTCCCCTTTTGCACCATCTCATCATCCCTATCCACAGGGTATCAATCTCCGATTCGCACCATCTCATCCCTATCCATGGGTCCTCGGTCTTCCCTCGCACCAGCCTCCTTTCTGTAAATAGAGTGAAGAGTATTTGAATTGCTCCTTTGGCTATTTGCTGCCACCTTCAGTCACATTCTATAACTACGACCACTGTTCCAATTCATTAATCTGCTGAGTTCTTGGGGTTTTTATTCTCTATATTGCAAATTCATGCTGCTGGTTATGAGTTGTACAGAGGGGGTTATGTGATACTGCAGACAACATTTGACCATCTAACAGCCTGAAATAGGAGTGGGCTTGATAGAATCAGCTCGCATTTACAAGAAACTGTCCTGGTTTTGCAGCATTTGTTTTCTACCTCGAGCAGTTGAGGTTGGCACGTTGGCACATTGTTAGTACTGCTGCCTCACAGCGTCAGGGACCCGGGTTCAATTCCTGGCTTGGATCACTGTCTGTATGGAGTTTGCACGTTCTCCCAGTTTGTCTGGGTTTCCTCCCACAGTCTCACAGACGTGATTGCTAGGTGTATTGGCCATGCTAAATTCTCCCTCTCTGTACTTAAACAGGCACCGGCATGTGGCAACTTGGGGATTTTCATAGTAACTTCAATGCAGTGTTAATGTGAGCCTACTTGTGACTAATAAATGAAGTTTAAACTTCATGTTTGGGACTACACTAAGTTTTCTGTTTTAAGTAGGTTGTAAAAATGAAAGATCCAAGTCAGAATAATAATACTCCAAGCATCAACAGTGACGAAGTTGTTCTAAATGGCCACTCGCACGATGAGGATAATCCTTTTGCAGAGTACATGTGGATGGAAAACGAAGAAGAATTCAATAGGCAGGTGAGCACTGAAATGGCTCTTTTATAAATTTTTATTTTTAGACACAGTTCAGACCTCGGCATGTTGTTTTTCTGTCCTGGGCTAGGCTCCTTATCAGCAGAAGTCACTGTTTATTTCTGTCTTACCCCAGTAACATAACCCAGCTGCAGCATGAAACCCTGATTGTGTGTTAGAATTGAATCAGGGTTCTCACTTTGATTTAATTCTTTCACGGTGTGGAAATTTATATGCCAACTTAATTTGGTAAATGTTAAAATAACTCATCAAATTAACTAACTTTAAATGACTGTAAACGTCAGAATTTTGCAATATATCCATCTGGAATACCCATTAATATATTCATTCATTAGCTCTATGATAATCGTATGCTGTATCTTTACAAACATGAGGACAAATTTTCTGCAATTGTCACATACCTTCTTGACCTGCCTGATTGGATGCACCAGTTCCTAAACCCCGATGTTTGATTGTTTAGCTGAATGTGACTGCCCTCACTCAGTTCCATTCTTAGCCAGAGAATCTCCAGCAATGGCTTCTCTTCCAACTCCTACATAGTTACTTTAGGAGTTCCCCCAGCCATCTATACTTGGACTACCTCTTATTCCCCATCTAGAGGCTTATCAAGAATTGAAGCCAATGGGAATAAATAAAGAACAAAGAAAATTACAGTTCAGGAACAGACCCTTCGGCCCTCCAAGCCTGCACCAACCATGCTGCCCGACTTAACTAAAACCCCTTATGCTTCCGAGGACCATATCTGTCTATTCCCATTTCATTCGTGTACTTGTCAAGATGCACCTTTAAACGTCACTACCATATCCGCTTCCACTACCTACCCCGGCAACGAATTCCAGGCACCCACCACTCTCTTTGTAAAAAGTCTGCCTCGTACATCTCTTTTAAAACTTGCCCCTCGCACCCTAAACCAATGCCTCCTAGTAATTGACTCTTCCACCCTGGGAAAAAGCTTCTGACTGTCCACTCTATCTGAGCCTCTCATAATCTTGTAGACTTCTATCAGGTCTCCCCTCAACCTCAATCGCTCCAGTGAGAACAGATTAAGTTTCTCCAATCTCTCGTCATAGCTAATGCCCTCCATACCAGGCAACATTCGAGTAAATCTTTTCTGTATCCTCTCCAAAGCTTCCACATCCTTCTGGTGGTGTGGCAACCAGAATTGAATACTATCTTCCAAGTGCGGCCTCACTAAGGTTCTATGAAGCGTCAACCTGACTTGCCAGGTTTTAAACTCAGTACCCTGGCCGATGAAGGCAAGCATGCCGTATGCCTTCTTGACGACCTTCTCCACCTGAATTGCCACTTTCAGTGACCCGTGTACCTGTACACCCAGATCCCTTTGCCTATCAATATTCCTAAGGGTTCTGCCATTTACTGTATATTTCCTATCTGTAATAGATCTTCCAAAATGTATTACCTCACATTTGTCCGGATTAAACTCCATCTGCCATCTCTCCCCCTACGTCTCCAACTGATCTATATCCTGCTATAATTCTCTGATAGTCCTCATCGCTGTCTGCAATCCACCAACCTTTGTGTCGTCCACAAACTTACTAATCAAACCAGTTACATTTTCCTCCAAATCATTTATATATATTACAAACAGCAAAGGTCCCAGCACTGTGATGTTACTTGTCACAGCTCTCCATTCAGAAATGCACCCTTCCACTGCTACCATCTGTCTTCTTTGACCGAGCCAGTTTTGTGTCCGCCTTGCCAGCTCACCTCTGATCCCATGCAACTTCACTTTCTGTGCCAGTCTGTCATGAGGGACCTTGTCAAAGGCCTTACTGAAGTCCATATAGACAACATCCATAGTCCTACCCTCATCAATCATCTTCATCACTTCCTCGAAAAACTCGATCACGTTCGTGAGACACAATCTCTCCTCCACAAAACCATGTTGTCTCTCATTAATACTTATTTCCAAGCCCAAATCTGGGAATCTGGGAAAGCTCTCCATTGAACATTCCTTGCACAAACAACAATGTTTCTGATCGTTTAAGGCAAATCACCAGAATGTCATGCAGGAGATTCTCGATGACATTCCCTTCGTCTAGGGTCAAAAATGGGGATGTTCGTTGATGACTGCACAATGTTCAGCACCATTTGCAACTCGGATACTAAAACAGTCCATGTCCATACTTAGCAAGGCCTGGGCTGCTAAGTGGCAAGTAATATCCATGCTACATAAGTGATGGACAAAATCCATCTCAAACAAGGGAGAATGTAACCATTACCCCATGATATTCATTGACATCTCCATTGCTGAATACCACACTAAAGACATCCTGTGGGTTACTGTTGTTCAGAAACTTAACTGGACCAACCATATAAATAGTGGTTACAAGAATAGGTCAGAGGCTGCAGAGAGTAACTCACCTCCTGACTCCCCAAAGCCTGTCCACCATCTACAAGACACATGTCAGGAGTGTGATGGAGTACTTTCCACTTGTCTGGATGAATGCAGCTGTCATGAAGCTCGACACCATCCAGGACAAAGCAGCCTGCTTGAATGCTATTCATTCCACAAACATTAACTCACTTCACCACCAATGAACACTGGCAGCATTGTGTACCATCTAAATGCAGCACTCAAAAACTCACCAATGTTCCTTAGGCAGCACCTTCCAAGCATTGCCATACATAAAAGCACCAACACCTGGAGGTTCCTCTCCAAGTCATTCACCATCCTAACTTCAAAATATATTGCATTCCCTCAACTGTCACTGGGTGAACATGCTGGAACACCCTCCTGAACAGCACTGTGGGTTTACCTACAATTTAGGACTGCACCAGTTCAAAAAGACACCAGCATCTTCTGAAGGGCAATGAGGGACAGGGCTTGGCAGTGACCTCAATTTCCATGAAAGAGTTAACAAAGCTTGGGTATGGCTCCTGCTCTGCCCAAGACCATAAGGAACTACAAAATGTCGTGAATGTAGCCCAATCCATCACGCATAACAGTCTCCCATCCATTGACTCTATCTACACTTCCTGTTGCCTCAGCAAAGCAGCCAGCATACTTAAGGACCCCACACATCCCGGACATTCTGTCTTCCACTTTTTTCCTTTGGGAAAAAGAAACGAAAGTGTGAGGTCACATACCAACTGACTCAAGAACAGCTTGAGTCAGACTTTTGAATGGATTTAGCTTGCGTTAAGTTGATGTTTCTCTGCACCCTAACAATGACTGTAACATTACATTCTGCACTCTCTTGTTTCCTTGCCTATGAACGGTATGTTTTGTCTGTATAGCACGCAAGAAACGATTCTCATTGTGTGTTAATACGTGTGACAATAAATCAGATCAAATCAAAACTGACCTTCCTGCCCTGTCTCCACTCATAAGGACATAAGAAGAACATAAGAAATAGGAGCAGGAGTAGGCCTTCGAGCCTGCCCCGCCATTCAATAAGATCATGGCTGATCTGAAATGGATCAGTTCCACTTTCCCGCTTTCTCCCCATAACCCATAATTCCCCTGTCTATCAGAAACCTATCTATCCGTGACTTAAATATATTCAGCAAGGTAGTCTCCACCACTTCAACGGGAAGAGAATTCCAGAGATTCACCACCCTTTGAGTGAAAAAGTTCCTCCTCAACTCCGACCTAAACTGACACCCCCCCTTATCTTGAGGCTGTGCCCTCTAGTCCTGCTATCCTTTCTAAGCAGGAAGAATCTCTCTACCTCTACCCTATCTATCTCATTCATTATCTCATACGTCTCTATAAGATCCCCCCCTCAGCCTTCTAAACTCTAACGAGTACAGACCCAGTCTATTTAGTCTCTCTTTGTAGGCTATCCCCTTATCTCTGGTATCAGCCTAGTGAACCTTCTCTGCACTCCCTCCAAGGCCAATATATCTTTATGCAAATGCGGCGACAAAAACTGCACACAGTACTCCAGCTGCAGCCTCACCAGTACCCTGTACAGTTGCAGCATGACCTCCCTACTTTTATATTCTATCCTCCTCGCTATAAAGGCCAACATTCCATTCGCCTTCTTGATCACCTGCTGCACCTGCAGACTGGGTTTTTGCGACTCCTGCACAAGGACCGGTCCCTCTGCACCATAGTATGCTGCAGCTTTTCGCCTTTTAAATAATAATCCCTCTTACTATTATTTCTACCAAAGTGGATAACCTCACACTTACTAACATTATACTGCATCTGCCAGGTCCTTGCCCACTCGCTCAGCCTATCCAGATCTCTCTGCAGACTTTCCACACTCTCCATGCAATTTGCTTTTCCACTCATCTTCATGTCATCAGCAAATTTCGTCACCCTACACTCAACCCCCTCCTCTAGATCATCTATATAAATGGTAAAAAGTTGAGGCCCCAGCACCAATCCCTGCGGCACGCCACTAGTCACCAACTGCCAACAGAATAGCACCCATTGATACCAACTCTCTGCCTCCTATTAGATAGCCAATCCTCTATCCACGCTAACACCTTACCCCATCTCCGTGCACCCTAACCTCCTGTAGCAACTTTTTGTGAGGCACCTTATCAAATGCCTTTTGAAAATCTGAAAACAGCACATCCACCAGTTCCCCTCTGTCTACCGCACTAGTCACGTCCTCATAGAAATCCAATAAATTCGTCAAACACGACTTCCCCTTAACGAATCCGTGCTGCGTCTGCTCGATCAAACCATTCTTTTCTAGGTGCCTCGCTATGTCCTCTTTGATGACGGATTCCAGCTACATTTTCCAACAACAGACGTTAAACTAACTAGCCTATTGTCTGCTACCTTTTTTAAACAGCGGCGTAACATTAGCCATTTTCCAATCTTCTGGCACTTCCCCGGAGTCCAGCAAATTTTGATAAATAATTACTAAGGCATCTGCTCCATTGCCATGACCCTCCTATTGCCGTGATCTTTTCACTTATCCCTGCTCGGTTATGCAGTCAAAATGGTCAGCCATGCTGTTAGCTCTTGATTTAATGCTCTTCTGATTTGTCCTTCCACTTTTCATCATTGAAAACTTTTAAGGTCATATGAGGCAGCATGTCCTGACTTTTACGTAATTCTGTTCACTTATCACCTGTACCATGGCCCAGCTCCAACAAAACCTTGATTCTAAAATTCTCAAGTGAGGGAGGCGGGAGAAAGGGGGCATCCTTGCCCCTCCCCATCGATATCCGCCTCTGCCATCGGGGCCCAGCTCCACCCCCACCAGTCGGTGCTCAGCTTCCCCGCGTTGGCCCACCGCCACTCCGTGCCCCCCCCCCCGCCTCGGAACCCCCCCCCCCAACTCCACTCTGCTCTGCCTCACCTTGGCGCCGCCGCCCCCCCCCCACGCCGCCACTCCATTGATGCACCTCCTCCTCCGCGTGGGACAGGTGTGTGGGCAGCAAAGGTCAAGGGCAGATGAGCTGTGGTGAGCGTGGGTGCAAGTGAGATGGCTGGGTGTGGTTGGTACCAGTGAGACCCTGACTGAGTGCGGGTGGTGGGCTAGCATACACAGCAGGCAAAAATGGAGGGGGTGTGCAGGAGCAGTGGTGGTGGGGTGGGTAGATGAGTGCAACAAGAGTGGGGTGGGCGAGATGGGTGGGCGCGAGCAGGAACAGGGGAAGGCAAGATGGATGGAGGAGTGTGCGGGCAAGTGTGACGAGGCAGCGAGTAAGAGTGGAGGGGCAGCCGAGTGAGTATAGTGGGTGAGAGTTGTGTGGGAGGGGGAGGCGGTGGGGGGTGGACTAGAGCAGAGGGTGGGCCAGAGCGCCCAGGGAGAGCTGGGGGGAGCAGGTGAGAATGAGCAAGTGTGGGTGAGGGCAGAGGCAGTGGTGCTAGGATCAAGCCGGGGATGCAGGAGTGAGCAAGCGAGGGAGAAGGTGGGTAAGGGGAGAGCCGGCAAGCCGGGGATGGGGCTGCAAGCATGCGAGCTAGATCAGAGCCCTCAAATGCTTACTTCCACATGCTGAAAAGTGTGAAGGATTGGTATAGAAACCATGGCTTTGATTCATGGGGAATGATATTTTGCACCAATCAGTAAGGATCCTTTGTTTTGATCCATGCAGATTGTAGAGGAATTATGGGAGGAAGAATTCATCGAGCGCTGCTTCCAGGAGATGCTTGAGGAAGAAGAGGAACATGAATGGTTTATTCCGGCACGGGATCTGCCGCAGACCATCGGGCAAATCCAGGAGCAACTGAATGGACTTGTCATCAACAGCAATGGATCAGTGGAGGATCTTGTGGTAAGAAAAATCTCATCTTAAGGGCCAGCTAAGGTACAGAATGAGTGTGGGTCAGGATGCTTATACAAGGTACAGGACATAGATGGTTGAGCATAAAGGGAACGTTCAAAGCAGGGGTAACAAGGAGTAACGACAGAAGTCGAGAACAAGGATCGAGGAGGGGTGCATCGTTACTGCTGGGACTGCGGGCACAGGGCCAAAATAGTGGAGGTGAATACACATATGGGGCATGAAGCAGTAAAGGGCAGTGTTTCAAGTTGTGTACAGTATACCCTTTGTACAGGGTATGAAGATACCGGTAGTGTGTGTGTGCAGAAGCAGGAATTGGCTGTGCAGGCCCCCTGTGGTAGGTGCATTTTCGTGATTTGGGGGCAGAGACAGAGAGGGGCGGCAGAATACCTGTCCCTTTGCCCTCATCACCCTCACTCACTCTGCCACTGCCCTACCATCTGCTTTTGAGCCCCCTGCGCCCCACTGCCTTCTCCCCCCTCCCTCCCACCCCCACTGCCCTGCTGCTTGCCTCCTCCTCCCACTCCCCACCACTGCTCTCCATGCCCCAGCTCTTTTTTTTGCGCGCATCCTTCCTTTCACACCACACTGTGTCAGTACATTGCCTAGTTTAGGCTCTGATCCTAGCGTTATGAAGAAATCTTCATTTATGAAGAAGTTCCCGAGCAATTATGTACAAAGTTTAAGTTTATTTATTAGTGTCACAAGTTGGGTTACATTTTACTGTTAGAATTCAAAGGTGGGAATGTTTTAAGTAGGCAATAGCATTGAATGATAGGAATTAAGATGCGTAACTGGAATTTATATAAATAGATCTGATGGTGTATCAAATGGTGCATCTGACAGGCCACCTGCTCTTCCATGGATGATGTGGAAATAACCCTTCTGGAAATTACTCCCACGGCTAGCTCTTCTACAGCTCCTCCTCAATCTTTGTTCCCTGTAAGAACTCCATCCCATTTTCTTCATCTCTCTGTCACATCTGTTCCATTGATGTCACCTTTGAAAATCATGCTTCTGACACATCTGTTTTTTTTCCTTCAGCCAAGGTTCGCCCCTTATTTGTGGTTGATAGGGCACTTAACTATGTCCAGCCTATTTCCTGCACCTCTGCCCTCACACCTTCCCCTCCCTCCCACAACCATAACAAGATCTGTCTTGTCCTCACTTTCCACCCTGCCAGCATTCAAAGGATCGCATTCGATTGGCTCTGGGGCACAGTAGGAAAGGGTAAAGGTAAACAGGACCGTAGTGATAGGAGACGCAATAGTTAGGGAGACAGACAGGGGATTCTGTGGCCACAAATGGGAGTTCTGGGTGTGTTACCTCCCAGATGCCAGGGTCAAGGGTATCTTGGAACAGCTGCAGAACATTCCTAAGGAGGAGGGTGAGCATTCAGAAGCCAATGTGCACTTTGGCATGAATGATGCAAATAGAAATGGGGATGAAGTCCTGAGGAGTACTTATAGAGAGCAAGGAAAAGGTTTAAGAAGCAGAACCTCAAGGGTGGTAACCTCTGGATTACTTCCAGTGCCACACACTAATGAGGTTAAGAACAGGAGAATATGGCAGATGAATGCTTGGCTAAGAAGGGTGGCAGGCAAAAGGCGGGGAATTATAGGCCGGTTAGTTTAACGTCTGTGGTAGGTAAAATGTTAGAAACCGTCATTAAGGAGGAAATAGCGAAGCATCTTGAGGGGAATTGCTTGATAGGGCGGACGCAACATGGTTTCATTAAAGGGAAGTCGTGTCTGACAAATTTACTGGAGTTCTATGAGGATGTGTCTAGGGCAGTGGATGGAGGAGAGCCGGTGGATGTGGTCTTTCTGGATTTTCAGAAGGCATTTGACAAGGTACCTCACAAGAGGTTATTGCAGAAGGTCAGGGGACATGGAGTTGGGGGTAGGGTGTTAGCGTGGATAGAGGATTGGTTGTCAAATAGGAGGCAGAGAGTGGGGGTCAATGGATGCTATTCGGATTGGCGGTTGGTGACTAGTGGGGTGCCCCAGGGGTCGGTGCTGGGGCCTCAGCTATTTACCATTTATATAGATGATCTGGAGGAGGGAACCGAGTGCAGGGTGTCGAAATTTGCTGATGACACCAAGATTGGGGGAAAGGCAAATTGTGCGGAGGGTGTGGAGAGTCTGCAGAAGGATCTAGATAGGCTGGGCGAATGGGCCAGGAAATGGCAAATGGAATTTAATGTTGGCAAGTGTGAGGTGGTCCACTTTGGTAGGAGGAATGGTAGGAAGGACTATTACTTACGGGGCGAAAAACTGCAGCAGGCGACGGTGCAGAGGGACCTCGGGGTCCTTGTGCATGAGTCGCAAAAACCCAGCTTGCAGGTGCAGCAGGTGGTCAGGAAGGCGAATGGGATGCTGGCCTTCATAGCGAAGGGGATTGAATATAAAAGTAGGGAGGTCTTGCTGCAGCTGTATAGGGCATTGGTGAGGCCGCAGCTGGAGTACTGTGTGCAGTTTTGGGCGCCGCACCTGCGCAAGGATGTTTTGGCCCTGGAGGGAGTGCAGAGGAGGTTTACTCGGCTGATACCGGAGTTGAGGGGATTGAGCTATGAGGAGAGGCTGAATAAACTAGGCTTGTACTCGTTAGAGTTTAGAAGAATGAGGGGAGATCTCATTGAGACGTATAAGATGATGAATGGGATGGATAGGATAGAGGTGGAGAGACTGTTCCCGCTCAAAAAAGACAGTAGGACTAGGGGGCACAGCCTCAAGATAAAGGGGGGGCGGTTTAGAACAGAATTGAGGAGGAACTTCTTCACTCAAAGGGTGGTGAATCTCTGGAATTCTCTGCCCGTTGAAGTGGTGGAGGCTGCCTCGCTAAATATTTTTAAGAAACGGGTTGATGGGTTTTTGATAAGAGAAGGGATTAAGGGTTATGGGGAGAGGGCGGGAAGGTGGAGCTGAGTCACGACAGATCAGCCATGATCTTATTGAATGGCGGGGCAGGCTCGAAGGGCCAGATGGCCTACTCCTGCTCCTATTTCTTATGTTCTTATGTTCTTAAAGAATTGGTATAGGGCAAGGGTTCAGATTATTAGATCATTGGGATCTTTTCTGGGACAGAGGTGACCTGTTTAAGAGGAACGGATGCATCTGAACTGGAGGGGACCAATACAAAGAACAAAGAAAATTACAGCACAAGAACAGCTCTTTGGCCCTCTAAGCCTGCACTGACCATACTGCCCAACTGAAGTAAAGCCCCCTACCGTTCTGGGGACCATATCCCTCTATTTCCATCCTATTCACATATTTAATCAAGACACCCCTTAAAAGTCACCATCGTGTCTGCTTCCATGACCTCCCCCAGCAGCGAGTTCCAGGCACCTACCACCCTCTGTGTAAAAAAAAAAACTTGCCTTCCATATCTCCTTTAAACCTTGCCCCTCGCACATTAAACCTATGTTAACCATAGTAATTCACTCTTCCGCCCTGTGAAAAAGCTTCTGAGTGTCCACTTCGTCCACGACCCTCATAATCTTCTATCAGGTCAACCCTCAATCTCCGTAGTTCCAGTGAGAACAAACCAAATTTCTCCAATCTCTGCTCAAAGCATACCAGGCAACATTCTGGTAAATCTTTTCTGTACCCTCTCCAAAGTAGTGTGGCGACCAGAATTGAACACGTGCGGCCTAACTAAAGTTCTATAAAGCTTGCATGACTTGCCAATTTTTAAACTCAAAGTTCTGGCCGATGAAGGCAGATATGCCTTCTTGACTGCCTTCTCACCTGCATTGCCATTTTTGGTGACCTGTATATCTGTACACCCTCTGTCTGTGGTGTTTACTGTGTTTACACCCTCTGTCTATCAGGGTTCTGTCATTTGCTGTATATTCCCTCTCTATTAAACCTTCCAAAATACATTACCTCACATTTGTCCAGATTAAACTCCATCAACCATCTCTCCGGCCAAGCCTCCAACCGCTCTATATCCTCTGGTCCTCATTGCTATTTGCAAATCCAATCTGTGTGTTGTCCGCAAATTAACTGATGCAACTGTACACAACTCTGGTGCGGCCGCACTTGGAGTTTTGTGTGCAGTTCTGGTCCCCACATTACAGGAAGGATGTGGAGGCTTTGGAGAGGGTGCAGAGGAGGTTTACCAGGATGTTGCCTGGTATGGAGGGGAGATCCTATGAGGAGAGACTGAGAGATTTGGGGTTGTTTTCGCTGGAAAGAAGGCGGCTAAGAGGGGACCGCATTGAAACATATAAGATGATTAGAGGTTTAGATAGGGTATATAGTGATAGCCTTTTTCCTAGGATGGAGAAAGCTAGCACGAGGGGGCACGACTTTAAATTAAGGGGGGGTAGTTATAGGACTGATGTCAGGGGTAGGTTCTTTACCCAGAGGGTGGTGAGGGACTGGAATGCCCTGCCAGCTGAAGTTGTAAATGCACCTAGTTTGGGGGCGTTTAAGAGATCTGTGGATAGGTTTATGGACGAAAAGGGATTGGTTTAGGCTAGTGGGTCTTGTTTTGTAACTGGTCGGCGCAACATCGTGGGCCGAAGGGCCTGTTCTGCGCTGTAATGTTCTATGTTCTAACTAATCACTTACATTTTCCTCCAAGTCATTGCTATATATTACAAACAGCACTGATCCCTGAGGAATGCCACTCGTCACAGCCCTCCAATCAGAAACACACCTTCCACTGCTACCCTCTGTCTTCTATGACGGAGCAAGTTCTGTATTCAGTATCTTGGGGGGGCAGATAATGCTACAAGGGAGGGGTTAAACTAGGTTGCTGGGGGCGGAGCGGGAGGGATGGGATCCTCAGCCGCAGGGAAGCAAATTAGGAGCTGGAAGGAGATGCAGTACTTAGCAATGGCAAGCTGAATAGACGTGATGGGCAGGAACATGGCAGGGAGCGGGGAAAACCTGTTGATTAAATTGCACTTATTTCAATGCAAATGGGGTGGCAGGTAAGGCTGATGAACTCAGGTACATGGGACTGGGATATTATAGCCATAACTGAAACATGTTGAAGGGAGGCACAGGACTGCAGCTTAATGGTCCAGGATATATGGCTTTAGGTGGGATAGAAGTGGAAGAAAGAGAGGAGGGGGAGTTGCATTCTTTATTAAGGGGAGCATCACATAGTCAGAGATGAAAAAAACCAAAGGATCATCCAGCGAGGCTTTGTGAGTGGAACTAAGAAATAAGAAGGGGGTGATGACCTAATTGAAGTTATACCTTCGGCTCCCAAATAGTCAACAGGAACAAAGAAAATTACAGCACAGGAACAAGTCCTTCAGTCCTTCAAGCCTCTGCCAATCGTGATGCCTGCCTGAACTAAAACCGTATGCACTTTTGGAGCCCGTATCATTCCATTCCCATCTGATTCATGTATTCATCTGGTTGCCTCTTAAATGCCACTATTGTACCTGCTTCCACCACCTTCCCAGGCAGCGCGTTCCAGACATTCACCACCCTCTGTGTAAAAAAAAAACCTCACACATCTCCTCTAAACTTTTCTCTACACACCTTAAACCTCTGTCCCCCAGTAGTTGACTTTTCTGTCCTTGGAAAGAGCATCTGACTATCCACTCTGTCCTTGTCATTCATAGTCTTGTAGACTTTTATCAGGTTATCCTTCAACCTCCATCATTCTAATGAGGACGAACTGAGTTTATCCAACCTCTCCTCATAGCTAATACCCTCCAAACCAGGCAACATTCTTAGTTCCACTCTCCTCTGCACTCTCTCCAAAACATCCACATCCTTCTGGTAGTGTGACAGTTAGAATTGTATACTGTATTCCAAATGAATCCTAACTAAGGTTCCCTACAGCTGCATCATGACCCGCCAATTTTTATACTCAATGCCCTTTTACATCCTTCTCTATCCTGCCTGAAGCATCTAATTTCTGGAATATTCTTGTCCATCTTTCAACCAAGTCTCTAACTGCCCCCCCACCCCCCCCCAGAATTTTGCCCAATCAAACTAGACAGTTAGCTAACAGAAGCCAATTAGTTTTACATTTGATGTTTTGGTAACCTGAGAACCAACCCAGTAGGGATGTTGGAATGTCATCAAGAGTATACGAAAGCTCTCAGCTTCAGAGAGACACAGCAGCAACTGCCCTCTGCCATCAGCAACTGCTCTCTCTGTCTGCCACATCTGATGAGCTCAAAGCCTCATCTGAGTAGAAAAGTTACCAAAAGAAGCCAGAGATTCCAGAAAGAAGAAGGAAGATAGATTCCGGAAGATAAAACCTGGTTGCAGTTTGGGAGTGACTGAAAAAAATATTTTTTTTTGTTAGTAAGTAGGAATTTTATTTAAATAAATAGCATTCCATTAGAATAGTTAGTGTTTAATTTGGTTTGTTAATAGTCGAGTTAACTGTTAGACAAATAAAGTGTTATTGTTAATTTTACAGAGAGAATCTCAGGTAGTTGTTTTTGATTTAACCACTGAAAGTTGCTGAAGAGCGGATCGCACTATTTCTCATACACTTTTAACAGATTACAAAGTGAGGTACTCCTCTTTGGGTGATTAGGTGTTAGCTGAGAGGGGATCAACCTCCACTTGATAACAGATTGGGGATTCATCTGGGATTTGAGCAGTCCTAGATCTTTAAATAAACCTTCAGTGAGAAGTGGAAGATCTGTTAACTGGCAAGAAGCCAGTTAAATCAGAAGTGGGGAGATGACTCTTAACAGTGCAAAGAGGTTTAGGGGGTTGAAGATGATTCCCAAATTTGCCAAGAAAATTTAGAAAGACAGAAAAAGACAACACTTGTAAAATTGGCAAACAGTCTAGAATTGAGTTTAACCAGGATAATAGGAAAGTTGAAATTGTAAAGGAGATGGCCAAGCATTTAGTTATATCAGAAAGAACAGTCAAGTGCAGTGGAGTTAGAAAAAAATAAATTCAAATGAAACAATTGGAGTTAGAAAGTAAACTTAAAAGCTGGAGTTAAAAAAAGAACGGGAAAGACTGAGTTGGAAAAAATGAGGTTGGGATTGGAAGCAAAAAGATTTCAAATGACGGAAGTAAAAGTACAAGATGGAAGTGATAGTGAGCAAGCTCAGCGTCACCAACCACCTGGTAGGGATATATTCAAAGATGTCCAAACATTACCAAAATTTGATGAAAAAGATGCAGAAGCCTTTTTTATTTCCTTTAAGAAATTGGCTGCAGAGATTAAATGGCCAGAAGAAGTGTGGGAAATGTTAATTCAAACCATGTTGGTAGGCAGGACTACTGAGGTGTTTGCAGCACTGTCAGGGGTGGTGTCAGGAAAGAATGAGGAAGTAAAGAAGGTTGTTTTGAGTGCTTACAAATTGATACCAGAAGCATATAGACAACAGTTTAGAAATGTAAGGAATGAACCAGGTCAGAAATATATTGAGTTTGAAAGAATTAAGCAGAGCAACTTCGATAGATGGGTGAAAGCATTAAAGATGGAAAATACATATGAGGCCCTTAGAGATATTATTCTGCTGGTGGAGTTTAAAAGCTCACTTCCAGAAGTGATAAGAACTCATGTTGAGGAACAGAAAATTAAAACAGCCGGAAGAACTGCAGAGATGGCAGATTAATATACATTACTGGATAAATTGAAATCTAGCTTTCAACAGCAATTTCATTCAATGAGAGAGAGAAATTGGGAAAGAGGGAGATCCTTCAATGAAGAGCAAAAAGTAGATCACATTGAGAATAGATTACCACCTGTGAAAAAAGAAACCCAAGACAGTGGAAAAGAAGTGAAATCATAGAATCCCTACAGTGCAGAAGGAGGCTTTCCTTCTGCACTATAGGGATTCTGTGATTTCACTTCTGCATAGACCACAATCCCACTCAGGCCCTATTCCCGTAATCCAACATATTTACCCTGCTAATCCCCTGACATTGGCCAATTTAGCGTGGCCAGTCAACCTAACCTGCACATTTTTGGACTGTGGGAAGAAGCCGGAGCACCCAGAGGAAACCCATGCAAACACAGGGGGAATGTGCAGACTTCACACAGACAGTGATTCGATGCTGGAATTGAACCTAGGTCCCTGGCACTGTGAAGTAGTAGTGCTAGCCACTGGGCCACTATGCTGCCCTCAGGTATTTTCGGTGTGATAAAGTAGGACATACAAAGGCACAGTGCTGGTAGCTTAAAGGCGCTTGGAAAAAGGATGTGGTTAAAAAATGCTCAGTGAGATTAGTTAAAACAGTGAAGGAAATCTCAACAGAAGTTAAGGAGCTGAAAGAGAGTGCACCACCTAGGCATGGACTGAATAATAGGATAGTGTCCAATCTTTTCAAAGACTTCACCTATGTGAGTAAAGTTTAGTCAGGTGGAGGAGGGGGGGAGTAGGTAAAGCAGTTAAAATGTTAAGAGATATAGGAGCTAGTCTGTTTCTAATAAAAAGTAAGTGCACTCCTTCTGAAATATTGCCTGAGAGAGTGGTAATCTGTGGAATAAATGGAGAGTAGTGTTCCCCTGTGTGATATAAGGCTGGAAAGTCAATCCAGCTGGAGGAGTGATGGAAAACTTAGCTATTCAGGAATACATTTTATCCTTGGAAAAGATATAGCTGAATGATCCCAGGTGGGAGTGATGTCAGCGGTAGTGGAAAAACCAAAAGAAAACCGGGAAACTGAGGAGTTAAAAGAAAAATACCCTAGACCTTTTCTGGATTGAGTACGTGGACTCAATCCAGAAAAGATTGAGTACGTGGACATTAAGGAGGAGGATGTGTTAGAACTTTTGAATTCTATCAAAATGGATAAGTCGCCGGGACCAGATGGGATGTACCCCAGGATACTGTGGGAGGCGAGGGAAGTGATTGCAGAGCCCCTAGCGATGATCTTTGCGTCGTCAATGGAGACGGAAGAGGTTCCGGAAGATTGGAGGATTGCGGATGTAGTCCCTATTTTCAAGAAAGGGAACGAGATAGCCCGGGAAATTACCGCCCGGTGAGTCTGACCTCAGTGGTTGGTAAGCTGATGGAGAGGCTTCTGAGGGACAAGATTTACGAGCATTTGGAGAGGTTTGACATGATCAGGAATAGTCAGCATGGATTTGTCAAGGGCAGGTCGTGCCTTACGAGCCTAGTTGAGTTCTTCGATAATGTGACTGAACACATTGACGAAGGAAGTGCCGTGGACGTAGTGTACATGGACTTTAGCAAGGCATTTGATAAGGTCCCCCATGCAAGACTTCTTGAGAAGGTGAGAGGGCATGGGATCCAAGGGCCTTTGGCCTTGTGGATCCAGAACTGGCTTGCCTGCAGAAAGCAGAGAGTGGTTGTAGATGGGTCTTTTTCGGAATGGAGGTCAGTCACCAGTGGGGTGCCCCAGGGATCTGTTCTGGGACCCTTGCTGTTTGTCATTTTCATAAATGACCTGGATGAGGAAGTGGAGGGATGGGTTAGCAAGTTCGCTGATGACACGAAGGTCGGTGGTGTTGTGGATGGTCTGGAAGGATGTCAAAAGTTGCAGCAGGATATAGATAGGATGCAGGAATGGGCGGAGAAGTGGCAGATGGACTTCAACGCGGATAAATGTGTAGTCGTCCATTTCGGCAGAACCAACGGGATGAACAAGTACACTATCAAGGGCAGGAGTCTTAGTAGCGTTGAAGAGCAGAAGGATCTCGGGGTCCGGGTCCACAGGACTCTTAAATCGGCCTCGCAGGTGGAGGAGGTGGTCAAGAAGGCGTATGGTGTACTGGCCTTCATTAATCGAGGGATTGAGTTTAGGAGTCGAGAGGTAATGCTGCAATTTTACAGGACCCTTGTCAGGCCTCATTTGGAGTACTGTGCGCTGTTCTGGTCGCCTCACTATAGGAAAGACGTAGAAGCTATTGAAAGGGTGCAGAGGAGATTTACAAGGATGTTGCCTGGACTGGGAGGCATGCCTTATGAAGATAGGTTGAGGGAGCTGGGACTCTTTTCCCGAGAGAGGCGAAGGTTGAGAGGCGACCTGATAGAGGTTTATAAAATGTTGAGAGGAATAGATAGGGTGGACTCTCAGAGGCTATTTCCCCGGGTTGAAATGGTCGCTACAAGAGGACACAGATTTAAGGTGCGGGGAGGGAAGTACAGAGGTGACGTTAGGGATAAGTTTTTCACTCAGAGGGTGGTGAGTGAATGGAATCGGCTGCCGTCATCGGTGGTGGAGGCGAACTCGCTGGGGTCTTTTAAAAGACTTCTGGATGAGTATATGGGGTTTAATGGGATTGGGGGTTATAGATAGGTCTATAGATTGGTGGGGTTGATGTGATCGGCGCAACTCGAGGGCCGAAGGGCCTGTTTGTGCTGTTATGTTCTATGTTCTATGGATTGTGTAGTGACAAGATCCCATAACCATAAGTTAAAACAGGAAGGGGGAACAAAAGAGAGGGATGAAGGCATTGAAGTCCAGTTAGCTGACACTCTATTTCATGAGGTGATAAAGGAGAAAGCTAAGCAGGTAGAAGATCAGGCAGAGGCGTTTAGTTCTGAAACATGAATGGAGTTACAACAGAAAGATGAAATGGTAAAGGATTTATATCATGAAGCCTATTCAGAAAAGGAATCAGAGTGTATTTCAGAATGTATTCAGAGTGTATTTCACCTTAAGGATAACATCTTAATGTGGAAATGGAGACCTTGGCAGGTTAGTGCAGATGAGAAATGGGCGCGTTCACCAGATTGTGTTGCCGTTAGAATACAAACAGGAAGTATTGTGGGTAGCACACAGATTACTTGTAGGAGGTCATCTAGGACCGAAGAAGACTCAGGCTAAGATATAGAAGCATTTTTATTGGCCTGGATTATATAAAGATGTGATTGATTTTTGCCGTACCTATCATACATGTTAGGTGGTAGGAAAACTACAGGTGGTGATAAAACCAGCACCTTTGATACTAATTCCAGCATTTGAAGAACCTTTTACACAGGTATAATTGATTGTATAAGTCCCCTCCCTAAAACCAAAAGTGGGAATCATTATTTGTCAACCGTAATGGATGTGTCTTTCAGGTTTCAAGAGTAATTCTTTTACAGCCTTGGCTTTTTTGCCAAGGCTGTGAAGGAATTGCTTGCTTTCTTCACCTATTATGGATTACTCAGTGAGATTCAACCGACCAAGGGTCGAATTTTACTACCAGATTATTTAAGGAGGGCGTAGATAGTTTAGGCATCAGACACTTCTTCTTGAGTGCGTACCGTCCAGAATCCCAGGGAGCATTAGAAAGGTGGCATCAGACCCTAAAAACCATGTTGAGGGCTTATTGCCGGATTACCCGACTGATTGGGATAAAGCTATCTCCTTCATATTATTTGCTATTAGAGATGCTCCAAATGATTTGACTCAGTTTACTCCATTTAAATTCATTTTTGGACACAAAGTAAAAATACCTTTAAAATGAATTAAAGAAATGTTGGTCAGTCCAAAATCAGAGATCTCACAGTTGAATTATGTATCTGAGGTAAGAGAAATATTAAACAGGATAGTGAATTAGCTAGACAGCATTTGATGGTGGCTCAGCACCTAATCTCGAGGGCCGAAGGGCCTGTTTGTGCTGTAATGTTCTATGTTCTAATGAAGCAAGAAGCAGATTAGAAATCTAAACTTCATACGTTTTCCTGTTTTGGTGCTATTGCCAGTTGTAGGAGATCCCTTTGAAGCAAAGTTGAGTGGACCCTATCAGATTGAGAAGTTAAGTCAGGTGAATTATCTGGTAAAAATGCCAGATAGGAAAGAAATGAATAGGGTATGTCATGTCCACATGTTAAAATAGTACTGTGCTAGGGAAAGGGAACCAAAGAAACAGATATTAGTTACTGCCATTTAGGGTGAATAATTGATGATGTGGCTTTTGATATGCCTGAGAAGACATTGAACATAAGAACATAAAAACTAGGAGCAGGGGTAGGCCATCCAGTTCCTCGAGCCTGCTCCACCATTCAATAAGATCATGGCTGATCTTTTTGTGGACTCGGCTCCACTTATCATAACCCTTACTTTTTTGAATAGTAAAGGAATTACCTATCCTTGCCTTAAAAAACATTTAATGAGGTAGCCTCAACTACTTTACTGGGCAGGGAATTCCACAGATTCACAACCCTTTGTGTGAAGAAGTTCCTCTTCAACTCAGTCTTAAATCTGCTTCTCCTTATTTTGAGGCTGTGCTCTCTAGTTCTAGTGTCACCCGGCATTGAAACAACTTCCCTGCTTCTATCTTAAATATTCCCTTCATTCTTCTGAATTCCAATGACTATAGCCCCAGTTTACTCAGTCTCTCCTCATAACTGGTGAGCCTTACTTCTGTTGTGGGCAAAGTTTTGGAAAGAATTATAAGAGATAGAATTTATAACCGTATAGAGAGAAATAAATTGATTAGGGATAGTCAACACGGTTTGTGAAGGGTAGGTCGTGCCTCACAAACCTTATCGAGTTTTTTGAAAAGGTGACCAAAGAGGTGGATAAGGGTAAGGCAGTTGACGTGGTGTCTATGGATTTTAGCAAAGCGTTTGATAAGGTTCCCCATGGTAGGCTACTGCAGAAAATGCAGATGCATGGGATTGAGGGTAATTTAGCAGTTTGGATCAGGAATTGGCTAGCTGATGGGAAATATTCAACCCAGAGTTCAGTTACTAGTGGTGTGCCTCAGGGATCTGTTTTAGGGCCACTGCTGTTCATCATTTTTATAAATGATCTGGGTGAGGGTGTAGAAGGATGGGTTAGTAAATTTGCTGACAACACCAAAGTCGGAGGAGTTGTAGACAGTGAGGATGGATGTTGCAGTTTACAGAGGGACATAGATAAGCTGCAGAGCTGGGCTGAGAGGTGGCAAATGGAGTTTAATGCGGAAAAGTATGAGGTGATTCACCTTGATAAGAGTAACAGGAGTACAGAATATAGGGCTAATGGATGGACTCTTGGTAGTGTCGACAAGCTGAGAGATCTCAGTGTACGTGTGCATAGATCCCTGCAAGTTGGCACCCAGGTTGATAAGATTGTTAAGAAGGCATACGGTGTGTTAGCTTTTATTGGTAGAGGGATTGAATTTCGGAGCCGTGAGATCATGTTGCAACTGTACAAAACTCTGGTGTGGCCGCACTTGGAGTATTGCGTACAGTTCTGGTCACCGCATTATAAGAAAGATGTGGAAGCACTGGAAAGGGTGCAGAGGAGGTTAACCAGGATGTTGCCTGGTATGGTCTGAAGGTCTTATGAGGAAAGGCTGAGGGACTTGAAGTTGTTTTCGTCAGAGAGAAGAAGGTTAAGAGGTGACCTAATTGAGGCACACAAGATGATCAGAGGGTTATAGGGTGGACAGTGAGAGCCTTTTTCCTCGGATGGTGATGGCTAACACGAGGGGACATAGCTTTAAATTGAGGGGAAGTAATTATAGGACAGATTCAGAGGTAGGTTCTTTCCTCAGAGGGTAGTAAGGATGTGGAATGCCCTGCCTGCAGCAGTTGTGGACTTGCCAACTATAAGGTCGTTCAAATGGTCAGTGGATAGGCATATGGATAACATTGGAATGGTTTAGGTTAGAGAGTCATTAGATTCGTTCCACTGGTCAGCGCAACATTGAGGGCCGAAGGGCCTGTATTGCACTGTAATGTTCAATGTTCTATAAGCCAACCCTTTCAACTCTGGAATCAACCTAGTGAATCTGCTCTACGCCCCCTCCAGTGCCAATATATCCTTTTTCAAAAAGGAAACCAAAACTGTACACAGTACACCAGGTGTGGCCTCACCAACACCTTATACAGCTGCAACATAATCTTGCTGTTTTTAAACTCCATTCCTCTAGCAATGAAGGACAAAATTCCATTTGCCTTCTTAATTACCTGCTGCACCTGCAAACCAACTCCTTGAGATTCCTGCACAAGGACACCCAGGTCCCTTTGCACAGCAGCATGTTGCAATTTTTTACCATTTCAATAATAGTCCATTTTGCTGTTATTCCTACCAAAATGGATGACTTCACATTTACCAACATTGTACTCCATCCGCCAGACCCTTACCCACTTACTTAGATTATCTATATCTCTTTGCAGACTTTCAATGTCCTCTGCACACTTTGCTCTTCCACCCAACTTAGTGTCATCTGCAAATTTTGACACAGTACACTTGGTCCCCAACTCCAAATCATCTGTGTAAATCGTAAACAATTGCAGTCCCAACACTGATCCCTCAGGCACACTAGTCATCGATTGCCAACCAGAAAAACATCCATTTACCCCCACTCTTTGCTTTCTGTTGGTTAACCAATTCTATATCCATGCTAATACATTATCCGTGACCTTTATCTTCTGTAGCAGTCTTTGATGTGGCACCTTGTCAAATGCCTTTTGGAAATCCACAGATTCCCCATTGTCCACTGTATATGTAATGTTCTCAAAGAATTCCACCATATTAGTCAACATGACCTGCCCTTTATGAGCCCATGCTGTGTCTTACCAATGGGACAATTTATATCCAAATGTCTCACTATTTCTTCCTTGATTCAAGCATTTTCCCTACTACGGAAGTTAAGCTAACCAGCCTGTAGTTACCTGCCTTTTGTCTACCTCATTTTTTAGACAGCAGCATCACTTTTGCTGTTCTCCAATCTGCGGGAAGCACTCTAGAATCCAGCGAATTTTGGTAAATTGCCACTCGTGCATTTGCTATTTACCCTGCCATCTCCTATCCGGACCAGGAGACCTGTCTACCTTTAACTCCATTAACTTGTCCAACATTACCTCTTTCGTGATAATAATGGTTTCTAGGTACTCACCTGCCATAGCCTTCTTGTCATCAATTTTTGGCATGTTATTTGTGACTTCCACTGTGAAGACTGACATAAAATACCTGTTCAATGCCTCAGCCATTTTCTCATTTCCAGTTATTACATCCCCCTTCTCGATCTCTGAAGGACCAGTGTTTATTTTAGCCACTCTTTTTCATTTTATATATATGTAGAAACTTTTGCTATCTGTTTTTATATTCTGAGCTCGTTCACTCTCATAATCCACCTTTCATTATAGCTTTTTTCATGGCTTTCTGCTGACTTTTAAAGGTTTCCCAGTCCTCGAGGTTCCCACTAATCTTTGCCACTTTGTATGCATTTTCTTTCAATTTGATATCTCCTTTATTTCCTTGAATATCCATAGCTGATTGTCTCTTTTTCTACAGTCCTTTCTGATCACTGGTATATACTTTTGCTGAGTACTGTGAAAGATCACTTTGAAAATCCTCACTGTTCCTCAATTGTCCCACCATAAAGTTTTTGCTCCAGTCTATCTTAGTCAACTCCTCCCTCATCCCTTCATAATCTTTTTTGTTTAAGCACAAGACATTGGTATTGGATTTTACTTTCTCACGCTCCATCTGTATTTTAAATTCAACCATACTGTGATCACTTCTTCCAAGAGGATCTCTAACTGCAAGATCATTAATTATCCCTGTCTCATGACACAGTACCAGATCTAGGATAGCTTGCTCATTTGTACTGTTCAAGGAAGCTATCACAGATACATTCTAGGAACTCCTCCTCAAGACTGCCTTGACCTGGTTTGACCAATTGATATGTAGATTAAAATCCTCCGTGACAATGCTGTACCATTTTTACGTGCATCAGTTATTTCTTTGTTTATTTCTCACCCCAGCATGATGTCATTATTTGGTGGCCTATAGACTACGCCTATCAGTGACTTTTTCTCCTTACTATTTCTAATTTCCACCCAAATGGATTTAATCTTTTTTTCCATAGAACCCATATCGTCTCTCACTACCACCCTGATATCATCCTTAATGAAAAAATCCTTAAGGAATGGAATAGGTCAGTGAGCTATCTACCCTAGGAATAGAGAACTGAGTTGAAAGACTTGTTACGGTGCTATGAGGTTCTATGTAGAAATAGAATGGAGAAGACTAATAACATGGTAAGAGGTTGATGTAGGGTATGCTGTTCCGATAAAACAACACCCCTATTGGTTTAATCCTCTCAAAGCAACACAGGTTTAGAAGGAAGTGGAAGTGATGCTACAAAAAGACATCATGGAGCCTAGTCATGGCGAGTGGAGTTCGACATTATGTTGATTCCCAAACTTGATGGTTCTCAACAATTTTGTGTAGATTATCGGAAGACCAATGTTGTGACTAAATCTGACTCATACCTAATTCACAAAATCATAGGAACCCTACAGTACAGAAGGAGCCCATTCGGCCCATCGAGTCTTCACCAACAATAATTTCACCCCGGGCCCTATCCACACAACCCCACACATTTACCCTGTTAATCCCTCTAACCTACACATCCCGGGGCACTAAGGAGCAATTTAGTGCGGCCAGTGCACCTAACCCACACATTTTTGGATTGTGGGAGAAAACCAGAGCACCCGGAGGAAACCTACGCAGACACGGGGAAAATGTGCAAACTCCACACACTGACCCAAGCCAGGAATTGAATCCAGGCCTCTGGAGCTGTGAGGCAGCCGTGCTAACCACTGTGCCACCATGCCGCCCTAGTCCAAGGCTGGAGGATTGTGCAGAAGTAGGACAAGCCACTTACATCACAAAGTTACATAGAGTAGAATTACATAGAACCCTACAGTGCAGAAACAGGCCCTTTGGCCCATCGAGTCTGCACCGAACACAATCCCACCCAGACCCTATCCCCATATCCCTACACATTTTACCTGCTAATCCCTCTAACCTACACATCCCAAGACACTAAGGGGCAATTTTTTTAGCATAGCCAATGAACCTAACCCGCACATCTTTGGACTGTGGGAGGAAACCGGAGCACCCGGAGAAAACCCACGCAGACACGAGGAGAATGTGCAAACTCCACACAGGCAGTGACCCGAGCCGGGAATCGAACCCAGGACCCTGGAGCTGTGAAGCGGCAGTGCTAACCACTGTGCTACCATGCCGTGCCGTGTGGATTTACTTCGTGGTTACTGGCAAGTATCTTTGTCGGAGAGAGAACAAAGAACAAAATAAGCCCGGGAAACAGGCCCTTCAGCCCAACGAGCCCACGCCGCCATCTCAACACCACCGGTCCCCCACTCCACCCACAACCCCTGTCTAATGTTTTATGGCCATCCAGATTGGGGGAAAGAAGTTCCTGCTTTTGTAACCCCAAACCCCAAAATATCAATTTAAAGTAATGCCCTTTAGGATGAAAAACACACCAGCCACTTTTCAAAGGCTTATGAACGTAATTGACTAACTGTGCTGCCTACATAAATACATACTTAGTGATCTTTAGTCATTCATGGAAAGTTCACATGAAGCATTTTAGCAGAGCTGTTCAAGAGATTACAGAAGGCAAAGTTAACAAAGAACAAAAACAGGCCCTTCGGCCCAACGAGCCTGCACCACCATTTTAACATTACCAGTCCCCCCCTTCCACCCATGACCCTTATCTATTGTTTTATGGCATTCCACATTGAGGGAAACTAATTTAGGGACAATTTATTACTTCCAATCAGCCTAATAGCACATCTTTAGGGTATGGGAGGAAACCGGAGCACCCGGAGAAAACCCATGCAAGCATGGGGAGAATGCGCAAACTCCCACAGACACTGGTCCAAATCCATGTGTCTGCACAGCAAACAGTGATAGTCACTGAGCTGTCATGTTGCCCAGCATCTGGTCCAGTTTAAGCACACCCGAACAACATGAAGCACTAGGCCACAATCGAACATTCGAGCAGCCCAAGTACGACCCATCGCGTGTATGCCCCTCGTTGGACAACAAGGCGGACCTACTTAAAACCTGTGAATTAAAAGAGAAAATCATTATTATCATACCACATCCTTTTACGTCGCTGGATTCCGGGGAAGTGCCGGAAGATTGGAAAACGGCTAATGTTACGCCGTTGTTTAAGAAGGGTGCCAGGCAAAAGGCGGGGAATTATAGGCCGGTTAGTTTAACGTCTGTGGTGGGTAAAATGTTAGAATCCGTCATTAAGGAGGAAATAGCGAGGCATCTTGAGGGGAATTGCTTGATAGGGCGGACGCAACACGGTTTCATTAAAGGGAAGTCGTGTCTGACAAATTTACTGGAGTTCTATGAGGATGTGTCTAGGGCAGTGGATAGAGGAGAGCTGGTGGATGTGGTCTTTCTGGATTTTCAGAAGGCGTTTGACAAGGTACCTCACAAGAGGTTATTGCAGAAGATCAGGGGACATGATGGAGTTGGGGGTAGGGTGTTAGCGTGGATAGAGGATTGGTTGTCAAATAGGAGGCAGAGAGTGGGGGTCAACGGGTGCTATTCGGATTGGCTGTTGGTGACTAGTGGGGTGCCCCAGGGGTTGGTGCTGGGGCCTCAGCTATTTACCATTTATATAGATGATCTGGAGGAGGGAACCAAGTGCAGGGTGTCGAAATTTGCTGATGACACCAAGATTGGGGGAAAGGCAAATTGTGAGGAGGGTGTGGAGAGTCTGCAGAAGGATCTAGATAGGCTGGGCGAATGGGCCAGGAAATGGCAAATGGAATTTAATGTTGGCAAGTGTGAGGTGGTCCACTTTGGTAGGAGGAATGGTAGGAAGGACTATTACTTACGTGGCAAAAAACTGCAGCAGGCGACGGTGCAGAGGGACCTCGGGGTCCTTGTGCATGAGTCGCAAAAACCCAGCTTGCAGGTGCAGCAGGTGGTCAGGAAGGCGAATGGGATGCTGGCCTTCATAGCGAGGGGGATTGAATATAAAAGTAGGGAGGTCTTGCTGCAGCTGTATAGAGCATTGGTGAGGCCGCAGCTGGAGTACTGTGTGCAGTTTTGGGCGCCGCACCTGCGCAAGGATATTTTGGCCCTGGAGGGAGTGCAGAGGAGGTTTACTAGGCTGATACCGGAGTTGAGGGGATTGAGCTATGAGGAGAGGCTGAATAAACTAGGCTTGTACTCGTTAGAGTTTAGAAGAATGAGGGGAGATCTCATTGAGACGTATAAGATGATGAACGGGATGGATAGGATAGAGGTGGAGAGACTCTTCCCGCTCAAAAAAGACAGTAGGACTAGGGGGCACAGCCTCAAGGTAAAGGGGAGGCGGTTTAGAACAGAGTTGAGGAGGAACTTCTTCACTCAAAGGGTGGTGAATCTCTGGAATTCTCTGTCCGTTGAAGTGGTGGAGGCTGCCTCGCTAAATATTTTTAAGAAACGGGTTGATGGGTTTTTGATAAGAGAAGGGATTAAGGGTTATGGGGAGAGGGCGGGAAGGTGGAGCTGAGCCACGACAGATCAGCCATGATCTTATTGAATGGCGGGGCAGGCTCGAAGGGCCAGATGGCCTACTCCTGCTCCTATTTCTTATGTTCTTATGTTCTTACGTTACCAGGGACGTCCCAAGGCTACTGAACCTTATTTAAAACAATCTCCTATATCCTCCCATCTCCAACCCACTCATGTGCCTGTCTAAGTTACTCTTAAACCACTCCAGCGTGCCTGCCTCCACTACCTTGCATTCCATACCCCCACTACCCTCTGTATGAAAAACCTCCCTCTAATATCCGTGTTATACCTCTCCCCTCTCACCTTAAGCCCATGGCCCCTCGTACTGTGTCTCTCTAACATAGGAAATAGCTTACCTCTGTTTATCTATACCCTTCATAATCTTATATATGTCTATTAGATCCCCCCTCAGTCGCCTTCTTTCAAGGGAAAATAGCCCCAATTTGCTCAATCTTTCCTCATAACCCAGTCCTTCCATACTAGGCAACATCCTGGTAAACCTCCTCTGCACTCTCTCCAGAGTCTCATAGAACATAGAACATTACAGCGCAGAACAGGTCCTTCGGCCCACGATGTTGCGCCGACCAGTTACAAAACGTCCTTCCGGTAGTAAGGCGACCACAACTGGATGCAGTACTCTAAATGCGGCCTAAGCAACGTTCTATACAACTGCAACATTAGACTCCAGCTCTTATATTTTATACCCCTTCCTCTAAAGGCTAACATACCATAGGCTTTCTTCACAACCTTCTCCACTTGTACTGCCATCTTCAAACACTTGTGCACTTGCACCCCAAGGTCTCGCTGCATTTCTGTACTCTTTATAGGCTTACCCTTTATCATATAACTCCTCCCTACATTATTCCGGCCAAAATGCGTCACCTCACATTTATCCCGATTAAACTCCATTTGCCATATATCTGCCCAATATACCAGCCTGTCTATATCCCGTTGTATTGCCAGACACTGTTCCTCACTGCACGCCAATCCAGCTATCTTAGTGTCATTTGCAAATTTGCTGATCACACCACTTACTCCCTCTTCCAAGTCATTTATATATACTACAAAGAGAAGAGGTCCCAGTACTGAGCCCTGCAGCACGCCACTAGTGACAGACCTCCAGCTAGAAAAGGACCCCTCCACTACTACTCTCTGTCTCCTCTTAGCAAGCCAGTTCTCCACCCATCTCGATACCTGGCCTTGTATCCCATGAGCTTTAATCTTTTCTATCAACCTACCATGAGGGACTTTGTCAAACGCCTTACTGAAATCCATATAGACATCAACGGCTCGTCCTTCATCGACCGTTTTTATCACCTCCTCAAAAAATTCTACCAGAATTTTTGGTCATAAACTTGACAAAAACAAAATTTGCGAAGGCCAGAGTGACATTCTTCAGTATTGGATATGGACAGATGACACCAAGAAACATGAAGACAAAGGCCATTGAGGAATTTCCGAGGCCATCATCAAAGAAGGAAGTGCTATGATTTTTGAAATTGAGTGGATTCTACAGAAAATATGTACCAAACGTTAGTAAGTGTAGTGGCACTGTTGATGGATTTGTTAAAAAACACAACATTTCGGTGGACAAAACAGTGCCAGGAAGCATTTGAGAATTTGAAAGCTGTGTTAGCCACTGCACCTGTTTTAGCCACACCAAACTTCTTGAAACCCTTCAAAGTTGCCATCAAAGCCAATAATGTAGGTATTGGAGCCGTGTTATTACAGGAGGATGATTGTGGAATTGAAAGGCATATTGGTTATTTTTCAAAAAAACCTCAATATCCACCGAGACAAAATATTGAGGAATTTCAGTTATTGAGTTTTTAATTTTCACGTTACAAACAATGCATCAGAGATGATTGTGTGTACCAATCACAATCGTTTAACATTTCTGGAAGGATTTAAGGACAAAATCGCCAGATTATTTCATTGGAGTCTTGGGTTACAAGCATTTAATTTGCAGACTGTACATGTTGTGAAAATTTTATTGCAGGTGCTTTATTGTGAGTTTAAAAGGAAATAAAAATGAAGCCATCTTTTCATGATGGTTCATTTTTCTTAAGGTGTTATGCAGTTGGTGCTTGTAAAATTGACAAAAATTGTCAACTGCTAAAATTGCATGGTCCCTTTAAAAGGTAATTTTTTTTTCTATACTTGGAGTTTAAAAAAGAAGCATTGGTGCATGCAGTACATAGAGTGAAACATTTGTACCGAGAGGACAGGCAGTAGTATTGTCAAGATAACAGGCTGTTTTTGAATTTTGCCCAGATTAAACTTGGCACTTAGCTAACAGCAGTTTGTTAGATTTAAATTTGATGTTTTGGTAACCTGAGAATCAATTCTATTGTGGGGATATTGATATGTCATAAAAGACATCTCTCAGCTTCAGAGAGACCCAGTGACAGCTGCCCTGTCTGCCAACTAATAGCTTTTGGCTTAAAGCCTCATCTGAGTAGAAAATGTACCAAGAAAAGCCAGAGATTCCAAAAAAGACTGAAGATTCCGGAAGATAAAACCTGGTTGTATTTTGAGAGTGGGAATTGTATTTATCTAAACAGCATTCCTTAGACTAGTAATTTATTTGATTTGTTAATAGTTTATTTCTGTTTGGTTAATAGTTTACTATTAGATAAATAAAGCGTTATTGTTGATTTTAAAGAGAGAGTCTCAGGTAGTTATTTTTTATTTAACCACAAAAAGTTGCTGAAGAACAGATCATACTATTTCTCACACACTTTTTAACAGATCATAAAGCGAGGTACTCCTTTTTGAGTGGCTAGGTACTTGCCCTCAGATAGAGGATCAACCTCCCCTTTATTACAGTTACCAGTAAACACATTTTACTCCGCCAGCATTCTTCAGGGGTCACTCCCTCTCTGAAACCCTGATCCATAGCTCCATTGCCTTGAATTGTTCAACCCTTCTAGGATCAGGATATTGAATTTGATGATCAGCTATGATGAGAATGAATGGTGGAGCAGGCTTGAAGGACTACTATTTTCTGTGTTTCCCAAGGCAGCTTCCCATGCAACAGTAGAAGGTGCAACATTGCCCCATTAGCTTCTCCCTTCCTGACTGTCCAAGGCCCAAACACTACTTTCAGCTGAAGTAGCATTTCCCTGAACTTCCTTCAACATGATCCATTGTATTTGACATTTTCAATGTGGTCTGCTGTACAATGGAGAGACTAAATGCAGCCTGGGTGTCCACTTTGCAGATCCTTTGCGTTCACAAGCATGACGCTGACCATTCAAATTCACAGTTGCTTGCCATTCAAATTCACCATCATGCTTTCATGCCCACATGTCTATACTCAGCCTTCTGCAATGCTCCACTGAATGCCAACACAAATAAACTGGAAGATGTAAGGACCTGGGTTCCATTCCGGTCTTGGGTGATTGTGTGAAGTTTCCACCTTCTCCCCATGTCTGCATGGGTTTCATCCGGGTGACAGCTTTCCTCCCATAAGCCAAAGATGTGCGGGTTAGGTGGATTGATCATGCTAAATTTTCCCTTAGTGTTCTAAGATGTGCAGATTACGGGTGTTAGTGGGGTAAATGGGTGGAATTACGGGGACAGGTTAGGGAATTGGGCCTAGGTAGATGCTCGATTCGACAGTGCAGACTTGATGGGTCAAATGGCCTCCTCCTTCACTGGTAGGGATTCTATGTTGATTCATGATTCTAATATTGAGTTCAACAACTTTCGACAGTAAACTTCCCCCTCCATCTTAAACCCCCACTTCAGCTCTCTGGCCTGCCCCAACACAATTCCATCCTTCCCCTCTGTCCCTGGCTATTCTCTCTCTCTCTCACACACACACTCTCTCACTCTCTCTCCCAAAATAACACCATAACATAGAGTAATTCTGCTAAAAAGTTAAGATTCAGTGGTTCAAGAGAAAAGGATAGATTGTGTCCAGTTGGTTTCTCAGCAATGGTCTCCAGATGGTTTCCTAGCACTAGCCTGTGAAACAGTCAATGAATCTTGCATTATTTCTCAAATAGACGGCAGAAAACTTGAAGTCAGTTGATTTGTGGAGCAATTACCATTGACCTTTTGTTTGGAACTGGGTCAGGAACCACAGGAGCCGTTCTCTTCTTTCCCCAAGCCGTTGATCCTCTTATTTTCTTGCTGTTACGTTCCTGGACCAGGACCACAAGTTATTGTAGAATGCCAGTCTAGATCCCAATATTTATTTTTATTTTGGCATAAATGTGTTAGTTGAATGCTTCAAAATCATCGAATCCCTACAGTGCAGAAGGAGGCCATTCAACCCATCGAGTCTGCACCAACCCCAACTCAGGCCCTATTCCCATAACTTCAATGACACATTAGGGATCTTTTACACTAAAACAAACTTTATTTAATATCATAGTTTAACTATAACAATAGTTAAATTGCTTCATTGTGTTTAACAGTAGAACAATATTTAAAAATGAAAGGAAACATTTAGTTTAGTTTATAACTTATCACCATTACCGTTCCAAATAAGCAACAAAGGGAGGGCACAGTGGCTAGCACTGCTGCCTCTCAGTCCCAGGGACCTGGGTTTGATTCCAGCCTTGGGTGACTGTGGAGTTTGCACGTTAACTCCATGTCTATCTGCATTTCCTCTGGATGTTTGGTTTCCTTCCACGGTCCAAAGATATACAGGTTAGGTTTCCCTGTTTCTGTCACACGATGCAGACTGATACTGCCTCTCACTCCCTGCTACACAGTGCAGGTTAGGTGGTCAGGCCATGCTTACAGCACAGTGTTACGGGAATATGGCAGAGGGAAAGGCCTAGGTGAGTTTTTTTTTGGAGAGTTAGTTTGGCCATGATAAATTGCCCCTTTGTGTCCCAAGATAGGTAGGTTAGGGGAATTAGCAGGTAAATATGTGAGGTTACAGAGATACAATCTGGATAATGTGCTCTATCGAAGAGTCGGTGCAGACATAATGGGCTGAATGATTCATCATTCTGTGCTATACAGATTCTATGGAGCATCCCCTTTGGACTTAAAATTCCACTGAGTACAGTCAGTCTTAAGCTTTCAGAGGGAGATTGAGTTTCAGAGCAGCTTGAAGACCTCTGTCTTTAAATAAACCCCATCCAAAACTGAATGCTATTTCTCTGCTGCATACCTAGCTCCTCCCATTAACCACTTTATCAATAAACAAAAGTCCATTAGCTCTCTCCTAAGTAAACACTACACTACACTACGAAAATAAATAATTATCCCACTTGCCCAGCATCTGAGCCACATTTCTTCCAGACATACCGACTGCCTATAGAAAAAAGCTGAATTTTAAACTATTCCTCTTAAACATAAAACAAAACCTATATTAGACAGTTTTCCAATTCTGTCTTTTCCAAAGCCATCATGTGCTCCTTTGTAACCAGCCCATAGGGCCAAGAGGTTTCCAGCTTCTTTTAAAAATGCTATCTTTTCTAGAAACAGCAGTAACCAGAATGCTAGCAATAACCCTTTAAGGGACTGTGTCTTTTTTAAAAAAAAACCTCTTCCAGAATGTTCTTAGTTCTTGAAGATGAACCATTTTCTGTGATTAAAGTGTTTATGATAGTGTGTTTTGGATCCCAGACTGCTGTTTAGTTTTTGCAACATTTCTTCGGAGTGAAAGATTGACTTGTAACTTCTTTCCTAGAGTAAGAGCAACTTGAACCCCAACGCCAAGGAGTTTGTTCCTGGGATGAAGTACTGAAACTGATTCTGGAGGCCTGTGTTGGTGGATGTAGCACAATCTCCACACTGTGAAGCCAGTATTAGAGGAAACACTAGTAGAAGCTCCCTTCTCTATCACTGTGTTACACTCGTGCATTGCCAAAGTTTTCACTTAGTGTTGCATGCTAAATAAATGTACCGAGACTGTTATTATTCAATAACTTGCTTCTAGTCGTTGACTGAAAAAAAAGAACCTTAAAAGTGCCACAGAGATGGAGGAGCAGCGAGCATTGATCAGGAAATACGCTAATGCTGCCTAACTGATTGCTGCTGTCAAATAACAGGTGGGAATGGATGTTTGTCAGTGGCTGAGTGAGGACCTGAGTTTGTTGGCTCTGTCTCCACTCTCTTATTCTCAGCCCAGTGCCTGGATTTATTCTCACAACTTGTTACAATCTGTCTTGGTAATCTTTGTGTCTTTCAGGGGCTGCTCAGACTGTTCAGATAGTTTCAGGAAATCTTGGAACACTGACTCCCAGTGTGAGGACTGATGTGTAAGGTTAGCTTGGGACTGGGAAAATGATCTAGTGTGGGAAAATTTTTTAAGTGACCAGTGATTAATATGCTCTTTACACTGAAGCCCTGGCTCAGTTTGCCAGGGATGGATAAACAGGGTCCTGACATCTGTGCTTTTGAGGTTTTTAATAAAACAAATCCCTTAATTATTTGGAGAGTCTCTGATCCTTATAAAGCACTTTACTAGTGCTTTTCAGTCCTCATTTACCTCATTCACATACCTTCAATTTAGGGTGACACTGTCTCCCTGATGTCACACAATGTAGACTGATGTGTCTTCCAGCCCTTGTCACATGATGTAGGGTGACACTGTCTCCAAGTCCCTGTCTCTCAGAGTAGGCTGACAATGTCTCGCTGTCTGTCATACAGTGTAGGGTGACGCTCTCTCCTAATCCTTGTCCCACAGAATAGGGTGACACTGTCTCCCTGTCCATCTCACGGTGCAGGCTGACCTCTCCCAGACCCAGTCCCCGTCCCACGGTACAGGGCGATGCCGTCTCCCGGTCCCCGTCCCACGGTGCAGGGCGACGCCGTCTCCCGGTCCCCGTCCCACGGTGCGGGGCGACGCCGTCTCCCGGTCCCCGTCCCACGGTGCGGGGCGACGCCGTCTCCCGGTCCCCGTCCCCCGGTGCGGGGCGACGCGGTCTCCCGGTCCCCGTCCCACGGTGCGGGGCGACGCCGTCTCCCGGTCCCCGTCCCCCGGTGCAGGGCGACGCCGTCTCCCGGTCCCCGTCCCACGGTGCAGGGCGACGCCGTCTCCCGGTCCCCGTCCCACGGTGCAGGGCGACGCCGTCTCCCGGTCCCCGTCCCACGGTGCAGGGCGACGCGGTCTCCCGGTCCCCGTCCCACGGTGCGGGGCGACGCTGTCTCCCGGTCCCCGTCCCACGGTGCGGGGCGACGCCGTCTCCCGGTCCCCGTCCCCCGGTGCGGGGCGACGCGGTCTCCCGGTCCCCGTCCCACGGTGCGGGGCGACGCCGTCTCCCGGTCCCCGTCCCCCGGTGCAGGGCGACGCCGTCTCCCGGTCCCCGTCCCACGGTGCAGGGCGACGCCGTCTCCCGGTCCCCGTCCCACGGTGCAGGGCGACGCCGTCTCCCGGTCCCCGTCCCACGGTGCGGGGCGACGCCGTCTCCCGGTCCCCGTCCCACGGTGCGGGGCGACGCCGTCTCCCGGTCCCCGTCCCCCGGTGCGGGGCGACGCCGTCTCCCGGTCCCCGTCCCCCGGTGCGGGGCGACGCCGTCTCCCGGTCCCCGTCCCCCGGTGCAGGGCGACCCCGTCTCCCGGTCCCCGTCCCCGGTGCAGGCGACCCCGTCTCCCGGTCCCCGTCCCCCGGTGCAGGGCGACCCCGTCTCCCGGTCCCCGTCCCCCGGTGCAGGGCGACGCGGTCTCCCGGTCCCCGTCCCACGGTGCAGGGCGACGCCGTCTCGCGGTCCCCGTCCCCCGGTCCCCGTCCCACGGTGCAGGGCGACACCGTCTCCCGGTCCCCATCCCACAGTGCAGGGCGACGCGGTCTCCCGGTCCCCGTCCCCCGGTGCAGGGCGACGCGGTCTCCCGGTCCCCGTCCCACGGTGCAGGGCGACGCCGTCTCCCGGTCCCCATCCCACAGTGCAGGGCGACGCGGTCTCCCGGTCCCCGTCCCCCGGTGCAGGGCGACGCGGTCTCCCGGTCCCCGTCCCACGGTGCAGGGCGACGCCGTCTCCCGGTCCCCGTCCCACGGTGCAGGGCGACGCGGTCTCCTGGTCCCCGTCCCACGGTGCAGGGCGACGCCGTCTCCCGGTCCCCGTCCCACGGTGCAGGGCGACGCCGTCTCCCGGTCCCTGTCCCACGGTGCAGGGCAACGCCGTCTCCCGGTCCCCGTCCCTCGGTCCCCGTCCCCCGGTGCAGGGCGACGCCGTCTCCCGGTCCCCGTCCCACGGTGCAGGGCGACACCGTCTCCCGGTCCCCGTCCCACGGTGCAGGGCGACGCCGTCTCCCGGTCCCTGTCCCACGGTGCAGGGCAACGCCGTCTCCCGGTCCCCGTCCCACGGTGCAGGGCGACGCGGTCTCCCGGTCCTCGTCCCACGGTGCAGGGCGACGCCGTCTCGCGGTCGCCGTCCCCCGGTGCGGGGCGACGCCGTCTCCCGGTCCCCGTCCCACGGTGCAGGGCGACACCGTCTCCCGGTCGCCGTCCCCCGGTGCGGGGCGACACCGTCTCCCGGTCCCCGTCCCACGGTGCAGGGCGACGCCGTCTCGCGGTCGCCGTCCCACGGTGCGGGGCGACACCGTCTCCCGGTCCCCGTCCCACGGTGCAGGGCGACGCGGTCTCCCGGTCCTCGTCCCACGGTGCAGGGCGACGCCGTCTCGCGGTCGCCGTCCCCCGGTGCGGGGCGACGCCCTCTCCCTGTCCCCGTCCCACGGTGCAGGGCGACACCGTCTCCCGGTCCCCGTCCCACGGTGCAGGGTGACGTGGTCTCCTGGTCCCCATCCCACAGTGCAGGGCGACGCGGTCTCCCGGTCCCCGTCCCACGGTGCGGGGCGACGCCGTCTCCCGGTCCCCGTCCCCCGGTGCAGGGCGACGCCGTCTCCCGGTCCCCGTCCCACGGTGCGGGGCGACGCCGTCTCCCGGTCCCCGTCCCACGGTGCGGGGCGACGCCGTCTCCCGGTCCCCGTCCCCCGGTGCGGGGCGACGCCGTCTCCCGGTCCCCGTCCCCCGGTGCAGGGCGACGCCGTCTCCCGGTCCCCGTCCCCCGGTGCAGGGCGACGCCGTCTCCCGGTCCCCGTCCCCCGGTGCAGGGCGACGCCGTCTCCCGGTCCCCGTCCCACGGTGCAGGGCGACGCCGTCTCCCGGTCCCCGTCCCACGGTGCAGGGCGACGCGGTCTCCCGTCCCCGGTGCAGGGCGACGCCGTCTCCCGGTCCCCGTCCCACGGTGCAGGGCGACGCGGTCTCCCGGTCCCCGTCCCACGGTGCAGGGCGACGCCGTCTCCCGGTCCCCGTCCCCCGGTGCAGGGCGACGCCGTCTCCCGGTCCCCGTCCCTCGGTGCAGGGCGACGCGGTCTCCCGGTCCCCGTCCCCCGGTGCAGGGCGATGCCGTCTCCCGGTCCCCGTCCCCAATGCAGGGCGACGCTGTCTCCCGGTCCCCGACAGTGAAGACAGATGCTCACACCCAGTCCGTCCCACGGAGTAGGGTGATACTATCTCCTAGTCTCTCTCATACATTGAAGACTGACACCATCTCCCAGTCTCTATTTTACAGTGTAGACTGACACCGTCTCCCAGTCTCTATTTTACAGTGTAGACTGACACCGTCTCCCAGTCTCTATTTTACAGTGTAGACTGACACCGTCTCCCAGTCTCTATTTTACAGTGTAGACTGACACCGTCTCCCAGTCTCTATTTTACAGTGTAGACTGACACCGTCTCCCAGTCTCTGTAATACCAGTAAGAGTAAACACTGTCTCCCAATCTCATGTCACACAGTGTCGGGTGATGGTCCCTCTGGATCGCCTTCAGATAGTGTAGGGTGACGCTCTCTCCAGGCTGCTATCGCACGATGAGCGGTGATGTTCTGTCCATGTTGCTGTCATGTTTAAATTTCTGCCTTCCATTTTGAGGTTTTAATTTTTTTGAGTTGACACCACGTCATTTTGCTGGATGTTATTTGCTACAATAATGTGCTACAATAATGTTCTACACTTTGAGAAAGTGAAATTTGAATTGCAAAGGATTTCAGCTGTGATCGCGTTGTAGAGAGCGGGATCTCATTGTTGGTTACAATCACGGTGTGGAGCGTAGGATGTCAGTGCTGGTTTCGATCATGGTATAGAGAGAGCGGGAGTGCAGGTTACGATGTAGAGAGCGGGATGTCAGTGCTGGTTATGGTGTAGAAAGAGCAGGATATCAGTGTTGGTTATGGTGTAGAGAGTGCGGGATGTCCCTCCTGGTTACCATGTAGAGAGCAAGAAATATCAGTTGTGGTTACGATCATGGTGTAGATAGAGTGGGATGTCAGTGCTAGTAATGATCACGGGAAAGAGAGTGTAGGATGTTGGTGCTGGTTACGGTATAGAGTGCAGGATGTCAGTGCTGATTACAATCACAGTGTAGAGGATATGGAACGTCAGTGCTGTTTATGATCAGAACAGGATTAACCTTCAAGGGTGAGTTCTTTGTAAAATTATGCTGTTCCATTGTTTTCGAAGAATGTGGCGCTTTGGAATGGATGGATTTGTGAGATCTGAGATGAACTGAGAGCTGAAAGGCTGCAGGTATCGTTGATTGTATTTCTGAATGAAGCTTTGTTCAATGAAATGACGGTGCAGAGCTGCTTCTTTGCGGAGAATGTCATCACCTTGGGCCTCTAATATTGTGCAGGGGTGAGCTATCCTGGTTTAAATGTCTTTCCTCCTCCTCTCATGATAGTAAGGATAAACATTAAGGAGAAAGTAGAATGATGAAGTTGGGCACAGAGACAGACAGTAAGCTAAGTAATTCCGAAACGATGCAACAGCGGATCCTTGGTATCTTCAGTTTCTTAACTTGGTAGATTCGCTGCCAAATGTGTTGAATGTGAAGAGTGTTTAAGTTGAAAAAAAATGTAAAAAGTATATTTTTCCAAAAATATTTAAAAAAAATAAATAAACCTGAAATGAAATGACTGGAATCTGTGCTTGGCAATATCTGGTTACTTTGTGTTTTCAATAATTCTGATCAACGTCAGGAACAGAAGGGAGAGAGGGTGCGGGGGTTCAGACAGACACTTCCGGGGGAGGTCCGGGAGGGAGACACTTGCGGGGAGGTTCGGGTGGTGAGACACTTCCGGAACGCCATTTCCGACGATGCGTCGACAGCGAGTGGAGTCAGCGGCACGAAAAAGCAATGCAGAAAGATAGAATATAAAGTAAATGGAGCAAAGAGAGCGGCTGCGATTGGAACTGAGAAAGAGAGCGACTGTGGACCGCGGGCTGGTGTGTTCTGTAATTCTCTATTGGTAGCTGGAAGCATTAATATCACAGCGAGAGAATGCGTCGAAACGGAAATCCTCACGTCTTGATTGAGAGGCTTAATGCGTTTGTGATTCTGTCGGATTACAGTGGGATCTTGAAGCATATGCCTTAGGCCCCTGTCTAACTAATCTCCCTGACTTGAGCTTCCCTATGATGTGATGCTACAGCGTATGGGGATGGCCGTAGGGTGGATTGTGTGTGTGAAGGGATGCTACAGAGTGTGCGATTAGTGCTAAGATTTCGGTGTTGGTTACAGTGTAAAGAGTGCAGGTATGTCAGTGGTCTTATGATCACAGGGAAAAGAGAGCGAGATCTCAGTGCTGATCACAGTGTAGAGAGAGTGGGATGTCAATGCTGCTTACAAGAGCAGACTATCAGTGCTGGTTACGATGTAGAGAGTGCGGGATATGAGTGCTGACTACGGTGTAGAGAATGTGGGGATGTCAACACTGGTTATGGTGTAGACAGTGCAGGATGTCGGTGGTTACAGTGTATAGAGTATGGGGTGTGACTACTTACGGTGTAGAGAGCACGAATGCTGGAATGTTAGTGCTGGCTGCGGTGTAGAGAGTGCAGGTATATTAGTGATGGTTGTGGCGTAAAGAGTGCAGGGATGTCAATGTTAGTTATGGTGTAAAGAGAACGGGATGTCAGTGTTGCTTATAAGAACATAAGAAATAGGAGCAGGAGTAGGCCATCTGGTCCTTCTAGCCTGCCCCGCCATTCAATAAGATCATGGCTGATCTGTCGTGGCTCAGTTCCACATTCCGGCCCTCTCCCCATAACAAAGAAGAACAAAGAACAACACAGCACGGGAAACAGGCCCTTCGGCCCAACGAGCCCGCGCCGCCGTCCCATGGTCAGTGACCTATTCATGATAACCCTTAATCCCCTCTCTTATCAAAAACCCATCAACCCGCTTCTTGAAAATATTTAGCGAGGCAGCCTCCACCACTTCAACGGGTAGAGAATTCCAGAGATTCACCACCCTTTGAGTGAAGAACTTCCTCCTCAACTCCGTTCTAAGGCTGTGCCCCCGAGTCCTACTGTCTTTTTTGAGCGGGAAGAGTCTCTCCACCTCTATCCTATCCATCCCATTCATCATCTTATACGTCTCAATGAGATCTCCCCTCATTCTTCTAAACTCCAACGAGTACAAGCCTAGTTCATTCAGCCTCTCCTCATAGCTCAACCCCCTCAACTCCGGTATCAGCCTAGTAAACCTCCTCTGCACTCCCTCCAAGGCCAAAATATCTTTGCGCATGCGGCGCCCAAAACTGCACACAGTACTCCAGCTGCGGCCTCACCAATGCCCTATACAGCTGCAGCAAGACCTCCCTACTTTTATATTCAATCCCCTTCGCTATGAAGGCCAGCATCCCATTCGCCTTCCTGACCACCTGCTGCACCTGCAAGCTGGGTTTTTGCGACTCACGCACAAGGACCCCGAGGTCCCACTGCACCGTCGCCTGCTGCAGTTTTTCGCCACGTAAGTAATAGTCCTTCCTACCATTCTTCCTTTCAAAGTGGACCACCTCACACTTGCCAACATTAAATTCCATTTGCCATTTCCTGGCCCATTCGCCCAGCCTATCCAGATCCTTCTGCAGACTCTCCACACCCTCCGCACAATTTGCCATTCCCCCAATCTTGGTGTCATCTGCAAATTTTGACACCCTACACTCGGTTCCCTCCTCCAAATCATCTATATAAATGGTAAAAAGCTGAGGCCCCAGCACCGACCCCTGGGGCACTCCACTAGTCACCAACAGCCAATCCGAATAGCACCCGTTGACCCCCACTCTCTGCCTCCTATTTGACAACCAATCCGCTATCCACGCTAACACCCTACCCCCAACTCCAAGTCCCCTGACCTTCTGCAATAACCTCTTATGAGGTACTTTGTCAAACGCCTTCTGAAAATCCAGAAAGACCACATCCACCGGCTCTCCTCTATGAGGATGTGTCTAGGGTGGTGGCCCTAGACACATCCTCATAGAACTCCAGTAAATTTGTCAGACACGACTTCCCTTTAATGAAACCGTGCTGCGTCTGCTCTATCAAGCAATTCCCTTCCAGATGCCTCACAATTTCCTCTTTAATGACGGATTCTAACATTTTACCTACCACAGACATTAAACTAACCGGCCTATAATTCCCTGCCTTTTGCCTGGCACCCTTCTTAAACAACGGCGTAACATTAGCCATTTTCCAATCTTCCGGCACTTCCCCGGAATCCAGCGACGTCTGGAAAATAACCACCAATGCATCCACTATAACCTCCGCCATTTCTTTCAGACTCCTCGGATGCATTCCATCCAGTCCTGGGGACTTGTCCACAATCAGCCCCTCCAGTCTGTCGAGCACCGCCTCTCTAGTAACAGTAATGTCATTAAGACCCTCCAGTCCTACCACCTTTCCATCGCTAACACCCGGCAAATTATTCACGTCCTCCTCCGTGAAGACGTAAACAAAAATGTTATTCAATACCTGAGCCATATCCCCATCCCCTACCACTTGGTCCCCTTTCTCATCCTCTAAAGGACCAACGTTCACCCTAGCCAACCTCTTCCTTTTTATATATTTATAAAAACTCTTGCTATCCTTTCTTATATTAAGCGCTAGCCCAGCTTCATAGCTTCTCCTACCCTCCTTTATCAACTTCTTTGTCAATCTTTATTGACATTTAAACCTTTCCCAAACCTCTTCTCGCCCACTGCTCTTAGCTACTCTAAATTCCTCCGCTTTTAATTTAACTTGTAAGACTCAGCAGGCAGGGTGGGCTGCTAATCAGAGTGTCCAGTGAACTGAAGTGCATTTGTTTCAATGTGAGGTAAAGCAGATGAACTTAGAGCTAGGAACTATGATGTTTTGCCATTACAGAGAAGGATAGGATTGGCAACTTAACATTCCAGGTTACAGATGTTTCAGTGGGATAGAGAGGAATGTAAAAGGGATGGGGGAGTTACACCATTGGTTAAGGAGAATATCACAGCAGAAGGACACCTCATATAGTGAGGCAATATGGGTAGAGCTCAGGAATAGGGTGTAGTCAGAATATTGGGGGTTTAATAAAGGCCACCCAACTGCCAGTGGGACATAGAGGAACAGGTATATAGGCAGATTTTGGCAAGGTATAAAGGTTTCAGGGTGTGGTGGGAGATTTTAACTTCCCCTTTGACTGGAACTCACTTAGTGCAAGGGGCATGGATGGGGCAGACATTGTAAGGAGCATCCGGGAGGCCTTCTTGAAACAGTATATAAATAGTCCAACGAGGGAAGGCACCATATGGGACCTGGTATTGTGGAAAGAGTCCAGCCAAGTGGTTGATGTTACAGTAAGGAAGCAGTTTGGGAACAGTGATCACAATTCAGTAAGCTTTAATGTACCGATCGATAAATGTAGTCCTTAAATTAAGATGCTAAATTGGGGAAGGCTAATCACAATATTAGGGAGGAACTGAAGAATGCAGATTCGGGGTAGGTGTTTGAGGGCAAATCAATATGGGATATGTGGGAGGCTTTCAAGTGCAAGTTGATAGGAATTCAGGACCAACACATTCCTGTAAGGATGAAGGATAAATATGGCAAGTTTTGGGAATCTTGGAATATGAGAGATATTGTGAGCCTAGTCAAAGAGAAAAGGGTAGCATTTGTCAAAGCTAGGAGGCTGGGAACACATGAAGCAAGTGTGGAATACAAAGTAGAAAGAAATTTAAGCAAGGAGTAAGGACAGCTAAAAGTGTGACAAAAAATTATTGGCCAGCAGGATTAAGGAAAATCCCAAGGCTTTTTATACATATATAAAGAGTGAGAGGGTTGGTCCACTCAAGGGCAAGGGAGGGAATCCATGTGCGGAGCCAGAGGAAATGGATGAGGTATTAAATGAGTACTTTGTGTCAGTATTCACCAAAGAGAAGGATTAAGTGGATGAGGACTCTGGGAAAGGATGTGTAGATATGTTGAGTCATGTTGAGATCAAAAAGGAGGAAGTATTGGAGTTCTTAAACATTAAGATAGAAATTAATTGAACAAATGTGAGGTAATGCATTTTGGATGGTCCAATAAAGCTAGGAAATAATCTCCATCTGCCACCTCTCTGTCCAAGTCTCCAATTGATCTATATCCTGCTGTATCCTTTGGTGATCCCCATCGTTATCTGCAAATCCACCAACCTTTGTGTCATCCGCAAACTTACTAATCAAATCAGTAACATTTTCCTTAAAATCATTTATATAACAGCCAGCAAAGGTCCCAGCACTGATCAATGAGGAACACCACTTGTCACAGCTCCCTATTCAGAAACACACTCTTCCATTGCTACTCTGTTGGCTTTGACTGAACCAGTTTTGTATCCACCTTGCCAGCTCACCTCTGATCCCATGTGACTTCACCTTCTGCATCAGTCTGCCATGAGGGAGCTTGTCAAAGCTTTATTGAAATCCACGTACCCTGAAGAGGCAAAGGGATCTGGGTACACAGGTCACTGAAAGGGGGAGTGCAGTTGGAGAAGGTAGTCAAGAAGGCATTGATGAAGCATGCTTGCCTTCATCAGCCAGGGCATTGAGTTTAAACACTGGCAAGTCATATTGCAGCTTTATAGAACCTTAGTTAGGTCGCACTTGGAATGTAGTGTTCAATTCTGGTCGCCACACTACCAGAAGGATGTGGAAGCTTTGGAGTACAAGAAAGATTTACCAGGATTTACCAGGATTCAGCATGGTTTTGTAGCGGGTAGGTCGTGCCTTACTAACCTTATCGAGTTCTTTGAGAAAGTGACCAAAGAGGTGGATAGGGGTAAGGCAGTTGATGTGGTGTATATGGATTTTAGCAAGGTGTTTGATAAGGTTCACCATGGTAGGCTTCTGCAGAAAATGCAGATGTATGGGATTGGGGGTGATCTAGGTAATTGGATCAGGAATTGGCTAGCAGATAGGAGACAGAGGGTGGTGGTTGATGGTAAATATTCGTCATGGAGTTCGGTTACGAGTGGTGTGCCTCAGGGATCTGTTTTGGGGCCACTGCTGTTTGCCTTAAAAACAATGAGGTAGCCTCAATTGCTTCACTGGGCAGGAAATTCCACAGATTCACAATCCTTTGTATGAAGAAGTTCTTCCTCAACTCAGTCCTAAATCTGCTTCCCCTTATTTTGAGCTATGCCCCCTAATTCTAGTTTCACCCGGCAGTGCAACTTTGTTGCAATGGTTGGTCTCTTCCGAGTTATCGCTGCCAAGCAAAGAACTCAACATGTCTTTTATCCGGAATTCCCCACTTGCTTCTGGAAGATTCTGTTATCCAGCCAATTGTATCACCAGAAACCAATCGAATGGTTCGAACATCCAATAAATGATGCCATGATGCTTAGTTCATTTTACATGTCCTATACACAGCAGTCATAAAGGTCGGATCTATGTTGTCTTGGTTAACGTAAACAACTTCCCTGATCTGACCAACACAGGAAGCTTCACATTACAGCTCCCAGACCAGAGCCTTTTTACAACTTGCATCTGGTATTAATCTATAAGTTGACCAAAATTCCCAGCATGCTCAGATCTCAGCCAAAATAGCCATTTTAAAGCCACTCTTGCCATTGTTGTTGTTAAATCATTGTTGTAGCTGTTCATTTTCCATCCACAACTGTATCCAGCACTGACACTCCACTCTCTAATTACAGGTTAGTTAGCCCTACATCAGTGGTAGGAAAATTATTGGAGAGGATTCTTCGGCATAGGATTTATTCCCACTTGGAAATAAGTAAACATATTATCGACATGGTTTTGTGAAGGGGAGGTTGTGCCTCATTAACTTGATTGAGTTTTGCAAGGAAATGAAGATGATGATTGATGAAGGGAGGGCAGTGGATGTCATCTATATGGACTTCAATAAGGCCTTTGACAAGGTCCCTCATGGCAGACTGGTGCAGGAGGTGAATTCTCATGGGATCAGAAGTGAGCTGGCAAGGTGAATACAAAACTGGCTTGATCATAGAAAACAGAAGGTAGCAGTGGAAGAGGGTGTTTTTGAATGGAGAGCTGTGACAAGTGGATTTCCTCAGGCATTTGCTGTTTGTAATATATATAAATGATTTGGAGGAAAACGTAACTGGATTGATTAGTAAGTTTGCAGACTATACAAAATTGATGGATTTGCAGATAGCGAGGAGGACCATTGGAGGATACAGCAGGATACAGATCGGCTAGAGACTTGGGCAGAAAGATGGGAGATTGAGTTTAATCCATACAAATGAGAGATAATTAACTTTGGAAGGCCTAATACAGATAAGAAATATACAGTAAATGGCAGAACCCTTAAGGGTATACAGATCATTGAAAGTGGCAATGCAAGTGGAGAAGGTAGTCAAGAAGGCAGACAGCATACTTGCCTTCATCGACCGGGGCATTGAGTTAAAAATTGACAAGTCATGTTGCTGCTTTATAGAACCTTAGTTAGGCCGTATTTAGAATATAGCGTTCAATTCTGGTCGCCGCATTACCAGAAGGATGTGGAGGCTTTGGAGAGGGTACATAAAAGATTTACCAGGCTGTTGCCTGGTAATGGAGGGCATTGGGTATGATGAGAGGTTGAAGAAACTTGGTTTGTTCTCACTGGAAGGACAGAATTTGATGGGGCAACCTGATAGAAGTCTCCAGGATTATGAGAAGCATAGACAGAGTAGGTAGTCAGAAGCTTTCTCCCAGGTGGAAGTGTCTAGGGGTATAGGTTTAAGATGCGAGGGGCAAGGTTTAAAGGAGATGTACGAGACAGATTCTTTTTACACAGCGGGTTGTAGATACCTTGGAACTCACTGCTGGGAGAGGTAGTGGAAACAGATACGATAGTGACTTTGAAGGAGCATCTTGACAAGTACATGAATAGGATGGGAATGGAGGATATCGTCCTCAGAAGGATAGCGATTTCAGTTAAGTTGGTGCAGGCTTGGAGGGCGGAAAGACCTGTTCCTGTGCTGTAATTTTCTTTGTACTCTCTACACCATGATTGTAACTAGCACTGACATCCTGCACTCTGCACCGTAGCCAGCACTGACATTCCGCTCTCTCCACAGATATCCCGTACTCGCTACACTGCAATGAACACTTACATCCCAAACTCTTTGCACCGTAACCAGCACTGACATCACTTTCTCTAAATCATTACCAGAACTGACATTGCGCTCTCTTTACACCGTAACCAGCAATGACACCCCTGCATGCTGCACCGTGGCCAGCACTGACATTCCGCTCTCTCTACATCAAAATCGTTGGCAGCAATAATATTCTGCTCACTTTACCCCATAACTAGCACTGACATCCCTGCACTCGGGACACAGTAACCAGCACACATGTCCTGCATTGTCTACACCGTAACCAGCACTGAAATCCCTGCACTTTATAGTCATAGTGGTTTACAGCATGGAAATAGGCCCTTTGGTCCAACTTGTCCATACCACCCTTTTTTTTTTGAAACCTCTAAGCTAGTCCCAATTACGCACATTTGGCCCATATTCCTCTATACCCATCATGCTCATGTAACTATCTAAATGCTTTTTAAAAGACAAAATTGTACCCACCTCTACTACTTCTTGTGGCAGTTTGTTCCAGACACTCACCACTCTCTGTGTGAAAAAATTGCCCCTCTGGTCACTTTTATGTCTCCCCTCTCACCTTATACCTGTGCCCTCTAGTTTTAGACTCCCCTACCTTGGGGAAAAGATATTGACTATCCAGCTGATCTGCCCCTCATTACTTTATAGACCTCTATAAGATCACCCCTCAGCCTCCTATGCTCCAGTGAAAAAAGTCCCAGTCTATCCAGCCTCTCCTTATAACTCAATCCATCAAGTCCAGTAGCATCCTGGTAAATCTTTTCTGCACTCTTTCTAGTTTAATAACATCCCACACACTGTACAACAGAACCACCATTCACACATCCTGCACACACTACACTGTAACCAGCACTGACATCCCTGCTCTGTGAACACCATAGGGCATCCTGCACTCTTTACACCCTAACCAGCACTGACATCCCGCACTCTCTACATCGTAACCAGCACTGACATCCATGCGCTCACTACACTGTAACCAGCTCTGACATTCTGTTCTCTCTACACTGAGACCATCCCACAGTATCTACACCATGATCATAACTAACATTGACATCCCGCTATCTCTACATCGTAATAAGCAACGACATCTCCACAGTTTCTACACTGTAACCAATACTGATACCCTGCACTCTATCAGTCTTTACATTGTGATTGTAAGTAGCACTGACATCCCACTCTCACTAAACTATAACCAGCACTGACATCCTGCACAGTCTGTACCATAACCAGCACTGACATCACACTCTCTAAAGTGTAACCAGGACTGACATTGTGCTCTTTCTACACCGTAACCAGTAATGACATCCTGCACTCTCTATACCGTAACTAGCACTGACATCCCACACTCTCTACAGCTCAATCATCACTGACAACCACTCTACACCGTAACCAGCAGTCACTTCCCGCTCTCTCTACAACGTAACCAAAACAGACATTTGGTGCTCTCTACACCCTAACCAACACTGACATCCCTGCTCTCACTACACTGTAACCAGCATTGACATCCCTGCAGTTTCTACACCTCAACCATCACTGACATCCACTCTCTACACGTAACCAACAATCACATCCTGCTCTCTCTACACCGTAACCAGCACTGACATCTCTGCACGTTCTCTACCGTAACCAACACTGACGCCTGCTCTCTACACTGTAACCAGTATTGACACCCCTGCTCTCACTATACTGAATCAGCACTGACATCCTACTCTCTCTACACTGTAACCATCACTGATACCCCAAATTCTCTACAATGTAACCAGCGCAGACATCCTGCACTCTCTAATCCATAACCAACAGTCATCCCGCACTCTCCGCACCATAACTAGCACTGACATTTCTCTCTCTCCACTCCACAACCAGCTATGACATCCCACTCTCACTACACTGTAACCATCACTAACATCCCACGCTCGCTACACCATAACCAGCACAGTCATCTCGCACTCTCCAAACCATAACCAGTAGAAACATCCCGCATCATAACCAGTAGACATTCTGCTCTCTCTACTATGTAACCAACACTGATATCCTGCACTAAATAAATCATAGCCAGCACTGGCATTCCTGCAATCTCTACATCTTAACCAGCTCTGACATCCTCGCACTCTCTACACCATGGTCAGCACTGATATCGCGCATTCTCTACATTGTAACCAACACTACATCCCGCACTCTATACACCGTAACCAGCACTGACTTCCCACCCTCCCTACACCATAGCCAGCAATGACATCCCCACTCACACTACACCTTAACAGCACTGACATCCCACCGTTTACTCTGTAACCAGCACTGACATTGTGCTCTTTCTACACCGTAACCAGTAATGACATCCTGCACTCTCTTTTACCAGCACTGATATCCTGCATTCTCTAAACTGTAACCAGCACTGACATCTCTGCACTCTCTAAGCCATAACCAGCATTGACATCCCGCTCTCCCAACACCGAAACCAGCAATGACATTCCGCACATTCTTCACCGTAAACAGCACTGATATCCCCGCTCACTCTACACCGTAACCAGCACTGACAGCCTGCTCACTCTACAATGTAAAAACACTGACACTGTAACAGCAATGACATCCTGCCTTCCCTACACTATAACCAGCAATGACATCTTGCAGTATTACACTGTAACCAATACTGACATCCCGCTCTGTACACTGTAACCAGCACTGATGCCCCACTCACTCTACACCATAACCAGCACTGAGATCCCACTCTTTATAACTGCACTGACTACACTATGATCGTAACCAGCATTGAAATCCTGCACTCTCTACACCAAGATCATAAGCTGCCTTGACATCCCAAAGTCTTTACATCATGATTGTAAGCAGCACTGATATTCCCACATTCTCCCTACACCCTAACCAGCACTGACATCCCACTCTATCAGCACCGATTAGAACTAGCACTACATTCTGTAGACTCTTTGCACCATGCACCATACCTGTTAAAAACCTGTTTAAAATAAGTTTAAAGCACTTTGTTCTTTGTAGAACTGTTTAAAGCATTTATTTTATTGTATTTACTGCTTTAAGAATTCTGAGGGAGTGTTTAGAAAAGAGTTGTGGACTAGCCTGCTTTAAATCAGCGCCAGGTTTAAAAGGAGGCCTGGTGTAGACAGCGGGCAGCATCTGAGTGGACAGCGGAGTGAGTGGGAAGCAGAGTGAGCTAATAGGGCTTAATATCAAAAAAGGGCTTGAAGGAAAAAGGCCAGGTGATTTTCTTTGAAAAAACAAAGAAAAAATTTTTTTTTTCCTCAAACCTACTACTGTGAATAATGGAGGGGCATGTGATGTGTGGTTTCTGTATGATGTGGGAACTGGTGGACCCCAGGGTCCATCCCAGTGACCATGTCTGCAGTAAGTGCAGGTTGCTGGAGGAGCTCCAGCTCAGGGTAAATGAGCTGGCCTCTGAGCTACAGACACTGAGGCTCATCAGGGGGAGAGAGGGTGCCATTGTCAATGGGGTGCAAGTGATATCCACCCCCCCTAGACTGGCTAACTCTAAGGGTCAGGGTCAAGAGGGGGCTGCTGGGAAGAGGAAGGGGGGTGAGGAGCAGAGGCCTCAGCCTCTTAATCTGCATAACAGGTTTGAGGTTCTTGCTGCCAGTCTGGAAGAGGACGAGGCAGGTGAGGTTGGTGAGCAAATTGCACACGGTACAGTGATGCAGCAGGACATAGGCAAAAAGAAGGGGAAAAGGAACGCAGTAGTAATTGGGGACAGTGGGGTGAAGGGTATTGACACTGTCCTTTGTCACAATGACAAAATGCACAGAAGGGTGTGTTGTCTGCCTGGTGCTCGGGTACGGGATGTCGCAGCTGGACTGCAGAGGAACCTGGAGTGGGAGGGTGAGAATCCGGTTGTTGTGGTGCATGTGGGTGCCAATGACGTAGGCAAAGTGCGGACTGAGGACCTGGTGAGGGAGTATGAGGAGCTGGGAATGGAATTAAAAAGTAGAACCGACAAGGTGGTCGTCTCTGGGCTACTGCCTGAACCGTGTGCAGACGGGCGTAGGGTTGACAGGATTAAGGAAATAAATGGGTGGCTCAGGGATTGGTGTGGGAGGAATGGGTTTGAATTTATGGGGCATTGGCACCAGTATTGGGGTAGGTGGGACCTGTTCGGGCGGGATGGGGTTGGTCTGAACTGTGCTGGGACCAGAGTGCTGGCGAATCGAGTAAAGAGGACTGTAGACAGGGCTTTAAACTAATTGGAGCGGGGGGAGGGTGCGAGGGTAGGTGACCTTACGAGGTCTAAAGTTAAGGAGAGTGTACAGGTAAGGGAAGAGGCCGAGGATGTCCCAATAATAGAGGGAGTAGGGGGCGAGAGTAGGGTTAGTGGCGTTACGGCAAATAGGGTCCAGGTGAAGGCTGGGATGAAAGCGCTGTATCTGAATGCACGAAGCATTCGGAATAAAGTGGATGAGCTGGTGGCGCAGATCGACACAAATGGACATGATCTGGTGGCCATTACAGAGACGTGGCTGCAAGGTGACAGGGACTGGGAGCTGAATGTCCAAGGGTATCAAGTGTTTAGGAAGGATAGGCGGGAGGGAAAAGGGGGGGAAAAGTAGCTCTGCTGATTAAGGATAGCATCAAGGTGGTAGCAAGGGATGATATTGGAGCCAAGGAGCAGAACGTGGAATCGTTGTGGGTAGAGATTAGGAACAGCAAAGGGAGGAAGACGCTGGTGGGTGTCGTCTATAGGCCCCCGAATAATGATCTGGAGGTGGGGCGGGCTGTTAACGCGCAAATAAGTGCGGCGTGCAGGAATGGGACGGCCGTAGTTATGGGGGATTTCAATCTGCATATTGATTGGTCGACCCATGTTGGACACGGTGGGCTCGAGGAGGAGTTCTTGGAATGCTGCCGGGATAATTTCCTTGAACAGTGTGTGTTGGAACTGACGAGGGAGCGAGCTATCTTGGATCTGGTGCTATGTAATGAGGCGGGTAGAATTAGGGACCTTGAGGTGAAGGATTCTCTTGGAGAGAGTGATCATTGTATGGTAGAGTTTCTGGTGCAGATGGAGGAGGAGAAAGTGGGTTCCCGGACACACGTCCTTTGTTTGAATAGAGGGGAGTACGGTAGGATGATAGAACATAGAACATTACAGCAAAAACAGGCCCTTCGGCCCTCGAGTTGCGCCGATCACATCAACCCCACCAATCTATAGACCTATCTATAACCCCCAATCCCATTAAACCCCATATACTCATCCAGAAGTCCCAGCGAGTTCGCCTCCACCACCGATGACGGCAGCCGATTCCATTCACTCACCACCCTCTGAGTGAAAAACTTACCCCTAACATCACCTCTGTACTTCCCTCCCCGCACCTTAAATCTGAATTTAAAGAAGAATTGGCGAATATGGACTGGGGGAGTGCGTTGGAGGGAGGGTCTGCTGAGGAGCAGTGGAGGATCTTTAAGGAGATCTTTCTTGGTGCTCAGCAGAAATTTATTCCGATGGTCAAAAAGGACTGTAGAAGGAGAGGTAATAAGCCGGGGATAACGAAGGAGGTGAAGGAAAGTGTTAAATTAAAAGCGGAGGCATTTAGAGTAGCGAAGAGGAGTGGGCGAGAAGAGGATTGGGAGAGGTTTAAATGTCAACAAAGATTGACAAAGAAGTTGATAAAGGAGGGTAGGAGAAACTACGAAGCTGAGACCAACCATTGCAACAAAGTTTGGACCCTGAAGAATGCTTCAGAGAGAAGATTGATTCTACACCTTTCTTGGCCAAGGTCGTCTTAAACTCGGTGGTATCTATTTTTCGTTAAATACTTAAAATTGTCATTCAGGTAAAGTTAAAGTGCAGTTTAAGAGTTAAATAGTTAAAGTTGATGTTCTGTTGGAGCTCAAGTTCAGTAAAGAGTTAACGAGTTGCAACTGTTTATGTTTGAGTTGGTACTAGAAGTATTAAATAAAGAAATAATTGAATTACTGTCCTTGTTTGTCTCATTAAACTGGAATGCTTGGAAGATATTTACATTAAAGCTGTATAACACATTGTAGAGAGTGTGGGATATCAGTGCTGGTTATGGTATTGAGAGAGCGGTATCAAACCCTGCAGAAAATGCAGATGTATGGGATTGGGGGTGATCTAGGTAATTGGATCAGGAATTGGCTAGCAGATAGGAGACAGAGGGTGGTGGTTGATGGTAAATATTCGTCATGGAGTTCGATTACGAGTGGTGTGCCTCAGTGATCTGTTTTGGGGCCACTGCTGTTTGTAATTTTTATTAATGATCTGGATGAGGGTATAGTTGGGTGGATTAGTAAGTTTGCTGATGACACCAAAGTCGGAGGTGTGGTAGATTGTGAGGAAGGGTGTCATAGTTTGCAGGGTGACTTAGAAAGGTTGCAGAGTTGGGCGGTGGATGGATGGAGTTTAATGTGGAGAAGTGTGAGGTAATTCATTTCGGTAGGAATAACAGATGTGTTGAGTATAGGGCTAACGGGAGGACTTTGAATAGTGTGGAGGAGCAGAGGGATCTAGGTGTATGTGTACATAGATCCCTGAAAGTTGGGAATCAAGTAGATAAGGTTGTTAAGAAGGCATACGGTGTCTTGGCGTTTATTGGTAGGGGGATTGAATTTAGGAGTCGCAGCGTCATGATGCAACTGTACACAACTCTGGTGCGGCCACACTTGGAGTACTGTGTGCAGTTCTGGTCCCCACATTACAGGAAGGATGTGGAGGCTTTGGAGAGGGTGCAGAGGAGGTTTACCAGGATGTTGCCTGGTATGGAGGGGAGATCCTATGAGGAGAGACTGAGAGATTTGGGGTTGTTTTCGCTGGAAAGAAGGCGGCTAAGAGGGGATCTCATTGAAACATATAAGATGATTAGAGGTTTAGACAGGGTAGATAGTGATAGCCTTTTTCCTAGGATGGAGAAAGCTAGCACGAGGGGGCACGACTTTAAATTAAGGGGGGGTAGTTATAGGACTGATGTCAGGGGTAGGTTCTTTACCCAGAGGGTGGTGAGGGACTGGAATGCCCTGCCAGCTGCAGTTGTAAATGCACCTAGTTTGGGGGCGTTTAAGAGATCTGTGGATAGGTTTATGGATGAAAAGGAATTGGTTTAGGCTAGTGGGTCATTGTTTGGTAACTGGTCGGCGCAACATCGTGGGCCGAAGGGCCTGTTCTGCGCTGTAATGTTCTATGTTCTAAACCCAGGTCCTTGGAACTGTGAAGCAGCTGTGCTAACCACTGTGCTACCGTGCCGTCCTTGGTTTGCAAGTGCGGCAGTGGTTAGCCCTTCGTTTGCAAGTGCAGGTAGTTAAGAAGGCAAATGGAATTTTGTCCTTCATTGCTTGAGGTATGGAGTTTAAAAACAACAAGATTTATGTTGCAGCTGTATAAGGTGCTGCTGAGGCCACATCTGGAGTACTGTGTACAGTTTTGGTCTCATTATTTGAGAAAGGATATACTTGCACTGGAGGGGATGCAGAGGAGATTCACGAGGTTGATTTCGGAGTTGAGAGGGTTGGCTTATGAGGAGAGACTGAGTAGACTGGAGCTATACTCATTGGAATTCAGAAGAATGAGGGGAGATCTTATGGAAGCATATATGATTATGAAGGGAATAGATAAGACAGAAGCAGGGAAGTTGTTTCCACTGCCAGGTGAAACTAGAATTAGGGGGCATAGCTCAAAATAAGGGGAAGCAGATTTAGGACTGAGTTGAGGAGGAACTTCTTCATACAAAGGATTGTGAATCTGTGGAATTTCCTGCCCAGTGAAGCAATTGAGGCTACCTCATTGTTTTTAAGGCAAGGATAAATTTTTGAACAGTAAAGGAATTAAGGATTATGGTGAGTGGGCAGGTAAGTGGAGCTGAATCCACAAGAAGATCAGCCATGATCTTATTGAATGGTGGAGCAGGCTCTAAGGGCCAGATAGCCTACTCCTGCTCCTGGTTCTTATCTTCTTAATGTCAGTGTTGGTTATGGTGCAGAGAGTGCAGGTTATCAGTGCTGGTCACAGACTGGAGAGAGTGGGATGATAGTACTGGTTACAAACACGGTGTAGAGAGGATAGCAGATTGTCTGTGCTGGTCGCAATCAGTGTAGATTGAGCGGGATGTCAGTGTTGGTTATGATCATGGTGCAGAGACTTCGGGATGTCAATGTAGCTGATGATCAGTGTTGAGAGAGTGGGATGTCAGTGCTGGTTACAACGTGTAGAGTGCAAGATGTCAGTGCTCTTTATAGTGTCGGGAGTGCAGGATGTCAGTGCTGGTTGCGGTGTAGAGATTATGAAGTGTCAGTGCTGGTTAAGGTTTAGAAAGTGTGATGACAGTGCAGGTTATGGTGTAAAGAGCCAGATGTCAGTGCTGGTCACAGTGTAGAGAGTGAGGGGATGTCAGTGCTGGTTATGGAATAGTGTGTGGAATGTCTGTGCTGGTTACGATCAGTGTAGAGAGTGTGCAGAATGCCAATGCTGGTTCTAATCAGTGAGGAGAGTAAAAAGAACAAAGAAAATTACAGCACAGGAACAGACTCTTCAGCCCTCCAAGCTTACACCGACCATGCTATCTGACTTAACTAAAACTCTTTACCCTTCCAGGGACCATATCCCTTTATTCTCATCCTATTCATGTATTTGTCAAGACAAAAAGTCTCTACCATATCCGCTTCCACTATCTCCCCCAGCATCGAGTTCCAGGCACCCACTACCCTCTGTCTAAAAAAACCTGCCTGGTACATCTCCTTTAAACCTTTCCCCTTGCACCTTAAACCTAGTATTTGACTCACGAACCCTGGGAAAAACTTCTTATTATCCACGCCTCTCAGTCATAGAACCCTACAGTGCAGAAAGACGCCCTTTGGCCCATCGAGTCTGTATTGACCACAATCCTACCCCCCACATCCCTATACTCTTACCCGCCAATCCCTCTAACCTTCACATCCCAGGACAGTAAGGGGCAATTTTAGCATGGCCAATCAACCTAACCCTCACATCTTTGAACTGTGGGAAGAAACTGGAGCACCTGGAGGAAACCCACGCAGACACAAGGAGAATGTGCAAACTCCACACAGACAGTGACCCGAGCCAGGAATCAAACCCAGGTCCCTGAAGCTGTGAAGCAGCAATGCTAACCACTGTGTTACCGTGCTGCCCCACTAAGTCCTTCGCTTGTAGACTTCCATCAGGTCACCTCTCAACCTCCATCATTCCTGTGAGAACAAACCAAGCTTCTCCAACCTCTCCTCATAGCTAATGCCCTCATATCAGGCAACATCCTGGTAAATCTTTCTTGTACTCCAAAGATTCCACATCCTTCTGGTAGTGTGGCGACCAGAATTGAACACTACATTCCAAGTGCGACCTAACTAAGGTTCTATAAAGCTGCAATATGACTTGCCAGTGTTTAAACTCAATGCCTTGGCTGATGAAGGCAAGCATGCTTCATCAATGCCTTCTTGACTACCTTCTCCAACTGCACTCCCCCTTTCAGTGACCTGTGTACCCAGATCCCTTTGCCTCTTCAGGGTACGTGGATTTCAATAAAGCTTTGACAAGCTCCCTCATGGCAGACTGATGCAGAAGGTGAAGTCACATGGGATCAGAGGTGAGCTGGCAAGGTGGATACAAAACTGGTTCAGTCAAAGCCAACAGAGTAGCAATGGAAGAGTGTGTTTCTGAATAGGGAGCTGTGACAAGTGGTGTTCCTCATTGATCAGTGCTGGGACCTTTGCTGGCTGTAATATATATAAATGATTTTAAGGAAAATGTTACTGATTTGATTAATAAGTTTGCGGATGACACAAAGGTTGGTGGATTTGCAGATAACGATGAGGATCACCAAAGGATACAGCAGGATATAGATCAATTGGAGACTTGGACAGAGAGGTGGCAGATGGAGATTATTTCCTAGCTTTATTGGACCATCCAAAATGCATTACCTCACATTTGTTCAATTAATTTCTATCTTAGAACATAGAACATAGAACATTACAGCACAAACAGGCCCTTCGGCCCTCGAGTTGCGCCGATCGCATCAACCCCACCAATCTATAGACCTATCTATAACCCCCAATCCCATTAAACCCCATATACTCATCCAGAAGTCTTTTAAAAGACCCCAGCGAGTTCGCCTCCACCACCGACGACGGCAGCCGATTCCAATCACTCACCACCCTCTGAGTGAAAAACTTACCCCTAACATCACCTCTGTACCTCCCTCCCCGCACCTTAAATCTGTGTCCCCTCGTAGCGACCATTTCAACCCGGGGAAATAGCCTCTGAGAGTCCACCCTATCTATTCCTCTCAACATTTTATAAACTTCTATCAGGTCGCCTCTCAACCTTCGCCTCTCCAGGGAAAAGAGTCCCAGCTCCCTCAACCTATCTTCATAAGGCATGCCTCCCAGTCCAGGCAACATCCTTGTAAATCTCCTCTGCACCCTTTCAATAGCTTCTACATCTTTCCTATAGTGAGGCGACCAGAACTGCGCACAGTACTCCAAATGAGGCCTGACAAGGGTCCTGTAAAGTTGCAGCATTACCTCCCGACTCCTAAACTCAATCCCTCGATTAATGAAGGCCAGTACACCATACGCCTTCTTGACCACCTCCTCCACCTGCGAGGCCGATAATGTTTAATGTTTAATCTTAATGTTTAAGAACTCCAATACTTCCTCCTTTTTGATCTCAACATGACTCAACATATCTACACATCCTTTCCCAGAGTCCTCATCCACTTAATCCTTCTCTTTGGTGAATACTGACGCAAAGTACTCATTTAATACCTCATCCATTTCCTCTGGCTCCGCACATGGATTCCCTCCCTTGCCCTTGAGTGGACCAACCCTCTCACTCTTTATATATGTATAAAAAGCCTTGGGATTTTCCTTAATCCTGCTGGCCAATAATTTTTTGTGACTCTTTTAGCTGTCCTTACTCCTTGCTTAAATTTCTTTCTACTTTGTATTCCACACTTGCTTCATGTGTTCCCAGCCTCCTAGCTTTGACAAATGCTACCCTTTTCTCTTTGACTAGGCTCACAATATCTCTCATATTCCAAGATTCCCAAAACTTGCCATATTTATCCTTCATCCTTACAGGAATGTGTTGGTCCTGAATTCCTATCAACTTGCACTTGAAAGCCTCCCACATATCCCATGTTGATTTGCCCTCAAACACCTACCCCGAATCTGCATTCTTCAGTTCCTCCCTAATATTGTGATTAACCTTCCCCAATTTAGCATCTTAATTTAAGGACTACATTTATCCATCGGTACATTAAAGCTTACTGAATTGTGATCACTGTTCCCAAACTGCTTCCTTACTGTAACATCAACCACTTTGAGAAAGTGACCAAAGAGGTAGATAGGGGTAAGGCAGTTGATGTGGTGTATATGGATTTTAGCAAGGCGTTTGATAAGGTTCACCATGGTAGGCTTCTGCAGAAAATGCAGATGTATGGGATTGGGGGTGATCTAGGTAATTGGATCAGGAATTGGCTAGCAGATAGGAGTCAGAGGGTGGTGGTTGATGGTAAATATTTGTCATGGAGTTCGGTTACGAGTGGTGTGCCTCAGGGATCTGTTTTGGGGCCACTGCTGTTTGTAATTTTTATTAATGATCTGGATGAGGGTATAGTTGGGTGGATTAGTAAATTTGCTGATGACACCAAAGTCGGAGGTGTGGTAGATTGTGAGGAAGGGTGTCATAGTTTGCAGGGTGACTTAGAAAGGTTGCAGAGCTGGGCTGTGAGGTGGCGGATGGAGTTTAATGTGGAGAAGTGTGAGGTAATTCATTTCGGTAGGAATAACAGATGTGTTGAGTATAGGGCTAACGGGAGGACTTTGAATAGTGTGGAGGAGCAGAGGGATCTAGGTGTATGTGTACATAGATCCCTGAAAGTTGGGAATCAAGTAGACAAGGTTGTTAAGAAGGCATACGGTGTCTTGGCGTTTATTGGTAGGGGGATTGAATTTAGGAGTCGCAGCGTCATGATGCATGTACACAACTCTGGTGCGGCCACACTTGGAGTTTTGTGTGCAGTTCTGGTCCCCACATTACAGGAAGGATGTGGAGGCTTTGGAGAGGGTGCAGAGGAGGTTTACCAGGATGTTGCCTGGTATGGAGGGGAGATCCTATGAGGAGAGACTGCGAGATTTGGGGTTGTTTTCGCTGGAAAGAAGGCGGCTAAGAGGGGATCTCATTGAAACATATAAGATGATTAGAGGTTTAGACAGGGTAGATAGTGATAGCCTTTTTCCTAGGATGGAGAAAGCTAGCACGAGGGGGCATGACTTTAAATTAAGGGGGGGTAGTTATAGGACTGATGTCAGTGGTAGGTTCTTTACCCAGAGGGTGGTGAGGGACTGGAATGCCCTGCCAGCTGCAGTTGTAAATGCACCTAGTTTGGGGGCGTTTAAGAGATCTGTGGATAGGTTTATGGATGAAAAGGGATTGGTTTAGGCTAGTGGGTCATTGTTTTGTAACTAGTCGGCGCAACATCGTGGGCCGAAGGGCCTGTTCTGCGCTGTAATGTTCTATGTTCTATGTTCTACTTGGCTGGACTCTTTCCACAATACCAGGTCCCGTATGGCCCCTTCCCTAGTTGGACTATTTATATACTGTTTCAAGAAGGCCTCCCGGATGCTCCTTACAATGTCTGTCCCATCTATGCCCCTTGCACTTAGTGAGTTCCAGTCAAAGGGGAAGTTAAAATCTCCCACCACACCCTGAAACCTTTATACCTTGCCAAAATCTGCCTATATACCTGTTCCTCTATGTCCCACTGGCAGTTGGGTGGCCTTTATTAAACCCCCAATATTCTGACTACACCCTATTCCTGAGCTCTACCCATATTGCCTCACTATATGAGGTGTCCTTCTGCTGTGATATTCTCCTTAACCAATGGTGTAACTCCCCCATCCCTTTTACATTCCTCTCTATCCCACTGAAACATCTGTATCCTGGAATGTTAAGTTGCCAATCCTATCCTTCTCTGTAATGGCAAAACATCATAGTTCCTAGCTCTAAGTTCATCTGCTTTACCTCACATTGAAACAAATGCACTTCAGTTCACTGGACACTCTGATTAACAGCCCACCCTGCCTGCTGAGTCTTACAAGTTAAATTAAAAGCGGAGGAATTTAGAGTAGCTAAGAGCAGTGGGCGAGAAGAGGATTGGGAAAGGTTTAAATGTCAATAAAGATTGACAAAGAAGTTGATAAAGGAGGGTAGGAGAAGCTATGAAGCTGGGCTAGCGCTTAATATAAAAAAGGATAGCAAGAGTTTTTATAAATATATAAAAAGGAAGAGGCTGGCTAGGGTGAACGTTGGTCCTTTAGAGGATGAGAAAGGGGACCTAGTGGTAGGGGATGGGGATATGGCTCAGGTATTGAATAACTTTTTTGTTTCCGTCTTCACGGAGAAGGACGTGAATAATTTGCCGGGTGTTAGCGATGGAAAGGTGGTAGGACTGGAGGGTCTTAATGACATTACTGTTACTAGAGAGGCGGTGCTCGACAGACTGGAGGGGCTGATTGTGGACAAGTCCCCAGGACTGGATGGAATGCATCCGAGGGATCTGAAAGAAATGGCGGAGGTTATAGTGGATGCATTGGTGGTTATTTTCCAGACGTCGCTGGATTCCGGGGAAGTGCCGGAAGATTGGAAAATGGCTAATGTTACGCCGTTGTTTAAGAAGGGTGCCAGGCAAAAGGCAGGGAATTATAGGCCGGTTAGTTTAATGTCTGTGGTAGGTAAAATGTTAGAATCCGTCATTAAAGAGGAAATTGTGAGGCATCTGGAAGGGAATTGCTTGATAGAGCAGACGCAGCACGGTTTCATTAAAGGGAAGTCGTGTCTGACAAATTTACTGGAGTTCTATGAGGATGTGTGTAGGGCCACCGCCCTAGACACATCCTCATAGAGGAGAGCCGGTGGATGTGGTCTTTCTGGATTTTCAGAAGGCGTTTGACAAAATACCTCATAAGAGGTTATTGCAGAAGGTCAGGGGACTTGGAGTTGGGGTTAGGGTGTTAGCGTGGATAGAGGATTGGTTGTCAAATAGGAGGCAGAGAGTGGGGGTCAACGGGTGCTATTCGGATTGGCTGTTGGTGACTAGTGGAGTGCCCCAGGGGTCGGTGCTGGGGCCTCAGCTTTTTACCATTTATATAGATGATCTGGAGGAGGGAACCGAGTGTAGGGTGTCGAAATTTGCGGATGACACCAAGATTGGGGGAATGGCAAATTGTGCGGAGGGTGTGGAGAGTCTGCAGAAGGATCTAGATAGGCTGGGCGAATGGGCCAGGAAATGGCAAATGGAATTTAATGTTAGCAAGTGTGAGGTGGTCCACTTTGAAAGGAAGAATGGTAGGAAGGACTATTACTTACGTGGCGAAAAACTGCAGCAGAAGACGGTGTAGTGGGACCTCGGGGTCCTTGTGCGTGAGTCGCAAAAACCCAGCTTGCAGGTGCAGCAGGAGGTCAGGAAGGCGAATGGGATGCTGGCCTTCATAGCGAGGGGGATTGAATATAAAAGTAGGGAGGTCTTGCTGCAGCTGTATAGGGCATTGGTGAGGCCGCAGCTGGAGTACTGTGTGCAGTTTTGGGCGCCGCATGCGCAAAGATATTTTGGCCTTGGAGGGAGTGCAGAGGAGGTTTACTAGGCTGATACCGGAGTTGAGGGGGTTGAGCTATGAGGAGAGGCTGAATGAACTAGGCTTGTACTCATTGGAGTTTAGAAGAATGAGGGGAGATCTCATTGAGACGTATAAGATGATGAATGGGATGGATAGGATAGAGGTGGAGAGACTCTTCCCGCTCAAAAAAGACAGTAGGACTAGGGGGCACAGCCTCAAGATAAGGGGGGGACAGTTTAGAATGGAGTTGAGGAGGAAGTTCTTCACTCAAAGGGTGGTGAATCTCTGGAATTCTCTGCCCGTTGAAGTGGTGGAGGCTGCCTTGCTAAATATTTTTAAGAAGCGGGTTGATGGGTTTTTGATAAGAGAGGGGATTAAGGGTTATGGGGAGAGGGCGGGAAAGTGGAACTGAGCCACGACAGATCTGCCATGATCTTATTGAATGGCGGGGCAGGCTCGAAGGGCTAGATGGCCTACTCTTGCTCCTATTTCTTATGTTCTTATGTACTCTCTGGTTCCCCTTCAGCTAATTCACGTTTCATTTGACTTAACCCCACCCCTGCCAAAATAGTTTAAATCCTCCTGTGTGACACGAGCAAACCTCCCGACTAGAATATTTATGCTCTTCCAGTTTAAATGCAACCCGTCCTCCTTGTGTAGGTCCCACTGAGACATCGCATACAACTAAGAACTTTTGAGTTGATTTCAAAATGACAAGGCACACATCTGTGATTAACAAATTTACCCTTTAACAGTTCTCTTTCTTTCTTCATAACGATATTATGACCATAGATATGGTTAACCTGACTAGAACAAAAGGTGTTTTGTGATTAGCTATATTGTACAGACTGCATGTGATCATAAGGATTATAAAAGCTACATAAAGAGGGACTGTCCCATTGTTCGGCACGCATTTGCTACCTGATTCCCAGTACTGGATGGAAGTTACATAGCAAAGGCTTGCCAACTTACATATGTAATAAGAATAAAGAACTTTTGGATCGGACACCGGTTGGTGTTTGCCTTTGTATCAAGGATGGAAGAGTCTCGTGAAAATGAACATAACAACTGGCACTGCAGAGCAGGGTTTCAACATATACAGACATCCTCCAAGGTGGACTGAATAAGTCCAGGTGTTAGTAACGTGAGATAGATGGGCCCGCAAGGTAAGATTAACTTTGGTCTCTCTCACTGAACTAATACCCACTCAACTCCTCATCCCCTGAGGCTCTGTATTGATGGAATCCAGAGACAGCTTACATCCTTGAACACTGACTAGTCCTACACCGGGAGGTTCAAGTCCCCCAGGTGGTTAGAGTCCCCAGGTTTATTTGTTAAGACACCGGGTGGTTAGAGTCCTCCAAGTGGCCTGGTGGTTAGAGTCCCCAGGTTTATTCAGTAAGAAAGTGGAGGGTTAGAGTCCCCAGGGTTTTGGTATGTTAAATCCCCCAGTGGTTTGGTTTGAATCCCCCAGTGGCCGGGGTCTAAGTCCATAGGTCAATAGAATTTGAGGTTTGAGTCCTGAGACATAAGAACATAAGAAATAGGAGCAGGAGTAGGCCTTCCAGCCCTTCAAGCTTGCCCGACCATTCAATAAGTTGATGGCTGATCTTAAGTGGATCAGTTCCACTTTCCCGCTCTCCCCACATAACCCTTAATTCCCCTGTCTATCAAAAACCTATCTATCCGTAACTTAAATATATTTAGCGAGGTAGCCTCCACCACTTCAACGGACAGAGAATTCCAGAGATTCACCACCCTTTGAGTGAAGAAGTTCCTCCTCAACTCTGATCTAAATTGCTCCCCCAGTTTTCTTGAGGCTGTGCCGTCGAGTCCTGCTATCCTTTCTGAGCAGGAAGAATATCTCTACCTCTACCCTATCCATCCCCTTCATAGAACATTGAACCCTACAGTGCAGAAACAGGCCCTTCGGCCCATCGAGTCTGCACTGAACACAATCCCACCCAGACCCTATCCCCATATCCCAACACATTTTACCTGATAATCCCTCTAACCTACACATCCCAGGATACTAAGGGGCAATTTTAGCATAGCCAATGAACCTAACCCGCACATCTTTGGACTGTGGGAGGAAACCGGAGCACCCGGAGAAAACCCACGCAGACACAAGGAGAATGTGCAAACTCCACACAGGCAGTGACCCGAGCCGGGAACCGAACCCAAGACCCTGGAGCTGTGAAGCAGCAGTGCTAACCACTGTGCTACATGCCGCCCATTATGTTATACGTCTTCTAAAGTCCAACGAGTACGGACCCAGTCTATTCAATCTCTCTTCATAGTCCAACCCACTCATGTCCAGTATCAGCCTAGTGAATCTCCTCTGCACTCCCTCCAAGGCCAGTATATCCTTCCGCAAGTGCGGCGACCAAACCTGCACACAGTACTCCAGCTGCGGCCTCACCAGTACCTTGTACAGTTGCAGCAAGACCTCCCTGCTTATATATTCTATCCCCCTCGCTATAAAGGCCAACATTCCATTCGCCTTCTTGATCATCTGCTGCACCTGCAGACTGGGCTTTTGTGACTCGTGCACAAGGACCCCCAGGTCTCTCTGCACTGTAGTATGCTGCAGCTTTTCGCCTTTTAAATAATAATCCCTCCTACTATTATTTCTGCCAAAGTGGATAACCTCACACTTGCTAACATTATACTCCATCTGCCAGGTCCTCGCTCAGCCTATCTAGATCCCTGTGCAGACTTTCCACACCCTCCACGCAATTTACTTTTCCACTCATCTTCGTGTCATCAGCAAATTTCATCACCCTACACTCAGCCCCTTCCTCCAGATCTTCTATATAAATGGTAAATAGCTGAGGCCCCAGCACCGATCCATGTGGCACTCCACTAGTCACCAACTGCCAATCAGAATAGCACCAATTGATACCAACTCTCTGTTTCCTATTAGACAGCCAATCCTCTATCCACGCTAACATAGTCTATCTTTCCTTTCTTTATCATCTTCTTAGTCAGTCTTTGTTGATTTTTTAATTTTTCCCAATCTTCTAATCGCCCACTACTTTTTGCCACTCTGAATGCATCAGCTTTTAATTTAATAATCTCCTTTATTTCCTTAGATAATCATGGCTGGTTATCCCTTCTACATTCCTTCTTTACCATTGGAATATATTTCTGCTGAGTACCGAAAAAGATCTCCTTAAAAATCCTCCACTGTTCCTCAACCGTCCTGCCTACCAATCTGCACCCCCAGTCTACATTTGCCAATTCCGCTCTCATCCTATCGTACTCCCCTCTGTTCAAACAGAGGAACAGGTTCATAGAACATTACAGCGCAGAACAGGCCCTTCGGCCCACGATGTTGCGCCGACCAGTTACAAAACAATGACCTACTAGGTTCGGGACCCTACTTTCTCATCCTCTATCTGCATCAAAAATTCAACCATACTATGATCACTCATCCTAAGAAGATCACTAATTCTACCTGCCTCATTACACAACACCAAATCTAAGATAGCTCACTCCCTCGTAGGTAGACATAGTAACGGGTGGGAATTATGAGGGAAATGTTACAAATTAATTGGCAAGATGGAAAATTGATTAGAGAAGATCAAAGGTTGGGCTAATAATTTGAGTAGTTTTTGTATTTAAGTGTATTTGTGTGGTCTGGTTGCTTGTCAAATGTAAGTGGTTGTTGCAAAACCAGCACTGACATCTCATTCGCTACATCATAACCAGCACTGACATCATCCCTACACTCTACACCGTAACCAGCACTGACACCCTGCTCTCGGTATACCATAACCAGCACTGACATCCTGCTCTCGGTATACCATAACAAAGAACAAGAACAAAAACAGCCCGGGAAACAGGCCCTTTGGCCCAATGAGCCCGCGCCGCCATCTCAACACCACCAGTCCCCCTCTCCACCCATGACTCTTGTCTAATGTTTTATGGCCATCCACATTGAGGGAAACTAATTTAGGGACAATTTATTACTGCCAATCAGCCTAACAGCACATCTTTGGGGTGTGGGAGGAAACCGGAGCACCCGGAGAAAACCCATGCAAGCACGCGGAGAATGCACAAACTCCTACAGACACTGGCCTAAATCCATGTGTCTGCACAGCAATCAGTGATAGTCACTGGGCTGTTGTCTTGCCCAGTATCTGGTCCAGTTTAGGCACACACTAACGACATGAAGCACTAGGCCAATCTCGAACAACCAAGAGCAGCCCAAGTACAACCCATCGCATGTATGCCCCTTGTTTGGACACAAGGCGGACCGACTTAAAACCTGTGAATGAAAAGAAAAAAAAAACATTATTATTGTACCATATCCATTTATCTTACCAGGGATGCCCCAATGCTAATGACCCTTATTTAAAACAATCTCCTATATCCACCCATCTCCAACCCACTCATGTGCCTGTCTAAGTTACTCTTAAATGACTCTAGCATGTTTGCCTCCACCACCTTACTTGGCAGAGCATTCCATACCCCCACTGTCCTCTGTGTGAAAAACCTCCCTCTAATATCTGTGTTATACCTCTCCCCCCTCACCTTAAGTCCATGGCCCCTTGTCCTATGTGTCTCCATCATAGGAAATAGCTTACCTCTGTTTACTCTATCTATACCCTTCATAATCTTATATACCTCTATTAGATCCCCCCCTCAGTCGCTGTCTTTCAAGGGAAAAGAGCCCCAATTTCTTCAATCTTTCCTCATACCCCAGTCCTTCCATACCAGGCAACATCCTGGTAAACCTCCTCTGCACTCTCTTCAGAGTCTCCACGTCCTTCCGGTCGTAAGGTGACCAGAACTGGATGCAGTACTCTAAATGTGGCCTAACCAACGTTCTGTACAACTGCAACATTAGACTCCAGCTCTTATATTCTATACTCCTTCCTATAAAGACTAACATACCATAGGCTTTCTTCACCACACTCTCCACTTGCAATGCCACTTTCAAAGACTTGTGCACTTGCACCCCCAGATCTCGCTGCGATTCTATACTCCTTATGGGCTTACCTTTTATCATATAACTCCCCCCTACATTATTCCGGCCAAAATGCATCACCTCACGTTTATCCGGATTAAACTCCATTTGCCATGTATCTGCCCATATAGACGACATCAATGGCTCGTCCTTCGTCGACCGTTTATGTCACCAGCACTGACATCCTGCAGTCTTTACACAATAACCAACAGTGAAGTCACACTCTCTGCACTGTAACCAGCGCTGATAGCCTGCACACTACACCGAAACCAACATTGACATCTTGTACTCTCTACACCATAACCAGCATTGACATTGCCACTCATTCTGCACCGCAACCAGCACTGACAACCTACACTGTCTACACCATAATCAGCACCGACATCCTGCATTCTCTACACTGTAACCAGCACTGACATCTCGCTTTCTCTATGCCGTAGCCAGGACTGACATCTCACACTCTACATTGCAACCAGCACTGACATCCTGCACTCTCTACACTGTAACCAGCACTCATATTCCACACGCTCCACCGTTACCAGCACTGACATCCTGCACTCTCTACACTGTAACCAGCACTCATATTCCACACGCTCCACCGTTACCAGCACTGACATCCTGCACTCTCTACACTGTAACCAGCACTCATATTCCACACGCTCCACCGTTACCAGCACTGACATCCTGTACTCTCTGTGCCCTAATCAGCAGTGACATCCCATTCTCTCAACACCGTAATCAGCACTGACATCCTGCACTCTCTACGCTGCAGCCAGCACTGACATCCTGTACTCTCCACCATTACCAGCACTGACATCCTGTACTCTCCACCGTTACCAGCACTGACATCCTGTACTCTCCACCATTACCAGCACTGACATCCTGTACTCTCCACCGTTACCAGCACTGACATCCTGTACTCTCCACTGTTACTAGCACTGACATCCTGTACTCTCCACCGTTACCAGCACTGACATCCTGTACTCTCCACCGTTGCCAGCACTGACATAGAACATAGAACATTACAGCGCAGAACAGGCCCTTCGGCCCACGATGTTGCGCCGACCAGTTACAAAACAATGACCCACTAGCCTAAACCAATCCCTTTTCATCCATAAACCTATCCACAGATCTCTTAAACGCCCCCAAACTAGGTGCATTTACAACTGCAGCTGGCAGGGCATTCCAGTCCCTCACCACCCTCTGGGTAAAGAACCTACCCCTGACATCTGTCCTATAACTACCCCCCCTTAATTTAAAATCATGCCCCCTCGTGCTAGCTTTCTCCATCCTAGGAAAAAGGCTATCACTATCTACCCTGTCTAAACCTCTAATCATCTTATATGTTTCAATGAGATCCCCTCTTAGCCGCCTTCTTTCCAGTGAAAACAACCCCAAATCTCTCAATCTCTCCTCATAGGATCTCCCCTCCATACCAGGCAACATCCTGGTAAACCTCCTCTGCACCCTCTCCAAAGCCTCTACATCCTTCCTGTAATGTGGGGACCAGAACTGCACACAAAACTCCAAGTGCGGCCGCACCAGAGGTGTGTACAGTTGCATCATGATGTACTCTCCACCGTTGCCAGCACTGACATCCTGTACTCTCCACCGTTACCAGCACTGACATCCTGTACTCTCCACCGTTACCAGCACTGACATCCTGTACTCTCCACCGTTGCCAGCACTGACATCCTGTACTCTCCACCGTTACCAGCACTGACATCCTGTACTCTCCACCGTTACCAGCACTGACATCCTGTACTCTCCACCATTACCAGCACTGACATCCTGTACTCTCCACCGTTACCAGCACTGACATCCTGTACTCTCCACCGTTGCCAGCACTGACATCCTGTACGCTCCACCGTTACCAGCACTGACATCCTGTACTCTCCACCGTTACCAGCACTGACATCCTGTACTCTCCACCGTTACCAGCACTGACATCCTGTACTCTCCACCGTTACCAGCACTGACATCCTGTACTCTCCATCGTTACCAGCACTGACATCCTGTACTCTCCACCGTTGCCAGCACTGACATCCTGTACGCTCCACCGTTACCAGCACTGACATCCTGTACTCTCCACCGTTACCAGCACTGACATCCTGTACTCTCCACCGTTACCAGCACTGACATCCTGTATAGAATATAGAACATTACAGCACAAACAGGCCCTTCGGCCCTCGAGTTGCGCCGATCGCATCAACCCCACCAATCTATAGACCTATCTATAACCCCCAATCCCATTAAACCCCATATACTCATCCAGAAGTCTTTTAAAAGACCCCAGCGAGTTCGCCTCCACCACCGACGACGGCAGCCGATTCCAATCACTCACCACCCTCTGAGTGAAAAACTTACCCCTAACATCACCTCTGTACCTCCCTCCCCGCACCTTAAATCTGTGTCCCCTCGTAGCGACCATTTCAACCCGGGGAAATAGCCTCTGAGAGTCCACCCTATCTATTCCTCTCAACATTTTATAAACTTCTATCAGGTCGCCTCTCAACCTTCGCCTCTCCAGGGAAAAGAGTCCCAGCTCCCTCAACCTATCTTCATAAGGCATGCCTCCCAGTCCAGGCAACATCCTTGTAAATCTCCTCTGCACCCTTTCAATAGCTTCTACATCTTTCCTATAGTGAGGCGACCAGAACTGCGCACAGTACTCCAAATGAGGCCTGACAAGGGTCCTGTAAAGTTGCAGCATTACCTCCCGACTCCTAAACTCAATCCCTCGATTAATGAAGGCCAGTACACCATACGCCTTCTTGACCACCTCCTCCACCTGCGAGGCCGATTTAAGAGTCCTGTGAACCCGGACCCCGAGATCCTCCTGCTCTTCAACGCTACTAAGACCCCTGCCCTTAATAGTGTACTCGTTCATCCCGTTGGTTCTGCCGAAATGGACTACTACACATTTATCCGCGTTGAAGTCCATCTGCCACTTCTCCGCCCATTCCTGCATCCTATCTATGTCCTGCTGCAACTTTTGACATCCTTCCAGACCATCCACAACACCGCCGACCTTCGTGTCATCAGCGAACTTGCTAACCCATCCCTCCACTTCCTCATCCAGGTCATTTATGAAAATGACAAACAACAAGGGTCCCAGAACAGATCCCTGGGGCACCCCACTGGTGACTGACCTCCATTCCGAAAAAGACCCATCCACAACCACTCTCTGCCTTCTGCAGGCAAGCCAGTTCTGGATCCACAAGGCCAAAGGCCCTTGGATCCCATGCCCACTCACCTTCTCAAGAAGTCTTGCATGGGGGACCTTATCAAAAGCCTTGCTGAAGTCCATGTACACTACGTCCACGGCACTTCCTTCGTCAATGTGTTCAGTCACATTATCGAAGAACTCAACTAGGCTCGTAAGGCACGACCTGCCCTTGACAAATCCATGCTGACTATTCCTGATCATGTCAAACCTCTCCAAATGGTCGTAAATCTTGTCCCTCAGAAGCCTCTCCATCAGCTTACCAATGCCAATGTCTCGATTTTCCCAAAATGCTGATCTGGCGGCAAAGAGTAGATCTCCATGCATGAAGAATGGTGAGGGATCCCCATTCGTTTGCCATGATTTTCTCAAAGCCGTTGATTTTATTTCTCCAGAAAAGCTGTCAAAGCAGAAAACTGCATGTATCGTGGAATGATGGACAGAGAGGAAATGTACGTTCGGTTGAAAGATTCCCTCAAAGCCATTGAATCTATTGTGCCACAAATCTGGTATTGCGGCAAAGTGCATGTCGCGAAGGGGTTATCAAAGCGGTTCTCTGACAGCAAAATGCACACCTCCTTGAATTCTTCATTTCGACTTAGTCGACATTGGTTACCAAAGTTGTTCGCAGAGCCACATTGGATTTGAGGCCATAAAGCTCATATTGCTGCAATGTGCATATCTCCATGAGATAAGTATTTCGACTGAAATCAAATACATTTCCCAAACGTTCTCAATGCTATTCACACGATTTGTCCAAAAAGCTGATGTTGTGGCAAAGGTCGTGAGTTTGCTGCATGATGCATGTGGAGTGAAACCATATACGTTTGCCAAGATGTTCTGAACGCCATGGATTTTGTTTGTCCAAAGAAGTTGATAGAGCGGCAGTTTGCAGTTAGTTAAAGCACTTCAGTAGACCAAGGTTAACTGAATTCCATTGACCCTATTTGTCCTCAAATCTGGTGTTGCCACAACTTGCGTTGGGCAAAGTGCAGATCTCGTTGACTCTCATTTTGAGTACATCCATCTTGGTTTCCAAAGATTCTTTCAATGCCACATTCGCTTTGAGGCAATAAAGTTGATATTCCGTCAAATTCCATGTCTCAAAACGGTTGTCATACGGGTAGTAATCCAGCAATGTGCTCATCTCGTTCAAGTAATAATTTCGAGGTCGTCGACATTGGTTACCACAAATTGTCTCGCAGCCACATTGGATTTGAGGCCATAAAGCTGATATTGCGGCAAAGTGCATATCTCCATGAGATAATCATTTCGATTGAATTCAAATTCAGTTCGCAAACTTTCTCAATATCATTGACTCGAATTGTCCAAAAACTGATATTGTGAAAAGGCTCGCTGCATGATGCATGGGGAGTCAAACCTCATTCGTTTGCCAAGATGTTCTGACAACCATTGATTTTAATTCTTCAAGAAAGTTGATGCACCCGCAACCTGCAGGTAATATACGATAAAGTTGAGTTAACCTATTGACTCTATTTGTCCTCAAGTCTGGTGTTGCGGCAACTTGACTTGGTCGACGGGGTTATCAAACAGAGGGTATTACAGCAAAGTGCAGATCTCGTTGAGTTAATCATTTCGACGAAATCCATCCTGGTTTCCAAAGATTTTCTCAATGCCACATTGGCTTTGAGGCAATAAAGTTGATATTTCTTCAAATTGCACGCCTCAAACGGGTTGTCATTAGGGTGGTAATCCAGCAATGTGCCCATCTCATTGAGTTAATCTTTTCCAAAAAGTCGAGATTGGTTTGAAAAGCTTTTCTTAATGCCACAGTGGGTCTGAAGCCATAAAGCTGATGTTGCGGCAAAGTTCATAGCTCCATGAGATGAGCATTTCCATTACTTTCAAATTTAGGTCCAAACATTTTCTCAATGCCAATGACTCGATTTTCCCAAAATGCTGATCTGGCGGCAAAGAGTAGATCTCCATGCATGAAGAATGGTGAGGGACCCCCATTCGTTTGCCATGATTTTCTCAAAGCCCTTGATTTTATTTCTCCAGAAAAGCTGTCAAAGCAGAAAACTGCATGTATCGTGGAATGATGGACAATGAGGAAATGTACGTTCGGTTGAAAGATTCCCTCAAAGCCATTGAATCTATTGTGCCACAAATCTGGTATTGCGGCAAAGTGCATGTCGCAAAGGGGTTATCAAAGCGGTTCTCTGACAGCAAAATGCACACCTCCTTGAATTCTTCATTTCGACTTAGTCGACATTGGTTACCAAAGTTGTTCACAGAGCCACATTGCATTTGAGGCCATAAAGCTCATATTGGTGCAATTTGCATATCTCCATGAGATAAGTATTTCGACTGAATTCAAATACATTTCCCAAACGTTCTCAATGCTATTCACACGATTTGTCCAAAAAGCTGATGTCTTGGCAAAGGTCATGAGTTGCTGCATGATGCATGTGGAGTGAAACCATATTCGTTTGCCAAGATGTAAGACCGCCATGGATTTTGGTTGTCCAAAGAAGTTGAAAGAGCGGCAGTTTGCAGGTCATACACGGTAAAGTACTGTGAGTTAATACACTTTAGTAGACCAAGGTTAACTGAATTCCATTGACCCTATTTGTCCTCAAATGTGGTGTTGCCACAACTTGCGTTGGGGTCGAAGGGTTTATCAAACAGGTGGTATTCCAGCAAAGTGCACATCTCGTTGACTTAATCATTTTGAGTACAACCATCTTGGTTTCCAAAGATTCTTTCAATGCCTCATTCGCTTTGAGGCAATAAAGTTGATATTCCGTCAAATTCCATGTCTCAAAACGGGTGTCATACGGCTAGTAATACAGCAATGTGCTCATCTCGTTCAAGTAATAATTTCGAGGTCGTCGACATTGGTTGCCAAAAATTTTCTCGCAGCCACATTGGATTTGAGGCCATAAAGCTGAGATATGCAAAGTGCATATCTCCATGAGATAATCATTTCGATTGAATTCAAATTCATTTCGCAAACTTTCTCAATACCATTCACTCGAATTGTCCAAAATCTGATATTGTGAAAAGGCTCGCTGCATGATGCATGGGGAGTCAAACCTTATTCATTTGCCAAGATGTTCTGACAACCATTGATTTTAATTCTTCAAGAAAGTTGATGCGCCCGCAACCTGCAGGTAATATACGATGAAGTTGAGTTAACCTATTGAATCTATTTGTCCTCAAGTCTGGTGTTGCGGCAACTTGACTTGGTCGACGGGGTTATCAAACACAGGGTATTACAGCAAAGTGCAGATCTCGTTGACTTCATCATTTCGACGAAATCCATCTTGGTTTCCAAAGATTTTCTCAATGCCACATTGACTTTGAGGCAATAAAGTTGATATTTCTTCAAATTGCACGCCTCAAACGGGTTGTCATTCGGGTGGTAATCCAGCAATGTGCCCATGTCATTGAGTTAATCGTTTCCAAAAAGTCGAGATTGGTTTGAAAAGCTTTTCTTAATGCCACAGTGGGTCTGAAGCCATAAAGCTGATGTTGCGGCAAAGTTCATAGCTCCATGAGATGAGCATTTCCATTACTTTCAAATTTAGGTCCAAACATTTTGGCAATGCCAATGACTCGATTTTCCCAAAATGCTGATCTGGCGGCAAAGAGTAGATCTCCATGCATGAAGAATGGTGAGGGACCCCCATTCGTTTGCCATGATTTTCTCAAAGCCCTTGATTTTATTTCTCCAGAAAAGCTGTCAAAGCAGAAAACTGCATGTATCGTGGAATGATGGACAATGAGGAAATGTACGTTCGGTTGAAAGATTCCCTCAAAGCCATTGAATCTATTGTGCCACAAATCTGGTATTGCGGCAAAGTGCATGTCGCAAAGGGGTTATCAAAGCGGTTCTCTGACAGCAAAATGCACACCTCCTTGAATTCTTCATTTCGACTTAGTCGACATTGGTTACCAAAGTTATTCGCAGAGCCACATTGGATTTGAGGCCATAAAGCTGATATTGGTGCAATGTGCATATCTCCATGAGATAAGTATTTCGACACAATTCAAATACATTTCCCAAACGTTCTCAATGCTATTCACACGATTTGTCCAAAAAGCTGATGTTGTGGCAAAGGTCATGAGTTTGCTGCATGATGCATGTGGAGTGAACCCATATTCGTTTGCCAAGATGTTCTGACCGCCATGGATTTTGGTTGTCCAAAGAAGTTGAAAGAGCGGCAGTTTGCAGGTCATACACGGTAAAGTACTGTGAGTTAATACACTTTAGTAGACCAAGGTTAACTGAATTCCATTGACCCTATTTGTCCTCAAATCTGGTGTTGCCACAACTTGCGTTGGGGTCGAAGGGTTTATCAAACAGGTGGTATTCCAGCAAAGTGCAGATCTCGTTGACTCTCATTTTGAGTACATCCATCTTGGTTTCCAAAGATTCTTTCAATGCCACATTCGCTTTGAGGCAATAAAGTTGATATTCCGTCAAATTCCATGTCTCAAAACGGTTGTCATACGGGTAGTAATCCAGCAATGTGCTCATCTCGTTCAAGTAATAATTTCGAGGTCGTCGACATTGGTTACCACAAATTGTCTCGCAGCCACATTGGATTTGAGGCCATAAAGCTGATATTGCGGCAAAGTGCATATCTCCATGAGATAATCATTTCGATTGAATTCAAATTCAGTTCGCAAACTTTCTCAATATCATTGACTCGAATTGTCCAAAAACTGATATTGTGAAAAGGCTCGCTGCATGATGCATGGGGAGTCAAACCTCATTCGTTTGCCAAGATGTTCTGACAACCATTGATTTTAATTCTTCAAGAAAGTTGATGCACCCGCAACCTGCAGGTAATATACGATGAAGTTGAGTTAACCTATTGACTCTATTTGTCCTCAAGTCTGGTGTTGCGGCAACTTGACTTGGTCGACGGGGTTATCAAACAGAGGGTATTACAGCAAAGTGCAGATCTCGTTGAGTTAATCATTTCGACGAAATCCATCCTGGTTTCCAAAGATTTTCTCAATGCCACATTGGCTTTGAGGCAATAAAGTTGATATTTCTTCAAATTGCACGCCTCAAACGGCTTGTCATTCGAGTGGTAATCCAGCAATGTGCCCATCTCATTGAGTTAATCTTTTCCAAAAAGTCGAGATTGGTTTGAAAAGCTTTTCTTAATGCCACAGTGGGTCTGAAGCCATAAAGCTGATGTTGCGGCAAAGTTCATAGCTCCATGAGATGAGCATTTCCATTACTTTCAAATTTAGGTCCAAACATTTTCTCAATGCCAATGACTCGATTTTCCCAAAATGCTGATCTGGCGGCAAAGAGTAGATCTCCATGCATGAAGAATGGTGAGGGACCCCCATTCGTTTGCCATGATTTTCTCAAAGCCCTTGATTTTATTTCTCCAGAAAAGCTGTCAAAGCAGAAAACTGCATGTATCGTGGAATGATGGACAATGAGGAAATGTACGTTCAGTTGAAAGATTCCCTCAAAGCCATTGAATCTATTGTGCCACAAATCTGGTATTGCGGCAAAGTGCATGTCGCGAAGGGGTTATCAAAGCGGTTCTCTGACAGCAAAATGCACACCTCCTTGAATTCTTCATTTCGACTTAGTCGACATTGGTTACCAAAGTTGTTCACAGAGCCACATTGCATTTGAGGCCATAAAGCTCATATTGGTGCAATTTGCATATCTCCATGAGATAAGTATTTCGACTGAATTCAAATACATTTCCCAAACGTTCTCAATGCTATTCACACGATTTGTCCAAAAAGCTGATGTCTTGGCAAAGGTCATGAGTTGCTGCATGATGCATGTGGAGTGAAACCATATTCGTTTGCCAAGATGTAAGACCGCCATGGATTTTGGTTGTCCAAAGAAGTTGAAAGAGCGGCAGTTTGCAGGTCATACACGGTAAAGTACTGTGAGTTAATACACTTTAGTAGACCAAGGTTAACTGAATTCCATTGACCCTATTTGTCCTCAAATGTGGTGTTGCCACAACTTGCGTTGGGGTCGAAGGGTTTATCAAACAGGTGGTATTCCAGCAAAGTGCACATCTCGTTGACTTAATCATTTTGAGTACAACCATCTTGGTTTCCAAAGATTCTTTCAATGCCTCATTCGCTTTGAGGCAATAAAGTTGATATTCCGTCAAATTCCATGTCTCAAAACGGGTGTCATACGGCTAGTAATACAGCAATGTGCTCATCTCGTTCAAGTAATAATTTCGAGGTCGTCGACATTGGTTGCCAAAAATTTTCTCGCAGCCACATTGGATTTGAGGCCATAAAGCTGAGATATGCAAAGTGCATATCTCCATGAGATAATCATTTCGATTGAATTCAAATTCATTTCGCAAACTTTCTCAATACCATTCACTCGAATTGTCCAAAATCTGATATTGTGAAAAGGCTCGCTGCATGATGCATGGGGAGTCAAACCTTATTCATTTGCCAAGATGTTCTGACAACCATTGATTTTAATTCTTCAAGAAAGTTGATGCGCCCGCAACCTGCAGGTAATATACGATGAAGTTGAGTTAACCTATTGAATCTATTTGTCCTCAAGTCTGGTGTTGCGGCAACTTGACTTGGTCGACGGGGTTATCAAACACAGGGTATTACAGCAAAGTGCAGATCTCGTTGACTTCATCATTTCGACGAAATCCATCTTGGTTTCCAAAGATTTTCTCAATGCCACATTGACTTTGAGGCAATAAAGTTGATATTTCTTCAAATTGCACGCCTCAAACGGGTTGTCATTCGGGTGGTAATCCAGCAATGTGCCCATGTCATTGAGTTAATCGTTTCCAAAAAGTCGAGATTGGTTTGAAAAGCTTTTCTTAATGCCACAGTGGGTCTGAAGCCATAAAGCTGATGTTGCGGCAAAGTTCATAGCTCCATGAGATGAGCATTTCCATTACTTTCAAATTTAGGTCCAAACATTTTGGCAATGCCAATGACTCGATTTTCCCAAAATGCTGATCTGGCGGCAAAGAGTAGATCTCCATGCATGAAGAATGGTGAGGGACCCCCATTCGTTTGCCATGATTTTCTCAAAGCCCTTGATTTTATTTCTCCAGAAAAGCTGTCAAAGCAGAAAACTGCATGTATCGTGGAATGATGGACAATGAGGAAATGTACGTTCGGTTGAAAGATTCCCTCAAAGCCATTGAATCTATTGTGCCACAAATCTGGTATTGCGGCAAAGTGCATGTCGCAAAGGGGTTATCAAAGCGGTTCTCTGACAGCAAAATGCACACCTCCTTGAATTCTTCATTTCGACTTAGTTGACATTGGTTACCAAAGTTATTCGCAGAGCCACATTGGATTTGAGGCCATAAAGCTGATATTGGTGCAATGTGCATATCTCCATGAGATAAGTATTTCGACACAATTCAAATACATTTCCCAAACGTTCTCAATGCTATTCACACGATTTGTCCAAAAAGCTGATGTTGTGGCAAAGGTCATGAGTTTGCTGCATGATGCATGTGGAGTGAACCCATATTCGTTTGCCAAGATGTTCTGACCGCCATGGATTTTGGTTGTCCAAAGAAGTTGAAAGAGCGGCAGTTTGCAGGTCATACACGGTAAAGTACTGTGAGTTAATACACTTTAGTAGACCAAGGTTAACTGAATTCCATTGACCCTATTTGTCCTCAAATCTGGTGTTGCCACAACTTGCGTTGGGGTCGAAGGGTTTATCAAACAGGTGGTATTCCAGCAAAGTGCAGATCTCGTTGACTTAATCATTTTGAGTACATCCATCTTGGTTTCCAAAGATTCTTTCAATGCCTCATTCGCTTTGAGGCAATAAAGTTGATATTCCGTCAAATTCCATGTCTCAAAACGGGTGTCATACGGGTAGTAATCCAGCAATGTGCTCATCTCGTTCAAGTAATAATTTCGAGGTCGTCGACATTGGTTACCACAAATTTTCTCGCAGCCACATTGGATTTCAGGCCATAAAGCTGATATTGCGGCAAAGTCCATATCTCCATGAGATAATCATTTCGATTGAATTCAAATTCATTCCGCAAACTTTCTCAATGCCATTGACTCGAGTTGTCCAAAATGCTGATATTGTGAAAAGGCTCGCTGCATGATGCATGGGGAGTCAAACCTTATTCGTTTGCCAAGATGTTCTGACAACCATGGATTTTAATTCTTCAAGAAAGTTGATGCAACCTGCAGGTAATATACGATGAAGTTGAGTTAACCTATTGACTCTATTTGTCCTCAAGTCTGGTGTTGCGGCAACTTGACTTGGTTGACGGGCTTATCAAACAGAGGGTATTACAGCAAAGTGCAGATCTCGTTGAGTTAACCATTTCGACGAAATCCATCTTGGTTTCCAAAGATTTTCTCAATGCCACATTGGCTTTGAGGCAATAAAGTTGATATTTCTTCAAATTGCACGCCTCAAACGGGTTGTCATTCGGGTGGTAATCCAGCAATGTGCCCATCTCATTGAGTTAATCGTTTCCAAAAAGTCGAGATTGGTTTGAAAAGCTTTTCTCAATGCCACAGTGGGTCTGTAGCCATAAAGCTGATGTTGCGGCAAAGTTCATAGCTCCATGAGATGAGCATTTCCATTACTTTCAAATTTATGTCCAAACATTTTCTCAATGCCAATGACTCGATTTTCCCAAAATGCTGATCTGGCGGCAAAGAGTAGATCTCCATGCATGAAGAATGGTGAGGGATCCCCATTCATTTGCCATGATTTTCTCAAAGCCCTTGATTTTATTTCTCCAGAAAAGTTGTCAAAGCAGAAAACTGCATGTATCGTGGAATGATGGACAATGAGGAAATGTACGTTCGGTTGAAAGATTCCCTCAAAGCCATTGAACCTATTGTGCCACAAATCTGGTATTGCGGCAAAGTGCATGTCGCGAAGGGGTTATCAAAGCGGTTCCCTGACAGCAAAATGCACACCTCCTTGAATTCTTCATTTCGACTTAGTCGACATTGGTTACCAAAGTTGTTCGCAGAGCCACATTGGATTTGAGGCCATAAAGCTCATATTGCTGCAATGTGCATATCTCCATCAGATAAGTATTTCGACTGAATTCAAATACATTTCCCAAACGTTCTCAATGCTATTCACACGATTTGTCCAAAAAGCTGATGTTGTGGCAAAGGTCGTGAGTTTGCTGCATGATGCATGTGGAGTGAAACCATATTCGTTTGCCAAGATGTTCTGACCGCCATGGATTTTGTTTGTTGAAAGAAGTTGATAGAGCGGCAGTTTGCAGTTAGTTAAAGCACTTTAGTAGACCAAGGTTAACTGAATTCCATTGACCCTATTTGTCCTCAAATCTGGTGTTGCCACAACTTGCGTTGGGGTCGAACGGTTTATCAAACAGGTGGTATTCCAGTAAAGTGCAGAACTCGTTGACTTAATCATTTTGAGTACATCCATCTTGGTTTCCAAAGATTCTTTCAATGCCACATTCGCATTGAGGCAATAAAGTTGATATTCCGTCAAATTCCATGTCTCAAAACGGGTGTCATACGGGTAGTAATCCAGCAATGTGCTCATCTCGTTCAAGTAATAATTTCGAGGTCGTCGACATTGGTTACTAAACATTTTCTCGCAGCCACATTGGATTTGAGGCCATAAAGCTGACATACGCAATGTGCATATCTCCATGAGATAATCATTTCGATTGAATTCAAATTCAGTTCGCAAACTTTCTCAATACCATTGACTCGAATTGTCCAAAAACTGATATTGTGAAAAGGCTCGCTGCATGATGCATGGGGAGTCAAACCTTATTCGTTTGCCAAGATGTTCTGACAACCATGGATTTTAATTCTTCAAGAAAGTTGATGCGCCCGCAACCTGCAGGTAATATACGATGAAGTTGAGTTAACCTGTTGACTCTATTTGTCCTCAAGTCTGGTGTTGCGGCAACTTGACTTGGTCGACGGGGTTATCAAACACAGGGTATTACAGCAAAGTGCAGATCTCGTTGAGTTAATCATTTCGACGAAATCCATCTTGGTTTCCAAAGATTTTCTCAATGCCACATTGGCTTTGAGACAATAAAGTTGATATTTCTTCAAATTGCACGCCTCAAACGGGTTGTCATTCGGGTGGTAATCCAGCAATGTGCCCATCTCATTGAGTTAATCGTTTCCAAAAAGTCGAGATTGGTTTGAAAAGCTTTTCTCAATGCCACAGTGGGTCTGAAGCCATAAAGCTGATGTTGCGGCAAAGTTCATAGCTCCATGAGATGAGCATTTCCATTACTTTCAAATTTAGGTCCAAACATTTTCTCAATGCCAATGACTCGATTTTCCCAAAATGCTGATCTGGCGGCAAAGAATAGATCTCCATGCATGAAGAATGGTGAGGGATCCCCATTCGTTTGCCATGATTTTCTCAAAGCCCTTGATTTTATTTCTCCAGAAAAGCAGAAAACTGCAAGTATCGTGGAATGATGGACAATGAGGAAATGTACGTTCGGTTGAAAGATTTCCTCAAAACCATTGAATCTATTGTGCCACAAATCTGGTATTGCGGCAAAGTGCATGTCGCGAAGGGGTTATCAAAGCGGTTCTCTGACAGCAAAATGCACACCTACTTGAATTCTTCATTTCGACTTAGTCGACATTGGTTACCAAAGTTATTCGCAGAGCCACATTGGATTTGAGGCCATAAAGCTCATATTGCTGCAATGTGCATATCTCCATGAGATAAGTATTTCGACTGAATTCAAATACATTTCCCAAACGTTCTCAATGCTATTCACACGATTTGTCCAAAAAGCTGATGTTGTGGCAAAGGTCGTGAGTTTGCTGCATGATGCATGTGGAGTGGAACCATATTCGTTTGCCAAGATGTTCTGAACGCCATGGATTTTGTTTGTCCAAAGAAGTTGATAGAGCGGCAGTTTGCAGTTAGTTAAAGCACTTTAGTAGACCAAGGTTAACTGAATTCCATTGACCCTATTTGTCCTCAAATGTGGTGTTGCCACAACTTGCGTTGAGGTCGAAGGGTTTATCAAACAGGTGGTATTCCAGCAAAGTGCAGATCTCGTTGACTTAATCATTTTGAGTACATCCATCTTGGTTTCCAAAGATTCTTTCAATGCCACATTCGCTTTGAGGCAATAAAGTTGATATTCCGTCAAATTCCATGTCTCAAAACGGGTGTCATACGGGTAGTAATCCAGCAATGTGCTCATCTCGTTCAAGTAATAATTTCGAGGTCGTCGACATTGGTTACCAAAAATTTTCTCGCAGCCACATTGGATTTGAGGCCATAAAGCTGAGATATGCAAAGTGCATATCTCCATGAGATAATCATTTCGATTGAATTCAAATTCAGTTCGCAAACTTTCTCAATGCCATTGATTCGAATTGTCCAAAAAGCTGATATTGTGAAAAGGCTCGCTGCATGATGCATGGGGAGTCAAACCTTATTCGTTTGCCAAGATGTTCTGACAACCATGGATTTTAATTCTTCAAGAAAGTTGATGCGCCCGCAGCCTGCAGGTAATATACGATGAAGTTGAGTTAACCTATTGACTCTATTTGTCCTCAAATCTGGTGTTGCGGCAACTTGACTTGGTCGACGGGGTTATCAAACAGAGGGTATTACAGCAAAGTGCAGATCTCGTTGAGTTCATCATTTCGACGAAATCCATCTTGGTTTCCAAAGATTTTGTCAATGCCACATTAGCTTTGAGGCAATAAAGTTGATATTTCTTCAAATTGCACGCCTCAAACGGGTTGTCATTCGGGTGGTAACCCAGCAATGTGCCCATCTCATTGAGTTAATCGTTTCCAAAAAGTCGAGATTGGTTTGAAAAGCTTTTCTCAATGCCACAGTGGGTCTGAAGCCATAAAGCTGATGTTGCGGCAAAGTTCATAGCTCCATGAGATGAGCATTTCCATTACTTTCAAATTTAGGTCCAAACATTTTCTCAATGCCAATGACTCGATTTTCCCAAAATGCTGATCTGGCGGCAAAGAGTAGATCTCCATGCATGAAGAATGGTGAGGGATCCCCATTCGTTTGCCATGATTTTCTCAAAGCCCTTGATTTTATTTCTCCAGAAAAGCTGTCAAAGCAGAAAACTGCATGTATCGTGGAATGATGGACAGAGAGGAAATGTACGTTCGGTTGAAAGATTCCCTCAAATCTATTGTGCCACAAATCTGGTATTGCGGCAAAGTGCATGTCGCGAAGGGGTTATCAAAGCGGTTCTCTGACAGCAAAATGCACACCTCCTTGAATTCTTCATTTCGACTTAGTCGACATTGAGGCCATAAAGCTCACATTGCTGCAATGTGCATATCTCCATCAGATAAGTATTTCGACTGAATTCAAATACATTTCCCAAACGTTCTCAATGCTATTCACACGATTTGTCCAAAACGCTGATGTTGTGGCAAAGGTCGTGAGTTTGCTGCATGATGCATGTGGAGTGAAACCATATTCGTTTGCCAAGATGTTCTGAACGCCATGGATTTTGTTTGTCCAAAGAAGTTGGTAGAGCGGCAGTTTGCAGTTAGTTAAAGCACTTTAGTAGACCAAGGTTAACTAAATTCCACTGACCCAATTTGTCCTCAAATCTGGTGTTGCCACAACTTGCGTTGTGCAAAGTGCAGATCTCGTTGACGCTCATTTTGAGTACATCCATCTTGGTTTCCAAAGATTCTTTCAATGCCACATTCGCTTTGAGGCAATAAAGTTGATATTCCGTCAAATTCCATGTCTCAAAACGGGTGTCATACGGGTAGTAATCCAGCAATGTGCTCATCTCGTTCAAGTAATAATTTCGATGTCGTCGACATTGGTTACCAAAAATTTTCTCGCAGCCTCATTGGATTTGAGGCCATAAAGCTGAGATATGCAAAGTGCATATCTCCATGAGATAATCATTTCGATTGAATTCAAATTCAGTTCGCAAACTTTCTCAATACCATTGACTCGAATTGTCCAAAAACTGATATTGTGAAAAGGCTCGCTGCATGATGCATGGGGAGTCAAACCTTATTCGTTTGCCAAGATGTTCTGACAACCATGGATTTTAATTCTTCAAGAAAGTTGATGCTCCCGCAACCTGGACGTAATATACGATGAAGTTCAGTTAACCTATTGACTCTATTTGTCCTCAAGCCTGGTGTTGCGGCAACTTGACTTGGTCGACGGGGTTATCAAACAGAGGGTATTACAGCAAAGTGCAGATCTCGTTGAGTTAATCATTTCGACGAAATCCATCTTCGTTTCCAAAGATTTTCTCAATGCCACATTGGCTTTGAGGCAATAAAGTTGATATTTCTTCAAATTGCACGCCTCAAACGGGTTGTCACTCGAGTGGTAATCCAGCAATGTGCCCATCTCATTGAGTTAATCGTTTCCAAAAAGTCGAGATTGGTTTGAAAAGCTTTTCTCAATGCCACAGTGGCTCTGAAGCCATAAAGCTGATGTTGCGGCAAAGTTCATAGCTCCATGAGATGAGCATTTCCATTACTTTCAAATTTAGGTCCAAACATTTTCTCAATGCCAATGACTCGATTTTCCCAAAATGCTGATCTGGCGGCAAAGAGTAGATCTCCATGCATGAAGAATGGTGAGGGATCCCCATTCGTTTGCCATGATTTTCTCAAAGCCCTTGATTTTATTTCTCCAGAAAAGCAGAAAACTGCATGTATCGTGGAATGATGGACAATGAGGAAATGTACGTTCGGTTGAAAGATTGCCTCAAAACCATTGAATCTATTGTGCCACAAATCTGGTATTGCGGCAAAGTGCATGTCGCAAAGGGGTTATCAAAGCGGTTCTCTGACAGCAAAATGCACACCTCCTTGAATTCTTCATTTCGACTTAGTCGACATTGGTTACCAAAGTTATTCGCAGAGCCACATTGGATTTAAGGCCATAAAGCTGATATTGGTGCAATGTGCATATCTCCATGAGATAAGTATTTCGACTGAATTCAAATACATTTCCCAAACGTTCTCAATGCTATTCACACGATTTGTCCAAAAAGCTGATGTCTTGGCAAAGGTCATGAGTTTGCTGCATGATGCATGTGGACTGAAACCATATGCGTTTGCCAAGATGTAAGACCGCCATGGATTTTGGTTGTCCAAAGAAGTTGAAAGAGCGGCAGTTTGCAGGTCATACACGGTAAAGTACTGTTAGTTAATACACTTTAGTAGACCAAGGTTAACTGAATTCCATTGACCCTATTTGTCCTCAAATCTGGTGTTGCCACAACTTGCGTTGGGGTCGAAGGGTTTATCAAATAGGTGGTATTCCAGCAAAGTGCAGATCTCGTTGACTTAATCATTTTGAGTACATCCATCTTGGTTTCCAAAGATTCTTTCAATGCCTCATTCGCTTTGAGGCAATAAAGTTGATATTCCGTCAAATTCCATGTCTCAAAACGGGTGTCATACGGGTAGTAATCCAGCCATGTGCTCATCTCGTTCAAGTAATAATTTCGAGGTCGTCGACATTGGTTACCACAAATTTTCTCGCAGCCACATTGGATTTGAGGCCATAAAGCTGATATTGCGGCAAAGTGCATATCTCCATGAGATAATCATTTCGATTGAATTCAAATTCATTTCGCAAACTTTCTCAATGCCATTGACTCGAATTGTCCAAAAAGCTGATATTGTGAAAAGGCTCGCTGCATGATGCATGGGGAGTCAAACCTTATTCGTTTGCCAAGATGTTCTGACAACCATGGATTTTAATTCTTCAAGAAAGTTGATGCGCCCGCAACCTGCAGGTAATATACGATAAAGTTGAGTTAACCTATTGACTCTATTTGTCCTCAAGCCTGGTGTTGCGGCAACTTGACTTGGTCGACGGGGTTATCAAACAGAGGGTATTACAGCAAAGTGCAGATCTCGTTGAGTTAATCATTTCGACGAAATCCATCTTGGTTTCCAAAGATTTTCTCAATGCCACATTGGCTTTGAGGCAATAAAGTTGATATTTCTTCAAATTGCACGCCTCAAACGGGTTGTCATTCGGGTGGTAATCCAGCAATGTGCCCATCTCATTGAGTTAATCGTTTCCAAAAAGTCGAGATTGGTTTGAAAAGCTTTTCTTAATGCCACAGTGGGTCTGAAGCCATAAAGCTGATGTTGCGGCAAAGTTCATAGCTCCATGAGATGAGCATTTCCATTACTTTCAAATTTAGGTCCAAACATTTTCTCAATGCCAATAACTCGATTTTCCCAAAATGCTGATCTGGCGGCAAAGAGTAGATCTCCATGCATGAAGAATGGTGAGGGATCCCCATTCGTTTGCCATGATTTTCTCAAAGCCCTTGATTTTATTTCTCCAGAAAAGCTGTCAAAGCAGAAAACTGCATGTATCGTGGAATGATGGACAGAGAGGAAATGTACGTTCAGTTGAAAGATTCCCTCAAAGCCATTGAATCTATTGTGCCACAAATCTGGTATTGCGGCAAAGTGCATGTCGCGAAGGGGTTATCAAAGCGGTTCTCTGACAGCAAAATGCACACCTCCTTGAATTCTTCATTTCGACTTAGTCGACATTGGTTACCAAAGTTGTTCGCAGAGCCACATTGGATTTGAGGCCATAAAGCTCATATTGCTGCAATGTGCATATCTCCATAAGATAAGTATTTCGACTGAATTCAAATACATTTCCCAAACGTGCTCAATGATATTCACACGATTTGTCCAAAAAGCTGATGTTGTGGCAAAGGTCGTGAGTTTGCTGCATGATGCATGTGGAGTGAAACCATATTCGTTTGCCAAGATGTTCTGACCGCCATGGATTTTGTTTGTTGAAAGAAGTTGATAGAGCGGCAGTTTGCAGTTAGTTAAAGCACTTTAGTAGACCAAGGTTAACTGAATTCCATTGACCCTATTTGTCCTCAAATCTGGTGTTGCCACAACTTGCGTTGGGGTCGAAGGGTTTATCAAACAGGTGGTATTCCAGCAAAGTGCAGATCTCGTTGACTCTCATTTTGAGTACATCCATCTTGGTTTCCAAAGATTCTTTCAATGCCACATTCGCTTTGAGGCAATAAAGTTGATATTCCGTCAAATTCCATGTCTCAAAACGGGTGTCATACGGGTAGTAATCCAGCAATGTGCTCATCTCGTTCAAGTAATAATTTCGAGGTCGTCGACATTGGTTACTAAACATTTTCTCGCAGCCACATTGGATTTGAGGCCATAAAGCTGATATTGCGGCAAAGTGCATATCTCCATGAGATAATCATTTCGATTGAATTCAAATTCAGTTCGCAAACTTTCTCAATACCATTGACTCGAATTGTCCGAAAACTGATATTGTGAAAAGGCTCGCTGCATGATGCATGGGGAGTCAAACCTTATTCGTTTGCCAAGATGTTCTGACAACCATGGATTTTAATTCTTCAAGAAAGTTGATGCGCCCGCAACCTGCAGGTAATATACGATGAAGTTGAGTTAACCTGTTGACTCTATTTGTCCTCAAGTCTGGTCTTGCGGCAACTTGACTTGGTCGACGGGGTTATCAAACAGAGGGTATTACAGCAAAGTGCAGATCTCGTTGAGTTAATCATTTCGACGAAATCCATCTTGGTTTCCAAAGATTTTGTCAATGCCACATTGGATTTGAGGCAATAAAGTTGATATTTCTTCAAATTGCACGCCTCAAACGGTTTTTCATTCGGGTGGTAATCCAGCAATGTGCCCATCTCATTGAGTTAATCGTTTCCAAAAAGTCGAGATTGGTTTGAAAAGCTTTTCTCAATGCCACAGTGGGTCTGAAGCCATAAAGCTGATGTTGCGGCAAAGTTCATAGCTCCATGAGATGAGCATTTCCATTACTTTCAAATTTAGGTCCAAACATTTTCTCAATGCCAATGACTCGATTTTCCCAAAATGCTGATCTGGCGGCAAAGAGTAGATCTCCATGCATGAAGAATGGTGAGGGATCCCCATTCGTTTGCCATGATTTTCTCAAAGCCCTTGATTTTATTTCTCCAGAAAAGCAGAAAACTGCATGTATCGTGGAATGATGGACAATGAGGAAATGTACGTTCGGTTGAAAGATTGCCTCAAAACCATTGAATCTATTGTGCCACAAATCTGGTATTGCGGCAAAGTGCATGTCGCAAAGGGGTTATCAAAGCGGTTCTGTGACAGCAAAATGCACACCTCCTTGAATTCTTCATTTCGACTTAGTCGACATTGGTTACCAAAGTTATTCGCAGAGCCACATTGGATTTAAGGCCATAAAGCTGATATTGGTGCAATGTGCATATCTCCATGAGATAAGTATTTCGCCTGAATTCAAATACATTTCCCAAACGTTCTCAATGCTATTCACACGATTTGTCCAAAAAGCTGATGTCTTGGCAAAGGTCATGAGTTTGCTGCATGATGCATGTGGACTGAAACCATATGCGTTTGCCAAGATGTAAGACCGCCATGGATTTTGGTTGTCCAAAGAAGTTGAAAGAGCGGCAGTTTGCAGGTCATACACGGTAAAGTACTGTTAGTTAATACACTTTAGTAGACCAAGGTTAACTGAATTCCATTGACCCTATTTGTCCTCAAATCTGGTGTTGCCACAACTTGCGTTGGGGTCGAAGGGTTTATCAAATAGGTGGTATTCCAGCAAAGTGCAGATCTCGTTGACTTAATCATTTTGAGTACATCCATCTTGGTTTCCAAAGATTCTTTCAATGCCTCATTCGCTTTGAGGCAATAAAGTTGATATTCCGTCAAATTCCATGTCTCAAAACGGGTGTCATACGGGTAGTAATCCAGCCATGTGCTCATCTCGTTCAAGTAATAATTTCGAGGTCGTCGACATTGGTTACCACAAATTTTCTCGCAGCCACATTGGATTTGAGGCCATAAAGCTGAGATTGCGGCAAAGTGCATATCTCCATGAGATAATCATTTCGATTGAATTCAAATTCATTTCGCAAACTTTCTCAATGCCATTGACTCGAATTGTCCAAAAAGCTGATATTGTGAAAAGGCTCGCTGCATGATGCATGGGGAGTCAAACCTTATTCGTTTGCCAAGATGTTCTGACAACCATGGATTTTAATTCTTCAAGAAAGTTGATGCGCCCGCAACCTGCAGGTAATATACGATAAAGTTGAGTTAACCTATTGACTCTATTTGTCCTCAAGCCTGGTGTTGCGGCAACTTGACTTGGTCGACGGGGTTATCAAACAGAGGGTATTACAGCAAAGTGCAGATTTCGTTGTGTTAATCATTTCGACGAAATCCATCTTGGTTTCCAAAGATTTTCTCAATGCCACATTGGCTTTGAGGCAATAAAGTTGATATTTCTTCAAATTGCACGCCTCAAACGGGTTGTCATTCGGGTGGTAATCCAGCAATGTGCCCATCTCATTGAGTTAATCGTTTCCAAAAAGTCGAGATTGGTTTGAAAAGCTTTTCTTAATGCCACAGTGGGTCTGAAGCCATAAAGCTGATGTTGCGGCAAAGTTCATAGCTCCATGAGATGAGCATTTCCATTACTTTCAAATTCAGGTCCAAACATTTTCTCAATGCCAATAACTCGATTTTCCCAAAATGCTGATCTGGCGGCAAAGAGTAGATCTCCATGCATGAAGAATGGTGAGGGATCCCCATTCGTTTGCCATGATTTTCTCAAAGCCCTTGATTTTATTTCTCCAGAAAAGCTGTCAAAGCAGAAAACTGCATGTATCGTGGAATGATGGACAGAGAGGAAATGTACGTTCAGTTGAAAGATTCCCTCAAAGCCATTGAATCTATTGTGCCACAAATCTGGTATTGCGGCAAAGTGCATGTCGCGAAGGGGTTATCAAAGCGGTTCCCTGACAGCAAAATGCACACCTCCTTGAATTCTTCATTTCGACTTAGTCGACATTGGTTACCAAAGTTGTTCGCAGAGCCACATTGGATTTGAGGCCATAAAGCTCATATTGCTGCAATGTGCATATCTCCATAAGATAAGTATTTCGACTGAATTCAAATACATTTCCCAAACGTGCTCAATGATATTCACACGATTTGTCCAAAAAGCTGATGTTGTGGCAAAGGTCGTGAGTTTGCTGCATGATGCATGTGGAGTGAAACCATATTCGTTTGCCAAGATGTTCTGACCGCCATGGATTTTGTTTGTTGAAAGAAGTTGATAGAGCGGCAGTTTGCAGTTAGTTAAAGCACTTTAGTAGACCAAGGTTAACTGAATTCCATTGACCCTATTTGTCCTCAAATCTGGTGTTGCCACAACTTGCGTTGGGGTCGAAGGGTTTATCAAACAGGTGGTATTCCAGCAAAGTGCAGATCTCGTTGACTCTCATTTTGAGTACATCCATCTTGGTTTCCAAAGATTCTTTCAATGCCACATTCGCTTTGAGGCAATAAAGTTGATATTCCGTCAAATTCCATGTCTCAAAACGGGTGTCATACGGGTAGTAATCCAGCAATGTGCTCATCTCGTTCAAGTAATAATTTCGAGGTCGTCGACATTGGTTACTAAACATTTTCTCGCAGCCACATTGGATTTGAGGCCATAAAGCTGACATACGCAATGTGCATATCTCCATGAGATAATCATTTCGATTGAATTCAAATTCAGTTCGCAAACTTTCTCAATACCATTGACTCGAATTGTCCGAAAACTGATATTGTGAAAAGGCTCGCTGCATGATGCATGGGGAGTCAAACCTTATTCGTTTGCCAAGATGTTCTGACAACCATGGATTTTAATTCTTCAAGAAAGTTGATGCGCCCGCAACCTGCAGGTAATATACGATGAAGTTGAGTTAACCTGTTGACTCTATTTGTCCTCAAGTCTGGTCTTGCGGCAACTTGACTTGGTCGACGGGGTTATCAAACAGAGGGTATTACAGCAAAGTGCAGATCTCGTTGAGTTAATCATTTCGACGAAATCCATCTTGGTTTCCAAAGATTTTGTCAATGCCACATTGGATTTGAGGCAATAAAGTTGATATTTCTTCAAATTGCACGCCTCAAACGGGTTTTCATTCGGGTGGTAATCCAGCAATGTGCCCATCTCATTGAGTTAATCGTTTCCAAAAAGTCGAGATTGGTTTGAAAAGCTTTTCTCAATGCCACAGTGGGTCTGAAGCCATAAAGCTAATGTTGCGGCAAAGTTCATAGCTCCATGAGATGAGCATTTCCATTACTTTCAAATTTAGGTCCAAACATTTTCTCAATGCCAATGACTCGATTTTCCCAAAATGCTGATCTGGCGGCAAAGAGTAGATCTCCATGCATGAAGAATGGTGAGGGATCCCCATTCGTTTGCCATGATTTTCTCAAAGCCCTTGATTTTATTTCTCCAGAAAAGCAGAAAACTGCATGTATCGTGGAATGATGGACAATGAGGAAATGTACGTTCGGTTGAAAGATTGCCTCAAAACCATTGAATCTATTGTGCCACAAATCTGGTATTGCGGCAAAGTGCATGTCGCAAAGGGGTTATCAAAGCGGTTCTCTGACAGCAAAATGTACACCTCCTTGAATTCTTCATTTCGACTTAGTCGACATTGGTTACCAAAGTTATTCGCAGAGCCACATTGGATTTAAGGCCATAAAGCTCATATTGCTGCAATGTGCATATCTCCATAAGATAAGTATTTCGACTGAATTCAAATACATTTCCCAAACGTGCTCAATGATATTCACACGATTTGTCCAAAAAGCTGATGTTGTGGCAAAGGTCGTGAGTTTGCTGCATGATGCATGTGGAGTGAAACCATATTCGTTTGCCAAGATGTTCTGACCGCCATGGATTTTGTTTGTTGAAAGAAGTTGATAGAGCGGCAGTTTGCAGTTAGTTAAAGCACTTTAGTAGACCAAGGTTAACTGAATTCCATTGACCCTATTTGTCCTCAAATCTGGTGTTGCCACAACTTGCGTTGGGGTCGAAGGGTTTATCAAACAGGTGGTATTCCAGCAAAGTGCAGATCTCGTTGACTCTCATTTTGAGTACATCCATCTTGGTTTCCAAAGATTCTTTCAATGCCACATTCGCTTTGAGGCAATAAAGTTGATATTCCGTCAAATTCCATGTCTCAAAACGGGTGTCATACGGGTAGTAATCCAGCAATGTGCTCATCTCGTTCAAGTAATAATTTCGAGGTCGTCGACATTGGTTACTAAACATTTTCTCGCAGCCACATTGGATTTGAGGCCATAAAGCTGATATTGCGGCAAAGTGCATATCTCCATGAGATAATCATTTCGATTGAATTCAAATTCAGTTCGCAAACTTTCTCAATACCATTGACTCGAATTGTCCGAAAACTGATATTGTGAAAAGGCTCGCTGCATGATGCATGGGGAGTCAAACCTTATTCGTTTGCCAAGATGTTCTGACAACCATGGATTTTAATTCTTCAAGAAAGTTGATGCGCCCGCAACCTGCAGGTAATATACGATGAAGTTGAGTTAACCTGTTGACTCTATTTGTCCTCAAGTCTGGTCTTGCGGCAACTTGACTTGGTCGACGGGGTTATCAAACAGAGGGTATTACAGCAAAGTGCAGATCTCGTTGAGTTAATCATTTCGACGAAATCCATCTTGGTTTCCAAAGATTTTGTCAATGCCACATTGGATTTGAGGCAATAAAGTTGATATTTCTTCAAATTGCACGCCTCAAACGGTTTTTCATTCGGGTGGTAATCCAGCAATGTGCCCATCTCATTGAGTTAATCGTTTCCAAAAAGTCGAGATTGGTTTGAAAAGCTTTTCTCAATGCCACAGTGGGTCTGAAGCCATAAAGCTGATGTTGCGGCAAAGTTCATAGCTCCATGAGATGAGCATTTCCATTACTTTCAAATTTAGGTCCAAACATTTTCTCAATGCCAATGACTCGATTTTCCCAAAATGCTGATCTGGCGGCAAAGAGTAGATCTCCATGCATGAAGAATGGTGAGGGATCCCCATTCGTTTGCCATGATTTTCTCAAAGCCCTTGATTTTATTTCTCCAGAAAAGCAGAAAACTGCATGTATCGTGGAATGATGGACAATGAGGAAATGTACGTTCGGTTGAAAGATTGCCTCAAAACCATTGAATCTATTGTGCCACAAATCTGGTATTGCGGCAAAGTGCATGTCGCAAAGGGGTTATCAAAGCGGTTCTGTGACAGCAAAATGCACACCTCCTTGAATTCTTCATTTCGACTTAGTCGACATTGGTTACCAAAGTTATTCGCAGAGCCACATTGGATTTAAGGCCATAAAGCTGATATTGGTGCAATGTGCATATCTCCATGAGATAAGTATTTCGCCTGAATTCAAATACATTTCCCAAACGTTCTCAATGCTATTCACACGATTTGTCCAAAAAGCTGATGTCTTGGCAAAGGTCATGAGTTTGCTGCATGATGCATGTGGACTGAAACCATATGCGTTTGCCAAGATGTAAGACCGCCATGGATTTTGGTTGTCCAAAGAAGTTGAAAGAGCGGCAGTTTGCAGGTCATACACGGTAAAGTACTGTTAGTTAATACACTTTAGTAGACCAAGGTTAACTGAATTCCATTGACCCTATTTGTCCTCAAATCTGGTGTTGCCACAACTTGCGTTGGGGTCGAAGGGTTTATCAAATAGGTGGTATTCCAGCAAAGTGCAGATCTCGTTGACTTAATCATTTTGAGTACATCCATCTTGGTTTCCAAAGATTCTTTCAATGCCTCATTCGCTTTGAGGCAATAAAGTTGATATTCCGTCAAATTCCATGTCTCAAAACGGGTGTCATACGGGTAGTAATCCAGCCATGTGCTCATCTCGTTCAAGTAATAATTTCGAGGTCGTCGACATTGGTTACCACAAATTTTCTCGCAGCCACATTGGATTTGAGGCCATAAAGCTGATATTGCGGCAAAGTGCATATCTCCATGAGATAATCATTTCGATTGAATTCAAATTCATTTCGCAAACTTTCTCAATGCCATTGACTCGAATTGTCCAAAAAGCTGATATTGTGAAAAGGCTCGCTGCATGATGCATGGGGAGTCAAACCTTATTCGTTTGCCAAGATGTTCTGACAACCATGGATTTTAATTCTTCAAGAAAGTTGATGCGCCCGCAACCTGCAGGTAATATACGATAAAGTTGAGTTAACCTATTGACTCTATTTGTCCTCAAGCCTGGTGTTGCGGCAACTTGACTTGGTCGACGGGGTTATCAAACAGAGGGTATTACAGCAAAGTGCAGATTTCGTTGTGTTAATCATTTCGACGAAATCCATCTTGGTTTCCAAAGATTTTCTCAATGCCACATTGGCTTTGAGGCAATAAAGTTGATATTTCTTCAAATTGCACGCCTCAAACGGGTTGTCATTCGGGTGGTAATCCAGCAATGTGCCCATCTCATTGAGTTAATCGTTTCCAAAAAGTCGAGATTGGTTTGAAAAGCTTTTCTTAATGCCACAGTGGGTCTGAAGCCATAAAGCTGATGTTGCGGCAAAGTTCATAGCTCCATGAGATGAGCATTTCCATTACTTTCAAATTCAGGTCCAAACATTTTCTCAATGCCAATAACTCGATTTTCTCAAAATGCTGATCTGGCGGCAAAGAGTAGATCTCCATGCATGAAGAATGGTGAGGGATCCCCATTCGTTTGCCATGATTTTCTCAAAGCCCTTGATTTTATTTCTCCAGAAAAGCTGTCAAAGCAGAAAACTGCATGTATCGTGGAATGATGGACAGAGAGGAAATGTACGTTCAGTTGAAAGATTCCCTCAAAGCCATTGAATCTATTGTGCCACAAATCTGGTATTGCGGCAAAGTGCATGTCGCGAAGGGGTTATCAAAGCGGTTCTCTGACAGCAAAATGCACACCTCCTTGAATTCTTCATTTCGACTTAGTCGACATTGGTTACCAAAGTTGTTCGCAGAGCCACATTGGATTTGAGGCCATAAAGCTCATATTGCTGCAATGTGCATATCTCCATAAGATAAGTATTTCGACTGAATTCAAATACATTTCCCAAACGTGCTCAATGATATTCACACGATTTGTCCAAAAAGCTGATGTTGTGGCAAAGGTCGTGAGTTTGCTGCATGATGCATGTGGAGTGAAACCATATTCGTTTGCCAAGATGTTCTGACCGCCATGGATTTTGTTTGTTGAAAGAAGTTGATAGAGCGGCAGTTTGCAGTTAGTTAAAGCACTTTAGTAGACCAAGGTTAACTGAATTCCATTGACCCTATTTGTCCTCAAATCTGGTGTTGCCACAACTTGCGTTGGGGTCGAAGGGTTTATCAAACAGGTGGTATTCCAGCAAAGTGCAGATCTCGTTGACTCTCATTTTGAGTACATCCATCTTGGTTTCCAAAGATTCTTTCAATGCCACATTCGCTTTGAGGCAATAAAGTTGATATTCCGTCAAATTCCATGTCTCAAAACGGGTGTCATACGGGTAGTAATCCAGCAATGTGCTCATCTCGTTCAAGTAATAATTTCGAGGTCGTCGACATTGGTTACTAAACATTTTCTCGCAGCCACATTGGATTTGAGGCCATAAAGCTGACATACGCAATGTGCATATCTCCATGAGATAATCATTTCGATTGAATTCAAATTCAGTTCGCAAACTTTCTCAATACCATTGACTCGAATTGTCCGAAAACTGATATTGTGAAAAGGCTCGCTGCATGATGCATGGGGAGTCAAACCTTATTCGTTTGCCAAGATGTTCTGACAACCATGGATTTTAATTCTTCAAGAAAGTTGATGCGCCCGCAACCTGCAGGTAATATACGATGAAGTTGAGTTAACCTGTTGACTCTATTTGTCCTCAAGTCTGGTCTTGCGGCAACTTGACTTGGTCGACGGGGTTATCAAACAGAGGGTATTACAGCAAAGTGCAGATCTCGTTGAGTTAATCATTTCGACGAAATCCATCTTGGTTTCCAAAGATTTTGTCAATGCCACATTGGATTTGAGGCAATAAAGTTGATATTTCTTCAAATTGCACGCCTCAAACGGGTTTTCATTCGGGTGGTAATCCAGCAATGTGCCCATCTCATTGAGTTAATCGTTTCCAAAAAGTCGAGATTGGTTTGAAAAGCTTTTCTCAATGCCACAGTGGGTCTGAAGCCATAAAGCTAATGTTGCGGCAAAGTTCATAGCTCCATGAGATGAGCATTTCCATTACTTTCAAATTTAGGTCCAAACATTTTCTCAATGCCAATGACTCGATTTTCCCAAAATGCTGATCTGGCGGCAAAGAGTAGATCTCCATGCATGAAGAATGGTGAGGGATCCCCATTCGTTTGCCATGATTTTCTCAAAGCCCTTGATTTTATTTCTCCAGAAAAGCAGAAAACTGCATGTATCGTGGAATGATGGACAATGAGGAAATGTACGTTCGGTTGAAAGATTGCCTCAAAACCATTGAATCTATTGTGCCACAAATCTGGTATTGCGGCAAAGTGCATGTCGCAAAGGGGTTATCAAAGCGGTTCTCTGACAGCAAAATGCACACCTCCTTGAATTCTTCATTTCGACTTAGTCGACATTGGTTACCAAAGTTATTCGCAGAGCCACATTGGATTTAAGGCCATAAAGCTGATATTGGTGCAATGTGCATATCTCCATGAGATAAGTATTTCGACTGAATTCAAATACATTTCCCAAACGTTCTCAATGCTATTCACACGATTTGTCCAAAAAGCTGATGTCTTGGCAAAGGTCATGAGTTTGCTGCATGATGCATGTGGAGTGAAACCATACTCGTTTTCCAAGATGTAAGACCGCCATGGATTTTGGTTGTCCAAAGAAGTTGAAAGAGCGGCAGTTTGCAGGTCATACACGGTAAAGTACTGTGAGTTAATACACTTTAGTAGACCAAGGTTAACTGAATTCCATTGACCCTATTTGTCCTCAAATTTGGTGTTGCCACAACTTGCGTTGGGGTCGAAGGGTTTATCAAACAGGTGGTATTCCAGCAAAGTGCAGATCTCGTTGACTTAATCATTTTGAGTACATCCATCTTGGTTTCCAAAGATTCTTTCAATGCCTCATTCGCTTTGAGGCAATAAAGTTGATATTCCGTCAAATTCCATGCCTCAAAACGGGTGTCATACGGGTAGTAATCCAGCAATGTGCTCATCTCGTTCAAGTAATAATTTCGAGGTCGTCGACATTGGTTACCACAAATTTTCTCGCAGCCACATTGGATTTGAGGCCATAAAGCTGATATTGCGGCAAAGTGCATATCTCCATGAGATAATCATTTCGATTGAATTCAAATTCAGTTTGCAAACTTTCTCAATGCCATTGACTCGAATTGTCCAAAAAGCTGATATTGTGAAAAGGCTCGCTGCCTGATGCATGGGGAGTCAAACCTTATTCGTTTGCCAAGATGTTCTGACAACCATGGATTTTAATTCTTCAAGAAAGTTGATGCGCCCGCAACCTGCAGGTAATATACAATGAAGTTGAGTTAACCTATTGACTCTATTTGTCCTCAAGCCTGGTGTTGCGGCAACTTGATTGGTCGACGGGGTTATTAAACAGAGGGTATTACAGCAAAGTGCAGATTTCGTTGTGTTAATCATTTCGACGAAATCCATCTTGGTTTCCAAAGATTTTCTCAATGCCACATTGGCTTTGAGGCAATAAAGTTGATATTTCTTCAAATTGCACGCCTCAAACGGGTTGTCATTCGGGTGGTAATCCAGCAATGTGCCCATCTCATTGAGTTAATCGTTTCCAAAAAGTCGAGATTGGTTTGAAAAGCTTTTCTTAATGCCACAGTGGCTCTGAAGCCATAAAGCTGATGTTGCGGCAAAGTTCATACCTCCTTGAGATGAGCATTTCCATTACTTTCAAATTTAGGTCCAAACATTTTCTCAATGCCAATGACTCGATTTTCCCAAAATGCTGATCTGGCGGCAAAGAGTAGATCTCCATGCATGAAGAATGCTGAGGGACCCCCATTCGTTTGCCATGATTTTCTCAAAGCCCTTGATTTTATTTCTCCAGAAAAGCAGAAAACTGCATGTATCGTGGAATGATGGACAATGAGGAAATGTACGTCCGGTTGAAAGATTCCCTCAAAGCCATTGAATCTATTGTGCCACAAATCTGGTATTGCGGCAAAGTGCATGTCGCAAAGGGGTTATCAAAACGGTTCTCTGACAGCAAAATGCACACCTCCTTGAATTCTTCATTTCGACTTAGTCGACATTGGTTACCAAAGTTATTCGCAGAGCCACATTGGATTTAAGGCCATAAAGCTGATATTGGTGCAATGTGCATATCTCCATGAGATAAGTATTTCGACTGAATTCAAATACATTTCCCAAACGTTCTCAATGCTATTCACACGATTTGTCCAAAAAGCTGATGTCTTGGCAAAGGTCATGAGTTGGCTGCATGATGCATGTGGACTGAAACCATATTCGTTTGCCAAGATGTAAGACCGCCATGGATTTTGGTTGTCCAAAGAAGTTGAAAGAGCGGCAGTTTGCAGGTCATACACGGTAAAGTACTGTGAGTTAATACACTTTAGTAGACCAAGGTTAACTGAATTCCATTGACCCTATTTGTCCTCAAATCTGGTGTTGCCACAACTTGCGTTGAGGTCGAAGGGTTTATCAAACAGGTGGTATTCCAGCAAAGTGCAGATCTCGTTGACTTAATCATTTTGAATACATCCATCTTGGTTTCCAAAGATTCTTTCAATGCCACATTCGCTTTGAGGCAATAAAGTTGATATTCCGTCAAATTCCATGTCTCACAACGGGTGTCATACGGGTAGTAATCCAGCAATGTGCTCATCTCGTTCAAGTAATAATTTCGAGGTCGTCGATATTGGTTGCCAAAAATTTTCTCGCAGCCACATTGGATTTGAGGCCATAAAGCTGAGATTGCGGCAAAGTGCATATCTCCATGAGATAATCATTTCGATTGAATTCAAATTCATTTCGCAAACTTTCTCAATACCATTGACTCGAATTGTCCAAAAACTGATATTGTGAAAAGGCTCGCTGCATGATGCATGGGGAGTCAAACCTTATTCGTTTGCCAAGATGTTCTGACAACCATGGATTTTAATTCTTCAAGAAAGTTGATGCGCCCGCAACCTGCAGGTAATATACGATGAAGTTGAGTTAACCTATTGACTCTATTTGTCCTCAAGTCTGGTGTTGCGGCAACTTGACTTGGTCGACGGGGTTTATAAACAGAGGGTATTACAGCAAAGTGCAGATTTCGTTGTGTTAATCATTTCGACGAAATCCATCTTGGTTTCCAAAGATTTTCTCAATGCCACATTGGCTTTGAGGCAATAAAGTTGATATTTCTTCAAATTGCACGCCTCAAACGGGTTGTCATTCGGGTGGTAATCCAGCAATGTGCCCATCTCATTGAGTTAATCGTTTCCAAAAAGTCGAGATTGGTTTGAAAAGGTTTTCGCAATGCCACAGTGGGTCTGAAGCCATAAAGCTGATGTTGCGGCAAAGTTCATAGCTCCATGAGATGAGCATTTCCATTACTTTCAAATTTAGGTCCAAACATTTTCTCAATGCCAATGACTCGATTTTCCCAAAATGCTGATCTGGCGGCACCATTCTCCATGCATGAAGAATGGTGAGGGATCCCCATTCGTTTGCCATGATTTTCTCAAAGCCCTTGATTTTATTTCTCCAGAAAAGCTGTCAAAGCAGAAAACTGCATGTATCGTGGAATGATGGACAGAGAGGAAATGTACGTTCGGTTGAAAGATTCCCTCAAAGCCATTGAATCTATTGTGCCACAAATCTGGTATTGCGGCAAAGTTCATGTCGCGAAGGGGTTATCAAAGTGGTTCTCTGACAGCAAAATGCACACCTCCTTGAATTCTTCATTTCGACTTAGTCGACATTGGTTACCAAAGTTATTCGCAGAGCCACATTGGATTTGAGGACATAAAGCTCATATTGCTGCAATGTGCATATCTCCATGAGATAAGTATTTCGACTGAATTCAAATACATTTCCCAAACTTTCTCAATGCTATTCACACGATTTGTCCAAAAAGCTGATGTTGTGGCAAAGGTCGTGAGTTTGCTGCATGATGCATGTGGAGTGAAACCTTATTCGTTTGCCAAGATGTTCTGAACGCCATGGATTTTGTTTGTCCAAAGAAGTTGAAAGAGCGGCAGTTTGCAGTTAGTTAAAGCACTTTAGTAGACCAAGGTTAACTGAATTCCATTGACCCTATTTGTCCTCAAAGCTGGTGTTGCCACAACTTGCGTTGGGGTCGAAGGGTTTATCAAACAGGTGGTATTCCAGCAAAGTGCAGATCTCGTTGACTTAATCATTTTGAGTACATCCATCTTGGTTTCCAAAGATTCTTTCAATGCCTCATTCGCTTTGAGGCAATAAAGTTGATATTCCGTCAAATTCCATGCCTCAAAACGGGTGTCATACGGGTAGTAATCCAGCAATGTGCTCATCTCGTTCAAGTAATAATTTCGAGGTCGTCGACATTGGTTACCACAAATTTTCTCGCAGCCACATTGGATTTGAGGCCATAAAGCTGATATTGCGGCAAAGTGCATATCTCCATGAGATAATCATTTCGATTGAATTCAAATTCAGTTTGCAAACTTTCTCAATGCCATTGACTCGAATTGTCCAAAAAGCTGATATTGTGAAAAGGCTCGCTGCCTGATGCATGGGGAGTCAAACCTTATTCGTTTGCCAAGATGTTCTGACAACCATGGATTTTAATTCTTCAAGAAAGTTGATGCGCCCGCAACCTGCAGGTAATATACAATGAAGTTGAGTTAACCTATTGACTCTATTTGTCCTCAAGCCTGGTGTTGCGGCAACTTGACTTGGTCGACGGGGTTATCAAACAGAGGGTATTACAGCAAAGTGCAGATCTCGTTGAGTTAATCATTTCGACGAAATCCATCTTGGTTTCCAAAGATTTTCTCAATGCCACATTGGCTTTGAGGCAATAAAGTTGATATTTCTTCAAATTGCACGCCTCAAACGGGTTGTCATTCGGGTGGTAATCCAGCAATGTGCCCATCTCATTGAGTTAATCGTTTCCAAAAAGTCGAGATTGGTTTGAAAAGCTTTTCTTAATGCCACAGTGGCTCTGAAGCCATAAAGCTGATGTTGCGGCAAAGTTCATACCTCCATGAGATGAGCATTTCCATTACTTTCAAATTTAGGTCCAAACATTTTCTCAATGCCAATGACTCGATTTTCCCAAAATGCTGATCTGGCGGCAAAGAGTAGATCTCCATGCATGAAGAATGCTGAGGGACCCCCATTCGTTTGCCATGATTTTCTCAAAGCCCTTGATTTTATTTCTCCAGAAAAGCTGTCAAAGCAGAAAACTGCATGTATCGTGGAATGATGGACAATGAGGAAATGTACGTTCGGTTGAAAGATTCCCTCAAAGCCATTGAATCTATTGTGCCACAAATCTGGTATTGCGGCAAAGTGCATGTCGCAAAGGGGTTATCAAAACGGTTCTCTGACAGCAAAATGCACACCTCCTTGAATTCTTCATTTCGACTTAGTCGACATTGGTTACCAAAGTTATTCGCAGAGCCACATTGGATTTAAGGCCATAAAGCTGATATTGGTGCAATGTGCATATCTCCATGAGATAAGTATTTCGACTGAATTCAAATACATTTCCCAAACGTTCTCAATGCTATTCACACGATTTGTCCAAAAAGCTGATGTCTTGGCAAAGGTCATGAGTTTGCTGCATGATGCATGTGGACTGAAACCATATTCGTTTGCCAAGACGTAAGACCGCCATGGATTTTGGTTGTCCAAAGAAGTTGAAAGAGCGGCAGTTTGCAGGTCATACACGGTAAAGTACTGTGAGTTAATACACTTTAGTAGACCAAGGTTAACTGAATTCCATTGACCCTATTTGTCCTCAAATCTGGTGTTGCCACAACTTGCGTTGGGGTCGAAGGGTTTATCAAACAGGTGGTATTCCAGCAAAGTGCAGATCTCGTTGACTTAATCATTTTGAGTACATCCATCTTGGTTTCCAAAGATTCTTTCAATGCCTCATTCGCTTTGAGGCAATAAAGTTGATATTCCGTCAAATTCCATGTCTCAAAACGGCTGTCATACGGGTAGTAATCCAGCAATGTGCTCATCTCGTTCAAGTAATAATTTCGAGGTCGTCGACATTGGTTACCACAAATTTTCTCGCAGCCACATTGGATTTGAGGCCATAAAGCGGATATTGCGGCAAAGTGCATATCTCCATGAGATAATCATTTCGATTGAATTCAAATTCAGTTTGCAAACTTTCTCAATGCCATTGACTCGAATTCTCCAAAAAGCTGATATTGTGAAAAGGCTCGCTGCATGATGCATGGGGAGTCAAACCTTATTCGTTTGCCAAGATGTTCTGACAACCATTGATTTTAATTCTTCAAGAAAGTTGATGCGCCCGCAACCTGCAGGTAATATACGATGAAGTTGAGTTAACCTATTGACTTTATTTGTCCTCAAGTCTGGTGTTGCGGCAACTTGACTTGGTCGACGGGGTTATCAAACAGAGGGTATTACAGCAAAGTGCAGATCTCGTTGAGTTAATCACTTCGACGAAATCCATCTTGGTTTCCAAAGATTTTGTCAGTGCCACATTGGCTTTGAGGCAATAAAGTTGATATTTCTTCAAATTGCACGCCTCAAACGGGTTGTCACTCGAGTGGTAATCCAGCAATGTGCCCATCTCATTGAGTTAATCGTTTCCAAAAAGTCGAGATTGGTTTGAAAAGCTTTTCTCAATGCCACAGTGGGTCTGAAGCCATAAAGCTGATGTTGCGGCAAAGTTCATAGCTCCATGAGATGAGCATTTTCATTACCTTCAAATTTAGGTCCAAACATTTTCTCAATGCCAATGACTCGATTTTCCCAAAATGCTGATCTGGCGGCAAAGAGTAGATCTGCATGCATGAAGAATGGTGAGGGATCCCCATTCGTTTGCCATGATTTTCTCAAAGCCCTTGATTTTATTTCTCCAGAAAAGCTGTCAAAGCAGAAAACTGCATGTATCGTGGAATGATGGACAGAGAGGAAATGTACGTTCGGTTGAAAGATTCCCTCAAAGCCATTGAATCTATTGTGCCACAAATCTGGTATTGCGGCAAAGTGCATGTCGCGAAGGGGTTATCAAAGCGGTTCTCTGACAGCAAAATGCACACCTTCTTGAATTCTTCATTTCGACTTAGTCGACATTGGTTACCAAAGTTGTTCGCAGAGCCACATTGGATTTGAGGCCATAAAGCACATATTGCTGCAATGTGCATATCTCCATCAGATAAGTATTTCGACTGAATTCAAATACATTTCCCAAACGTTCTCAATGCTATTCACACGATTTGTCCAAAAAGCTGATGTTGTGGCAAAGGTCGTGAGTTTGCTTCATGATGCATGTGGAGTGAAACCATATTCGTTTGCCAAGATGTTCTGAACGCCATGGATTTTGTTTGTCCAAAGAAGTTGATAGAGCGGCAGTTTGCAGTTAGTTAAAGCACTTTAGTAGACCAAGGTTAACTCAATTCCATTGACCCTATTTGTCCTCAAATCTGGTGTTGCCACAACTTGCGTTGGGCAAAGTGCAGATCTCGTTGACGCTCATTTTGAGTACATCCATCTTGGTTTCCAAAGATTCTTTCAATGCCACATTCGCTTTGAGGCAATAAAGTTGATATTCCGTCAAATTCCATGCCTCAAAACGGGTGTCATACGGGTAGTAATCCAGCAATGTGCTCATCTCGTTCAAGTAATAATTTCGAGGTCGTCGACATTGGTTACCAAACATTTTCTCGCAGCCACATTGGATTTGAGGCCATAAAGCTGAGATATGCAAAGTGCATATCTCCATGAGATAATCATTTCGATTGAATTCAAATTCAGTTCGCAAACTTTCTCAATACCATTGACTCGAATTGTCCAAAAACTGATATTGTGAAAAGGCTCGCTGCATGATGCATGGGGAGTCAAACCTTATTCGTTTGCCACGATGTTCTGACAACCATTGATTTTAATTCTTCAAGAAAGTTGATGCGCCCGCAACCTGCAGGTAATATACGATGAAGTTGAATTAACCTATTGACTCTATTTGTCCTCAAGTCTGGTGTTGCGGCAACTTGACTTGGTCGACGGGGTTATCAAACAGAGGGTATTACAGCAAAGTGCAGATCTCGTTGAGTTAATCATTTCGACGAAATCCATCTTGGTTTCCAAAGATTTTCTCAATGCCACATTGGCTTTGAGGCAATAAAGTTGATATTTCTTCAAATTGCACGCCTCAAACGGGTTGTCATTCGGGTGGTAATCCAGCAATCTGCCCATCTCATTGAGTTAATCGTTTCCAAAAAGTCGAGATTGGTTTGAAAAGCTTTTCTTAATGCCACAGTGGCTCTGAAGCCATAAAGCTGATGTTGCGGCAAAGTTCATAGCTCCATGAGATGAGCATTTCCATTACTTTCAAATTTAGGTCCAAACATTTTCTCAATGCCAATGACTCGATTTTCCCAAAATGCTGATCTGGCGGCAAAGAGTAGATCTCCATGCATGAAGAATGCTGAGGGACCCCCATTCGTTTGCCATGATTTTCTCAAAGCCCTTGATTTTATTTCTCCAGAAAAGCTGTCAAAGCAGAAAACTGCATGTATCGTGGAATGATGGACAGAGAGGAAATGTACGTTCGGTTGAAAGATTCCCTCAAAGCCATTGAATCTATTGTGCCACAAATCTGGTATTGCGGCAAAGTTCATGTCGCGAAGGGGTTATCAAAGTGGTTCTCTGACAGCAAAATGCACACCTCCTTGAATTCTTCATTTCGACTTAGTCGACATTGGTTACCAAAGTTATTCGCAGAGCCACATTGGATTTGAGGACATAAAGCTCATATTGCTGCAATGTGCATATCTCCATGAGATAAGTATTTCGACTGAATTCAAATACATTTCCCAAACTTTCTCAATGCTATTCACACGATTTGTCCAAAAAGCTGATGTTGTGGCAAAGGTCGTGAGTTTGCTGCATGATGCATGTGGAGTGAAACCTTATTCGTTTGCCAAGATGTTCTGAACGCCATGGATTTTGTTTGTCCAAAGAAGTTGAAAGAGCGGCAGTTTGCAGTTAGTTAAAGCACTTTAGTAGACCAAGGTTAACTGAATTCCATTGACCCTATTTGTCCTCAAAGCTGGTGTTGCCACAACTTGCGTTGGGGTCGAAGGGTTTATCAAACAGGTGGTATTCCAGCAAAGTGCAGATCTCGTTGACTTAATCATTTTGAGTACATCCATCTTGGTTTCCAAAGATTCTTTCAATGCCTCATTCGCTTTGAGGCAATAAAGTTGATATTCCGTCAAATTCCATGCCTCAAAACGGGTGTCATACGGGTAGTAATCCAGCAATGTGCTCATCTCGTTCAAGTAATAATTTCGAGGTCGTCGACATTGGTTACCACAAATTTTCTCGCAGCCACATTCGATTTGAGGCCATAAAGCTGATATTGCGGCAAAGTGCATATCTCCATGAGATAATCATTTCGATTGAATTCAAATTCAGTTTGCAAACTTTCTCAATGCCATTGACTCGAATTGTCCAAAAAGCTGATATTGTGAAAAGGCTCGCTGCCTGATGCATGGGGAGTCAAACCTTATTCGTTTGCCAAGATGTTCTGACAACCATGGATTTTAATTCTTCAAGAAAGTTGATGCGCCCGCAACCTGCAGGTAATATACAATGAAGTTGAGTTAACCTATTGACTCTATTTGTCCTCAAGCCTGGTGTTGCGGCAACTTGACTTGGTCGACGGGGTTATCAAACAGAGGGTATTACAGCAAAGTGCAGATCTCGTTGAGTTAATCATTTCGACGAAATCCATCTTGGTTTCCAAAGATTTTCTCAATGCCACATTGGCTTTGAGGCAATAAAGTTGATATTTCTTCAAATTGCACGCCTCAAACGGGTTGTCATTCGGGTGGTAATCCAGCAATGTGCCCATCTCATTGAGTTAATCGTTTCCAAAAAGTCGAGATTGGTTTGAAAAGCTTTTCTTAATGCCACAGTGGCTCTGAAGCCATAAAGCTGATGTTGCGGCAAAGTTCATACCTCCATGAGATGAGCATTTCCATTACTTTCAAATTTAGGTCCAAACATTTTCTCAATGCCAATGACTCGATTTTCCCAAAATGCTGATCTGGCGGCAAAGAGTAGATCTCCATGCATGAATAATGCTGAGGGACCCCCATTCGTTTGCCATGATTTTCTCAAAGCCCTTGATTTTATTTCTCCAGAAAAGCTGTCAAAGCAGAAAACTGCATGTATCGTGGAATGATGGACAATGAGGAAATGTACGTTCGGTTGAAAGATTCCCTCAAAGCCATTGAATCTATTGTGCCACAAATCTGGTATTGCGGCAAAGTGCATGTCGCAAAGGGGTTATCAAAACGGTTCTCTGACAGCAAAATGCACACCTCCTTGAATTCTTCATTTCGACTTAGTCGACATTGGTTACCAAAGTTATTCGCAGAGCCACATTGGATTTAAGGCCATAAAGCTGATATTGGTGCAATGTGCATATCTCCATGAGATAAGTATTTCGACTGAATTCAAATACATTTCCCAAACGTTCTCAATGCTATTCACACGATTTGTCCAAAAAGCTGATGTCTTGGCAAAGGTCATGAGTTTGCTGCATGATGCATGTGGACTGAAACCATATTCGTTTGCCAAGATGTAAGACCGCCATGGATTTTGGTTGTCCAAAGAAGTTGAAAGAGCGGCAGTTTGCAGGTCATACACGGTAAAGTACTGTGAGTTAATACACTTTAGTAGACCAAGGTTAACTGAATTCCATTGACCCTATTTGTCCTCAAATCTGGTGTTGCCACAACTTGCGTTGAGGTCGAAGGGTTTATCAAACAGGTGGTATTCCAGCAAAGTGCAGATCTCGTTGACTTAATCATTTTGAATACATCCATCTTGGTTTCCAAAGATTCTTTCAATGCCTCATTCGCTTTGAGGCAATAAAGTTGATATTCCGTCAAATTCCATGTCTCAAAACGGGTGTCATACGGGTAGTGATCCAGCAATGTGCTCATCTCGTTCAAGTAATAATTTCGAGGTCGTCGATATTGGTTGCCAAAAATTTTCTCGCAGCCACATTGGATTTGAGGCCATAAAGCTGAGATTGCGGCAAAGTGCATATCTCCATGAGATAATCATTTCGATTGAATTCAAATTCATTTCGCAAACTTTCTCAATACCATTGACTCGAATTGTCCAAAAACTGATATTGTGAAAAGGCTCGCTGCATGATGCATGGGGAGTCAACCCTTATTCGTTTGCCAAGATGTTCTGACAACCATGGATTTTAATTCTTCAAGAAAGTTGATGCGCCCGCAACCTGCAGGTAATATACGATGAAGTTGAGTTAACCTATTGACTCTATTTGTCCTCAAGTCTGGTGTTGCGGCAACTTGACTTGGTCGACGGGGTTATCAAACAGAGGGTATTACAGCAAAGTGCAGATTTCGTTGTGTTAATCATTTCGACGAAATCCATCTTGGTTTCCAAAGATTTTCTCAATGCCACATTGGCTTTGAGGCAATAAAGTTGATATTTCTTCAAATTGCACGCCTCAAACGGGTTGTCATTCGGGTGGTAATCCAGCAATGTGCCCATCTCATTGAGTTAATCGTTTCCAAAAAGTCGAGATTGGTTTGAAAAGCTTTTCTTAATGCCACAGTGGCTCTGAAGCCATAAAGCTGATGTTGCGGCAAAGTTCATACCTCCATGAGATGAGCATTTCCATTACTTTCAAATTTAGGTCCAAACATTTTCTCAATGCCAATGACTCGATTTTCCCAAAATGCTGATCTGGCGGCAAAGAGTAGATCTCCATGCATGAAGAATGCTGAGGGACCCCCATTCGTTTGCCATGATTTTCTCAAAGCCCTTGATTTTATTTCTCCAGAAAAGCTGTCAAAGCAGAAAACTGCATGTATCGTGGAATGATGGACAATGAGGAAATGTACGTTCGGTTGAAAGATTCCCTCAAAGCCATTGAATCTATTGTGCCACAAATCTGGTATTGCGGCAAAGTGCATGTCGCAAAGGGGTTATCAAAACGGTTCTCTGACAGCAAAATGCACACCTCCTTGAATTCTTCATTTCGACTTAGTCGACATTGGTTACCAAAGTTATTCGCAGAGCCACATTGGATTTAAGGCCATAAAGCTGATATTGGTGCAATGTGCATATCTCCATGAGATAAGTATTTCGACTGAATTCAAATACATTTCCCAAACGTTCTCAATGCTATTCACACGATTTGTCCAAAAAGCTGATGTCTTGGCAAAGGTCATGAGTTTGCTGCATGATGCATGTGGACTGAAACCATATTCGTTTGCCAAGACGTAAGACCGCCATGGATTTTGGTTGTCCAAAGAAGTTGAAAGAGCGGCAGTTTGCAGGTCATACACGGTAAAGTACTGTGAGTTAATACACTTTAGTAGACCAAGGTTAACTGAATTCCATTGACCCTATTTGTCCTCAAATCTGGTGTTGCCACAACTTGCGTTGGGGTCGAAGGGTTTATCAAACAGGTGGTATTCCAGCAAAGTGCAGATCTCGTTGACTTAATCATTTTGAGTACATCCATCTTGGTTTCCAAAGATTCTTTCAATGCCTCATTCGCTTTGAGGCAATAAAGTTGATATTCCGTCAAATTCCATGTCTCAAAACGGGTGTCATACGGGTAGTAATCCAGCAATGTGCTCATCTCGTTCAAGTAATAATTTCGAGGTCGTCGACATTGGTTACCACAAATTTTCTCGCAGCCACATTGGATTTGAGGCCATAAAGCGGATATTGCGGCAAAGTGCATATCTCCATGAGATAATCATTTCGATTGAATTCAAATTCAGTTTGCAAACTTTCTCAATGCCATTGACTCGAATTCTCCAAAAAGCTGATATTGTGAAAAGGCTCGCTGCATGATGCATGGGGAGTCAAACCTTATTCGTTTGCCAAGATGTTCTGACAACCATTGATTTTAATTCTTCAAGAAAGTTGATGCGCCCGCAACCTGCAGGTAATATACGATGAAGTTGAGTTAACCTATTGACTCTATTTGTCCTCAAGTCTGGTGTTGCGGCAACTTGACTTGGTCGACGGGGTTATCAAACAGAGGGTATTACAGCAAAGTGCAGATCTCGTTGAGTTAATCACTTCGACGAAATCCATCTTGGTTTCCAAAGATTTTGTCAGTGCCACATTGGCTTTGAGGCAATAAAGTTGATATTTCTTCAAATTGCACGCCTCAAACGGGTTGTCACTCGAGTGGTAATCCAGCAATGTGCCCATCTCATTGAGTTAATCGTTTCCAAAAAGTCGAGATTGGTTTGAAAAGCTTTTCTCAATGCCACAGTGGGTCTGAAGCCATAAAGCTGATGTTGCGGCAAAGTTCATAGCTCCATGAGATGAGCATTTTCATTACCTTCAAATTTAGGTCCAAACATTTTCTCAATGCCAATGACTCGATTTTCCCAAAATGCTGATCTGGCGGCAAAGAGTAGATCTGCATGCATGAAGAATGGTGAGGGATCCCCATTCGTTTGCCATGATTTTCTCAAAGCCCTTGATTTTATTTCTCCAGAAAAGCTGTCAAAGCAGAAAACTGCATGTATCGTGGAATGATGGACAGAGAGGAAATGTACGTTCGGTTGAAAGATTCCCTCAAAGCCATTGAATCTATTGTGCCACAAATCTGGTATTGCGGCAAAGTGCATGTCGCGAAGGGGTTATCAAAGCGGTTCTCTGACAGCAAAATGCACACCTTCTTGAATTCTTCATTTCGACTTAGTCGACATTGGTTACCAAAGTTGTTCGCAGAGCCACATTGGATTTGAGGCCATAAAGCACATATTGCTGCAATGTGCATATCTCCATCAGATAAGTATTTCGACTGAATTCAAATACATTTCCCAAACGTTCTCAATGCTATTCACACGATTTGTCCAAAAAGCTGATGTTGTGGCAAAGGTCGTGAGTTTGCTTCATGATGCATGTGGAGTGAAACCATATTCGTTTGCCAAGATGTTCTGAACGCCATGGATTTTGTTTGTCCAAAGAAGTTGATAGAGCGGCAGTTTGCAGTTAGTTAAAGCACTTTAGTAGACCAAGGTTAACTCAATTCCATTGACCCTATTTGTCCTCAAATCTGGTGTTGCCACAACTTGCGTTGGGCAAAGTGCAGATCTCGTTGACGCTCATTTTGAGTACATCCATCTTGGTTTCCAAAGATTCTTTCAATGCCACATTCGCTTTGAGGCAATAAAGTTGATATTCCGTCAAATTCCATGCCTCAAAACGGGTGTCATACGGGTAGTAATCCAGCAATGTGCTCATCTCGTTCAAGTAATAATTTCGAGGTCGTCGACATTGGTTACCAAACATTTTCTCGCAGCCACATTGGATTTGAGGCCATAAAGCTGAGATATGCAAAGTGCATATCTCCATGAGATAATCATTTCGATTGAATTCAAATTCAGTTCGCAAACTTTCTCAATACCATTGACTCGAATTGTCCAAAAACTGATATTGTGAAAAGGCTCGCTGCATGATGCATGGGGAGTCAAACCTTATTCGTTTGCCACGATGTTCTGACAACCATTGATTTTAATTCTTCAAGAAAGTTGATGCGCCCGCAACCTGCAGGTAATATACGATGAAGTTGAATTAACCTATTGACTCTATTTGTCCTCAAGTCTGGTGTTGCGGCAACTTGACTTGGTCGACGGGGTTATCAAACAGAGGGTATTACAGCAAAGTGCAGATCTCGTTGAGTTAATCATTTCGACGAAATCCATCTTGGTTTCCAAAGATTTTCTCAATGCCACATTGGCTTTGAGGCAATAAAGTTGATATTTCTTCAAATTGCACGCCTCAAACGGGTTGTCATTCGGGTGGTAATCCAGCAATCTGCCCATCTCATTGAGTTAATCGTTTCCAAAAAGTCGAGATTGGTTTGAAAAGCTTTTCTTAATGCCACAGTGGCTCTGAAGCCATAAAGCTGATGTTGCGGCAAAGTTCATAGCTCCATGAGATGAGCATTTCCATTACTTTCAAATTTAGGTCCAAACATTTTCTCAATGCCAATGACTCGATTTTCCCAAAATGCTGATCTGGCGGCAAAGAGTAGATCTCCATGCATGAAGAATGCTGAGGGACCCCCATTCGTTTGCCATGATTTTCTCAAAGCCCTTGATTTTATTTCTCCAGAAAAGCTGTCAAAGCAGAAAACTGCATGTCTCGTGGAATGATGGACAATGAAGAAATGTACGTTCGGTTGAAAGATTGCCTCAAAGCCATTGAATCTATTGTGCCACAAATCTGGTATTGCGGCAAAGTGCATGTCGCAAAGGGGTTATCAAAGCGGTTCTCTGACAGCAAAATGCACACCTCCTTGAATTCTTCATTTCGACTTAGTCGACATTGGTTACCAAAGTTATTCGCAGAGCCACATTGGATTTAAGGCCATAAAGCTGATATTGGTGCAATGTGCATATCTCCATGAGATAAGTATTTCGACTGAATTCAAATACATTTCCCAAACGTTCTCAATGCTATTCACACGATTTGTCCAAAAAGCTGATGTCTTGGCAAAGGTCATGAGTTTGCTGCATGATGCATGTGGACTGAAACCATATGCGTTTGCCAAGATGTAAGACCGCCATGGATTTTGGTTGTCCAAAGAAGTTGAAAGAGCGGCAGTTTGCAGGTCATACACGGTAAAGTACTGTGAGTTAATACACTTTAGTAGACCAAGGTTAACTGAATTCCATTGACCCTATTTGTCCTCAAATCTGGTGTTGCCACAACTTGCGTTGGGGTCGAAGGGTTTATCAAACAGGTGGTATTCCAGCAAAGTGCAGATCTCGTTGACTTAATCATTTTGAGTACATCCATCTTGGTTTCCAAAGATTCTTTCAATGCCTCATTCGCTTTGAGGCAATAAAGTTGATATTCCGTCAAATTCCATGTCTCAAAACGGGTGTCATACGGGTAGTAATCCAGCCATGTGCTCATCTCGTTCAAGTAATAATTTCGAGGTCGTCGACATTGGTTACCACAAATTTTCTCGCAGCCACATTGGATTTGAGGCCATAAAGCTGATATTGCGGCAAAGTGCATATCTCCATGAGATAATCATTTCGATTGAATTCAAATTCATTTCGCAAACTTTCTCAATGCCATTGACTCGAATTGTCCAAAAAGCTGATATTGTGAAAAGGCTCGCTGCATGATGCATGGGGAGTCAAACCTTATTCGTTTGCCAAGATGTTCTGACAACCATTGATTTTAATTCTTCAAGAAAGTTGATGCGCCCGCAACCTGCAGGTAATATACGATAAAGTTGAGTTAACCTATTGACTCTATTTGTCCTCAAGTCTGGTGTTGCGGCAACTTGACTTGGTCGACGGGGTTATCAAACAGAGGGTATTACTGCAAAGTGCAGATCTCGTTGAGTTAATCATTTCGACGAAATCCATCTTGGTTTCCAAAGATTTTCTCAATGCCACATTGGCTTTGAGGCAATAAAGTTGATATTTCTTCAAATTGCACGCCTCAAACGGGTTGTCATTCGGGTGGTAATCCAGCAATGTGCCCATCTCATTGAGTTAATCGTTTCCAAAAAGTCGAGATTGGTTTGAAAAGCTTTTCTTAATGCCACAGTGGGTCCGAAGCCATAAAGCTGATGTTACGGCAAAGTTCATAGCTCCATGAGATGAGCATTTCCATTACTTTCAAATTTAGGTCCAAACATTTTCTCAATGCCAATGACTCGATTTTCCCAAAATGCTGATCTGGCGGCTCCATTCTCCATGCATGAAGAATGGTGAGGGTTCCCCATTCGTTTGCCATGATTTTCTCAAAGCCCTTGATTTTATTTCTCCAGAAAAGCTGTCAAAGCAGAAAACTGCATGTATCGTGGAATGATGGACAGAGAGGAAATGTACGTTCAGTTGAAAGATTCCCTCAAAGCCATTGAATCTATTGTGCCACAAATCTGGTATTGCGGCAAAGTGCATGTCGCGAAGGGGTTATCAAAGCGGTTCTCTGACAGCAAAATGCACACCTCCTTGAATTCTTCATTTCGACTTAGTCGACATTGGTTACCAAAGTTGTTCGCAGAGCCACATTGGATTTGAGGCCATAAAGCTCATATTGCTGCAATGTGCATATCTCCATCAGATAAGTATTTCGACTGAATTCAAATACATTTCCCAAACGTTCTCAATGCTATTCACACGATTTGTCCAAAAAGCTGATGTTGTGGCAAAGGTCGTGAGTTTGCTTCATGATGCATGTGGAGTGAAACCATATTCGTTTGCCAAGATGTTCTGAACGCCATGGATTTTGTTTGTCCAAAGAAGTTGATAGAGCGGCAGTTTGCAGTTAGTTAAAGCACTTTAGTAGACCAAGGTTAACTCAATTCCATTGACCCTATTTGTCCTCAAATCTGGTGTTGCCACAACTTGCGTTGGGCAAAGTGCAGATCTCGTTGACGCTCATTTTGAGTACATCCATCTTGGTTTCCAAAGATTCTTTCAATGCCACATTCGCTTTGAGGCAATAAAGTTGATATTCCGTCAAATTCCATGCCTCAAAACGGGTGTCATACGGGTAGTAATCCAGCAATGTGCTCATCTCGTTCAAGTAATAATTTCGAGGTCGTCGACATTGGTTACCAAACATTTTCTCGCAGCCACATTGGATTTGAGGCCATAAAGCTGAGATATGCAAAGTGCATATCTCCATGAGATAATCATTTCGATTGAATTCAAATTCAGTTCGCAAACTTTCTCAATACCATTGACTCGAATTGTCCAAAAACTGATATTGTGAAAAGGCTCGCTGCATGATGCATGGGGAGTCAAACCTTATTCGTTTGCCACGATGTTCTGACAACCATTGATTTTAATTCTTCAAGAAAGTTGATGCGCCCGCAACCTGCAGGTAATATACGATGAAGTTGAATTAACCTATTGACTCTATTTGTCCTCAAGTCTGGTGTTGCGGCAACTTGACTTGGTCGACGGGGTTATCAAACAGAGGGTATTACAGCAAAGTGCAGATCTCGTTGAGTTAATCATTTCGACGAAATCCATCTTGGTTTCCAAAGATTTTCTCAATGCCACATTGGCTTTGAGGCAATAAAGTTGATATTTCTTCAAATTGCACGCCTCAAACGGGTTGTCATTCGGGTGGTAATCCAGCAATCTGCCCATCTCATTGAGTTAATCGTTTCCAAAAAGTCGAGATTGGTTTGAAAAGCTTTTCTTAATGCCACAGTGGCTCTGAAGCCATAAAGCTGATGTTGCGGCAAAGTTCATAGCTCCATGAGATGAGCATTTCCATTACTTTCAAATTTAGGTCCAAACATTTTCTCAATGCCAATGACTCGATTTTCCCAAAATGCTGATCTGGCGGCAAAGAGTAGATCTCCATGCATGAAGAATGCTGAGGGACCCCCATTCGTTTGCCATGATTTTCTCAAAGCCCTTGATTTTATTTCTCCAGAAAAGCTGTCAAAGCAGAAAACTGCATGTCTCGTGGAATGATGGACAATGAAGAAATGTACGTTCGGTTGAAAGATTCCCTCAAAGCCATTGAATCTATTGTGCCACAAATCTGGTATTGCGGCAAAGTGCATGTCGCAAAGGGGTTATCAAAGTGGTTCTCTGACAGCAAAATGCACACCTCCTTGAATTCTTCATTTCGACTTAGTCGACATTGGTTACCAAAGTTATTCGCAGAGCCACATTGGATTTGAGGACATAAAGCTCATATTGCTGCAATGTGCATATCTCCATGAGATAAGTATTTCGACTGAATTCAAATACATTTCCCAAACTTTCTCAATGCTATTCACACGATTTGTCCAAAAAGCTGATGTTGTGGCAAAGGTCGTGAGTTTGCTGCATGATGCATGTGGAGTGAAACCTTATTCGTTTGCCAAGATGTTCTGAACGCCATGGATTTTGTTTGTCCAAAGAAGTTGAAAGAGCGGCAGTTTGCAGTTAGTTAAAGCACTTTAGTAGACCAAGGTTAACTGAATTCCATTGACCCTATTTGTCCTCAAAGCTGGTGTTGCCACAACTTGCGTTGGGGTCGAAGGGTTTATCAAACAGGTGGTATTCCAGCAAAGTGCAGATCTCGTTGACTTAATCATTTTGAGTACATCCATCTCGGTTTCCAAAGATTCTTTCAATGCCTCATTCGCTTTGAGGCAATAAAGTTGATATTCCGTCAAATTCCATGCCTCAAAACGGGTGTCATACGGGTAGTAATCCAGCAATGTGCTCATCTCGTTCAAGTAATAATTTCGAGGTCGTCGACATTGGTTACCACAAATTTTCTCGCAGCCACATTGGATTTGAGGCCATAAAGCTGATATTGCGGCAAAGTGCATATCTCCATGAGATAATCATTTCGATTGAATTCAAATTCAGTTTGCAAACTTTCTCAATGCCATTGACTCGAATTGTCCAAAAAGCTGATATTGTGAAAAGGCTCGCTGCCTGATGCATGGGGAGTCAAACCTTATTCGTTTGCCAAGATGTTCTGACAACCATGGATTTTAATTCTTCAAGAAAGTTGATGCGCCCGCAACCTGCAGGTAATATACAATGAAGTTGAGTTAACCTATTGACTCTATTTGTCCTCAAGCCTGGTGTTGCGGCAACTTGACTTGGTCGACGGGGTTATCAAACAGAGGGTATTACAGCAAAGTGCAGATCTCGTTGAGTTAATCATTTCGACGAAATCCATCTTGGTTTCCAAAGATTTTCTCAATGCCACATTGGCTTTGAGGCAATAAAGTTGATATTTCTTCAAATTGCACGCCTCAAACGGGTTGTCATTCGGGTGGTAATCCAGCAATGTGCCCATCTCATTGAGTTAATCGTTTCCAAAAAGTCGAGATTGGTTTGAAAAGCTTTTCTTAATGCCACAGTGGCTCTGAAGCCATAAAGCTGATGTTGCGGCAAAGTTCATACCTCCATGAGATGAGCATTTCCATTACTTTCAAATTTAGGTCCAAACATTTTCTCAATGCCAATGACTCGATTTTCCCAAAATGCTGATCTGGCGGCAAAGAGTAGATCTCCATGCATGAATAATGCTGAGGGACCCCCATTCGTTTGCCATGATTTTCTCAAAGCCCTTGATTTTATTTCTCCAGAAAAGCTGTCAAAGCAGAAAACTGCATGTATCGTGGAATGATGGACAATGAGGAAATGTACGTTCGGTTGAAAGATTCCCTCAAAGCCATTGAATCTATTGTGCCACAAATCTGGTATTGCGGCAAAGTGCATGTCGCAAAGGGGTTATCAAAACGGTTCTCTGACAGCAAAATGCACACCTCCTTGAATTCTTCATTTCGACTTAGTCGACATTGGTTACCAAAGTTATTCGCAGAGCCACATTGGATTTAAGGCCATAAAGCTGATATTGGTGCAATGTGCATATCTCCATGAGATAAGTATTTCGACTGAATTCAAATACATTTCCCAAACGTTCTCAATGCTATTCACACGATTTGTCCAAAAAGCTGATGTCTTGGCAAAGGTCATGAGTTTGCTGCATGATGCATGTGGACTGAAACCATATTCGTTTGCCAAGATGTAAGACCGCCATGGATTTTGGTTGTCCAAAGAAGTTGAAAGAGCGGCAGTTTGCAGGTCATACACGGTAAAGTACTGTGAGTTAATACACTTTAGTAGACCAAGGTTAACTGAATTCCATTGACCCTATTTGTCCTCAAATCTGGTGTTGCCACAACTTGCGTTGAGGTCGAAGGGTTTATCAAACAGGTGGTATTCCAGCAAAGTGCAGATCTCGTTGACTTAATCATTTTGAATACATCCATCTTGGTTTCCAAAGATTCTTTCAATGCCTCATTCGCTTTGAGGCAATAAAGTTGATATTCCGTCAAATTCCATGTCTCAAAACGGGTGTCATACGGGTAGTGATCCAGCAATGTGCTCATCTCGTTCAAGTAATAATTTCGAGGTCGTCGATATTGGTTGCCAAAAATTTTCTCGCAGCCACATTGGATTTGAGGCCATAAAGCTGAGATTGCGGCAAAGTGCATATCTCCATGAGATAATCATTTCGATTGAATTCAAATTCAGTTCACAAACTTTCTCAATACCATTGACTCGAATTGTCCAAAAACTGATATTGTGAAAAGGCTCGCTGCATGATGCATGGGGAGTCAACCCTTATTCGTTTGCCAAGATGTTCTGACAACCATGGATTTTAATTCTTCAAGAAAGTTGATGCGCCCGCAACCTGCAGGTAATATACGATGAAGTTGAGTTAACCTATTGACTCTATTTGTCCTCAAGTCTGGTGTTGCGGCAACTTGACTTGGTCGACGGGGTTATCAAACAGAGGGTATTACAGCAAAGTGCAGATTTCGTTGTGTTAATCATTTCGACGAAATCCATCTTGGTTTCCAAAGATTTTCTCAATGCCACATTGGCTTTGAGGCAATAAAGTTGATATTTCTTCAAATTGCACGCCTCAAACGGGTTGTCATTCGGGTGGTAATCCAGCAATGTGCCCATCTCATTGAGTTAATCGTTTCCAAAAAGTCGAGATTGGTTTGAAAAGCTTTTCTTAATGCCACAGTGGCTCTGAAGCCATAAAGCTGATGTTGCGGCAAAGTTCATACCTCCATGAGATGAGCATTTCCATTACTTTCAAATTTAGGTCCAAACATTTTCTCAATGCCAATGACTCGATTTTCCCAAAATGCTGATCTGGCGGCAAAGAGTAGATCTCCATGCATGAAGAATGCTGAGGGACCCCCATTCGTTTGCCATGATTTTCTCAAAGCCCTTGATTTTATTTCTCCAGAAAAGCTGTCAAAGCAGAAAACTGCATGTATCGTGGAATGATGGACAATGAGGAAATGTACGTTCGGTTGAAAGATTCCCTCAAAGCCATTGAATCTATTGTGCCACAAATCTGGTATTGCGGCAAAGTGCATGTCGCAAAGGGGTTATCAAAACGGTTCTCTGACAGCAAAATGCACACCTCCTTGAATTCTTCATTTCGACTTAGTCGACATTGGTTACCAAAGTTATTCGCAGAGCCACATTGGATTTAAGGCCATAAAGCTGATATTGGTGCAATGTGCATATCTCCATGAGATAAGTATTTCGACTGAATTCAAATACATTTCCCAAACGTTCTCAATGCTATTCACACGATTTGTCCAAAAAGCTGATGTCTTGGCAAAGGTCATGAGTTTGCTGCATGATGCATGTGGACTGAAACCATATTCGTTTGCCAAGACGTAAGACCGCCATGGATTTTGGTTGTCCAAAGAAGTTGAAAGAGCGGCAGTTTGCAGGTCATACACGGTAAAGTACTGTGAGTTAATACACTTTAGTAGACCAAGGTTAACTGAATTCCATTGACCCTATTTGTCCTCAAATCTGGTGTTGCCACAACTTGCGTTGGGGTCGAAGGGTTTATCAAACAGGTGGTATTCCAGCAAAGTGCAGATCTCGTTGACTTAATCATTTTGAGTACATCCATCTTGGTTTCCAAAGATTCTTTCAATGCCTCATTCGCTTTGAGGCAATAAAGTTGATATTCCGTCAAATTCCATGTCTCAAAACGGGTGTCATACGGGTAGTAATCCAGCAATGTGCTCATCTCGTTCAAGTAATAATTTCGAGGTCGTCGACATTGGTTACCACAAATTTTCTCGCAGCCACATTGGATTTGAGGCCATAAAGCGGATATTGCGGCAAAGTGCATATCTCCATGAGATAATCATTTCGATTGAATTCAAATTCAGTTTGCAAACTTTCTCAATGCCATTGACTCGAATTCTCCAAAAAGCTGATATTGTGAAAAGGCTCGCTGCATGATGCATGGGGAGTCAAACCTTATTCGTTTGCCAAGATGTTCTGACAACCATTGATTTTAATTCTTCAAGAAAGTTGATGCGCCCGCAACCTGCAGGTAATATACGATGAAGTTGAGTTAACCTATTGACTCTATTTGTCCTCAAGTCTGGTGTTGCGGCAACTTGACTTGGTCGACGGGGTTATCAAACAGAGGGTATTACAGCAAAGTGCAGATCTCGTTGAGTTAATCACTTCGACGAAATCCATCTTGGTTTCCAAAGATTTTGTCAGTGCCACATTGGCTTTGAGGCAATAAAGTTGATATTTCTTCAAATTGCACGCCTCAAACGGGTTGTCACTCGAGTGGTAATCCAGCAATGTGCCCATCTCATTGAGTTAATCGTTTCCAAAAAGTCGAGATTGGTTTGAAAAGCTTTTCTCAATGCCACAGTGGGTCTGAAGCCATAAAGCTGATGTTGCGGCAAAGTTCATAGCTCCATGAGATGAGCATTTTCATTACCTTCAAATTTAGGTCCAAACATTTTCTCAATGCCAATGACTCGATTTTCCCAAAATGCTGATCTGGCGGCAAAGAGTAGATCTGCATGCATGAAGAATGGTGAGGGATCCCCATTCGTTTGCCATGATTTTCTCAAAGCCCTTGATTTTATTTCTCCAGAAAAGCTGTCAAAGCAGAAAACTGCATGTATCGTGGAATGATGGACAGAGAGGAAATGTACGTTCGGTTGAAAGATTCCCTCAAAGCCATTGAATCTATTGTGCCACAAATCTGGTATTGCGGCAAAGTGCATGTCGCGAAGGGGTTATCAAAGCGGTTCTCTGACAGCAAAATGCACACCTTCTTGAATTCTTCATTTCGACTTAGTCGACATTGGTTACCAAAGTTGTTCGCAGAGCCACATTGGATTTGAGGCCATAAAGCACATATTGCTGCAATGTGCATATCTCCATCAGATAAGTATTTCGACTGAATTCAAATACATTTCCCAAACGTTCTCAATGCTATTCACACGATTTGTCCAAAAAGCTGATGTTGTGGCAAAGGTCGTGAGTTTGCTTCATGATGCATGTGGAGTGAAACCATATTCGTTTGCCAAGATGTTCTGAACGCCATGGATTTTGTTTGTCCAAAGAAGTTGATAGAGCGGCAGTTTGCAGTTAGTTAAAGCACTTTAGTAGACCAAGGTTAACTCAATTCCATTGACCCTATTTGTCCTCAAATCTGGTGTTGCCACAACTTGCGTTGGGCAAAGTGCAGATCTCGTTGACGCTCATTTTGAGTACATCCATCTTGGTTTCCAAAGATTCTTTCAATGCCACATTCGCTTTGAGGCAATAAAGTTGATATTCCGTCAAATTCCATGCCTCAAAACGGGTGTCATACGGGTAGTAATCCAGCAATGTGCTCATCTCGTTCAAGTAATAATTTCGAGGTCGTCGACATTGGTTACCAAACATTTTCTCGCAGCCACATTGGATTTGAGGCCATAAAGCTGAGATATGCAAAGTGCATATCTCCATGAGATAATCATTTCGATTGAATTCAAATTCAGTTCGCAAACTTTCTCAATACCATTGACTCGAATTGTCCAAAAACTGATATTGTGAAAAGGCTCGCTGCATGATGCATGGGGAGTCAAACCTTATTCGTTTGCCACGATGTTCTGACAACCATTGATTTTAATTCTTCAAGAAAGTTGATGCGCCCGCAACCTGCAGGTAATATACGATGAAGTTGAGTTAACCTATTGACTCTGTTTGTCCTCAAGTCTGGTGTTGCGGCAACTTGACTTGGTCGACGGGGTTATCAAACAGAGGGTATTACAGCAAAGTGCAGATCTCGTTGAGTTAATCATTTCGACTAAATCCATCTTGGTTTCCAAAGGTTTTGTCAATGCCACATTGGCTTTGAGGCAATAAAGTTGATATTTCTTCAAATTGCACGCCTCAAACGGGTTGTCATTAGGGTGGTAATCCAGCAATGTGCCCATCTCATTGAGTTAATCGTTTCCAAAAAGTCGAGATTGGTTTGAAAAGCTTTTCTCAATGCCACAGTGGGTCTGAAGCCATAAAGCTGATGTTGCGGCAAAGTTCATAGCTCCATGAGATGAGCATTTCCATTACTTTCAAATTTAGGTCCAAACATTTTCTCAATGCCAATGACTCGATTTTCCCAAAATGCTGATCTGGCGGCAAAGAGTAGATCTCCATGCATGAAGAATGGTGAGGGATCCCCATTCGTTTGCCATGGTTTTCTCAAAGCCCTTGATTTTATTTCTCCAGAAAAGCTGTCAAAGCAGAAAACTGCATGTATCGTGGAATGATGGACAGAGAGGAAATGTACGTTCGGTTGAAAGATTCCCTCAAAGCCATTGAATCTATTGTGCCACAAATCTGGTATTGCGGCAAAGTGCATGTCGCAAAGGGGTTATCAAAGCGGTTCTCTGACAGCAAAATGCACACCTCCTTGAATTCTTCATTTCGACTTAGTCGACATTGGTTACCAAAGTTGTTCACAGAGCCACATTGCATTTGAGGCCATAAAGCTCATATTGGTGCAATTTGCATATCTCCATGAGATAAGTATTTCGACTGAATTCAAATACATTTCCCAAACGTTCTCAATGCTATTCACACGATTTGTCCAAAAAGCTGATGTCTTGGCAAAGGTCATGAGTTGCTGCATGATGCATGTGGAGTGAAACCATATTCGTTTGCCAAGATGTAAGACCGCCATGGATTTTGGTTGTCCAAAGAAGTTGAAAGAGCGGCAGTTTGCAGGTCATACACGGTAAAGTACTGTGAGTTAATACACTTTAGTAGACCAAGGTTAACTGAATTCCATTGACCCTATTTGTCCTCAAATGTGGTGTTGCCACAACTTGCGTTGGGGTCGAAGGGTTTATCAAACAGGTGGTATTCCAGCAAAGTGCACATCTCGTTGACTTAATCATTTTGAGTACAACCATCTTGGTTTCCAAAGATTCTTTCAATGCCTCATTCGCTTTGAGGCAATAAAGTTGATATTCCGTCAAATTCCATGTCTCAAAACGGGTGTCATACGGCTAGTAATACAGCAATGTGCTCATCTCGTTCAAGTAATAATTTCGAGGTCGTCGACATTGGTTGCCAAAAATTTTCTCGCAGCCACATTGGATTTGAGGCCATAAAGCTGAGATATGCAAAGTGCATATCTCCATGAGATAATCATTTCGATTGAATTCAAATTCATTTCGCAAACTTTCTCAATACCATTCACTCGAATTGTCCAAAATCTGATATTGTGAAAAGGCTCGCTGCATGATGCATGGGGAGTCAAACCTTATTCATTTGCCAAGATGTTCTGACAACCATTGATTTTAATTCTTCAAGAAAGTTGATGCGCCCGCAACCTGCAGGTAATATACGATGAAGTTGAGTTAACCTATTGAATCTATTTGTCCTCAAGTCTGGTGTTGCGGCAACTTGACTTGGTCGACGGGGTTATCAAACACAGGGTATTACAGCAAAGTGCAGATCTCGTTGAGTTCATCATTTCGACGAAATCCATCTTGGTTTCCAAAGATTTTCTCAATGCCACATTGACTTTGAGGCAATAAAGTTGATATTTCTTCAAATTGCACGCCTCAAACGGGTTGTCATTCGGGTGGTAATCCAGCAATGTGCCCATGTCATTGAGTTAATCGTTTCCAAAAAGTCGAGATTGGTTTGAAAAGCTTTTCTTAATGCCACAGTGGGTCTGAAGCCATAAAGCTGATGTTGCGGCAAAGTTCATAGCTCCATGAGATGAGCATTTCCATTACTTTCAACTTTAGGTCCAAACATTTTGGCAATGCCAATGACTCGATTTTCCCAAAATGCTGATCTGGCGGCAAAGAGTAGATCTCCATGCATGAAGAATGGTGAGGGACCCCCATTCGTTTGCCATGATTTTCTCAAAGCCCTTGATTTTATTTCTCCAGAAAAGCTGTCAAAGCAGAAAACTGCATGTATCGTGGAATGATGGACAATGAGGAAATGTACGTTCGGTTGAAAGATTCCCTCAAAGCCATTGAATCTATTGTGCCACAAATCTGGTATTGCGGCAAAGTGCATGTCGCAAAGGGGTTATCAAAGCGGTTCTCTGACAGCAAAATGCACACCTCCTTGAATTCTTCATTTCGACTTAGTCGACATTGGTTACCAAAGTTATTCGCAGAGCCACATTGGATTTGAGGCCATAAAGCTGATATTGGTGCAATGTGCATATCTCCATGAGATAAGTATTTCGACACAATTCAAATACATTTCCCAAACGTTCTCAATGCTATTCACACGATTTGTCCAAAAAGCTGATGTTGTGGCAAAGGTCATGAGTTTGCTGCATGATGCATGTGGAGTGAACCCATATTCGTTTGCCAAGATGTTCTCACCGCCATGGATTTTGGTTGTCCAAAGAAGTTGAAAGAGCGGCAGTTTGCAGGTCATACACGGTAAAGTACTGTGAGTTAATACACTTTAGTAGACCAAGGTTAACTGAATTCCATTGACCCTATTTGTCCTCAAATCTGGTGTTGCCACAACTTGCGTTGGGGTCGAAGGGTTTATCAAACAGGTGGTATTCCAGCAAAGTGCAGATCTCGTTGACTTAATCATTTTGAGTACATCCATCTTGGTTTCCAAAGATTCTTTCAATGCCTCATTCGCTTTGAGGCAATAAAGTTGATATTCCGTCAAATTCCATGTCTCAAAACGGCTGTCATACGGGTAGTAATCCAGCAATGTGCTCATCTCGTTCAAGTAATAATTTCGAGGTCGTCGACATTGGTTACCACAAATTTTCTCGCAGCCACATTGGATTTCAGGCCATAAAGCTGATATTGCGGCAAAGTCCATATCTCCATGAGATAATCATTTCGATTGAATTCAAATTCATTCCGCAAACTTTCTCAATGCCATTGACTCGAGTTGTCCAAAATGCTGATATTGTGAAAAGGCTCGCTGCATGATGCATGGAGAGTCAAACCTTATTCGTTTGCCAAGATGTTCTGACAACCATGGATTTTAATTCTTCAAGAAAGTTGATGCAACCTGCAGGTAATATACGATGAAGTTGAGTTAACCTATTGACTCTATTTGTCCTCAAGTCTGGTGTTGCGGCAACTTGACTTGGTTGACGGGCTTATCAAACAGAGGGTATTACAGCAAACTGCAGATCTCGTTGAGTTAACCATTTCGACGAAATCCATCTTGGTTTCCAAAGATTTTCTCAATGCCACATTGGCTTTGAGGCAATAAAGTTGATATTTCTTCAAATTGCACGCCTCAAACGGGTTGTCATTCGGGTGGTAATCCAGCAATGTGCCCATCTCATTGAGTTAATCGTTTCCAAAAAGTCGAGATTGGTTTGAAAAGCTTTTCTCAATGCCACAGTGGGTCTGTAGCCATAAAGCTGATGTTGCGGCAAAGTTCATAGCTCCATGAGATGAGCATTTCCATTACTTTCAAATTTATGTCCAAACATTTTCTCAATGCCAATGACTCGATTTTCCCAAAATGCTGATCTGGCGGCAAAGAGTAGATCTCCATGCATGAAGAATGGTGAGGGATCCCCATTCATTTGCCATGATTTTCTCAAAGCCCTTGATTTTATTTCTCCAGAAAAGTTGTCAAAGCAGAAAACTGCATGTATCGTGGAATGATGGACAATGAGGAAATGTACGTTCGGTTGAAAGATTCCCTCAAAGCCATTGAACCTATTGTGCCACAAATCTGGTATTGCGGCAAAGTGCATGTCGCAAAGGGGTTATCAAAGCGGTTCCCTGACAGCAAAATGCACATCTCCTTGAATTCTTCATTTCGACTTAGTCGACATTGGTTACCAAAGTTGTTCGCAGAGCCACATTGGATTTGAGGCCATAAAGCTCATATTGCTGCAATGTGCATATCTCCATCAGATAAGTATTTCGACTGAATTCAAATACATTTCCCAAACGTTCTCAATGCTATTCACACGATTTGTCCAAAAAGCTGATGTTGTGGCAAAGGTCGTGAGTTTGCTGCATGATGCATGTGGAGTGAAACCATATTCGTTTGCCAAGATGTTCTGACCGCCATGGATTTTGTTTGTTGAAAGAAGTTGATAGAGCGGCAGTTTGCAGTTAGTTAAAGCACTTTAGTAGACCAAGGTTAACTGAATTCCATTGACCCTATTTGTCCTCAAATCTGGTGTTGCCACAACTTGCGTTGGGGTCGAAGGGTTTATCAAACAGGTGGTATTCCAGTAAAGTGCAGAACTCGTTGACTCTCATTTTGAGTACATCCATCTTGGTTTCCAAAGATTCTTTCAATGCCACATTCGCTTTGAGGCAATAAAGTTGATATTCCGTCAAATTCCATGTCTCAAAACGGGTGTCATACGGGTAGTAATCCAGCAATGTGCTCATCTCGTTCAAGTAATAATTTCGAGGTCGTCGACATTGGTTACTAAACATTTTCTCGCAGCCACATTGGATTTGAGGCCATAAAGCTGACATACGCAATGTGCATATCTCCATGAGATAATCATTTCGATTGAATTCAAATTCAGTTCGCAAACTTTCTCAATACCATTGACTCGAATTGTCCAAAAACTGATATTGTGAAAAGGCTCGCTGCATGATGCATGGGGAGTCAAACCTTATTCGTTTGCCAAGATGTTCTGACAACCATGGATTTTAATTCTTCAAGAAAGTTGATGCGCCCGCAACCTGCAGGTAATATACGATGAAGTTGAGTTAACCTGTTGACTCTATTTGTCCTCAAGTCTGGTGTTGCGGCAACTTGACTTGGTCGACGGGGTTATCAAACAGAGGGTATTACAGCAAAGTGCAGATCTCGTTGAGTTAATCATTTCGACGAAATCCATCTTGGTTTCCAAAGATTTTGTCAATGCCACATTGGCTTTGAGGCAATAAAGTTGATATTTCTTCAAATTGCACGCCTCAAACGGGTTGTCATTCGGGTGGTAATCCAGCAATGTGCCCATCTCATTGAGTTAATCGTTTCCAAAAAGTCGAGATTGGTTTGAAAAGCTTTTCTCAATGCCACAGTGGGTCTGAAGCCATAAAGCTGATGTTGCGGCAAAGTTCATAGCTCCATGAGATGAGCATTTCCATTACTTTCAAATTTAGGTCCAAACATTTTCTCAATGCCAATGACTCGATTTTCCCAAAATGCTGATCTGGCGGCAAAGAGTAGATCTCCATGCATGAAGAATGGTGAGGGATCCCCATTCGTTTGCCATGATTTTCTCAAAGCCCTTGATTTTATTTCTCCAGAAAAGCAGAAAACTGCAAGTATCGTGGAATGATGGACAATGAGGAAATGTACGTTCGGTTGAAAGATTTCCTCAAAACCATTGAATCTATTGTGCCACAAATCTGGTATTGCGGCAAAGTGCATGTCGCGAAGGGGTTATCAAAGCGGTTCTCTGACAGCAAAATGCACACCTACTTGAATTCTTCATTTCGACTTAGTCGACATTGGTTACCAAAGTTATTCGCAGAGCCACATTGGATTTGAGGCCATAAAGCTCATATTGCTGCAATGTGCATATCTCCATGAGATAAGTATTTCGACTGAATTCAAATACATTTCCCAAACGTTCTCAATGCTATTCACACGATTTGTCCAAAAAGCTGATGTTGTGGCAAAGGTCGTGAGTTTGCTGCATGATGCATGTGGAGTGGAACCATATTCGTTTGCCAAGATGTTCTGAACGCCATGGATTTTGTTTGTCCAAAGAAGTTGATAGAGCGGCAGTTTGCAGTTAGTTAAAGCACTTTAGTAGACCAAGGTTAACTGAATTCCATTGACCCTATTTGTCCTCAAATGTGGTGTTGCCACAACTTGCGTTGAGGTCGAAGGGTTTATCAAACAGGTGGTATTCCAGCAAAGTGCAGATCTCGTTGACTTAATCATTTTGAGTACATCCATCTTGGTTTCCAAAGATTCTTTCAATGCCACATTCGCTTTGAGGCAATAAAGTTGATATTCCGTCAAATTCCATGTCTCAAAACGGGTGTCATACGGGTAGTAATCCAGCAATGTGCTCATCTCGTTCAAGTAATAATTTCGAGGTCGTCGACATTGGTTACCAAAAATTTTCTCGCAGCCACATTGGATTTGAGGCCATAAAGCTGAGATATGCAAAGTGCATATCTCCATGAGATAATCATTTCGATTGAATTCAAATTCAGTTCGCAAACTTTCTCAATGCCATTGATTCGAATTGTCCAAAAAGCTGATATTGTGAAAAGGCTCGCTGCATGTTGCATGGGGAGTCAAACCTTATTCGTTTGCCAAGATGTTCTGACAACCATGGATTTTAATTCTTCAAGAAAGATGATGCGCCCGCAACCTGCAGGTAATATACGATGAAGTTGAGTTAACCTATTGACTCTATTTGTCCTCAAATCTGGTGTTGCGGCAACTTGACTTGGTCGACGGGGTTATCAAACAGAGGGTATTACAGCAAAGTGCAGATCTCGTTGAGTTAGTCACTTCGACGAAATCCATCTTGGTTTCCAAAGATTTTGTCAGTGCCATATTGGCTTTGAGGCAATAAAGTTGATATTTCTTCAAATTGCACGCCTCAAACGGGTTGTCACTCGAGTGGTAATCCAGCAATGTGCCCATCTCATTGAGTTAATCGTTTCCAAAATGTCGAGATTGGTTTGAAAAGCTTTTCTCAATGCCACAGTGGGTCTGAAGCCATAAAGCTGATGTTGCGGCAAAGTTCATAGCTCCATGAGATGAGCATTTCCATTACTTTCACATTTAGGTCCAAACATTTTCTCAATGCCAATGACTCGATTTTCCCAAAATGCTGATCTGGCGGCAAAGAGTAGATCTCCATGCATGAAGAATGGTGAGGGATCCCCATTCGTTTGCCATGATTTTCTCAAAGCCCTTCATTTTATTTCTCCAGAAAAGCTGTCAAAGCAGAAAACTGCATGTATCGTGGAATGATGGACAGAGAGGAAATGTACGTTCGGTTGAAAGATTCCCTCTAAGCCATTGAATCTATTGTGCCACAAACCTGGTGTTGCGGCAAAGTGCATGTCGCGAAGGGGTTATCAAAGCGGTTCTCTGACAGCAAAATGCACACCTCCTTGAATTCTTCATTTCGACTCAGTCGACATTGGTTACCAAAGTTGTTCGCAGAGCCACATTGGATTTGAGGCCATAAAGCTCAGTTTGCTGCAATGTGCATCTCCATGAGATATCTCCATCAGATAAGTATTTCGACTGAATTCAAATACATTTCCCAAACGTTCTCAATGCTATTCACACGATTTGTCCGAAAAGCTGATGTTGTGGCAAAGGTCATGAGTTTGCTGCATGATGCATGTGGAGTGAAACCATATTCGTTTGCCAAGATGTTCTGACCGCCATGCATTTTGGTTATCCAAAGAAGTTGATAGAGCGGCAGTTTGCAGTTAGTTAAAGCACATTAGTAGACCAAGGTTAACTGAATTCCATTGACCCTATTTGTCCTCAAATCTGGTGTTGCCACAACTTGCGTTGGGGTCGAAGGGTTTATCAAACAGGTGGTATTCCAGCAAAGTGCAGATCTCGTTGACTTAATCATTTTGAGTACATCCATCTTGGTTTCCAAAGATTCTTTCAATGCCACATTCGCTTTGAGGCAATAAAGTTGATATTCCGTCAAATTCCATGTCTCAAAACGGGTGTCATACGGGTAGTAATCCAGCAATGTGCTCATCTCGTTCAAGTAATAATTTCGATGTCGTCGACATTGGTTACCAAAAATTTTCTCGCAGCCACATTGGATTTGAGGCCACAAAGCTGATATTGCGGCAAAGTGCATATCTCCATGAGATAATCATTTCGATTGAATTCAAATTCAGTTCGCAAACTTTCTCAATACCATTGACTCGAATTGTCCAAAAACTGATATTGTGAAAAGGCTCGCTGCATGATGCATGGGGAGTCAAACCTTATTCGTTTGCCAAGATGTTCTGACAACCATGGATTTTAATTCTTCAAGAAAGTTGATGCAACCTGCAACCTGCACGTAATATACGATGAAGTTGACTTAACCTATTGACTCTATTTGTCCTCAAGTCTGGTGTTGCGGCAACTTGACTTGGTCGACGGGGTTATCAAACAGAGGGTATTACAGCAAAGTGCAGATCTCGTTGAGTTCATCATTTCGACGAAATCCATTTTGGTTTCCAAAGATTTTGTCAATGCCACATTGGCTTTGAGGCAATAAAGTTGATATTTCTTCAAATTGCACGCCTCAAACGGGTTGTCATTCGGGTGGTAACCCAGCAATGTGCCCATCTCATTGAGTTAATCGTTTCCAAAAAGTCGAGATTGGTTTGAAAAGCTTTTCTCAATGCCACAGTGGGTCTGAAGCCATAAAGCTGATGTTGCGGCAAAGTTCATAGCTCCATGAGATGAGCATTTCCATTACTTTCAAATTTAGGTCCAAACATTTTCTCAATGCCAATGACTCGATTTTCCCAAAATGCTGATCTGGCGGCAAAGAGTAGATCTCCATGCATGAAGAATGGTGAGGGATCCCCATTCGTTTGCCATGATTTTCTCAAAGCCCTTGATTTTATTTCTCCAGAAAAGCTGTCAAAGCAGAAAACTGCATGTATCGTGGAATGATGGACAGAGAGGAAATGTACGTTCGGTTGAAAGATTCCCTCAAATCTATTGTGCCACAAATCTGGTATTGCGGCAAAGTGCATGTCGCGAAGGGGTTATCAAAGCGGTTCTCTGACAGCAAAATGCACACCTCCTTGAATTCTTCATTTCGACTTAGTCGACATTGAGGCCATAAAGCTCACATTGCTGCAATGTGCATATCTCCATCAGATAAGTATTTCGACTGAATTCAAATACATTTCCCAAACGTTCTCAATGCTATTCACACGATTTGTCCAAAAAGCTGATGTTGTGGCAAAGGTCGTGAGTTTGCTGCATGATGCATGTGGAGTGAAACCATATTCGTTTGCCAAGATGTTCTGAACGCCATGTATTTTGTTTGTCCAAAGAAGTTGGTAGAGCGGCAGTTTGCAGTTAGTTAAAGCACTTTAGTAGACCAAGGTTAACTAAATTCCACTGACCCAATTTGTCCTCAAATCTGGTGTTGCCACAACTTGCGTTGGGCAAAGTGCAGATCTCGTTGACGCTCATTTTGAGTACATCCATCTTGGTTTCCAAAGATTCTTTCAATGCCACATTCGCTTTGAGGCAATAAAGTTGATATTCCGTCAAATTCCATGTCTCAAAACGGGTGTCATACGGGTAGTAATCCAGCAATGTGCTCATCTCGTTCAAGTAATAATTTCGATGTCGTCGACATTGGTTACCAAAAATTTTCTCGCAGCCTCATTGGATTTGAGGCCATAAAGCTGAGATATGCAAAGTGCATATCTCCATGAGATAATCATTTCGATTGAATTCAAATTCAGTTCGCAAACTTTCTCAATACCATTGACTCGAATTGTCCAAAAACTGATATTGTGAAAAGGCTCGCTGCATGATGCATGGGGAGTCAAACCTTATTCGTTTGCCAAGATGTTCTGACAACCATGGATTTTAATTCTTCAAGAAAGTTGATGCTCCCGCAACCTGTACGTAATATACGATGAAGTTGAGTTAACCTATTGACTCTATTTGTCCTCAAGTCTGGTGTTGCGGCAACTTGACTTGGTCGACGGGGTTATCAAACAGAGGGTATTACAGCAAAGTGCAGATCTCGTTGAGTTAATCACTTCGACGAAATCCATCTTGGTTTCCAAAGATTTTGTCAGTGCCACATTGGCTTTGAGGCAATAAAGTTGATATTTCTTCAAATTGCACGCCTCAAACGGGTTGTCACTCGAGTGGTAATCCAGCAATGTGCCCATCTCATTGAGTTAATCGTTTCCAAAAAGTCGAGATTGGTTTGAAAAGCTTTTCTCAATGCCACAGTGGCTCTGAAGCCATAAAGCTGATGTTGCGGCAAAGTTCATAGCTCCATGAGATGAGCATTTCCATTACTTTCAAATTTAGGTCCAAACATTTTCTCAATGCCAATGACTCGATTTTCCCAAAATGCTGATCTGGCGGCAAAGAGTAGATCTCCATGCATGAAAAATGGTGAGGGATCCCCATTCGTTTGCCATGATTTTCTCAAAGCCCTTGATTTTATTTCTCCAGAAAAGCTGTCAAAGCAGAAAACTGCATGTATCGTGGAATGATGGACAGAGAGGAAATGTACGTTCGGTTGAAAGATTCCCTCAAAGCCATTGAATCTATTGTGCCACAAATCTGGTATTGCGGCAAAGTGCATGTCGCGAAGGGGTTATCAAAGCGGTTCTCTGACAGCAAAATGCACACCTCCTTGAATTCTTCATTTCGACTTAGTCGACATTGGTTACCAAAGTTGTTCGCAGAGCCACATTGGATTTGAGGCCATAAAGCTCATATTGCTGCAATGTGCATATCTCCATCAGATAAGTATTTCGACTGAATTCAAATACATTTCCCAAACGTTCTCAATGCTATTCACACGATTTGTCCAAAAAGCTGATGTTGTGGCAAAGGTCGTGAGTTTGCTTCATGATGCATGTGGAGTGAAACCATATTCGTTTGCCAAGATGTTCTGAACGCAATGGATTTTGTTTCTCCAAAGAAGTTGATAGAGCGGCAGTTTGCAGTTAGTTAAAGCACTTTAGTAGACCAAGGTTAACTCAATTCCATTGACCCTATTTGTCCTCAAATCTGGTGTTGCCACAACTTGCGTTGGGCAAAGTGCAGATCTCGTTGACGCTCATTTTGAGTACATCCATCTTGGTTTCCAAAGATTCTTTCAATGCCACATTCGCTTTGAGGCAATAAAGTTGATATTCCGTCAAATTCCATGCCTCAAAACGGGTGTCATACGGGTAGTAATCCAACAATGTGCTCATCTCGTTCAAGTAATAATTTCGAGGTCGTCGACATTGGTTACCAAACATTTTCTCGCAGCCACATTGGATTTGAGGCCATAAAGCTGAGATATGCAAAGTGCATATCTCCATGAGATAATCATTTCGATTGAATTCAAATTCAGTTCGCAAACTTTCTCAATACCATTGACTCGAATTGTCCAAAAACTGATATTGTGAAAAGGCTCGCTGCATGATGCATGGGGAGTCAAACCTTACTCGTTTGCCACGATGTTCTGACAACCATTGATTTTAATTCTTCAAGAAAGTTGATGCGCCCGCAACCTGCAGGTAATATACGATGAAGTTGAATTAACCTATTGACTCTATTTGTCCTCAAGTCTGGTGTTGCGGCAACTTGACTTGGTCGACGGGGTTATCAAACAGAGGGTATTACAGCAAAGTGCAGATCTCGTTGAGTTAATCATTTCGACGAAATCCATCTTGGTTTCCAAAGATTTTCTCAATGCCACATTGGCTTTGAGGCAATAAAGTTGATATTTCTTCAAATTGCACGCCTCAAACGGGTTGTCATTCGGGTGGTAATCCAGCAATGTGCCCATCTCATTGAGTTAATCGTTTCCAAAAAGTCGAGATTGGTTTGAAAAGCTTTTCTTAATGCCACAGTGGGTCTGAAGCCATAAAGCTGATGTTGCGGCAAAGTTCATAGCTCCATGAGATGAGCATTTCCATTACTTTCAAATTTAGGTCCAAACATTTTCTCAATGCCAATGACTCGATTTTCCCAAAATGCTGATCTGGCGGCAAAGAGTAGATCTCCATGCATGAAGAATGCTGAGGGACCCCCATTCGTTTGCCATGATTTTCTCAAAGCCCTTGATTTTATTTCTCCAGAAAAGCTGTCAAAGCAGAAAACTGCATGTCTCGTGGAATGATGGACAATGAAGAAATGTACATTCGGTTGAAAGATTCCCTCAAAGCCATTGAATCTATTGTGCCACAAATCTGGTATTGCGGCAAAGTGCATGTCGCAAAGGGGTTATCAAAGCGGTTCTCTGACAGCAAAATGCACACCTCCTTGAATTCTTCATTTCGACTTAGTCGACATTGGTTACCAAAGTTATTCGCAGAGCCACATTGGATTTAAGGCCATAAAGCTGATATTGGTGCAATGTGCATATCTCCATGAGATAAGTATTTCGACTGAATTCAAATACATTTCCCAAACGTTCTCAATGCTATTCACACGATTTGTCCAAAAAGCTGATGTCTTGGCAAAGGTCATGAGTTTGCTGCATGATGCATGTGGACTGAAACCATATGCGTTTGCCAAGATGTAAGACCGCCATGGATTTTGGTTGTCCAAAGAAGTTGAAAGAGCGGCAGTTTGCAGGTCATACACGGTAAAGTACTGTTAGTTAATACACTTTAGTAGACCAAGGTTAACTGAATTCCATTGACCCTATTTGTCCTCAAATCTGGTGTTGCCACAACTTGCGTTGGGGTCGAAGGGTTTATCAAATAGGTGGTATTCCAGCAAAGTGCAGATCTCGTTGACTTAATCATTTTGAGTACATCCATCTTGGTTTCCAAAGATTCTTTCAATGCCTCATTCGCTTTGAGGCAATAAAGTTGATATTCCGTCAAATTCCATGTCTCAAAACGGGTGTCATACGGGTAGTAATCCAGCCATGTGCTCATCTCGTTCAAGTAATAATTTCGAGGTCGTCGACATTGGTTACCTCAAATTTTCTCGCAGCCACATTGGATTTGAGGCCATAAAGCTGATATTGCGGCAAAGTGCATATCTCCATGAGATAATCATTTCGATTGAATTCAAATTCATTTCGCAAACTTTCTCAATGCCATTGACTCGAATTGTCCAAAAAGCTGATATTGTGAAAAGGCTCGCTGCATGATGCATGGGGAGTCAAACCTTATTCGTTTGCCAAGATGTTCTGACAACCATGGATTTTAATTCTTCAAGAAAGTTGATGCGCCCGCAACCTGCAGGTAATATACGATAAAGTTGAGTTAACCTATTGACTCTATTTGTCCTCAAGTCTGGTGTTGCGGCAACTTGACTTGGTCGACGGGGTTATCAAACAGAGGGTATTACAGCAAAGTGCAGATCTCGTTGAGTTAATCATTTCGACGAAATCCATCTTGGTTTCCAAAGATTTTGTCAATGCCACATTGGCTTTGAGGCAATAAAGTTGATATTTCTTCAAATTGCACGCCTCAAACGGGTTGTCATTCGGGTGGTAATCCAGCAATGTGCCCATCTCATTGAGTTAATCGTTTCCAAAAAGTCGAGATTGGTTTGAAAAGCTTTTCTTAATGCCACAGTGGGTCTGAAGCCATAAAGCTGATGTTGCGGCAAAGTTCATAGCTCCATGAGATGAGCATTTCCATTACTTTCAAATTTAGGTCCAAACATTTTCTCAATGCCAATGACTCGATTTTCCCAAAATGCTGATCTGGCGGCACCATTCTCCATGCATGAAGAATGGTGAGGGATCCCCATTCGTTTGCCATGATTTTCTCAAAGCCCTTGATTTTATTTCTCCAGAAAAGCTGTCAAAGCAGAAAACTGCATGTATCGTGGAATGATGGACAGAGAGGAAATGTACGTTCAGTTGAAAGATTCCCTCAAAGCCATTGAATCTATTGTGCCACAAATCTGGTATTGCGGCAAAGTGCATGTCGCGAAGGGGTTATCAAAGCGGTTCTCTGACAGCAAAATGCACACCTCCTTGAATTCTTCATTTCGACTTAGTCGACATTGGTTACCAAAGTTGTTCGCAGAGCCACATTGGATTTGAGGCCATAAAGCTCATATTGCTGCAATGTGCATATCTCCATAAGATAAGTATTTCGACTGAATTCAAATACATTTCCCAAACGTGCTCAATGATATTCACACGATTTGTCCAAAAAACTGATGTTGTGGCAAAGGTCGTGAGTTTGCTGCATGATGCATGTGGAGTGAAACCATATTCGTTTGCCAAGATGTTCTGACCGCCATGGATTTTGTTTGTTGAAAGAAGTTGATAGAGCGGCAGTTTGCAGTTAGTTAAAGCACTTTAGTAGACCAAGGTTAACTGAATTCCATTGACCCTATTTGTCCTCAAATCTGGTGTTGCCACAACTTGCGTTGGGGTCGAAGGGTTTATCAAACAGGTGGTATTCCAGTAAAGTGCAGAACTCGTTGACTCTCATTTTGAGTACATCCATCTTGGTTTCCAAAGATTCTTTCAATGCCACATTCGCTTTGAGGCAATAAAGTTGATATTCCGTCAAATTCCATGTCTCAAAACGGGTGTCATACGGGTAGTAATCCAGCAATGTGCTCATCTCGTTCAAGTAATAATTTCGAGGTCGTCGACATTGGTTACTAAACATTTTCTCGCAGCCACATTGGATTTGAGGCCATAAAGCTGACATACGCAATGTGCATATCTCCATGAGATAATCATTTCGATTGAATTCAAATTCAGTTCGCAAACTTTCTCAATACCATTGACTCGAATTGTCCAAAAACTGATATTGTGAAAAGGCTCGCTGCATGATGCATGGGGAGTCAAACCTTATTCGTTTGCCAAGATGTTCTGACAACCATTGATTTTAATTCTTCAAGAAAGTTGATGCGCCCGCAACCTGCAGGTAATATACGATGAAGTTGAGTTAACCTGTTGACTCTATTTGTCCTCAAGTCTGGTGTTGCGGCAACTTGACTTGGTCGACGGGGTTATCAAACAGAGGGTATTACAGCAAAGTGCAGATCTCGTTGAGTTAATCATTTCGACGAAATCCATCTTGGTTTCCAAAGATTTTCTCAATGCCACATTGGCTTTGAGACAATAAAGTTGATATTTCTTCAAATTGCACGCCTCAAACGGGTTGTCATTCGGGTGGTAATCCAGCAATGTGCCCATCTCATTGAGTTAATCGTTTCCAAAAAGTCGAGATTGGTTTGAAAAGCTTTTCTCAATGCCACAGTGGGTCTGAAGCCATAAAGCTGATGTTGCGGCAAAGTTCATAGCTCCATGAGATGAGCATTTCCATTACTTTCAAATTTAGGTCCAAACATTTTCTCAATGCCAATGACTCGATTTTCCCAAAATGCTGATCTGGCGGCAAAGAGTAGATCTCCATGCATGAAGAATGGTGAGGGATCCCCATTCGTTTGCCATGATTTTCTCAAAGCCCTTGATTTTATTTCTCCAGAAAAGCAGAAAACTGCAAGTATCGTGGAATGATGGACAATGAGGAAATGTACGTTCGGTTGAAAGATTTCCTCAAAACCATTGAATCTATTGTGCCGCAAATCTGGTATTGCGGCAAAGTGCATGTCGCGAAGGGGTTATCAAAGCGGTTCTCTGACAGCAAAATGCACACCTACTTGAATTCTTCATTTCGACTTAGTCGACATTGGTTACCAAAGTTATTCGCAGAGCCACATTGGATTTGAGGCCATAAAGCTCATATTGCTGCAATGTGCATATCTCCATGAGATAAGTATTTCGACTGAATTCAAATACATTTCCCAAACGTTCTCAATGCTATTCACACGATTTGTCCAAAAAGCTGATGTTGTGGCAAAGGTCGTGAGTTTGCTGCATGATGCATGTGGAGTGGAACCATATTCGTTTGCCAAGATGTTCTGAACGCCATGGATTTTGTTTGTCCAAAGAAGTTGATAGAGCGGCAGTTTGCAGTTAGTTAAAGCACTTTAGTAGACCAAGGTTAACTGAATTCCCTTGACCCTATTTGTCCTCAAATGTGGTGTTGCCACAACTTGCGTTGAGGTCGAAGGGTTTATCAAACAGGTGGTATTCCAGCAAAGTGCAGATCTCGTTGACTTAATCATTTTGAGTACATCCATCTTGGTTTCCAAAGATTCTTTCAATGCCACATTCGCTTTGAGGCAATAAAGTTGATATTCCGTCAAATTCCATGTCTCAAAACGGGTGTCATACGGGTAGTAATCCAGCAATGTGCTCATCTCGTTCAAGTAATAATTTCGAGGTCGTCGACATTGGTTACCAAAAATTTTCTCGCAGCCACATTGGATTTGAGGCCATAATGCTGAGATATGCAAAGTGCATATCTCCATGAGATAATCATTTCGATTGAATTCAAATTCAGTTCGCAAACTTTCTCAATGCCATTGATTCGAATTGTCCAAAAAGCTTGTGAAAAGGCTCGCTGCATGATGCATGGGGAGTCAAACCTTATTCGTTTGCCAAGATGTTCTGACAACCATGGATTTTAATTCTTCAAGAAAGTTGATGCGCCCGCAACCTGCAGGTAATATACGATGAAGTTGAGTTAACCTATTGACTCTATTTGTCCTCAAATCTGGTGTTGCGGCAACTTGACTTGGTCGACGGGGTTATCAAACAGAGGGTATTACAGCAAAGTGCAGATCTCGTTGAGTTAATCACTTCGACGAAATCCATCTTGGTTTCCAAAGATTTTGTCAGTGCCACATTGGCTTTGAGGCAATAAAGTTGATATTTCTTCAAATTGCACGCCTCAAACGGGTTGTCACTCGAGTGGTAATCCAGCAATGTGCCCATCTCATTGAGTTAATCGTTTCCAAAAAGTCAAGATTGGTTTGAAAAGCTTTTCTCAATGCCACAGTGGGTCTGAAGCCATAAAGCTGATGTTGCGGCAAAGTTCATAGCTCCATGAGATGAGCATTTCCATTACTTTCACATTTAGGTCCAAACATTTTCTCAATGCCAATGACTCGATTTTCCCAAAATGCTGATCTGGCGGCAAAGAGTAGATCTCCATGCATGAAGAATGGTGAGGGATCCCCATTCGTTTGCCATGATTTTCTCAAAGCCCTTGATTTTATTTCTCCAGAAAAGCTGTCAAAGCAGAAAACTGCATGTATCGTGGAATGATGGACAGAGAGGAAATGTACGTTCGGTTGAAAGATTCCCTCAAAGCCATTGAATCTATTGTGCCACAAATCTGGTGTTGCGGCAAAGTGCATGTCGTGAAGGGGTTATCAAAGCGGTTCTCTGACAGCAAAATGCACACCTCCTTGAATTCTTCATTTCGACTCAGTCGACATTGGTTACCAAAGTTGTTCGCAGAGCCACATTGGATTTGAGGCCATAAAGCTCAGTTTGCTGCAATGTGCATCTCCATGAGATATCTCCATCAGATAAGTATTTCGACTGAATTCAAATACATTTCCCAAACGTTCTCAATGCTATTCACACGATTTGTCCGAAAAGCTGATGTTGTGGCAAAGGTCATGAGTTTGCTGCATGATGCATGTGGAGTGAAACCATATTCGTTTGCCAAGATGTTCTGACCGCCATGCATTTTGGTTATCCAAAGAAGTTGATAGAGCGGCAGTTTGCAGTTAGTTAAAGCACATTAGTAGACCAAGATTAACTGAATTCCATTGACCCTATTTGTCCTCAAATCTGGTGTTGCCACAACTTGCGTTGGGGTCGAAGGGTTTATCAAACAGGTGGTATTCCAGCAAAGTGCAGATCTCGTTGACTTAATCATTTTGAGTACATCCATCTTGGTTTCCAAAGATTCTTTCAATGCCACATTCGCTTTGAGGCAATAAAGTTGATATTCCGTCAAATTCCATGTCTCAAAACGGGTGTCATACGGGTAGTAATCCAGCAATGTGCTCATCTCGTTCAAGTAATAATTTCGATGTCGTCGACATTGGTTACCAAAAATTTTCTCGCAGCCACATTGGATTTGAGGCCACAAAGCTGATATTGCGGCAAAGTGCATATCTCCATGAGATAATCATTTCGATTGAATTCAAATTCAGTTCGCAAACTTTCTCAATACCATTGACTCGAATTGTCCAAAAACTGATATTGTGAAAAGGCTCGCTGCATGATGCATGGGGAGTCAAACCTTATTCGTTTGCCAAGATGTTCTGACAACCATGGATTTTAATTCTTCAAGAAAGTTGATGCAACCTGCAACCTGCACGTAATATACGATGAAGTTGACTTAACCTATTGACTCTATTTGTCCTCAAGTCTGGTGTTGCGGCAACTTGACTTGGTCGACGGGGTTATCAAACAGAGGGTATTACAGCAAAGTGCAGATCTCGTTGAGTTCATCATTTCGACGAAATCCATCTTGGTTTCCAAAGATTTTGTCAATGCCACATTGGCTTTGAGGCAATAAAGTTGATATTTCTTCAAATTGCACGCCTCAAACGGGTTGTCATTCGGGTGGTAACCCAGCAATGTGCCCATCTCATTGAGTTAATCGTTTCCAAAAAGTCGAGATTGGTTTGAAAAGCTTTTCTCAATGCCACAGTGGGTCTGAAGCCATAAAGCTGATGTTGCGGCAAAGTTCATAGCTCCATGAGATGAGCATTTCCATTACTTTCAAATTTAGGTCCAAACATTTTCTCAATGCCAATGACTCGATTTTCCCAAAATGCTGATCTGGCGGCAAAGAGTAGATCTCCATGCATGAAGAATGGTGAGGGATCCCCATTCGTTTGCCATGATTTTCTCAAAGCCCTTGATTTTATTTCTCCAGAAAAGCTGTCAAAGCAAAAAACTGCATGTATCGTGGAATGATGGACAGAGAGGAAATGTACGTTCGGTTGAAATATTCCCTCAAATCTATTGTGCCACAAATCTGGTATTGCGGCAAAGTGCATGTCGTGAAGGGGTTATCAAAGCGGTTCTCTGACAGCAAAATGCACACCTCCTTGAATTCTTCATTTCGACTTAGTCGACATTGAGGCCATAAAGCTCACATTGCTGCAATGTGCATATCTCCATCAGATAAGTATTTCGACTGAATTCAAATACATTTCCCAAACGTTCTCAATGCTATTCACACGATTTGTCCAAAAAGCTGATGTTGTGGCAAAGGTCGTGAGTTTGCTGCATGATGCATGTGGAGTGAAACCATATTCGTTTGCCAAGATATTCTGAACGCAATGGATTTTGTTTGTCCAAAGAAGTTGATAGAGCGGCAGTTTGCAGTTAGTTAAAGCACTTTAGTAGACCAAGGTTAACTCAATTCCATTGACCCTATTTGTCCTCAAATCTGGTGTTGCCACAACTTGCGTTGGGCAAAGTGCAGATCTCGTTGACGCTCATTTTGAGTACATCCATCTTGGTTTCCAAAGATTCTTTCAATGCCACATTCGCTTTGAGGCAATAAAGTTGATATTCCGTCAAATTCCATGCCTCAAAACGGGTGTCATACGGGTAGTAATCCAACAATGTGCTCATCTCGTTCAAGTAATAATTTCGAGGTCGTCGACATTGGTTACCAAACATTTTCTCGCAGCCACATTGGATTTGAGGCCATAAAGCTGAGATATGCAAAGTGCATATCTCCATGAGATAATCATTTCGATTGAATTCAAATTCAGTTCGCAAACTTTCTCAATACCATTGACTCGAATTGTCCAAAAACTGATATTGTGAAAAGGCTCGCTGCATGATGCATGGGGAGTCAAACCTTACTCGTTTGCCACGATGTTCTGACAACCATTGATTTTAATTCTTCAAGAAAGTTGATGCGCCCGCAACCTGCAGGTAATATACGATGAAGTTGAATTAACCTATTGACTCTATTTGTCCTCAAGTCTGGTGTTGCGGCAACTTGACTTGGTCGACGGGGTTATCAAACAGAGGGTATTACAGCAAAGTGCAGATCTCGTTGAGTTAATCATTTCGACGAAATCCATCTTGGTTTCCAAAGATTTTCTCAATGCCACATTGGCTTTGAGGCAATAAAGTTGATATTTCTTCAAATTGCACGCCTCAAACGGGTTGTCATTCGGGTGGTAATCCAGCAATGTGCCCATCTCATTGAGTTAATCGTTTCCAAAAAGTCGAGATTGGTTTGAAAAGCTTTTCTTAATGCCACAGTGGCTCTGAAGCCATAAAGCTGATGTTGCGGCAAAGTTCATAGCTCCATGAGATGAGCATTTCCATTACTTTCAAATTTAGGTCCAAACATTTTCTCAATGCCAATGACTCGATTTTCCCAAAATGCTGATCTGGCGGCAAAGAGTAGATCTCCATGCATGAAGAATGCTGAGGGACCCCCATTCGTTTGCCATGATTTTCTCAAAGCCCTTGATTTTATTTCTCCAGAAAAGCTGTCAAAGCAGAAAACTGCATGTCTCGTGGAATGATGGACAATGAAGAAATGTACATTCGGTTGAAAGATTCCCTCAAAGCCATTGAATCTATTGTGCCACAAATCTGGTATTGCGGCAAAGTGCATGTCGCAAAGGGGTTATCAAAGCGGTTCTCTGACAGCAAAATGCACACCTCCTTGAATTCTTCATTTCGACTTAGTCGACATTGGTTACCAAAGTTATTCGCAGAGCCACATTGGATTTAAGGCCATAAAGCTGATATTGGTGCAATGTGCATATCTCCATGAGATAAGTATTTCGACTGAATTCAAATACATTTCCCAAACGTTCTCAATGCTATTCACACGATTTGTCCAAAAAGCTGATGTCTTGGCAAAGGTCATGAGTTTGCTGCATGATGCATGTGGACTGAAACCATATGCGTTTGCCAAGATGTAAGACCGCCATGGATTTTGGTTGTCCAAAGAAGTTGAAAGAGCGGCAGTTTGCAGGTCATACACGGTAAAGTACTGTTAGTTAATACACTTTAGTAGACCAAGGTTAACTGAATTCCATTGACCCTATTTGTCCTCAAATCTGGTGTTGCCACAACTTGCGTTGGGGTCGAAGGGTTTATCAAATAGGTGGTATTCCAGCAAAGTGCAGATCTCGTTGACTTAATCATTTTGAGTACATCCATCTTGGTTTCCAAAGATTCTTTCAATGCCTCATTCGCTTTGAGGCAATAAAGTTGATATTCCGTCAAATTCCATGTCTCAAAACGGGTGTCATACGGGTAGTAATCCAGCCATGTGCTCATCTCGTTCAAGTAATAATTTCGAGGTCGTCGACATTGGTTACCTCAAATTTTCTCGCAGCCACATTGGATTTGAGGCCATAAAGCTGATATTGCGGCAAAGTGCATATCTCCATGAGATAATCATTTCGATTGAATTCAAATTCATTTCGCAAACTTTCTCAATGCCATTGACTCGAATTGTCCAAAAAGCTGATATTGTGAAAAGGCTCGCTGCATGATGCATGGGGAGTCAAACCTTATTCGTTTGCCAAGATGTTCTGACAACCATGGATTTTAATTCTTCAAGAAAGTTGATGCGCCCGCAACCTGCAGGTAATATACGATAAAGTTGAGTTAACCTATTGACTCTATTTGTCCTCAAGTCTGGTGTTGCGGCAACTTGACTTGGTCGACGGGGTTATCAAACAGAGGGTATTACAGCAAAGTGCAGATCTCGTTGAGTTAATCATTTCGACGAAATCCATCTTGGTTTCCAAAGATTTTGTCAATGCCACATTGGCTTTGAGGCAATAAAGTTGATATTTCTTCAAATTGCACGCCTCAAACGGGTTGTCATTCGGGTGGTAATCCAGCAATGTGCCCATCTCATTGAGTTAATCGTTTCCAAAAAGTCGAGATTGGTTTGAAAAGCTTTTCTTAATGCCACAGTGGGTCTGAAGCCATAAAGCTGATGTTGCGGCAAAGTTCATAGCTCCATGAGATGAGCATTTCCATTACTTTCAAATTTAGGTCCAAACATTTTCTCAATGCCAATGACTCGATTTTCCCAAAATGCTGATCTGGCGGCACCATTCTCCATGCATGAAGAATGGTGAGGGATCCCCATTCGTTTGCCATGATTTTCTCAAAGCCCTTGATTTTATTTCTCCAGAAAAGCTGTCAAAGCAGAAAACTGCATGTATCGTGGAATGATGGACAGAGAGGAAATGTACGTTCAGTTGAAAGATTCCCTCAAAGCCATTGAATCTATTGTGCCACAAATCTGGTATTGCGGCAAAGTGCATGTCGCGAAGGGGTTATCAAAGCGGTTCTCTGACAGCAAAATGCACACCTCCTTGAATTCTTCATTTCGACTTAGTCGACATTGGTTACCAAAGTTGTTCGCAGAGCCACATTGGATTTGAGGCCATAAAGCTCATATTGCTGCAATGTGCATATCTCCATAAGATAAGTATTTCGACTGAATTCAAATACATTTCCCAAACGTGCTCAATGATATTCACACGATTTGTCCAAAAAACTGATGTTGTGGCAAAGGTCGTGAGTTTGCTGCATGATGCATGTGGAGTGAAACCATATTCGTTTGCCAAGATGTTCTGACCGCCATGGATTTTGTTTGTTGAAAGAAGTTGATAGAGCGGCAGTTTGCAGTTAGTTAAAGCACTTTAGTAGACCAAGGTTAACTGAATTCCATTGACCCTATTTGTCCTCAAATCTGGTGTTGCCACAACTTGCGTTGGGGTCGAAGGGTTTATCAAACAGGTGGTATTCCAGTAAAGTGCAGAACTCGTTGACTCTCATTTTGAGTACATCCATCTTGGTTTCCAAAGATTCTTTCAATGCCACATTCGCTTTGAGGCAATAAAGTTGATATTCCGTCAAATTCCATGTCTCAAAACGGGTGTCATACGGGTAGTAATCCAGCAATGTGCTCATCTCGTTCAAGTAATAATTTCGAGGTCGTCGACATTGGTTACTAAACATTTTCTCGCAGCCACATTGGATTTGAGGCCATAAAGCTGACATACGCAATGTGCATATCTCCATGAGATAATCATTTCGATTGAATTCAAATTCAGTTCGCAAACTTTCTCAATACCATTGACTCGAATTGTCCAAAAACTGATATTGTGAAAAGGCTCGCTGCATGATGCATGGGGAGTCAAACCTTATTCGTTTGCCAAGATGTTCTGACAACCATTGATTTTAATTCTTCAAGAAAGTTGATGCGCCCGCAACCTGCAGGTAATATACGATGAAGTTGAGTTAACCTGTTGACTCTATTTGTCCTCAAGTCTGGTGTTGCGGCAACTTGACTTGGTCGACGGGGTTATCAAACAGAGGGTATTACAGCAAAGTGCAGATCTCGTTGAGTTAATCATTTCGACGAAATCCATCTTGGTTTCCAAAGATTTTGTCAGTGCCACATTGGCTTTGAGACAATAAAGTTGATATTTCTTCAAATTGCACGCCTCAAACGGGTTGTCATTCGGGTGGTAATCCAGCAATGTGCCCATCTCATTGAGTTAATCGTTTCCAAAAAGTCGAGATTGGTTTGAAAAGCTTTTCTCAATGCCACAGTGGGTCTGAAGCCATAAAGCTGATGTTGCGGCAAAGTTCATAGCTCCATGAGATGAGCATTTCCATTACTTTCAAATTTAGGTCCAAACATTTTCTCAATGCCAATGACTCGATTTTCCCAAAATGCTGATCTGGCGGCAAAGAGTAGATCTCCATGCATGAAGAATGGTGAGGGATCCCCATTCGTTTGCCATGATTTTCTCAAAGCCCTTGATTTTATTTCTCCAGAAAAGCAGAAAACTGCAAGTATCGTGGAATGATGGACAATGAGGAAATGTACGTTCGGTTGAAAGATTTCCTCAAAACCATTGAATCTATTGTGCCGCAAATCTGGTATTGCGGCAAAGTGCATGTCGCGAAGGGGTTATCAAAGCGGTTCTCTGACAGCAAAATGCACACCTACTTGAATTCTTCATTTCGACTTAGTCGACATTGGTTACCAAAGTTATTCGCAGAGCCACATTGGATTTGAGGCCATAAAGCTCATATTGCTGCAATGTGCATATCTCCATGAGATAAGTATTTCGACTGAATTCAAATACATTTCCCAAACGTTCTCAATGCTATTCACACGATTTGTCCAAAAAGCTGATGTTGTGGCAAAGGTCGTGAGTTTGCTGCATGATGCATGTGGAGTGGAACCATATTCGTTTGCCAAGATGTTCTGAACGCCATGGATTTTGTTTGTCCAAAGAAGTTGATAGAGCGGCAGTTTGCAGTTAGTTAAAGCACTTTAGTAGACCAAGGTTAACTGAATTCCCTTGACCCTATTTGTCCTCAAATGTGGTGTTGCCACAACTTGCGTTGAGGTCGAAGGGTTTATCAAACAGGTGGTATTCCAGCAAAGTGCAGATCTCGTTGACTTAATCATTTTGAGTACATCCATCTTGGTTTCCAAAGATTCTTTCAATGCCACATTCGCTTTGAGGCAATAAAGTTGATATTCCGTCAAATTCCATGTCTCAAAACGGGTGTCATACGGGTAGTAATCCAGCAATGTGCTCATCTCGTTCAAGTAATAATTTCGAGGTCGTCGACATTGGTTACCAAAAATTTTCTCGCAGCCACATTGGATTTGAGGCCATAATGCTGAGATATGCAAAGTGCATATCTCCATGAGATAATCATTTCGATTGAATTCAAATTCAGTTCGCAAACTTTCTCAATGCCATTGATTCGAATTGTCCAAAAAGCTTGTGAAAAGGCTCGCTGCATGATGCATGGGGAGTCAAACCTTATTCGTTTGCCAAGATGTTCTGACAACCATGGATTTTAATTCTTCAAGAAAGTTGATGCGCCCGCAACCTGCAGGTAATATACGATGAAGTTGAGTTAACCTATTGACTCTATTTGTCCTCAAATCTGGTGTTGCGGCAACTTGACTTGGTCGACGGGGTTATCAAACAGAGGGTATTACAGCAAAGTGCAGATCTCGTTGAGTTAATCACTTCGACGAAATCCATCTTGGTTTCCAAAGATTTTGTCAGTGCCACATTGGCTTTGAGGCAATAAAGTTGATATTTCTTCAAATTGCACGCCTCAAACGGGTTGTCACTCGAGTGGTAATCCAGCAATGTGCCCATCTCATTGAGTTAATCGTTTCCAAAAAGTCAAGATTGGTTTGAAAAGCTTTTCTCAATGCCACAGTGGGTCTGAAGCCATAAAGCTGATGTTGCGGCAAAGTTCATAGCTCCATGAGATGAGCATTTCCATTACTTTCACATTTAGGTCCAAACATTTTCTCAATGCCAATGACTCGATTTTCCCAAAATGCTGATCTGGCGGCAAAGAGTAGATCTCCATGCATGAAGAATGGTGAGGGATCCCCATTCGTTTGCCATGATTTTCTCAAAGCCCTTGATTTTATTTCTCCAGAAAAGCTGTCAAAGCAGAAAACTGCATGTATCGTGGAATGATGGACAGAGAGGAAATGTACGTTCGGTTGAAAGATTCCCTCAAAGCCATTGAATCTATTGTGCCACAAATCTGGTGTTGCGGCAAAGTGCATGTCGCGAAGGGGTTATCAAAGCGGTTCTCTGACAGCAAAATGCACACCTCCTTGAATTCTTCATTTCGACTCAGTCGACATTGGTTACCAAAGTTGTTCGCAGAGCCACATTGGATTTGAGGCCATAAAGCTCAGTTTGCTGCAATGTGCATCTCCATGAGATATCTCCATCAGATAAGTATTTCGACTGAATTCAAATACATTTCCCAAACGTTCTCAATGCTATTCACACGATTTGTCCGAAAAGCTGATGTTGTGGCAAAGGTCATGAGTTTGCTGCATGATGCATGTGGAGTGAAACCATATTCGTTTGCCAAGATGTTCTGACCGCCATGCATTTTGGTTATCCAAAGAAGTTGATAGAGCGGCAGTTTGCAGTTAGTTAAAGCACATTAGTAGACCAAGATTAACTGAATTCCATTGACCCTATTTGTCCTCAAATCTGGTGTTGCCACAACTTGCGTTGGGGTCGAAGGGTTTATCAAACAGGTGGTATTCCAGCAAAGTGCAGATCTCGTTGACTTAATCATTTTGAGTACATCCATCTTGGTTTCCAAAGATTCTTTCAATGCCACATTCGCTTTGAGGCAATAAAGTTGATATTCCGTCAAATTCCATGTCTCAAAACGGGTGTCATACGGGTAGTAATCCAGCAATGTGCTCATCTCGTTCAAGTAATAATTTCGATGTCGTCGACATTGGTTACCAAAAATTTTCTCGCAGCCACATTGGATTTGAGGCCACAAAGCTGATATTGCGGCAAAGTGCATATCTCCATGAGATAATCATTTCGATTGAATTCAAATTCAGTTCGCAAACTTTCTCAATACCATTGACTCGAATTGTCCAAAAACTGATATTGTGAAAAGGCTCGCTGCATGATGCATGGGGAGTCAAACCTTATTCGTTTGCCAAGATGTTCTGACAACCATGGATTTTAATTCTTCAAGAAAGTTGATGCAACCTGCAACCTGCACGTAATATACGATGAAGTTGACTTAACCTATTGACTCTATTTGTCCTCAAGTCTGGTGTTGCGGCAACTTGACTTGGTCGACGGGGTTATCAAACAGAGGGTATTACAGCAAAGTGCAGATCTCGTTGAGTTCATCATTTCGACGAAATCCATCTTGGTTTCCAAAGATTTTGTCAATGCCACATTGGCTTTGAGGCAATAAAGTTGATATTTCTTCAAATTGCACGCCTCAAACGGGTTGTCATTCGGGTGGTAACCCAGCAATGTGCCCATCTCATTGAGTTAATCGTTTCCAAAAAGTCGAGATTGGTTTGAAAAGCTTTTCTCAATGCCACAGTGGGTCTGAAGCCATAAAGCTGATGTTGCGGCAAAGTTCATAGCTCCATGAGATGAGCATTTCCATTACTTTCAAATTTAGGTCCAAACATTTTCTCAATGCCAATGACTCGATTTTCCCAAAATGCTGATCTGGCGGCAAAGAGTAGATCTCCATGCATGAAGAATGGTGAGGGATCCCCATTCGTTTGCCATGATTTTCTCAAAGCCCTTGATTTTATTTCTCCAGAAAAGCTGTCAAAGCAGAAAACTGCATGTATCGTGGAATGATGGACAGAGAGGAAATGTACGTTCGGTTGAAATATTCCCTCAAATCTATTGTGCCACAAATCTGGTATTGCGGCAAAGTGCATGTCGTGAAGGGGTTATCAAAGCGGTTCTCTGACAGCAAAATGCACACCTCCTTGAATTCTTCATTTCGACTTAGTCGACATTGAGGCCATAAAGCTCACATTGCTGCAATGTGCATATCTCCATCAGATAAGTATTTCGACTGAATTCAAATACATTTCCCAAACGTTCTCAATGCTATTCACACGATTTGTCCAAAAAGCTGATGTTGTGGCAAAGGTCGTGAGTTTGCTGCATGATGCATGTGGAGTGAAACCATATTCGTTTGCCAAGATGTTCTGAACGCCATGGATTTTGTTTGTCCAAAGAAGTTGGTAGAGCGGCAGTTTGCAGTTAGTTAAAGCACTTTAGTAGACCAAGGTTAACTAAATTCCACTGACCCAATTTGTCCTCAAATCTGGTGTTGCCACAACTTGCGTTGGGCAAAGTGCAGATCTCGTTGAGTTAATCACTTCGACGAAATCCATCTTGGTTTCCAAAGATTTTGTCAGTGCCACATTGGCTTTGAGGCAATAAAGTTGATATTCCTTCAAATTGCACGCCTCAAACGGGTTGTCACTCGAGTGGTAATCCAGCAATGTGCCCATCTCATTGAGTTAATCGTTTCCAAAAAGTCGAGATTGGTTTGAAAAGCTTTTCTCAATGCCACAGTGGGTCTGAAGCCATAAAGCTGATGTTGCGGCAAAGTTCATAGCTCCATGAGATGAGCATTTCCATTACTTTCAAATTTAGGTCCAAACATTTTCTCAATGCCAATGACTCGATTTTCCCAAAATGCTGATCTGGCGGCAAAGAGTAGATCTGCATGCATGAAGAATGGTGAGGGATCCCCATTCGTTTGCCATGATTTTCTCAAAGCCCTTGATTTTATTTCTCCAGAAAAGCTGTCAAAGCAGAAAACTGCATGTATCGTGGAATGATGGACAGAGAGGAAATGTACGTTCGGTTGAAAGATTCCCTCAAAGCCATTGAATCTATTGTGCCACAAATCTGGTATTGCGGCAAAGTGCATGTCGCGAAGGGGTTATCAAAGCGGTTCTCTGACAGCAAAATGCACACCTCCTTGAATTCTTCATTTCGACTTAGTCGACATTGGTTACCAAAGTTGTTCGCAGAGCCACATTGGATTTGAGGCCATAAAGCTCATATTGCTGCAATGTGCATATCTCCATCAGATAAGTATTTCGACTGAATTCAAATACATTTCCCAAACGTTCTCAATGCTATTCACACGATTTGTCCAAAAAGCTGATGTTGTGGCAAAGGTCGTGAGTTTGCTTCATGATGCATGTGGAGTGAAACCATATTCGTTTGCCAAGATATTCTGAACGCAATGGATTTTGTTTGTCCAAAGAAGTTGATAGAGCGGCAGTTTGCAGTTAGTTAAAGCACTTTAGTAGACCAAGGTTAACTCAATTCCATTGACCCTATTTGTCCTCAAATCTGGTGTTGCCACAACTTGCGTTGGGCAAAGTGCAGATCTCGTTGACGCTCATTTTGAGTACATCCATCTTGGTTTCCAAAGATTCTTTCAATGCCACATTCGCTTTGAGGCAATAAAGTTGATATTCCGTCAAATTCCATGCCTCAAAACGGGTGTCATACGGGTAGTAATCCAACAATGTGCTCATCTCGTTCAAGTAATAATTTCGAGGTCGTCGACATTGGTTACCAAACATTTTCTCGCAGCCACATTGGATTTGAGGCCATAAAGCTGAGATATGCAAAGTGCATATCTCCATGAGATAATCATTTCGATTGAATTCAAATTCAGTTCGCAAACTTTCTCAATACCATTGACTCGAATTGTCCAAAAACTGATATTGTGAAAAGGCTCGCTGCATGATGCATGGGGAGTCAAACCTTACTCGTTTGCCACGATGTTCTGACAACCATTGATTTTAATTCTTCAAGAAAGTTGATGCGCCCGCAACCTGCAGGTAATATACGATGAAGTTGAATTAACCTATTGACTCTATTTGTCCTCAAGTCTGGTGTTGCGGCAACTTGACTTGGTCGACGGGGTTATCAAACAGAGGGTATTACAGCAAAGTGCAGATCTCGTTGAGTTAATCATTTCGACGAAATCCATCTTGGTTTCCAAAGATTTTCTCAATGCCACATTGGCTTTGAGGCAATAAAGTTGATATTTCTTCAAATTGCACGCCTCAAACGGGTTGTCATTCGGGTGGTAATCCAGCAATGTGCCCATCTCATTGAGTTAATCGTTTCCAAAAAGTCGAGATTGGTTTGAAAAGCTTTTCTTAATGCCACAGTGGCTCTGAAGCCATAAAGCTGATGTTGCGGCAAAGTTCATAGCTCCATGAGATGAGCATTTCCATTACTTTCAAATTTAGGTCCAAACATTTTCTCAATGCCAATGACTCGATTTTCCCAAAATGCTGATCTGGCGGCAAAGAGTAGATCTCCATGCATGAAGAATGCTGAGGGACCCCCATTCGTTTGCCATGATTTTCTCAAAGCCCTTGATTTTATTTCTCCAGAAAAGCTGTCAAAGCAGAAAACTGCATGTCTCGTGGAATGATGGACAATGAAGAAATGTACATTCGGTTGAAAGATTCCCTCAAAGCCATTGAATCTATTGTGCCACAAATCTGGTATTGCGGCAAAGTGCATGTCGCAAAGGGGTTATCAAAGCGGTTCTCTGACAGCAAAATGCACACCTCCTTGAATTCTTCATTTCGACTTAGTCGACATTGGTTACCAAAGTTATTCGCAGAGCCACATTGGATTTAAGGCCATAAAGCTGATATTGGTGCAATGTGCATATCTCCATGAGATAAGTATTTCGACTGAATTCAAATACATTTCCCAAACGTTCTCAATGCTATTCACACGATTTGTCCAAAAAGCTGATGTCTTGGCAAAGGTCATGAGTTTGCTGCATGATGCATGTGGACTGAAACCATATGCGTTTGCCAAGATGTAAGACCGCCATGGATTTTGGTTGTCCAAAGAAGTTGAAAGAGCGGCAGTTTGCAGGTCATACACGGTAAAGTACTGTTAGTTAATACACTTTAGTAGACCAAGGTTAACTGAATTCCATTGACCCTATTTGTCCTCAAATCTGGTGTTGCCACAACTTGCGTTGGGGTCGAAGGGTTTATCAAATAGGTGGTATTCCAGCAAAGTGCAGATCTCGTTGACTTAATCATTTTGAGTACATCCATCTTGGTTTCCAAAGATTCTTTCAATGCCTCATTCGCTTTGAGGCAATAAAGTTGATATTCCGTCAAATTCCATGTCTCAAAACGGGTGTCATACGGGTAGTAATCCAGCCATGTGCTCATCTCGTTCAAGTAATAATTTCGAGGTCGTCGACATTGGTTACCTCAAATTTTCTCGCAGCCACATTGGATTTGAGGCCATAAAGCTGATATTGCGGCAAAGTGCATATCTCCATGAGATAATCATTTCGATTGAATTCAAATTCATTTCGCAAACTTTCTCAATGCCATTGACTCGAATTGTCCAAAAAGCTGATATTGTGAAAAGGCTCGCTGCATGATGCATGGGGAGTCAAACCTTATTCGTTTGCCAAGATGTTCTGACAACCATGGATTTTAATTCTTCAAGAAAGTTGATGCGCCCGGAACCTGCAGGTAATATACGATAAAGTTGAGTTAACCTATTGACTCTATTTGTCCTCAAGTCTGGTGTTGCGGCAACTTGACTTGGTCGACGGGGTTATCAAACAGAGGGTATTACAGCAAAGTGCAGATCTCGTTGAGTTAATCATTTCGACGAAATCCATCTTGGTTTCCAAAGATTTTGTCAATGCCACATTGGCTTTGAGGCAATAAAGTTGATATTTCTTCAAATTGCACGCCTCAAACGGGTTGTCATTCGGGTGGTAATCCAGCAATGTGCCCATCTCATTGAGTTAATCGTTTCCAAAAAGTCGAGATTGGTTTGAAAAGCTTTTCTTAATGCCACAGTGGGTCTGAAGCCATAAAGCTGATGTTGCGGCAAAGTTCATAGCTCCATGAGATGAGCATTTCCATTACTTTCAAATTTAGGTCCAAACATTTTCTCAATGCCAATGACTCGATTTTCCCAAAATGCTGATCTGGCGGCACCATTCTCCATGCATGAAGAATGGTGAGGGATCCCCATTCGTTTGCCATGATTTTCTCAAAGCCCTTGATTTTATTTCTCCAGAAAAGCTGTCAAAGCAGAAAACTGCATGTATCGTGGAATGATGGACAGAGAGGAAATGTACGTTCAGTTGAAAGATTCCCTCAAAGCCATTGAATCTATTGTGCCACAAATCTGGTATTGCGGCAAAGTGCATGTCGCGAAGGGGTTATCAAAGCGGTTCTCTGACAGCAAAATGCACACCTCCTTGAATTCTTCATTTCGACTTAGTCGACATTGGTTACCAAAGTTGTTCGCAGAGCCACATTGGATTTGAGGCCATAAAGCTCATATTGCTGCAATGTGCATATCTCCATAAGATAAGTATTTCGACTGAATTCAAATACATTTCCCAAACGTGCTCAATGATATTCACACGATTTGTCCAAAAAACTGATGTTGTGGCAAAGGTCGTGAGTTTGCTGCATGATGCATGTGGAGTGAAACCATATTCGTTTGCCAAGATGTTCTGACCGCCATGGATTTTGTTTGTTGAAAGAAGTTGATAGAGCGGCAGTTTGCAGTTAGTTAAAGCACTTTAGTAGACCAAGGTTAACTGAATTCCATTGACCCTATTTGTCCTCAAATCTGGTGTTGCCACAACTTGCGTTGGGGTCGAAGGGTTTATCAAACAGGTGGTATTCCAGTAAAGTGCAGAACTCGTTGACTCTCATTTTGAGTACATCCATCTTGGTTTCCAAAGATTCTTTCAATGCCACATTCGCTTTGAGGCAATAAAGTTGATATTCCGTCAAATTCCATGTCTCAAAACGGGTGTCATACGGGTAGTAATCCAGCAATGTGCTCATCTCGTTCAAGTAATAATTTCGAGGTCGTCGACATTGGTTACTAAACATTTTCTCGCAGCCACATTGGATTTGAGGCCATAAAGCTGACATACGCAATGTGCATATCTCCATGAGATAATCATTTCGATTGAATTCAAATTCAGTTCGCAAACTTTCTCAATACCATTGACTCGAATTGTCCAAAAACTGATATTGTGAAAAGGCTCGCTGCAAGATGCATGGGGAGTCAAACCTTATTCGTTTGCCAAGATGTTCTGACAACCATTGATTTTAATTCTTCAAGAAAGTTGATGCGCCCGCAACCTGCAGGTAATATACGATGAAGTTGAGTTAACCTGTTGACTCTATTTGTCCTCAAGTCTGGTGTTGCGGCAACTTGACTTGGTCGACGGGGTTATCAAACAGAGGGTATTACAGCAAAGTGCAGATCTCGTTGAGTTAATCATTTCGACGAAATCCATCTTGGTTTCCAAAGATTTTCTCAATGCCACATTGGCTTTGAGACAATAAAGTTGATATTTCTTCAAATTGCACGCCTCAAACGGGTTGTCATTCGGGTGGTAATCCAGCAATGTGCCCACCTCATTGAGTTAATCGTTTCCAAAAAGTCGAGATTGGTTTGAAAAGCTTTTCTCAATGCCACAGTGGGTCTGAAGCCATAAAGCTGATGTTGCGGCAAAGTTCATAGCTCCATGAGATGAGCATTTCCATTACTTTCAAATTTAGGTCCAAACATTTTCTCAATGCCAATGACTCGATTTTCCCAAAATGCTGATCTGGCGGCAAAGAGTAGATCTCCATGCATGAAGAATGGTGAGGGATCCCCATTCGTTTGCCATGATTTTCTCAAAGCCCTTGATTTTATTTCTCCAGAAAAGCAGAAAACTGCAAGTATCGTGGAATGATGGACAATGAGGAAATGTACGTTCGGTTGAAAGATTTCCTCAAAACCATTGAATCTATTGTGCCGCAAATCTGGTATTGCGGCAAAGTGCATGTCGCGAAGGGGTTATCAAAGCGGTTCTCTGACAGCAAAATGCACACCTACTTGAATTCTTCATTTCGACTTAGTCGACATTGGTTACCAAAGTTATTCGCAGAGCCACATTGGATTTGAGGCCATAAAGCTCATATTGCTGCAATGTGCATATCTCCATGAGATAAGTATTTCGACTGAATTCAAATACATTTCCCAAACGTTCTCAATGCTATTCACACGATTTGTCCAAAAAGCTGATGTTGTGGCAAAGGTCGTGAGTTTGCTGCATGATGCATGTGGAGTGGAACCATATTCGTTTGCCAAGATGTTCTGAACGCCATGGATTTTGTTTGTCCAAAGAAGTTGATAGAGCGGCAGTTTGCAGTTAGTTAAAGCACTTTAGTAGACCAAGGTTAACTGAATTCCCTTGACCCTATTTGTCCTCAAATGTGGTGTTGCCACAACTTGCGTTGAGGTCGAAGGGTTTATCAAACAGGTGGTATTCCAGCAAAGTGCAGATCTCGTTGACTTAATCATTTTGAGTACATCCATCTTGGTTTCCAAAGATTCTTTCAATGCCACATTCGCTTTGAGGCAATAAAGTTGATATTCCGTCAAATTCCATGTCTCAAAACGGGTGTCATACGGGTAGTAATCCAGCAATGTGCTCATCTCGTTCAAGTAATAATTTCGAGGTCGTCGACATTGGTTACCAAAAATTTTCTCGCAGCCACATTGGATTTGAGGCCATAATGCTGAGATATGCAAAGTGCATATCTCCATGAGATAATCATTTCGATTGAATTCAAATTCAGTTCGCAAACTTTCTCAATGCCATTGACTCGAATTGTCCAAAAAGCTGATATTGTGAAAAGGCTCGCTGCATGATGCATGGGGAGTCAAACCTTATTCGTTTGCCAAGATGTTCTGACAACCATGGATTTTAATTCTTCAAGAAAGTTGATGCGCCCGCAACCTGCAGGTAATATACGATGAAGTTGAGTTAACCTATTGACTCTATTTGTCCTCAAATCTGGTGTTGCGGCAACTTGACTTGGTCGACGGGGTTATCAAACAGAGGGTATTACAGCAAAGTGCAGATCTCGTTGAGTTAATCACTTCGACGAAATCCATCTTGGTTTCCAAAGATTTTGTCAGTGCCACATTGGCTTTGAGGCAATAAAGTTGATATTTCTTCAAATTGCACGCCTCAAACGGGTTGTCACTCGAGTGGTAATCCAGCAATGTGCCCATCTCATTGAGTTAATCGTTTCCAAAAAGTCGAGATTGGTTTGAAAAGCTTTTCTCAATGCCACAGTGGGTCTGAAGCCATAAAGCTGATGTTGCGGCAAAGTTCATAGCTCCATGAGATGAGCATTTCCATTACTTTCACATTTAGGTCCAAACATTTTCTCAATGCCAATGACTCGATTTTCCCAAAATGCTGATCTGGCGGCAAAGAGTAGATCTCCATGCATGAAGAATGGTGAGGGATCCCCATTCGTTTGCCATGATTTTCTCAAAGCCCTTGATTTTATTTCTCCAGAAAAGCTGTCAAAGCAGAAAACTGCATGTATCGTGGAATGATGGACAGAGAGGAAATGTACGTTCGGTTGAAAGATTCCCTCAAAGCCATTGAATCTATTGTGCCACAAATCTGGTGTTGCGGCAAAGTGCATGTCGCGAAGGGGTTATCAAAGCGGTTCTCTGACAGCAAAATGCACACCTCCTTGAATTCTTCATTTCGACTCAGTCGACATTGGTTACCAAAGTTGTTCGCAGAGCCACATTGGATTTGAGGCCATAAAGCTCAGTTTGCTGCAATGTGCATCTCCATGAGATATCTCCATCAGATAAGTATTTCGACTGAATTCAAATACATTTCCCAAACGTTCTCAATGCTATTCACACGATTTGTCCGAAAAGCTGATGTTGTGGCAAAGGTCATGAGTTTGCTGCATGATGCATGTGGAGTGAAACCATATTCGTTTGCCAAGATGTTCTGACCGCCATGCATTTTGGTTATCCAAAGAAGTTGATAGAGCGGCAGTTTGCAGTTAGTTAAAGCACATTAGTAGACCAAGGTTAACTGAATTCCATTGACCCTATTTGTCCTCAAATCTGGTGTTGCCACAACTTGCGTTGGGGTCGAAGGGTTTATCAAACAGGTGGTATTCCAGCAAAGTGCAGATCTCGTTGACTTAATCATTTTGAGTACATCCATCTTGGTTTCCAAAGATTCTTTCAATGCCACATTCGCTTTGAGGCAATAAAGTTGATATTCCGTCAAATTCCATGTCTCAAAACGGGTGTCATACGGGTAGTAATCCAGCAATGTGCTCATCTCGTTCAAGTAATAATTTCGATGTCGTCGACATTGGTTACCAAAAATTTTCTCGCAGCCACATTGGATTTGAGGCCACAAAGCTGATATTGCGGCAAAGTGCATATCTCCATGAGATAATCATTTCGATTGAATTCAAATTCAGTTCGCAAACTTTCTCAATACCATTGACTCGAATTGTCCAAAAACTGATATTGTGAAAAGGCTCGCTGCATGATGCATGGGGAGTCAAACCTTATTCGTTTGCCAAGATGTTCTGACAACCATGGATTTTAATTCTTCAAGAAAGTTGATGCAACCTGCAACCTGCACGTAATATACGATGAAGTTGACTTAACCTATTGACTCTATTTGTCCTCAAGTCTGGTGTTGCGGCAACTTGACTTGGTCGACGGGGTTATCAAACAGAGGGTATTACAGCAAAGTGCAGATCTCGTTGAGTTCATCATTTCGACGAAATCCATCTTGGTTTCCAAAGATTTTGTCAATGCCACATTGGCTTTGAGGCAATAAAGTTGATATTTCTTCAAATTGCACGCCTCAAACGGGTTGTCATTCGGGTGGTAACCCAGCAATGTGCCCATCTCATTGAGTTAATCGTTTCCAAAAAGTCGAGATTGGTTTGAAAAGCTTTTCTCAATGCCACAGTGGGTCTGAAGCCATAAAGCTGATGTTGCGGCAAAGTTCATAGCTCCATGAGATGAGCATTTCCATTACTTTCAAATTTAGGTCCAAACATTTTCTCAATGCCAATGACTCGATTTTCCCAAAATGCTGATCTGGCGGCAAAGAGTAGATCTCCATGCATGAAGAATGGTGAGGGATCCCCATTCGTTTGCCATGATTTTCTCAAAGCCCTTGATTTTATTTCTCCAGAAAAGCTGTCAAAGCAGAAAACTGCATGTATCGTGGAATGATGGACAGAGAGGAAATGTACGTTCGGTTGAAATATTCCCTCAAATCTATTGTGCCACAAATCTGGTATTGCGGCAAAGTGCATGTCGTGAAGGGGTTATCAAAGCGGTTCTCTGACAGCAAAATGCACACCTCCTTGAATTCTTCATTTCGACTTAGTCGACATTGAGGCCATAAAGCTCACATTGCTGCAATGTGCATATCTCCATCAGATAAGTATTTCGACTGAATTCAAATACATTTCCCAAACGTTCTCAATGCTATTCACACGATTTGTCCAAAAAGCTGATGTTGTGGCAAAGGTCGTGAGTTTGCTGCATGATGCATGTGGAGTGAAACCATATTCGTTTGCCAAGATGTTCTGAACGCCATGGATTTTGTTTGTCCAAAGAAGTTGGTAGAGCGGCAGTTTGCAGTTAGTTAAAGCACTTTAGTAGACCAAGGTTAACTAAATTCCACTGACCCAATTTGTCCTCAAATCAGGTGTTGCCACAACTTGCGTTGGGCAAAGTGCAGATCTCGTTGAGTTAATCACTTCGACGAAATCCATCTTGGTTTCCAAAGATTTTGTCAGTGCCACATTGGCTTTGAGGCAATAAAGTTGATATTTCTTCAAATTGCACGCCTCAAACGGGTTGTCACTCGAGTGGTAATCCAGCAATGTGCCCATCTCATTGAGTTAATCGTTTCCAAAAAGTCGAGATTGGTTTGAAAAGCTTTTCTCAATGCCACAGTGGGTCTGAAGCCATAAAGCTGATGTTGCGGCAAATTTCATAGCTCCATGAGATGAGCATTTCCATTACTTTCAAATTTAGGTCCAAACATTTTCTCAATGCCAATGACTCGATTTTCCCAAAATGCTGATCTGGCGGCAAAGAGTAGATCTGCATGCATGAAGAATGGTGAGGGATCCCCATTCGTTTGCCATGATTTTCTCAAAGCCCTTGATTTTATTTCTCCAGAAAAGCTGTCAAAGCAGAAAACTGCATGTATCGTGGAATGATGGACAGAGAGGAAATGTACGTTCGGTTGAAAGATTCCCTCAAAGCCATTGAATCTATTGTGCCACAAATCTGGTATTGCGGCAAAGTGCATGTCGCGAAGGGGTTATCAAAGCGGTTCTCTGACAGCAAAATGCACACCTCCTTGAATTCTTCATTTCGACTTAGTCGACATTGGTTACCAAAGTTGTTCGCAGAGCCACATTGGATTTGAGGCCATAAAGCTCATATTGCTGCAATGTGCATATCTCCATCAGATAAGTATTTCGACTGAATTCAAATACATTTCCCAAACGTTCTCAATGCTATTCACACGATTTGTCCAAAAAGCTGATGTTGTGGCAAAGGTCGTGAGTTTGCTTCATGATGCATGTGGAGTGAAACCATATTCGTTTGCCAAGATGTTCTGAACGCCATGGATTTTGTTTGTCCAAAGAAGTTGATAGAGCGGCAGTTTGCAGTTAGTTAAAGCACTTTAGTAGACCAAGGTTAACTCAATTCCATTGACCCTATTTGTCCTCAAATCTGGTGTTGCCACAACTTGCGTTGGGCAAAGTGCAGATCTCGTTGACGCTCATTTTGAGTACATCCATCTTGGTTTCCAAAGATTCTTTCAATGCCACATTCGCTTTGAGGCAATAAAGTTGATATTCCGTCAAATTCCATGCCTCAAAACGGGTGTCATACGGGTAGTAATCCAGCAATGTGCTCATCTCATTCAAGTAATAATTTCGAGGTCGTCGACATTGGTTACCAAACATTTTCTCGCAGCCACATTGGATTTGAGGCCATAAAGCTGAGATATGCAAAGTGCATATCTCCATGAGATAATCATTTCGATTGAATTCAAATTCAGTTCGCAAACTTTCTCAATACCATTGACTCGAATTGTCCAAAAACTGATATTGTGAAAAGGCTCGCTGCATGATGCATGGGGAGTCAAACCTTATTCGTTTGCCACGATGTTCTGACAACCATTGATTTTAATTCTTCAAGAAAGTTGATGCGCCCGCAACCTGCAGGTAATATACGATGAAGTTGAATTAACCTATTGACTCTATTTGTCCTCAAGTCTGGTGTTGCGGCAACTTGACTTGGTCGACGGGGTTATCAAACAGAGGGTATTACAGCAAAGTGCAGATCTCGTTGAGTTAATCATTTCGACGAAATCCATCTTGGTTTCCAAAGATTTTGTCAATGCCACATTGGCTTTGAGGCAATAAAGTTGATATTTCTTCAAATTGCACGCCTCAAACGGGTTGTCATTCGGGTGGTAATCCAGCAATGTGCCCATCTCATTGAGTTAATCGTTTCCAAAAAGTCGAGATTGGTTTGAAAAGCTTTTCTTAATGCCACAGTGGGTCTGAAGCCATAAAGCTGATGTTGCGGCAAAGTTCATAGCTCCATGAGATGAGCATTTCCATTACTTTCAAATTTAGGTCCAAACATTTTCTCAATGCCAATGACTCGATTTTCCCAAAATGCTGATCTGGCGGCACCATTCTCCATGCATGAAGAATGGTGAGGGATCCCCATTCGTTTGCCATGATTTTCTCAAAGCCCTTGATTTTATTTCTCCAGAAAAGCTGTCAAAGCAGAAAACTGCATGTATCGTGGAATGATGGACAGAGAGGAAATGTACGTTCAGTTGAAAGATTCCCTCAAAGCCATTGAATCTATTGTGCCACAAATCTGGTATTGCGGCAAAGTGCATGTCGCGAAGGGGTTATCAAAGCGGTTCTCTGACAGCAAAATGCACACCTCCTTGAATTCTTCATTTCGACTTAGTCGACATTGGTTACCAAAGTTGTTCGCAGAGCCACATTGGATTTGAGGCCATAAAGCTCATATTGCTGCAATGTGCATATCTCCATAAGATAAGTATTTCGACTGAATTCAAATACATTTCCCAAACGTGCTCAATGATATTCACACGATTTGTCCAAAAAGCTGATGTTGTGGCAAAGGTCGTGAGTTTGCTGCATGATGCATGTGGAGTGAAACCATATTCGTTTGCCAAGATGTTCTGACCGCCATGGATTTTGTTTGTTGAAAGAAGTTGATAGAGCGGCAGTTTGCAGTTAGTTAAAGCACTTTAGTAGACCAAGGTTAACTGAATTCCATTGACCCTATTTGTCCTCAAATCTGGTGTTGCCACAACTTGCGTTGGGGTCGAAGGGTTTATCAAACAGGTGGTATTCCAGTAAAGTGCAGAACTCGTTGACTCTCATTTTGAGTACATCCATCTTGGTTTCCAAAGATTCTTTCAATGCCACATTCGCTTTGAGGCAATTATGTTGATATTCCGTCAAATTCCATGTCTCAAAACGGGTGTCATACGGGTAGTAATCCAGCAATGTGCTCATCTCGTTCAAGTAATAATTTCGAGGTCGTCGACATTGGTTACTAAACATTTTCTCGCAGCCACATTGGATTTGAGGCCATAAAGCTGACATACGCAATGTGCATATCTCCATGAGATAATCATTTCGATTGAATTCAAATTCAGTTCGCAAACTTTCTCAATACCATTGACTCGAATTGTCCAAAAACTGATATTGTGAAAAGGCTCGCTGCATGATGCATGGGGAGTCAAACCTTATTCGTTTGCCAAGATGTTCTGACAACCATTGATTTTAATTCTTCAAGAAAGTTGATGCGCCCGCAACCTGCAGGTAATATACGATGAAGTTGAGTTAACCTATTGACTCTATTTGTCCTCAAGTCTGGTGTTGCGGCAACTTGACTTGGTCGACGGGGTTATCAAACAGAGGGTATTACAGCAAAGTGCAGATCTCGTTGAGTTAATCATTTCGACGAAATCCATCTTGGTTTCCAAAGATTTTGTCAATGCCACATTGGCTTTGAGGCAATAAAGTTGATATTTCTTCAAATTGCACGCCTCAAACGGGTTGTCATTCGGGTGGTAATCCAGCAATGTGCCCATCTCATTGAGTTAATCGTTTCCAAAAAGTCGAGATTGGTTTGAAAAGCTTTTCTTAATGCCACAGTGGCTCTGAAGCCATAAAGCTGATGTTGCGGCAAAGTTCATAGCTCCATGAGATGAGCATTTCCATTACTTTCAAATTTAGGTCCAAACATTTTCTCAATGCCAATGACTCGATTTTCCCAAAATGCTGATCTGGCGGCAAAGAGTAGATCTCCATGCATGAAGAATGGTGAGGGATCCCCATTCGTTTGCCATGATTTTCTCAAAGCCCTTGATTTTATTTCTCCAGAAAAGCAGAAAACTGCAAGTATCGTGGAATGATGGACAATGAGGAAATGTACGTTCGGTTGAAAGATTTCCTCAAAACCATTGAATCTATTGTGCCACAAATCTGGTATTGCGGCAAAGTGCATGTCGCGAAGGGGTTATCAAAGCGGTTCTCTGACAGCAAAATGCACACCTACTTGAATTCTTCATTTCGACTTAGTCGACATTGGTTACCAAAGTTATTCGCAGAGCCACATTGGATTTGAGGCCATAAAGCTCATATTGCTGCAATGTGCATATCTCCATGAGATAAGTATTTCGACTGAATTCAAATACATTTCCCAAACGTTCTCAATGCTATTCACACGATTTGTCCAAAAAGCTGATGTTGTGGCAAAGGTCGTGAGTTTGCTGCATGATGCATGTGGAGTGGAACCATATTCGTTTGCCAAGATGTTCTGAACGCCATGGATTTTGTTTGTCCAAAGAAGTTGATAGAGCGGCAGTTTGCAGTTAGTTAAAGCACTTTAGTAGACCAAGGTTAACTGAATTCCATTGACCCTATTTGTCCTCAAATGTGGTGTTGCCACAACTTCCGTTGAGGTCGAAGGGTTTATCAAACAGGTGGTATTCCAGCAAAGTGCAGATCTCGTTGACTTAATCATTTTGAGTACATCCATCTTGGTTTCCAAAGATTCTTTCAATGCCACATTCGCTTTGAGGCAATAAAGTTGATATTCCGTCAAATTCCATGTCTCAAAACGGGTGTCATACGGGTAGTAATCCAGCAATGTGCTCATCTCGTTCAAGTAATAATTTCGAGGTCGTCGACATTGGTTACCAAAAATTTTCTCGCAGCCACATTGGATTTGAGGCCATAAAGCTGAGATATGCAAAGTGCATATCTCCATGAGATAATCATTTCGATTGAATTCAAATTCAGTTCGCAAACTTTCTCAATGCCATTGATTCGAATTGTCCAAAAAGCTGATATTGTGAAAAGGCTCGCTGCATGATGCATGGGGAGTCAAACCTTATTCGTTTGCCAAGATGTTCTGACAACCATGGATTTTAATTCTTCAAGAAAGATGATGCGCCCGCAACCTGCAAGTAATATACGATGAAGTTGAGTTAACCTATTGACTCTATTTGTCCTCAAATCTGGTGTTGCGGCAACTTGACTTGGTCGACGGGGTTATCAAACAGAGGGTATTACAGCAAAGTGTAGATCTCGTTGAGTTAGTCACTTCGACGAAATCCATCTTGGTTTCCAAAGATTTTGTCAGTGCCATATTGGCTTTGAGGCAATAAAGTTGATATTTCTTCAAATTGCACGCCTCAAACGGGTTGTCACTCGAGTGGTAATCCAGCAATGTGCCCATCTCATTGAGTTAATCGTTTCCAAAAAGTCGAGATTGGTTTGAAAAGCTTTTCTCAATGCCACAGTGGGTCTGAAGCCATAAAGCTGATGTTGCGGCAAAGTTCATAGCTCCATGAGATGAGCATTTCCATTACTTTCACATTTAGGTCCAAACATTTTCTCAATGCCAATGACTCGATTTTCCCAAAATGCTGATCTGGCGGCAAAGAGTAGATCTCCATGCATGAAGAATGGTGAGGGATCCCCATTCGTTTGCCATGATTTTCTCAAAGCCCTTGATTTTATTTCTCCAGAAAAGCTGTCAAAGCAGAAAACTGCATGTATCGTGGAATGATGGACAGAGAGGAAATGTACGTTCGGTTGAAAGATTCCCTCAAAGCCATTGAATCTATTGTGCCACAAATCTGGTGTTGCGGCAAAGTGCATGTCGCGAAGGGGTTATCAAAGCGGTTCTCTGACAGCAAAATGCACACCTCCTTGAATTCTTCATTTCGACTCAGTCGACATTGGTTCCCAAAGTTGTTCGCAGAGCCACATTGGATTTGAGGCCATAAAGCTCAGTTTGCTGCAATGTGCATCTCCATGAGATATCTCCATCAGATAAGTATTTCGACTGAATTCAAATACATTTCCCAAACGTTCTCAATGCTATTCACACGATTTGTCCGAAAAGCTGATGTTGTGGCAAAGGTCATGAGTTTGCTGCATGATGCATGTGGAGTGAAACCATATTCGTTTGCCAAGATGTTCTGACCGCCATGCATTTTGGTTATCCAAAGAAGTTGATAGAGCGGCAGTTTGCAGTTAGTTAAAGCACATTAGTAGACCAAGGTTAACTGAATTCCATTGACCCAATTTGTCCTCAAATCTGGTGTTGCCACAACTTGCGTTGGGGTCGAAGGGTTTATCAAACAGGTGGTATTCCAGCAAAGTGCAGATCTCGTTGACTTAATCATTTTGAGTACATCCATCTTGGTTTCCAAAGATTCTTTCAATGCCACATTCGCTTTGAGGCAATAAAGTTGATATTCCGTCAAATTCCATGTCTCAAAACGGGTGTCATACGGGTAGTAATCCAGCAATGTGCTCATCTCGTTCAAGTAATAATTTCGATGTCGTCGACATTGGTTACCCAAAATTTTCTCGCAGCCACATTGGATTTGAGGCCATAAAGCTGAGATATGCAAAGTGCATATCTCCATGAGATAATCATTTCGATTGAATTCAAATTCAGTTCGCAAACTTTCTCAATACCATTGACTCGAATTGTCCAAAAACTGATATTGTGAAAAGGCTCGCTGCATGATGCATGGGGAGTCAAACCTTATTCGTTTGCCAAGATGTTCTGACAACCATGGATTTTAATTCTTCAAGAAAGTTGATGCTCCCGCAACCTGTACGTAATATACGATGAAGTTGAGTTAACCTATTGACTCTATTTGTCCTCAAGTCTGGTGTTGCGGCAACTTGACTTGGTCGACGGGGTTATCAAACAGAGGGTATTACAGCAAAGTGCAGATCTCGTTGAGTTAATCACTTCGACGAAATCCATCTTGGTTTCCAAAGATTTTGTCAGTGCCACATTGGCTTTGAGGCAATAAAGTTGATATTTCTTCAAATTGCACGCCTCAAACGGGTTGTCACTCGAGTGGTAATCCAGCAATGTGCCCATCTCATTGAGTTAATCGTTTCCAAAAAGTCGAGATTGGTTTGAAAAGCTTTTCTCAATGCCACAGTGGCTCTGAAGCCATAAAGCTGATGTTGCGGCAAAGTTCATAGCTCCATGAGATGAGCATTTCCATTACTTTCAAATTTAGGTCCAAACATTTTCTCAATGCCAATGACTCGATTTTCCCAAAATGCTGATCTGGCGGCAAAGAGTAGATCTCCATGCATGAAAAATGGTGAGGGATCCCCATTCGTTTGCCATGATTTTCTCAAAGCCCTTGATTTTATTTCTCCAGAAAAGCTGTCAAAGCAGAAAACTGCATGTATCGTGGAATGATGGACAGAGAGGAAATGTACGTTCGGTTGAAAGATTCCCTCAAAGCCATTGAATCTATTGTGCCACAAATCTGGTATTGCGGCAAAGTGCATGTCGCGAAGGGGTTATCAAAGCGGTTCTCTGACAGCAAAATGCACACCTCCTTGAATTCTTCATATCGACTTAGTCGACATTGGTTACCAAAGTTGTTCGCAGAGCCACATTGGATTTGAGGCCATAAAGCTCATATTGCTGCAATGTGCATATCTCCATCAGATAAGTATTTCGACTGAATTCAAATACATTTCCCAAACGTTCTCAATGCTATTCACACGATTTGTCCAAAAAGCTGATGTTGTGGCAAAGGTCGTGAGTTTGCTTCATGATGCATGTGGAGTGAAACCATATTCGTTTGCCAAGATGTTCTGAACGCCATGGATTTTGTTTGTCCAAAGAAGTTGATAGAGCGGCAGTTTGCAGTTAGTTAAAGCACTTTAGTAGACCAAGGTTAACTCAATTCCATTGACCCTATTTGTCCTCAAATCTGGTGTTGCCACTACTTGCGTTGGGCAAAGTGCAGATCTCGTTGACGCTCATTTTGAGTACATCCATCTTGGTTTCCAAAGATTCTTTCAATGCCACATTCGCTTTGAGGCAATAAAGTTGATATTCCGTCAAATTCCATGCCTCAAAACGGGTGTCATACGGGTAGTAATCCAGCAATGTGCTCATCTCGTTCAAGTAATAATTTCGAGGTCGTCGACATTGGTTACCAAACATTTTCTCGCAGCCACATTGGATTTGAGGCCATAAAGCTGAGATATGCAAAGTGCATATCTCCATGAGATAATCATTTCGATTGAATTCAAATTCAGTTCGCAAACTTTCTCAATACCATTGACTCGAATTGTCCAAAAACTGATATTGTGAAAAGGCTCGCTGCATGATGCATGGGGAGTCAAACCTTATTCGTTTGCCACGATGTTCTGACAACCATTGATTTTAATTCTTCAAGAAAGTTGATGCGCCCGCAACCTGCAGGTAATATACGATGAAGTTGAATTAACCTATTGACTCTATTTGTCCTCAAGTCTGGTGTTGCGGCAACTTGACTTGGTCGACGGGGTTATCAAACAGAGGGTATTACAGCAAAGTGCAGATCTCGTTGAGTTAATCATTTCGACGAAATCCATCTTGGTTTCCAAAGATTTTCTCAATGCCACATTGGCTTTGAGGCAATAAAGTTGATATTTCTTCAAATTGCACGCCTCAAACGGGTTGTCATTCGGGTGGTAATCCAGCAATGTGCCCATCTCATTGAGTTAATCGTTTCCAAAAAGTCGAGATTGGTTTGAAAAGCTTTTCTTAATGCCACAGTGGCTCTGAAGCCATAAAGCTGATGTTGCGGCAAAGTTCATAGCTCCATGAGATGAGCATTTCCATTACTTTCAAATTTAGGTCCAAACATTTTCTCAATGCCAATGACTCGATTTTCCCAAAATGCTGATCTGGAGGCAAAGAGTAGATCTCCATGCATGAAGAATGGTGAGGGACCCCCATTCGTTTGCCATGATTTTCTCAAAGCCCTTGATTTTATTTCTCCAGAAAAGCTGTCAAAGCAGAAAACTGCATGTATCGTGGAATGATGGACAGAGAGGAAATGTACGTTCGGTTGAAAGATTCCCTCAAATCTATTGTGCCACAAATCTGGTATTGCGGCAAAGTGCATGTCGCGAAGGGGTTATCAAAGCGGTTCTCTGACAGCAAAATGCACACCTCCTTGAATTCTTCATTTCGACTTAGTCGACATTGAGGCCATAAAGCTCACATTGCTGCAATGTGCATATCTCCATCAGATAAGTATTTCGACTGAATTCAAATACATTTCCCAAACGTTCTCAATGCTATTCACACGATTTGTCCAAAAAGCTGATGTTGTGGCAAAGGTCGTGAGTTTGCTGCATGATGCATGTGGAGTGAAACCATATTCGTTTGCCAAGATGTTCTGAACGCCATGGATTTTGTTTGTCCAAAGAAGTTGGTAGAGCGGCAGTTTGCAGTTAGTTAAAGCACTTTAGTAGACCAAGGTTAACTAAATTCCACTGACCCAATTTGTCCTCAAATCTGGTGTTGCCACAACTTGCGTTGGGCAAAGTGCAGATCTCGTTGAGGCTCATTTTGAGTACATCCATCTTGGTTTCCAAAGATTCTTTCAATGCCACATTCGCTTTGAGGCAATAAAGTTGATATTCCGTCAAATTCCATGTCTCAAAACGGGTGTCATACGGGTAGTAATCCAGCAATGTGCTCATCTCGTTCAAGTAATAATTTCGATGTCGTCGACATTGGTTACCAAAAATTTTCTCGCAGCCTCATTGGATTTGAGGCCATAAAGCTGAGATATGCAAAGTGCATATCTCCATGAGATAATCATTTCGATTGAATTCAAATTCAGTTCGCAAACTTTCTCAATACCATTGACTCGAATTGTCCAAAAACTGATATTGTGAAAAGGCTCGCTGCATGATGCATGGGGAGTCAAACCTTATTCGTTTGCCAAGATGTTCTGACAACCATGGATTTTAATTCTTCAAGAAAGTTGATGCTCCCGCAACCTGTACGTAATATACGATGAAGTTGAGTTAACCTATTGACTCTATTTGTCCTCAAGTCTGGTGTTGCGGCAACTTGACTTGGTCGACGGGGTTATCAAACAGAGGGTATTACAGCAAAGTGCAGATCTCGTTGAGTTAATCACTTCGACGAAATCCATCTTGGTTTCCAAAGATTTTGTCAGTGCCACATTGGCTTTGAGGCAATAAAGTTGATATTTCTTCAAATTGCACGCCTCAAACGGGTTGTCACTCGAGTGGTAATCCAGCAATGTGCCCATCTCATTGAGTTAATCGTTTCCAAAAAGTCGAGATTGGTTTGAAAAGCTTTTCTCAATGCCACAGTGGCTCTGAAGCCATAAAGCTGATGTTGCGGCAAAGTTCATAGCTCCATGAGATGAGCATTTCCATTACTTTCAAATTTAGGTCCAAACATTTTCTCAATGCCAATGACTCGATTTTCCCAAAATGCTGATCTGGCGGCAAAGAGTAGATCTCCATGCATGAAAAATGGTGAGGGATCCCCATTCGTTTGCCATGATTTTCTCAAAGCCCTTGATTTTATTTCTCCAGAAAAGCTGTCAAAGCAGAAAACTGCATGTATCGTGGAATGATGGACAGAGAGGAAATGTACGTTCGGTTGAAAGATTCCCTCAAAGCCATTGAATCTATTGTGCCACAAATCTGGTATTGCGGCAAAGTGCATGTCGCGAAGGGGTTATCAAAGCGGTTCTCTGACAGCAAAATGCACACCTCCTTGAATTCTTCATTTCGACTTAGTCGACATTGGTTACCAAAGTTGTTCGCAGAGCCACATTGGATTTGAGGCCATAAAGCTCATATTGCTGCAATGTGCATATCTCCATCAGATAAGTATTTCGACTGAATTCAAATACATTTCCCAAACGTTCTCAATGCTATTCACACGATTTGTCCAAAAAGCTGATGTTGTGGCAAAGGTCGTGAGTTTGCTTCATGATGCATGTGGAGTGAAACCATATTCGTTTGCCAAGATGTTCTGAACGCCATGGATTTTGTTTGTCCAAAGAAGTTGATAGAGCGGCAGTTTGCAGTTAGTTAAAGCACTTTAGTAGACCAAGGATAACTCAATTCCATTGACCCTATTTGTCCTCAAATCTGGTGTTGCCACAACTTGCGTTGGGCAAAGTGCAGATCTCGTTGACGCTCATTTTGAGTACATCCATCTTGGTTTCCAAAGATTCTTTCAATGCCACATTCGCTTTGAGGCAATAAAGTTGATATTCCGTCAAATTCCATGCCTCAAAACGGGTGTCATACGGGTAGTAATCCAGCAATGTGCTCATCTCATTCAAGTAATAATTTCGAGGTCGTCGACATTGGTTACCAAACATTTTCTCGCAGCCACATTGGATTTGAGGCCATAAAGCTGAGATATGCAAAGTGCATATCTCCATGAGATAATCATTTCGATTGAATTCAAATTCAGTTCGCAAACTTTCTCAATACCATTGACTCGAATTGTCCAAAAACTGATATTGTGAAAAGGCTCGCTGCATGATGCATGGGGAGTCAAACCTTATTCGTTTGCCACGATGTTCTGACAACCATTGATTTTAATTCTTCAAGAAAGTTGATGCGCCCGCAACCTGCAGGTAATATACGATGAAGTTGAATTAACCTATTGACTCTATTTGTCCTCAAGTCTGGTGTTGCGGCAACTTGACTTGGTCGACGGGGTTATCAAACAGAGGGTATTACAGCAAAGTGCAGATCTCGTTGAGTTAATCATTTCGACGAAATCCATCTTGGTTTCCAAAGATTTTCTCAATGCCACATTGGCTTTGAGGCAATAAAGTTGATATTTCTTCAAATTGCACGCCTCAAACGGGTTGTCATTCGGGTGGTAATCCAGCAATGTGCCCATCTCATTGAGTTAATCGTTTCCAAAAAGTCGAGATTGGTTTGAAAAGCTTTTCTTAATGCCACAGTGGCTCTGAAGCCATAAAGCTGATGTTGCGGCAAAGTTCATAGCTCCATGAGATGAGCATTTCCATTACTTTCAAATTTAGGTCCAAACATTTTCTCAATGCCAATGACTCGATTTTCCCAAAATGCTGATCTGGCGGCAAAGAGTAGATCTCCATGCATGAAGAATGCTGAGGGACCCCCATTCGTTTGCCATGATTTTCTCAAAGCCCTTGATTTTATTTCTCCAGAAAAGCTGTCAAAGCAGAAAACTGCATGTCTCGTGGAATGATGGACAATGAAGAAATGTACGTTCGGTTGAAAGATTCCCTCAAAGCCATTGAATCTATTGTGCCACAAATCTGGTATTGCGGCAAAGTGCATGTCGCAAAGGGGTTATCAAAGCGGTTCTCTGACAGCAAAATGCACACCTCCTTGAATTCTTCATTTCGACTTAGTCGACATTGGTTACCAAAGTTATTCGCAGAGCCACATTGGATTTAAGGCCATAAAGCTGATATTGGTGCAATGTGCATATCTCCATGAGATAAGTATTTCGACTGAATTCAAATACATTTCCCAAACGTTCTCAATGCTATTCACACGATTTGTCCAAAAAGCTGATGTCTTGGCAAAGGTCATGAGTTTGCTGCATGATGCATGTGGACTGAAACCATATGCGTTTGCCAAGATGTAAGACCGCCATGGATTTTGGTTGTCCAAAGAAGTTGAAAGAGCGGCAGTTTGCAGGTCATACACGGTAAAGTACTGTTAGTTAATACACTTTAGTAGACCAAGGTTAACTGAATTCCATTGACCCTATTTGTCCTCAAATCTGGTGTTGCCACAACTTGCGTTGGGGTCGAAGGGTTTATCAAATAGGTGGTATTCCAGCAAAGTGCAGATCTCGTTGACTTAATCATTTTGAGTACATCCATCTTGGTTTCCAAAGATTCTTTCAATGCCTCATTC